>JAHLMG010000009.1:0-1200000 GCA_019914985.1 Auriscalpium microsporum | reverse complement strand
TGCCTCGAACAGCGCCTCTATCCTCGACCAGCTAGTCGACGAGCTTCGTCTTCACTTCAAGCTGCGCGATCTGGGGGAGACCAACTTCCTGCTGGGCATCCAGATCACTCGGGATCGTCCCAAGCGGCGCATCATGCTCTCCCAGCGCCAGTACGTTGTTGACCTGCTCGAGCGCTATAACCACAGCGACTGCAAGCCGGTGACGACGCCTATGGTGCCTGGTCTTCGCCTCACGGCAGAGATGGGGCCCAAGAGCGAAGAGGAGCGTGCCTACATGCAGCGCGTGCCCTATGGGAGCGCTTTTGGCTCTATCCTCTTCCTTGCTCAGGCTACTCGCCCGGACATTGCCTTTGCTGCTTCTGTCCTCTGTCGGTTTGTCTCGAACCCGGGTCCCCAGCACCGGAAAGCAGTTCAGCACCTGTTCCGCTATCTGCAGGGGACCAAGGACATGAAGTTGGTGTACGGCCCTTCAGACTCGAACGAGCTCTTTGAGACGTTCTCTGATGCGGACCACGCTGGTGAGCCCGATGGCGGGCGGTCCACCTCTGGTTATATGCTGCGCATTGGGACAGGAGTGGTTTCCTGGAGCTCTAAGCTTCAATCCCTTGTTGCGAGCTCTACAACCGAGGCAGAGTACATTGCTGCGTTTGACGCAGGCAAGGAGGTGCTCTGGATGCGCAACCTGCTTTCGGAGTTTGGGTACAAGCTGGATAAGCCTTCTGTGATCCACATGGATAATCAGTCGGCTATCAGTGTGTCCAAGAACCCAGAGCATCATGGTTGCATGAAGCATATGGACTTGCGCTTCTTCTGGCTTCGGGACAATGTGCAGAAGGGGCTGCTCACTCCAAAGTTCATTCCAACTGCGGAGATGCCTGCGGATGCATTGACCAAGCCTCTGTCTCGTGATAAGGTGGAGGTGACTCGGAGGATGATGGGGTTAGAGCTGTAGAGATGTGGAGATGGTCTGGAGCAGGGGGGAGTGTTGAAGTGGGTGCTCTGTGTCCACTCCTGCGAGTGCCAGAGGCTAAGTTCCCACGGTCTCGGAAATCTCCGGATATTGCCTTATACTGCAGGGGGACGACTTTACTGCTCTTTAGTCGTTTACATCCCCCTGCAGGTATGTCTCCTCGTACTATGTCCTCAATACTAGTTGTTTACATCCCCCTGCAGCCCCCAGAGCTGCTTGAGGACTTGTGGGCAGCTGCCAGAAGCAACTGTAGACAACACCTGTATTGGCGTCAGACTCAGAACGGTAAGATCTTCTCAAGGACTTCACTAGTGTCAGAATGTGGTTGTTTGTAATTGATGAATTCTGTAAGTGCTAGTCTTAGCGCCGCGATGACCATTTCTGACTCTCATTGCATTGTGTCCTTACAGACCTCTGGGTTATGCATGAAGAAGAATCATCTATAAGTATGACTGCTTTTATTGTGAACCTCTGAAGGCTAAGACCCCTTTCTCTCATTAGATTGTCAGATATTGCAAGAGCCTCTGGATGGCGGTAGGACATGGAAACCAAACAATGCATGGCAGTGTGAAGAGATATGGCAGGAATCTCAACTTACAGCCCCTCCTGCTCCTCCCGGAGATGCTGATGATATTCCAGAGGTGAACTCTGCTTACACACACACAGAGCGAATCCAAGTAAATCCCCTACAGCACCTCAGTAATGAAATGATTCCTCACACAAGTGAGCAAGTTGTGAAGACATGCAAAGAGATGATCAATATTATGAAGTCTCTGAGCTTTCTAACCAATGATCCTGATGTACGTTTCAGGATTCAATTAATGACATTGACTGATACAACTGCAAAAGGATTGCTTTACTTTGGGAAACTTTATAAAGGTGTACAACCTTTTCTACAGTAATGTCAAGAAGCTCGGGGTCGCCACTGCATACTGAAGAGGGTCAAGAGAACTTGTTGCGCAGTTCAAAAAGATCTTTCATCTTAAAAATACCTCTTATCTCTTGACGAACAACGCCATATTCGTTCCAATACACGCGTGTGGGGCTGGTGTTGTGAGCTATCCGTTTTCATCTGTCTCAGAGCTTGGATTTATATCGATTCTTAGGTTTTCATCTTCCTCCATAGAAGAGTAGGCCACGACGACCTGAGCTACCTTGTTGATGGCAGTCAACAGTCATATTCCTCACAGGATCTCAAAGAGTTTGTCAATAAAGTGATGATGAAGGTATATGAGCTGGTCCATTTCGACACAATCCAAGGACAGCGCTTGAACCAAATGCTGCAAACATACAGATATGTTGCCTTCAGTTGCTTCTGGCAGCTGCCCACAAGTCCTCAAGCAGCTCTGGGGGCTGCAGGGGGATGTAAACAACTGTTATTGGGGACATAAGACGAGGAGACATACCTGCAGGGGGATGTAAATGACTAAAGAGCAGTAAAGTCGTTCCCCTGCAGTATAAGGCAATATCCGGAGATTTCCGAGACCGTGGGAACTTAGCCTCTGGCACTCGCAGGAGTGGACACAGAGCACCCACTTCAACACTAACCCCATCATCCTCCGAGTCACCTCCACCTTATCACGAGACAGAGGCTTGGTCAATGCATCCGCAGGCATCTCCGCAGTTGGAATGAACTTTGGAGTGAGCAGCCCCTTCTGCACGTTGTCCCGAAGCCAGAAGAAGCGCAAGTCCATATGCTTCATGCGACCTTGATGCTCTGGGTTCTTGGACACACTGATAGGGCGCTGTTCGAGGCAAGTGTCCCGTCGTCAACAAAGACAGGCAGGATGACACGGACCTCCCCATGGGAGAACACGTAGATGCTCGCATCCGAGTAGATGCAGACAATGCCCATCTTGTCACATAGATGCCTGCCAGCTTGATCTTCCACACATGCGTCTATTCTGCGGGGGTTGGGACTGTAGTGTTCAATCCAGTGGTTGGGGGGAAACCAAAGCGGGCGGTCGAGTTCACTAGAGTCCTTCATGTCCCTGCGCTGCGAAACAATCTACTCTCTGTCCTCTTTCTATCCGTCCAACGCGGGTTCAGGATCACGCCCAGTGAAAAACCGGCCTGGCTCTATATGCCCCGGTATGCGCAGGGCGGGAAAAATGTGCATCCGTCTGGCGTCAGCTGCGCAATGCGACCCCGTGACGTAGACACAGCGCGTGTCGTCGCCGCAAATGTACTGTAGAGTGTAGACTAGCAGTGGCACGATCGCAGCGCCAGCGCTGCTGCCTTGCTGCAACGGCGCTGCTTTGCCGTTTCGACACATGTCGCGCTCCCAAAGCCGTCGCCTGCGCTCCAGATCCCCGCGCGTCGCCCGCGCTGCGCGCTGCCCAAGCCGCGTTGCCTGCGCTGCCAAAGCCATGTCGCCGTCGCCTGCGCTGCCTCTTCACGTGGCTTTGTGTCGCCTGCGCTGTGCCACTTCGTCGTCCACATCTGAGTTTGCACGCGCCCGCCTAGCCGTATTCACAAAGCACTCTCCCCATCCAGATGCAATCGGCGCGTCTTCGGACGCGCACGACTCGGGAGTGTGCACATAGTACAGATGCGTACTGGCAATAAGCTCAACCAGAAGTATGTCACGCAGGCCTGCCTCGGAGCAGGCAAAGACAATGCTTGTGACATCATACATATACATACTTCCGAATTCGATCAAGTCGGGATTGTCTACGTCACTCTCGTCTTGTAGCTTCCCCCCATCTACCTACCTTGCCCGTCTCTCCTCGTACTTGCAAGCTCACGCTATGGCCTCAGCTACATGCTCAGCTTCTGTCGAAATCTCCTGTGTATGAGGGCTACAGGACGAGATGTCTGTCCGATGCGGATGGGAACTACAACGGTGCGTACTCGCCCGACGACGAGTCGCCCGCCCGAAAGCGAGTCGCCGTACTGACACTGGTGCACCAACAGACCTCCACAGTGCCCCAAGCAACCGAGATCCTGCGCACCATGACACCATCGCGTGCCACGCGCAGCCGGTAGCCCGCAGTCAACACTGCTCTCCCCCCACTCGCAGTTCCAGGACGTCGTGTTCGCGTGCAATGTCGTCGTGAAGGTGGCCACGGCCAGTGCATGACGGGACATGGCGGACAATACCCGACTCCCTCGCGACGTCATGCTTCGCGTGGCGGTCGAGACGAACGACGGGTATGTCAGTTGGGGATTGCATCAGCACAGGTGCTGACTGCGCAGGGCGGCATAGAGCAATCACGCTCATGTTATGTAGTCCGCACCGCCTGCGTTGCCTGCGCTGCCAAAGCCGCGTCGCGTGCTCTGCCAAAACCGTGCGCCCCCGTTGCCTGCGCTGTACGCGTCGCTGCCCCCACTCGCGCGCCTCCATGTCACAAGGCTCGTCCTCGCGCCCTCCTCACTTTGCGCACAAACTTATCTAAGGCACGGTCAACCAGGAGGTCGATGCACCTACAAGCACACTCAATCCCCTCACTTCAAGCACGGATGGATGCCCGCAGTGCTGAGCTGGTGGGGTAGAGGAGAGAGGCGTCGCGGAACGACTCGCTCGGTGCGTCATGCTAGCTCATTTTCAACCGTCCTGATGGGCTTGCCGGACAGCTCAGTTCATGCGTCCCGTGCTACAAAGTCGCGAGGCACCAAGGAGGGGGAGAACAGTACGTTGCTCGCGCTTGACCTGCTATGGAGCTGACTAGGACTTTGACTTAGCGAACGGCGGGCGGGCTGCGGGCACGGCACGCGGACGCGAGACAGGTGGCGTGGATGGCTCCATATCCTCCCATCTGCCGTGGTATGCGGATGGCAGCGGACGCGGGGCGCGCGGGGCAGGTGGCAGGGAATGGCGCGATGGCTCTGTATGCGCCCATATGGCGTGGTATGCAAAAATCGGACAGTATTGGAATAGCAGCAGAAATCATATGTATGCATAAGGAGCCACAAATGTGCATATCGGTGCATATTAGCGCATGACGACGAGGCAGAAAATGGAAGATTTTCACCCCCATATTGTCCAGAATTGTATGCCTACATCTGACCTGGTCTGACAGCTCCACTCGTGCAGAAATATTCATACGGGGGCATACGGGGCCAGACCGGTCTTTCACTGGGGATCACGATTGAGGGCACGCAGCTTGCGTTCTCGCACTCGGGGGAGGTGCTATTCACTGCTCGCGTTGACGATTCCAACACAGCATTTTTGGAAGGCACTACAGAGCCCATTTCGTTCCAGGCTCTGGTCTCGAGCTCAACTCCTCGAGATCTGTCACTTTGGCATCGACGCTTTGCCCACGCTTCGCATGACACGATACGACGGATTCTTCGTGATCAGCTGGTGTCGGGGATGACGCTCGACTCGGACGCGCAACTCGATCCCATCTGCGAGCCATGATTGGCTGGCAAGATGCACGCCAATCCCTTCCCTTCGTCGACGCACAGAGCACGTGCTCCACTCCATCTCATTCACTCGGATGTCCATGGTCCTCTCCCTGTCCGCACGCCGTCCGGGTATCGCTACTGGGTCACATTCATCGACGACCACACCCGGTTCTGTGCTGTCTACTTCATGCGAACCAAGGACCAGGTCTTTTTTGCTGTGTTCAAGGACTTCAAGGCGTATGCTGAGAACCACTTGAATGCGAAGATCAAGGATCTGCAGGACGATAAGGGTGGGGAGTACATGTCGAACGAGTTCATCTCCTTCACCACTGCTCATGGCATCGGGCGCCGCCACACTGTGCGCAATCAGCCTCAGCAGAACGGAGTCGCAGAGCGTGCAAATCACACTATGCAGGAGGGGGTCACTGCTATGCTTTCCGAGTCGCGTTTGCCAGCGTCCTTCTGGGGGGAGGCGCTGTCTGCTTACGTGCACGTCTGGAATCGCACTCCTACGTCTGCTGTGCCCAAGACGACGACGCCCTACGAGCTATGGCATGGCCAGAAGCCAGATGTCTCGCACCTTCGAGTGTGGGGCTGTATGGCCTATGTGCATGTCCAGCGGGATCAGCGCAAGAGCCTCGAGTTGCACATGCAGAAGTGCATCTTCCTTGGCTATCCTACGGGTTACAAGGGCTGGAAGTTCTACAATCCAACAACAAAGAAGGTCTTGATCAGTGAGAGAGCGGAATTCGACGAGCGCTACTTCCCTGGGACCAAGTCTACTCTCCCAGCACTCGATCCACCAACTCCTGCACCTCTTCCTTCGCTTCCAGATGAGCCAGCTTCTGTTGAACCGCTGCAAGCTCCGCCTCAGGGGGGAGATAGGGCACCTTCAGAGGCACCTTCAGAGGCACCTGCAGAGGAGGTACTTTCAGCGCCACGTTCTGAGCCGGATCTTGCGTCTCCCGCTCCGTCGCGCTCATCATCGCCAGAGGACCATGCGCCCTCGCCACCTGCACCGTCGCCTTCGCCGCCGCCTGCTCCTGGTCCGAGCAAACGCGGTCGCAAGCGAACGCGCTCACCTGCTGCAGCTGCTGAGCCTGTCCGTCGCAGCTCCAGGACTCATCGCAGACCAGGCGAGTGGTGGAAGGCTACACCTATTCCTGCCAAAGCCAAAATGCGCGAGCCTGCTCCTGTCATCGAGTCCTCTGGGGAGGAAGACGATCCACTCGACGTCATCGATGAGGCAGAGGACGCCATTGACTCCATTGCCTTTGCGCAAGGCCTCTACCTTGTCCACGCGCCGCTCGAGCATGCCTTCTTCTCTGCGCAGGGCGAGCCAATGAGCTACAAGGAGGCCATGCAGCGCTCAGATGCGCCATTTTGGATGGCTGCGTCGCAGGAGGAGTACGATGCGCAGATCGCCAACGGGACATGGACTCTAGTCCCGCTGCCCGAGGGTGCATTTGCAATTGGTTGTCGCTGGGTCTACAAGATCAAGCGCAACGCAGACGGCTCAATCGAGCGCTACAAGGCGCGACTTGTTGCCAAGGGCTACAGTCAGCGTCCTGGCTTTGAGTTCTTTGAGACCTTCGCTCCTACTGCCAAGTTCCAGGCCATTCGTGTCGTCATTGCGCTTGCTGCGATTGAGGACCTCCATCTACGCTCCATCGACATCTCCCATGCATTCCTGAATGGCGACTTGGACGAGGTCGTTTACATGAAGCAGCCCGAGGGTTTCGAGCGCGGTCCACCTGGCACAGTCTGTCTCCTGAACAAGTCCATTTATGGGCTGAAGCAGGCGGCTCGTGCATGGAAGATCAAGCTGGCAGGCATCCTATGTGACAAGATGGGCTTTGTCTGCATCTACTCGGATGCGAGCATCTACGTGTTCTCCCATGGGGAGGTCCGTGTCATCCTGCCTGTCTTTGTCGACGACGGGACACTTGCCTCGAACAGCGCCTCTATCCTCGACCAGCTAGTCGACGAGCTGCGTCTTCACTTCAAGCTGCGCGATCTGGGGGAGACCAACTTCCTGCTGGGCATCCAGATCACTCGGGATCGTCCCAAGCGGCGCATCATGCTCTCCCAGCGCCAGTACGTGGTTGACCTGCTCGAGCGCTATAACCACAGCGACTGCAAGCCGGTGACGACGCCTATGGTGCCTGGTCTTCGCCTCACGGCAGAGATGGGGCCCAAGAGCGAGGAGGAGCGTGCCTACATGCAGCGCGTGCCCTATGGGAGCGCTGTTTGCTCTATCCTCTTCCTTGCTCAGGCTACTCGCCCGGACATTGCCTTTGCTGCTTCTGTCCTCTGTCGGTTTGTCTCGAACCCGGGTCCCCAGCACTGGAAAGCAGTTCAGCACCTGTTCCGCTATCTGCAGGGGACCAAGGACATGAAGTTGGTGTACGGCCCTTCAGACTCGAACGAGCTCTTTGAGACGTTCTCTGATGCGGACCACGCTGGCGAGCCCGATGGCGGGCGGTCCACCTCTGGTTATATGCTGCGCATTGGGACAGGAGTGGTTTCCTGGAGCTCTAAGCTTCAATCCCTTGTTGCGAGCTCTACAACCGAGGCAGAGTACATTGCTGCGTTTGACGCAGGCAAGGAGGTGCTCTGGATGCGCAACCTGCTTTCGGAGTTTGGGTACAAGCTGGATAAGCCTTCTGTGATCCACATGGATAATCAGTCGGCTATCAGTGTGTCCAAGAACCCAGAGCATCATGGTCGCATGAAGCATATGGACTTGCGCTTCTTCTGGCTTCGGGACAATGTGCAGAAGGGGCTGCTCACTCCAAAGTTCATTCCAACTGCGGAGATGCCTGCGGATGCATTGACCAAGCCTCTGTCTCGTGATAAGGTGGAGGTGACTCGGAGGATGATGGGGTTAGAGCTGTAGAGATGTGGAGATGGTCTGGAGCAGGGGGGAGTGTTGAAGTGGGTGCTCTGTGTCCACTCCTGCGAGTGCCAGAGGCTAAGTTCCCACGGTCTCGGAAATGTCCGGATATTGCCTTATACTGCAGGGGGACGACTTTACTGCTCTTTAGTCGTTTACATCCCCCTGCAGGTATGTCTCCTCGTCTTATGTCCTCAATAATAGTCGTTTACATCCCCCTGCAGCCCCCAGAGCTGCCTGAGGACTTGTGGGCAGCTGCCAGAAGCAACTGTAGGCAACACCCTCTGCGGATGGGCTCTCTCTGTCGCAAAATTCAATCAGCCTTAAAGGGCCTGGAAACTGAACAGATTGACGAGCAAGGCCTGCACGAGGTTTGGGAATTCTTGGACAAGTGTTGGAATGAGTTTGACTACCGGAACACGCTGTGGACCTATAGTTTAGACCAGGAGGATGGCAATCGCTACATCAATATGTGAAAGATTTGTGGTGTTTCTCTCTTACCCTGGGTCCTGATCTCATGCCCAAGATCTTGCAGATTGTGATATTTCAGTGTTGTAAGTTGAAACCTTGCTCGTTTTGTAGGCCAGTGATCTAACGTCCATGGCAGACTGTGTCATTCGTGATGCTATACATCAACGAGTGGCCATGAGGGAGGCGCACCTGCTCGCAGTCGCCAACTACAAATGCCACCAAATGGTCAAACTGGTCGTCGAGATCATTAGGCGACATCTTGATACGCTCTTATTTCAATACGACACCTCGCTAGTCCGTGATAACGTGTTCTCCGCGGGTATCTTCCTCACTAGCAACGGTGGTAGCGCACCAGTCCATATAGTCTAATTAAAAATAAGACCGGTAGCTATCGGTCCTTATTAGGAATAGTAAAAAAATGCCATGATACTACTGGGTGCGGAAAAATCCGCAAATATCCGCAAAAATGGTGAAAAAATTTAGTCAGCATTGGTTCCCACGGGTACGGGACATAAACGAATCATTTTAAATGCTTTCCAGTACTATAAATAGCCACCTGTAGGGCTTGAAAAAATAGGGATAAATAAGGTAAAATTGGAGTATATTTGGGAGCCCCAATTCTTCGCCGAAATACATTCCCACGCGTCGAAATACTCCCACGGTCCTATAGAATTTCATTTTTCATTGTTTGCGCTGATATATAATACTTTCCGCAGGCCTTTGATAAATAGAGACAAAGAAAGAGAAATCAGAATATATTTGGGGGCACTGGTTTCCAGCCGATATCCACTCCCATATGTCGGAATATTCACATGGTCCCAAGAAATTTCATTTTTGATCACTCGCACTTGTGTATAATTCTTTCCATAGGCCCTGGGAAAACCCATTGATAACATTACAGTATTTGTATGATGTAGACTTAGATGTTGATAATATATACAGACTGTTTTAAGCTCAGTCCGTTGAACTGTGAGCTAGACGGAACCACAAACAGAGAGAGTATCTGATAAGGAATATCTTGCAGTTATGATCTTCTTTACCTAAGTTACAAGAATTTGTACATAGATAGCTCTCAACACTTTAAGACTTATGGTATGCCACTCTGCTATCAGAGCCCACTTTCCGTGTATTGCCCAAAGGTCCTGTTCGCAACGGTCGCGGACGTTGAGGATGTAGTTTGAAGCGTTGGCAAGATCAATTGGTTGCGGGAGATGTGGCTGGTGATCAAGGTGATAAGGGATGAGATACCTCTGCTGATATATCAGCCAGCAAGCGTGGGAGGCCGTGGTGTCAATGGAGGTTTTACGTCGCGTGGACGGCAGAGATGAGAGTGATGAGAGAGATGAAGAGGTGAGGTGGGCGTAGGAGAGACTGTTCAAGTGTCAAGACTCGCGTCAAGGAACACACAAAGAGCCGCCCAAGTCACCGACCGGACCAGAGGGACGAGATGAGTGAGAGTGCTGTGACCAACAGCGCAGGCAATAGATTCCGTACGGTGTAGACGAAGTGAACAGTCTGAAGAATAAAGAGAGAAACACGAGTCCTTATATACTAGGTGAGGCCAAACAAGGATAAACAGCAGGACAATAGGAAGCGGAACAATAAGGGAGGAACCATGACGATGGAGAACAATCAGAAGTGAGAACAATGTGAACAATAGTGCGCACAGCCTCGCCATAGAACATCATGGAAGGGTCCGGAAAGCTCTGGATCAGGGAGAAGTCTGGATCGTGGTCCGTGATCGATGATGGGCGCGAATAGCAGTCAAGAGAGTCGAAATAAATGGAGCGATTCATGACACCGAGTGCCGGAGACTTTGGCACGCCGAATGTTTCTAGGGGCATGAAGACATATCGGACGGCCTTCTGATCACCATTGGCCCCCGCTGGTCTGGGGTCGTGGGTTCCACGATGACATTCGGCGGCACAAACCCGACGCGGTCATACGCCGGCAAGTCTGCTGCACTCGAGTCCTAGTACCAGATTATATCAAACATTTGTGGTGCTCAGCACAGCACCCTAGTGTACTGCACCACACATAATTGACAGAATTTCTATTCCACCATAGAAATTTCTATCAATTCTCAGCATTGACAGGCTTGGCTCATATATATATGAAAATGCGCTGGCTACAGGAGTTGAACCCGCAGCCTCAAGCTTACATAATGTACTCTGAAAGCGTGCTGTTTACCACTTTACCACAGGGGCTTGTACAAGTGCTGGCTCTAAATAGGCTATTGTATACATGATATCTAAATCATTCCTCAACGTAAAAGTACATATTATATATCGCTGGAAAGCTAGAAGTAAGGGCTATTCAACCGCATACATGTTTTGCCTGCGTTCTGACGTTTACCATGGGAATGAGATAAGATATGCTTGGCATAACTTGTATCTCATATGTTCTCATTTATATTTGATAATATTTAGCTCTAGAACATAATATTATGCTATAGTACAACATGTTATAGCTTTAAGTACCTTGGATATAGTTGTATAATTTGTACAGAACCCAAATAGATATATAAATAGCTCATCAAAGGCAAATGTTGTTGTATTTTCGCAGCAGAGATACAAACGCAGCCAAGTCAGATAAACGGTTGTATAGCCCTTAATTCTAGCTTTCCAGCGATACATAATATGTATTTTTACGTTGAGGAATGATTTAGATATCATGTATACAATAGGGGGCAGTAGGTGTACTTATCCTATTTAGAGCCAGCACTTGTACAAGCCCCTGTGGTAAAGTGGTAAACAGCACGCTTTCAGAGTACATTATGTAAGCTTGAGGCTGCGGGTTCAACTCCTGTAGCCAGCGCATTTTTGTATATATATGAGCCAAGCCTGTCAATGCTGAGAATTGATAGAAATTTCTGTGGTGGAATAGAAATTCTGTCAATTATGCGTGGTGCAATACACTAGGGTGCTGTGCTGCTCACCACGAAAAATTTGAAAGAATCTGGTACAGGTAGTGTGCACTCCGTGTCTCCGCAGGCATGGCACGACGTGCCCGCTTGTTTTGCCTGAGGTCGGGATCTTCGCGGACCATATTGAGTTCCGGTATGTCTTGAATTTGTTGATCTCCGTGGTCTGTGGCGCTGACTTTGCGCGGTTGTGACAGGAGTTCGAAGAGGTCGGACCCGAGAGCATCCCAATATGCCCATGATGTTTTGAGGAGATCAGCAAGCTTCTCTATTGAGGTAATTTCAATACTTGCTAGCAACTCGCAAGTGTCATTGTCGAGGATTGCGTGTGGTGCCCACCGAGCGCGTAGATATTTTGACTTCTTGACAGCCCGTTGCCAGGCGAAAACGCTTCCACGACCACACAAAGTCACGCGCAAAAAGAAAGTGAAACGAGGGGATACCTGTGTGAGCAAGGAGCACCGTGCGGGAGTGGGGAGCGAGTGAGAGCGTTTTCGAGCGCGGGCGCCAGTTGCGCGACGGCGAAGTGGAAACTCCCACGAGAAGCCCACTGGTGCTTGCTCAAAGTCGGGCACCCTCACTGCCAGAAATTTTCGAAAAACTTATATACTCAAAGTTGTAGCTACGGGCTAAAAAATGCGATTCTATATACCAACTTAGAGACGTTTTTTTTTTGAGTTTTGAGGCTGGTGGAATGGCGGGGGGAAATCGTGTCCCGCCAAAAGCGCGACATGTGCCGCTCACAGGCTCGCGCGTCCTCTTTTGTCTTTTTGTTAGGTAAGCGCACAGCCTGCGAGCGGCCTGGGAACGAGTCTACACATTATAATGTGCCCTGTAAGGCCTGGCTGCTTACTGGCTCATTGTAATGCACTGCACAGTAATGACTGGTCTTAATTATAACTGTCGTACTGGGATGCCTGACGCGGTGTACATCAGCAAAATCGAAATATTTTTATGTAGCATTATAATCGATTATAATGGCTATAATTCGACCTTTTGCTGTAATGCGCTGGAATCCGGTAGGGGGCATTATAGCCGATACCGACAATGCTCTTTTGGCTGTGATTCGGCCGCCCTGGTTGTGATTCGGCCGCCCTGATTATGAAACAACGCCCTGTTCATAATTCTGCGCTCACATCATAGGGATCCAGGCGGAATTATAATGCATTTTCACGCGAGTGAGGACGATCATAATGATATCATATTGAGGGCACCGGTACAATGATTATAGCCGATTATAATGAATGATGAACAGGGACGAGAGTATATGATGCAGTAATAAAGGTCGGGGAAACCGTGCGATCAGAAAGAATTATAGCCGATTATAAGGGACGCACGAGAGCCGATAATGCAGTAACATACCATGAGACAGTCGCAGCAACAAGGCCAGATGGAGACACGAAGAAAGAGAGGCAATAAGAGCAGTGGATAGAGCGTGCAAGATGGAAGCGTAAGGGAAACCAGTCAAGAGGCACACGCCCGAGGAACACGCTGACGCGACGGCGCTGCGGTCTGCGTCTTGGCCGAGGCCTTCTTGGGCGGCGGGGCCTTCTTGGACGGCTGGGGCGGGGCTTGTGTCGACTTGCGTTTCTTCGGCGCAGGCTCTTCAGGCTCAGACGACTCTTCATCAGAGAGGGGGGAGAGGGGGCGCTGAGCCATTGTAGAAGAGGAGGCGATGGCTGGGGAGCCGCTGCGAGGTGTAGCCATTGTCGACGAGGATGCGATCGGTGGCGAGCCAATACGAGACGACGGCATTGTTGAAGATGAGGCAAAGGGAAGGGAGATGGCTCGAGACGGCGACGATGAGGCGATGCGCGGGGAAGAGCTGGCGACAGCTGGCGAGCTTGGGCGAGATTCCGAAGGCGGAGTGATGACTGACGTCGGCTGGGCAAGCCCGGGAACAGGCGTCTGGTCCGTCGAGGCAGTGGCAGGGGTGCTAGACACAACTGCAGCTGAGAAATACGTCTAGACACAACTGCAGCTGAGAAATACGTTGGCGCAGCGTTAGAAAAGTCCGAGGAAAGAATACATCCACGCACCAGCAGCTTGCTCTGCTGCTAGGATGCGCTGGCATCGTCGCTCATCACGAGCGGCCTCCTCCTCATCTTCGGAGTCTTCCATAGCATTCTCCTCGCTTGCTTGCTTTCCAAATATATGCCTGTACGCGGTTAGAGTTAGAGCAACAACAGAGAGACTGACACCTTACGAGTTCCAGTATTTGAATACCTCCCTGACGCAGGGATCCCTGCGGTCGGTCAACCACTTGATGATGGCATTGTAGAAGACCACATAGTCGAATTTGCCATCGACGGTCGACCAGTCTTTGCCCCCAATAGCGAAGCGGGCCTAGTGAATCAATGATGACACATAATTTGCGCTAAAAGAAAGGAGAAAACGTACGATGACACAGCAATACGCGATCATCTCCTTTGTGGCTTCCTGAATCCCGTAGAGCTGCGCGTTGCCTTTGCGCCGTGCAACAGTCTTCTTTGTAGGATCTTCGCCGACAGATGATGGCCCTGTAAAAGTTGCCTGGCTGGTCTGTGCCGCGAGCGAGTCATCTCCCGTAGCAAGCAGGAAGATAAGACAAGACATACCTTGACGACAAGCGGGCTACATAAGAGACCCGATTCCGGCGCGTCTGGATTGTACTTGTAGTCCTTGAACAGGCCGAGGAACATCTTTTTGCCTGTGACATTGATCTCAGCGGTCTTGAGAAGATTCTTTGCGCTGTGCAGTGTATGATCATCACAGAAGCAACCAGAGAGGAAGGGGACGCACACTTCAATGTCATACTCCATGTCGAACATTTCCAAGTCCTTGACAGGGCAGAGCAGCCGCGCGAGCATATCGTGGTTGAAACCGCGTTCGTCCATTGATGCTTTGGAGGCCGTGCTGACTGGCGGGTTCAGAGGCGAAGCCTTGAAGTCGATAGGCACAATCTCGGCGATCATCCTCTTCACCGTGTGGCGGTCAGGGCCCATGACTCGATTTGCTTCGGCGTCCATCTGATCCTGCGCTCAGAGCAAATCATCAAGAGGGTGAGGCTTACCTACATCGTCCAAGAGCGAGTCAAATTCCTCAGTACCGCCGTCAGCCTCCATTCGATTGAGAAGGCCGGGGACGAGGCGTAGCAAGCCCTGAAAGGCCTCAGAGAACATTGCTGTATCAGTCTCGGACCTGGAAGGTGTGATATGAACGCATATATGCATGTAGACGGATATATGTACGCACAGAGGCATTGCCGGCGCCTCTACTCCGTTTGCGGCACCTTCCTCCGTAGCTACGCGTGCTGCTGCCTGTGCAGCCTCGTTGATCTTGAAGTGAACAACATCCTTGATGCTGATGAACAGTCGAACGCAACGGGGAAAGGCACGCGCCGCTTTGAAATATGGCTTGTCCTGTGGGTCAAAATCTCTTTTTTTTTTTTGGAAAAGCGATGTGACTATTCAGGTGCTAACTACCCGTTGCTAGTGCTACGGGGGTACAGAAGTATTACTATACCTAGGGTAGAGCAATATTATCTCCCGTGCCGTTAGTTCCTTCCAGTCCGCTAAAGCAAGCCCAGGGGCCCGTCCGAGGAAAAAATGCTTTGACGCACGTTTCATCATCATGAAACAGTGTGGGGCTCCGTACGTTTCCGTACCCCGCCGGATATCCCGTTAAATAGGGGTCCTGGGCGGGTTAATACCCACTAAAACCTCTCGAGCTTTCGCCCATTCGAAGGGGAGGAACTGTTCGTCCTTCAAGGTTCCCTTCCATGTGTCTTCCACGTTCTGGTAATTGCTTTCCGTTCGGATTATATTCCTTGCTGCGATCTGATCTATGACGAGTCTGTCATTGATGGCTCGATGCCATCTTTTCGTAATTGATGTGGCCGTGTGCGTGCGGCCCCCGATCTGCCTTTCGCACCGGAGCCGCCAGATAAGGTGTGCCGATTCTGATATGATAATTTTCAGAAGGCGCGTTGCGCCTGGGTCGCGTTTGTGTTCTTGTTCTCGTTCCTCTTCTTCGTCTCTATTTCCGGTCCTGCGCTTGACCGAGAGGTTGCCGCATGCTAGGATTGTTCCCAGTGAGAGGTCGGGCCACGTTTCTTCTCCATGTGGCCACAGTTCCTTGGCTAGTTTCCAAATTATGTTCCGCGGGTCTGACTCGCACTCGAACAGTATGTGGGCGAGCGACTCCACTGGGTCGTCGCATGCTTCGCAGCGTGCTTTTTCGTAGTCCTGGATACTAATCCAGAAGTCTCCTAGCTTGTAGCTGTTGTGGTATGCGCGGTATAGGAAGGTCCTTATCGGTTTCCGTATGTCTCGGTGCGTGATACCTTTCCACAGTGTTGCATTGGTTTCCTGATTTCCGGTGAAAGCTTCAAGCGCGTCTCGCGCGAGGTTCAGTTGCGCTTGCGGGCCCGTTCGGTCGTCGGCGGCTGCCCTTTCCCGTATGCCTTGGTATGCTATGGCTTGTGTCAGGGTGGCCAGTTTTGCGCCTGTGAGGTTCCATTCTTTTTTGATGTCCAGGTTGATTATCGTTGGTGTGTCTTTCCTTGCTCCTCTGTCGGCGTATTCGTCTGCCCCGTCATTCCCAGGGTCTCCGCTATGTCCTTTTATCCACTCAAACCAGGTGGGCGCGGAGCGGCGTCGCAGTAGGTCTGCTGCCTTCTTGAACAGATCTTTGTGTGCAGTTCGAATCCATCCTCTATCCTCCCAAGTTTGGAGGTGTTCTGTGAGTCCCTTCTTAACATATTCTGAGTCCGTTCTAAAGTGGATTGGTCTGAAGTTATCTACGCGCAGCAGCGCTAGTATTACGGCTGCCAGCTCGCCTACTTGATTTGTTTTCGCGCTTCCGCCGATCCGGGCGGCCAGGTTTAGCGGGCTGTCTTCGGCGATCCATATGCCGCTTCCACATCGTGAGTTCATTTTTCCGTTGTTCATGCATGAGCCGTCGGTGTATATCACTAAAGTGTCTTCCTGATGATTCAGGCCGTTCTGGGGTCGCATCAGTCGTTGCGCGGGGATAGGTGCCATTCCTCCGGGATCTGTGAAAACCCGGAAGCAGTCCGCGAGTGATTTCGATGCGGTGACCGTGGGGTCAAACAAGACAACTCCCTTCTTGTTGGCCATCGCCCGGATATTCCGATCTTGGCGTCTTTTCGTGAGTGTCAGTCCATCTTTCGGGGAGGCAGCCCTTGGGTCCGATTTCTGATTTAGCCTACGCAGGATCTCTTGTGCTTCCAAGGCGCATTTGTGCGGGTTGTCGCATCCGGCCCGGGTGTCCTCTTTGCACGGAGCGCACGCACATCGCGCCATTGGATAGTGCGGGCGTCCTGGTCTGTTCGGTGCGAGTCTCTCCGCTATTGTTAAGTAGTCTCCGGCCTGCCTGACTTTGTGTGTGTACATCAGGCATTGTGATCTCGCTGCAATGGGCTTTGGTTTTGTCATGCCCAAGTGGTACCATGCCGGGAGTTGACTTTTCAGTTCTCTCGACATTTTGAGGACCGCGAATTGTGCGTCGTAAGTTTTGGCTGCTAGTAGCATGTTCCGGATCTCTTTTGGGAGCTTTGTTTCCTCCGTTCTTCCTCGCAGCGGGGGTTTCCAGCGCTGTAGGAACGTATTCAGTAGTGCCACCGTGTGGATATCTGGGAGGGTTCTGTTGACCAGTTCGTCGGTCAGGTATGCCCACCTTGGACGGTTTTCTGTCAAGTCCAGGTAGTCTTTGAGCCACATCAGCTCGATTGCATCGTTCCGCGCTTGGATATCGAGTAGGTCAATTCCTCCTTCTTCCTTCGAGCGGTACAGGTGTTTCAGGTCTATTGGTGCGGTTCTGGTGTCTTCTGACCATATGAAACTCTTAATCATCTTTATTAGGGTCTTCTCCACATGTTTCGGCATGCCTTGCGCTTTTGCAAGGAATTGGGAGCACCCTCCAGCGAACATTTGTACGACGTGTTTTTTGGCCATGATTGATGGGAAGGTTTGTTTCCATCTCGTGAGGTGTTCGTTTATTTTGTCTAATACACGTCCCCATGGAACGGCGTCGTCCCCTCCATTTCCAAGCCATGCTCCCAGGTATCGGGCGACGTCGCCGTCTTCTGTTATTCTAATTTCATCTCCGATTTGTGCGTCGTCTACGTTTATCTTCCTTGAGGAGATTACCTCTTTCCGGTACTCCTCGGTGCCTATCGGTATGATCTCTGTCTTTTTTATGTTGAATTTTGCGCCAGAGGCCGCGCACCACCGTGATAGGATTTCGGTGACGTCCTCATATTTGTCTTCGTGTGATAGGTACAACAGGGTATCATCTGCGAATAGGTTGATGACCAGTTTGTCGACAAGGCCCGGGATTTCGAAACCTTTTATGTTTGGTGTTTGTCTGAACATGCAGGCCAGGGGCTCGATTGCTAGGTTGAACAGGAGGCATGAGAGTGGGTCGCCCTGTCTTACTCCTCGGGTTATTCGTATATCGTCGCTGAAATGCCCGTTTATGTTTACTTTGGTGTTTGCATTCTTGTACAGGGATTTCACCGTGGTGATGAAGATCTCGGGTAAGCCGAATTTCTGGAGTACTCGCCAGAGGTAGTCGTGTTTAATTTTATCGTACGCTTTTTCTTGGTCCAGCGCCATTATTACGCCATTATCGCTCATTGCTTCTGCATAGTGGATCATTGTCTGGGCTAGTCTAATGTGGTGGAAAATCGAGCGGCCCGGAACGAAGCCCGCTTGGTCGGTATGTACCATGTCGCTTACTTCGCGTCCTAGGTTGACTGCTAGCGCTTTCGTGAGTAGTTTGTAGTCCGTGTTGAGCAGTGTTATTGGGCGGTAATTTGCTATGTCTGTTTTATCTCCTTTTTTATAGATCGGGCACATCCAACCTTCTGCGAAGTCCGACTTCGGGTCCACGCCGTTCTGCTGGATGTCTTGGAAGACGGTGGTTAGCGTGCCCACTATGTCGAAGCTAGGTTCATCTTTCTTGACTTGTTCCAAGTGTACTTCATGAAGCTTTTTCCAGAGCTCATATGGGCATCCATCAAGTCCCGTTGCGGATCCTGTTTTTGCCTTCTTTAGGGCATCCAGGACGTCCCCGTAGGACACTTTGTTGTTAAGTGCCGAGTTTTCGGGCGTCGACAATTTCTGTTCCGGTGGGATAGCGTCTATGACCTGGTCTTCATTGGTTTGCGCTTCCTCTGTCGTCTGAGGGCGCTCTGATGGGGCGTTTTGCAGGTCTCTATGGTAATTTGCTGCTAATTGTGCCATCGCAGCCGAGTTCGTCTCATACTCGGGAGCGTGTCCAGCTCCGTTCGCTCTCTGGCTTCCGTTGTTTCCATTGTTTTGCTGCTGGGGCTTCCTCAGGCGGTACATTATGTCTCTGGGTTTTGATTCTTGGTTAACTTTTGGCCAGTATTTGTTTACTTGTTCGCCTTTCACATGCCATCGGGCTTGGGCTGCGCGCTGCGCTGCGGAGCGCTGTTTCTGCTGCAGGTGGTCAAGTTCTTCCACGATCAGTGACTCGGTGACGCGCAGGTCTTCATCGTTGTCGAAGTCTTTTTGTCTTATGATTTGGCGCCTGCCTTTCTGCAGCGATTTTATCTTGTTCTGGATGCGGCTTGTAGCTTTCTTGCCTGCCGCTTTTGCTTTCGTTATTATAATCATTTTTAGCTGTGCCCACAGGGTTTGTGGGTTAGCTACTTCGCGGTCGTGTTGAGGTGAGTCTATTTTCTCCGCGTATCTCATGCCCGTTCTGATTACTTCGTCGAGCAGAGCCTTGTCATTGACAAGGTGGAGGGGCCATGTCCATCGTCCGTCTCCTATTTCAGGCGCCTGGTTCGTCGCGTGTCTGACCGATACGAGGTCGTGGTCTGAGGGTATTGCCTTCGGGTTCAATGACCATTCATAGATGTGCGAGATGTGGCGATCCGCGACATAAATTCTATCCAGTCTCGATTTCACCATCCCTTGGTTGTGGCGGTAAGTGAAAGATCTTGTTCTGGGGAAGGCCTCTCGCCATGCATCCCGGAGGTTGTACTTATGTCTAAATTCTTGCAGGGCTTCCACTCCCCTTTCGTCATCTGCGTGTTGGGGGGCCCGGTCTCGGGCGTCCTCCACGATGTTCATGTCGCCCAGGGTGTAGTCGATCGTATGGACTCCCAGTTCATCAAGACGTGTTCTGATTTGTCCCCAGAAATCAGGGTGCTCGGCGGCATGGTTCGGTGCGTATATGTTAATTATGTTGAGCGTTTCTTCTGCGTTCCAATTTATATTTAGGAGGGCCGCCCTTCCCGGTACGAGTTCCGTTAGTGTGTATTGGTCTGTCTTAATCATTGCTTTGTTCAGGACGAAACCGACTCCTGCCGACCCAGTGGGGTTGTCGGGGAGCGGTGAGTTTAAAATCGCCATTTTCTTGCTATAGCGTTGTCGTAGCTCGTTTAGCTCGTTTTCCGCCAGGTGTGTTTCCTGTAGGGCCAGAATACCAATTTTGTGCTCTTTTATTGTTCGGGCCACCTCTGGCCATATGCTCTGCACAGTTCCTCTCCTGGTGTGGAAGGTGCGTCCGTTCATGTTCTGCGATGATAGTTTCATGTTCGCCTTAAATTTCTTACCCTGGTGTTTCTCGCGGCGAGTTTGCGATGTGCTCTGTGGCATCCTGTCCTCTGGTATTTGAGGTCTTTCTTCTTCTGGTTCTTCCCTGGGGTCTGGGGAGTGGCCCTGTCGGGCTTCCTGGGCGTGTATCGCCCTTGGTGCTGGTGTTGCACGTCCACCTGCGCTCGTTCCGGTCGCATCATCGGGGGGTGTCCCGGCGGCTATGGACGACCTCCCTCCGCTCCTGGAGAGGTTCGGACCGTTCGACGACGAAAACCCGGCATTGAAAGAATGATTTGAAGATTGTGCAGCAGTCGGACACAACGCACCGCGTACGACTATTCGCGGGCGTGGTCGGCGTGACCCAGCCGACTTGGGTGGACACATGTCAGACTTTTCCTTTCCTACAGTCCCTCGGCATCTGCGGGCAGTACTTCGATGACTTAAGCCTCTCGGCACGGCTAGTCCATGACCTTAATAGGTCTCCGTGGTCTTTGGCACTTTGCCAGTCAACAGGGTGGTATCGCGTCTCGCTTTCCTGTCCTGCATGCAGTCAGTAGGTGTGGGCGGTCAGCAATTTTTGCGGTCGGGTTCTTATCCCTGTGGTCCTCCGACCGCGGTGAGGTTCCGGAGCAGGCGGGGCCTCCGCTTTAGCCCAGCGTCCGGGCGCCGGGTGCGGTGCATGCTCCTTTTTGTTTCAACATAAAAGCATATGTATTCATAGATCTACGTGGTTGTTGCGAGTCTCACGACGACATGGGTATATGTGTGTACGGAAACGTGATTTCTCAGTTGCGTCATTATTGGATTCGCTTTCTCTGGTCGTTTCGAGGGTGGCGTCTAGTACCTGCGTCCACGGCGTGACCCATCTCGCGAGTCATCATATGGGGCGTTGCGGGCCCGGCCGCGTGCGCCTCCTCGTGAGCCGCCTCGTGAGCCGCCACGTCCTCTAGACGCCTTCGGGGTGGGCTCGGTTTTGCTACCCGGGCCTTGCCAGCCCGGGACCTCGGGGAAGGGGCACAGGCCACGTGGGTGGTCGCAGCCGTGGCACAGTGAACAGTCGAGGTAGGGGATGACAGTCCCCGTGCCGATCAGGTTGGATCGGTACGTCAGCTCCGCGAAATGGTCACGGAGTGTGACCCAGTGTTTGACGGTGGGGATCATGTCGGGCTCCGTGACAGCCGCGAAGTGTGGGAGCAGGATCGCCCCGGTACCCTTCATGTTAATGCGTACCACCCGCAGCGAGGAGATAAAGTCCGATACTTGCTGGACCGTGAGTGGGATGTCCTCGTCTTCGGATGCCGTGATGAATTCGCTGAGCCGCGCGCCTGAGGAGTCGCTGCGCCATGTTTTGTCGAGAACGTCGCGGATGAGTTCGGTTCTCGTCGTGGAGAAACCTTCAATGAGGAGGACGAGCGCGGGGTTGCGCAGCTTGAATGGGAGGGCTTGGACCGTGACTTCCTTTGTGTCCAATATTTCCATTCCGAGGGCGGCGGAGGCGGTGTCCTCGGATATCCCGTGAAGGAGGAATGTGGATGGGGCGCGTGCGGTATGACCGTCCTCCTCTGCGGGAAGGGGTGCTGCGATGCGGGGGTCTGCTTCTCCGAAACCTTCCGCTATCATTGCGGCCATGTGTGCAGCCAGGATGGCAAGGTTCTTCGGGTCTCGCGCAGCTTTACCGAGGACCCTGAGGAGGATCTTGTGGCCCGGGATCGTCCACCATTCGGCGACTTGTCCCTTGTCGACATTGTCCAGGGGGGCGGCGGCATGTGAGTCGTAGATGGGAGGGAATGGTCCTGAAGTGAAGATCTCGATTGGGAGAGGGAGTTCCGCGGCTTGTTTGGTGGCCTTGGTGGGGGCGCGCGCTTTCGAAAACGCTAGCTCATCCAAGAAGTTCTCCGCGGTGGTGGTGGTGGTCGCTTGCCCTGTCTGACCCTTGAGTACGGTGTCCGCCAGTGTTTGGGCTGTCCTGCGTCGTGACTGAGGGGTAGGGGTGTTGGGGGCAGGTGGCGGGCTGGAGGGCATCGCGGGTTCGGGGTCCGGGCGCGCGCGTTTGTTTGGGCGCAGTGTCTCCCGTCCGAACTCGTCGCCCCCGACCGTGTCCGAGACGAACCTGACTGCTCCGTCGGGGGTGAGTCCTACGCTTGCGGCGTTCCGGAAGTGCTCCGTGCGTTCGAAGGTAAATTTGGCCTTCTGTCGTTCTTCGAAGTGGTGGCGTGCACCTTCGGCCCAGTTTGTCGCGTCGACCCCTCCGAAAGATATTTTCGGTTCCCTGGGTGCCGCGTGAGGGAGGGGTGGTGTGGGGGTTACGGGGGTGTCCGTGGCGGGTGCCCCAGCCATGCCCTGCCCAGGTGCGTGTGTGGCCTCGGACGCGGGCGTGGCGTTGGTGAGTGGGTCGGCCTGCTCGCCGCTTGTCTCGTTGGCGGCCCCGTTTCTGACGGTATCCTCGTTGATGGCCTCAAAGGGGTTCTTGGATGCGTATGCTAGGTTCGTTGGCACGTTAGTTACGTGGGTTTGTATGCTATGTTTGCATGGGTGTGCGTACCCGACGTGTACTGTCTGTCGTCCTCTTGTGAGGTGCTACCATCTCCTTCGGCGCTGTTGGTGGCGCCTGAGGGGTCAACCTCCATGTTCTCGGGTTCCGAGAGTGGGGAGAGGGGGGGTTCCGTGGAGGGCGTGACGGTCTGCGCCGCCACTCCTTCAGTTTCCGATGCCCCTTGCGCGTCCACGGGTGCGTTATCTGTGTCACGGTGTTATTTTACCGCGTGGTATGGGGGCGGTACTGCTAGGGTATCTTACTGTGTGCAGGTTTTATGTCCTTCGCGGCTTTGGCCCCGGTGGGGTTCACGCTGTTTGATTTGCGCAGGTTTCTTTTGCCGTTCGCCATTTGGGTGGATGGGGGATTGGGAGGGGGTGGAATGGGATGGTGATGATTAGCTTAGGGTGGGATGGGTGTCGAACGTGTGTTAGACCTGTCTCGCGTTGGGTGTGTGTCGTCTGGTTAGAATTTGGACGCTATGGGGTTGTTTTAAGGCAGTGGGGGCGCCTTTGTCTTTCGCTTGTGCGGTCATTCCCTGCTCTTGCTTTGTACTTCAAACGGTGGCTTGTCGTTGTATTTCTTGGTGAAAGGGAGCGTGTGCTGTCTCGGGTGGCGAGGCGGTGCTTTGTATTCAGGCGTCTTTGCCGACGCTTTGTTTTCGCACTAGGGGTTCACGTGATTTCTTTCGTTGGTTCAGTGGCTCAGTGGCTCAGTGGCCTGTCATATTGTCAGGGTAGGGGTGTACACGATGGGTCTGTCTAGTGGGGATGGGCCATCCATGGTTCTGGTGGTGTGGTGGTACGTGCGTGCGAGTGGGCTGGCGGGTGGGGGTGGACGGGTGGTCTCGTGTCGTGGGATGTGGTGTGTAGGCCACGTATGCGGCGGATGGGCTGTCTTGTCGCGGTGACCGTAACATCAGACAGCTTCCTGCGCATGGGGGGGCCAGAATGTGGTCTGCCGACTCTCTTGCTGCCTCCCAGGGTGAGCTAGTCACCCCAGAGCGCGAGTAGAGTCGAGTCCTCTCCACGGCAGAGCGTGGGAAAAACCGCCCATGGTGGTGGTAGCGGTTCAAGGAGCCCCCCTGTGGGTCAAAATCTCTGCGTGCTCGTATGAGTGCATATATGCACTGCATGCAAACGAGAACTCACTCTATGGAGCGCCTTTTCTTTTTGCCCTTCTTCTTCTTGCCGCGAGGTGGCTCGGCATCATCGGTGTCGGGACTGGTGTCGACAACAGATCTGCGCGCTCCTATGAGAGCATATATGCACAGTAAACAGATGATGACTCACTCTTTTGAATACCTTTTCTTCTTGCTCTTCTTGCGCTTGGGAGGTGGCGGCTGCGAGGCACCCTCGTCGCCGGAATTGACCTCGATGACATCGGACGCTGCGTGCTTCTTGCTCTTGCGCCTTTGATTCTTGGCTGAGGCTGCAGGCGGTCCATCGGTCTCGGACTCAGAGGAAGAGACAACACAGGGCATGATGAAGCAAGGGAGGAAAGGGAATGGGGGGAAAGACGATAAGAGTGCGCGAGCAGAAGCGCACTTTATATTGTCGCGGTGTGAAGTAGTGTGAACGTGATCGCGTCTATGACGTCGCGCCTGCCAAGTCACGTGGGGAGGTCTAGGATTACCACGGGGCCGGATATTGCCGCAGTTACCGTGATTCGCGCTTGTGGCGCGAGCCAACACTGTTGGTTCGCGCTTGTGGCTCAACCCGCGGCTCCCTCTCACTCTCTCAAGGTCCATAAGATAAGTTGCCCATATTTGTGCTCGTGTCTTGTATGGCGTCAGACCTGGTACCTCTTGACCACGAGCGCAACACTCTCCCACTATTCACAAACACTTACTGATTGTTCTCGTTTTCTTCTAGAAATTGAAGCGACACCGTTGCAAGATGGAGAGGTGAATTAGGAGCAGAGAGAGGATGGCAGGGGGCTAGGACGGCCAGCGTACGTTTCTTTTGTTACTCTCGACGCGCGCCCCACCCGTTGTCCACGTCCGCCGCTCCCTTAAAACCCCTCGAGCTGCCCGACCTCGTGTTGCTGTCAATCACCCCCGCCCTCAGTCCGCTCCCAGAGATGAAGCACGCCCTGCTGATGTTGCCCGCCTCGCAAGCTGCGCTTCCTGTGCTTCTCGTCGCGGCCCTCGTCGCTATGCTCGGCGCCACGTCAAGAATTGACCTCCCTCTTTGACATTCGACAACTGCGCCAACCCGCCCTCGCCTCGATGCCCCACCACCTGCGCGCATCCTGCATCGCACGGCGGCGTGGATAGGGCTCTCAACGCAGCGCACGCCGCCGACCAACCGCCCGTCGCCGCCGTCACGTCGTTACGAATGCGCGCGTCGTCATCACTCCGCGTCGTCACCGCCGGCATCATGCTCCATTGCACACAGTGCACACCGCTGCGCGTCCTCACCCCGCGTGTCCTCACCACGCCGACCTCACCACGCGCAGCCGACCCCGCCCGCGCCCGAACCGAGCGAGATCCTGGATCCGCAGCGCCCACACCGACAAAGCCGCGCGCAAGCGCAAAGTCAGTGTTCGCGCATGGTGTTGGCGCAAACAGCGTGTGGCGTGCGCTGTGCGCTTGCTCGCCAAGCCTCGAGTACAGGGGCCGAGTGTATATTCTTAGATTCTTAGAGATCAAATACCCGTGCTTCGTGCGTGTCTGGGAATGAAACAATACATATTGTTCACATTGCGTCCTACAAAGGTCAGCTAAAGTAACATACAATTATGTCTGAGAGGTGCTACAGGGATTGTTATAACGGTACAACAATGGCACGGAAGCCGTGACGATGAGAGGGGCACTGAGCATATGAATATCGCAGGGAAAAAACACAGCAATTTGAAGCAAGGTGACGAGAGCGAGGAGGAAGGGCGAGATGGTGTACAGAGCATGTCAAGACAGAATGGCAGAAGGAAGGGTAACAGGAAAGTCTGCGGAATATGACAGAAGAGGTGAACGGGGAGGCGTTGTGCAGACTGTCGAGAGCGACGTGTTGCCACTGGACATTGAGGCAGTGAATGAGATATCCGAGCCAGTGCCTGCAGAGATCAGTACTATTGCGAGCGACACAGCACATATTGTACGTACTTTCAGGGACCAGGGACTGGCAAGCTCGCTTTGCTGCGATGTGTTCCGTGCGATGGCGGGCAAGCTCGAAGGTAGGCTCTTTCGGTACAAGACGGCCATTCTCGTGGCCGAAAACACAACTTGAGCAGATTTAGGTGCAAAAATAAATCAGAGATGCACGAGGACATACAGATTTAACCAGTTCAATGTTTCTTCGACGAGGGGATCGTCCTCGGCGGAACTAAACCAGTTGAGAGTTTCGTAGAAGAGATGCGAGGAGGTGAACTTCCCGTCGTGAGACATCCAGCTGTCTTGGTCGCTCATCATATACCTCGCCTATGAAAATCAGACCCTATATCGCCGTGTAGGAGAGAAGAACGCACCATTTTGCAGGCATATGCCACATGATAGCCAGTTATCTTGAAAATGTTGAGAGCCTCGGCATTGCTCCCAGCAATGGAGAACGCATCCATTGTCGGCTCAATGAGGGCCATCTCGGGGCTAATGTAGATGTGCCGGAGCACCTGTAGTGCGTTGTATGTCAGACAAGGCGGTTATCGGATAATGCAGACATACCGTCACAACACTTGGGGTTAATGGGCCAATGCACGCATGGCAGTACAATTACTCTTAATTGTTTAGGGAGGGGGGGGGGGGGGGGGGGGGGGGGGGGGGGCTTGGCCATTCAATATAAAAAAGTGATCCTTGTTCTGAATCACTGACAGATTGGGCTTGGGAATTGTCTCCTATATTGCTGGGCGGTAGCTCAATGTCCTGCATGTTCCAATATGCTATATGGTAGGAGGTGAGTGTTGCAACATTGCAACACTGTGATTATTCTTCCAGGAAGAGTACTCCAGAATAATGATCAGAATGATTGGAACGCTGACCCAAACACAAAATAATCGGGATCAGAATAATGTGGTGCAACATATGACAGCAGAAACACATATGGGCAGGCAGCAATGGCAACACCTATGGGCTCGTAGCAAGGGCGCGCGGCGATACCAACAGACCATGTAGCTGCTGTTGCAAGTCCGTGACATTGTCAGACAGCACGAAAGACTGCTGGCTGATGTTGCCAGGTCTTTGAACAAGAATACTCTGAACAGAGTAATGCAGAGGCATTGAGGATGACACAACAGGTGATTTAACAGATCCCGCATGGGAGGGCTGTGAGTGAGATGTAGAGGATGTGGAGGACGTGACATGAATGGCAGCCCTGACAACAGACATACGAGCCATGAAGCACATGCGCCGCATGCGGGAAGACACCGTCCATGCAACTCATACTACCAGTTGCAACTGATTGCAACGTTGATACACCTCCTACATGTGTGGCTACTGTTTGTGCATTTTTTATACACTCCAACACTCACATGACAGCTCCGACCATTGCCAGACATCCCCAACTCTATTATTCTCACCCGTTCGCTCACACAATAGCTAGCTCTGTAGCTGTTTGCCGACACTGGCCCGCACTTGCCCATTGTTCTACGATGTTTGCCGAAGTCTTGACAGCCCGCACACACTCATACTCGATGTCGCAGCTTCATCTGAGCATTCCTACATGCTCGCACCGTTCGCCTGAGCCAACTATGTTATTGCCGAGGTCGCATGACTTGCCCGAGCATCTAGAGCAGCCCACCGAGCCTATAACTTTCGGAGACCTCGGCCATGTGTCACAATGATTAGCCCATTTCTCCGAAGCCCGATAGAACACCGAGTCCCAAGATAGTGACCCCTTCCGCATTGTCGCAGCCATTCGCCGAAGCTTGCCTGTACTCAGCGACCACAGTCACGCATGTCCGACCTTCCAGCGACAAAGAGACACACCACACAGTCGCAGACATCGAGCTATTGCCCAGCAGCATCGGAGACGATCCCCAAGCCCGAACCATCAGCGATCCAGATCAATGACCGCTTTTGATGTGTTGCTATTGTTCCCCGAGTGTCCCGGAGACTTCGCCAAGGGTAGCACAGCTTTGGTGTCTAAGCCTTTGATATTCCTCTTCTCTCATTCGCTACACTTCACCGATGCTTCGCACGGCTTTGCTGACCGCATCACACAATTCATGTAGCTACTCCGACACATTTCCTATGTATAAGTGTAGCTAGCGATGTCTGCATGCAATAGGAACTTCCCCTCCCAGAGACAGCACCTCAAACCTCGAGAACTATTGTCTTTCACCTTCAAGTTCGCAGCACATTGTTTAGTTCTTTTATCGACATCGACATTGCCTTCACTTTTGCAGCGCATCGTTTACGCACTTGCATATTGAGAACCTTCGTCGTATCGTCACCCATTGCCCCCAGCTGTCGCCCATTGTCCCTGACCTTCACCCTTCGTCGCCAAGTCTTGCTACACCACCCTGAGTCTTGTAGCACCTCCCACACCCTTGCCGACTCCCCCTCTCCTTCTACGTTGCTCGCTACACTTCCCCGGTGACAGCTGCGACTCTCCGAGCCCTCTGGTAGACCTGGGACATGCCCCCCAACTAAAACAGTACTACTCAACGAGCAGGATTTGGTTTTGTCATCTGACCGCCTATCCAACGAGTTTGGTCATCAACGTCACAGCCCAAGTTTGATGCAAGGATGCAGTTGAGCATGGATGTTCAAGTTGCAGCACCTTCTGGGAAACTGATGGTGATAGTGGAACAGAAAACATCATCAACATGCAGCTCGGCGGATGGATGCAAGTCGTGCAGCAAAGAACAAAAGAAAGCGAGAGGGAAGCGGGGGCTACACTGTGGGCGAGAACAACTTGAAGCAGAGGTGATCAAGGCGGATGCTATTGTTTGCCAGGCAGCATCTTGATCAGGTTGTGTAAGCACTGTGTAAGCAAGCTCTATTGTGTTATAAGATCCACCCCTGATTGCAGTAAAATTGTCATGGACATGCCGGACATTCTCCTTAGATTATTTACCTCCTACTTCTGCAACACATTTGACCGCAAGCTGACAGTATTACATGTATTGTAGCTTGTTATTCACCCCGTGCATCTGCTTACTAAATAACAATCCTCTTGCCTACCTCCCTCACCTGCGTGCTTCGTCGAGATCCTCCAAAGGACCGCATGAGGGCATGGGCTCGGATCCCGTACGAGCAAAGAATGACATCCATCCGTCGCTCTTAGCTGCTCCTCTCCTCGTGCAGGAGACTCTAACTCCCACCCTGCTCTCGCCGCTGATACGCCTGGTGCAGCGCTGGGAGGCAATTGTTCGCCAATTTTCGCACTTTTGACAAGTCAACAAGCACAGCGTACGAGCTCCGACCGCTCGATTAGTCTCTCCGACCAATCGCAAGACCAGAGCCATAGCTCCGATCGTTGGAGTCGCACAGCGCAATCGCGCGATCGCAATGATACCCTGGACACCACGCTCGGACCATTGACTCAGTCGCACGCCATCTACGCAGTCGTCCGACCACTCGCACACTGTTCCGACTGCGACCACGCGGCTTCGAGCGCCACGTCTCCCACAGCTGTCGCAACTCAGCGGAATTCTGTCAGACGTTTCGATCAGCGAGATCATCGCTCGAACATGTACGCCACGCCGCTCCGACGACTCTGCGACCTCCGAGTACCTCCACAGTTGCGCGATTGTCCTCCGACCATTGTCCTGCTCAGGTCTCGAGCTTGCGCCGTATTTCTCCGATCCCGATTGTTCTATGGTCGCTTCAGCGCTCCGATTATCACCCTATTGCTCTGATCATTGCGCGCACAATATCGCATTCGTCCGACCGTTCGAAGAGTCGCAACATCGCAACGCTCGCCCGCGACCCCCTCGCACATCGGAGCATATTCCCTTGCTCGCCACGTCGCCATTGTCCCTATTCTTGTCATATTGTCTTGTCCGACATTGTAGGACACCGCTCTCATACTTCTTGACAGCGCAGATCGTTTTCCATGTGCTTGCACTTCCCTCTTGACAGCGCTGATCACTTGCTCTACATTGTTCTCGACAGCCTCGCAGACCTTCAGATACGTTTGCATGACTCCCCTTTACTGTCCGTACCATGTGCGACTTGCGCACTATTGTTTGCTTTTGTTCCGATCGGTTTCCTTTGTTCCGACTGCATTTTCGATCGGACTTGTACTATAGCGATCGGAACGTATAAATAGCGGTCGGACACATGCTGCAATACAGATTCGGTTACCCCCTCGCGGTTCAGATCTCATTCGGAGCTCACACCTTTGTCTCTATCGTATAGTTAGCTCGAGGCTAGCTTCGTCGCCTTTGCCTTTGTTGTCGTCTCTCGTACTCAGTTTATCGCTCTCCTCGCTCTCATCTTGTTCCATTGTTGTCCCATTAGCCGTCGCCCTCGTGCCTCACTGCTCCGACCATCTTGCGACCTCAGCGATCGCAGTCGCACTGCTCTCGTCCCGCAGCGGTCGCACCGTTGACCGAATCGCTCGCACGACTCGCCTCTGTCTTCCGACCGTCGCCCCAGCTCCTCCGACCGTTCACACGTTCAGAACGGTCCAGCATTGCTGCCTGCACGACTCGTCGTTGCTCCGACCACATCACAGCAACATCACACATCGCCCATCACGTCGCACGTCGCCCATCGGCGCCACCCTCCTCACATCCTCTTCGACGATCATACACTCAGCATCCAGTCGCTTGCAGTCATTCGCAGTCGATCGCAGACGTTCGCACTCGTTCGCAGTCGCTTGCAGTCGCTCGCAGTTGCTTGCAGTCGCTTGCAGTCGCTCGCAGTCGCTCGCAGTCGCTCGCAGTCGCGCACCGTCGCTCGCAGTCGCGCACAGTCGCTCGCAGTTACGTCCAGTCGCACACAGTCGCCCGCACCACGCGACCCCATCTTCGGACCCTCACCGGCGACCCTCCGAGCATTTGCGCATTCCGACCAGGCCCACCGACCACACACCTCGTCAGAGATGCACCTCCGATCGTCTTCGGGACCCTGACACTCACTCGCACACATCAATGGTACCCTCTTCAGCGCTCTAGGGATCTGGTATCACACACATTACCGCCCTACTACCTGTGGGTGCCCATCACCGCCTGTGCCCGTTCAACGAGTCCCGTCACCGATTGGTGACACCAACGCCAGGCTGCTCTCTTGGACTACTCTCAGACCCCTCTGATTTCACATCATCCGTGACAAAAATGGGCAATTACTGCACTGAAAGACCCACTACCCATAGGTAGCAGGAATAGATATAATATATATATATATATATATTGTAACACAGAAGGGAAAAGAAATTGATGAAAAGAGCAAACTGACTTATAGGGCAAGAGAAGATAGAAGGTCAATAAGGGTTATAAGTCGCCTGCAAGGATAAATGGCCTTGTAGTGCAGTGGTTAATACCCTTAGATTCTGTAACTGGGAGGCTCCAGGTTCAATTCCCCCTCTATGCAACTTTTTAAAAATATCAATATTCAGCCCGGGTATTGTAGTAGCCGGGACGTGTGACTATGACGCATTTCAACCTGCACACAGCAGAAACTGCCGGTTGATGTGTCATAGTACACACAGAGTCCACCCGTGGGAAATTATTACCGAAAATGGAAACTATGCAATCTTTTTTGCTGACCCGATAACAATTGAGAACACGTGCATATTATTGCTGGTTAGCTTGCAAAATGCAAAATACTCGCAGACACGAGTGTCTTTTGAAACACAGCAGAAGTTACTTAGCTAAGAATTACTGAATTAGGCAAGAGGGACGACGCGACTTGACCGTGGGATATAATTTCCTTTGGTAACGATCCAAACACACATTTTTTTGGCCTGACTGGTTAGAGAAAAGAACGATTAAGAGTAATCGTAAACTTCTCCTCGAAACATCCCTTCGTTGGGGTATGCAGAGTTGAACTTGTATCCAGCATACACAAAGAGCGGGACACTCGCGTCCAAGGGGAACTGAGCACTGTAGATGTACAGGCGAGCCCTTATAATTAATCAGTGAAATAAATGCCATGATGAAGAAGAAGCGTACTGAGCAGCATTTTCCTCGAACCAGTCAGAGTCCACAGCAGGACAGAGAAGCAGCCCGAGCATTGGGTGGCCGAAACCACGGTCATGCTTGTCCTCTGCTGTCACTTGCGGAACAAGTGGGTCGGCATACTCATTGCACTTTGCGCTGACGCTGCTTCGGTCCATTTCACGAACACATAATATTTCGGCGGTCAACTGTAGAGAGTATAAGCATGGAATTGGCAAATAGTGCATATACGAGCTCACCGCTGCCAATAACCTCGGGAGCACTGCTTTTCCTTCCTCTGTAGCGACTTCCTCCGCAAGTCCGGGAACCAAGGCCATCATGAGATCATAAGCACGGTAGTACTCATCCCACTTGTCCATCGAACTGGAACAATGTGTCCTAGTCAGTAAACAAAAAACAAGCAGGAAAGCGTGTGCAAACTCACAGCCTTGGCTCATACCAGGTGCCCCAGGCAGCAATGGCAAAGAATACATCTTGGAGGCGTGTAGTCGGACCGATGACGCCGCGTGCCAGAATGATTGCTACGTTGGATGGCGGCATGGCCTGTGGAGAGGGCGGTATGGGGAGGAAAAGAGTGCAAGCGCTGCAAGAGACAGATGACGCACGTGCACGTGATCGCGTCATATCGAAATCACCAAGTCGCGACTTCATCTCTTGCACTCTGCCTTTTCACTATGGTGTCTTCCTGCCCCCACTGTGCCAAGATGTTCCCCCATGCGAGAGCCTATGGATCACATCGCAGACACTGCACCGGCGCAACCAAGAACTCTGAGGCTGCAGTGAACCTCAAACGACAGCTCGAAGAGCAGATTGTCAACCACCGGCTGGCTAAGAGGAGTAGGGCTGGAGAGGCTCCAGAAATAGATGGGAGTGGCTCTCAGGTGTGTAGCTGCGAAATTCTCATGTACAATATCTGACTAGGCTCGGAACACCAGAATATTGACTTTGCGCCTCCGCCTGAGGACGCTGGGCTTCCTCTCGAGCCGGTGGACGCTGAACAGGCTCAGCCGGAGTTGCCTCCCCCCGTTATTCCTGTCTTTGTCTCTCACCGCTCTGGCCGTTCAATTCGCTTTCCCCAACACTTCCAGGACTTTCTGCCCTCTAGCCATGACGGACGAACACCACTTTCTCATATACCTGACAGACCGCGCGCTCCTCCCCCTCAGCCAGCTCCTCCCTCTCCATCCCCATCCCCATCTCCAGAACCACCCAAGGACATGCAAGTCACAACAGAGCGGGACAAGTTTGGCCGCTTCCGCATATATGTGCGTGCTCCCACATACCATCCCGAGCGAACAGAAACGCTTGCAGACTTTTGCGACACTCCGGGCCTTGTTCCCTCTGCGCCCGCCCAGCCCAGCACCGCAGCTCTACCATCCGACAAGCCCTCTGCACCCTACTACGCACCCTTCAGCAGTCACGATGCTGCAGCCATGTTCATCTGGCAGAACATGGGCTCTTCTCAAAAGTTGGATGGCGAGATGAACCGGTTGGGCAAGGTGATAGCCAGTACTCCGCTCGACCGTGACCAGTACTACACGTACAGCTCGGAGCGTGAAAAGGCACGTCTGGACGCGTACATTGACTCTGTGCTGGACGACAGCGGCGCATATCTGGGCTGGCATCAAGCCACCATCGAGATCCCAATGCCATGCGAGAAGGTCAAGTGCAAGGAGTCTGAGGCACCCAAGCTCAGGGTCAAGGGCCTGCACGCTAATCGACATCATTATGTCGGTCTTCACGGATCCCACGGCGACCAGTTTCCACTTCACTCCCTATGAAGACCGATGGCAGCCTAACGGCGATGGCGGACGGGTGCAGTCCATTTACTCTGAGGCGTACTGCTCTGCGGAGATGCGGGATGCACAGCAAGAAGTCGACGCCCTTCCCGTGAACGACGACAATGACAAGGCCCTCGAGCGCGTCGTCGCGCCACTGATGCTCTTCTCTGACTCAACACAGATGATCTAGCCAACTTTGGACCCGCCGAAGTATGGCCCATCTATGTGCAAGTCGGAAATCAGTCCAAGTACGAGAGGTGCCGGCCGTCGACTCACTCGTGCCATCATGTTGTGTATGTTCCCAAGGTGCGCCAAGTATCCACTTCCCCCGCACTGTTTGCTCACACGCATAAGCTTCCCGACTCCGCCGCAGACATCTATGAACAGTACTTCAACAAGAAACATTCTGCCGACACTCTAACCCACTAGCTTTTAGAGAGCCATTGCTGAGCATGGCAGTACGATTCCTGAAATCTCTCACATATGCAAGGCAATGCAGTCACAAGACCATCAGCATGTGGTGCCTCTTTGTTGTACATATAGCAGCTCAGGCGCTGCAAGACGTGGCAGCCCTGCGCCAAGCATGTGTGTGGCGGCCTTCTGTCGTGCTCTCCCTCGCTGCTTGAGACACAAGACATCGCCTGTAGGCAGTACATTGATTCTCAGCGCATATATTTGACTACTTATGCCATACACGCCGACCAGTCCATTCCTCCCAGCCCCCCGGGCCCCCTTCCACATCATGTTGCAGGTACTGCGATGCGCTGCCCGACAATGTGCTCCATGCGTGCATTGTACCAGCAGCTCGTGCTCTCGCCCCCGCGCCGACCTGTGCGACATCGCGCCGTGCATATATCTTGCCGCCGCCACCGTTATCTACGCACTGTGCTCCTGCTGCGAGGCCACACCCACACCCTCTCACTCGTCTCCTTCGCGTCTGTGGTCGCGCCTTGGTGCACTTCGTCCACAGTGTGCGCCATCTGAGCACGGGTCCACCCCGGTGAGCTCCCACCATGATGCCGAGTCGCGAAGGCGCGGTCACAATGCCTCATTGGGCATCCAGTCGCGCCTTGATGTGCCTTGTCCACGGTGCGCACCATTCCAGTCGTGCGCACCATGGTCCAGAGGCGCATCCCGTGTCGCGCTCAGATCCCATCCAGCGCGTGTTGACGGCCTTGTTCATGCCTGGCGGCATGCACACTTGCCCAGCCTGATGCGTGAGCGACGTCTTGAACGTGGCCCACACATCCGTGGGCCTCATTGAGGTGCGTCCAGGAGCTGGTGCAGGACTTAGGAGTGTTGGCATAGGCCGCCGCCACTGCACGTCCAGCAATGACGTAGCCCGTAGCTGCATGATGTTGCACACATCTTCTAAGATCAAGTAGGTTAGTTGAATAAATTATGTACAACGCGACGAGGTACGTATCTAGGAGCTGGGGTCTCTCAGAGCAATGCTGCGTTGGTCACACAGTGTGCGCAGTGTTGCACACCTTGTCAAGTAATTTCCAGCTGTGCGCGTGAGCACCGGCGTGTGGCTGCACGGCCCGCGAGGCATCCAGATTATACGCACGCGCCGGGCGATCTTGAAGACACTTGGTGACGCGCTGAGACTGTGCGTCGTTGCAGTGCCTTGTCCAGGGTAATATGGCGCCTACAGAGTTGTCCGCTTGGCACTTGGGACACTTGTCCAGTGCAGTCGTGTGCGCTGTTGTCCAGAGACACATCGCGGGTTGGGAGACAGCTTGCAACAAGGGTCCAAGCTAAAGAAGCAGGATGGACGGTGGCGCGTTGCGAGCACATATCGGGGGCTGCGAAGGTCAGGGCAAAATGCGATGTCGATGGCGATTGCAAGGTGCAGGTGAAAAAGACGCGCAGGGCGTTGCAGCTGTGGGTGGTGGACAAACAGTGGTCTAGTATGCATGCATGCGCACGCGCTTGTTGCACGTCGTCAAGAAAGTGAGAGAAGAAATTCAGGACTGGGCGAATAAAAGGACCACAAAACAGGTGCTGTGCGTACAGCTCATGCGAAGTAGTCGCTGTGCGGCGCTACGCAGATGCGAGCGACAGCCGGCGGCATAATACGGTCCTCCTTGTCTTCATCTTTGTCATTGCCGTGGTCCTTGCCATGGTGATTGTGGTCATGGTGGTGATGCTCACCCTGCGGCGAGGAGACGCGGTGCCAAGCGTTGTAGCATGAACGGCCAACAGTGAAGGCAGCAGGGTGAGCTGAGGAGGCCAGTGGAGGTGTGTTGAAGGCCGGCGTGCGCAGGAGATTGCGCGGGTGCTGCAGAGGAAGTTACAGGGAATGGAGAGACGGCTGTGGAAGATGCGGTGACCTTGATCGCTTGTGGTGCTGGTTGGCATGGCCACAGAGGACGGCGCCTGCACAACTGACACATAGATAATTAGTCCTACCAGGTGCACGACACCGTGAATGATTGGTGCGCGCAATGCGGAGCAGGGCGTGGTCATGCGCAAAGCTGGCACGTGCTCATCAGTACTTTCCTCAGAGCTCTGAGATGCTCTGACATCAATGAGTCAGTGATGTCAGGGCAGGTCAGGGCGTCCATATGTCAGAAGTCACACATGGCACACAGTTCGATTCCTCGCGCGACGACAAGTCGAACACCCTCGTTGACCTCTCACTCTTTACTACACGCTACGCACTGGTAATCATACTCATCCCTTTTTAGAACCTTCACCAAGTTCACCTTACCATCACTGAGCGTCCTATGGGGAGATTGTGACCAGTTTTGGTAAGTAAATCAGTCAGCATCATGGGTACTTACAGACATACTACTTACCTACTCACTGGCAGCGCACCTGTCTCCCCCGATTGATGCTCTCATGCACCGTACCCAGCATACTCCCAAACGTGTCGTTGAAAGGTGTAGAGGGGCTCCAGTGCCGTCCAGAGGAGGAAGTAGGGAAGTTGTAGAATCGACCAGGTACGCAACCCGCAGCCACCTCTTCTCCCAATCTTCACTGCACATCACCAGACCCATATCTACACTCTTCCGGCCGCGTCAACTTGCAGGAATATTCTCGAACAAGCACCGCCATGCCAGTGTGCTTAGAGCGCAATAGCACAGCCAGTACCATGACCCAATAGCCAACATCTACCCCCGCTCGACCCTCTGAGAGCCCTGTGCTCCCTGCCTCCAGCCTCGCATGTCTAGCTCAAAAGCCTCGAGGATGGAATGATCGAGATGTAGAGCAAGTCTGGCGCCAACCATGAAGAACTCCGCATGCTGCGTGAGGCGAACAAGGAGCTCGTGAACTAGCCAGCTGCAGCTGGCCGAGGCGTCACGAGTCCCCGCCACGCCCCAGAAAAAGCTGCCCTTGCCCACGGACGAGCGCGACACGGAGCTCGCCGCACTGCGCTTCTTCCACGACAAGACAGAAATCCTCACCCGGCGCGTAGCTTGGCTCGGACTGCTCGTTTGTGGGCGGCGCGTGGGTGTGCTCGCGCTGCTGCGCGACCGCGACCACCTGGATGAACCCACCGTTGTGCAGCTCTCCGGGCAGGTGTGGGCCATGTGGACTTGACGCACATTGCGGTCCGTGACGTTGGCTGGGGAGACGCGACACGGTTGCGGCCGCACTCTCGCTGAGCTCTCGGCGGGTATGAGCTTGATGAGCGGTGCATCGTCCGCCATCTGCTCCCCCATCGCCCTGAATCTGCTGCCAACCCCGACCGCCACTGTGACGATGCCATGACGAGCAACACCCCCATGCCACATGACTTCCTCCTCCCGCCCAACCCCGCGCTCGCCTTTGGTCCACATCCTCCATGTCTGCAGCATCCAGAAGGCCCTGCGCGGTGGCGTGTAGCCGTTCGCTACGATAGCCCTCACCCACCGTCTGCCTCACTGACAGTGTCATACCGAGCACGGCCCTGCTGGCGCGGATGGCCCACATGGACGCAAGACATGTACATAATAGGTCTTTCCATAGACTCTAGAGTAGTCTATAGACATCAAAATAGAATACCTTTGCGGCTGCTGGTACAGTACCAGGAGATGGCTGCGACACCAATCGCGCTGCAATCGCAGGCTGTAACGGTATGTCACGCGTCAGCGTTTCAGAGCTTTCCAGCAAAGTCAGAACACGTCAGCCCAAGTCAGCCATTTTGGGAAGTACTGATGCTGTGCTGATGCACAGAGAGGGCGGTGTGCTGGGCGGGCGAAACAATTGCGGCGTGAGGTGCATGGACTTCAGCGCGCAGGTGCACGGGTGGTGGTGGCAAATAGCGCACAAAGTTGCAGGTGGAGGGCGCAGGGACGGCGTGCGGGAGCGCCGAGTGGAAGACGGCCTTGAGCACGGCGAGCCTGGCGCTGAGGACAAAGTCAGAGATGCGCGGCCAACTTCGTAGGATTGAAAGCACCTGGGGCGACCGCGCAGCCGTACATGTTCGCAGCCGCATCACCTCCCGCACATAGCAAGCAAAACCCAGCTAAGAGCTTTAGCAGGTGTAGGAGGCTGAGGGCACTGTCCAGTCGGTTCGTCGCGCCGGTGTGCAAGGTGCTGCCTGGCGTTGCGGCGTCGCAGAACGTCTGCCGACGGTGTGCAGACTGCAGAGATCATGCACGTTGATGGTATAAACATGAACACGCGTGCGTGCGAAGGCTGTCTTGCACACAGTGCCGCACCCAGGTAGCCTTGACCCGATGCTGGATGACCCCCAAACCGCACATCCTGAGAGTTGACGGCCTCATGCACAGCCTGAGAGTCGATGGCCTCGCCCATGCAGCGGCGGCACAGTCGCGGGTGGGTTACAGGCGCGGACCTGTCCAGAGGTGGGCTCACACAGCGCGGGGTCCTCGACGGCGGGGGAAAAATGTGTGGGCGTGCGGGAGGGCACGGGCGCGTGGGGTGGCGGTGCAGGCGTGGGAGCCGTGCGACTGTCAGGCGCCCACATCGGGACCGCGTGGGGACTGTAAACATCCCGGAGGAAGGACGATGATACGCCTGGTTCTGAGCTGGGCGAGGATACTTTTCAAACTTTCGACAAGTCGAGTGGTTCATTTCGAAGTCACGTGACTTCGACTTTCGAACTCGCACCGCTCCCGGCCCGCTAGCACAGCCTCCACGGATCTTTCCGAAGTGCCCGCACGTGATTCGGTCCAGACTTCGAAGGCCCATCATCATCAGACCCGCCTCAAACATGATCAAAAGTTGAAACACTCCACGAGATTGTTAGGCTGCGCCGCACCTAGGCCATGTCAACTCCAGAACATTGCCCCCTCATTCCTAGTATTGTCCCCCCCATTCCGGCTCTATTCCTACCCCTCCAGATGTGCTTCGAAGCGTTCCTAACCACTTCGAACCGCTACACAACACAATACTTTGGAAGTTCGCACGATCACCGCAGCGACTTCAGAACATATTCGAAGTTAGGCGCACATTTCGACAGTGGAGTCCCTTATGTTTCACATCATCTTATGTTTCATTTCTACTCTTCTCAGGCTCTCTAGCAATGGTGTTTGACTTACTGTTTGATTGCGACTCACTCACTACATGTGATCTTGACCCACTTGCTTCGTGTTTTGTTCTACTTATACTCTGGTTTGTTCTCATGGTTGTATATTAGTTCGGACTTGTTCGTAGTATATATAGGCCTCGTTAGTACGATATTCGGGATCAGATCAATCCCCCTGATCATATCCTATGCCCCCTTTGTCCCCCACATCTCGAGACTCTCGCTAGAGCCTCTCCTCGACCACTTGTGTTGTCAAAGCGCTTCTGACTTTGCACCTTTTGACTTCGACCTCGACTTCGCCGCATGCCGCATGCCGCATGCCGCATGCCGCACGTATAGTATTTGACTTCGACTTCGGATCTCGACTTCGACTTTCGACTTCGCCTTTGACGCACGTATAATATTCACCTTTTGATTCCACCCTCGACCTTCGATTTCAATTTCGATTCACATCTCGACTTTGATTTTGACTTCGGAACTCGACTCCGACTTCGATTTCGATTTCGCCTTCGATGCACGTATCCTATTCTCATTTTGATTCCACCTTGACCTTTGATTTGGATTTCGATTGACACCTCGACTTTGACTTTGACTTCGGATCTCGACTCCGACTTCGATTTCGATTTCGATTTCGCCTTCACCTTTGACTTTGACTTCGCCTTCGACGCACGTATCCTATTCTCATTCTGCATCCACCTTTGCCCTTCAACTTCGATTTCGATTCCAACCCAGACTTCACCACTTCGTCACTGCCACACTTCGAATTCGACTTCGGCACTTTGACTTCGACTTTGGCACCTTGACTTCAACTTCGGAACCTCGACGTCGACTCGACTTCAACATTTCGGAACCTGAACTTCGACTTCGGGACTTCAACACTTCCACTTCGACTTCAACACTTCCACTTCCACTTCGGGACTTCGACTTCGACGTTTCGGAACCTCGACTTCAACCTCGGAACTTCGACACTTCAACTTCGACTTCGACACTTCGACACTTCGGCTTTCAACTTCGCCTACACCGCACGAACGTTCGACGCTCCACACATTGTTTCCGAACACACAGATCGTAACATCCCCCCACTTCCCTGTCCTTCCTATTTCGGATCACTCCCGAACACATTGCCTTTGCCTTTCGAACACCTTTCCCCCACTTCGGAGACGCCCCCAGAGACTTCGGGACCACTGACGACTCGCCCCTCACACACACACAACGGTACCGTGCGCTGCGCTCTAGGGACAGGTATACAAGACATTTACCGCCCTACTACCGGCTGGTACCCATCAACGGGTGGTGGTGGTGGTGAGACAAAGAACACGGATGGCGGCATCTTGGAGCGATGAGCGGGGTTAGTGCCGGCGGTCCGGGGAAGGCGCCACAGCATCTCTCAGCAAAGCACCTGGACCCGCTGTGCCGCCGGCGCCGCAAATTCTCGCGCACGTGACATTGGTTCATTTTTGAACACCCCGCAAATTGCTCTGTAGCACCTTCCACCCTGCGCCGCTTGCTTAGGTAACTGCACCATCTTATTTGCATTGTAAATATGGTTCGATTGATATACATATGTTGCTATACAGGAGAGGGGACGGGGGAATGTCGAGCTCGTTGTCGCCGTCGACGACGATGAGGCTTGGCGCAGCGAGCGGGACAGGTACCAGCGGTCCGGGAAAGGCACCGCGGCATCTCTCTGCAAAGCGCCTGGAACCGCTATGCCGCCAGCGCCGCAAATTCTCGTGCACGTGACATTGGTTTGTTTTGAGCACCCCGCCAATCTACCCCCCCCCCCCCCACACCTCGCTTGCTTAGATAATGGCACCATCATATCCGCCTTGTAAATACGGTTCGATTGATATATACATGTTGCTATACAGGGGAAGGGACGGGGGGAATGTCGAGCTCGTCGTCGGCGCCGGTGACGACAGGCGCGGGAACGCTGGCAACGGGGCGGGCACGTGCTTGATGGCGTTGCTCTGGCACGTTCGGGCCGGCCGGACTGCACTGGTAATCAAACCGGCGATCAAACCGGCACCGGCAACTTATGACGGAATAGATGCAGGCACCGACTTAAGAAACCCCCTAGTAAATGATTCTACTTCGTAAACTCAGGGAATCGTAACCTCAAGCGAGAACTCATGCAAGGCATCTGGGAAACACTCACTGATGAAGAATTTGTGCATGCGTACTACCACAGTATTGTCATTCAATGCACAGATGGCATCCGGCGCCGCATCTTCCCTCGGTTTTTCTTGTACGGAGCTGACTATCCTGAGAAGTACATCCGTTCGTCATCTCTGTCTGGCGCCTCCTAATTCTGTATTGCAGAATGCTCCTGGCTGGCTTGCGAACCTCAGCAAGTGCCCATGTCCACGCTGCCTTGTCGACAAGGACAAGATTCACAGGCTCGCCACGAAGGCCGACATGCGCACTCGTGAGAAGATTCGCGTCGACAGCGATGTCAGACAGCAGATGATTGAGAGCGCACGCCGGGCAATCTTTGAGCATGGTGTGCCTATTGGCTCCGATCGCATCAACACCATCCTCCAGGGCTCCATGGTTCCCACCCGGGTACGTTTGGTCACACTGCGCTTGATGCATGTTCTGATGCTCGGTTTTTTGCAGAATGCGTTCTCAAAATCCGCAAAGTCCGGCTTCAACCTTTACCCTATGTTCACTGTCGACCAGCTGCACGAGTTCGATATCGGCATTGTTAAGTCATTTGTCACACACGCCATACGGATTGGGCATGCGCATGGGCAGGGTGTGATCCAGGAGATCAATCGACGGTGCGTACATGAATAATCACAAGCTTTTCTGTTACGATTCCTGAGGTACGAAGGTAATCGTCTTTATTGGACGTTTACTATCAGTTTTGAAACGCACCTCTTCTGGTTACCCGGCGTGTTCCGGTGGTTACCCGCCTTCTCCCGCCCAGCTCGTTTCGGCCTGCGCCAACACCCCTCCCTTCTCTCACGACGTCCTCGCCAGATTGTCTCTCACTCACCATTTCATCCATCCACTACCTGCCTCCCGCTTCCTCCTCTTCCCCACCTATTTTCAACACCGCCGTTGTCGCCACCACGCACGTCCTCAAGACCCAGCGACTCCCACGCCGCGCCAATGCGTGGCTGCCACGTCGCAGTGCTCCACGCAACAACTCGCACTCGACGACGTGCCACGCACCAGCGCCCCGTCACTGCACCTAGCCGCGTGTGGTTGAGGGAAAGATAGGGAGCAGAGGGTGGCAGTGCGAGAAGACCGAGAGCGAGACGAGCTCACCGCGCTTGTTCGGTGAGTTCTCCCATCTTCTCCCATCCTACACACCCTGCACACCACCGCACACCTCACGCACCCTTCCTCGCACACCCACGTTCCCTTCTGCGGACAGCCAGGACCTCCCGCGCCGCCACGTCAACTTACGCCGCCCACGTACGCGCCGCCCGACCCGTTTCGGCGTCGCCATGACGACGCCCTCGCGCTCTCAACAACATCTTCAAGTTTTTCACCGCCTCCCCCGCCTACACGCGCCGCTTTTTTGACGCAAGACCTCGCCCCACCACCCATTGCTTCCCGCACCAGTCGCCCTAACCTCACGTGCTGCACCAGCGCACACTGCCACGCTGCACCGCGCCTGCCCTGCACCCCCGCACACTGCCACTTCACCTCCCTCCACCGCCGCCTTGTTCACCGCCACGTCACATGGCGCTGCCGACGCTTCGCTCACCCCACATGTATTCCCTCCGTGCTTGTATTTACTTAATGTATTGCAATCTAAATGATAAATTAAATTAAATTGAATCTAATATAAAGGGATAAGTCAATAGAATGAAATAAATTATCAATAAGTCTATGGTACTGAAGGAATCGTACTGCCATGCTCTGCATTGGCTCTCTCCCAGCTAGTGCTACATGGAGCCCTGCAGATACCGGGCGATGCCAACATTTGGACGTGACACGATCCGCAAGTTCTCGAGTGATGTGTCCGCAATGAAGAAGCTCGCTGGGCGAGACTTCGAGGACATACTGCAAGTGCGTACCATCTGACTTGCCCTCCGGTCGCATTGCTTATTTACTTTCAGTGTGCATACGCTGTTTTCGAGGGCCTTCTACGTACATCCGACGACAAAATCATCTGCAAGGTCTGGTTCATCCTGGGATTGCTGCACGGCATGTCCAAGCTGCGCATGCAGACGGACGACACCCTGACGATCTTCGATGTGGTCTGCATTCGAACAGGCAAGGCTTTCCGGGAGTTCAAGTCCGTTACATGCGAAAACTACGATACCTACAACCTGCCCAGGGAAGGAGCGGCACGGGGGAGACGAGCTGCAGCACTCGCGCAAAAGAAGGCTGCCGCGGCTTCGGTCCCAGCTGGCAATGGCAATAGAGCAGCGGTTGAAGGTGCGGCGGGCGAGGAAACGGCGGTGCCGGCAGGCGGGGAAGCTGTAGCCCCGGCGGGTGATGCAGTGGCAGGTGAGGTAGCGGTGGGTGAGGGAGTCAGCACGGCGGATGGGCTTGCAGCAACTGCTGCCAAACGCAAGACAGGTGGGCGCAAAAAGAGGGTCTTCAACCTGAATACCCTCAAGATGCACGCCTTCCCTGACTATCCGGCCATTATTCGCCGCCGCGGGACAACAGACTCGTACAACACCCAGATCGTGAGTGCGCTGTCTTGTAGTAATGATTCACTGCTGACCTTCAAGCTCCAGAGCGAGTGCAAGCACAGGACGTCGAAACGGCGGTTCGGGCGCAGCAACAAGAACAACTTCGTACCTCAGCTAGCAAAGCATGAGGCCCGGGCACGCGCACTCGTTGCAGTGCATGACAGCTTGAAGAAGCACGACAAATCCGCGGCGCTCCAGGAAAAGCGTGCCGCCGCCAAGGAGAAGAGATCAAAGGCGAAGGGGAAGCAGCCGCAACAACCACGTGAAAAATTCTCAACTGCTGTGCGCAACGAACCGCTTCCGTTCAGCGACCCCACCATGCGATACCACGTCGCCCAGTCGACTTCTCATTCCGTTGAGCTAACTGCTTGGCTGAGCGACAACCAGGGAGATCCTGCTCTAAAGGTGCGTCGCAGACGATATGTTTCCTACTGACTTGCTAATTTCCTTGCGCACAGAACTTCCTACCACGGCTCAAGTCCCACATTCTCTCGCGGCTTCTCAAGCACCAGGACAACGACGAGCATGAATTCACGAATGCAGAGCTGGCCGACATCGTTATTGTCAAGAATACCCTCTATGAGCATGCTTCAGTACGTGTGAACTACACCACTTACGATGTTCGGCGCGCACAGGACTCGATCACCCCAAAGTCTCATGCGGACATTATGGTCTTGTCCCGCGAGGACTCACCCAATCCCAACAACCCGCCTCACCCTTACTGGTATGCGCGCGTTGTGCGCGTGTTTCATGCCATGGTTCTGCATCTCGGGCCCAACTCGACAAGCACCGTGCCCGTTCGCATGGACATCCTCTGGGTCCGCTGGCTTGGTCTCAACACAGACGAGCCTAGCGGAATTGAGCACCTGCGCCCCATTGCTCTCAGCTTCATTCCAGATGACGACCCGGACGCCTTTGGCTTCATGGACCCAGCAGATGTCATCCGAGGCGTCCACCTAATGCCTTGCTTCCATCTCGGACGCACAGCCTCACGTCTCGCGCCGTCAATCGCTCGCAGGGCTAAAGACAAAGATCAGGACTGGGAGGTCCTCTATGTCAACATGTAAGCTCCATTTATTTTCTCACACGGGGTCAATGCTTAGTATGACGGTCCGCTTTTGCAGTATTGCTGACCGTGACATGCTCATGCGTTTCCTGGGCGGAGGAGTTGGCCACGTGTCAACACGCTCTTGTGACAAGGCGCTACGGAAGACACTCGTCAAGTTGCTGAGCAAAGCAGGCATGGCACTAGAGGCCGAGCCGGAGCTTGATGAGGCCATTGAGGAGGACGAGGACGAAGAGCTTGAAAATTACATGTCGGACGACAGCAAGGGCGGACAGGACAAGGGAGAGGACAATGACGACGACGAGGACGACCGGAACAGCGACGACGAGGACGACGGAGGCCGGAACAGCGATGACGAGGAGCCCCAGGGACTCGCCCTTGACAAGCAGATGCTCGACATGGCCGGGTTCGCGCCTCTGTAGGGCGCGACGCGCGCACTTGGATTATTTCGTAGCTACTTGCATCACTGTACATTGTAATTTGTAAAAGCCTCGGGTACATTATAATACCTTTGTAAAAGCGCGGGGTACATTATAATGGCTTCATACAGGCTTATAATCCTCCGCGCATATTACAGCCGCTGAAATCCGCTGTGACCGGGTGTGACATTTTGACGGTTTTGCTGATGTAGGCACCAGCGATGAATCCCAGTCAAAAGCCCGGTGTTTCCCTACCGATGGTGTCCGTTCACAGAGGACCTGTCACTGCAAATGCGTTCGCAAGGGTTGGGATCCATTCCGTAGCGATGTACTTAGCATGTGATATAAGAATGCTCAAAATTCACACCAGTTCCGACGTGCATCGTGCGCATTGCTCATATCGACACCAACACAAACCTTTACAACACTGTATTGCAATCGACATGCACTGTGTCTGCTTACTTGGAAACCTGCACACGGAGCAGCGTGTGTCGATAGCCCAAGTAGACATGCATGTGTCCACCAGCTGCTCGAGACCGACACATCCTCTCTGCACCATCTTCCCCCGCTCTCCATCGGCATATTGGAAACCTTCCCTTATGACTGCACTGCAATATGCCGCGGGGGTGTCCTGACGCAACTCACCTCAAAGCTTCGATGTGTGAGAAGATGAGTTTTGAGGTCGCAGAATTGGGAGGGGCAGCAGATGAAGATGATAAATAAATAGCATTCGTATTAAGGCTACTATGATATGCAGTACAAAACGGAAGCTCGCCCGTGGTACTTACTCGACGTGTATGCCGCTGCCTTCGCGTTGTCCCGTTTCCGCGTTCTGCGCGCGCTGACCCGACCACTGCGTTGCCTAGGCTCGTCGGCATGGATGCACGCGCTGCGTCAGCGCCCGATCTTTTACGCGGCCTTGACACACCGGTCTACGCGAACATCGCTGCCCCGTTGGCGCTATTGGAGAGAGACCGCGCGCGCGATGGGGAAGAGAGTCGTCGGGGCGGATGGGCGGGGTCCGGGGAAGCTGGCACAGCGCACGTGGTCCGTGGCACAAGGACGCGAGGCGGGTCAGCGCGAGAATGCCGGAGGGTACGCGTAGACCTGGGCATAGAGAAGGGTGAGAGGAAGAAGAATAAAGCGAGAGAGGAGACGAGTGGGCAGGAGACACCGCTCAGACTAAGCGCGCCTTTGGCGCGAACAGCCGTGTCGCGCGGCGGTCACACATGTCACATTAAGCCACCCAGATGTGACTTGGCCTAACAACCTCTTAAATGGGAGAGAAAGGCTGCTGATGGCCTTACAATAACTTCAAGAGAGGCATGTTTGATCTTTGTGCATTAAAACAACAAGATCGCATCCACAGGATGCTCCTTAGGATGGTGTGACAACCTGTCGGCATCTTCCGCGCCGCGCGACGTCATCGAGTCGCTACTTTCGTCGCCAAGTCGTGTCGCTTCCTCTCTTTCCCATACCACCATCATCGATGGTCTCTCTGCTATCTCCTCTTCGCTTCTGGCTCACTTGCTTGCAGCTCTGCGCTCACAGCTTGGCTTATGACTTGGCTGGTATTCTAGACAACTCTCAATGCTGTGTGATGCTCTGTGGCTTGGCTCAGACACAGGGCTCAGGACATGGTTCGAGCTCCATGAAGCAAGGCAAGCAGAGGGGACGAGTGGGAGTACGATGATCAGGGTGGCGGGGACGAGCAGGACGGCGGGGACGAGCAGGAGCGCGGGGCACGGGCGAGCGGCTGAGCGGGTCGAGCAGGTCGAGCAGGTCGGCTGGCACGAGCAGGATGGCGGGGACGAGCGGGGACGAGCGTGAGCGCGGGGGCACAGGCGAGTGGCTGAGCGGGTTGAGCAGGTCGAGCAGGTCGAGCAGGTGAGCAGGTCGAGCAGGATGGCTAGCACGAGCAGGACGGCGGGGACGAGCGGGAGCGCGGGGGCACGGGCGAGCGGGCGGGGGCGGCCCAGTAGGCGCAGTAGTGCACAAGTATATCGTTACCGTTGAATGACAGTGGTTTAGAATGATTACCAGAGGATCCCAGTGGATCCTGAGAGCAAACAAAGGAAATGCGGATGACAATCACTGGGAACGCACGGCATCGGAATTGTGTACTCTATGAACCATTGTCAACGGACGCTGTCAAATTTACCATCGGTTCAAATTCGCTATATGGCAGGTTTTCCGTTCCCATCTGACAGGCATACAGGAAAGGACACGATCGCGACGGGACCGCCGGACTTTTGACTGGGGATGAATTCCCTATACGCAACGTATGGGGATACGTCGCGACGATACGGTTAGCACCTCCATGGGGCAAGGCGCGAAGTGCATACATGTTATCTGCAGCCACACTGTTCGGAGTACCGCAGGCATACAAGGAGGCACTCAAAGAGGCGGGTGAAGCAGTGGCCACAGAGCGGCATGATACGCCCATGCGGATCGACTACAATCTGACAACCGAGGAGGTGGCCATGCACTTCGCGCGCAATGGTCTCACGCTGGCGGAGGCCGATGACTACTGGGCATGGGGCCAGGAATTCATTTCGTCATTCATCATGGATGTTGACCCGTCCCGTAAGCACCCCGCACACGTATTATGTACAACAGTATGAACTTCACGCCCCATCTGCCTCCAACCCTCGATGGCTTCCCCGATGACCACGAGATCACATTCCAACGTGCCCATTCGCCGCTTGCGAGCACGGACACGCTCGACGTGTCGCCCAAGCATGACGAGGAGGTGGTTGACGCACCGTCCCCCCGGTTCTAACGTTACTATTATCTAGGCTTCGCGGTCGCGAGTTTGCCATGCCACTCCATTCACTCGTCAATTCTCGTTCTCGTTCACAGGTGTGTGACCTCGCTGGTGGTGGAGGGTGTGAGGCGGGCACGGGACACGTGGGAACGGGAGCTAGCTACTATACAGGTGGCTGACACGTGGGAAACCACGGCTGCTACTCGTGCGCGGGGCGCGCGAGTAGAAGGCATCTTTTATTCACGCTGTAACATCCTCAGAAGATTATCTGAGTCTGGTGTAGCAGCCCCGTGAGTGAGATCTTACAGCAGGCATCAATCGAATATCACTTTCAAAATACGCACCAATTACACCTCGAATTTCACTTTCAAATTACACGCCAATTTACACGCCAATACTCAAGGCAGAACTCTGCAAAAGTGCAAATCATGCTACTAGATGGAATCTGTGTCGCCATGCTTGAGCATTGGCTCTAGCCTCTCTTCGAGCTAGTGGAGCAAGGGCCTGGTGGAACACTGAAGTTGAAGCCACACCATGAACAAAAGATTTGGCCGTAGAAGTTGTTTCCAAAATGGTTTATCCATGATGCAGGATGCATCCCTCATTATCTCATTACTTCTGCTACCTAACGCAACGATGCCTTCGAGCTTCGTGCACTCACACCCCCAAAACCTGCGCTCATCCCCATTTTGATCTGCTCATCGTCCTCTTCCCCGCCCGGCTGACTCGCACCAGTACTCGCGTTGCGAATCGACAGCAGCACCTCCTTGCAGTACTTGAGCTTGTCAACGAGGCGTTGGTTGAACTTGGCTTGCTCCGAGTCGGCAGACGGCGGCAGCAGCGCCTGCGCCATAATTTGGCTCAGCGTCCATCGCGTGATGCCGTAGTTCTTATCTATATGCGTGACGACGAGGCCGTGCGATGAAAGAATGACTTTTGAGTGGTCGTAAAAATTGAACTGCGCAGAGATGTCAGACTCCGAGCAATACTGGAACAGAGAACGCGCACCTGAAGGACATCGTGACTCATCTTAAATACAATAACGTGCTTCATGCGCAGGTACTTCTGTACGAAGTCCATGCCTTTCGTGCGGTCCGTGTCGTTGAAGGTGTACCCGTAGTCGCCGTAGAGGCGAGCCATGATGTATCGCTCGAAGTGCTTCAAGAGGTACACCTTGCCCTGGAGTTGCTCCGGGTATGAGGCTACCGTGTGGCTCTTCCGCACGTACACAGTGCCCTGGCGATGAGAGGAGATATAGTCAAAGTGCCTGATAATCACTGTGAGTGCCGTCTGCCAAAAAATAAAGAAAAAAAAAGAGCAACTGACTGTTTGTCGGCGGAGAGGATGATCGATGTGCTGTCATTGAAATGCACGCCGACGGATCCGTCGGTCAACGCATAGCCCATACCATACTTGTTACAATAGTCAACCCAAGAGACGATGAACACCTTCTCTTCAGGCAGGTGTTCGTCGTCAAGCGGTGGGCGGAACAGCTTGCCAGTGGTAAACGCCTCGAACGCAGCAGACAGCGTCTGCGCTGCGGCATCGAAACTGTTCAGTTTCCGACCAGATGGCACGGTCGAGGGACCTATCAAGCATCCTCAGTGCACGCACGACGCATGCTCATAAGCCACCTCACCTCCGACAATGCCCTCCTTGACGCGAGTCTTCTCCTTGACACGCGCCACCCTGCGCTCCACAGGCGCGACATTCTCTGCATCGTCCCGCACCTCGTGCCCTGACCCAGAGGGTACCATCTGCGCGACGATCCTCGCCTTTTGGCTCTGAAGCTCCTTCTGCCGCACCTCCTCTTCCCTGTCCACGTCTTCCTCCTCGATGTTTTGCAGCGGCGCAAGCCGGGTGCGTGCCGGCGACTTGGCCTCTTTCGACACCGCCTGCAGCTTGCGGAGCAATGACGGTTCGCGAGGACCGTTGCCCGGCGCGACGAGGAACGGTTGACGGGCAGAGCTGAGCAGCGCCGAGATCGGGCTACCTGGCTGTACAGCTTTCTGGAACTCCTTCTCTTGCTGGGCCAGGCTCGACGTAACGCTGGCGGAACTGCTCTTGGTCCGCGGCAGGCTGCCCGCAGGCGCGGCGGTTGCTGGTGGCGCCGAGGGCACTGCAATTTGCGTCTCCTGGTCCTCGTCAAGGAGAGCGGAGTGACGGAGTCGTGCGAGGTTATGCTGGGAGGCGAGGCGAGAGATGTGGCGGAAGTCGGGGGATCCGTGAAGGGCGCCGACGGGTATAGACCTGGGCACGGTGCCCTGCGTGAAGAAGGCATGGTCGATGATTTCGTGGAGAGAAGGGCGCTGCTGCGGATCGGGAGTGAGGATTTGCTTCACAAGCTCCCTAGCCTCCAGCGATATCTCGCGGTCTGGTGGGAATTCGTACTGGTTGTCACGGATGCGCCTGTTTCGCCTCAGCGACATGATCAAACACTTGGCAAATAATTGAAACTCACTGGTAAATTTCCTTCACATCCTTCGTCTGGAATGGCGGGCGGCCTACAACGAGGGTGTAGAGAATGACACCAATGGACCAGGTGTCCACTTCGAAGCTATGCCCGTTGGCCGTATCGAACAGCACCTCCGGTGCGATGTAGTTGGGCGTGCCACAGATGGTCTTCTTGCGCTCGCCAGGATTCTCGATGAGTGCTGCCAAGCCAAAGTCACCGACCTGGATGTTCATGTCGGCGTCGAGGAAGATGTTGCCAAGCTTGAGGTCGCGGTGAATGACCTGGTGCGTGTGCATGTAGTGGCACGCGCCGATAACCTGCACAGTGAAAAAGCGAGCCTCTGGCTCCGTGAACCGCCGACGGCGCCGCAACATGTCCATCAGGGAGCCATTTGGGCAAAGTGCGAGGGTCATGTAGACATTCTCGTCGTCCTCGAAACAGTCGCCGAAGCCTACGATGTTCGGATGGGTCAGGGAGCGGTGTATCTTAATCTCGGCGTACAGCTACAAGACTATCAATCTCCCGCGTATGAGTAGCAAGAGGGTGCAAAGGGTACACACCTTAGTCTTCGCCTTTTTCGTCTTGAGAGAGCTCTTGGTAACGACCTTGCAAGCGAGGCGGTTGTTGTGGGTGTCGCGAACTTCGTACACTCGTGCGAACCCACCCTAGCGATACATGAGCGAGAACCTTGAAGGCAGGCAGCACCGAGCGTACCTCTCCTAAGAAATTCAAGCGCTGGAAATGAACTGAGCGCGTCTTGTCTGTGATGATCGACGGCGGGGAGGGTGGTTGGACTTTGGCGTTCTGCCGCTGTAGCGGCGGGGAAGGGGGCGCATGCCTGTCCTGGTATATAGGCTTTGGAGGAACCTGTGGACCCGCCTGATGCGGATTGTTGATGGCACTAGCGAACGGGTTGCGGCGAGCGGCTGACGAGGATGCAGGGGGAGGCAGACGAGCGTGAAGATGGGCATGCATGGTCACTGTGGCCTAACACCTGTGACGATGAGCAAGAAACGACGAGCAGCGAGCTCTTCCTGTGAAGAGACGGCGGGAAGAGAGAGGCAAGCGTGGTTGGTGGCTGCGAGGCGAAATCGAACACGCCGAAGCAGCGTGCTGCAAACCAGTCACGGGATCGCGCGTCTCTCGCATACAGCCGGCCATGACACTGAGCGGCCCCAGCGCACTCTTTCTGCTACTTGCAACATGGCCGACGACGACTTTGACCTCTATGGCGAAGACGACGGCTTCCACATCCCAGTCCCTCAACCAGAGGTGGGTCCGCCTGGCAGTGAAGCCTTCGTGCACTGACAAAGCTCAAAGACCCTCGAGCACACGCTCTCTGCATCGGAAGTGGGTCCTCGCCATCCTTCAGCCTACGATTGCTGATGACACTTCCAAGACACACGACGCGTTGTCTGCAGATGAGCCAGTTAATGACCTAGCCCAACCACCTCAGGATAACGCAGGGGCCCCAGTCATCGGCGAGAAGCGCCGCAGAGAAGAAGACCAGCAGGACGCTCCCCAAGATCCTGCTCACCAAAACAACGCCAACAAGCATACCGTTCCACCAACAGGCCCTTCCGCGAACGCATCTGGTGTGACTATGACTGCAACGCATCAAGGGCCCAGCGCCGGCCAGAACCTTGGAGCAGGAGTGGACGGGCACGATGCCCTTTACATTGGAGATTTGCAATGGGTGCGTGGGCCGCACCGTCGACGGCGCATATAGTCTGACGCCTCGCAACTTTGAACCCACAGTGGACGACGGACGAAGATCTGCGTCGCGTCGCACTCAACGTTGGCGTTACAATCGACCACAAGGACATCACCTTCTCCGAGCACAAAGTCAACGGAAAGAGCAAAGGGTGCGTCTGCGCTGGAACGACACTTTCGCCCTAACTTAGTCCGCCCTCCTCAGTATCGCCTACATCGAGTGTGGCGGGTACGAGAGCGCCGTTACTGTCAAAACCTGGTTTGATAACAAGTGCGTCTGTCCTTGCTCCTTCTCAATGTTGCCTTACCTCGCCGTATCCAGCGACTTCCAAAACCGCCGCGCCACTGTCAATCTCACGAGCTCATCGCAAGGGAACCCCTTTCGCACGCTCCCGAAGGGTAGGCGCATACATCCTCATGCCTGCCGTTAATCGCCTCTGCTGACTCGCACCGTAGAGCCCCCGCCGCGTGACAATCGCCATCAAGGCAGCACCATCCCTACGGGCCCCGTCAACAACGGCGCCGGCAGAGGGGGTGGCAACTTCCGCGGGGGCATGGTGAACAACGCCATGGGCAACATGCGCGGTGGCATGATGAACAACGGCATGATGCGTGGTGGGATGCCGGGCATGATGAACGGCGGGTTTGGCGGGGGGTTTGCGGGCGGGAGGGGTGGGATGATCCCGCAGGGCCCGCGCGGAGGTATGATGGGTGCTGGGAACTTCGGACGCGGCGGGATGATGGGTGTGGGCGGCATGGGTACGGGTTTTCCTTGACGGCTTGTTGTGATTGTGGGGAGTGTACGCTTACGAAGTCTGTCGCGTGTATGCGTGCGTCTGCAGGTAACATGGGTATGATGGGTGGTGGCATGGGGGCCGTGAACCCAGGGCGCGGTGGGTTCGGTGGCATGCAAGGGCACTTCAACCCCGCGTTCATGGGGGGTGGACAGGCCGGAGGGTTTCCGGATGGTCCGAGAAAGAGGTACCGGATGGATGAGAGTGGATAGGCGGTCGTTGTTTCTCTTCATTTCTTCATTATCGCTGTCCGCGCACTCAGTACATTATCGTCATTATCATAAACTTCCAATGTTCCATGCAAGAGGAATGGTATAATTACAAAAATGCAGTCTACTATCTGAGTGCTACCGGTGAATTACAGTATGGTGTTAGCAGACGCTCTAGGAGCAACCCGCGCAGGGATCGAAACACACGTAGGAGGTCTAAGACGTAGAGATGCAACCGATAAACAATCTTATGCAGCAAAAACAAAACACACATTGAACAGCACACTGCGCACCATTTCAATAGCCCCGACGATCCCGCTCCTTCTTGCGCCGACGCTTCTCCTCTTCTCTTCGTCTCTCCTCTTCCTCGGCGACCTGGTCCTCCTTCCTCGCAAGACGCGCACTGAGCGAGGATCGTGTGAGCTACAATTTCGATCAAGCCTGTGTCCCACGGACCTTTTGAGCTCTTCAGCCTCAAGAGAGCGGGCATCCGCCTCCATGTCGTCGTCGTCGCTGAACACGTCGCGCTGCACGTAGGCATCACGGTTCTTCCCAAACATCTCCCATATCTCGGCGCTGTAACTCGGCTGATTCGTCTTGCGCTTCCGAGGCGGCGGGCTCATCGATCCGTGCGATTCGTCATCAGACAGCGACAACGAGCGCGTGCGCTTCTTGTGCGGAGGTTTGGAGGAGCCAGCGCGAGACGAGGCGAGCTTGTGCTGAGCAGGACGGGAAGCGGGCTTGGACTGCAACTTCGAGGCGGGTGGCGGGGGTGGTCGCGCTTTCGAAGTGGATGAAGCTCCCTTGCCGAAGGCCAAAGCCGTACGAGAGATGGCTTGTCGCTTTGGAGATGGCAACATAGATGATTTGGAGGGCGCACTGGGTGTATTCGAGCGCGAGTCGGAAAGAGAGGCGGACCTGGACGACTCGGCCTTCTTTGCCGACGCGACGCGTTTGTCGTCCTTCGACTTTCCGAACCAATTGTGGAACTCCTTCGCCTCGTCGCCGTCGAGGACCTTGCCATCGCGCGCCTTCTCCCTATCGCGGACGATCTCGTCGATGGTGCGAGTGTCACGCTTGACGACATTGAGCTTTGTAAGGGTGTTCGGGATGGCGGCAAGGCGGGATCGCACGCTGCCTGCGGCGTCGGGTGGTGTTTGCGATGGAGGAGGGGTGGCCATGTCGAGAGCGCCGCCGGGAAGGCGTCTTCCCGACTTTGTGTATCCGGAAGTGGGGCGCCGACCAGAGGCCAAACGGTACTCGTTCGCGATGCGGCGCTGGCGTTTCTCCTCGCGGGTGAGGGCAGTGCCCGGAGAGTCCGCGTCGTCGTCGTCGTCGTCAAGACCCTCGTGGAACCTGCGTCTGCGCAGCTCGTCCCGGGTGGAGGCGGAGGAGGAGGAAGGGTACGATTTGGACCTCTTAGGGCCATGCAGCATGGACTCGCGGTGGTCCTCCTCCCGACGCTGGGCCTCGAGCCGTCTCGCCTCCTGTGCACTTTGCAGAGCGGCGAGACGGTCCTTCTCGCGCTGCTCTGCCTGGAAGTGTTGTTCGCGGAGCTTCGCCTGGAGCTGGCGCTCCTTGCGGTCAGCCTCCTCCTGCTGCTTGATGCGCAGGGCCTCCTTGCGCTTGCGCTCGGCGAGGGCGGCCTGGACGGCGCGCTCTGACTCTTCTGTCTTGAGGTTGCTGTAGGCGATGAGCGCAGAAAAGCTGCTCGACATTGTGGGGGAGGTCAAGGGGAAGGTCAATGGGGAAGAGGGCAAGAGCGCGGCGCTGCGGTGGCTTTTGTATGACAAGTCTGCGTGCGACCGATGTGGCACAGCTCTGCATGGACGTCCTCGACCCCTGCGCAGCGCTGCTCTCCAACTTCGAGGTTCTCGCCCTCCTCCGCCAGCTCGAGTCCCAGCACCTCGCACGCTCCAAGTCCGCGTTTCGTGTCAAGAAGGAGGACGAGGCCGCAGGCGTCCCGCTGCCCGCAGCCGCCGACCAGCTCGACGCGGTCTCGGAGAACCTGCGCACCCTCGAGGTCGAGGTGCGCCTCGTCCGCCAGCCCTCCTTCCCCGCTCATCTCCATCCCCCGCAGGCCATCCAATACCTCGCAGCAGACTACCAGCCGACTCGTCGCCAGACCCCCGCGGCCATCACACAGCTCGTCAAGGACCTCGCGCCCTTCGGCCTCAACAAGTCCGAGAAGCTCCAGATCACAAACCTCGCACCCACAGAGGCAGTCGAACTATATGTCGTATGTACCGCTACCCTTGTTGTCGTCTCCGTCTCACACAAATTGTAGATCGTCGAGGAACTCGAGGACCGCCTCGGCCAACGCATGGAGGACGTCCTCTCCTCTGTGCGCTCGTCGCTCGTCGACCCTCCGCTCGACGATCCTGTCTCTGGCTCTGCGCCCGACTTCCTAGACGAGACCGCAGACTACCTTGTCGACTCCGCGGCTCACCAGGAGTGGACTGGAGGGGAGGATATCGAATTTGACGACGTAGGCGAAGGCGTCGGGATTGAGGGTGATCTCGACGTAGAAGACGACTGAGAACGCTAGAATGGCGGTGAGCAGCCTGTCCACCCTTCCTGGGGCATGTGCCCGCAACTCGACCTTGCAGTGATCGACCCAGGTATCATTGAATAGACTACAGTGTCTACAGCCATGTCGTAGCGACGTGCTCGTAATCGTAATGTCATGACGGCCCCCCGATTTTATTGTCCCGCTTGGTTATGCCAAACCTGACGCGGCAGTGTGTAAGCCAGACCGGCAGACGCCACCGCGACCCCGAGCAACACGATATAAACAAGCCTCCCCCCGAGATAATGGTGCTGGATGGACAGGGAGTATAGCGAATTAGCGGCTGCAGGCCCGACGGCGCGCATGACGGACACCATCAGCTGCGCCACGCCGTTCGTCGCACCCAAAGATGCCCTGTTCGGAGACGCCGCAGAGAGATATATGAAGATGCACCCTATCAAGACGATGTAATTGTTCACTGAACGAGACGCAGATTATCACCACGTACCATAACACAAGCTCAGGCCCAGCGAGCAGATGACCTGCAGCGCCACCAAAACCCACACGGCCATGCCTACGCCTCCGTCTTTCGCAAGCGCGCTCATGGCCGGGAAGAACAGGAAGACAGGTATCGCCGACATCATGCCTGCGATGAAGACGTTGCGCGTCCCCCATCGATCGTGAATGCGGGCAAAGAATAACACCTGGAAGAACCCATTCAGAATCCCGAAGGAAGAAAGGATCCTGCCGATGATGGGCGGGGCGAGGCCAAGGCCACCGAGCTCGATGGGCGTCGCAAAGAACAGCGGCTGGACAGCGCGGTACGCGATGTCGACCAGCGAAAGTGACGCATAATTGGCAGCCGCGATGAGGACGCGGGGGATGAGCAGAGCCCGAAGAGGATAAGGCTGCTCGCCGACGTCAATGGTGCGGGAGCTTGAGCTTGAGCGGCTCGATGCAGGCGTTTCCGCGTAGTCGTTTGTTCCTGGTTTGGAGAAGAAGCTGCGGAGCGACATTGCTGAGGGCACAGTCTAGAAAGGCCTCCAGAACATCAGCCGACCGCACCAACGCGAGCTGACCGGCTACGACGGGAGAAGCAAGCACGCACCTCCTTCAGGAAGAAAAGGGTAACAAGCCAGGCAATGGCGGAGAAAGTAGCAGGAACGGCGCAGGCAAGGAAGTAAGGGTACTTCCTCATAAACTCGGAGTCTCCAAATGTTTCAGGGAATCGTTCTGCTGGGCGGGCTAATGTTCCGCCGATGATGGGACTAGGCAAGCATTGAGCAGACAACAGAAAACAGGACAGAGTGACTCACCCAATCGTCCCGCCGGTGGACCACGCGATGGGCATGTAAGCATACACTTGTGCAAGATTAGTAGAGTCTGTGATCTCTGCGATCATGCTTTTCAACACGCCGATGTTCCCGTTCAAAGCCCCGTTAAGGCTGCGACTGCAGGTACTTGGTAAGCGGGCGGCTGGAGGTAGATGCAGCCGACCATGACGAACCTGAAGACCGCTCCCCAGTAAGTTGTAGAGAGGCCAAATAGATACATCGAGAGCGACAACCCGCAGAGGCCGGTTAAAATTACTGGCTTGCGACCGACAGTGTCTGATATTCGACTCCAGTGAAGGACGGTTATGGCCTGTGTTGCAAAAAAAATAGATTGCTGGGGGGCGTGTTACACCAGCAACATATAGCAGAGAAGAGGGGCGATATACCATGAGGCCAACGTAGTACCCAACGCGAGCTTCGTCCCCGTGTGTGATGCCTACTTTCCGCACGAACTACGCTCACCGATAAGAAGGATGGCTGGGGATTGTAAAAACGACGTACCTCAGGTGCAAACGGATATACCACCTGGGAGGTAAGGGGCTCTGCGAGCTGGAGGATGAGCAGGATGGAGACTTGGGCCCACGGGACGGGGGTAGGCTTCTTGTGCACGGGGGGCGCAGCCAAGAGAGGCGTCTCCTCGTCGACATCTCGCGAGTGAGAAGCGGTCATGGCAAGAAAAATAAGAAAAGGAAAAGAGGCGCGGGGGAGAGACAAAGACGGGGCGACCGACAAGAGACGTGATACTAATAGAATCTGACGTCGGACGGATAGGCCGAAGTCGAATGCTCGGTGCGAGTCATGCGTGCGCCTTACCTAAAAGCCGGCTTGATGTTCATGACCTTCCCAAAGGACTTACAGCCCTCCCATCGGCTTTCCAAGGACATTGTGGAATGCCTTGGTATCTGCGGCGTAATAGTCTCGTTCCCAGCCGTTCTCGGGGTGCCTCCAGCAAGTGCGGAATGCGAGGAGGAGGCGGGCGAGGCACGGTCGGGGGATACCGAGCGGAGATCAGAGTCGGAGGCAAAAAACCCGTTAAAGTTCAGTTGCGGGAGGCACCCCTAGAACGTCTGGTGCCTTTCGTATAGAGAGGGCCCCATCGACGCGGATGTCACAACCCGTCACAATTTTGATAGCTATGCCGAGATCGCCGACGCGCGCATAGAGTATTATCCTGTCACGAAAATTACATTGGTACATGCTTTGGCTTTGCGCATTCTCCCGCACAACATGGACGACGACGCCGACACGCCTCCCAGACACATCTGGAATGACATCGACAGCGATAGCGACTCCGGAGATTCTGATTACCTCACCATCGAAGACGTCGATGCTTCTGATGACGACGACGACGCCGATTCGGAGGCTCAACGCCCACCTATACAGCACGCACGGACCGCAGCCATACGCGCGCGCATGAACAATGACCCTCAAGAAATAGTACGTCGAATGATGGCAATATTTGCCGCATTGAAGGAGCAGGGGATGGATATTGTGATCTTCCTGGACCTCCTTACCTGGGGAGATGACGCCTGCATCTCGGACCACAAATGCCGGTACGAGCGTGCCGCGTTATTCAACAGCGAGGAATTTCCTGGGATGCTACGGAGGTGGTGGAGAGTTCCGGGTGGACGTGCGGAGACACCCAGACAAGTGCTGCAAGAATTTGTCGTGGAGCATGCGGGTGAGCTCATCGAGAAAGAGATGAAGGGACCTATACTTGCAAGCCTTCTGTCTTCGCCTCTGGAGGAGGATCCATTGTCTCTCAAGGTTCTCACGTCTCTGAAGTTTGCGTCGCTGGCGGAAAGCATCAGAACAACTGGGGCTCCGGTGCTATGGCAGATTTTGCAACACGCCGCCTGGACGAAGCGTCAGGCTCTTGTCAACACACACAAGACCCCTCAGAACGTGAGTACTTACTACACAGCTGTGCACAAGGCTGACTTCGTCGCAGGTCTTGATGAACATCATCGCGATGCTTGCGTACTCGCGGTCCTCGCATTGTAATCGACTTGCTGTGCTCTGGTCTACCTATCTCAAATCGTGCGGGTTATCGGCCCGCGCATTTGACACTGTCCATGCCATCGGACTCACGATGAGCCACAAGTGGACCAGCGAGGCGTGGAAGAAGATAGCGGTGACGCAGATGGACAATGCCCGGGCAAACACCAAAACACGCTCATGGTTCTTATCCTACGATAACCTGAACATTCCGAGGCGCGTCTTCTCACAGCGCTTGGACAACCAAGATAAATTTTATAGCGCGTGCGCGGCAACACTGTGGGTCCTGCCAAAGGGCGTGAAGATGCCGGACAGCGCCGCGTACCAGCGTGCATCTCGCGCGGGTGCGAAGGAGCCGTTCGACGGTCGGAAGCTCATCCTTGAACGTGATCCTGCTGCCAAGGCTCGTGTCCGAAAGCAGGCTGTTTACCAAATCCTTCGCTTCCTCGTTGACTCTCCTGCATTTGCAACGTATGAGGACCGCGCGGATATCGACGCCGAGAAACCCCCACCTGTCCATCAACTTCCGCATGGCCCCGAACACGTCGTGCAACAATTCTTCCTGCAGACTGCGGACATCGACGAATCAAGCTATGAAGGTAATGAGAAGGCAATAGAAGAGTGGATGCGGCAGCTGGGGTTTGACTCACGTGAACAGCGGAAGAAGACGTCGACTGACCGCCTCATCGTCATGGTTGGCGACCAGCTTACGGCCGAGCGCCTGCGCGGGATGATGAGATATCGCAGCGACGATATGAACGGGTACGAGCGGCTGGACTGGGTGCGTCCACAGTTTGGGTGGTTCCATCTTCAAATGGCGTTCGCGGTGTCTCTGCACAAGCAGTATCTGGGGACAGCGGGCGGCACCGGACTTCAACGCATTTTTCATCTGCTGCAGAGAAAAGGGCTCACCAACACGCAGACAAAAGGGCCCTTCTGGCATCATCTCAATGAGGCCTTGAAACACTTTGCCGAGGCGTGCATTCGTGCGTGCTGGCTGACCATCGCAGGAGTCGAGAAGCTCGAAGATCTTCTACAGCAGCCACCCGAAGCCCTTGTGATCATTGCCGAAGACATCCACGATCAGCTTGCCTCGCGAAAAGCGTTAATGAAGCGTGTACTCCTGCGACAGAAGGAGAAGGACCCGATCATATACCAGATGAGCATGTTCAATATGGATGTGCTCTACTATCTAGACCTGTGCGACGCAATGCCGATCGGTGAGGTCGGGCGCATGGACGACCTTATTCCGGCACTCACGCTGCGCTTCGCCGGGGGAGGACACCCAAAGTACTTGATCGAGATGCTCGAGCACCTGCAGAGCTTCCATCGGGAGTGGACGCCGGAGTTGAAGTACGTTTCTGTCTTGCGCTGTCGATATGCATGCTTGACCACCCGAGTTTCTAGGGATTTTGTCCGTAAATACTGCTGGCTGGTCAATAGGACTGGCAAACCGGACGGCTTTACGGCCGTCGACCAAGCACAAGAGCAGAACATAAAAGATCTTAAAGTACGTGTGTCCACACGCATGCGAGCATACCGTACCAACATTATATGCAGGTGACGTATCGCGCGTCAGGGCCTGGCGCAACCTTGCAGCATCTCACCAAGGTGTCACCCGCAGTGCCCGTCCTGCGCGCTGTGAAGGACTGTATCAAATGGCAAATTCAATTGGTAAAAGCCCGTGGTACTAGACACACGGTGCCCGCAAAGGAGAAGGATGTCGAGCTGCTGAAGAACACGGCCATGAGCGAGCGGTGGTTCACGTACACAGAGGGACGTACCATCAAACGATCGGACGACGTTGCAAAAGACGTCCTGTTGCTAGGCACCCATGCCCTGTTTGAAGACGGCGCTATTGAGCGGTGGTGGGACACGCGCACCTTTGAGCGCAGGACGACGGAGCGGTGGGCGGATGAACCACGTGGGGCAGAGGGTCGAGATGCTCCGGCGCAGGGATCATTGGCTGCTGGCGGCGTGCCCGAGATAGCAATTGAGGGGGAGATGACAGAGGTCGAAGTCAGCGAAGCTCGTATGCACACAGAATGATAACTCACCGGTTCATCCAATACCGGTCGTTGGGCCCCGGAGTGTGGAAGAAAAGGCTTGTTGATGCGGCGGCGCCGTCAGCAGGACTTGGCGGCGTCTGATGACGACCCGGCGTTGCATATCGCGGAGGTGGGAGAGTGTATGGTCCTTGCGCGAAAGCTGGCATGCGCGGCCACGCCATGGACATGGCGCCGGGTGTGTGCGGGACGGATCGGCCTGGATCAAAGGGCGAGGGAGCATAGGCCAATTGGGGGAGTTGCATTGGTGTGAACATTGGGTATGCGACGGGCGTGTACGGTCGACCACCGCCGACTGGCACGAACGGCTGTTGCGGGCCCTGTGCGGGAGTCGCCGGGCCAGCGCCAGGCGTGGAGAGCATAGGCGGGTGTGCAGCCAGATCGCCTGCCGAACTGGGAGGAACCATTGTGAACGGTAGCTGAGCACGCGGGTCACGGTTAGCTAGCAGAACAGATTCAGAATAAGCCACTCACGTTGACGAGATTTGCAGTCATTGGGTCAGGAGCAGCAGGCGCATGTGTGCGCGCGCGCGACCGCCGTGGTTTTGGCGGCTGCTGGGCGCGTTCGGCCTTCTTGCGCTCACGCTCAGCTGCCCGCTCCGCCTGCGCCTCTTTGCGGGCCTGCTCTGCGATTGCTTTCTTCTCGGCGTTGCGTGCCGCTGTCTCGGCCTTTTGCGCGTCCATCCGCGCCTTCTTTGCCTGCTCCTTTGCCACCTCCGTCTTCTCGTCCAACTCCCGCAGGCACTCCAAAACCTCCTGGCCATGGCGCTCAAGCCATGCCCACTTTGCGACGGGCGTCTCTCGGAGGTCGTCCATTGTTTTCCAGCGGAGGTTCGTGGCGAATGCGGTCAGCATCTTGTCTGACAGGACACCCTCGGCGCCCCACGAGCAGTCCGAGTAGCGTGCGTACCATGTTGCTATGCGCCAGCTCTCCAGTGCGTCACGCGCGGCTTTCAGGTGCTCATCGCGCCGACTTGCAGCACCTTGACCGGGCTCGGGATTCTGCATCGCACGCTTGCCGCTGGCGTTGCGGGTCTTGCTCGGGGTTGGGTGAGTGACGGTGGAAGCAGCGTCGTCGCTGTCGCTGTTGTTGTCAGGGGTGGAGGGCCGTGTGTTCGCCTCACGGAGGGCACACACGTCACAACAGATGCCGTGAGGTTCTGAGAGCATCAATCAGAACGAGAGCAAACATTCCCACCGGAAATGAAGTAAGCGCACCTTCTCTGTCTGGCGGATTGAAGAAATAGTCATCGGCGACATCACGCCGGCATTCGTTCGACTCTATCCACTCGCGCAGACCGTCTTCGACGGCCTTAACGTAGGTGATATCTTCCCCAGGCAGGCGCGTCTTCTTCCCTTTCTCCTGCAGTACAGTCGGCTGCACCAAAAGGTACGCGCGTGCTAGGCTACCGCGCTTGCGGCCCGCGCGACCCGCGCGCTGCAACCAGATGGATAGCGAGCTGGGTACCATGAATTGTGCTACAATGTCGACATCTGATATATCACAGCCCTAAGTATAGTAGTGAATAAGCAAAGCATGATGCGAGATGTGAGATGCGCACCATTCCAGCAGCCTCGGTCGTGAAGAGGATGTCCAAGTCTCCCTTGACGAACTGCGCCAACACGTCAGCCTTGGAGTCCGGGCCGCGCCTCGCGCTGTAGCAAGCAACGCGATCTTGCAGGTGCAGCGGAAGCCGCTCTTTGAACCACCGACGAGCTTGCATGGACGTGAGGATGTCGTCAAAGAATACGAGAGCGCGCGGCAGGGTGGCTGACTCAGAGTTGGCGTCAGGAAGAAGGAAGTCGAGAGACTCGAGATCGGATTTGCCTGCTTTCATGTAGCGGACATTCCACTCGAGGTTGGGACGGTCGTTGCCGCGATTGATGTGGAACGTCGTGGCCTTGTCTATCAGCAGCGACTTTCGGACTTGTTGAAGGTCGTCGCGAGTGAGAGTCGCCGACGTGACGAGGAACGGCACGTGAGCAGACACGAACGCGCGAAGCGTGCCGAGTTGCGCGTACTCCGTCCTGAACTTGTCGCCCCACTGCGTGATGCAGTGCGCCTCGTCAACAATGAAGGCGCCAATGCGCTTTGCGAATCGCGGGGAAGAGAGGAGGGCGCGGAATTGTTGGTGCTGCAGGCACATGTTCGGCGACGTGACTATGACATGATGCTTCCCGGCTTTGATTTCCTGGGGCCAATTCAGCAACAAAAATGTTAAGATACACTTGCGTACCTTGTGCAGCGCATCGCTGTATGTTTCCCCGTTCACCGCGGTCGATGACAGGCCCAGCTCTCGAAAGCGGCGCGCCTGGAAGCAGCAGGAGGTCAGGCTCGACTCGAAGACACCTCGAGACAGGGACAACTCACCTGGTCTTCTTCAAGAGCATTGAGAGGGGAGATAATTATGATGATCTTGTCGTCGTCGTGGAAGAGGGGAAGAGCGAAAGGAATCGTCTTGCCAGCGCCCGTGGGCGCAATCAGCTCACAGTCGATGCCGAGAACGAGCGCCTCGGCGACGTCAAGCTGCCAGGTGTACGGTATGATCTTCCCATTCGAGCGCCGTTGGCACTCGTCGACCATTTTCTTGCGGGTCGTGACCGAGTCATACCCGTTCTTCACTGCTGCAGTCCGACTCTTCTCGAGGAGGGCGCGAGAGACGAGCCGCTGGGCCTCGTGTGCGGCTGCGCGAGTCTCGCGCGTGGCCGTTGGCTTCTTGACAGGTGGCTTCGGCGGATTCCGACGTTTCGGCATCGTGATGAGAGGGTGAGTGAAGTGCGAGGAGGTCGCGACGTGCAGGTAGGGGCGCGCGCGATCACGTGTACGTGTTCGTTGATACACAAAACTACGAGCGTGACATCGACCGGGCCCTCTCTATACGAAATGCACCAGACCCTGTAGAGCCGAGCCCGCGAGTGAACTTTCTTTGCTTTTTTGCCTCCGATTCCAACTCAGCGGGCCGCGCGGTCCGGAGGCTCTACAGGGGATGGGAACGAGACTAGCGGCGTAAGTACTGGTGCGTGGTGGTGCGTGTCGTGCAACCCTGGGAGCGCTCAGCGAAAGCATTCAGCAAGATCACGTGTCCCACTTGCATTTACTTCCGCTCACTTCATCGTGACCGCCTGCATTCGACCGTCAGCGTCCCCAAAGCCGCGCAAGTACTTCTCGAATCTCTCCTCGCTCTGGCAACGCTCTGGTGAGACGAGCACTGCGAGTTCGCCATGCTGCACCGCATGTGCATGAACACCGCGTTGACTTTCTGCGCGTGTGCAGCTGTGCTGTCGGGACCAGGTCAGGACTAGATGTCGGCGTCGGCTGCGGCCGCGCAATCCTTACGAAGGGGTGTGCACTGTGCTTGCGGCCGTGCGGTGGGATGTTTACCGGTAAGTAGACTCCGATAGAGCTTGCATTGACAAGGTCGAGCGCGCATCGACTCAGCGGCACCAGTGCGGCAAGGTGCGGCACCGCGGCACTTCAAAACCATCTTGTGCAGAGCGAGCCAATGTGGGCATCGATATCTCCCGCACTTGGTCGCCTCCCGACTAGTAATCCGACGACATTAATGACCAGCTCGGCGGCTACCTATATCTCGCGTACGCCGCTTGCCCACCTCATGATCATCATCCTCTTCGCCGAAGACCTTCTGCGCCCTTCTGCGCCTCGTGGTGCCCAAAACACATCCCTACGCGATAAACGTCAGCCTGTTGGTTGCTAGGCGCGAGAGATCCGCGGATAGTTACATACCTCCCGGTCTCCCGTGGAAGGACGAACGAATAGGCGCTCATGCCGCGGGCGCTCGCTCTCTCCGGCGGAAACGAACTACTTATGTATCTGGTATGGGTGAGGCCGGTGAGGAAAGCCAGTTCCTTGATCGTGATATGACTTCACGGGTTGTAGTGCGCTAGTGACCAGCGAGCGGCGACCGTAATCCCTTTGATTCGTTGCAACCTTGTACAGAACTCGCGAGGCAAATCAAAATTTTTTGGCGGTAAGAGTGAGTGGTCGCTAAATCGTCTGACGCTATGGTGTAGGTATGCCTGTCCGTAAAGTCTCGACGGCGAGACCACTCGCCCACGCCATGAACACCGTCTCCGGATCCTCTGAATCTGTCAATTTGAACGCGCGCGACAGGAAGTACGTCAGCCCCGCCGCTAGCGTCTCTATGCGCGTAGCCTTGATGAAGATCTCCTCCAGTCCGGTCTTCTTCCTCGCGGAAACCAGATTTTTTGTATCGAAGCTAAGAACTGGCGCCGACGATTGACTGTTGAGGAAGAGGTGTCGATGGAACTCGGACATGAACTTCTGTGTCTGAGTTTTGAGACTCGTGAAGTCGACGAGCTGAGATGCGAACGTGAGGTAGACGCCATGAGCGGATAATGACCATCGGCGCACCTTGTAGATCGCGAGAGTCACGCAGTCCTTCGCGACCCACCATGCGTAACGTATGCCTTCGCCACTTTGCGCAGTCGAGTCGGCGAGACGGTTGGCACGCCAAAACCCGCATCGTCATCCTTTCGCGACTTGACGATCTCCGCGCCTCCAACATTTGTTTCCCCGAGATCACGTAGGAAGTCCCAGAGGCAAAATTGGAGTGTGACCTTGTATGCGTGCGACGTTTGGCAAAGCCGTTGGCACACGAAAGCGTAGTATGGGTTGTAGACTTTCTCCTGCATACAACGGACTCCGTCAGTAGGAAAGTTGTTGATGGGGAGGTATTGAAGCTCACGTTTCCGCAGCAGTGCAGTACGACTCGCACGACGTCCCTTTGCTGAATTTCCGTGAGACTCAACTGCGCGAGGCGCTCACAAGCATCAACAAAATCCTGCACAAGGATGAGCATGTCAGTCGCATAGTGACATTATCTCGGATGGCGCACATCACTGCTCATGAGAACGACGAAGATGTTGCGCCTGATGTCGGTGTTCATACCCTGCTTCTTAGCGAGCTTGAGCAGAGCATTCTCCACGGCATCGTCTGCGGAGGGTGCAGTTGGCGTAGCCTGACGATCGACGAGAGGGTCTCCGCCCCAAGCTGCGCCGACAAGCCACCACTTTCCTCTGCTCTCAGCGGAGTGAAGGTCGGCAAGGCTCACACGTAAGGGCTCGTTAGACGCGACTAAAGTGGCCAGGATGAGACACCGCACAGGTAATAGGTCCCAGATGTGCCTACCATGACGTCTCTTAAGTGGCGAGTCCAGATAAAAACTTCTTCATCCGCTCAACAGCATCCCCACCGGCATGCTGAGTAGCCGACCGCTTGACTTTGTTGTTTTTTAGGTTAATCAGTGTCTCGATCATGAACTGTGTCCGCGAGCTGCGGATGATGAGTTTTCGAATGGATTCCGCAGTGGAAGATCTTCACAATTGACCTTTCACTTACATCCACTTCCCAACCCACGACATGGAGCAGGATACAGACGGCTTCTACACCGGGCCAGCAGGTTCTTTGCGCCAATCCCTGAAATCCTCGTCCCGTTCACTGAGCGCGATGTGCAGGTGCCACCAGCAGCACTGCGGAAAAGCCAGAGGCTAAGCCGGCCTTGCTCGCACCTTCAGACCTCCTGACGCTTACCGTTAAAGACCTTTGAGGTCACCGTGAGTAGCATGCGACCCTGTCCTCTCGGTAGACTCCTTTCCATGTCGTACAGAAGAGCGTTCCGTTCTTTCGCCGGTGGACTTTTAACTTATGAGTCTGACCCATTCGTTGTATCGATCCCTCAGGGCCGTCGCGCTCGTGTTTGTAAGCCTGATTCACAAAATGAGTATACAAAAGAAATAACATCATTGAATACAAGGTATCGTGACACGTCCGTCGAGGTTTCCAGAATAGATACGCCCAGATTCGGCCCGCAGAGCACCTACGCGTGCCGTTTTTGCGCCGCGCGGCGGTCCGCGTCGCGGCACTTGCGACCCGCAATGTCGATGTCTGCCATCCACAGGTGGCACTCACGCGCAGAGGATGCGCGCAGCGCGATCTTATCCCCGCCGCGCGGGTACGCGACCGACAACTGGAAAGCAAGGTCGTCTTTGCTGCGGAGTCAGCGTGTATGCGTACAGGCGACGGGTGGGGACGTACCTCGGCCGCCGGGCACGTCGGCGACGCGAATTTCGGAGAGCGGGATCGGCTGCGAAAGAGTTCAAGATGCGAGCTGGTACAGGTCGCGGTCACTAACCATCCGGTACAGTGTCTTGGCCTGCTCGTCCGTGAGCACAAAGATATCGTTGCACAGAAATGCGCGTAGCTTGCGCCCGCTCTTCGCCTTGTTCAGCAGGCCCTCCTTCAACAGTTTCCTGTCGCCCTGACTGCGCGTAGGCGCCGTCAAGTCCAAGCGCCTGTCGCACCAATTAGCGCCTAGCTGCACGCATCCGAGACGCTGCACTCACCCTTGCCCGATCCACAAATTCTGTGAGAGCACCCTGAGCCGTGCGCGGCCTTCCTGATCGCGAATGCTCTCATTGATGGTGCCCAGTGTCCTCTCCGCGGTGCGCAGAGCACGCTCGGTGTACGCACGGTCCTGATCCGGCTCAGTGTAGTGTAAGATCTGCTTGATCAGGAGCGGGTAGCGCGTGATGCGTTGCACTGGGGTCGGATTAGTCTATGAGCGTCGCAGTGCATGGAGCATGGCGTACTGGGGACAAGAAGGTAGCTAGACAGATCCAGGCTCCGCACGACGGGGTCTTCGCGGAGTTTCTGGGCATAAAGGCTCAGCATACAGTGGAGGAATTTCTCTGGGCGAGAACAGACCTGGAGGTGACTTGCGAGCTCCGGTTTTTGGTCTCGGAGCGTCTGAAGTACCTTGATCGCTGGCCCTTGGTTGACGCAGTACTCCTATGGATGCGAAGTATTCTCAAATCAATTTCCATCGAATATCGACGGTGAGAAGTACGCACCCCATAGACTCTCATGTTGATCATGTGCTTGTCCAGGATATCACCAATCTGATCAATGTACAGTCGACAGCTTCGTTGTCGTTCCTCTAGAGAGCTAAGGAATGTCTGAAGAAACAAAATCAGCTGTGTTACGCGCAGGAGGGTGCCAGATTGAACCAACTGTATTCGTCAATAGAAGGTCTTCAACATTGGCGAAGATGACCGTGATCGCTTTCGGCTCCAATAGGTTAATCATGCTGCTATAGAATATCTGACAAGCATCCTATCAGCCCTCAAATTACTTCGCTTACGACAGCAGCACGCACCTCCACGATTAACTGCAAATCTCGCACATATGCAGCCTCAGTAGCAATGAGCTCGAAGATAGCCTAACCCAGCCCATTAAGTCAGTCAGTCCCAGACTAAATCTCTGAAACAACCCACCTCTTGTCGCTTTCGCTCGCGCTCCGGAAGTCCTTCCAGGGCGGTCTTGTCCACCAGGCTGGCCCACGACTGCAGGCCAGTTTACATTCAAACCTACTACATATGTTGCGAGTTGCGAGCACTTACCGATCCGAACGCAGGGCTGTTCTCCCTTATGGGTGTACCATCCAGGCTCACCCCACTGCTTGAGGACGTATTCAAGATAGGTGCAGATATTGTCGGCATTGTGCGAGGCCCGTCCTGCGTCGGCGTGCGGCTGCGCCCCAAGAAGTGCAGCAACCCCGAATAGGAGGACCTCTCGCTGCCAGAGTCGCGCGGCGGGATGCTGAGCGCGGACGACGAGAACGAGATCGCGCTGGACGGTGATGGCGGAACAGGGCTCGAGTCGACAGATGCGACGGACATGCGGTTCGCAGTGGCGGAAGACTGCTTGAAGGCCTCGTAGCGCTCGAAGGCATCGTCTAGGTGCGTGACGTCCTCGTGCACAGGCTGGGGCAAGTCTTTCTCGAGTGGCGGCGGCGCAGGCGGGTCTGAGACATGTGCACGCTCGCGCGGGACGGCGGGCGGCGGGCGGTGTCGCTTTATGGTCGACTTCCGCCTCGCAGGTCGGGGTGGTGGCCGGCGTGTTGCGTCTTGTTTCACAACCAGCCCGGCAGCTTCTAAGACCATTTGTCGCTCCATCGCCCGCGTCTCTCGCTCGAGTTTGCGCTCCTCCTCGGTCTGCTCAACGTCCGATTCTTCAGAGTCGGAATCTGAAAAGGAATGATACTCGGAGTCAGTTGTATCCTCATCGTCGCCTTCGTCGCCAGCTAGGCTCTGGGACGAAGTATTGGTGCTAGACTGTCGATCGAGTTCCGCGGTTGCCTCAACGAGATTGCTGCGCTCTGGCGGAGCTTCCACGGCAGGTGAAGCAGGCGACTGTGAGGCTGACTTCGTTCCCACGGATGACGGCACGCTTGCTGATCCGTTCGAGGCGCCATCTAATGTGCATTGATTCGAAGCAAACCAATCGTTCATATTCGAGGTATACATGTAAAAGAAAAAGGAGGTATTTTAGCCTGCCAGCCAAAAGATATGTAAACGAGGACTCAAGAACATGTGGGATTCAACTAACCCTCAACAACTTCGAGATAGGCGGCGGGCACGATGAAAATCACGCCGCCCTGCTCTGCCTTCCACCAGTCCGGCTCGGACCTGTCGACAATGGAGAGCGTGTCGCCTTCGGCAAATGGCAGTTCATCGGCATTGCCGCCGGTGTATGCGTAAAGTGCCCGCGCTTTGACTGGAAGAAACATGTTAATGCATGAATATGGGATCAAGGAGGCACGCACCGATCTCCAAACGCTCGATATAAGTCTTCGGGAAGAAGCCCGACTTGCCGTCTCGCACGACAGTACCATGCCACCAGTCGCCACCTGTCTTGGACGGGTGCGCGGTAAGAACAAGGTTCTCAGCGAAGGCTGCAAACATTTCAATCAAAAAGGACGAATGTAGCGACGACGGAAACATACACAGGTCCTCAGCTCTCTGCCCCTCGTAGGGATACAATGAGCGCACGCGAACCTCTGCCGACACAATCAGTGCCGCTCGGGAGGTGTCACAGCAGAAATTCTCACCGGTAGACAGATCCACATCATCCAACGGATCGCTCTCCTCCGGACTTGCAACCTGGATATGTGGTACCGGCGCAGCGTGCCCATTGCCCTCCTTCTCCTCCTCGCTCTCGTCCTCCTCACGCATCGACCCCAGGCCACTCGGATCCCTACTCGCCACGCCATGGTCCGCCGCGAGCCCCGCGTACCAGTCCACTGACTGCCTGTTGTTCGCGCGCGAGTCTTCCTCTGACAGCGCCGGCGGTGGAGGGTGCGGATCTTGAGGCGGCATTTGCGGCGGCGATGGCGGTGACACCGGCCGAGGCGCAATGTTCACATGCGGCGGAGGCGCGGCGTCACCAATCACGCGGCCGCTCACAGGTGCCGAGCTGCGGTCATTGGTGACAGCCTTCCTCAACCTCGCGCCGCCCTGGATCGCGCTGAGAAGAGCGCCACGGTCCCCAGCCGGAGCAGGGGTGGCCATGGCTGGCGGTGGCGGGGCAGCAGGAGCAGAAGGAGGTGGAGGCGCGGCAGGAGCGGCGGGCGCTGGCGGTGCGGGAGGCGCCGACGGAGGTGGGGGCGGCGGTGTGGGCACAACGCTCGGGGTGCCTCCTGCCGCCGACTGGGGCCGTGCGGGCGGAAGGATACTGCCAAACAGTTGCTGGGCCAGCCTGTTGCGCGTGTCGCGCGACGAATCTAGCTCGTCCTCGCTGCTGTCGTCGTCGTCATCCTTCTCGTGGCCCCACTCGCCTTCGGTGTCGCTGTCCGCGGGCGCGGTGTTGTATGACGACTTCGGTCCCGGGCTCTTTGGTGCAGGCGGGACGGGGGATGCGGTGGCGGCGAGCTGAGGTTTGAAGAAGGGGTTGTTGCCACCACCATTGACCGCAGGAGGGGAAGGCGCTGCGGGGGTGGCGCCTCCAGTCATGAGGCGACTGAATGGGTTGTTATTTCCTTTGTCTGCGGGACTCGCCACAGACGGTGCAGGAGGGGGCGGGGGTGGCGGTGGGGGAGGCACAGAAGTAGGGGCGGGTGGTGCCACCGGGGGAGGCGGCGGTGGCGGGTTCGCCTGTTGACGCTCAGCTTCCTCCCGCTGCCTGCGCTCCTCGGCCTCCCGCTGCCTGCGTTCCTCGGCTTCACGCGCCCTCTTGTTCGCTTCGTCTTGTCTGCGTTTGAAACTCTCTTCCTCCCTTTTCCTCTCTTCCTCCTCCTCCTGCTCGAGCTGCCGAAGCCGTGCCAACCTGTCTTCTCGTTGCTTGCGAAGTTGTGCTTCACGCTCTAGCAGACGCTGTTCTTCGGGATCGACAGCAGGGGGGGCAGGAGGAGGAGCAGCAGCAGCAGCAGCAGGGACAGGAGGTGCCGGCGGCGCAGAGGGTGTGGACGGGGTACGTGCTGGCGTGAAGCGCGAACGCGGTGGAGGTGGGGCGGGAGCTCTCGGCTTCGGTGGAGGCGGAGCAGCTTTTGGGGTCGGCCCAGAAGGCGTGGCCCTGATGGCCGGGGCTGGAGGAGCAGCAGTCGTCGCCGGAGAAGAGACTGAGGTTGGCGACCGGCCCTCCTTGATAGCCTTCTCACTTTCCAACTTTTCGCGCCTCGCTTTCTCTCTCTCCTCTGCAGCCCTTTCTGCATCACGAGCCTTCTCTTCTGCTTCCTTCTTCTCCCGAGCCAGCCGATCTTCCACGCTGCTATCGAGCTTTGGTGAAGCAGAAGGAGCCGGCGCGACGCCCAGTGCGGCCATGCGCTCCTGCATGCGCCGTTGCGCCTCGGCCCGAATGAACGCTTGACGCTCTGCGGGAGACATGTTCTTGGTACTCGGAGCGGGCGACGCCGTAGTGGGGACGGGAGGTGCCGGAGGCGGTTTCGAGATAGCGCTGGGGGGAGCCGTTGGGGGAGGTGGGGGAGCAGGAGATCGGGTAGAAGTCGGTGGGCTCCGCGCGCGGTCACGGTACCGGTCCCGGGAACGCGAGCGTTCACGGTACGAGGAGCGGTAGTCCTGATCGCGGTCGCGATCCCTGTCGAAGTCGTGATCTCTATCACGGCCGCGGTCGCGGTCGCGGTCACGGTCGCGGTCACGATCTCTGTCGTGGTCGCGGTCACGATCTCTGTCGTACCGGTCAGAGTAGCTGCTGTAGCCACGGTCGCGGTCCCTGTCACGATCGTCGAAGCGTCCAAAGGTCTCGTTCCTCCTATCTCGATCGCGATCCCACTCCCGCTTCTGGCGCTCCTTCCGCTCGTCTCGCTCTTTCAACTTCCTCTCTACCTCCGGAACGCGCTCGTGCAAAAGCTGCAGCAATTCTCGCTCAAGTCGACGTCGGTCTTCATCGGCACGACTAGAACGCGGACCGCGACTGATATAGTCCAGGTCCTCCTGCACGCGCTTGACGCGCCACTTGAGGTCGTCCATCTCCCTGTCGAGCGCCTCATCTTCCGCAGTCCGGCTGGCGCTCTCGGCGGTCGCGCGGTCGAGCATGCTGGCCGTGGACTCGAGTTGGCGTTTCATGTCGCTAAGGTCGGCTGAAGGGCTGTCTCTCTCGCTCGTTGAGCGGACGGTGCTACGATCGACGTGCCGAGAGCGAGGGGTGTAGAAGCCGCCCGCTGGCTGGTCTTCGGAGTGTCGGTAGACAGTTGCATCCTGGCGTCCACCCGCGCCCGCGCCTGTCGAATAGAATGAACGGTCTTTGATTTTGGACACAGGTCCATCGCCGGCACCCGGGGTCTTTGCGCGCGAAGGCTCGTTCCTCAATAGACCTTTCACGAAGTCCACCGAGCCATCCAAATCCTTCGACGAGGGTGGTTTGAGCTCGGCGGGTAATTCGTCCGGGATGTTATTGCCGTTGAGCTCTGCCGGCGATTAGTCGCCATATCAAACGAGACTGAAGTCCGATCACGCACTGCGGTAGATGAGACCCATAGCGACATGAAATTCAGCAATGTTCAGCTTGCCACGATTGTCACCATCGGCGAGGGTCCTGCAGTACGGTCAGCAAGCAAACAGGCACGAGGAGATGCATACGCACCAGACGCGAGCCAGGTCATTTCTGTCGAGCCCACTCTGCCCGAACACTTCTATGGCAGTCCCGCCATCAATGAATCCAGTGCCCGTCGTGTCCCAAGCCCGGAAGATTTGATCGTAGCTCTTCTTCTCCGCCTTCGAGAGTGCCCAAGGAACGCGGGGCGCTGCCGTCCCTTTGACCTCTTGGTTGTGCTGCTGGAAGCTCTGCTGAAGCGAGAGGCCGCCGAGCTGCTGCTGTGGTTGAAGGAGCTGCGGCGCGCCGGCAGGGTTGTAGGGGGATGAAAGGTTGGCGGGGAGGAAGGTGCTGGACATCATTACCAGACGCGGGTCGACGAACCCCGTAGCCTGTGGAACGAGCGGCTGCAACCCGCCACCCTGTCCTGGAACACCGAGCCCTGGCGATGGGCTGAGAAAGCTGCGTTGCTGCTGCTGCTGAAGACCTAAAAATCCCGTTGGCTGGGGCTGCTGGGGTTGCTGAAACTGGGATGGAATGGGCGGCACGGGGGGGACCGGGGGTCTTTGCTGCTGCTGCTGCTGGAACCCGCCTCCCATACCCGGGAAGCCTGTCTGCTGGGGAAGCAGGCCAGGACCCCCGCCTGGAAAGCCGGTCTGCTGGGGCTGCTGGAAACCGCCAGGACGCTGACCAGGGAAGCCAGTCGGCTGCGGAGCAAGCCCGACTTGACCGAAGTTTTGCTGCTGAAAGCCCGAGTTTTGACTGGGGAAGCCAGTTTGCTGTGGGTACTGGTATCCCGGCTGGCCTTGACCCCACTGCGCCATGGTCGACGCGCGTGTAATTCGAGGAGAATGTGAGTGATAATATGGCTGCCGCGAGGGCGTAGTCGTCACCGTCCTGCGCGCGTATATTTCGAGCGGAGCTGCAACCTCACATATATAGTCGAATTTTGGCAATATTTTCCAATGTTCTTTGACCTCAGCCACGTTGACGTCGCGTCCTCATTGTGTATACTCATTTTGCATTTCGAGCATCATCTCATCTAGCAAGCCTCCTGGACTGTGCAGGAAAGCGCAGGTGGTCATTTGAAAGGACGCGCCAGGCGTTCAGGTGCGTCCTCATGATGTGATATCTTCTCCCCACGTACCAAGTCAAGGTCTCCCTTGATTTCTACATCGGAGGCCTGTTACGGTCGTGGAACAGCTACGCGCACGGACATCCTCTACCGCGCCCTTCGTCATGAAGGTGCGTGGGTCCTAGAGCGTTCGTGTTGTATCGTCTTCGTAGAGTTGAGGTCAGTGTGCATTCACATGCTGTCTTGTTTCTGGTCTCGTAGTTTGGAGACACACATTCCTTCTCGCCTCTCGCTGTTCCGATGTACTACCTATGCAAAATGCTAGTTTTGCTTTTCGCGCCTTTCGTGTCGTATTTATCCGTCGAGTGCTCTGAGGGCTGAGGTCTTGAGATGCCGAAGCGTGGCATTGAAGCAACATCTTCCTCTGTCAAAATCTCTCTCGACTTCGCGCGCAGCTGTTCCTCCAAGGACTGCGCAGGCACTTCAGCTTGAGCTTGGCGCGGGACTGTGTTCGAGGACTTCTTCTTGGCGAGGCTGAGGTATATCGAGGTATGTTTCTCTTTCCTGTGTCGCGTTTATGTACCGATGCACTGTGTCTATAGCTAACACCCCCGTCATCCTGATATACGATCAGCCCAGATTCGCCCTCGGAACACTTCACGTTCAACAGTCCCCACGCGCGTGCGTTCGTCCTTCCACACTAGCACTGCCGAAATGCTCAAGGTATGCGCCGAGCAAAGGGCTTCTATCATATCGTGGGTATTAGGAGCACAGCGCACGGCACGCCAGTACGCGCGAGCTCCGCGCGGTCGCCCTGAGCTACCAGAATGCAGCGCAGCTGTACCCGCTCGATGAGGAGATGCGTGTCGGTGCGCCCATCCTCCCTAGAGTCGTCATCCCGATTTCTCCTCACCCAATATATAGAATGCCTTGACATTGCACCCACGGCTCTTTCCGCGCGGGCTCTGTGCGAGACGCTCCCGTTGATGGCGGAGCTGCGTGTGCATCAACTTCCGCGATCACACGGCGGAGCAGAACTCGTGGGCAGGCGGGTTGCGGCGTGCATAAAGTACAGACAATGGCAGGGAATACAGACGAAGACGAAGGGAATGCGGGATCAAAGCGCATAGTCTGGGGGACGGCTAGCCAATGTGCCCTCGCGACAGATCCATGGAGGACCAACATCCTAGTGTCTGGTAGATCCACCCCCGGGATTGTAGGGTCGAGCGTGGCATTCCTCTCACGAGCGCGTCGTCGGTACTACAAATGCGGTAGCTAAGGACGAAGTACTGATGTGAGACACCAAAAATGCGACCACTTCCATGGCCACCGGTGTTTCATTCAAGCGTGCTGCTCTTCTCGGAGCCTGAGCAAATCGGGTTGAAGTTATAGTCGAGGAATCGCACCTTTCTGCCTGCCTCGCTCTCCACCTGTGTTTCACTGAAAGAGGCGGAGACGGCGAGCGTCAAGGAGACACGACAGACATCTCGTCTCCCTGAGGAAGAGTAGATAGATTCAAACCTTCGCAGATCGGATAATCTTTCTGACACAACATCCTACGCAGGCAGGTTCAATTCTTCGCAGGAATACAAGTACAACATTCTACGCGTACATCAAGCTATCTTACCCAGGATGTTTCCGGCGCGATCTCTTTGATATACTCCCTAACGCCTGACAGGTTCACCACCCGCGCGTAGGCCGTGTGGGCAGCCAACACTTTTGGGTCCGGCGGAGGGAGCGGAGTCTTCTCATCGTCGGCATAGGCGGATGTGTTGAATTTTATCTTATCCGGATATCTGCCGAGAATGCTCTGGAAAGTAGAACAGACACGATATGCCTTATCCTGGAGCAGTAGTCAGAATCTGGGCGGACAGAAAGAATCTATGAGGTACTGACCTCGGCTTCTAGCCACATCAAGAGCTCGCCAAACCAAAAGGAGGCGTTAGCTTCCAGCAGCATGGTATTGCGCATGCGCTCAATGCCCGTGCCATAGATGACACTCCGCATGTCGGCATCCCCATACCACATAGCTTTCTCCTGCGCATAGCTTATCAACAATGTGTAATAAGGTATGGCGAGTCATCACCTCTTCGGTCAGATTTGTGAGCGGAGGAAGGATCCAGCAACTCTTCATACATCGCAGTATGACGTCTGGCCCAGGGCGTTCGACAAGCCCACGACGATATTCGATAATGGAAGGATCCAGCGCACCGCGGAAATTTTCGCGCTTCAGAGCCTGCAACCAATGAGCACCGGAGCAGAGGGGGAAAGGGAGTCAAGCTGACGAGGGTTGGTAGGTAGATCGTACTGTTGGCCATCTCGTCCATCTCGTCGCTGACGGCATCCTGACGCTGGCTGGTGGAAGAAGCAAGCGCGGAAGACTCGGGGTAAAGGGGCAGGTGCATAACGTTATTCTCTGAGAAGACTGCAAGGACAATGACATCAGTGCGGAAACATTGACAACTGGCGAGCGCGACTCGCATGCAACTACGACGAAGTCGATGAAGGCTTTCGCCATCGACCACAGCCCTTCACTTCCATCACTGCCATTGATGGCAGTGACAGTACGTGTGATGCCGTCCACCGAGGGCAAATGGAGAAGCATATAGCCCACCACGCGCGCTGCCACAGCCGTGGAGAGGCCTTCGACGTTGTTGTTCTCTTTGATGCCATGCTTTTCATATTGAACGCATCGCGAGTACGCCTTGAGCTTCTCTCCCTGGAAATCTACCGGAGGGGCGGGGAGAGGTTGGCCAGACATTGCGTGTGTTGCTGAGAGAAAGGAGGCATCAGAGTCGGGACTACGCCACTCTTATGTTCTCCGACTGGCCGGTTCACCGGCACCACCGGGTTCAGGCGCAGTAGACTCGTCCCCAGCCTTGGGGCCGGCTGTGAACGAGACTTCCGTCGGTGTTTACGATGTATAGGGCATACTCAGTGCAAAACACATCGGGTCGCGCCCCCTGTCTATATAGCGTGGACAACACAACAAGTAACTTGAAGCAGATTGCGGGTTTGGCGTGGTCGCGAGAGCTGCAATGGCATTATTTCTTGAAAGGATTAATGGGGTCGCTTCGCGGCAAGGCGACCTCCTACGCAGCTTGCAATGGCCGGCTCATGTATCGAACATAATAGAGCATCTCCTACTAACTCTATGCTATGAGCTACAGTCACCCAGTCTACGACCTTCGCAACGCCGGAGGGCCTGTGACCCTGGTGGAACAAGTGTCGATGCTGTGACCTCGATATCTCACGTAGAACGGCCCGCACAACGCCCCAGTAGTACTACTACTACGCGGCCAGTCCGCCCTTCCTTCAGCGTCGGAACAAGTACTTCCGGTATCTCGCCGCTGCGCTGTCTACTCTCTCCTTCGGCTGTGGAACACTTCACGGCCCTTCAAATAACCTTCAGGAAGCGCTTGACGTTCAAGGGCAATGGCAAGCACCCGCTCTGTTGCGGGAGCTACGCGGCGAACGGGCACTCCCTCGTCATTCTCACCCCACCCCAAGCCCACGATGACCATGGAGGAGTGGGAGGCGAAAGCGCCGCTCAGCGAGGTCGAGCTCAAGAGCATCGCCGCCGTCAAGACAGCCAGCGAGAAGCCGACGCTGCCTTTCCAGGTGCGCACCCTGCCGTCAGCTCTGCTGCAGCTCGTATGCACTCAATGGCCAGTTTGCATCAGATGAGGCCGGTCCATCTCGTCCTTCAACACCTCTTGCACGCGTCAAAATGGCCCCGGGCTCGCGTCCGGCCACACCTGGCCTCCCCGCATCGCGCTCTCAGCCCCTCGGTCCTGCACACGCCCTGCACCCCAAGCAGCCCGTGCAGACCCCGCAACAATTCTACGACTGGTTCGCACTTATTGATCGCTCGGTCGCGCACAGCCAGGAGGCGCACTTCCGACAACACCTGCTCAGCGTGTCCGAGCACCTCGAGATGTGCGACCGACTGGTGGATCGGATTGAGCAGGTGGACAGGGAGGTCGACGGCATGCTGGAGGGCTGGAGGAGCGTAGAGGAAGGCGGCAAAAGCCTGCAAGACGCGAGTCACAAGCTGCTCGAGGAGCGCGATCACCTCGTCGACTTGCAGGAGGCGATTGGCACGAAGCTCGATTATTTCCAGGAGCTCGAGAACGCGACACGGATGCTGAACCACCCGGGCGAGTCCCTCGTTCTCCAAACCGACTTCCTCTACATGGTCGAGCGCGTCGATGTCTGTATCGACTTTCTCAAGGCACACGTAGGTCATGTTTCTACAGCCGTCTCTTGGTTACTGACGTATCCTGTCAGCGACACTACCGCGAGGCTGAAGTCTACCTCCTGCGCTTCCAGCAGTGCCTCACGCGCGCGATGACGCTCATCAAGATGTTCTTCGTCGGCTCGCTCCGCGCGCTCACGCAAGACGTGTCCCGACGCCTCGCAGAAAAGGACGTCTCTCAAACCGCCCAAATGCACCTCTTATACACACGCTTCACGACGGTATCCGCCCAGCTTGCGCCGCTTTTGGGCGAGCTCGAGCGTCGCGCCCGCGCGCACCCCGACGCACTAGGGGCATTGCTCGCAGAATGTCACTCTGCATACTTTAGCGCGCGCAAGGGCCTGCTGGTCGGCAGGCTAACGGAGGAGATCCGTGGACTCGACCCGGCTCGCACGGAGCTTGTCGAGCTCACACGAGCGGGCTGCAGCTATCTCAAGCAACTATGCACGGACGAATTCGATCTCTATCGCGCGTTTTTCAGCTCCGGCAAAGACATGCTGTATCAGTACCTCGAGAACCTCTGCGACTACCTGTACGACGACCTCCGCCCACGCATCTTGCACGAGCCCCGGCTCACTGCCCTCTGTGAAGTTTGCACGGTGCTACAGGCGCTCATGGTGCTGGACGTCCCCTCCCTTGAAGAGGGCGATAACGACGAGGATGATGACTACGGCGAGTTGAACCTGAATTGGACGAGCCGAAGAAGGAGCGCGGGCTTGGCAGGCTCCACATTCGCCAGCTGCTGCAGATGGTGCTCCAGGACGCGCAAACCCGTCTTTTCTTCAAGGCGCAGTCCGTCATACAGTCGGAAATTCGGTACTATCAACCAAAGCCTGAGGATCTGGCGTACCCTGATAAACTAATTGGTGCGTACTTTCTTTCTCAGACGGGTGTCATAGTTGACAATGGCACGCCAGCTGCGCGAAAGCCTGTGACAGGATACGAGATGCGAGAGAAAGAGAGCATCAGCCAGCTTTTCCAGCTCTCGAGCCTCGACAAGCGCGAAACATGGTTTCCGACACTGTCTAAGACCGTGTGGGTGCTGTCTCAACTCCATGATTTTGTCCAGGTGCGTTGTTGAGTTCAGACTTGCTTTTCCGCCGACGACTTACAGGCTGTCAGCCTGCCATCTTCGACGATCTTGCGCAGGAAGCCGTTAGCCTCTGCCGCATGTCCCTGTCAGCGGCTGCGAACATGCTCGGATCTAAGAGTCCGCTCGACGGGCATCTGTTTTTGGTTCGACATCTGCTCATCTTGAAGGAGATGACGCGCAATTTGGATTTGGTGCAGAGGGATGCGCCACGCGGCAGCAACGATCCCTATGGTGTCACTGGTGAGTTTCAACCGGATTTGTGGCCATATAGCTTTGAACTGACCACGCGATAGACACATTGACCAACGTGCTTTCAAGAACGACAAACTTGCTTCCCAACTCCTTGTTTGCTTCGTTGGGGATGCCGAGGGGAGACGACATGACGGACGCCAAACACGTTAGTCACCTCCTCGCCTCGCATTCCAACGCCTTCCTGACTGTCGTAACAGAGCATCGACCTCGACCTCAAGCAGGCATGCGAGGCTGTCATCGCGCACCTCTCTGACCCTGTCTGCACCCCGCTCCGCGCATTTGTCGACCGCGTACATGCGCACCAAAGCAGCGCCGGGCTGCTCGCTACACAGCAATGGGCGCGGCAGCCTGTCGCGGAGGCGCTCGAGGCAGATGCGCGTGCGGCGTGCCAGCGCGATGTGCGCGGCGGCATCGCGCGCATGCGCCTTTACCTCGAGGACCGGCGCACAGTCGATGTGCTCGTGCAGCATGTGCGCGAGCGCGTGCAGGACGAGTACGGAGCGTTCAGGGAGGTTGTGCGGAATATGTATGCGGGGGCGCTGCGCGAGCAGTTGTTGCCGGATGAAGGGGTAGCAGCGTTGATGAAGGATGTCGCGGAGGACCAATCCGGTTGACTTGTTTTCGTTCGTCTTCTCACTTCTGGCTCCCGCAAGGTCGACGTCCTCAACTTCCTGCCTGCAAGCTGGTACTCGCGGGGGTTATCAAAGATCACAATGGTCATAGTAGACTGTTCTGATAGTGGCTGAGGATACAAATTTGCGTGCGAGGATGGAACAATTGCAGAGGTGAAGTCGAAGTGCACGAGCAGCAGGCAGAGAAAGAAAAAAACAAGCTTGCCAATCCCCACAGAAACAATTCAGTCGCCCCAGCTGCGAGTCAGAGACCCCACGTCCGATGCCTGCCCTGGCGAGGGTTCAGCCTAGAAAAAAAAAACTATTGTTTGAGCAATCGCGTGCCTGTCGCGGAAGCAGATAAGCAGTACCTCGCCGTCTTCGTCGACAACCAGCCCCTCGCCGCCGTTGCCATCGGGCAGCCCCTCTCGTGCAGCGTCCGCATAGCTCTTCGTCTCTCCCTGCGGCTGGGCTGGCGCCGTCGGACTCGTGCGCACGCCGCGCACACTGCTCCGCCCGCGCCGCGCCGCGCCGAGCGTCGAGCTCCCCGTGCGCCTGACGATGCGAACGCCGAGAATTGGCCTGCGCGGCTCCTCCTCATAGCCAGGGTGCGCGGAGAGCGAGCCGGAGGACTGCGAGGTCTCGACGGACGGCTGCGGTGACGGGCCGCGTCCGGAGCGGGAGGTCGAGGGATCGAGGCGTCCGTGCAGGGCCTTGTTGTGCAGATTGAATGGCAGGGCGGCGTTGAGATTGACCATTTTGCTGGAATATCGAGTCAGGAGTGAGAGAGGTGGGTGGGTGGGACGGCACACCTTTCTTTCGACCGCACGATGACGGTGAGCCGTTCCTTCATACGCTGGTGGTCAATGACCACATGACGCTGTGCTGGCCTAGCGGGCTTGTCAGAGAATGCCTGTACGATCGTTGGGAAACGTACGAAGTGTCCTCCGCGGGCGGGATAAGGCGCGTCCGCTCGTCAGGTTCCGACTGCTGCACTCGATGAGCAGCGGCAAGGCTGAGAACGTCAAGGACGTACTGTGCTATCTGCTCGGGGACGAGCACAGCAGAGTAACTGGTACAAGAAGGACATCGGTCGGGATTCGGGCGTGGTCAGAGTCAACCCGCGTCATTTTCGTTTTTTGGGACTACAGTCAGGCACATCCGCGCTCTTCAAGACGCGCCTCGCCCCGCCTCGTACTGACATCACCGCACTTCGACCCTCCGCTCTACTCAGCTACCGCAATGCTCTGCCTGGCCGCAACGCCTTTCCGTAGCTTGTCGACACTCACCAAGATCATACAGAGCCGCGCGATTGCTGAGGGCGGGCAAGCTGACCGTCACGGCCACGGTCAACGATCTCCGGAACATCCTCACTACGCTCGCAGCTAAGGTTCAGGGGATCCAGTTTGACGAGGTCTTGCCGCTCAAGCCTTCGAAAGCAGCACGGGATGGCGGTGCGTCGTGCACACCAGTGGCATCCACGCTGGCTGTCTTGACCTGTACCAGATTCTTCAGGACAAAGTCATCACGGCGTGGAAAGACAGTGGTCTGCTGCGGTCGCTCATGGCAGACGCATACTCCATCCTCCTCACACCCTATCTCTGCGCACACTGTCCTTCAAGTTCAGCCCAAAGTTGAAAGAGTCGAATAAAGACGGCGAAGGTCACAAGCCCAGCAATGAGCTGCAGCTGCACTGGCCCGTGCTCGTCGCAAGTGCACACAATGCCAATCCCCTGCCTTCCCTCCACTCCCTGACACTCTAGAACATGGCACCCTTCCCTAACCCATTGTACGACACCGTCGGACTGCGATGGCGTTGATGGAACGCAGCGGGGATGTGGTGGCCGGAGCTGGACGGCGGCGAATCGTCTCCGTCGTGTCCTTGTGCACTTTCGCCTAGCTAGGTTCTGCATAGGTCGAGGATATACCTACCTAGTGCATGAGTGCTGATTTGCATTGCTGTGCGCGTTGTGCGGTTGATCGTTTTGCATGACACCTACAAGCACAAACTTCCTCCAGACAACGCAGAGGGCGCAGCCTCACTTCAGACTTTACATCACGCGATCAGGATGAATAGGTATTCAAAATACAGTTTTCCGTTTGCGACCTGTGTATTTGGAGTCTCGAGGGACGTCTTCCTTTCCCCTTCTTCGGTACAGCTAAGAGCCACGCCGAAATTGTCAGTGAGAGTTCTGCGTGTGCACGGAGAGGGGGGACGCACGTCTTTCTTTTTCAATATCCATTCCTTGCCCTTCGCCGCCTTCTTCTTCCCGCTACGCTCCTTCCTCACCTCTCTTTGCCGCCTCTTCTCGAACTTGGCACGCGCGCCAGCCTCCTCAGCCGCCTCGCCGTCGAGGCCCTGCGGCACCTGCGCGGCACCACCGCCACCGACGAACAGACAGAGATACACCTTCCGCGCCTTGTTCGAGTTGGGGTAGTCGACCACGACGCCACCACCAAAGCCCGCCTTCTGTGCGATAGATGTGATAAGCTGCACCTGGTCGTCGGACGTAGGGTAGAACTGCAGCACCGCGCGCGAGGGATTGCGCAGCGCAGAGTGCAGGGTAGTGAAGAAGCGCGTCAGGCGGTGCGGGGGCGATGAGGTCGGATGGGATGTCTCTGCGTTGAGAAGCCATTGTATGACGGAGATGCTGGAGGGGCGAGGGCTGGTCAGCACCTGCAGGCGATGGCGGGGTGCGGCACGCACCTGATCGCGCCGTCAAAACTCCCTGGGCGAAATCCAAAGCCCTGCCCGATGTCTTGCAAGAAAAGATCGCCTTCCACTTCGCGCTCAAGCGCCACCTCTCGAGCACATCCTCAGCCATCTTCGTGCAGATGCAAAAAGGATATTGCTCACCTAGCATGCTCGGAGCAATGTCAACACCCGTCCATAGGTAGCCCTCTTCATCTAGTATCTCTCCGGAAAGACCTGAGCCGCATCCGATGTCGAGAAGGAATGCAGGCTCATCTGGAGGTAGATTGAGCAGCTCGAGCGCGCGGTATGTCATCTCCGCCTGTATCTGTTGGATACGCGTGCTTCACAGAGCGGTTCAGTAAAATAAAAACGAACGCATTGGCTACACGTACTTGTTTGTGTACTTGGTTGCCTCCGAGTCGCCATAGTACTGGAGGAAAGTCTGAGTGACGACTGGAGAGAACGATCTGAAGCTCACCTACGATTTCTGGAGGTGCCTGTAGCTCAGGTCTTGACATGCTGCACAGATTTTGAGCACAGAGTGTTTGGATAGAGGGGCTGATGCAGATGCAGGACTAGTGGACTGTATTCTGAAGAAAAAGAGGATGTGACAACGTGACCTACATACAGCACCAGCCAAAGCAGACGCGGCGAACACTGTGCGCGACGATCATGGCGACTACCAGCAAACAGTACAAGGCCATCGGCGAGGATCTCTGGAAGAGCAGGACAGAAAAGATCGTGCGTGTCGACCTGTTCTTCTTTGGCCCCGCTGACCTCTGCGCCAGAATGCTGAGCTATTCGCATTGACGTATGGCGCGCTGGTCGTACAGTTGATCCAAGACTATGAAGACTATGCAGAGGTCAACAAGCAGCTCGAGAAGATGGGGTACAACATCGGAACGCGTCTCATTGAAGACTTCCTCGCGCGAAGCAATATCGGGCGCTGTGCCGACTTCAAGGAGACCGGAGAGGTGATCGCCAAAGTGCGTGCGCCTCCGTCCCGTCTACTCCATCCAAAAAGCTAAGAATGGCTGCGTAAAGGTCGGCTTCAAGTCATTCCTCAACATCACGCCTACTGTCACACACTCTGCTCCGCAACCATCGCCATCGCCTAACCGGACGAGCACGCCGTCGGCACCAGGCGCATCTGCTACTCCTCCCGCGCCGTACTTTACTCTGACTCTGGACGAAAATCCATTGGCAGAGTTTGTGGAGCTCCCAGAGGAGGCCCTCGAGGGTGGTTTGTGGTTCAGCAATGTGCTATGCGGCGTGCTGCGAGGGGCACTGGAAATGGTATGCCTTTGCGCCATCGTAGTGTTGTTCGGTGCTGACGAACATTTCAGATCCAAATACGCGTGCAGGTCGACTTCTTGTCCGACGTTCTGAAAGGTGACGAGAGTACAGAGATCCGCGTCAAGCTGGTGAAATATTTAGAGGAAGAAGTACCTGTCGGTGAGGATTGAGGAGCTTCAAGTTGGCAGCCTGCCTGTACGATTATAATATGGAGCTTTGTTCTGACCCATTGCGTGACATAGCCGAGATCTGAGTGCTCTGCCTATTCGCAAAGCTCTTCCGTAGGTTCGTCTTGTCAACAGTCAGCAAGATCGTACGGAGCCGCGCCGTGACACCGAGGGTGAGCAAGCCGACCGTCACCGCGAGCGCACGGAGTATCCTCAATACACTCGAGCTCGCAGCCAAGGTTCAGGAAATTTGGTTTGACGAGAACTTGCTGCTCAATTCTTCGACAGCAGCACGAGATGGCGGTGCGTCGGGCAGACCAGTGGCATCCACGCTGGCGCTGTATTGACCTGTCCAACCAGATTCGTCGGGAGAAAGTGATCATGACGCGGAAAACGAAGACGCCAGTTTGATGCGGTCAGTCACGCCGGATGCATGGTTCACCTTCTCCTCTACCAGGCCCGATCTCTGCGCCCGGCAAGACGCTCCGCCGCCTTGAGCTCAATGCATGCACAATGGAGCACTGGTGAGAGCCCACAGCGCAGACGTCTTGGGCCGACATATAGCTGCGCTACTCTGGGGAGCTCGAGGAGTTCACCGATCTCGTTGTGCAGTTCCCGAGCAGCATTGGCCACTATGCATGGTCTACATGAGCAGAAGGGTTCTGAGAACACAAAATACATTGAAAACAATATGGACAACAAGAGAGATAGCGATGCCACCATCAGTAGATGACGAAAATGACGAAACGACGATGCCTTCGTCAGCGTAAGGCAAGAATCCCAGACCCCGTCGTACCCTTCCCTTCCTTGCTCGTAGTCTTCCTCTTCGCCGCAGGAACTTCCCAAATCCTCCAGATTTTCAGATTTTCGTCACCGGCGCCTGTGCACACCACGTCGCCCGCAGGGGCCACACAACTGAAGAGCACGCGCGAATCGTGAGCATCTCGGATCTCTGCAACGCGATCCAGGGATGGATACGCATGGACCATAATCGCGTTATTGGGATAGCCATGTGTAGTAAGAATCTCCTTTTTGTGCGGCGCCCACTGCACGGACGTGACTTGCGAGTTCGTTTTGAGAGAGTGCAGACGCGCGCCCGTGGTGCTGTTCCAGATATGCACCGTTGCATCGCTCGTTCCGCCTCCGGTCGCTAGCAGAGACGTTTGCCATGGACACCAAGCGAGGGCCTGCATTCCTCCGTCAGCGAAATCGTCGGCGTCAATGGCGTTGAACGCACCTTCACAGCCGCTGTGTGGTTCCGTTTAGTCCACTTAGCCATTCCCCGCGCGCCTTCCCCAACGTCTCCCAGTCGACCGTCCCAGATGTTGACCACGTTGTCGTTGCCGCCGCTAGCGAGAAGCTCACCATCTGCTCGCCACTTCAGCCCGCAAACCTCGCCTGAATGGCCAAGGAGCTCCATGACCTTGTGCCGCGCGATGCGGACATCATGGTGCCAGATGCTCCCGTCTCCACAGCCCGAAGTGAGAATATGGCCAGTCCAGCTGAGGGTCCCGACTTGCCCCTGGTGGCCACCCATCGACCTGAGCTTCCGCCCGGTTTCCACATCCCACAGCTCAACTTCGCCGCTGCCCACCCCGATACCCAGAAACGCGCCGTCGTTGGAGAAGTCAACGGCGGAGACGTACGTGCCCTCGGGCGCCTTCCCAACGTGCGCGACCGTTCCCGTGTCAGCCTTCCAGATGTATGTGTGCTCCGCCAGACCCACGGCGACGACGTTTAGGACAGACCAACTCAACACATTAAGGTAGAAGTCGTCGACCATGTCAGGGGCTTCGAGGACGCGCTCCGGTGCTGTCGAAATTTTGCGAGACTTGCTTGTCGTGGCGCCAGTAGATGTCAATAGGGTGCCGGGCCTTGCGTACAGCGGGCGGGCAAGCTCGCGCTGTTGCGCAAGGGTGGTGTCCGCGGCCGCTGGTGGCGCCTCGTGGTACGCGAGCACGCGGCGGTTGAGCGGGACCCCCGTGGCGGCGGCCAGGCGAGCGGTGTGCCCTGGTGATGCGGATTTGGGATTGAGGGAGAGAATGTCGAGGGTCTGCGCGACGTCTGACTCGTTGTGATTGGTATTGGTGATGAACCGATCCCTGGAGTCACGCTGCGAGGATCCCATTCAGCACTCCAACTATGCAGAAAACGCAAACATACGCACGTTGACGATAGCAGGAGTTGAACGTGAGCGTTTGGGCTCGGTTCTCGGTGGAGGTACATAGTCCCTGGAGACGACATCGAACTTTGCCTCGATGCCACCCTTCCGAATAACTCCTGCGCTAGCCTGACGTTTTAGAGTATCAGAGACATGGATGCTGCCCGTAGTAGCTCGCTTGATGGGCGAAGGAGGACGAGCGATGAACGGATTGGTAATGTCGGCGCCCTTCCCGCCTGTCTTGGTAGGGGACGAAATGAACACGTTGTTCAAGCCGGAGATGAGAGACGGTGTGAGAGGAGTCTTCGCGGCATCTGAGCGAGACCGATGGCGCGACGGTGTTTTGGGAGCAAAGTTCATGGGGAGAATCAAGCTGGAGGAAGAACTGAGAAGAACTGACGGACGCGAGTCCACTGAGACAAATCCAAAGTCCAACAGGAGTCACGTGGCCGCGAACTCGGCATCGAAAGCGACACATTGTGATAATTGTGGAAACTACTCCTCCCCGGGACAAGTGCATTAGGGATGATATGATGTGATGCGTCAAATACAAACAGACAGCCCCGTGTTCTACTTCAGAGCCTTCCGCATTTGCTGCAGGCCAGATTAGACATTGCTGTGTCCTCCAGAACGGACAGACATACCTTCTCCATCTGGTCAAGATCCTCTGTTAACACGCGCTCGATTTTCTTGCCAGTCACCAACTCAATCTCCTCCATCTGCTGCCACGTCCGCTTGTCGTGCACGAAGTTGATCGATATCCCCTTGCGCCCAAAGCGGCCCGTCCGCCCTGGACCGACAGTCAGCGCAGACACGTACAGCACCAATACACAACCGACCTATGCGGTGAATGTACGTCTCAACGTCCGGGCGTAGATCGCCCGGGCGTTGCTCATGCGGGTTCTCTCGCTCGACCAGCAGCGGGAGATCGTAGTTGACAACCATGTTGACCTGCTGAATATCGATGCCCCGCGCGATGACGTTCGTCGTAATGAGCACTTTCTCCTTGCCCTCGCGGAAGCCGTCAATGATCGCGTCACGCTCGCTCGCGTCTTTCGCACCGTGCAGCGACGCGACCTTGTGACCCTCCGCAGTCATACGCTGCGAGATGCGGTCCGCGGTCCGCCGGTGCTGGCAGAAGATGATGCTCTGCCCAATCGTGAGCAGCGTGTACAGCGACACGAGGATGTCGTATTTGTGCTCCTCGTTGCGGCAGTCCATGTAGAACTGCCGGATCGAGTCCACGGCGAGCTCGTTGCGCTTCAACTCGATCTTATTGGCGTCGGGCGCGAACTTGCTGGCGAAGGCGCGCACGTGGTCGGGGAACGTCGCAGAAAAGAGGATGATCTGGATGGGACGACCGCGTGGGAGCATGCTATGCGATTCGGGCATTCAGTGAAGGGTGAAGATATCCATAAGAACAGGCAAGCGCACTTCTTCACTCGCAGCGTCTGATCACCCAAGCCGTCCTTGTCCAGCATGCTGTCCGCCTCGTCGAGGACAAAGACTTTAACCTCTGATACATCCACCACCTTCCTCCTAATCAAGTCTGTCATCGTGCCGGGCGTGCCAACTACGATGTGTGCCGTGACGTGACTCACACCCTTCGGCAGATGGTCCTTGATCGCATATTCCGTCTGCACGGCTGTGAACTTGCCCATCGCCGCGACGACGGACATGATCTGCCGTGCGAGCTCGCGCGACGGTGAGAGACAGAGCGCTTGTGGCTTGTTAAGGCTAAAGTCGATTCGCGAGAGCATCGTTAGGACAAAGGCGGCAGTTTTGCCGGTGCCAGATTGCGATTGGCCGATCATGTTTTGCGGTCTGCGCGCGAAGCTGGATTAAGATCGCAGCGCAGAAGTGTACAGAGAGTGAAACGTACGGATTCTTGAGGAGGAGGGGAAGTGCGCGCTCTTGGATCTTCGACGGCTTCGTGAAACCCATGTCGAAGATCCCCTTTAGCAAGTCTCCATGTCTACAAGTAAAGCACAAATCAGTGTCGCGAACTTCAGCAATTGTACGCGGCGACGCACAGTCCAAGCTCCTCAAAAGACTTCACACTGAACAACGGAGAGGTCGGATCCAACTGCTGATCCGCTAATGTGACCTGGATCGGCAGTGTGAAGCCATGGCGCGAGAGGACAGGGTCGCATGCTACTCACGGTGACCTCAAAGGTCGACTTGATGAGATCGTTCTCCTCGTCGTCCACTGCTACGCGTCACGGTCAGCGTCATGACATCTGAAGGTGCGAACAAGGCGTACCAGTGGCCGGCTTAGCCTCTGGCTTTTCCGCAGTGCTGCTGGTGGCGCCTGCACATCGCGCTCAGCGAACGGAACGAGGATTTCAGGGATGGGTGCGAAGTACCTGCTGGCCCGGTGTAGAAGCCGTCTGTATCCTTCTCCATGTCGTGGGTTGGGAAGTGGATGTAATTGAAAGGTCAATTGTGAAGATTCAAGCCTCTGAAGTTGTTTACCCGTGTTTTGGCGCTCGCTGTGCTCGCGCGCCGGGCAATTATACAAGCAACGCGCTCAGCCAAACCGTGACACCGCCGCGGCAACGACGCGTCGCGCTCGTTTTCACCTCCCTCCACCATGACCACACAATTTGACAGGGTATACCATGGTCTCGCGTCCCAGGCAGGAAGTGTGTATCTCCTTCATCTGGGTATCCCATCGCGTGAACGTCATCTTCGACAGAGTTCCGTGTGGCCTCTAGCGGCATGGCATGGAAAGGAGAGAACGACGAAGACGTGACTTTGGTTCCCTCCGATCAGATCAAGTGGGCCCAATGGCTCCGGGTAGCCCGTGGCTTCCAACTTAGAGTGGGTATGAAGGGTCGTCGGGAGGTGTTCGATGGCTTTGAGCGCGATGTGCGTGCCTTTAATCTCATGCCTAGCCTCGACTCACTCGTTAGTAGGATCACGACAAGTTAGCTGCTCTCCTCAAGCAACATTTCTCTGTGACACTCGAACCGCAGGAGGTGTCTGTGAAGGGCTGGAATTGGGGTCTCACGGACTTCAAAGGTGAGTCTTATGACAACATACAATGATGCGCTATCCCGACAGCTTTCACGAAGGTGATGACCTTGCGTTCCTCGTGTCAAACAAGACTTCGTTTGAGCTACCACTCCACCAAGTGGCCAACACCAACATCGCAGGCCGCACTGAAGTCTCTCTGGAATTTTCAGCACCGTCGGGTTCCAAGAAGCCATCAAAATCGGCCCCCGATGAGATGGTGGAGATTCGCTTCTTTGTCCCTGGCCAGAGCACGCGCGGCCGTGGCTCTGATGCTGGGTCAGAGAAATCCGACGTCGAAGACGACGAGATAAGTGCGGCGCAAGTATTCCATGACTCTGTCAAGGAGAAGGCTGGTGTTGGTGCCGTGGCTGGCGACATGATTCTCAGCTTCGAGGAGGTGCTCGTCTTGACACCTAGGGGCCGATACGACGTGGACATGTTCCCAGATTTCCTTCGGCTTCGAGGGAAAACCTACGACTACAAGATTGTCTACACGGCCATCTCGAGGTTGTTTCTACTTCCCAAGGATGATTTGCATGTCTTGTTTATTGTATGTCCTGCTTTTTTCTGACATTGCATGACGTTCATCCCTCTCCTGCCAAGCTCGGGCTCAGCAACCCAATCCGACAAGGTCAAACTCGGTATCAATATCTCGTCATGCAGTTTAGCAGGGAGGAGGAAATATCCGCAGAACTCAATCTGGACGAGTTCGCAATGCCTACTATCTTTCGTTATGAGGTCGCTCATGCCTTTACACAGAGACGAGCTCAGTAAATATGAGCGCTTGCAGAAGAGTTATGAAGCTCCAGCATTTGAGGTCGTGTCCAGCGTTTTTCGCGCACTATCGAAAAAGAAGATCACAAGTGCCGGAAGTTTCCAGAGGTGAGATGGTCGTGCGGACTGATATTGCACTTGTCTGACGGATCTCCGGTCAGTCGCAATGGTCATCCAGGCCTCAAGGCGAATTTGAAAGCTGTTCAGGGCGATCTCTTCATGCTCGACAAATTCATATTCTTCGTATCGAAGCAGCCCGTCCTCGTGGACCTCTCCGACGTGCATCAGGTCGTGTTTTCAAGAGTTGGCGCTGCGATGGGCGCCTCTGCAGCGCGCACGTTCGACATGAAGGTCGTGACCAAGAGCGGCCCCGAATACATGTTCACGTCGATCAACAAGGAGGAGCATGAACCCACCGACGCGTACCTGAAGGACAAAAAGGTACGCGTGAAGAATGAGATGGTCCCCGAAGGTGATCTGTTGCGGGCGGCCGCAGAGGACTCCGATGAGGAGATGCAAAGCGTCGCGAGCGACGAGGACGAGGAACCTCGCGTCAAGAGGACAGGTGACGATGATGAGGATACCGAAAACGGTAAGCTTGCGCCCACCACACGCCTTGATCAGCGCTGACGATTTTACTGCAACAGATGAAGATTTCCAAGCATCTTCGTCTGATTCTGGGTCACCCTCGGACACCGATTCGGATGAGGAAGGCGGTGGTGCAACGGCGTCGGATGCCAGCGGTGATCGAGATATGATGAAGGGCGCGAAGAAGACGAAAACGAAGTCTGCGAAGACTGCGGGTGCGAGCAAGGGTAATGAAAAAGCTGGTACAGCTGCGGCGTATATACGCTAATTTCTTGCACTCCAGATGGCGATAAATCCAAGAGCGTTGATGCGAAGGCCAAACCGAAGCCGAAGAAGAAACCAAGCACCAAGGAAGCTGTTGCCGTTCCCATGGATGTCGATTCCGAGCCCGAAGAAATAGCCAAACCAAAGCCAAAGCCAAAGCCAAAGCCGGTGGTGAAGCCGCCGAAGGCGCAGTCAGGCGACGCGGCGAAGGAGAGCGAGGAGCCGCCGAGGAAAAAACCGAAGAAAGCTGCTGACTGAGTTCCTTCTTTGTATGTGTTCTTCGCCGTGTATTGAGGTCCCACCGCCACCTGCGGCAGGTTGCGGGCTCATTGAACGCGACATGACATCAATTCAAACAACAGAGCTACGTATACACAGTCGACATTCGGCCAGACGCATACACGGTAATCTTGTTCCGATCCGTACCCGTGAACATTGGTGGCTTGATGCCCACTCCTTGCTCTAGCGTGCGCTCGACCCATGCTGGTCTCTTCTGCGCCCCCCGGGGTCTTTCTTGTCTGTAGTGCAGACGTTCCTGACGGAGGCGACGTTCCATGAGAGGCCTTTGGATGAGCGCGTGCTTTGCTCTTTTCTTAGTCATAAGCTCTTGAGCTACTTTCTCGCCTGCTCACCCCAGTGCAAACAGAGTCCAAACAACGATACGTGATGCCGTCGAACGCGATACAACTTCAAGCGGACAAGAAGCATGTGACCGTGCGACCGTCTGCATATGCCGTTTTTCCTGATTTACCGACTGTATGTACAGTAATTGTCCAAGCCCGGGAAGCGCAGTTCAAAGGCTACCATGGGTATGGGGACAACTTTCCTATCCAGTGACACAAATATCCGACTCCATGGAGGTTGCTCGCCAGGCGTTCAACAGCTTGCGTCCTCCTGAACGCCTTACCCAAGTCATGCGTCACAAGTTCGTCCTTTTTATCCTGCCGCACGACGTGGTGCACCCGCGGACCGTACGCTCATGCGGCGGGTCACCTGCTGAGCGTGGGCGCTGTACGGTGGGTGAATGGTACTGGGGTGACTGCTTTGAGGACGACGACGACGGCCTCGGACATGGCTGAGGGCAGTGACGCCAAGGAACTCGGGCTTACCACACTGTGCCTGCAGAGCCTCTGACTTATGACTGCGCTACTTCCAAGGCGGAGAGGATGACGTCGACTGAGGCAAGTGGCGGCAGCAACTGAATGCCCAGCATGTCGACGACACCGGAGCCGGCCGCTTCCCCTTCGCCTGCAACCACCCGCACGGCAGTTCCTGGGCTCGCTTGGAAGCCGTGGGGCGAGATCGCTCGAAAGAAACACTCGCTGGGTTACAATTCGTCCCGCAAGTTTGGACAGCCGACAGAGTGCGTAAAGTCCGCGTTCTTGCGCCGTGGCCGCATCTCCCGCATACGCGACAGGCCCTTGCATAACAAAGAGATGTGCCGGCGCCAACCTGGCGCCTCCTGGCGCCTTCGATTGTGTGCCGGCCGCCCGCGCGCGTGCTCCGTGAGTTCCGTGACCATATGTGTATATCTCGCCAGTTCCACCGTTGCGAAGGTCGGCACAGCAGAAGAGCGCGGACGGCGCGTCACGCATCACGGGTGCTATCCCTTTCGAACCCCACGACCACTGGCCGTGCCACAGCCGCGCACACTGCACCCCATTTCCGCGTAAGTCCAGCTTTCCGCGCAGAGTTGGAGGAGCATCCTTTTTTCCAGTCCACTTAGTGAAATGAGCAAGCTCCAGAGCATCGAACGGAGTGTCCATGCAACAGCACTCACTGTTTGGTGAGGCGCGCAGATAAAGTTCGTCTTCTTGTTGTCTGCATGGAGGTCTAACCTGAACAAGACAGAAGACCAGCGTTGACTACACACGGCGCCGCAAATTTGCCTTAAAAAGTACCTGGGCAACATATAAGACTGGCGCGCTCATGGCCTCTCGCCTGCACCACTCGTGGCTACTCATTGGAATTACAGTTCGAGTGTTCGAGCCTTGTCGCGCTTGGCACATGGGGCTTTTTGAAACGGCTTGGTTCAGCGTCGAAGGGGAGCCCTTTCTTCGCAACTTCGGTGCCGCCCGCGGTCGCCTGCTGGCAGTACCCGAACGCTTCTATATTGTTACCTAACCGCCGCAACCGAATGGACTGGTATTCCGGAGGCCGACGACCATCTCCTGGCCAGCTAACGAGTAGGAATCGGGGCCACAGCCGTGGGTTTTTTATGGAATCCCAACACTAGCCGGACCATGAGGCCGCTCACCAAATTCAAGATCTAAGTATACTTCCACGACGACCATTCGTCATAATACCGGGCAGTGCAGATTGAACGAAAGTTTCCGGTGAGCCCGCGCCTTAAAAGGGTCTGGCGTTCTTTGCTCACGTTGGCTCCCAACACACCTCACTTCACACAGATTCCACGGGGATATTCATGGATCATCGCCACCCTCCCTATAACGCCAATGTGCCGCATTTCATAGGCTACGTCGAGACGACAACTGACGCGTTGCGTCTCATTATGGCGGCCCGTCAAGGGGTCATACCAAGAATCACGAGGCGTTTAAACGATCTGGAACGCAGATCAATGATTAGGAGTGGGGCCGTGTTTGTCTTCTGTGTCGAGGAGAGTGGGATCAAGCGATGGACGGAAGGCCTCTCCTGGTCGCCGTCCCGAATCATTGGCAATTTTCTGGTGGGTGACCCCGTTTGCACCGAGCGCGTATACCAACCGCAACGGCAGGTTTACCGGGAGACCACTGACCGAAATGTGGCTCACGGAGCGGAACCTGCCATCACAACACCTGGCACGTCGTCGTTTCAGCTGTCTACGGCACAGCGCTATCGACATCGATCGGAGGTGGGTGTGGGTAGATCCGGGCATGCACCTGCAGCGACAAGTGGCGGGCTGATCAAGAAGGTGAAGACTCGAATATGTTCGATAAGCACGCACTCATTGCAGGCTCCCCGCCAGACCATCACCGTCAAGGTGGAGGGCACCGACCATCATCTCGTCTCCTACTACCGCGAGGAGGACCTTCATGTCTTGCAGCGTCCAACTGCGCGGCCGGACATCATGGGGCTGAGCATTCCACCCGAGATGGTGCGGGCCACCAGCTTCCGCCACCCACCCCACATCGAGGTCGGACCAGATGGGAGAGCGCAAATGTGAGTAAGATCTTTCCATGGAAGCCACATGCTATGAGGAATGCAGCTGCTCATGTGGGCAACGCCAGATATGATGCGGAAGAGTCGGACACCTCGAGGCGCCAAAACGAAAGAGCTTCGTCTTCTCCCGCTACTGCTTACCCAACCCCTACCGCTCCACAACTGCCTTCGAGCTCCAGCGCAGTCCGACAGCCTCCGTCCCCCATGTCCAGCCCACCTGTCCGTGCCGACACGGCTGTCCACGGCGGTACATACGCGAGGGACACGTTGTACGGCGACCTGGCACCAGTCTTCCGAGGCCATGCAACCGCGAGGCCGTACAGCTTGGAGTCACCGGGCCTATCGCCCCCGTCTGGCTATTCATACGGCCGTGAGGCTGCGAATGCGGGCCACTCCACGCGTTCGCCCACGCCATGGACGCCACCCCATGCCGGTGGGCACCCGGCCGACGCGCGCTATTCGAGCCCAGCTCACCACCGACATCCAGCGAGGCCCGGCACACATCTCCCTGTACCCCCAACAACACCAAGGAACGCTTTCTATACGGGCCAAGAGCAGCACTCACCGGAGCTCTCAGAATCCTCGTCAGGAGACCCGTACTCTCCTCGGATAAATCCCGCACCGTACTCCTCGTCCGTGTATCCGCATCGTCCAGCTTCTGCAATGCCCAGGGACTATCGTGCCCACGAACGCTCAGCAGACCCTGCAACTTCCCTTTCGGCTTCAAGCTCTGTTGCGTGGAACCTGCCCCATACACAGCACAATTCTGCGACTCGGTCCCCATCCGAGCCCGACTTCTACGAGAAGGCCGGCCCTGCCGATGCATCGACCCGTTGATCTTTGCGGACGTAGGACGCAAATGTACGCAGGGTAGAAGAGATGATTCCGCAGCCCTGCGGAATTTTGGTGGAACGTAGGCGTGGGTGGGCGGAGGCACGTGGCGCATTTTCTTGTTCGCCTGGTTGAACATTCTTTCCCTGGGTTGAGCGGCGGGCAGAGACACGCACAATCCGCCACTCACTTGTTTCCGGTTGGTCTGCAGTTTACGTCGGCCGTCCGATACCCTTACATGGAGCCGTCGGGGCGTTTGCGAGAAGATCTGCTAGCTCCGAGCAGTAGCAGCCCGTAGCGGAACTTACGATAGGCCGCGATCCATGATCGTGAGCCTGGAAAATGCTACAGCAATCCCGTGTGTGCACAGCGATCGGACCCGTGTGTGCACAGAGATCGGACCCGTACATGCCGGGGTTGACCACAGTGATTCCCGAGGACCCTGAGCTGGAGTTGACCGAAGTCCGAGCGCCGGCCTTTGTGCGATGCGGTGGACGTGCCGTACATAAACCCACCTTGCCCGATACGCTCGGAGCTTGTCGCGCCAGCCCGGCTGCGAGATGAGTGGTCATTTTTCAACATCGAAGTTTGCACTGCGTGTCTACGGATGCGACGGCCACAAAAGGCATGACACTAGGCGCTATCAGGAGGTTATGACATGCTTGTTGTATACATAGCAAGACAGATATTATGACGCACTGAGATAGAAGTCCCGATTGCCACCTTTGACTCGAATCAGCGCCCAGGTCTTCAACTCCTCCACTCGCCTTTACCCGTTGACCCCCGGGTTGCCACCAGTTCGCCGCTCGATGAAGCCTCTGATATTCGCATGCCCTTCGAGGCGACCAAAGAAGCAACGCTTCGCAGAGTTCTCCCAAATTACAGTATCCAGCTGCTTGGCGTAGTTGAGGACGTACTCGTAATCAGCATGAGAGGCGAATTGGGTGTATAGGTAGCCTAAAAAAATCATCGATAAGAAAGAATACTATGCGGCGATAGGACCTAGACAGATGTCACCGCGGCAGGTGTCAGCCAGCGTACCTTCCTGAGACTTTACTCTGTTTCTTTCAAGTTCCCAAAGTCGAATTTGATCTTGCACCGTGACAGGCAGGAGAGGTTTCTGGAACAAACGGTTAGAATTTGTTCGATCAACCGGAAGATCGCGACGTACGTTCTTCCGCATTTGGGGATGGGCGTAGGTTGTTAGATAGCTGATGATCTGGACGAGCAAAAGTGAGACATATGAATAGGCGGAGAGACGAGCATCGTCCGGTGAAGCGCTTTGTCGGCGCTTGCATTGTATGCAGTAGCGGAGTACGCACCTGCTCAGCCGTAATTCCATTCGCAAGCGCCTTCCTGACACTATCCCGCGTGATAGACCCCACCACCAGATTCGGAAAGCGGGACTTGACAGAGACAAACAGATTAAGGACAGCTGTTTGCAGTGGATTGTCTTGAACAGGCGAGGCGATGTCTTCGTTAGTCGTGTGGAAGAATGGCTTTGAGCGCACGTACCTGTATACGCATACAGCCGATAGTTCGTCTCCAGGATGATGAATCCTTGAGCTTGTCCGCTGTTGCCTGCGCCGGTACCCGCCGCTGTCGGCAATGGGGGCAGAGATGACGTTAAAGTGGTCGCCAAACGAGTAGGGCAGAATCGGCGGGAGTTTGCCTATAGAGCGCATGGTCAGGGCTTTCATGACGCACGCTGGCACGTCATACCTTCCGTTGCCATATGAGGCCGTAGTCGCGCAGGTCTTCGAGCATGGCCTTTTGCGTTTCACTGAGGAACTCTGTAGAATAATCCTAAAGTCGCCACGGTGAGCAAGTGCCAGTGCGGCACGGCACATTACGCACCCGCCCGAGCTCCATGGTAGAAAGCATGAAGAGAAAACTGAGAACTTCGACGAGGTCCATCTGGCGCTCCTGCAAGACGTCAGCCTCACCTCACGGCTACGAGACAGCCGACGGCGCATACCTCAACCATCTGCAAATACTGCAGTAGCAATTCCCACAACTGTGCATGTGGCGTATGCAACAAAAACTGGAAGCCAGGCGAGGTGATTTGCAATTGCGAGCCGCTGTGAGCGGATTTAGCGAGGTGGCGTGGCGCTGGTTTCCGTGTATACTCACATGTTCGGAGCCATAAGCCCACTGCGCTGGAGGAGATACAGGACGCCTTGCGACGGCCTACTGGGTGTCTGGCCCGTCCCGGAGGACACCATATAGTGCAGGATAGTCTGGGGCAGTATGATGAGCACGAGCGCGCCGCCGACAACACACATGCGCACCTCCCATCGCTCCAATGCGTGGTTGTCCAGAGCCTCGACACTGGGCGGCGCCCGCTTTTCGTCCAGGTCCGCCGGCACACCAAAGCTCGCGCTCGCGCCTCTGACAACCGTGAGTGCCACGCTTCAGCGGCAACGAAACATCTCACCCGCCGGTCACTGCATGACGCATGCTGGTCTTGAAGGCGGGGCTGAGGGTCAGTTTCACGGCGGCATTTGCGAGGATGTGCAGGCCTGTGAGCGTTGCGATTGCGTCGTCGAAGGGTCTGCCGGCGGTGGTGAACGAGACGGATGGGCAGACGGGGGACAGCGTACGTCTTTCCCTCGCGCGTGACCCACGACGCCACCGCCGACGTGGGCACGGACGCCTCCAGCCACAGCAAGTTCATCACGATCTGCCGCTCGATGGCCCCTAGGAGACTGGAGGAGCGTGAGGCGGGGCCGGCGCGCCGCGAAGCACAACATACCGGAATATGGACAGACACGACGACGGGCGCTGGTAGAGGCGGGTGAGCGCCGTCTGCGACTGGGACTGGAGGAACGGCAGGAGCGCATGTCGCGTCTGCGCGGCGGCGGGCTCAGGCGGGGACACGGGCGCAGGCATCGTCGCCGTCGGGCGGAGGGCGGATGCGGCACCGCCGCCGTGCGCCCGACTGACGTAACCGCGGCCGTCGAGTCCCAGGCCGCTACAGCGTCGATGTTTTCTCTCCTCCACAACACTGCCAGCCACACCTACAGCGACACGATGAGCCGTACACACACCGTCATCGACGTCGACGCCCTCGCAGACGACGTCCGCCCGCCACGCCGCCCGCCGCGCCCCTCGGAGATCATCGTGCTCGACAGCGACGACGACGACGCCCAGCCCGGGCCCTCCACGCGCCCCGCACACCCAGGTACGTGCGCTCCCGCCATGTCCCCGCAGCAACTAAACTAATCAACCCCCCCGCCAGCCCGCCGCCTGCAGTCCCCGCCCGCCGCCCCGCTCGACGCCTCCGTCCCGCCCGTCCCCGCGCTCCCCGCCCGCCGTCGCGCCCGCGCACGCCACCCGCCCGCCACAGGCCTCGTCCGCCCGAACGAGGCGCCGTTCCCCTTCGAAGCCGCCTGGAACGCCCTCGCCACGCCCGGCGCGCCGCCGCCCGCGCCCGCGCCGCGCTCGCACCACCGGCCCGCGATGGGCTTCGGCGGCGCGCTGCTCTCGCTGAACGGGCAGCGCGCGGCGGAGGAGAACGTCGCGCGGCAGCGCGCGCGCGAGCTGTACTTCGAGGGGCTGCGGCGCGCGCGCGGGCTCGGCGCGCCGCAGGGCTTCCTCTCGCGCACGCTCGACCGCGTCGGGCGCCAGTTCCCGACGTGGCTGTTCGGCGACCCCACGCAGGAGGAGATGCTCGACGCGTTTGCGTTCTCCGATGCGCAGCTCGAGCGCGCCGAGGCCGACGACGACAGCTTCGGTGCGCACCTGCGGCGTGCGGCGCCGCAGTACCGCGTCGCGTACACACACCCCTATCCGCCCGCCCCGGGGTTCGCGCACAATTTTGCGCCCGCGCCGCCGCCGCCGCCCGCGGGCGAGGTGATCGTGCTGGACGACGATGCGGGTGGGTATGCGGATGCGGGGCCGAGCACGGGCGCCTCCGGTGCAGATGTCAGCATCGCGCTGGTGTGCGCGCGCTGTCTTGATCCGCTGGTGCTCGGCGGCAACAGCGACAGCGAGGACGAGCGCGCAAACACACGGCTGTGGGGCCTGCGCTGCGGGCACATGTTGGACGGCAAGTGCGTCGCGGAGCTCATGCAGCCCAGCGTGCCGCTGGAGCTGGAGAAGGACGGCGTTGAGATCAGTCGACCGGAAGCGCCTTTGGTGGCCGAAGACAAAGCTGCAGGGCCACCCGAGACACAGGCCGCCTCCTCGAGCGGGGACCGAGAACGTCCGTCGCCCACGCGCCCGGCGTCCCCCGTGCCACCGCACACGATGCGCTCGCGCCTGCGGCCACGTAACGCAGACGGCCACGTCTCGCACACGCACACGCCCCTATCCCCGACAGCGCCCGCGCCGCAGGCTGCAGCAACGTCGCGCGCGCGCCCGCGGGCCGCCGCCGCCGCCGCAAGTCCTCGACGGGCGGGCAAGGGGAAGCAGAGGGCGGCGCCACGGGTCGAGGCGCAGCACGAGTGGCGCTGCCCCGTGCCACAGTGCCGGCGGCCGCATCTGAGCGTGAAGATGGAGGGCCGGTGGGCCATGGACGAGATGCGTGGCGCTGTTGCGATCTTCGCATAGCAGTCTGGCCGCTGCGCATACATACATCTCGCGCGGGCGTCATGCACTAACCGCCGGGCATCCACTCTCGATCGGGGTCTATATATTTGAAGATGGAGGGCGGGTGGACTATGGAGGAGATGTGTGGCGCCGCAGAGTAGGGCGCGGCTGCTGTGGGTGCGCAGCGCATACAATCCGATCGGGCGTCGGGCACGGTGACTACTGCCGGGCATCCACCCGAAGTATATTCGCAATGAATCAGCGCGTGCGCGCACGCAGTGATGTCAATCAACGCTATCTCGCCATTACGGTGCTGTTCGGTCCTGGCTTGAATAAGGCGTCTCGGGAGGCATCTGCGCATCAGGTGCGAGCAATTTGGTCTGTGGGCCGCTTCTGATTTTACTAGGGGGGGCATGCAGTCGCCTGCATCATCAGTGCTGCGCGGGGGAGCTCTTGCATGACTCCGCCAGCGGGGCGCCAGGTGAGACCGCGAAACCCGCGACCATCTGCACGCGTTCCGCGTTCATTGACTGCCGGTTAGATGGTGGGTATTCTGACTCTGTGCCGACCAGTTCGGTGGAAGCTCAGGCTGCTCTGTGCATCAGCTGGCTGGCTGGCCGCTCCTGACGCACGGCGGCGACGCTCGGACGAAGCACGCACGGACGTAACACACCCTGATATCGAACGCAGCCGCGCAGCCGACTCAGATGGCGCACCAGCATCTCCGCAATAATTGTTGGCCTGGCCATGCAGCTGAAATGTGCCGGATCTTTGATGCCGGGCCCGATCTCCAGCTGGTGCGCTCGCTTGCACACTGCGCACATGCACGCCGCCAGGCTGGCGGGGCGCACGCGCACTGGCAGGCACCCCGCGCGCCCCCAGAACGGATCAGTGATGTCGGGTGCACGCTAGTCTCGTTCCCAGCCGTTCTCGGGGTGCCTCCAGCAAGTGCGGAATGCGAGGAGGAGGCGGGCGAGGCACGGTCGGGGGATACCGAGCGGAGATCAGAGTCGGAGGCAAAAAACCCGTTAAAGTTCAGTTGCGGGAGGCACCCCTAGAACGTCTGGTGCCTTTCGTATAGAGAGGGCCCCATCGACGCGGATGTCACAACCCGTCACAATTTTGATAGCTATGCCGAGATCGCCGACGCGCGCATAGAGTATTATCCTGTCACGAAAATTACATTGGTACATGCTTTGGCTTTGCGCATTCTCCCGCACAACATGGACGACGACGCCGACACGCCTCCCAGACACATCTGGAATGACATCGACAGCGATAGCGACTCCGGAGATTCTGATTACCTCACCATCGAAGACGTCGATGCTTCTGATGACGACGACGACGCCGATTCGGAGGCTCAACGCCCACCTATACAGCACGCACGGACCGCAGCCATACGCGCGCGCATGAACAATGACCCTCAAGAAATAGTACGTCGAATGATGGCAATATTTGCCGCATTGAAGGAGCAGGGGATGGATATTGTGATCTTCCTGGACCTCCTTACCTGGGGAGATGACGCCTGCATCTCGGACCACAAATGCCGGTACGAGCGTGCCGCGTTATTCAACAGCGAGGAATTTCCTGGGATGCTACGGAGGTGGTGGAGAGTTCCGGGTGGACGTGCGGAGACACCCAGACAAGTGCTGCAAGAATTTGTCGTGGAGCATGCGGGTGAGCTCATCGAGAAAGAGATGAAGGGACCTATACTTGCAAGCCTTCTGTCTTCGCCTCTGGAGGAGGATCCATTGTCTCTCAAGGTTCTCACGTCTCTGAAGTTTGCGTCGCTGGCGGAAAGCATCAGAACAACTGGGGCTCCGGTGCTATGGCAGATTTTGCAACACGCCGCCTGGACGAAGCGTCAGGCTCTTGTCAACACACACAAGACCCCTCAGAACGTGAGTACTTACTACACAGCTGTGCACAAGGCTGACTTCGTCGCAGGTCTTGATGAACATCATCGCGATGCTTGCGTACTCGCGGTCCTCGCATTGTAATCGACTTGCTGTGCTCTGGTCTACCTATCTCAAATCGTGCGGGTTATCGGCCCGCGCATTTGACACTGTCCATGCCATCGGACTCACGATGAGCCACAAGTGGACCAGCGAGGCGTGGAAGAAGATAGCGGTGACGCAGATGGACAATGCCCGGGCAAACACCAAAACACGCTCATGGTTCTTATCCTACGATAACCTGAACATTCCGAGGCGCGTCTTCTCACAGCGCTTGGACAACCAAGATAAATTTTATAGCGCGTGCGCGGCAACACTGTGGGTCCTGCCAAAGGGCGTGAAGATGCCGGACAGCGCCGCGTACCAGCGTGCATCTCGCGCGGGTGCGAAGGAGCCGTTCGACGGTCGGAAGCTCATCCTTGAACGTGATCCTGCTGCCAAGGCTCGTGTCCGAAAGCAGGCTGTTTACCAAATCCTTCGCTTCCTCGTTGACTCTCCTGCATTTGCAACGTATGAGGACCGCGCGGATATCGACGCCGAGAAACCCCCACCTGTCCATCAACTTCCGCATGGCCCCGAACACGTCGTGCAACAATTCTTCCTGCAGACTGCGGACATCGACGAATCAAGCTATGAAGGTAATGAGAAGGCAATAGAAGAGTGGATGCGGCAGCTGGGGTTTGACTCACGTGAACAGCGGAAGAAGACGTCGACTGACCGCCTCATCGTCATGGTTGGCGACCAGCTTACGGCCGAGCGCCTGCGCGGGATGATGAGATATCGCAGCGACGATATGAACGGGTACGAGCGGCTGGACTGGGTGCGTCCACAGTTTGGGTGGTTCCATCTTCAAATGGCGTTCGCGGTGTCTCTGCACAAGCAGTATCTGGGGACAGCGGGCGGCACCGGACTTCAACGCATTTTTCATCTGCTGCAGAGAAAAGGGCTCACCAACACGCAGACAAAAGGGCCCTTCTGGCATCATCTCAATGAGGCCTTGAAACACTTTGCCGAGGCGTGCATTCGTGCGTGCTGGCTGACCATCGCAGGAGTCGAGAAGCTCGAAGATCTTCTACAGCAGCCACCCGAAGCCCTTGTGATCATTGCCGAAGACATCCACGATCAGCTTGCCTCGCGAAAAGCGTTAATGAAGCGTGTACTCCTGCGACAGAAGGAGAAGGACCCGATCATATACCAGATGAGCATGTTCAATATGGATGTGCTCTACTATCTAGACCTGTGCGACGCAATGCCGATCGGTGAGGTCGGGCGCATGGACGACCTTATTCCGGCACTCACGCTGCGCTTCGCCGGGGGAGGACACCCAAAGTACTTGATCGAGATGCTCGAGCACCTGCAGAGCTTCCATCGGGAGTGGACGCCGGAGTTGAAGTACGTTTCTGTCTTGCGCTGTCGATATGCATGCTTGACCACCCGAGTTTCTAGGGATTTTGTCCGTAAATACTGCTGGCTGGTCAATAGGACTGGCAAACCGGACGGCTTTACGGCCGTCGACCAAGCACAAGAGCAGAACATAAAAGATCTTAAAGTACGTGTGTCCACACGCATGCGAGCATACCGTACCAACATTATATGCAGGTGACGTATCGCGCGTCAGGGCCTGGCGCAACCTTGCAGCATCTCACCAAGGTGTCACCCGCAGTGCCCGTCCTGCGCGCTGTGAAGGACTGTATCAAATGGCAAATTCAATTGGTAAAAGCCCGTGGTACTAGACACACGGTGCCCGCAAAGGAGAAGGATGTCGAGCTGCTGAAGAACACGGCCATGAGCGAGCGGTGGTTCACGTACACAGAGGGACGTACCATCAAACGATCGGACGACGTTGCAAAAGACGTCCTGTTGCTAGGCACCCATGCCCTGTTTGAAGACGGCGCTATTGAGCGGTGGTGGGACACGCGCACCTTTGAGCGCAGGACGACGGAGCGGTGGGCGGATGAACCACGTGGGGCAGAGGGTCGAGATGCTCCGGCGCAGGGATCATTGGCTGCTGGCGGCGTGCCCGAGATAGCAATTGAGGGGGAGATGACAGAGGTCGAAGTCAGCGAAGCTCGTATGCACACAGAATGATAACTCACCGGTTCATCCAATACCGGTCGTTGGGCCCCGGAGTGTGGAAGAAAAGGCTTGTTGATGCGGCGGCGCCGTCAGCAGGACTTGGCGGCGTCTGATGACGACCCGGCGTTGCATATCGCGGAGGTGGGAGAGTGTATGGTCCTTGCGCGAAAGCTGGCATGCGCGGCCACGCCATGGACATGGCGCCGGGTGTGTGCGGGACGGATCGGCCTGGATCAAAGGGCGAGGGAGCATAGGCCAATTGGGGGAGTTGCATTGGTGTGAACATTGGGTATGCGACGGGCGTGTACGGTCGACCACCGCCGACTGGCACGAACGGCTGTTGCGGGCCCTGTGCGGGAGTCGCCGGGCCAGCGCCAGGCGTGGAGAGCATAGGCGGGTGTGCAGCCAGATCGCCTGCCGAACTGGGAGGAACCATTGTGAACGGTAGCTGAGCACGCGGGTCACGGTTAGCTAGCAGAACAGATTCAGAATAAGCCACTCACGTTGACGAGATTTGCAGTCATTGGGTCAGGAGCAGCAGGCGCATGTGTGCGCGCGCGCGACCGCCGTGGTTTTGGCGGCTGCTGGGCGCGTTCGGCCTTCTTGCGCTCACGCTCAGCTGCCCGCTCCGCCTGCGCCTCTTTGCGGGCCTGCTCTGCGATTGCTTTCTTCTCGGCGTTGCGTGCCGCTGTCTCGGCCTTTTGCGCGTCCATCCGCGCCTTCTTTGCCTGCTCCTTTGCCACCTCCGTCTTCTCGTCCAACTCCCGCAGGCACTCCAAAACCTCCTGGCCATGGCGCTCAAGCCATGCCCACTTTGCGACGGGCGTCTCTCGGAGGTCGTCCATTGTTTTCCAGCGGAGGTTCGTGGCGAATGCGGTCAGCATCTTGTCTGACAGGACACCCTCGGCGCCCCACGAGCAGTCCGAGTAGCGTGCGTACCATGTTGCTATGCGCCAGCTCTCCAGTGCGTCACGCGCGGCTTTCAGGTGCTCATCGCGCCGACTTGCAGCACCTTGACCGGGCTCGGGATTCTGCATCGCACGCTTGCCGCTGGCGTTGCGGGTCTTGCTCGGGGTTGGGTGAGTGACGGTGGAAGCAGCGTCGTCGCTGTCGCTGTTGTTGTCAGGGGTGGAGGGCCGTGTGTTCGCCTCACGGAGGGCACACACGTCACAACAGATGCCGTGAGGTTCTGAGAGCATCAATCAGAACGAGAGCAAACATTCCCACCGGAAATGAAGTAAGCGCACCTTCTCTGTCTGGCGGATTGAAGAAATAGTCATCGGCGACATCACGCCGGCATTCGTTCGACTCTATCCACTCGCGCAGACCGTCTTCGACGGCCTTAACGTAGGTGATATCTTCCCCAGGCAGGCGCGTCTTCTTCCCTTTCTCCTGCAGTACAGTCGGCTGCACCAAAAGGTACGCGCGTGCTAGGCTACCGCGCTTGCGGCCCGCGCGACCCGCGCGCTGCAACCAGATGGATAGCGAGCTGGGTACCATGAATTGTGCTACAATGTCGACATCTGATATATCACAGCCCTAAGTATAGTAGTGAATAAGCAAAGCATGATGCGAGATGTGAGATGCGCACCATTCCAGCAGCCTCGGTCGTGAAGAGGATGTCCAAGTCTCCCTTGACGAACTGCGCCAACACGTCAGCCTTGGAGTCCGGGCCGCGCCTCGCGCTGTAGCAAGCAACGCGATCTTGCAGGTGCAGCGGAAGCCGCTCTTTGAACCACCGACGAGCTTGCATGGACGTGAGGATGTCGTCAAAGAATACGAGAGCGCGCGGCAGGGTGGCTGACTCAGAGTTGGCGTCAGGAAGAAGGAAGTCGAGAGACTCGAGATCGGATTTGCCTGCTTTCATGTAGCGGACATTCCACTCGAGGTTGGGACGGTCGTTGCCGCGATTGATGTGGAACGTCGTGGCCTTGTCTATCAGCAGCGACTTTCGGACTTGTTGAAGGTCGTCGCGAGTGAGAGTCGCCGACGTGACGAGGAACGGCACGTGAGCAGACACGAACGCGCGAAGCGTGCCGAGTTGCGCGTACTCCGTCCTGAACTTGTCGCCCCACTGCGTGATGCAGTGCGCCTCGTCAACAATGAAGGCGCCAATGCGCTTTGCGAATCGCGGGGAAGAGAGGAGGGCGCGGAATTGTTGGTGCTGCAGGCACATGTTCGGCGACGTGACTATGACATGATGCTTCCCGGCTTTGATTTCCTGGGGCCAATTCAGCAACAAAAAATGTTAAGATACACTTGCGTACCTTGTGCAGCGCATCGCTGTATGTTTCCCCGTTCACCGCGGTCGATGACAGGCCCAGCTCTCGAAAGCGGCGCGCCTGGAAGCAGCAGGAGGTCAGGCTCGACTCGAAGACACCTCGAGACAGGGACAACTCACCTGGTCTTCTTCAAGAGCATTGAGAGGGGAGATAATTATGATGATCTTGTCGTCGTCGTGGAAGAGGGGAAGAGCGAAAGGAATCGTCTTGCCAGCGCCCGTGGGCGCAATCAGCTCACAGTCGATGCCGAGAACGAGCGCCTCGGCGACGTCAAGCTGCCAGGTGTACGGTATGATCTTCCCATTCGAGCGCCGTTGGCACTCGTCGACCATTTTCTTGCGGGTCGTGACCGAGTCATACCCGTTCTTCACTGCTGCAGTCCGACTCTTCTCGAGGAGGGCGCGAGAGACGAGCCGCTGGGCCTCGTGTGCGGCTGCGCGAGTCTCGCGCGTGGCCGTTGGCTTCTTGACAGGTGGCTTCGGCGGATTCCGACGTTTCGGCATCGTGATGAGAGGGTGAGTGAAGTGCGAGGAGGTCGCGACGTGCAGGTAGGGGCGCGCGCGATCACGTGTACGTGTTCGTTGATACACAAAACTACGAGCGTGACATCGACCGGGCCCTCTCTATACGAAATGCACCAGACCCTGTAGAGCCGAGCCCGCGAGTGAACTTTCTTTGCTTTTTTGCCTCCGATTCCAACTCAGCGGGCCGCGCGGTCCGGAGGCTCTACAGGGGATGGGAACGAGACTAGTGCACGCTAGTCTCGTTCCCAGCCGTTCTCGGGGTGCCTCCAGCAAGTGCGGAATGCGAGGAGGAGGCGGGCGAGGCACGGTCGGGGGATACCGAGCGGAGATCAGAGTCGGAGGCAAAAAACCCGTTAAAGTTCAGTTGCGGGAGGCACCCCTAGAGCCGAGCCCGCGAGTGAACTTTCTTTGCTTTTTTGCCTCCGATTCCAACTCAGCGGGCCGCGCGGTCCGGAGGCTCTACAGGGGATGGGAACGAGACTAGGTGCACGCACATCAGCTCATCCTCATCTACCTGAGTTTCAATTGATTTTCTGGCGGTCGCGGCCTTAACCCTAGCGCGGGGTCCGCCGCCGAGCGGCGGGGACGTCGAACGACGACGGGGCGCGCGGCCGCTCTCGCGCCGCGCGCGGTCTTCACGTACGCTGCTGCACGTACATATGTATGTGTCTGCGCGCGCGCGATCAGAGTTCTGCGGGTGACACCGACGTGGCCGGGGACGTCTATCAGGCTGCTTCGACATTGGGGGGCATCGCCTGAGAGAAAGCGCGGTGCCGGTGCGTTCGCAACAGCTGCGCGGTCGGGGCGTGCGTGAGAGAGCGCGAGATGTCGAGAGGGCCTGCGCGGGGGTATTGGCGCACCGTGCGCGCGCCGGGGTGCCGCGATGTGGGAGCGCCGGGGTGCTTCTGCGCATGCACGCTCACAAGATACGCCTCATCACAACATCACGCCAAAGCAGAACTGAGACGACGCCGTGTGAGTGGCGGTCGGACTATCTCCATTTGCGCGGGGGCGGGCGGGCAGTATTTGATTGGGGGGCAGCAACAATGTATGTGTGCGGTGCACTGCCATGAAGTCGACCGATGTGTTAATTATGGGCGTGTATGTACACGGAGGCCGGGCGCGGAACGGGTGTCTAGGTTCGAGGGAGAGGTGATGCGGGTCGCGGCGGTAGGTGAGGTGAGAGAGCACCCGGAGAGTGTTACGCAAGGGTCCGCGTGGTGAGGATGTCGGCGGGAGATATGCGTCGGGGAGCGTTGTGGCGGTGCGTATGCGGTGCTAGTGGCAGCCGACAGCGAAAGTGATGGCAACGTCCCATGTCGGGAATCAGGTGGCAGCGAGACAGCGCGACATCGAGCTACGGTGGAGAAAACATAGGGATTGATGGACAGCGTGTGCATCAGATCATCACGATTGCACATGGGTGATGCAGAGTGGGCGGGCGGGCGGGCGACGTCGCGGCGGAGACGGACGCCAGAGAGGGCGAGCGAAGACGAGCAGCAGGTTCTGGAAGGGACGCAGACTCTGATGCTCGGTGCATGCAGGCGGGGCGGGGCCCTGGCGCGCAGCATCTCGACATTGCGTGCAGATGTCGGCATCCCGTCGGGGCGTCCGCCGTGCGCGGGCGCTGACTCACGCCCGCCGAAACGCGGCAAGGGCAGAGGGGGCAGCGGGGGGGAAGGAGCAGGGGGGGGCGGGGGGGCAGGGGGTACAGAGGGTAGCGGAGGGTAGTAGAGTGTAGTGTAGCGGTGTAGCAGTGTGTAGTGTAGCGGTGTAGTGTAGCAGTGTGTAGTGTAGCAGTGTGTGTAGCAGTGTGTAGTGTAGTGCACTCGGCCGCGGAGTCGCACGCGCCGGCGGATGTCAACATCTCGTCAAACAAATTCCCACTGCCACCGCGCCCTTTAAAGCCCGTCCGCGCCCTGCGACCGCCGCCCACTCTCCCCCCGCCCGCCATGCTCACCGACGACCTCCCCTGGCCAGAGCTCGGCAACGTCTCCCGCGGCGCAACTCGCGGCAACCAGGGCCAGAAGGGCGTCCTCTCCCCCCCAGACCACGACGGCCGCTGTCTCCTCCAGCTCCGCGTCCAGCCCGGCGTCCTCACCGTCCTCCTCAACCGCCAGTCCTCAGACTGGTACCGCAAACTCGACCAGGAGGTCAACCATGCCCTCAAGCTCACAAAAACATACTGGCGCAAGGCCCGCAGGCGCCAGGACTACGACCCCGTCGCAGACCAGGACCACATGGAGCTCCACGAGTGGCTCCAGCAGCTCAAGGACAAGGTCATGTCCCACCTCGAGCTCCTCATGCAGCGCGGCGACATAAAGGGGCCCCCCTACATCATGCCCGACACCCTCGAGCTCTCCTTCCTCCGCAAGTTCATCGACCGCGAGGCCGCACACGTCCCCCACAACCCCCGCCTCCGCAAGGCCTTCTACGAGAACCGCTACAGCGCACCCGTCCGCCCCAACCTCGACGACCAGGAGACACCCGACCCCTCAGAGGACTCCGTCCTCGGCGCCGGCTCCGACGACGGCTGGGAGGACGAGCCGAAACACATCTCGCGAGGTCCGTCGCGTCACCATCCCTTCCCGTGTCCCGCATTACTCAGCGTCTTCGCTTCCCTGCAGATCCCGCCCCCGTGCGCTACCACCCGAGCCCCGTCGCCGTCGCCGTCGCCTCCTACCCGCCCCCCGTCAAGTCCAGCCCCCGCATCGGCCCCCTGCCCAGTCTCGAAGACGAGGTCGAGGCGTCCAGTGCGTTTCCTTTTTTTTTTCTTCTCGCGTCCGCTGTCCCCGGCTCACACGATCATCGCAGAGGGCCTCCTCCAGAACGCCCGGGGCGCCCTCCGCCGCGCACAAAAGGCCACGCAGGACTCGTTCGCCATGTACACGGCCTCCATTGAGGCCGAGCGGAGAGCGTGGCAAGACGTGGCTGCAGCCGAGGACCGGCGCGACAACCTCGGTAGATTGTTCATTCATCCCGCTCTGCGGAGCTGACCCACCCTCTCCCAGTCTCAATGGTGCTTCGCCAAGCGCAGATCCACCGCGCGTCGGGTACGTCCCCTCCCGGCCCCGACTCGGACCCATTGACTGACCGCCACGTCCAGACCCCTACTCGCGCAAGTTCTCCTTCTCGTCCGACAGCGAGGTTTCGCGCTACTCGCAGTTCCACGTCGAGCACCCGCTCAGCACCGCGCGCCCGCGCACCGCCGAGCACGCGGCGCCCATGCGCACCGCGTACGGCTGGGACTCGGAGGAGCGCTTCGACACGCACAGCCAGAGCCGCTCCGGCTCGAACGCGGACTCGCCGCGCACGCCCAGCGACAGCGCGTCCCCGTCCGACGTCGCCATGGCCGTGGACCCGTCGCCCGCGGGCCGCAAGCACCCCCGCGTCTGGGACGGCGAGGTGCGCCCCGATCAGAGCCGTGCCATCATGACAGCGCTGACCGCGTTCCCCGCATCGCAGGATCACGCCGCTGCGCCCATGCTGCCGCCGCGCAAGCGCTCGCACCACGGGTCCCCGGCGCTCGCGGCAAGCGGGGTCGGGCACTGAGCCAGCGCGGGTGATCCCATCACGGTGCGCGACGGCGGCGCGATGGCGCGCTCACGACCCCCCGTCCAGCCCCCGGCGCCGTAACGCATCACTGGGCGTCTGTCTGCCCCCAATACCCATGCGGCACACCACCCGGCGCGGACGGGACGAACGAATGCATCTCACGTATACAGGAGGAGGACACTAATCTTTCCGGCCCATGCTTTGCGACTGCTTTGTCTGCTCTGTTACTTGTACTTGCGTACGATACCCAGCATGTGGAGGCGCCCGGCGCTTGGTTTAGGGTGTACATGTACTGTACCTACATCTGCTATACCCATCCATCATCGTCCAATATCAGGACATATAAACGGCACGGCACGCGATGCCCTGTCTGATCGATCTAGCAGATTATGCGCAGATGTGGCTTTATATTTAAGGTATGTAGCAATTAGTAGGTAGCCGGCCTCGCCATCACACGGCGCTCGCCACGTCGCGCTGCCGCCCCCCGCTGCCCGCCGCCCCAGTGCCATCGCCATCGCCATCGCCATCATGACCCACGCGCGGTCCCCCGCCATCCGACTTTTTGAGCAGGGCGACGGGGTCCGGGGGCGACTTGTCCGCGTCCACGGACGCCTGGTGCGGCACGAGCGTCCAATACGCGTAGCTGCAACACGTTCAACGCAACAAACAAACGCATCATCAGCACCAGCACAGCACCGCCCGCACCCGGGACCACGCAGGGCTCACTGTTTCAGGAGCGTGTAGAACGCGACCGCGAGGAGGGCACCGAGGTACGGCCCGAGCCAGTACTGCGTGCGTGCGATCAGCGGGCAATATAAGTACATATGCATTGGATGGGGGGCGCACCACCCAGTGCTGGCCGTCTGCGAAGCCGGTCACGGCGGCGGGCCCGAACGCGCGTGCGCTGTTCATCGCTGCGCCCGTGTAGTAGACAGCGAACCTGGCGGGACGTCGGTCAGTCGGGAGGCGGTCTGTGCGCGTGGTGGCAGCGGCACGTACAGGTGCCCGGAGAACAGCGTCAGGCCGATGCCGATCTGCGTTCATGAGCCAGTGAGTGAGTGAGTAGTGGGTGGGTGGGCAAGGGCGCAGACTGACCGGCGCGAACGGCGTCGTGGTGTGCTTCTCCGCGGCGAGCATGAGGACGGCGAGGACGAGCGCGGCGGTGACGAACATCTCGATGAACGTGCCCTGCGCGACGTTGACGCCCCGCGCGAGCGACGTGCTGTTGCCGCATCAGCTTCAGCAACGCGGACCTCGCCACAACACATGCATGCAACGCGTACTTCACTGAGAGCGGGCCGGGGGTCAGCGCGAGGACGAGCGCCGCGGCGGTGACGGCGCCCGCGAGCTGCGCGAGGGTGTACAGGACGCAGCGCAGCGGGCCTATCACGCCAACGAGGAGCAGCGCGAGGCTGACGTTCGGGTTGAAGAGGCCGCCCGTGACGCGGAAGAAGAGCCACGCGGACACGAGCAGGCTCAGGCCCATCGCGGTCGCCATGTACATGACGTGCGCGGGTGAGCTCGCGGTGCCCGGCGTCGCGTTGCTCGCTGCCGCCACGGCCTGGATGCCGCCGAGGCCGAGCAGCAGGAACACGGTCGTCCCGGCGTATTCGAGGAGGGCCGCGTGGATGTCGTCGGCGAGGGAGTTGGATAGTCGTCGGGGCATGGAGGAGGTGAGCAGCTGCGGCTCGATGGCACGCACTGCTGCCGCGCCGCGGTATTCATACCATCGCTCGAGGACGACGTCGTCAGACCAAGGCTGCCCAGCAGCGAGTGACGTCACGCCGTTCTAAGCGAGATGAAGCTGAGCAGGCCCCTCGACAGAGAATGTTGGTGGTGCGATGTCGCGAGCGAGGCCCGCTATACCTTGATTGGTGTGCACACGTTTCGCAAGTCCACACCCCGGCAGCGCGCCTGCTCCTCTGAGCGCATGTGTCATTCTCCGTCTCGCGAGGTTCTGTTTCTCTTCACTTGGCTCCTGTAGTCTTTCTGCTGTCTCCGCCGGGCCTTCTCCGCGCGCTCGAGCCCCCGCACGCGCTCCTTCTGCTCTGCGGAGGGCTCGCTCCGTATGCCCTCCGCTGACGCCGTCGCAATCAGGCTATGGAGCTGCGTGCGCCCGTCAGCGTCGTTGGCGCGCGGCCCGGAGCTAAAAGCGCGAACCTTAGATAGACAGTCGTCTATGTTGCGGGCCTGCGAGCGGTGCACGGTGGACGTAATGAGGATCGACTGTGACGACGCCGCGTAGGCGGGCTAGACGCGTGCATCAGCGGGATGCGCACGATGGGGACAGAACAGGAGGAGCCAGACCGATCGGCGCAGGGCATCTCGCGCCCAGAGGGGCACCCACGGCGCATCTGGCGAGCACCGCAGCGAGGCCTTGGTACTGACCTTGTTCACGTTCTGCTCCGCGGGGTCATGCGTGCGGTCGTGTACTTAGTACGGGCGACGAACCTGTCCGCCTGGGCCGGAGCTTCTGGAAAAGGAGAGCTCGACGAGGTCTTTTGGGATGGACGCGGCCTTGAAGCGCGCGAGCCAGTCGCGGGCGGACTTGGTGTCCTCGCTGTTCTCTAGCCGCGTGAGGGCCGGAGGAAGGGGCAGCGCGCCGACGCCAGAGCAAATGCCACGGCGGGGCACGCTGCACAGGCCTCGTAGCGTCGAAGACCGGGCGAGGAGCATCGTGACAGGGCCAACGGTGCTGCGACTCGGAAACGATGTGGGCTGAGCGCTCATCACGTGAGACGCCGGTGGCTCGGACCGTGGAACGAAGCTTGGAACTTGCAAGCAGCGCGTCCCACCAGCACTGCAAGTGAATATCACCGACGGTCACACAGCGTGTCGTTCGCCGTGTCTCCAGCGTCCCAACCGCCGTTTTCTGTGCAATCTCCGCAATAATAAGTATCTCCGCTGCTCGCCAGGCACTCCGGAGTCGGCGTCCCCGGAAATTGCCATCCTCCCGACGCACGTCGCTTGCAGTGCGCGTCCTTGCACCGACCCACGACAAGGCGCCCATAAGCCGTCACCGTGATCAACTGTCCGTAGCCCTCCCTGACACCTCTGCACCGCAAACAGCCTCTCCGACCGCTGCAATCCCGCGCACGATGGCTGCCTTGGGGACTTCGACCGCTCGGCAACCACACCGTCTCGGCGAGATCGTTCTGCTGCTGCCACCAGTCGAGGAAGAACGTCTCCAGGACATCTCATCGAACCCTAATGACCCAACGTGAGCCTACAACGCTTCTGTGCCTCGCGGCCCACTCAGTCTCACGTCCCGCTCCCATGTGTTCACCCTATGATCAACTCCCCGCTCGCCCAGCCTGATCATCATATTTGGTTGGCGTACGTTTCTATAGTGTGCGCCCGCTGACTGACGCTGACGGCCTATGTTTGTCAATCAAGTCGGGGCTCAAATGCCGCATTTGCTCAAGTATACCCAAGCCTACACGTTGCTCTATCCGCGCGCGACCCAGATCCTCGTGCGCTCCCCCCCATCTTTCTTTTTCAAGCCCGAACGTTCCAAGGTATGTTCCCACATGAATGACACCCCGATGTTCTGAGCACGGCGCTGATGGAATTGAATGCATGCATTATCACCACCGCTCCTATTCGTTTGCGCGCCATGCGAACAGCGAAGCCTTCTCAATCCCGTCATTGATGCACTGAAAGCGTTCGGATATTATGGCTCGTCCGACGGCGACTCCACGGTGTCCCGCGGACTCCTGATCCACGCATTTTCGAACGGTACGTCAGAAACTCACTCACTTACGCATGTCATGCCTGCAGCCCTGACCTCCCACTTGCCACGCTATCTCCGCCTCAGGCGGAGCGTATGCACTGGCCACGCTCTCCCAGGCCCTCGCTGCGTCCGCGACCGCGACCCCAGCCGCGCACATCCCCTGCGCCCTGGTCCTCGACTCCGCCCCCGGCAAGGGCACCCGCAAAATCTCTGTCCGCGCATTCACCGTCCAGATACAGCCTGCTCTCCTCCGCTACCTCGCCATCGCCTTCTTCTCGTGTCTCTACTATGTCATGGCGTTCATAGAGGTGGTTTTACGGACGGAGCCCCCCATAGAATTTGCCCGGCGTGTCCTGGGCAACCCGGCGTTCCTCCCGTGGACAGGCGTGGCCACGCCTCGGCTCTACGTGTACTCGAACGTCGACGAGCTCGTCCCGTCCGACGCGGTGGAGAAACATGCCGATGAAGCGGAGGCAACCGGGGTGTCCGTCCACAGACTACCGTTCGAAGGCACTGCCCATGTGGCACACATGCGGTCCGACCCCGACAGATATTGGGGGGCAATCAAGCAACTCTGGAAGAAAGCAGGAGAGGCCCGAGAGGGTCGTTCACCTTGACGGGTCCATTACCTTGCTTGCCCCCGTTCGAAATTGACTCGGGCACATTAGACGTGTTTGCTTCACCTCACTTGTGAGCTATTCTACTCGCTGCGTCTCGCTCCTGTATGCACCAGAGTAAGGTTTAAGTACAGCCCCTGGGATGTTTCGAGTAGAATGATGGGAGCCATAATCCAACATATCTATCATTTAGTTCATTATTTTTCGCTGTCTGCAGGACGTCTGTACGAGGCCTGGTCGGACTATCGGCAGACAGCTGAATGAACAAGAACGCCGCACATATTTATTCATTCATGTTACAGTACTCGGTACAGATGATATATACATGATCGACAATAGAGGAGGTTAGACTGACCTTTAGGCTCCATGCTAGCTGGGCGGAGAGAGGCACCATGTCACTGCAAGAAAACGGCGGGTAAGCGGCGAATACACAATTTCTTGGGCGCGAGGAATATCAGTATAGCAGGAAATACAATCACGGCCGAAGCTCAGGAACAGCTTCTAGTTGATAATTTTTACTGAAATCATCGTACAGTATAGTAGCACAGGAAAAGACAACGTACGGATAGGTCCAGATTTACAGCGTGCATTCAAAACAGGGTAGCAAACCCTACGCGTTCGAGATGTCAGCGAGCTGTCGACATGAAGGATACATAGAGCAAGGGGAATCAGAGGGGGTGCCCGAAAAAATGAGCTGTGGCGGGCATTTTCGGCAGTAATGATACGAAGACCGTCGTGATGAAACATCATACAAGGAACGTGAAGACACACGTCAACAAGAACGAGGATGAGCAACTCACCATGCATGTCCGTCAACATCGGCAGCTGACTCCTGTCGCGCGGAAGATGCGAGCCTTGGATGTCTGCGAAGGAGATGTCAGAACCGCGATCAAAGACAAGCGATGATCGAGATCAGTAAAGAAAAAACAGCCATGTTTCGTCGTCAAATCCCCACAAAGATATGCGAGGTCAGGCGGTAAATCCATAAGGAGCATCATAAGATGTTGGGCAGGATGCGAAACTCACCAGTGATGCCGCCATGAACTCAAACACAAACCCTAGCGCAAAGCACAATCAGCACGTTACTCGAGCGGAGTGTGACAGAAGCGAGAGTTCAGGATAGAAAAGAATATAAGCATAGAGCTGCGCTCTCATATACTCTAGTTTGAATGATTTTGATCATCGTGAAACGGCGGGGTGGAAGCGGATATGAATGATGTCGACAAGGACTCACCGGGTCAAGAAGCGTAAGGACTCAGATCCATCTCGTCCTGGAAGGAGAAGGAATCAGTCAGAGGTCGATGACGGAGAGGCGAAAAACCGATCAGTGTAACTATGACAAAAGGAAATCCTCGCGCCGCCGAATAGGTAGGACGACGGCGCTCGCGTAAACATAAAAATATCATCGCGCCGTGAACCGAACCAGACGCACGAATAGAGAGACTCACAGATGGAGTGCCAGAGAACAGGACGGTGCGCGACAAAAAGACGAGCGTGGCAAAGTTTTCAACTGGCGAGCCGGTTTAGGGCAGGCGCGGCGGCCCGGTGACCGCGTCTTCCTCTCCGAGTCTTGCTGAGTCTGTCCCATGTCGCGTCTCTCAGTCTCTCTTTCGAGTCGCGGTCTTCGCTCTCAGCGTCCTGCAGCTCGTCGTCTCGGTTGCACCCAAAGTCAGGATCTTTTACCTCATCCTCAAAGCCAGCGCACTTACTTTTGCCGAATTCTCGCAGGATATCTATCCACCCGCATCGAACCTGTCGACCTTCATTATGATGTCGTTCCCCCAGCAGACGGCTCCAAGACGGACAAGCCTCTTGTGATTCTCCATGGGCTTTTGTGCGTGACCCCTGTCGCGTCTGCGCACCCGTACTAAAGGCTCTGGTAGCGGCATGAAGCGCAATTGGCTTTCCCTGTCCAAGGCTTTCAGCAGGGATTTGAAGAGGCCCGTATATGCGCTGGTCAGTGCTTGCGTCGCTACCACTCTATGGTCGCTTATAATACACAGGACCTGCGCAACCACGGTACCTCGCCCCATGTGGAACCGATGACATACGAGGCGATGGCGTCAGACGTCCTTCACTTCTGCGAAAAGCACTCGTTGACGAACGTTTCTCTGCTCGGACACTCTATGTGCGCGTCTCGCTGCTAAGTGTGCTTCTGTGTTCTGATGACGGCTGTCGTAGGGGCGGTAAAGTGGCCATGGCAGTCGCGCTATCACCATCCCTCCCCCCAGACCTTCTGGCCCATCTCATCGTAGCCGACATCGCACCTTCGCGAGGAACCCTCTCCTCAGAGTTTCAGGGCTACGTCGATGCCATGAACAAGATCGAAGCAAGCAGGGTTTCTTCGCGCAAAGAAGCTCAGGAAATATTGGCTCCTTACGAAGACGTGCGGTAGCCTGCCTAGTATCAGTCTGCCCTTCTCACTCGCTCCTCACCAGGATGCTATGACCCGGGCGTTTCTCCTAACGAACATCGACGCCAAATCGAATCCCTTGAAGTTCCAAGTTCCCCTTCACATAATTGGACCAGCTATCCGTGATATTGGCTGGTTCCCGCATGAGCCGCAGGACGCGACGTGGAACGGCAAGACTCTCTTCATCAAGGGAAGCAAGAGCAACTATATCAACAAGAACAATATTCCGTTAGCGAAGCAATTCTTCCCTGACATGGCTATAGAGATCCTCGAGGCGGGCCATTGGGGTGAGTTTACTTGGGCCCTTAGTCGAGCTCGGCTAACAGCTATGTTTGCCAGTGCATGCTGAGAAGTCAGTCACATCCCTGGATTCTGAGCCCTGACTGATTCGTCTTTTCAGGCCGAATGAGTTCCGGAAAATGGTCACCGACTTCGTCACTGCGTCATAGGCAGAGCACCGACATCCGTTTTCCGTCGCCAATCATAATTTCACGTCACTAGAAGCATCCACAATGACTTGGTCACCGCGTCATAGGTAGAGCACCGACATCTGTTTTCCGTCGCCAATCATATTTCACGTCACTAGAAGCCTCCACAATATAATCAACAATCACATTCTACGCAGCGCGATGACCAGGACAGAACTCAGAGGGCAAACCCAGCGCCGTCCCCAACAACGGCGTCGACGACATCGTAGTCATGGCCCGCCAGCCAGTTCTCAGCGTCGAGGGAAGCGTCGAGCAGCGAGATGATGTCGTCCAGCTGCGGCGATCGCCGTCTGGTGTCCGGGGCTTCTTCATAGTCGCGAGCAGGGTCTTCGGTCTCGCTCATCACCGATGTGCTGTCCACAGACGTCATCAGCGACGGCGGCCGAGTCTTTGCCAGCCCGAGCTTCTGCGGCAGGAACAGCGGGCGCAGACCTGTCGACTGGGGCCGCTCTGTGAACAAGGAGCCGGCCGAAGAGCGGGCTGACCCATCCATCGACGACGTGATCCTCGCCCGAGCGATAGAGCGGAGGTAGTCTCTGTCGGCCAGTGTCTCGAGGTCGACCTCTGTCGTCGAGCGCAGACTGGCGCGTACGGACGGAGATGGCGACATCGACAGCGGGGCCGTGTGAGGGATGGACGGCAGCACCGGGGACGAGAACGAGAAGATGCCGTGCGCTTGGTACATGGCTCTGCGCTTCCGTGCGTTCTCAGCTGCTCTCACCCTTCTGTCCTTCGGCGTCGCCGGGCCTGATGGGCTTGGAGGTGGCGCCACGTACGCGGGCTTCGGTTCCTCGAATGGACCGAACACTGACGTTCCGTAGATGTTGAGACCCGAACTGACTGGCTTCGAGCGTGGAGGCGTCCTAGGAGCAGCTCCGTGCCTGTTGGACCTGACGCTCGACCTGGTGGGTACGTGTCTATTGTAATGTGAGATGTCGTATATGTTGCCGATCGCCGCGCCGACATCTTCTTGAATGTAGGACTGCCCGTACGTGGAGAACGGATCCGCGTCTTCAAAATCCGGGCCTGGACTGACGGGGGAGCTTGGAGCCGTGCGACCAACGAAGCTGGACAGGCGTCGAATTCCCGCTCCGCCGGACGTGAAGAATGGCGACAGCGGGCTCAGGCTTGACGAGAACGATCGGGTCGGAGGCGGCGACGTGAAGACCTTTCCGCCGCGGAAGTTCCTGCGCTCCGCAAGGGAGCTCCCGCCGTGCTCAGCGCCTGGGGCAGGATACAGCGCCTCGTCGGGAGATGGGGCGTAGGGCGTCGGAGGGAGCGAGGACTCGGTGGAAAGCGTCGGCGAGGTGGTCTGGGTAGGGGATAGCACTGGCGTCGACATCCAAGCTCCCAGGTGTGCACGTTCCGCGACGCTGTCTCTGAGGAGAGTGTGGCCCGTGGATATCCCCAGGGAGTCGGACGCCGGCGGTGCAGTGTTCGCATGCGGAGATGGAGCCTGAAGGTCAGCAACGACGGCAGGCAGAGTGGAGCGCCTCGACGCCATAGCAGGCTTCTTCCAGCGGTGCAGGAGCCTTGCCTTGGTCTTCAGGTTGCGGGCATGGCTGTTTCTGGGGAGCGGCGAGGCGGGAACAGGCCGGCGGTCGCATCGGGGGCGAGCGGCGGCCGGCGTAGTAGTGGCGGCTTCCAAGTCTGTGTCGATGGGCGCGGCGGTCTGCAGAAAGGCGGAGGTGCGAAGCCAGAGAGAGCGAAAAAGAGCGAGTATGTGTTTCAAAAGAATGTGGGGCATAGCAATAGCTGAATGGGATCGACAGCGACGGCGGAACGAACGAGAGCGGGAGCGTGCACCGTCAGCCGCGCACGCGAGCACAGTGCGGACCCGACAGGATGCATACCACCTCCACACCACGCAGCGCCGTTCAACCAGATCCTACTCCTCGCTCGCCTCGTTTGCACTAGACTCTTCGCTTCGGACGCTGGCACTCACAAGCCTCTTGAGCCCATTCTGGGTGCAGTTATACCGCGGGCAAATCTTTTTTTTTTTTCTTCTTCTTTTTTCCCCCGTTACAGTTGCTTATGACTGCACAGAACCGAATGGGTAAAGTTGATGTTCCTCGTACCCGCACGTGAAATTGAGACCGATGGTCAGAGGATGTTTGGCAGCGTGTTACATGGCAAGTGCAATTTCAACGGTCAGAAGTAGCAGACCCTCGGTTTCCGTTGCGGTTGTTCTGGGATCAAGTCAGCTGATGTATACAATATCACCATCTCCGGTATGGTGTAACGGCTAACATTGCCGCCTTTCAATTTACAATGTAAATGAAGTGCGCGGCAGCTCGGGGTTCGATTCCCCGTACCGGAATGCAGCATTCTTTTTTGGTATTTCGGGTCGCATGTGCGTCCCGTAAATACAGGAGCGCGGGCGGTGGATATGAACATATAATTCTCTGCTCTCAAGCAGCGCCTGCGCACCACAGCACTACCACGATATAATCGACCGCGTCTTAGACACAGTAAGCCTTCCGCCATCCGACGTATCAGACACCAACGCATCCGAACCACATAGTATTATAGCGCAATTAGTGTGAATAAACGAACATGATCAAAGCAAAGTGCACAGCGCGACAAAGTACGGTACTTATATCATAGTCACAACAGACAGCAGCAAAGCAAAGCAAAGCAATCAAGCAAGAATCGACAGCAGCAAAAAATCACAGCAAAAAATCAGCAATAACAAATGCGTATACATGAAATAAGATGGGGGGGTTCCGTCAGTACTCGTATGGTATGTGATTAGCGCAACACCTCACTCCGCGTCCGCGTCCTCGCGCGCGCGCGCGACGGCGCTCGCGCCCGCGCCGAGGCGCTCCAGCCACTCGACGGTGCCGCCCTCGACGCCCGGCTCGCGCACCTTCGTGAGGCTGCCGGACGGCAGGCGCACGTACTTCGTGCCGGGGCGCGTCGGCGGGAGCACGAACTTGCTCGCGCGGCGCTGCATCGCCTCCACGTCGTCGCGCGCGCTCGGCGCGGGCGCGGGCGCGAGCATGCGCTGCGGCATCTTGTACGGGTCCGCGAACGCGGGCTGCCCGAACGCCAGGCGCGGCGCGCTGCTGCTGCTGGCGCCGCCCACCGCGCGCTCGTCGAACGTCTGGAACGGCGGGAGGCGCGCGGTGTGGCGCTCCGACGGCGAGTACTGCGCCTGGAAGGTGTGGTCCAGCGGCGGCGGGGACGCGCCCGGGAGGCTCGGGAGCCTGAGCTCCGCGCGCGCGGCGTCTTCGCGGTAGCGCGGCGGCGACGGCGCGTCGTACGGCGCCGGGCGTGCCGGGCGGGTGCGGCCGCGCGGCTCGCCTACGGCGTGGCCCTGCGCGTAGCGCAGGCTCGGGTCGATGTTGACCTCGTCGATGCTGGGCAGGTTGCGCGTGTTCGAGGTGAGGACGGGCGGCGGCGCGGGCGGGAAACGGTACGGGGGCGACGGCGCGCGCGTGTCGTATGTCGTCTGGATGACGGTCATCCCGCGCGCGTCGTCGTCGCGCGAGTAGTAGCTGCGGGCGTGGTACGGCGCCCGCGAGCTGGCGCCCTGGCGCGAGGCATTCTGCGCCTCGGCAGCGGCGAGCTGCGCCTTTGTGGGCTTCTTGTTGCGCTTGCGCACACGCTTGTTACCCTCGCCCTGCGAGAGATCGATCATCCAGTAACTGCCCTTGCCAGGCTCCGTGATGGGGCGCTGCACGCGCAGGAAACACTTGCGCAGCGAAAGATTGTGCCGGATGGAGTTCTGGGCGCGCGTCAGCATGGGAGAGCGCGAGCATGACGAGGCGGCTCACCTTCCAAGCACTCTCGGCGGTGTTTTCCCTGAACCAAACGAACCTGTCCTCCAGCGCAGTGTAGATCTCCTGCAAAGTGAGCCGCTTACGCGGGCTCCCGTGGATGGCAAGCTTGATCAGGGTCGGCAGCGGATAATTGGGCTTCTCTCCGGGGATAGGATCCGCAAGTGCGTGCAACCCCACGTCTTCGTTCGGCCCGACATTGAGCAACGCGCGGAGGTGCACCGTGGCGTCGGGCAGATCTGGAGGCGCCATGGACGACTGCCGAGCGGCCGTGGACGCAGAGTTGGGGGACGGCGACGCCGGCCGACGATCCGGCTCAGGGCTGTATTCTTCGCTGCGCGACCTGGAGCGGCTCTCTGGCCGGTCCCAGTCGGCTTCGTCCAAGCGTGGGCTTTCCATGTACTGCTCCGGGGCATGGTCGTTTTCGTGCGTGTTCGCCGGAGCAGACTCGACGGGAGGGTAATAGCGAGTTTGCGGGCGATAGTAGGCATCCTGGCCGCGTGGAGGAGGTACGTCGTAATGCAGGTGTTCGAGGCCAACTCTTCGACGGTGTTCATCGTAGGCCGGATAACGTTCTGGGTTGTAATGAGTGGGAGGCGGGTCATGGTGGGAGCTGGAAGGGTGTGGGCGAGGGGGGCTCGGGCTGTGCGGGGTGGGCGATGCCGATGTGGATGGGCCGGACGCGACGGTGCTCGTCGGGGGCGGGGGGTATACCGGTGATTGGAGTCTGTCGTCCTGGCCGAACGGCTGAGGCGTGCGTCGGCGCGGGCGATAGCGATCGCGGTCGTCGCCTGACGCGTCGTGGTCGTCGTCGCGGATCCTGCGTCGAGCATACCGCGAGGGATCCTCACGCGTCAGATACGCATCCTCGGCGCTTTCCTCGCTCGAGTAGCGATCGAGCGGGGCGAGTGGCACGCTGTAGCGCGCACCTGGATCCGGATCCGATCGTTGACGCTGGCGAGGCTCCTGCGCGCGCTGTGGGCACGAAAAGCGCGTCAACGAGATGGCACGGAGAGCGGATAGCGCGGAAGGGACGCACCTGATGGTCTGGGATGCGCTGCCCCCGTGGAGGGGGTGGCGGGGAGAGGCTGCGTGGCTGCGGGGGATGGGCAGGGTGGAGATGGGGCGGATGACGACGGAGGGTGACGGTGGGCGAGCCACTGCGGCCGGGCACGAAAGGGACGTCTGCTTCGTCGTCGTCGTCGTCGTCGTCGTTGCCGCTGTCGTCGTTGTCGTTGTCGTTGTCGCTGTGGTCGTCGCGGCGGTCGTGGCCTCGGTCTGTGGGTCGGTGGTGGTGTGGTCTGGACGAGGACGACGGGTAGAATGCTTGGTGTGCGGGCGGGCGGGCGTGGTCTGGGAGCCAGGGAGGGGAGGGAGCTGGGCCTGGGGAGAGAGAGGCGTCAGAGTGGACGGACATGCTCGTGCAGCAGCGGCATGTCTGAGTGGAAGAGGTCGTCGGTGGACCCACAACCCATCGGCTTGGCTCTTTTGTATCGCCTTGCTCATTGTTGGACCCACACGCACAAACATCTCACTCACCCCGTCGCTGCCACTGCCACCACCCCGCCACACCCTCCCCCATCGTCCTCTGCACATTCCTCAGTCGCCGTCACCTCTCTCCCAATGCCCAGCACACTCACCTTGTACGATCTCATTAATCTGCGTTTTCCACTCGGTCAGTGTCGTTCCAAGGGCACCCCAGTACCCTCGGCGGAACGCCAATTTACTAGCCACGAGGATCGCCGCAGCCGCAGCCGTGTTGTGCCCCACGAGGATTCGATGGGCCAGCGGAGAAGAGAAACAAAGCAGGACAAAGGTCGGCGGCCTCAGCCGGCTGGGCGGCCCAGCCGGTCTCGCATCCCGACTGCCCATCATCCTCAGATGGGAGGTAATACGATCGTGTTTTCGATCAGATTTGCTGACGTTTAGATCTGATAGCGAGTGCACAATGTGGGCTGGATTATAAAGCAGAAGGCGGGCGAAAGGCCGCAAAATATTATAGTAAGTAGCGTTGTCGAGCAGCACGAGTGTGGGCTTGAGTATCTTTCATGATGCATGATGGTTCGCGCGTTCACGGTCCACGCGGCATCATATATCACGCCTAACCGGACAACCACGAAAAAGTAGCTATTTATTTGATTGTTGACTATCGTGCGCGGAACTCAGTACGATTTGGATCGTCAAAAACATATGGTGCGTCTGATTACAATCCGAGTCCTTCGTGGTCGATACCGTCTTCAGCTACATCTGTTCTTGACAGTGCGGGCGTGGACTGGGCGTGGCGGAATGACTGTCTTCTGCGCGTGGTCGGCAACGGAGACTAGGTGCATCTCGGACATACAGAGATATTGAAGGAGGGCGGACTTGCTTGCTTCGTGTCCGCTCAGACTTATGCGCTTCGCCGCGAGGCCGACATCATGACGCCTTTCGGGCCCCTCGCCGAGCATGCCGCGCGCAAGACGCTATACCTCCTCATCGCGATCCTATGACAGCCATTTTAGTTGTAAATTACAGCCCCAGTTCGAAGCTCCGAGATCAAGCATCACCGGTACCAGCTTCAGGTCAATGTGCTTGACACCAAATAGGTTCTAATAACCGACACGTAGCCAACAAAATTTCAGTACGGTAGACGCTATGATTTATCCGAGATGTGCTAAGATGTAGTCGGGAAACGCTAACTTACAATACGGTGCTCCTGCCAATTTGCGCATAGGGCCGAATTTAATAAGAGTCAGATAAGCCGAGGGTCTACTAGATCACCTATTAGATAACACAACTAATCTACTGCAGTGCTTCCCTTCCGTCCATGAGCAAGTAGTAGCGGAGAAAGCTATAAAATAAATCAAAATTCATCCAAATCCAAGACCCTGACCGTAGCACATCCGGAGCACACCGCAGCGCATCCCGAACACACCGTAGCGCACCTCGACCAAAGCATACCGGATCTTGATCAGATCAAAGCAATTCAAGATCAGATCATAGCAATTGCCGACCAGACCGTAGCGCTTACCGGTCTGAATTTGCGAAAAGGACATCTTTTGGCACCTACTGAAATAAATCCCACTGATATACGGAAAGTAGGTAAGGGCAGAGGGATCATTTTGACTTTGCTTGTTCTCAGGTAAAAAAACCTCGAGTCCGAGTCTCAACCGTGCACCCGACAGCGGCGTAATTAGCACTCGGCATTGGCAAGAGGTCGTCACTGATTTCGATTTTACAACGATATCTAAAGCGCACCATACATATACACATTTTACATAGCGTATGCGCTATACTTCCTCCAGGACATATGGCCGCTCGCTCCAGAACGCGTCTCCAATAATATCGCAATGCAGCAAGACTATCTGTGACCGAGGCATTTTTTTCTTTGCAGCGCCATCGCTTTCACCAACCACCTGAAGGATGTCAGCGAGGACTCCATCTCATCAGGCCTGTCTTACTTACCTCTTCGCGCACAAACACGCTGCCCTTTCTGAACCTGTCCGGCAGTGTATTGTAGTTCACGCCGAATTTCGAGAACAGCATCTCGTGCTTTTGACTCGACACGGTTCCCTGTCGCATCGATTAGCACGACACGTATCAGTATGGAGTACATGACACCCACCCGAAGCGTCTCGTGCGCCTCCTTGGTGCTCTGTCCGCCCTGCTGCACCAGCGCCCAAAACACCGTGTTGTACATGTTATTGATGTGCGCTGCGAGACCGTCAGATCGGACGCGCCCGGCCGAGCGCAACGTACTGTCTGCCTGCCTCCACGCAAAGTAGTCCTTCACCTCCTTCGCGGATGGGTACAGCACGATGCGGCCGTCGAAGGACGGCGCGTACTTGAGGCGCGTCTCGGGGAAGTAGTCGGGCCAGTTCAGGACATACGATGAGGTGAAGAGCGAGACAATCGTCGTCAGGATCTTCGCCTCGCGGCGATTGTACAGGGCCGTGGACCTGCGCAGCAGAAAGCTGTGCGTGCACACGTCATGAAGCCGCATCACGAGAAATCGAAAGCAATACGCGCCTGAACTCATCGGACTCGCCAAAGGCAAGCACGACGTCCCTGTACTCTTGCATGACGCTGCGGGCGGCGAGATCCATGAGCTGGAGAGCGCGCTCGTCGTTCGGCTTTGCAAACGCATGCTCGTCGGAGAACCTCTGGAAGAGTCGACACGAGTGCGGGGAAGACGCGGCGCGAACATACCGGTGGAAGGCGTGGCCGTCGAGCCGGACGACGATGAACGTGCCGGGCAGCAGCGTGTCGGGAAGCTCGAAGTTGCGCACATACGCGTAGCGCGAGCCCGCCATCGCAGCGCTGTCCAACGTGCGGCTCGCCTGCTACGTGCAGCTAATTATCGTGGGAACGTCGTCTATGACTCTTTGTGGCGGCCTCAGCCTCGCCTGCCCCAGCTTGTCCTCCCCCGTCTGCACCGTCCGCCCGACATCGAGCACCCGCGCCCGACATCGAGCACCCGCACCCGCACACCGCCCGCACCCGCCCTCCGCACACCCCGCAGCACACCCGCACACCGCCGCACCGCGCACCATGAGCCAGACCACCGCCTTCCGCGCCCCGTCGCCTTTCTTCCGGCACCGCCCCCTCGGGCGCGCCCCCAGCCCCCCGACGTGGGCGTGCTACGAGCAGATCCACGCGCTCGGCGGCGACAACTCCGCCTCGGACGACTCGGACGGGGACGACGACGATGGGGACAACGACGACGACGACGATGACGACGACGACTCGTCCTCGGACGCGGCCGCGTCGTGCGACGACAGCGCGTGTTCCGAGGACGGCGAGGACTACGCCGGCGCGGCGCACGGCAACGGCGCGGCGGCCGTCGACGGCATGGACATGGACGAGGCGGGCGATGCGGAGAAGAAGGCGCACGCGCAGAAGGACAAGGGCAAGCAGCGCGCGGTCGAGCCGGCCGTCGTGCTCGAGGCGCAGCAGCGCCGCAGGAGGCGCAACCGCCAGCGCCGCCACCCGGCCGTCACGCTGCGGCCCATCCTCACCATCCAGCGCAGCCAGGGCTTCGTGTGGAACCAGGTCCGTGCGCGCAGTCACCTCGTATGCGCACCCGCTGATCGCCGTCCTTGCGTGCAGGACCTTTTTGTCCCTCCGTATATCAAGGATCGATGTGCGTATCCGTTTCTCTCGCTCCGGCCTTGCCGCTAAAACGTGGTGGCCATGTGTTCCTAGACGTCGCTTCCACCTCCCCGCCAAACTCAACAGGATTCTTCTCGACATCCGCCTCATCAACCAACTCCGCGCTCGAGAACTACGAGATCGAGGTGGTGGAGATACGGGTGCGGGAGGGCGAGCTCGACGACATCATCCCCTGAGCGTAGCGGCGTATCGTCCGAACGTTGCACGACCCTCTCCTTCCTCCTTCTAAACATCGTTCCGTGGTAATAGTTCGTGAATCCCAGGTTTTCTCCTTTTATTCGATGACTGGTTCTCTTATCTACCTTTCGCTGTTCCGTAGAGACGATCTGCTTCCCAAGTCCTGTACTCTTCGATCTCCGGCCCCGACTACCTTTACACTTTGATTGTATCATGCTATCCCCGGAATCGTCCCGTAGATGTTACATAACCTGACTGAGCCGGCGAACGTAAATAATGAATATGTGTACATGCTGGATGAATGAACGTAAATGGCGTCAAACCGTCGCCAGCAGCTCGTCTTCCACCTCTCGCACACGCATGCGCTCCTTGCGCTCCTTCCGTTCCTCTGTGTCATCGCGGTCCTGCTGCTTGCGCACCCTATCCGACTTCTCGCGCTCGCGCTCGCGCACCGCCTCCGTCTCGCGCGAGAGGATATACGACGGCTTCATCTCCGGCTTGTAGTCCAGGCGGCGCTTCACGTAGAACGCCATGTAGATGGGCGAGGACGGCGGATTGAGCACCGCAGCGAGCGTGGATGGTGTCACTCTGCCGAGACCGTCAGCGCTGTGCCAGAAACTTAATCGCAGCGCGCTCACTTTTCGTCATCAAAGCGATACCACTGAGCGAACAAGTCAACATTGCAGCACATCTGTTCACATGCATTATGACGTACTGCGTCCTGATACCGAGCAAAATTTGTGTAGTGCCCGTTGTCAATCTGGCCTTCGTGGTTGATCACCGCGAACAGATCGTACTCGTAAAGCACCTCTGGGCCCGGATATCTGTCCACAGTCAGCATCGAGTATGAGCGACAGACAAGGCACAAGACATACTGGAAGATGACGTTCGGATCGGCGTTCGGATTGCTCTCAACGGCGGCCGTGGTATATGGCCCCATGTTGATCGTCGCCGGTATGCGCACGGGCGCGTCTATCTTGACGGTGCCTTTGTCGCCGGCGCGCTGTTCAAAACGCTGGTGGAGGATAAGCGTGCCGGGGTTCGCTCGGCATCCGATGACCCACCTTGAACTGGAAAGATAGCACGGGCGGGAGCTTCCGTATCGACAGGCGTTTGCTCGCCTCCTACGTTCGTCAGCGTGACTTTCTGCTCGCAATGGAACGGCCCACCTGTGTGAGTTTCCCGCAATGTGGACAAGTGTATTCCTTGGGCCCGAGCTTCTCCGGCGTCGTGTATCTGCGAAGCACCCCATGTCAGCACCCTCGAAACGACTGCAAGCAGCACCATACCGCTTGAGACAGCCCGCGAGCGAGTTCATGCCGGCGCCCAGGCCGAGGCTGATGTCCAAGCACGGGTCGATGGTCTCATTGACGTTCCCGCAGCGCTCGCAGCGCACGTCGCTCTGCAGCTGACCGGCAAACGTACTGTGCACGATGCAGTTGCACGACACGTTCGTCGAGCCGCGCGACGACGCGTGCAGCGCGTTGAGCAGCGCGATGAGGCACTCGTGCGCGTCCTGCTGCGCGTAGCCCGAGAGCGCGGACGCTGCGCGCCAGGTCAGCGCGAGGAGCGACGTCGGGCCGAACGGGCTCGCCGCGGGCGAGTACACCTCCGCGAAGAGCTTGTCCAGCTCGCACGACGTGCAGTCCTTCTCGGTCTTGCACGAGCGGTGGTTGTGCTTGTCGCTGAGGAAGAAGTTGCGCAGCAGCGGGTTGTGCACGAAGGACTGGAGGATGACGTTGAGGAAGCATGTCTGCCCGAGGTTCAAGAACCCGCGACGAGCTGCGGGATGGTCGGTTTGCGGGCATGGTGTGCGGCGCGGCGAGACGCACCTTGGCATGGCAAAGGCACTGTCTGCTCGAGCGCTGCGACGTCGGATGGTGTGGGAGTCCATGAGCGGTACGTTTCGCGAGGCCGCTTCGCCACTGCACAGACAGGCATGAGTAGAGTTTCGGCGAGCCAGTCTAGACGACGCACCCTGGAACTTGGTATCCTTCTCCTCCACAGACAGCACTGTTGCGTGGAATAGAGAATCAAAAGCCGGCTCGTAGATGAAGTCATCGCACTCTATGCAAAACACCGCGCCTGACTTGGCATCCGTGCCTGCGTGTGTCAGACGTCGCGATGGTGACATGGACATGGGGACACACAGAATAGATGATCTTCATCTCTGAGATGTTCAGCTACATGCTCGTCTTTCCAGCAGCCTGCATACGAGCAGTGTAGGCACACGAAGGGTCTCGCGATGACCAGAGCGCAGGTTCCACACACTGGAGACGCGATCTACAAAGCTGAGTAAGGGGTCGACCTTGCATGCAGAGCAAGAAAAAACCTTTCTACGCTTCGCAGGACGTAGAGCTTCGTGTTGACGTCGTACACCCCACGCGACTGCGGTCTTGAACTTGCGGAGGAGCGCACCCTTGGTCGCCGAGTCGACGAAGGCGTCCGCGACGTGCGGACATCGTTGCGGGTCCACACCATCCATCGAGGCAAGACTATCGAGCGAGCTGGCGACGGGAAGAAGGCTGGGGGTTGGCGACGACGCAGCCATTGTCAGCGCGTGCGCTCAGCCTGTGGCCGTACAGCCGATCGCTCATCGTGCCGGCAGTCGGGCCGGAGGCGTTGTTTGTGCGTGTTAGGATCGGAAGGTCTTGGACAACAACCATCAACATCGCGGTTGTCGACACGTCCGACTCTATGTCAATCTCCTCTTGTCTCTGGCCAAGGGCAGAAGACACCTCTGAACATGTCTCTGGTGAATGTGTTGAGAACTGCCCGTTCTGCCATGTGTCTTCCAAGAACGGGTTTCAGGTCGTCTACGAGGCATGTCCCCGCCGTCTTTGGAGAGTGCAAAGATCTCATCGTCTGCCAGAATACCGATTTTATTGCATTTAAAGATCGCAGCCCAGCTGCCGAGCATCATCTTCTGGTTGTCCCTCGGAGGCACATTGGTACTGAGAATGACAAACTTCGTCGGCTACCATGCTAACGGCGGTCAGGTAGCGTGAAGGATCTTCGACAAGCCGACGTCCCTCTGGGTAGGCGATCAGGTTCGTTGGATGAAATCTGCTGATGATATCCGACAGTCAAGCAGATGGAAAAGATCGGCCACGCTTGTCTGGATGACCTTCAAGTGCCGCCGACTCGACGCAGGTAAGCACGCCCCGGTGCCTGTCCCACCTTACTTATCTCTCTGCCAGGATGGGGTTTCACATCCCGCCGTTCAATAGCGTCAATCACCTCCATCTTCACGTCCTCGGGCTGCCCTTCCGTAACTGGCTGGTTCGTCACAAATACCCGATCGTGGCCGGCATACACGGATATGTCAAGGGTTACAGCTGGTTCGCCGAGGTTTCTCAAACAGTTCAGATCCTACAAAACGGTGATTCTATCAAAGTGAAATGCTGTTGATTACATGCACCGCCGAGCACGGCTCTCCGCATACGCCCTCCGTCCCCGTCGGCCACATCAGGTCCGACCGCCTCCGAGTCGACCACCTCAAACCATCGCCTTCTTCGCGCGTCTGATCAAATCATCGAGCTCCCGTCCGTTTATTTTCGTTTCCAGATATTCCAGCATCTTGGCGCACATCGCGTCAAGGAGGTCCGGTTGGCCGATCATTGTCTTCTTGATGAATTCAAGAGCAAGCGCGGTTGCCCAAAGATTTTCTTCGACGCCCGACGTATTCTCCTTCATGGCCTTTTGTCCGACAATGCTTTCCAGCTCCGCACTGCGCGCGAATGATCCGTTGAAGGACTGCAGTCCGATCAATTGTGCAACCTTGGGTTCGAGCTGAGTCGGGGCGGCGACCTGTGGGCGATCGGCATTCTGTTGGCGACGTAGGCGGACCTCCGGTGACGGGCCGCGATTGCTCTGCGGTGTGGGAGGCTCCGCTATCCTTCGACGTGGCGGACGTGGCGGCTCATCCAAGTCGGAGTCGTGGCTTATCAACGTGCTCATGGTCGAGTGCGACCAGACGCTCTCCCCATCGCTATCTCCTCCGTCCCCATCTCCGTCCCCATCGCCGTCTCTATACCCTCCATCGTCGCCGTCATCCTGGTCGGAACCGGTGACGTTGCCATCGTCCTGCGTGGGAGTGCCCGCTCGGGATGCACTCTGCGATGGCATTCCTCCTGGCATAGTATGAGGCGGCTCGGACGACCGCGAGGACTCCCACAGCAAATTGAATACGCTAGTAATGGCATCGACAACTATCCCAGCATAGTCACCCCAGGTATACGGCTGCACAGCCGTGGTGTCGACCTTGGACTGCTGTCCTGAGCGCGCCCGACGTGCCCTCCAGCGTGCCCCCTTATACACGGCGACGAAGGACGTGAACTCGCTCACGAGTTGGTACGCGATTCCAAGACGGATGATTTCGGCCTTCTTGCGCTCCTCAAGCGACGTGTTCTCCATGAGTGGAGGGGCCGTTCTACCTTCGCGGAGGTCGGAGATCATGTGGCGGGCGGCGAGGCAGTGGATGGGGAGCCCGTCGCCGTCTCCCGATGAATATTTTTTGAAGATCTGGACACTGACGGGGATCTCCAACGCCTTACCCGTTCCTCCGATGCGCGCTTTCAAAACAACCCGCTTCGGGATCGTCTTCGACTTCAATATAGCATATACAACCTGCCGCTGGTTGCTGTACAATTTCTCGATCGAAGGCGGCGTCTGCTGAACGGACCAAGTACGCGGGTCAGCGGATGGTGGGTTTTGACGGCTGTTCAGTCCCCAGTCGATAGTTGCATTGTCGGCGACTCGATGCATCCCAGCGAGCATGAGCTTGAAACACTTGGGAAGAATTTCTGTATGGTCCACGGCTAAGAAGCATATGCCGTTGCCTGCCCTGGCGATGCCTTCGCACATCGCTGTCGAAACGTCGCCCCCTACGCCTAGCGTGAAGACTCGGAGTGGTGCTTCACGCGAGCTTGCTTGCACCGCTTCCGCTACCGCGGCTATAGTACTGTCCAAGTTGAAAGCCTACAGCTCAGTCAGTAACAACTTTTCGCAGTAGAGTAGCAGACGCGTACTTTACCATCAGTGAGAACAAAGACCGCCGTGGGCTTCGAAGGGTCCCTCTCTCCGAGCACCTTTCTCAGTGCAGGCTCGATTTCCGTTCCGCCGTAATTCGCATCCATCGTATTGATATGCCTCTCCTACGATAAGACACAAATTAGACACATAAACGAACAGACCAATGCCCACATACCGCCTCCGCGCTAGATGTGTCGTCGTAGCTCCGAGGGGCAGCCCACAGTGCATCGCAATGATTCCCAAAGCTGTAGATGTTGAAACTGGTGCCCGGGTAGGGCAAGGCCTTGAGAAGGCAGGACAACGCCGACTTTGCTGCCCCGATGCTCCTACCGAGCATGCTTCCACTTCGGTCCACAAGGAACAAGTAGTCTTGATTCGCCATGCTTTCAATATTGTATTTGGGCACGACGGCTAACTGGATGGCCACCGTACCCCTCGCCTGGTCGAGCTCTGCAAATGCGCGCGATTGGTCCATTTTTTGGGCCTGTATCACGAGCACGAAGTCGCTTTCCAAGAAGGACTCGGATTCTACCCTCCCAGTCCAGCGGCGATGAGAGCCTCTGCCGTAGTGTGTCTTGTAGGATCTTAGGTCCAAGTCCTTTCCATGGCTGGGGCTGGACACGTCCACTAGTTCTCCAGCGGTCTGGATGAAGGCTTCGATGCGGAGACGAGTGCCGCTAGACGCAGACGCCGCGTCCTGCATCTGTAGCGGGGGTGTGCCATAACGCATCGCGCCGATGGCCATGGGGAGCTGGAAACGGACTTCGCTGGCCGAAGCGTCGTCCATCAAAACCATGACGCACTGAGCAAACTCGGTGAGCACTTCGTGCGCATGTGTGCATTCCTTGATGCACTTACGGTCAGCCTCGTGGTCACAGTAGCCCTGGGAGGGATAGATCCTACGGAGATCGTGAAGACTAGATTGCTTGCAGTCAGGTTCGCTTCATCGCTTCGATAAGGCGGAGACATACTATCGTCGCAAGCCCACGTCACTAGGGCGGTCTCCTGTCCTGTGGCCACAGCAGCGTCGAATTCTGCCTTCGCCTGGTCCCGCTCCTTCGCCACACCGATGAGGAAGCCGCCGTCCGACGATTGCATCTCGAACGCACAGGCAGCCGCGCTGGCTGGCAAAGGAACCACATACTTCGCCTGTCCTGTGGCTACGTCTTGGTCATTGGAAAACGTATGTCGGAGAACGAACTCCGCAGAGACTATGGTAAATTTCAGTGAGTACATATATTAAAATATAGCCGACTGCTAACCGTCCACAATCGTTACACTGATCCCAACCTTCCGCAACGTCAGGTGGACTGCCTCATCGTTCGGCCCACGATGGAGTATTGTCGTCGTTGCTGCTGAGGTGTCAGCCATCGGCGAAGCAAGTCAGTCGCTGGGGAAATATACACAGGCATCAGCCCGACACCTTGTCCCATATAAAGGTCACTGAAAAGACGCCCGTATACGAGCACGTACGAAGTTAGGCTGCTAATTGCACGCTCGTGGGATACGCATAGCTTCTGCATGCACGAAAGTGGTAACGGTGGACGTTGAACGGTACGTGGGGAGTGCACGCGGACTAGCTTCGCTGACGCATCCACAATGCGCAGTCGACCACGCCCTTACGCCCTTCCACTCGGATATGAGGCAGCATCTAAGTCTCCAAATCCGCGAAGGCATGGTGGCTAAAAGTTGTGTTCCGCAGCAGTTGTCTACGAGTACTCACTCGCTCGGCGGGGAAGGTGCGGTGATGCCGCGTGGGGTGGAACGTCACGCGAAGGAGAGACTGTCACAATTATATTGAGTCAGGCGCGAAATGTACAGGTGATGCGTGGCGATGAGTGAACAAGAAAGGAAGGGACGGGCGAAGCCCACTGGGGCCTCCGACACCGATCGATGAATCCTGAAAGGGGGCCGGGTTAGCGATTGGGTGGGAGGGTCCACGGGCCATGGGCAGGTGGGGATGCTACCTCGAGGAGAACCCTAGTAGGAACAAAGAACAATGTCCAAAGTATATGACAAAAGGAGGGGCGGCTGAGTACAGCGCGGATTACCAACAAGAAAAAGGGGGGGGAATCGATGAGGGCGATAAGGGTACGGGCAAACGCGGCGAGCGAAAATGATACGCCCTCCCTTCTCCTCTACTCCATCTGCGCACGACGGCGCGCGGCGCGCTGGAAATGGACGCAGTTGATGCCGGTCCACTCGTCTTCGACTTCACCGGCGGCCACCGGGTGGTGGGCGAGGGGATCAACGTGCGCGGCGCTGGAGAGGGCCATGGAGATCCAATCTCGCACGGGGATTTGGACCCACGCTCGTTCCACCTCGAGGTAGTCCAAAGGGCCCCTGCCGTTGTTGGGGCCGAGGATGAGCTGGACGCGCTTGTGGCCGACGGCCCGCATGGCGAGGACAATGCCGGTCAGGACGCCCCTGAGCTGGTCGTTGAAAGGGGAGGAAATGACGACCATGACCTTCGTGCCGATGAACAAACGCTTCGCCGGTCGACAAGTGGCTCGCCACGCGTAGGGGTCGCGGAAATTGACCGCCTCGGAGAGAGCGTCGCTGTGAATCAGGATGATTGGGTTGTCGAGGTCGGGTGGGAAGAAGTTCCAATAGAGGCGCTCGAGGCGGAATCTGCAATGGCGGAAAAAGGAGTGGAGGCAATCCGCGGCGTCACGCGCCCGCAGCTGGAAACGAGAGGGAGGGTTGGGGAGGGGGGTCCGGATCCACTGCGAGCGTTCAATGGAGATGGTGGATTGACGCGAGGGAAGGGTGGGCAGAGGTCGCCCTGTGGGCATTGAGGGCGCAGGGGATAACAAAGCGGCGGATGGTTGGTGAAGGACTGGTGGTTCGATTGGATCCATGCTGGGATGGGGGGCGAACTGAGGAAACCTGGGGAGCAGGCAGCCTAAGTAGAAACTGAAAAGAGGGTGAATACGTCAATGTTGGATGCGACTTGGAGCTAAGAGCGAAGGAGTGGCGTTAGTAGGGAGAAGCGGACACGCGGGCAGGGAGGGTGCGAAAATACGAGGCCGGAATGGCCTATGCAAGTGCCAGGTGGCAGTAGCGAGCGAGCGCACGGGCGCCTCCGAGTGAGGCGTGGAGACGATGAGTCCGCCTGCGCTCACGTAATCGTAGACCTCCCGCTACGGCTACCCTCGTGCCTCGGCCCGCCATAGAGTACCATCTACGAGTACTCACTCGCTCGGCGGGGAAGGTGCGGTGATGCCGCGTGGGGTGGAACGTCACGCGAAGGAGAGACTGTCACAATTATATTGAGTCAGGCGCGAAATGTACAGGTGATGCGTGGCGATGAGTGAACAAGAAAGGAAGGGACGGGCGAAGCCCACTGGGGCCTCCGACACCGATCGATGAATCCTGAAAGGGGGCCGGGTTAGCGATACCCGAATGCTAGGAGTACGGCGACGCGTCTGCGCTGGCTGGCCCCCGATAGGTAGGAGTCGAACTCACAATTGGCAATGGCAGGACGCGGGAGATCCGGCAGCGCGTATTGCAACATGGCTTGGCGGATGTCCGCGTGGTCCTGCATGTACGGTCCGAGGACTTCGGCGTGCCGCCTCAAGTACCGCATGAAGGCGTCTCTTTTCCAGCGGCCGATGGCGCGCACCGTATCGAGGGGAACACCTCGGAGCATGTACTCAAGCGTGCCACCGATGCGGAAACCGTGGCCCTGCAGGTGCTGCTCTCCGGCGCCAAGCGTGGCAGTGCGGAGTCGGTTCAGGAAGATGGTGCGCGTAAGGGGCCGGGCTTTTCCGCGGTGCGCGTAGCAGAAAATGTGTTGGTCGTCGAGCGGCGTGTTAACGCGCAGGTGGTTCTGCAGCGCATCGTGAGGGTCGACGGGCTCGTTGGGGTGCGCGGCCCAGTAGATCTCCTCGCCGTCTTTGCAGGTTTTGGTCCGCGGGATGAAAATGGCGGTGATGGCTCCGCCGGAACGGTCGGTCTTGTGCGAGATGTTGGCAGGCGATGGGTGGACGTCGCGACGGAATCCGTCGAGGGTGGGAACTGTTAACTCCCCGACACGCGCAACGCCCCACAGGAGACTGGTCGCGCAGGCCCAAACGGCGGCGTCAAGAGGAAGGGCGAGATTGAGCTGAGCCTTGATGGCGCGGAGCACGGCGAGGGTATAAGGAGGTCGCGGGGGTTTGCGCGACGTTGCAGGCGCGAGGTTCCGAGCCGCGGCGAGGACCTTGCTGGCGGTTGTGTTTTGCAGCTCCCACGGAAGGAGGTGGATGATGTGCCAAGCGTGCAAACCGGCTAGATAATTGTGCAAGGTGGACTCGGCATAGGAACCGGCGAGTGTTGCCAGGAAGAAAATGACGAGCTCGGAAGAGGCGGGCGCGCGGCGGTGTTCCGGGATGCCTTTAACGTCGCAGACGAGGTGGAAGACGGCCAGGCCGGCCCCGTACGTTCGAAGGGTGTTTTCTTGCCATGCGAAGCCGAGAACGGCGGAGACGCGCTGCATGTTCTCGGGGGGAAGGGCGGGGTCGAGTGGAGGGGCGGCGCCGGCAGGGCGCCATGTGCGGAGACGCTCGACGGCGAGGCATTTGGGACGCAGCACGGTTGCGACTGTCGGCAGACGCGGGCGCGCGGCTGTGCTCGGATGCGCGGGCTTGGCTGGGAGAACGGCGTCAAGCCTGTTCCAGGCTGGCTCTGCGGGGGCGCGCTCGGTTGAACTCCTCGGAGCGGCGGTTGCGTTCGAAGTCTGCGCGGGCCGCGGTGCCGTCCCACTCGGACTGTTCACCGGCGCCGGGTTGTCCGTCTGAGGAAATGTCGGGGGGAAGGTGGGCGTCGAAATCGAGAAGAAAAGTCGCGAGGCACTCTGGCAATCGGATGGGTGGGAGGAGAGCGTGGCGGCTGGGGTACACGCCCCTGGAGGGGCCGTCTGCCGGATTGCGTGCGCTGGGGACGTAGCTAGTGTGGACGGCGCACCCCGTTGGCTCCAAAAGAGCGTGGATTCGCTTGAAGACATCGTTGGTTGCGTTGTTTCTACTCCGGCCCCGCCACCAACCTTCCACCACGCCCTGATTGTCTCCGAAGACGCGGAAGTGTCGGGGGGGACGCCCGGAGCGCTCTTGTAGGACGGCCAGAACAACGAGCTCGAAGCCGACTGCTTCGGCCCACCCGATGTCTCGCCCGTCGCGTTTCCAACCGGGGGCGAGGGCCCAAGCCCGCCAGCGACCGTCGAGCCAGATGCCGATGCCGAAGCTGGTGCTGGCGTCCGAAAAGGCGTGGACATCGAGTATTTGGACGACAGAAGGAATGGGGCGCGAGAGGGCGTTGGAGGAGAGTCTCTGTCGCCACCAGATGAGGTCCTCACGGGTGCCATGCGGCGGGTGTCGTGGCTTGTGTGGTTCAGACCCAAAAAGGGGCATGAAAGCCTCGAGTCTTGTGAGGTAAGCGCGCCCGCACGTGACGACGTGGGTCGCGTGGAACAACTTGCCGTATAACTTCTGGGTCTCGGAGAGGGAATGCACTGGCGACGCGAGCCACGCGTTTATGGCGGCGATATATTTGTCTCTCTTTTTGTCTAGGAGCGAGACCGTGCGCGCGCTGAGGTCCCACATGAAACCGGTGAAAGGGAAGGCGTGCGCGAACGGGAGGTCCTTCTCGGCCTGCCAAGGGATTCCGAGCTCCGCAGAGACGAGGTTGATGTCCGACATGGAGCAAGAAAAGGTGGCGTCGAACTCGGCCTTGGCTGATGATCGCGATAAGTCGCGCACAGGAAACCGGTGGTCTTCGTCAAATTCCTCGGTGCGTCCGTCGGGCAGCGTGTCACCTCCGTACCAAATCCTGCCGCCCGAGCGATGAGCGCCGCCCTGGGCGAGGATTCTGGCTCGTGCGGCGGCTCTTATGCGATTGAACGACTCTAAATGCTGTAAAGGTATCTGGAAAAATACGTGGTCGTCAACCCACTTCGCGATTGGGCCGAGGCCTCGTGACCGCATAATGTCGACTGCCCCATCAGCGAGGTTGCCGTACACGCCCGCGTTTGGGGCACCTCCGAAAGCGGTGCTGGTGTCAACAATGAATGGGTGCTCGCCGGCGTTGGCTATGCGCACTACCGCCGCTGGCCACTGAGATTCGTGGAGTGGAACGGAGCGGTAGGCCTCTTGTACGTCGCGGACAGCGGCTCTGGATCCGGGCGGGAGGGAGGCAACTAGGATGCAGAAGGCGGAGAACGTGCTCCAGGAGCAAGGAAAGTCATCCGAATTTACGTGCGAATTGACGGAGCGATGCGCACCGGAAGGTGTGCGGGGGAACGAAAAATTTTGGATGAGGCGTAGTGAGGCTGGCTTATGCGGCTTAGGCGTGAGTGATAGTGGCGAGGACTGGAAAGGCCCGATTAGGGCTTCGAGTTCAGACTGGGAGAAAGGGCCCAGATAGCGGCCCCGAGCAAATTCGTGCGCAACGATATCTACAAACTGCGTTAAGTGAACGGCAATGGACGGACTATTAAGTGGCGCGTGCGTGGAACGGATGATGGGGAACGCGATGCGAAAACCTGAACGTAAACTGTCAACAAGATGCGGATACTTCCAAGATAAACCGGCCTCCTCGAACGCGCGCTCCCAGGCGTCAGGTCGGTATGGGGTGAGGGGATTACGCCGCCTGCGCGAGAGGGCATCCATTCGCTCCGTGAGCGGTGTCCCCGCAGCCGGAGCATGCGTGCCTGTCCAGATGACTGGTGCTTTGGCACCCATTGGCCAGCTGCCAGGCGAGACAGATCTCGGCGTCTCCCACTGCGAGACGGTCGCGCGCGTTCCTGGAGCAGCGGGTGTCGCGGGAATCGTCCCACAGGCGCGCGCGGTTGCAGCGCCTGACGTCGTGTGGGTCGCGTCCAAGGCACAAGGCGCAGATGGTTCGCTTGTCTGGAAATGAAGAGCCGGGTGCGCCGGTTTTTGGACGCTTTCCGGAGGGAGCGCCTGCAGTTTTGTCGTCGCCGCCGGCGTCTTGGCGGGCCCGCTTCTTGGACGGGGACGGCGGGGGGGAGGGCTGAGCCCGTGGGGAATGGTTATACTTGAGAGTGTCGCTGAACGCGGTCTGGCTGCTGGCCGCGCTGAGCGCGCTGACGAGCGACCTGCGAAGCGCATCGGCTTCCGCGAGTGATGCCTGCAATCTTTGGGGAGAGACGCGGGCGCCATGAGCGCGTGTGATGTATGGAAAGTGGCAGTGGCGCGATGAGTGGCAGTGGCGCGATGAGTGGCAGTGGCGCGATGAATGGCAGTTGCGCGGGAGTGGCAGTGGCGAGGTGGATGGAAATGGCATGGCGTGGCAATGGCATGAGCGTAGCAGGGATGGGAAAGCGAGTGAACGGGGTGTTAGCGCGATTCAAAGGAAAACGGAGGGAAAAGGGACGTACTGCGCCCTATCTTTCGCGACTAGCGCTCTGTCTTGTGCGGTCTCGCTACGCTCTTTGGCTTGAATCTCCTCGTAATAGATGCGCCTGGCCTCTTGGAAGAGGTCCTCGCTCCAAAGAGCGATGTTGAAGGAGGAGGGTTGCCCGAGGGAGTTGATCCACATGTAGCGCTGCTCCTCTGCGAAGCGGAGGAGGATTTTCGTGCCGTGCGTGGGGTCGGTGCGGAGGATTGGATGGTTGAAAATTTGATGGAAGAATTTTTGGAGGTCTTCGATATGCTCGGCGGGCCAACCCGTCTGTCCCATGACGGTGATGTACTGGGGGGCGGCTACCATGAAGTCGACCCAGCTGAGGTCGCGGTCGGAGCGCGCGTTCGGCGAAGCCTTGTGCGAGGACTGAAGTGTGAGGGTAGAACCGGGGATGGTGAAACCCGGAGGCTCGCTCTCGGCGTCCGCGCGAGGGCTGAACGTCTTGCAGCCGTTGGGGGTGAAGTAGTCGAGAGGCACTGTCTTGAACTTGCGCATGCGCTCTAAGGCGTACGGTGCAGGGTCGTCGGCGACGGCCTTGGAATTGGCCTGAGCCCGAGCGTACCTGCCGGCTTTGGGGCGTTTAGCCTCGGCTTCTCGCTGCGCGAGCTCTGCGGCCTGCTTCTCGGCGTCAGCTGCCTGCTGTGCCTGAGCAAGTCGGTTGGCTTCTATCTGGGCGTCATTCGCAACCTGATCGTCCCAAGCTTGCTTCTGTCTGTCATTGGTTTTCTGCCAGGAGGCCACGAGGCGAGCCCGAGCGGCCGGTATGTCTGGAACGTTGTTGTTAAAAAGGTCCTCGATGTCCTCATCGGTGAACTCGGGAGCGGGGACTGTGTACGGGTCGACGATAATGCGGGCCATGGTAAGGGAAACTGACTGCGAGCAGGAAGAAAAGACGAAAGGGAAGGGAAAACAGCGAAAATACGAGGCCGGAATGGCCTATGCAAGTGCCAGGTGGCAGTAGCGAGCGAGCGCACGGGCGCCTCCGAGTGAGGCGTGGAGACGATGAGTCCGCCTGCGCTCACGTAATCGTAGACCTCCCGCTACGGCTACCCTCGTGCCTCGGCCCGCCATAGAGTACCAACTGCGCCAGATATTTGAGCGCAGTGTTTGCCGCAATAGTGACACAAATCCCCACGCTCTTGCCCTGTTCATTGCGTCAGTCAAGACATCCTGGTGAGACCCATATGACCGGTATATGACCTCTGTGTCTCACCAGGTTTCGCGGCCATTGGGCAGAAGCCAAGCCGCGTACTGACCGAGAAGTTCGAAACAGGACCCGCGTACGGCCTCGTACGGCGCCGCCGTATTCGCTTATGTAAGTATACGTAGCCACATTAAGCCGCCTGTACTATGGTGCGGGACACCTAGAGGCCACCTGTTTTGACAGTGGCCAATTTTGTCGGCCGGAAAAAAATTTATATATTATATATAAATATGGCTTGGAAGGGGCTGAAATGAAGTTCTGACCACAAATTCACCGCCATCAGATGATGGGGAGCATCACATCTAGTTCAGAATGAACTAATAGCAAAGGTTATTGAAAGATTGAGGTCCAGAAGGCTGCAAAGGAGTTCCTGTCAGTCGGTGCTCTGTGGGTTTCAGGCTTTTAGCAGGTTTTCGGCGCGTTTGTACTAAATTATAGAGCCCATAGGGTTAGGTTATTGAGCGCCTAATTACCGTATATGGTGCATACTATGTCATCTGGCCAAATCCGTAGGGTTGACTTCACAAATATTGATAATTTTGACACATGCTCTTGTACGTTTGTAGCCCTCACAAAGTTACGTCGATTGCCAAGAGGGATAAGAAATAGAGAAAATATTAGAGGTCCCACAAGGGTGTCAAAGATCTTGTACAAAACAGGTGGCCTCTAGGTGTCCCGCACCATATATTTTCAATTTCTCGCACATACAACGCACCAAAGGCCCTTCGAAAGCATTCAACGAGCCAGCTTCAAGCTTCGACGTTCACGTTCGGATGATCGTCAAACGAAGGATTTTTATGGGCGCCCAAATGAGACGCCGTCTGACCGATCATGAGCTGAAGACAGCTTTGGCCGAAGCCGATGCGGGTGGGTCAGATGAATCATCCTTTCTAACCTTCGGCCTGCGGCGACCTGACCGCACACCTTCGAGCTATTTGATGCTCGCCGAAATGCATTCATATCAATCACCTTCACCAAGACCCTACAGGTCGCCATAAAGCTCAACACTCCTTGTCGCGTTACTTCGCAGCCAAAACTTGCATCCCAGTTGATGTCGTGACGCCTCTCATGCCTCACACACTCCGCATCCCCCGCACGCCCCATGTCATTGAACAGTCGTCTGTAACTAGTGGCCGGAGCGAACGCACGACTCCCGGACATCTCCTTCCTGCCGAACTCTTTCGAGAAATCGCCCTCTTCCTGCCGTCTACACGAGACGTCGTCACTCTTTCCCTTGTGAATCGCTTGGTTTACAACGCGCTAGCAACACCTGCAATCTACAAAAGCCGCGTCAGATTCAATGGATGGGATATTGAAGCATGGGAAGATGAAGATCGCGACTCTGGTTGCGCCCTCCTGCAGAGATGGAGGCGGATCGACTCTATTCATTCGAGAGCACAGCAGCTGTTCGATGAAGCTGCAGTGGATGGATACTTCCTGACGTCTCCTTCGGATATCGTCCCACTGTCTCCCGACTCTCCGGCCTTTACATGGGTAGATTGGCGGCTGGACGCCCGCGAAGACGTGTCCGAGGAGGTCCTCCCGCAGCAGGCCACTACAGACCTCGCGCTTGCCATTGATGTCGTTAAGACTACTGCATGGCTGGAGAATATCAGTTCCGTGCTGCCATCTCTACTTGTCCATCATCGTGCGTGTTTGCTCCCGCCAGCTCTGCCTTGGCTTACGTTTGCCGACAGGCTCCAGAAACGTCCTGCGTTTGACAATCCCAAAATACCGCACGTTGCTGCGTACGGTGCTTCGTGCACTGGCCAAGCTGTGCTTCTCTGTGCAGCTCACACCTACAAAGTCACATCTGAACAGTCTTTGGATCGTATTGGACACGGCACCGAGCGCGTGGTTTGAGCGCTGCAGTTTCTGCCTCGCGACGCTAATTGTACAATGTACGTGCTGGATGTATGCTCTCACGAGTCCTTATTGACCGCGGCTGGTTTCACAGGCAGTCGCAGCAATGTGGTCGAACTCTTTGGAGATATAGCAGGAGAACTCAGATCCTCATTGTCCCGGAACTTTCGCAGCAATTGGACTGCCTATGAGTTCCACCGCAGTATCTTTACGACTGGTGCTCCCACTTATCAGCGGGTGTCGCGCCGTTACTCTGCATGCTTCATCATCCAGGCGTTCAGCCAGCTCGATTTGCAACTCGACTCTAACTATCAGAGTCTACCACTCCTCCCACCATTGCCACCTCCCATCGCACCTGACCTCGCGTACGACTGGCCGTTTGCGCCCGTGCAGAACCGCTTCAATATCGAACGCCCGTGGCTGGCCAATGGTGCCTGCGCAACACCTCTGGGCGCGATATCTTCTACCGCGAGCGAATGGGTGGGATACTACTGCTATTCTCTCGCAGGACAGGAGCTCAAACGCGACCCACCCATGACATTCACTCTCCAGACCCCCGGTCCTCCAATACGTCATCGATGCCCTGTCCTGGATCGCACTCTCATACACTTTGTGGGAGAGGGATCAGACGGCGTCGGCAAGTTCTCCTTGCAAGGATCGTGTAACGTCGACGGGCTGGTGGATGCGACGAAGACGTACGCGGAGCAAGGAGCTACGTGGCACTGGGATGGGACAGTCACGCCGTACGGGCTGGTAGGAAGATGGGGTGACGAGAGCTATGGAGGCTGGTTTTGGATTTGGCCGAAAGATTGGAGTCCGGAGAATGCGAAATCATAGGGCAACTGTCATACGAACTCATGCCGCGTTATTTTGTCAATCAACGACTGTGTGCAGCAGCTGCGCCAGTGTCGACTGTACAGTACAGTAAAGGGTTGAGCAATGCGCATGCGTACAGCAGTGCCCAGTCAGTGCCACTGCCGGTGAAGGGCTGATGAGCGGGACCCCAGGAGACTGCAGCTGTGCGCGATTTCTCTTGTCGCGTCCTCTGCTGTCCTCACGCGTCTCGTCCTCACCGGTCACCTCCTTCGCGGCGACGACTACAACGACAATGAGTTTGAACAGACAAAGTTGGCAACCTTCTCGCCCCGCCTCTCGCGCCGAACCAGACGATGGCTTCCGGCCGAGGACTGGCTCCCATGCTGCCGACGGGGCTCCTGCGTCGTTCCAGCATCGTTCCGCTGGGGGAGACGAGAACATGCGTACGGGCCACAAGTTTGCGCTACCTTCCATACTCACCATCGACGTGTAGAAACGTCTCTTCATGCTGGTCCCATCAACTTGAAGATGCTGAACGTCAACGGATTGAAGAAGCCCAGGTCAGCGTCGACGTCTGCGACCAGAGCTGGGGACGACCGCGCGCCGTCGCGTGGCCCCACTCAAAGATCGTGGTCCCCTCAGCTTCCAGCTGCACCATCCCACCCTGCCATGCAGACTTCTCCGTCCGTCTCGCCTTTCGGTCCTCGCAACCCAATGGGAGCGCCTTTCACCTTCAAGGCCCCGTCTCTCCCTACTGCAAAGTCAGCCGAGCACTCCGCAGACCGAAAAGACGCGCATATACCCAGCTCCGACTCTGTCTCGAGGCTCCCCCGCGAGCGAAGCGTCAATCTGTCGAACCCTTCCCACCGCCTCTCTCTCGACGCCTTCGCTCCTGGACGTCTGAGGCAGTCCAGCACCTCCCTAGAGAGCATTCCGGAGGCGGAGGACAGCGGCTACTTCTCTACGCCCAGCGACTCCAAGATGTCCGATGAGCAGCTGCCTTACACCCACTTCGTCCCCACGCGCACCAGTTCTCTCGCTGCCCCATCCGCCGAGAACGGCCCCGCTTTGAAGCATCCTTCTCCCAAGCGCCCCGCCGGAGCATTCGAGACCGAAGAGGCCGACATGCTGTCTGCGAGTGCGTCTCACAAACGTATCAGAGCTTCCCTGTCCAGTCATGACACCTACCCATACCCTGCCGACGACGCCCCTGCGGATCGCTACACAGGCGACGCCAGCCCGCGTCGCTCATACAACCCCCAGGGGCCCACCGAAGACGCATATACTCAGGTGCCCTCGTTCTTCAACAAGAACGTCTCGAACGTCACACCTTCCCGCTCTGCGGCGCAGTCTGCGCCCTCGCACGTGCTTGGTGGTGTCCTCGGGCTCGAGCTTTCGGACACCGACTTCGCGCGCTATACCGAGCTACACGAGGCCGCGTGCAAGAAGTGGACCGAGGCGACGCTCGAGCAGTGGCACGCTGGTGCCGACGAGCTCACAACCAAATTCGGACAGATGCTAAACATGGTCTAGCCTTCGCACCTTGCATCTCCCTGACACTGGCTGACTTTCGGTATGCTCAGGCTAAAGATCATATGACGTGCGTATCTCGTTTTGTCGCGCGCTGTGAAAGAGGTATACAACTGACACCCTCCCTACGCCTGACAATATTCTCGAACATCTGGATCGATCTACACTGATAGCGAGAAGATGAACATCTACAGCACGCTGCACAGGAAGCTGTCCGACCATCGCGCTGCTCTCAGCACTCGCACTGAATCTCTCCGAGGCGCGCAAGGCGCATTGGTGCGCGATAGCACCAGTGTCATAGGCTCCGCTCGACTGCAGGCCGTGCAAGGCGAGATGAGCAACTAGGGTTGGACGAAGGTATTGTATCAGCGGCGCGGCTTATGCGTCTGAGCTTCCCACTGGCTGTGTATGAAGACTCTTGTTCAAGGACGAGTGTGGACTCTGGACTTCGCTTCGCTTCAAGTTACCTACCGCTGTTCTCGGATTTTCTTCTGTGTTTGTCACTACCGCTTCTCGCCGCCCGAACCTGCCATCTTGACCATCAGGATTAGCCTCACACATGTATTCTGACTTTGTGTATCTCAATTGCACGCCGTGCATCCATTTGCATGATGATTGGACGAAAACTTTATATTCTCGCAAAACAGCAATAACTACAGTCCAGAGCGTCAGTAAGTCGTCAGTAACATTCGTCAATATAAACATAGAGCATATCAATATTGATGATGGATGGATGGATTGGATGGATGGAATGGGTTGGTGATGAATGAGGTATCGCAAATGAAGTGAGTGAAAGGAAACAAGAAATCGATAGATGCCGGTTATGTGTAGCTCCCACTATGCCTGTCCGCGACTCGATTCTGCAGAGCCCGCAAGTGATTAGGGCTGCTCCAGCTGCCGCCCCAGCCGCCACTGGCAGCATCGTCGCTATCCTGGTCGACGCCCGCCGTCCACGGCACATGCGGGAAGCGCATCACCTCGCCCGTGACCGGGTCCGTAATGGACGTGTGCGTCGTCACGCTCGACGACGTCTCCTCCGTGCCTGCGGTCCCGGTCGACGTGACCGTGCTGATCGGCACAGGTCCCACCGGGAGCATCGACGTATGCGGTGTGTACGCAGCTGTGAACGGCCGACGTTCGACGTCGGTGCTGGGGTGCCCTACGGCTGACAGCGGTGGTGAGATTGGGCCTGGGGGAGAGTGACGCGAGGCTCTGCGCCGCCCGTGAGATGACACAGACCCAGTGCGAGCCCCTGAAAATTCACTACTGCCGGTCGGTTCCTGCGTATGGCCTGACGGTCGTGAAGAGTGGCTGGATGCTGACCCTGACACGCTGATGATAGTCCGCGGGCTCAGAGGAGAGTGCAAGGAGGCCTCTCTCGAGGGCGTGTAATCTTGCCTCGAAGAAACCACTCGCTGCTGAAAAGGACCGTAAGAACTCGCTGTGCAAATGATATAAAGCAAGACTTACCAAGCCGAACGTCGTCCGCTTCTCGTGCCCAGGACCTATTGCCTTGGATAATGTACGCCAGCCCTCCCCCGCTGCAGGAGGCGCCTCCTCCAATGCGTCGACGCTGAACCCTGTGCTGCTGCCAGCGGACAGTGGTGTGCCGGCGGAGTCCGAACTGCGCCACGCTTGTGTGTTGAGTAATGGCGGGACTGTTGGGCGGGGCACGGCGGTGCGGCTCGTTGACGACGAGGCAGCAAAGGGTGATGCAGGGCGGGGCACAGGGGTATCAAGGAAGTCTACAGCTCTCGGGGAGGTGGCAGAGAATGCCTGCGATGGTGGCGGAGTATGTGCCTCGTAGGCCGGAGGGTCGCTGTTCGAACGCTCCGGCTCCGGTCTATGGCTGACAGAGAGAGGAGAGGCGACCGAAGGCCCTCTTCCAGAAGACGCTGTCCCCGAGGGAAGTGGCGGAACAGGAGGGATACTGCTAGAGGCCGAGGACGCAGCGTCGTAGAACACTGTATTGCCAGAAGCCGCGCTTCTGCCGCTGACGGCCGACAGCGGTCGTGAGCCGTCTCGGTACCCTATCTCCGATCTCCTGGCAGCCTCAAGCTCCGCTTCCGACAATGCACGAGACACGAAAGACGTCGGACGCGAGCGAGAGTCCACTCGCGAAGAATTTGGCCGCGAAGAGCCAGCGTTCGACCCCTCCGCATTCCTGAACCAACTGAGCCTGCCCAGCTTCTTCAGGCTGCTAATTCCAACGGCACGCGCCCAGCTCGCGCCCGCCGCGTCATCTGTAGGCGATTCGTCAGCTACCGTAGAGAGCCCAGCGGAGCTGCGGAGCTGAACACGCCGCGCCGTCTGGACCGTCGCAACGTCGGGATCATTTCCAGACCCCTCCGAGCCAAGGGATACATTGGATGGCTTGCGTGATCCACGTGATACCAGGGACGTAGATGATGGGTGGGAGCGCCCGCCGGTTGTGCCAGAATCGAGGGGACGAGGTGGGAGCAGAGGTGAGTCTACGCCAGGCTCTTGTTCGTCGACTTCTTCGGATGACTTCGGCGCATCCGCGTACATTCGAACTAAAACGTCGGGGGGAATGATGTGGCGCGACGCCGGCGCGCCTCCCCCGTTTCGAGTATCGCCGGACTGCGCAAATGGAGCGGGCTGCCCGGCCTTCTCAGACATACCCCCGGCGATGGCTATGCCAATGGGCCCCGAGGTGTCCGTGGACGGGCGAGGGGCAGTAACGAGTCTTGCAGTTGGTTCGGCCTCCTTCATGCCTGGGGCGGCCGCGCCACTAGGTCGAAGGAACGGATCTGCTTCCTCGCCACTGCCCCGAGGGGAGCCCTCTCCAGGGGGCCGAGCCCTAGGTTGACCGTCCTCATCAACCATCTCCCACATCCACAAAGGATTATCGTGGCTAGTGCGGGTGGGTGACGGACCAAGGGCACCAGTGCCACGGCCACGTCGTGCACGCCATCGAAGGAAGAGTATCAGCCCAAGTAGGAAAAGGAGAGAACCTAGGACGGCGCCTAGAACAGCACCAATGACAGTCCTTTTGGGCGAAGACGAACCGGCACTTGACACGGGAGCCGACCTGGTGGGTGCAGCGGCGGAGGATGCAGAGGAAGTGGAGGCGGAAGAGAGGAGGGTTAGAGAGGACGAGGGGGAAGGTGTGAGTGATGAAGAAGGTGTCGCGGATATAGAGGAAGGTATTGATGAAAGGGAAGAGGGTGTCGCTGAGGATGGTATCGGAGCACTAGTCGCCGATGCCGTGGGCGGAGGAGATGACAGTCCGCCGTAGACCCAGACGCCATCCGTTCCTATAGGAATCTACCAATCAATGTGTGGTCAGTACTTACAGGAGCGTGTGTGCAAAGGCGCGAGCGGAGTTCATGGGAAAAGAAGACGGAAGCGAATCCGAATCAGAATCGGTGCGCGTTCCTCCAGAGGCAGCGTGATGGCGGTATCCCGCAGACGACCTCCCCACTATCCCCTGCAGCCTGTAGGCCCACCCCACTATCTCCTGCAGCCTGTAGGCCCACCCCACCATCTCCTGCAGCCTGTAGGCCCACCCCACCAGCCATGACAGAAAAGTGGACTCACAGAAGGCCCATAGTAAGTGAGTGGCAGCTGCAGCAAGGTTGTGGCTGTCGCAGTTGGGTTCCCATTGGCATCAGTTGCAATTGAGGTAGAGATAGACAGCCAGGGAGGCAGCTCTTGCGTAGGAGCCGCCATTGGTGGTGGGTTTAGGGCACCTTATGGGTGCAGCAAGTGAAATTGCAGTGCGTTTGCGGGTGTCGTGTGGAAAGAACGTGGATGCCTGTGGCATGTTGAGCGCGCCTAATAATACAGTAGATGCGATAGAAGCGTACAGCAATAGATGAATGACAGAATCGTCGTCAAGAGTCGTGCCGAAAAGCGGTGAACAGGAAGGGGGAAACGCGCGCGGAGAAGTGATGGGAGTTGGTTAGAAACACGCCGACCTGAGCGCCAGAAACTCAACCCAAGCGGCCGCGCAGGTCACGTGGCCGTTCAGGACACCCCAGCTCAAGCTCAAAGCGTCAATCAAATCATAAGTAAGTAGTAATGCATGCTGGAGGAGTCTCTGTCTAGTGATGATATCCAGGCATTTCGCGTGCGAGCGCGACCGAATGCACAGTCCGGAATCTTCAGCATCATTTTCCTCAGCGGCCCTGCACAAAGACAAATTATCAGCAGCAGCCCTAGGCCGCTGCTGCCGTACCTCCAGCTCCAGTCCACTATAGGTGTGCACCGCAATCTATTTCACAACATGCACCGCAGTGCTGAGCATCGGCATACTCGGGTGTGCCGCGCGCCAGGTCCGCTCACAGCCTGACTCAAGCTTCAAGTCAGCCGACTCACTGCCGACTCGGACGAAATTTGAACTCAGCCCTCAGAAAAACAGGTGGTTCATCAGATATGTACTCAACGACGTCCATGGCCTTTGCCTGGTCTCTCCTGATACAACTGCATCGAGGTGGCACTGACACGTTACAAGCAGCGTCACACACGAGCGTACACGTCTTATTGCTGACCTTGGCCCGCAACACTCCGTTATCCAGAGCCCGCTGTCGCACATGCGCAAACCTGGGACTTATGAGATTTATCAACGTATGCACGAACAGCACAAGTATATATGCTCACCGTCATAATCTAGCGCTTTTACGCGTTCCTTCAGGTGCCTGAGCCAGAACGGTGATCACAGCCTGCTAGATTAGCTGTGCAATCTTGTGCACCCTTCCCATCACATCGTCCAAGCTCATACTCTCCTCGCTGCAACGCCCCTCAAAGCCTCGTGCTTTCCGGCGCGCCCAGGATCGGTGCGCGAGCAGCTTAGCCCGAGCTCGGGCGCAGCCCTGCCTCTCAATGGCGGCGCACAAGCTACATTATTGCACACACGTATAGGTTACCATACCGAATTTGCGTCTAGGATCGAGTTTGGGAAAGGATCTAGACCGGAACGATGTGAGTTGCGGGTGCTTGAGTTGAGGAGGTGCTTTTGTCAATCCAGTCCAAGTTCTTGTCCAAGGGTCGCAAACTTCACCAAGCGTATGGCTGTGGAAGAACTCTGGCAACACTCTGACCGACTGGAAGTTAAACATGCACATTCTCTTCGACCTGTCATTCTCAAGAGCAAGATGAGCGAGCCGTCGAGAAAATGCAACTCCACCGGCCGGTGTTCGGTGGTTGGTTCAGGATCTGATCCGAGTCAGCTGCGGCCAGGTCGTAAGGTAAGAAAGGGAGGAGAGACGTATGTACCCGATTCATTTGCAGAGCCTTTGCGCGCGCTCGAGAACGGCCTGACGTCATGGGCGCTTGCAGTGATTCATTCGGGCCTTGCCATTGCTTGTTCGACGCTCTCTGAGTCTCTGGCCCGACCATGGTCGTCTAGCAGTCGGTCCGCACGACCTTGGTCCCCGACTCGGAGCCTCCTCTACCTAGATCATGACTCTGCCCACCGAGCCCGGGCATCGTGCTGTCACCCAAGAGAAGAAGACCCTAGGTCTCATCAACGGTGCGCACGAAACAGCATACGCTCACCAGTCCGACTCACACTTGCTCTGCCCCCAGGTATCTCTCTTGTCGTCGGACTCCAGGTGCGTCTCTATAGTCCTTCAGCTGGAGTAGCATGCTAAATCCCTCCTGCTAGATTGGCTCCGGTATCTTGTACGCCCGTGTCGTCTTATCATCGTAATCGCCCTCATCGCCGCAACTCCGCAGCTCAACGCCCGGTGTCGTCGTAGCAAACACCGGCAGCGTTGGCGCATCCCTCATTGTCTGGGTGCTCTCCGGCGCGCTCTCCTGGACCGGCGCGAGCAGCTTTGCCGAACTCGGCGCGGCCCTCCCTCTCAATGGAGGCGCACAGGCTTACCTCGGATACACATTCGGGCCCATGGCGTCGTACCTGTACACATGGTCATCCATGCTCGTGCTCAGCCCGAGTACGTGTTTCCCTGCCAGTACCGTGGGGCGAGGCTCATTGGATGCATAGGCTCGAAGGCCGTAACAAGCCTGATTTTCGGGGAGTACTTCAATAGGGCGCTGTGGAATGCGACGCGCAGCGAGGACGCGCCTGCCGACATCCCGTCGTGGGCAATCCAAGCTACAGCGCTAGCGGCGATTGCGGGCGTCACGCTGCTGTGTGTCCTGACGCAGAGCCTGGGTCGGCGTGCCGCGGTCATCTTCACGTCCGCGAAGGTGCGCCTCGCGGCTCCGCCTTCTCATCTCACATGCACACGTCTGACGTCTAAGCTATAGATTCTCGCTCTAGTGAGCATCACCACATGGAACATTCCTGTCTAGTCTGATGTGTGCGCAAGGTCGCCGTGACCCTATGTGGCCTCTACCAACTCCTCCGCGGCCGTGCGTCCTCCGCCTTGCGCAAGGACCTTTTCACCGGCTCCTCCCACAGCCCATCCTCGTATGCGCTCGCGCTGTACTCCGGCCTCTGGGCGTTCGACGGCTGGGACCAAGTGAGCTTCGTCGGCGGAGAGATGCGGCGCCCGGAAAAGAACATCCCGCGCGCAATCCATCTGAGCATGATCATCGCCACCGTGCGCTCCCAGATTCACACGCTGCTGTGCGGCCCCTTCTAACGCACTTGAAAGGTCCTTTTTCTTCTCGCAAACCTGGCGTACTTCACTGTGCTTGAGAAGGTGGGTCGTCGTTGTATGCTATGTCGGTCCCCGAGATCTTGGCTTATGCGCGTCGCAGGACGTCGTCGGCCGCAGCAACACCATCGCGCTCGACTTCGGCTGGGCTCTCTTCGGGCCTGTCGGTGGCGCGCTCTTCGCGCTCACCGTCGCGCTCTCTTGCTTCGGCGCACTCAACGGCAAGCCGCCCTTCCCTTTCGCAACACCGCTCATATCTGACTGGCATCCTTCAGGCTCGTTCTTCACCGCGGGCCGCGTCGTCCAGCGCGCCGGGCAGAAAGGCTACATCCCGGCCCTCTTTGGGCGCACACATCCCACCCGCGGCACGCCCGTCAACGCGATGCTCCTCCAGGCGTGCATCACGTCCACGTTCGTCGTCCTGGGCGGCGGGTTTCGGAAGCTTCTGAGCTTCGCGGTGGTCGCCTTCTGGGCGTTCTACTTCCTCACGGTACGCTGCGTTCCATCGGGTTTGGGGCATGCGCTGAGACTCCTAGTAGGTACTGGGTGCTGTGGTCCTGCGGTTCCGCGAGCCGGGGTTGGCGAGGTGCGAGGCAATCCGTTGTTCGGCGGACGGGGACCAAGCTGACAAGGCGTGTGTTGCAGACCGTACAAGACATGGCTCATCACGCCAATGACATTCTGCATCGTATGCCTTCTCACCGAGCCCCGGAATCTCCCCAGCTCACCCTTCCTTTGCCTAGGTCGCCCTCTTCCTGCTCGCCATACCTGCCCTTGCCGCGCCCCAGCGAGTCATCGCTGTCGCCCGTGCGTTCCTGCCCAACTCCCCTTATCGTCCACTGACCTGACGTCGGCTGCGCAGTATTCGTTGGTGCAGGCGTGCCTGTGTACTTCGTGACGCAGCGACGGAGCACAAGCGCAGTTAGAGAAGGGCTAGGAGAGCATGAGGCGTTGATTACTGACACGGCGCCGAGATGTGGGTCCGTCGAAGGTGAGGCGGCGATATAACTGTGATGTACGCTCCCTGCGCCAGGGTTCAATGGATCTGTAGATTAGAGTTCATTGGGATAGCATGACTAACAAAACCTCCAATTTCACGTCAACGGTGAACTTGATTGAGTAGTGCTCTCATCGTCGTGTGTTGGCGTTCTCTGACCTTTGACGCGTCTCCGCACGCTGTACAGTATCTGTGGTCGCGTACTCCTGCCATACTCATCAAGACCTATGGCAACCCATGAGCGTCGCGTAGTAACTATGCGCAGCACCTGAGCTCACCGAATGCTATAATTCCCGATTGTAGAACGATGCCGGCGGCCGCTTCCATCAAGCAGAGCTTCGTGGAACGCGGCAAGGCTGAGTCGACTGGCGACCGCATCTATGAAATTGTCGGTGGTGCTATTGTTCTGGCCCGGGGTAGACGCGACAATGCCTGCGGCGGGATCAACGTCAAAACCGCCGGGAGGTGGTTCGAGTCCACATTGACGTAAGCTTCCAAGGCGCCGGAGGTGGCGAACTTGACGGGGGCCTGCTCCATGTTGAAGAAGAGGTGTTCAATGTGTCTGCCCCCAACGGGGCCGACAGAGTCTCCCTCGGGAATTGGGCACTTGAGTAGCCACTCGATGGCATTGGCGATTTTTGTGATGGCGATAGCTCTAAGGCTCTCCTGCTCCGAGCTGGAAGGAGCAGCGTTGATCAAGTCCTCGAACGACGGCGCAGGGATATGTTCCATGACAAGATAGAAGGTGCCTCGGCCATCGTCGAAGACCTCAGGCTCGTACACGCGAGCCACGCGAGGCGCGTCGGGCGATCTCTGAGCTTCGTCGTAGAAATGCGCTTGGGTACGTGCCTCTCCCACTATGTTCAAGGCTCTCTTTTTTACGAAGATGGACGAGCCTGGCAATGAGCTATGTGGGACTTTGAAAGTCCCGTAGTCCTCTGAGCAAAACGCGATGATGGACTGCGAAACGTCTGTCGGTAGTGATACGCACATACTCACTGTCGGCACTGTATTTGACTTCGTGAGCTTGGATCGGGATCCCCAGGGAAGGGGCGTACGGCGCCGCGCACACTAGACACTGCTGTCCTCTGCAACGCTCTGCGCAACCGCAGCATGCCCTTGCTCTTGCCCTGCCTCTGTTGCCCTCCAGGTGACAACTGTCTTCCGCTCAAGGTCGGCAATGGCCCAGACTACAGCTGACCCAGGCGAAACCGTAAAGCGGACCGATAGCATTACAAAACAAAATACGGGAAAGACACCATAAGGTCAAGCTACAAAGACTTAGGAAAGGCCCCGTAGTGAAGTGGATATTGTAACAGCAAGTGGTAACGCGGACCATTCTCAGTCCATTGAGTTCTGAACACTCGTGGGTCTTAGTACAGTTGTGCCCCGAGGTTGCGCACTGCTGCGGCTCCTGCCATACTTATCAAGATCTATGGCAACATGTCAGTGTCGCGTCGTAAGTATGTGCAGACCTATGTAGAACTCACTGTACTTCGGTATCCCCGATTGTACGATGATGCCGGCGGCCGCTCTCATCAACCGAAGCTTCGTGGAACGAGGCAAGCTGATTCGACCAGCGACCGCCTCTACGAGATCGTCGGAGTTGTTATGGAAGTAGAAGCTGGCAAAAGAATGCGGGAGCAAGTTCACGTGTTGCCAATCGACGAACGAGACCGTCTTGCCGTCCCAGAGGAAGTTGCTGAGAGTGACATCCGAAGGGGAGTAGAGGCGAGTTTCGGTCGCAAGTTCGATACAGAGGTGCCCACGTGATTTCGGTAGACGCGACAATGCCTGCAGCGAGATCAACATCGAATACGCCTGGAGGTCGGTCTCGAGAACGCACCACGTTGATGTAAGCTTCTAAGGCGCCGGACGTGGCAAAATCGATGGAGGCCTCCTCCATGTTAAAGAAGTAGTGTTGAATGTATCCGCCCCCCACGGGACCGACGGAGTCCGCCTCGGGAACTGGGCACTTCAGTAGCCACTCGATGGCATCGGCGATCTTTGTGATGGCAGTAGCTCTCACACTCTCCTGCTCTGAGCTGGAAGGAGCAGTGTTGATCAAGGCCTCAAATGAGGGCGCAGAGATATACTCCATGACGAGATAAGTGCTGCCGTGCCCATCGTCGAAGACCTCGTACACGCGAGGCACGCGAGGCGCGCCAGGCGATCTTTGGGCTTGCTGATAGAAATGTGCTTGGGTACGGGCCTCTGCCACCAGGTTTTTGATTCCCCTTTTAACGAAGATGAACGAGCCGGGCAAGGAGCTGTGTGGGACTTTAAAGTTCCCGTAGTCCTCTGAGCAAAACGCGATGATGGACTGCGAAACGTCTGTCGGTAGTGAAAGGATAACATACGCACATACTCACCTGGGAGCTGACTGCCGGCTCGAGCGGCGAGAACACGATTCTCATAGGAGGGATGAAATTGGAGAGAGATGACCGCTGGCTCTATACACGCGCTCTGTGCGGAGTTTAAACTACCGCGTTTCGAGAGTTGCTCCTGCGTCTCCACAACCTAACTCACATTGACTCCTGATCGGTAATATTCACACCGCAATAGCCAACAGAATACCTCTGATGGTGAACGTGAGTTTGACGCCAGAGCCCATGGCTGATTGCCTTCGTCGAGGATAAGGCAACGTCTGCGACCCCTCTCGAATAGGCACCGCTCCGAGCCTCAGTTCCCTGCGTCGGACGTGGATCAACAACAATGACCTCCCGCTTGAGCTTGTGGACAAGGTGTAGGACGGTGTTGGCGTGGAGGACGCGGGGTGCAGCGCGGGGGCGTGCCGAAGGTCGCAGATGCGCTCGGTGCACGCGTGACAAAGTCGCGTGAGTTGCGTTCCGTGAAAACCGCGCCCGTGTCAAAGTACGTTTCTTCGTGCATGTCCAGGAGCGCGCTCTTGACGGCGGTGTGTCGTCGTACGGTTGAGCACGAGGCGCGGCTGGTTTGACAGGATATGAGCACGCGGCCGATGGAGGATACTATGACCGACCTCCCGCCTTTGAATTTCGTCTCGCCGCTGAAGACCTTCGGCCGGCACCAGGGTGTCCGCAAAATGCAGGACTCGACATTCCGAAACCAAAGTTACCGATGGTGCCGTGCAAGATTTGTCCGCGAGCGCAGTTGCAGCAGGTCAGCAGAACGGGATGGATGGAAATTTGGTGAAGAGCGCGAGTATCGGTGGGGCGGGAGGGATCCGCGGCGTGCTCACGGGCAAGAATGTCCTCAAGCTCGTTGATGGACTCATCTAGCCTGGTCAAGTCCAGGGCCCCGGAATGTGCTCTGTATAGCACTGGTTGGGTTCGAACCTGCCGAGACATTCAGCAAGTAATCTGAAAACGAGGGAAAAGGCGCACCCAAATCACGCGCTCATCCTTCGCAGTCGGCACTGTAGTTGACTTCGTGAGCTTGGATCGGGATCCCCAGGGAAGGGGCGTACGGCGCTGCGCACACTAGACACTGCTGTCCTCTGCAACGCTCTGCGCAACCGCGGCATGCCCTTGCCCTAGCCCTTGCCCTTATTCTGTTGCCCTCCGGGTGCCCGAGAATGCTAACGCCCTCACGTCTGTCTGTTTACCATGGAACATGAGAACACAGCGCGGATGAAATGGCGCAGGCGCGCTCGACCTCCGCGCTCTTGTCGTCGTGCGTTCTCCACGTCCACGACGCGCATTGCAGGCGCCGCGGCGGTGTCAGCGTTGCAAAATATTCTGTAAGCGTGGGCGGTGGGAGCGTAGTTGTCGAGCATCTTCGATCGGAGTTGCGGAATGGACGGCTGCAGGAGGGCGTGCCGCGGCCGCGTGGGCCGGCGGAGCGCCGGGCGCAGGCGCATTATCTAACTGGCAAACGTGAAGTGCACGTCCATCCTCGAGATGCTCAACACCGACTCGTCACTCGCGACATGCACCGTCATGGCCTCCGCCGAGTATGCCCCCGATCCTCTCACACGCCTTGTTCCAATTCGTTCGCACTGTACCGCGCGAGTCCGCGCCCCGCCAGCGTCAAATCTCTGCTTCCCTAGTACTTAATAGTATCGCCTGTCGACACAGCCAACCACGAGGCAGATAACTGGGAACTCATCCATCGGCAGCATTAGACTTCGGTTTCTCGTCGGCCCACGCCGTGCATCGTACCATGTCCTCCCCGGATGGTCAGCTCCCTTCGATAACCGTCAAGGCGGTCTCAAATCCAATCTTCGACAAGGCGCTTGAAGAGCACCGGCAGCGTCTCAAGGACTGGGAGCTTGCCGACTTCGCCCCATCGACACCTGAGGGGGTGCGCAGCGTCGTTGCTGAGTACCACTCGAACCATGCAAAGAAGAGCCGCCTTCTGCGATGCGTGCAGCGCATCAATCGAGTCATCGCGCCTCTGGAGAAGTTCTTCAGCGCGGTGGACCAAGGCGTTTCGTCGCACCCTGAAATCGCCGGGATTGTGTGGGGTGCGCTGAGATTCGTGATGCAGGTGAGTGACGTCTCTTCGTATGTGCATCTTTCGACTGAGGCATCTGCAGACCATTCGCAGCTTATCGGCGTACTTTGCAAAGATTGGAGACATGCTCGAAGACATCGCAGAGGATCTTCAATACTACCAAGAGTACGCCACCACGCTGTACGCGAAATCCGAGAGAGTGATGAAGGTGGGCCGTCTCGATATGACACTCCCCATCAAAACACTCCATTAATCGACGGGTAGATTCTTGCAAATGTCTATGGTGACATTCTATTGACGTGCACTACGATCCGACGGATATATACAAATTCCCGGGGCTTACGCGGTGAGACATGCTTCGGTGGTATCGTTTTGCGAATGTCTACAATTACATGCCCAGGGACGTTATGTGTCTTTTTCCGCGCTCTAAACCCTTGGAACCATGCTGTCGACGATGTCACGAGCAACCTGAAGCGCCGACGCGAGAAACTGGATAAGAGTATCCTGCAGGAGGAGAGGACGATAGCTTATCAACAGCGACAGAAGGATGAAGAGAGGGAAGCCGAAAACAAGAAGAGGAGAGAGGAGGAGGAGCAGCGACGTTTAGAAGAGCAGAATACCAGGAGGCTCGAGGAAGCTCGGGCACGCGAGAGGGAGAGGGTGCAAATGTTAGACGAGCGGAAACGCGGTGGGCTTATTTCTTCCGTTCATGTGTGCGCCATGGCTAATTCATCGCCTCGCAGACTACCTCGGAAGTCTTCCGTACTCTCAATGTGTTACCAAACACGAAGCCTGTCGTCGCGTCCTTTCGAAGCATCTGGACGCTGGACGCTGGCTACTCAATCGATCGGAATTTACAAATTGGGCGGAAGGTCCGGTTTCCTCGTCCGGTATACTGTGGCTGCGTGGCAAAGGTAAGCTCCCCAAGCACACTCAGTGAGTGTCAGCTAATCGCAGCATCACGCAGCCGGAGCTGGCAAGACGATACTCTCGTATGTGACACGCATGCTCGACCTCTATCACGCGCTTACCTGCAGTAGCTCCATTGTGGTGCACTCGCTTAGTACTCAACCCGCCGAGGGAAAGACTGTGGCATACTTCTACTGCCAGTTCGATGACCCTCAAAAACGATCGGACCCACGCATCGTCATCGGCACACTCCTCCACCAAGTCGTCTCGCAGCTACCCGCAGACGATCGCCACATGCCGGCTCTTGACTCGTCCCCTCCAGATCTCGACGCATTGCGTGACGCACTATCTTCCATCGCCAAGCAAACCAACGGTGTATATCTCATTGTTGATTCTCTCGACGAATTTGACGACGGCAGCCGCTGGAAGCTCGTTCAAGCCCTGAAACGCCTCTCGCACGATGCGAAGGTCTTTGTGACGAGCAGGGACCTACTACCGAGTCAATACCAGGACGATACTCTGGCCCTCCTTCGCGACGTACCTGTCATCTCTGCAGATCCTGCGCATGTCAAGGGAGACATCATCGGCTTCGTGGAGCGGAATGTTCGCTTTATCGAAGAGGATGGATTGGATACGTCCGACGATCCCGAGCCGCCGCTCAAGGTCGCGAGTCTTGCCTTGCGCGACGACATCAGGAAGGTGCTTTGGAACGGGCTGATGGAATGTAAGTATTAAAGACTACGGATGCCCAGGACGCGCTGACACACTACACTAGGTTCCTCTACGTTCGGTTACAGATACTGCACCTTCGGAGGCAGGGGACGGAGCACGAGCTTCGGGTTGCTCTGCAGTCGCTGCCGTCGGGTATCAGCGCAACGTTCAACAGGGCCCTACAAGACATCGAGGCGCTACCACCGCAGCGACGCGACCGTGTCAGGAGGCTGTTTCGATGGCTGGCTTGCTCACCGAATCCGCCTAGAGTCGAGGAATCGTGGTCGCCGTCGTGGTTGACGATATGGGTGACACCTGGGATGAATCTAGAACTATCACACGACCTTCCTCTCTTCTCGAAGACTGCGGAAACCTAGTCAACAGAACTGTCATATTGTCCAAGCAGGAGCGAAGTGAGGCAGGTCGGTTACTTCAGTCCAGGATTCAGTTTGTCCACGCTTCCGTCAAAGAGTTCCTCGTCTCAAGGCCTTCATCACCCGAGGAGGCACCTCTACCAGCTTACCATTTCTACCCTCTATCGGAAGCACGTCTGCCTCTCGTCCTTACCGGATTCAAATATTACCACGTCGTGAATCCTAACCAATCGACATTCATAAAAGTCACTTGGTGTCTGATGAATGGCAAGTCCAATTACGGTTAGCAGGAGAAGATGGACAACATTTACTCTCTGCCTTCCGCCAGTTCTTGGACTCCGGAATGAGAAAGAAATGGGGAGCTTTCTATCAACCCAGACTTTCGTTGTATTGGAAAGGCTACGACCTGTACAATTCCAGCACAGCAGCCTACACGAATCCCTGCCCCTTCACCATATTGCTATCGCCCTCCACCTGCCCCACATTGTACCAGAGCTTGTCAAGCATAATAGCCACACCATAGAGGCCATCGTGACCGCAGACCTCGAGGACATAAACAAGCCCAGCAGTCATGGACACATGGCACTTCACGTTGCGTGCGCTACGTTCGACAGGTTCTCGACGACGATCGCGTCCTGCGATTCCTGTTAAAGGAGGGCGCGGATGTTGCCGCAGTCGATCGTGATGGAAAGACGGCGCTTCATGTCGCAGCAAGCAATCCAAGAGCCACATCCCTCTCCAGTTACTTCTAGACCACGGATCGGATGTGCACGCCACCGACAACGAAGGGCAGACAGCACTGCATCTCGCGGCCCGGGGCAGGTGGGAATCTGCGGTCCCGAAAATGATGCGCTGTGGAGCAGACGTGAACGCCAGGGATCATCGCGGCCGCACACCGCTGCTCACAGCGTGCTCCGCTATCTCGAATTCGGATGCGGAAAGAACGCTTAAGATTGCGCGCGTGCTGTTCGAGCACGGCGCCTCGGGTTCCGTGGTCGACGCCGCCGGCAAGACTGCACACTGCACATCTCCGCGGAGGATCCCCGTCGTCGCTCAAGGTGGATCCCGGACGGCATGCTTGTGGCGGGCGGTGGAGGAGCTGCTGCAGTTACTGCTCGCGCACGGAGTAGACCCGCACGTTGTCGATTCAAGTGGCCGGCGTGCAGCCACTATGCTCGAACTGCGGAGGCTTATATATTCTTGCAGGGAGCGGTCGGGGAGGAGCCAGACATGAAGAAGCTACGGAAGCTTCCCGCGGCAGACCGTGCACTAGGACGAAAGTATGTCTTCACAAAACATGAACCGCACAAAATAAGATATAGGCTATAGCCCAAGTGTATGGTCAATGATGAATCGATGATGCCCGGTTGCGCTTGAAGAAATGCCACGAACACTACGAACATGACCGCACTACGTCCTCGCAGGAAGGCGTCGTAGGTATCCGCCGGTAGTACTCCGAAGGGGTAATGTAGCTAGTAGCTTGCTATCGACTGATGTGCGGGGCACTACGAGATGCGAGCGACGCGCGAATCTTGCCTGGGCATCTTTACCAGGGCATTGGCTCAGCGGTCGAGGGGGGCATATCTGTCGTTCCGAAGAGCTGGACACGGTCAAGTTTGACATGGAGACGATCTGTTGAGTTGGATCAGCATGTTAGTTTTCCGTTCTGCAAACATGCAGACAGCTTTCGGGCGGAAAGTTGCCCGCGAGTAGATGATGTACATTTTAATAGAAGGATAGTACTATAGCGTCAGAGCTTCGCTTTCACAGGCACTTGAGAAGATACTTGAACAACCCTGTGCAAAAAGGTGGTCAGTTCCTGAGATGCAAATACCGCAGGGTGCGCTGCTTACAATTTGCCTACATTTCCTCCGTTATACAGCAGTGGCAACGCCTCAGGCGCCTTTTCCAAGCCTTGGACTATATGATATCGTGACTTCAAAGACCCATCGGCGATCCAAGAGCTGAGGTCCTTCAGTGCGCGAGGGTACTCCTTAACGTAGTCGAACCTGTTTGTAGAGCGGTGAGCAAAACTACGTCACGCGGTGGTGGACTGCTTACACGATGAATCCCTCGATTTTCGCTCGCTGAGAAATGAGGTTCATGTATCCAGAGAGGCCTTTTGGCCGGACAGCATCTAGGGTGACCTGTTAGATTGTCGCGCGAGGGATGTGATACATGCCTACTGACTGTAATCAGAAATCGCGCCTATGAAATACGATAGTCAGTCAAAAATAGTCGTTAACGTAGTCATCGGCAAGCTTACCACAGAGAATGATGCGAGCATTCTTCTGCATCCTGGACAAGGCGAGATCCAAGATGTTACCACCGACATTGTCAAAGAAAATGTCGAAATAGCCGGCAGCCTCCTTGAACTCTTTGGCGAAGGTCGGGCTTTTATAGTTGACGGCCTTGTCCACACCGAGGTCCTTCTCTAACCATTGGCATTTTTCGTCCGTGCCCGCGATTGCGATCACCTTTGCGCCCTTGATCTTGCCAATCTGGCAGGCAAAGGAGCCGACGGCGCCTGCGGCGCCAGACACTACGAGCGTCTCGCCAGCCTTGATGTTTCCGACGTCAATGAGACCCTGGACGAGCAAGTCATCAACTCGGTGCAGTCACGAGATGAACGAGCGAACGCACGAAGTAGGCGGTCAGACCTGGACGGCACCGTGAGCGTTCGAGCAATCGTCTAAGCAAATACAAACGGACCTGTCATGCCCAGCGGACCGAGGAAGTCCAACGTCTGGCCCCAGGCGTACCCTGCAAGACAAGCTCAAGAAAGCGGTCCGACACAGTCAACATGCGCGCACGTACTGCAGCTTCTTGACTCCTTTCTCCTTCAGCACTGCATACTCGGTCCATCCTGCTCCGAAGCGCACCGTCAAACCTCACCCAGGACGATCTCCATGTAACCACGCACCGGGAGTCGCCTCCACGACGTCGCCAACCCGCAGCCGCGCACCGTCGCCGACTGCGACGACCGTGCCCAGCCCGCCCGCGCGCATGACGTCCCCGAGCTTGACGGGCTCGATGTAGCTGCGCGTGTCGCGCAGCCACGAGCGCATCGCGGGTCGAGCGACAGCCAGTCCGTCTTGACGAGCACCTCGCCCTTCCCGGGCTTCAGTCGAACGGCACGACCTCCTTGCGGAACGTGTTGGGCTCGATGTGCGCCTGGGGCCGCTCGTTGAAGACGATGCGCGTATAGTGAGTGGGGGCCATAGTTGTGTGGGGGCCGAAGAGGGTGTGGGTTAAGAATTGCGCGCGCCTGGCTATATATTATTAGGATGTTTGGTAAATCGGTTGGACGTATGGATCATTTGCAGCGCTTCAGCGCTTAAGTGACCGGTCATTGTGGGCGTCCGCGTCGAGCCTATTCACATGCTGATGTTGGCTCGTGATCCGAGAGGCGGCCGAACTGTCTATACTCGACTGGGAGCTTTCTCTTACACGGGCGCGGACTCTTAGCGAACAGCGCTAGCAGACAAAACTTCACTATAGGTGCTTTTGATTATACTTATTATTTAATATGTATGCGCTCTTCACGAGAGTTCGCTGTCCTTCACCAAATGCGCCAGAACTCCCTGTTCCAGCGTCGTCTCCCACAGCTCAATCTTCGCCCTCTCAAGCTCCACCATGAGCTGCCGTCGCCGCTCCTTCGCGCGCTGGATAACGTCCTGCTTGTTCAGCTTCGGCGCAGCCTTCTGCGCGACCCGCCTCGAATCCAGCAGGGCCATGAGCTGACTCGCCGTCGCCAACGCAGGAGGCGGCGCTACCGTCGCAGCAGGATCCACAGATGCAGGGCGAGAGTCGGCATACGGCTGGAGGGGATATGAATGTGGTTGCTGAACCACGTGCGGCCGCGGAGCAGCGGGGGGTATCGTCATGACGGGTATGGCTTGCTGAGAAGACGAGGTGGTGGCCATTTCGAGGAGCGCGGTCGCTGCGGCGACCGGGTCCTCTGCTACAGCAGCGACGAGCCGTTGAGACACACGCAGGCGCCGACGGAGAGCTGGCCGAGACGTACCTTGGTCGGATCGGTATACTTCTGGTTCTGTTTGCATGTCCTCCCGGGGTGTAAGAGGGCCCGGGTCGAATAGAGAGCTTGTCGACGCCATCGGTGACTGGATCAGCGCAGGAGTTGACGAACTCGCCGCGAACGCGCCGTTTGACCCTACCTCGGCACCCCCGGCGGGCGGCCATGTCATCTCCAGCAGCGCAGGGTCGATCATGGCGTCCGTAACGTTGCTCTGGGACAAAAGCAGCGGCTCGCTTGCGGGAGCGGAAGGAGTAGGTGCTTGATTGACGTCCATGGCAGACAGCGAGCTGCCGTTCAGGATCGCCATCAAGTCAGCGAACTGCGGGGACGACATGGTATCGAGCGCGCTCGCGTCGTCTTGAGATCCAAAGAAGTTCGGTTCGGGAGTAGACGCCTGTTGCGGAAGATGGGCAGAGGACGAGTTGGCGCCTGAAGAGGGTTGAGACAACGAGCTAGAGAGGAGCGACGCGATCAAGTTGTCGAAAGGAGTCCTGTCCTGCACGCTCGGGAGGGGGACGCCTGACGGAGGTGTGGAGGAATGCGAGGGGGCATTGGTGACATCCCTGATCTCCTGCCGATTCCAAAACGCCTGAGACAAGGCTTGGGAGTCCACAGGCGCATGTCCGTACTGCATGTACGTCCTAGCTCCCGCGCTTCGAGCAGCTCCCTTCACCAAGCTCACCAGCTGGGCGAGCAGCTGCTTGACCCTCTCCCGCTCCCAGCGCACCCGATATTGCTCTGGGCCCTCTCCATGCGGGAACGGATACGGCACGTCCCAATCTGCTGCCCCGGCAGGGACATTGTACAGCTTGCGACGCTTGGCCGACGGACCTGAGTCTTCTTCCTGTGATTCTTGACAGCCTCGGGTCCAGCCGCCCGAGGACGGATGCGGCGCGGTGCTGCTTGCGCCCGAAAGGAGGCGCAGAAGGGACTCGAGGACAGGGAAAACGTTTCCCTGCTTCACGAGAGAAGTTATCACCTCTTCTCCTGTAGGGCGAGTGAGATGGGAGGCATCGACTGCGTAGGCACCTCCCTGTCCGAGAGGAGGAGGGTTGAATGCGTCCTCTACGACGATGGGGTTCTGCGATGTGCATCCACGGCTGTGGCGCTTCGCCAGATTCGCTGGGTTTACGCCACCCACGAGGCCCGCATGGCCGAGCAGTGCCTGTTGATTGCGCAAGAAGTTGGCGGGTGGCGGTTCATCGGGGTTGGGCAACTCGATGGGGGGAGGGGGAGGGCGCGGGGTCGATGCTCGTTCTTCCCCTTTTGGCTTCTTCGTGTGGGAGGTACCCGAGAGTGTTCCCGCGACGACGAGGCCGATGATTGAACCGATGATATGCGCGCTGGCTCGGGCGCGAAGATCGATTGGCTAGGATGGATGGTGGTTGGGCGCGACGAAGAAGGGGTAGGGGATGTAGAGGGCTTCGAGGATAGCTGACTTCTCAGGAGCAAAGCTGCCGGGTTGAGGGGAAGTTCAGAATTATTATGGGAACCAGGAAGTGCAATGGTCCCCACGTTTTCTGCAGCACCCGGTCCTGTTGGCAGCGCTAGCTCGGGTGACCTACCTCTGGACGGCGATGGCGGAGGCGAGCCAAAGAGCGAGTCCTCGCCATCGTCAAGGCCGGGTTGCACATGCGTTTCGTCGACTTGCATGTGCTGATAATCGTGCGACGTGGTTGGTTCAGATGAGAGATCGGGGGCAAAACGTGTGAAGCACCTTTTGTGTGGAGGCGCCAGCTTGCTAGCGTGCGTGGTGTACGCCCGGAGAATGTCGTCGGCCACAGCGGACTGTTGATCACCGTGCCTGCTGCGCGGTCCTAGCTATCTGGTGATAAATGAGAAAAGCGGGCGAAGGACGACACAAAACGTACAAAATTGTGGACAGCCTCTGCGACGCACAGCCTACGCCGGATATCACAGCCTGGAGTAAACACGGAGGAAGACAAATGCAGGCTGCGAGGTGGTGGTGGAGAGTTAAGAGTAACGCAAACAAGCCCCAACGCGGCACGCGCCTTTTCCCTCATGCAGCCACCCGCTCCGCCACCCCGCTCGACCAGGCCGCAGCTCAGCATCCCCCACGGTGCGCGTCAGCCAGAGATCCCAAGCCCATCACTGTCCTGGGCACCCTATGCCTTCGAACTCAATGGCCAGGCCAACAGCTATGACAATCTCGCCACAGGCAGCGCGCGATCTTATGACTTCCCGGTCGCGTCTCCTATGACGCCCTACGCGTCCCCCAGACTCGCGGTGCCCGACTGGCAGCGACCGCGCACGACCAGCTCATTCTCGCAGGAGTCGGCCACATTCGCTTTCCAGAACCTCAGATGATGTACCGCTCAAGCTCGCAGAGCTCGCCGCACCGCCCCATGCACCGCAACTCCAAGAGCGACGCCGGGTTCTCGCCGCCGCTGCCGCCGCCCCCAATGATCTCGTCACGCTCATCTGTAGCTAGCTTTAGTAGTTATAGCACCGAGGTACTGTCTTGTGCATGCTTTGATCTTAAATGTCATTTCCTCATCTTCGATCCCTAGAATGCTGCGAATGATCTCCCGGAGCTCGCCAAACTCAGGTTTCTGTGCTGTCGTATCCTTTCCACGTTCCGAAGTGCTAACATGCTCGCGAAAGTCTCGATACAGATGAAGGCCTTGCCCGATTTCAAGCAGGGGAGGTGCCAGAGCAAGATGAAGAGTGGTCGCGCTTTGTGCCACCCCAAGCACAGGAGGCGGTAGGGAAGCACGAGGTACAGAGACAGTCGGTTCTATTTGAGGTGTTCAAGTCGGAGAAGGACTATGTCAGTGATCTGGAGCTATACAAAGAGGTGGGGTCGTTCACCTCTTCGAATGTGCGCGAGTTCACAGCCGTGTCAAGATATTCATTGAGCCGTTAAGAAACTCGGGGACTGAGGTCATGTCGCAAGAGAGGATGAAGGGCTTTACGAAAGAGGTCTTTTGGAACATTGAGAAGATCCTGGCCAACCATCAGCGCATGCTCGGATCCCTCTTCAACCGTCAACGAGAACAGCATCCCCTTGTGCAGAGCGTAGCAGACATCATCCTCGACAGTGCGTAGATCTCGCCTCCTCCACGCGTTTCGGTGTTGATCAGATGCAGACGCCCTTATTTTTATGCCCGAGTACGAGACCTATATCAAGCATTCGCCTATATCCATGGAATACCACCGGAAGGAGCTCAAGCGAAATCCTAAATATCAAGTATTTATACAAGCGTGTACGCAGGACCCCCGTCTCCAGCGCCGCGACTTCAAGACCTTTGTATTCCGACCTGTCACTCGCCTGCCCAGATTGAAGCTAATCATGGAGCGCATGGAAGCACTAACAGACATGGAACACCCCGACAAGGAGACTATTCCCCTTGTCCTGGCCATTCTTGGCGATCTCATCAGAAGCACCGAGCCTGGAATTGTCTCTGCGGAAGACAAGGTGAAGTTCTGGTCAATATGCGAGAGCCTTGTCTATTCGCGAGGCGAGATCATCGTAAGATATTTTGACGAACTCCGTTGACTTTTCGCTGACTACCACCATTGACAGGATATGGACCTCTACGATGACAGCCGAACACTCGTGCATTCTGGTATGCTGTCTCGAAAACAGCGGTCGGATAGCTGGCACGCTTGGACAGACCTTATGGGCGCATTATTGGACAATTACTGTACGTCATCTCGGGATCTCAAGCGACGTGACTCTCATCGTGGCTTCAGTCCTTCTCCTCAAGGAGGAGACACGGCCGAATGGGGGCGTCAAACGCCAAGTTGTATCAAGAGTAAGCATCTGAACTCGCGATGTAATGGCTTTTCTGATGGACGGCGTAGCCTATACCCTTAGAATATCTCCGCCTAGAATCGTTCAAAGAGTCCCCAGAATCCCGGAGGGAACGGCCAGACACTGGCTTCATTATGGGTTCGACTAAACTGGAGATATATCCATTCACTATTCATCACGCTGGAGCGAAGGGGACGCGGAGGTACACGCTCTATACGACGTCCGCCGCGACGAGACAGAAGTGGTATGAGGCGTTTGTGGATGCCATTGGCGTGCGGAAAGTCAGGCAAGAAGCTAACATGGTGAGCAGCAACGTGCGCGGTGTTCAAGATATACGGCGCTGACGTTTCATTATCAGTGGTTCTCTCCTCAGTCGTTGAATGACGGCTTCTTCCGCATCATATCGCCACGCATCCCCTTTGCGACTGGGACACGCTTCACCGGACGTGTTACCTGCGCCGCACCTTTCTGTTCGTAGGCGTTCTAATTGTTTATGTGACGTCTGGATCATCTCACAGTCCTGCAGCTCGAGACGGACGCAACTATCTCGTTGTTGGTTGCTCAAATGGCATCTACATCGGCCAACGTGCTGACCATTGTGCGTATACAGGCTTTGTCTGCCCTCGGGTCCTGTGCCTGACCGTATCCCAGCGTTTCACAAAGCGCTGGCCATCATCAGCCCGACCTCTATGGTAGTACTTCCCGAGTTCAACAAGGTCATCATCCATCAAGAATCGGCGATCCTGTCGTACTCGCTCGAACTCCTTCTCCGCGTCTCGCAGGGCCTCGCCACCGCCCAGAGTCTGGAAGCGTCGCTGGAGAAGGTGACGACAGAGGGGACCGTGCTCTTCTTCAGAGTAGGTCACATAGCCAATCGCACGTTGGGTGAGCACGATTATCGAGGATGCTCTGCGACATGTTGGCTGATGCAGATGCAGTGGTTTACGCCTCGAAGAGCTTCTTGCAAGTGACGTTGCACACCATCGAAGTTGTCAAGCCGGGCGACACCAGTAGTTTGACGCCGCTACGTGCAAGCAAGGGGTCGCTATCGTACCGACCGTTCGGATCCGTAAGGATGCTGCTCTTGGTCGTCATCCAACGTGCTGACCTTTGTTCTAGCCTGCGTACGTCTCGCGGAACACACATGATGTAGCCTTCTTGCCAAGCAGCGTCGGCATCTGCTCGGACAAGGGCATCACGGTCTTAAATCCAACAAAGTGCGTTTGATTGGCCGCGTTACATGTGGTCTCGCGCTGACCAGAGGAATCAGTCTATCTTCTTCCTCACCCACGGTCGTCCCGAATTTCAGCGACGCCAGCGTAAATCTGCCAATGTCCGGGCTGAAATCGCGGTGCGAGGCATGCAAAGTCCTCGGTCTGGTCCGGTGCGACAGCTCAGAACTGCTCGTCATCTACGACGGTAAGATTCCGCTCCGATCGCATACGGTCTTCTCGATCCTGACGGCGAGCAGAAATGGGGTGCTACATCGACAAGTACGGCAAGCCCGCGCGAATGTCGGGGTACGTGCGCTGGGAGTGCAAGATCGCGTCGTACATCCGGCGCGGCACGCACATCCTCCTCTTCTCGCCCGAGTTCATCGAGGTGCGGAACGTGAACTCCGGGCGCCTGGTGCAGGTCATCGAGGGGCAGGACATGCGGCTGCTGCACTCCGGCCTGTCTGAGAAGGACATGATCGTCATTGGGAGGAAGGGCCGGTTGGAGGACAAGACGGGGCTGAGCGAAGCGCTGGTCGAGCTCGTGCAGACATCGGAGATCTCGACGCCCGCGCCGGCGAGTGCGGTAGAGGGCCTGTGGGATGAGTGGGATATGTCGTGAGATCGGTGTAAAGGACAGTGCTTGTATATGGTATATGTATGCAGTGTACTGTATATTGCGTAGTGCTGTAGCCCGCAAGTCTGTTGTCGATCTACTGTACGGTCCTTGTAATGCCTAGTGTATTTGTTGTGCGCTATGTGAATGCGCTGGCGTATATGTGTGAGGCTGGCGGGCTGACAGCTGGCGGGCTGGGCGGCTGCAGGGCGGCTGGCGGCGGCGGACACGACGCGTTTTTCAGGAGCACAGCCACAAGGCCCGTGCGCACCTGCGCAGCGTATATAACGTAGGCCCCCTGCTTCCGAAATCCTTACCACTCTGGCCTTTTGGCTTAGATCAAGTGTAGTATCTGTTCTTAATAGTTTAACCACTATTATGGGGGCACCGCCCCCATTCTTGGTTATCTAATTTTTGCCGCCTCTGCTCCTTGGGCTCTGCTTGCAACCCGGGGACGCGATGACCTTGCCGCTGCACTACTGGCTTGTGTTGTCGGGGGATCCACTTGCTCTTTTCCTTTGCTGTTCCTGTCGTTGTCTGCCATTCGGTGGATGCTGGGGCACAGCAAATGAACTCGAGAAGTGGTTCTCTTGTGGCCACATTCTTTGTATGCTTTTCAGGAATACATGTCCCTATTTGTATGATATGTACATGCCTTGTCGGGAATAACTAGGAATGCATGTCATGGCTGTCTTTGTGCTTGCTAAGTATGCTGTAGCCATGTAATATGATTTTGTAATAAATGAGAGATGAGGCTGTCAATGAGCTTGGAAATATCCCGGACATTCGGATGACATCCTTCTCGTGCGGCGCGACAAAGGCTGCTTGTTCCCACCGCTCGTTGAGCTCGGGCTGTTGTAAGTTACTCTTGCACTGTGCGCAGCTCTATCCCTCCAATCCTGGCGCTTGGTCCGTTTCTCTTGAGCGCTTCGTTCCCATCTCCGGCTGCATGAAGCTCACAACTTGAAGTGGCGGCCATGGCGCGACGCTGGGGACGACTCTTGCTCGCTCTTGCTCCTGCACCTCTCCATGGCGCGCGTCCTTGGACGTGTACCAGACAATCCTGTGGGGCCTGTAGGGGGCGGTGCGGTTACACAGGTGTCAACAAGACGCCCCCAGCCGCGCTAGCGTATATATATGCTTCGGCTTCGCAATGACATCCCTCCAGTCCCCCTTCCCCTTCCCTGCTGCGCAGTTTGCACTCCACAGCAGTCCACACCTAGTTTTGTCACTCGCAGAGTATGCCGGCCGACACTGGAGCGTTCTCGCAGTGCGTGATTTGCTCCCGTGCTTCGCGTTCGGCCGTTTACTGACGACGTCCTCTGGCAGAGAGTGGCAGCTCACAGGTGCGACCTGCCGATCCCGTCCACTAGTTTCCCCAAGCTGATCCCGTCTTTCTCCTAGTTTGTCACACGCCGAACCTGAAGCAGCTTCGGCGAGGCAAATGGTCTCCCATCGTTACCGTCTATGTCGACCGGCATCATTCCTGTGGTGTGGTCCTCGGCGCCGACAACGAGAGCCACAAGCGCGAATACACCGTCGCCTTGTATGTCGTTCGATCGCAACGCAAATTGTCCACCTGAGCTGACCACCACACAGGCCTACGGTCCGTCCGGACAGCACACTAGTGATCTGCGTGTCCTGTCAGCGCAAGGGCCGATCCAAGGCGAAGAGGAGGAAGAAGCGTCAATTGGCAGCCTCGGCATCGCTTTCCTTCGCCGAGATCCAGGAAGCACAAGAAGGCGCACGTTGTATGCTCGCTCCTCAGAGTTAGCGGCACATGCTAATCGCGATTCTTTCGCCAGACCTGGAAATTCCCCTTCAATGTGTTGCTATATCCGGCCACAGGAACTCGCCCGAGAGGACAGTGAATGTGTCGCTGTTCGTAAGGCTCGATTGCACCGACCCTCCACCGACAGAGGCGAGCAGCTCTTTCCTCAGCACGGGTGCGGGGCCGACGCCTACGACAGCATCAGTCACCGACCTCGACGACGACGGCGTCGAAGACCCTTGGATGGGCGTGTCCGATGGCGAAGAGTCTGTTCACCTTCAAGTCCCGCCGACCACCCTCCGCCGCCGCCGCCGCCGCGAGCCCCAGGGCTACCGCGTGGACTCGCCAGACATCATATCGTGGTCCGCACAAATCAAAGACAAGCTGGAAGAAGAGGTTCGCGTGCGGCGGAGGAACTCCCTGGTGGAGCCGCGGCGGTCCGTCATCTTCCCCTTGCTCCTGCCCCTGTACATCCAGCGCGGTCTGTCCCCTACATCACTGCAGTCCTTCGCGACATCCGTGGTGGACCAGGTTACGCTCTTCCGTGAGCTACGCGATGCTCAGGACGAGGCTGCCTTTGAGGCAATACGGGCGCGCCTCGTGAATGAATGGACTTTCGAGGGCGCTTCGGTAAGCCTTTCCACTTGGTGATCTTCCTCGGTCACTGATTGTCAACACAAACATCCACAGCTGTTCGCTGTTTTTGCGTACGTGTCATATATGCGTGTTACAAGTTGTGCAAAGGCTCAAGACTATTCTCTTCACAGATTGGGCACGACCGTATTCGGCTTCTCCCCGGACGCTATATTCCCTGTCAACAGTCCTGCGAAGGTCGCTATCAAGATATCCTTCGTGTCGGCGGGTGTCGGCGGCGGAGTGCTTTCGTTGCTCTGGTTTCGATACGGCAGTTGCAGCGCAGAGCGACTCCGGGTACGTGCTGCACACTACGACGTCTTCAAGGCACATCTGACGCTGTTGTAGGCGCTCGCTCTCGACCAGTACCAATCATACTTGTTCTTCGCCCTCAAGTCCCGCGTGCCCCTCCTCGCCCTCGCCGTCGCGATCTTCGCCTTCGTCGCCTTCGCCACCGCGATCATCTGGCCCTCAAAGCCGCTCGCGTACCTGGCCATATTCGGCGCCATCGCGGGCGTCTTCTCGGTGCAGTACATCATCTACTACACCGGCCGACTGTTGCGCGCGGTATGGAAGGGCTTCATTGCGGTGGTGCGGTGGCTGGGCCCTGTCCGTCCCCCGGTCAATATGCCTATACCAATGGCGCCACTGCCTGCTCAGCCACAGCCGCCGCACCCAGCATATGCCCCTCCCCCTCCCTCGTTCTTTCAGCGGCCACCCCTCGCCCGACAGGCGCCGCCCTTCCCGATCCCAGTCCCGGTCCCATGACAGGCCGCAACGCCGATTGGACATCGAACCTTTCCGGAGTGTATATGTCACTCGACCCTTGCTGGCAGCAACATTGAGTTGCTGCGACAGAGGCATTGCGAGTCGATACTCGCTCTGCGCCGTGTCAGCAGGCTGCCTGAAGTCGGCTTTCAGCGACCAGCGCCATGTCCGCTGCCATCACTGACACACTGTTTAGTGTCGATCAATCCCCCGTAGACCATTTCCCGTCCATACAATGGTATGATTGTTGTGATACAATGATGAATCGACATCCCCTCTAATATCACGTCCGAACCCCACACTACTTGATACAGCAAACCCACAATACAACAAGGCAAATTAAATAAGCACAGCGCTACACTAGCTATTCCCGACAACGCGACGTTCAGGCTTTGACGAAAGTGGTCATGCCTTGCAGATTGGCCTTGGCTGGGTGAAAATGAGCACGAGAACCGTGGCATCAGCGTGGAAGTGGACGCACAGATAGTGAGCTTGGCTGCGCTCGCGGGTCCGGCAATGTCGACGTTCTGAAGTTCTGAAGCCTTGCCAGGAGCATTCACGGACAAGACCTGGATGGATGTGGAGTTGGGCTGCAGGACATACAGGAAGCTATAGGTATGTGCCATCAGCCGGTGCACGAAGACAAAAAAATGCGACGCACTCCTTGCCGTTGACCGAGGCGGCGTCAAGATCGATCGTGGCAGAATCGTTCTTCAGAGGATATTGCTGCGAGAGGTAACGGCCGTCAGGATGTACGTCTCACCAAACTGACAAAACACTGTGTACCTTGACAATGGTCGCGTTCAGCTGGTCGTTGACGTTGATCTCCGTGACTGTGGAGGTCTTGATGTCGGTCACGTAGAAGTTGCCCGACTGCTTGCTGAACGTCGCCCAGCACGTCGCGCCCTGGCCATCGATTGTCAAGGTCGACGTGCCCTTCGCGTTGGAGTTGTTGTCCCCGCTGCTCGAGTCGGCTTGCGGCTGCTGGCCAAAGTCAAACACGTCCGCGCCCAGAGCAGCGTCGGTGGCGAGGATGGCGTTCTTGCCCGGGATGACGCTCATGCCGAACGGCAGGAGGCCGCCGCTCGAGGGCTCGACCTTCTTGAAGGACTCGGACAGCGTGCCGTCGGTCTGCACTTGCCAGACTGCCAGGAAGCCCGGGCTCGCGGGCGGCCCTGGGTTCCCCTTGATGGCGGCAACGAGGTTCTTGCCGTCCTCGGTGAAGATGACGTGGCTGGCGGACCCGGCAGGGCCATTCGCGGGCGTCGTCTGGTTGAGGTTGAGCTGGCGGACGGTGTTGTTCTGCGCGACCAACCCCAAGTTGCTGTCGATCTTGTAGCACCTTCAAACTCACGTCAGCGTAAGCGCATTTATACGAGAAGCATATTTGGCACGTACGACACGCCGTTGATCTGGCCACCGTTGAGCACGCAGAGCTGGTCGCCCTTGCTGTTGAACGCCAAGGACATCGGGAACTCGCCCTCAGAGGAGACGGGCGTGCCGAAATGTGTCAGCTCCGACGGGTTGTCGGCGTTGATCTTGAACAGGGAAACCGTGTTAGAACCGGGCTTTGTGCATCGTCAATATCCTCAGCGTGGATCAATTTCAGAGCAGCGGCTGACTGACGTTTACGGCTGCGAGCACCTTGCCGGCAGCGGACGCCTTGACGGCGCCTTGGGAAAATAGGCCGTCGGGACCGTTCACACCTCCGTCATCTCCGTGCTGCCCACGCCCGTTGGTGGTGATCGCGCGAGCGAGGTTCTTCGTGAAAGGATAATTAGCTATGTACGGTCTCATATAATCGGAGATCAAGTCTCACCAATGTGCCGTCCTGCTTAATGTCCGCCGAGATAACAAAGTTTCCAGAGGGCTCGTTCGTGATAACTGCGTGGCATCAAATAAATGGTTATTGACGGGAACTGCCAAGCATGAAAAGTGACGCACAGTAGACAGCGCCCTGGGAAAAGTTGGCATTTTGCTTCGCGCTGTCATTCATCACAACGACCTTCCGGGTGAGGAGAGGGCCAGCCGAGACGAGCGAGGAGGTCGCAAGCACGCAGAGAGCAGCGAATGTGGAGGTGAGCTTCATTCTAAAGTGAGAGTTGGGAAGGATAATTCAAACGGTCCGGCCGACAAGTGAAGAGATGAAAGGCTGGAACCGGCAAAGGCAGAGCACAGCTCTGTAGAAGTAATAAGGGGATGGAGAGAGATCGTGGGGGTCCGGAAGGGCGGCTGGTCCTCCGTCGGAAAACTCTGAGATCCTTTATAGTGTCAAGGCGCCAACGGAACCACGTTCCATCCTATTGACTGTAACCCCAGCGGCGGCAGGCGGTGCGCTGATGGGATTGCCGCAGCGCGTTGTTTGGGCTTCATTTGGACAGCGTTCGGTTGCGTTCCTCGCGTTTCATGTCTGCTGCACAGCCATGAAGTCATCGACTGACTACTACACTTACTACATTCGGCACAGCGTAGGTTCTCGGGGCTGGGGACCATAGTGACGTTGGGAACGGTATTACAGAGCGGTTTCCTCGAGAGCATTCGATTGGTTGCTGAGAATCACGGTATGTACCGCCTGGTAGTACCGGTGGTCAGCACGCGTACGGGTCACGTTCATGAAGATAAGGTCTCTCCCGACTCGGGTCAGTGGTCACAGTTATTTATGTCAGGCACACCTACACGAGATGTGGAATCAATACATCATATGAAGAGATGGAAATCATAGCTGGTTGCGCACCGTTCTGTCATCACAAGGCTAAGGCTAGTCCCCTGGAAGCAGACTGAACGCGGCGGCTGATGATAGTCGATCAACCTAGGGTACAGACTAGAGCGCGGTCGAGTTACATAAACGAGCTCAAGCAAGAGGAAGCTATACGGGTGCAAGCCGTAGCTTGTCTGCGCAGATCGTTGATATTGTTGCCCCATAGACATCCCGAGCTGCCAGGATAGTTTTTCCGGTCATCAGCAGGCCAATAATGATGACAAGGATACGATCACATCGAAAGCGCTGTCAAAATGCCATATGGTTACAGTTCTACAAGCCTACACAGCATCTGAACATAATTTCAGCGAAGTGCCTCGTCGACAGACTAGCGAACAGAATAGTGTACCTTATCTATAGGTCACTCTGTCCCGAACACCAAGCACACGCCGTCATCCCCTGCGCTCACAGTGACCTCACCCCCGAGACCCAACGCGGCAGCCATGATGGGCCCCTGGTGGCCCTTATGCTCCCGTAGGAGAGTCGCTGACCGAGCGTCCCATGTCCGTAGTGTCTTGTCTGCGGAGCCCGAGACGAGGAGATGCGGCTTTGTGGGATGCACCATCAGACTTGTCACCGAGTCCTACAAAATTCCGAGCCCGTCAGCGAATGCGACAGCACTGGAGTGTATGCGCATACCTTGTGTTCGAGGGTAGCACGCAGTCGATTTGTGTTGAGATCCCATATACACGCCTTGCCGTCCGTGGCGCCGGTCACGACGGTTCCGCCGCCAGCTGCGCCTGTGCCGGAGCCACCCACAGTACCGACGATGTTGACGAACACCGCGGCCTCGACGCTCTCGCCATCTGCGTGAGAGCCGAGCGCAGCGACGACCTCCCCTTTGCTGAGACTGACGACCCGCACGCCGCCCGCCGCGCCGCCGGCAACTGCGAGTGTGGAGGAGGGGTTGATGGCGAGGGCCGTGATGCCGTCGAGGTTGAATCGCGCGCTGTGGGACGTCAGCTTGAATATTGGCGCGGACGCGCGCGGGTCCCAGTAGCAAAGATTGTTATCCGCGTCGGCGGTCACGATTCGTTTGCCTGGGAGGAAAGTCAGACGGATGTTTCGAGCGACGACGAGGATCTGCGGACCGTCGGGCGTGAACTCTCCGCACTGCACCGGGCCTGTGTGCCCGGCAAATACTTGCATCGTGTTGCCAGTGGGCACTATGAAACACGATCAGCAACGCACCAGCGATGAGTTCAATGGGAGGCGCACGTTGCCATAACCAAACCGTACTGTCGTTCGAGCCGGCCAGCAATACCGAGCCCTTGGGATGCCAACGCAACCACTACAAGGCGCCTGATCAGCACGTTTACGCCTGGGCACGGGGACGCACGCACCATGACTTCGTCCGCGCCTTGCAATTCCGTCAGGAACTCCCAGGTCTTGTAGTCCGCCGTGCCGACCCTCCGCCAGACACGCACGCGCCCGTCCATGCCGCCGGTGGCGACCATCTCGCCGTCGCTGCTGAAGCCGGACGCGGAGAGGCTGTCGGTGTGGCCGGTGAGCTTGACGACGATCTCGCCGCTCGTGACGTCCCATATGTAACCTGTTTCGTCCTCGCCGCCGGAGACGGCTAGCGGGGCGGTCGGATGGGTTGCGACGGTGAAGACAGATTGGCGGTGCTCGGGGAACTGCTGGATGGAGTTGTCCTCCCAGAGGATCTCGTCGTCGTCGTCGTCGTCGTCGTCCCCACCTTCGCCCTGCGGCAACTCGCCAAGCTCGTCGTCTTCGTCGTCCATGGGCTGGTCCTCGTCCTCCGGGAAGACCTCAGCCACATCGCCCTCGGCGATGAACTGCTCGGCGTCCAGGTCCGCGTCCTCTTCGTTGTGGTGCGATGCCATTTTGTAATCGGTGGGAGGTGGAAGTTGGGTTGTTGGTGACGTCGGGTCGCTCTGGGGGGTCTATAAGGACGTCGGGGCTGAGTCAACGCGCGGCGATGAAAGTTTTGGAAGAGGCCCAGTACTTATGAATCTTATCAGATACCTCTGACCAATCGTTGCTCGACCGTGCTCGAAGATTCTGTCGCCGACGGGCAGCGACGGGCACGAATGTTGACTGCAGACGACCGAGGCCGTCGCTTGGGATATTTGAGCCCGTGAAGACTCGGAAAGACAGCTCATCGAGGCCAGCCTGGCCGTCGTCGGGCTTTCCGCGGGCGTGCCAGCACCTTCGTTCCTCACTCTCGGAAATAAGCGCACCCTGTGTGGGCACCGCGAGGGAAGAAGACGCAGCGACGTGTAATCAGCGCACAGGCCATTGGGACACGTCGCCAGTTGGGCAGTGCCACGCGATTGACTAAGACCGGCGCGGGTTGGCGCTTACTAGCTCTCACCAAGACCACCTTTAAGACCAGTCCACGACCTCATTTTCTTTCGCATTCTCTGTCTTTTACCACCATGCGGCTCTCGTTATCTCTGTTCTCGTTTGCCCTGCTGGGCGGCGCGTTCGCCTCGAATGTCCTCGACATGGACCCCACCAACTTTGACAGCGTGATCGGCCAAGGCAAGCCTGGTCTCGTCGAGTTGTGAGTGTCCGGATGCCAACACTTGCGAAGACATTCTAACTTTGTCTCGGGTAGCTTCGCGCCCTGGTGGTACGTATGAATGAAGGTTGTTCTGGTCTTGTATTGACGCGATAGACCTCGTCTGCAGCGGTCACTGCAAGGTGAGCAGCCTGACTAATGGCCTCGCACCTGCTCATTGCGCTCTGGCGCGTAGAATCTCGCTCCTGTATACGAGCAGCTTGCCGATGCCTTCACCCATGCCAAAGACAAGGTCGTTATCGCTAAGGTAGACGCCGACGGCGCTGGCAAGCCATTGGGATCGAAGTACGGTGTCACCGGATTCCCCAGTGTGTCCCATTTCTTCGACGCTGCTATCCATGACTCAAGGTATCTTAGCTCTCAAGTGGTTCAACGCCGACGGTACGGCAGAGCCTTACGATGGCGGGCGCGACCTCGACGCGTTGGCTGCTTTGTGCGTTTTCCCCGCCTTAGTAAGAGGCGACTATGTATTGAGGACTTATGCAGCGTCTCCTCAAAATCTGGTGTGAAGTCCAATATCAAGCCTCCGCCGCCACCCGCTACTCTGCAACTTGATTTCCACAACTTCGACGACGTTGTTCTGGTGTGTGTCGAACACCGTCGCTGCTGACTGTCTCGTCTGACGATTCCCTAGAACGGCGATCACAATACTATTGTCACCTTCACTGTGAGTTATGGGTGACATATGTTATGTTGACGCAGTCTCTTAATCTGCTGGTAGGCGCCGTGGTGCGGTCACTGCAAGAACCTGAAACCCAAGTACGAGGAGGTTGCGCGTGACTTCGCGGCGGAGTCGAACGTATGTCCCTCTTCCCTTCATATATGTCACCCACCAACCACCTTCCCCGCAGTGTGTCGTCGCGAACATCGACGCCGACGCCGAGCTGAACCGACCGATCGGCGATCGGTACGGCGTGCAGTCCTTCCCTACGATCAAGTTTTTCTCGAAGGGCAGCAAGGAGGGTGTCGACTACGACGGGGAACGCTCTGAGGCCGCGTTCGTCGAGTTCCTGAACGAGAAGTGTGGCACCCAGCGCGCCGTGGGTGGAGGCCTCAACGACCAGGTGTGTGTCGCATGTGCGTTAGGCGCTGCGCATGTCTGACGTGCCGGGCAGGCTGGCCGTCGGCCCGAGTTCGACGCGCTCGCGAGCCAGTTCTTCGCGGCGACCGGCGCCGCGCGCGATGCGGTGTTGAAGGAGGCGTCCATCCTCGCCTCGGAGATCGGCCCTGCGGCGAAGCACTACCTCCGCGTCATGGAGAAGGTCGTCAACGGCACAGAGGACTATGTCACCAAGGAGTCGAAGCGGTTCGTGCTCCGTTGCTTTCGCACGTCGCTGGCTCTTCACTCATGGTTCCGGAATCTAGCCTCGCGTCTATTCTGAAAAAGCGGACGCTCGCCCCTGCGAAGCTCGACGAGATCCAGATCAAGGCCAACATCCTGTCGGCCTTCGCTGCTCAGGAGGACAAGTCTGAGCGTTCGTACGAGGAGCTCTAGACGGCATATCGCACAGATCTATGATTCCATCTGCTCGTTCGGTTTGCCATTAATTATAGCATTTGGAACGTACACCCGCCTGTGAGCCGTACTAAGGTGATCCACGAAGATCGCGCGCCACCCGCGTGGGTTTTCTTCGGCGGTGTTCTTCAGGTTAGCATCTACCTCATGAGCGCGCGTTACGGCCCTCTCGGACTCTGTTGAGCAATTTGAGCGGGTGACACTGTTGTTTTGTTACCCTAGCTCCGACTGAGCTCAGCTAGTGCGGCACCAGGTACCCCTCGCCAAGATGCGGACGGGGATTTAATTATCGTGCACGATGCAAAAAGCTTATCTACAGCCCGCCGCCGCCCGGAAATTCACCATCCCCTCCGCACTCCCTCGCCAGCGAGCGGTACAATGGACAATACGCTCATGACCCTGCCGACGATCCGGTACTCGCGCAAAATGCGTGACTGGGTAGTCGCCGACATCGACGTCCAGCATGGTCACCAAGTGATCTACGGTAGCCTGCCGACCTCACTCTCCCTCCTCACCTGGAACATTGACTTCGTGGCGGCCAACCAATGGCAGCGGGTGACCGCCGTGCTGGACTACCTGCAGTACGACGTGTTCCGGACGCATCTACACGGCTCGCCACAGTCGTCTGCGCCACAGCCGTGTGTGATCATGCTGCAGGAGGTCCGCGCAGACACGTTCGACGCCATCCTGCAGCACCCATGGGTGCGGCGGTACTTCACCGTGTTCCCCGACAGCCCCAAGCGGTGGCCGCACGGCGCGCGGTACGGGCTCGTGACGCTGCTCGGGCGCGGCGTGCGCATCACGCAGGCGCGCTCGCTGTGGTTCGGGAACACCGGGATGGCGCGCGGCGCGCTGCTCGTCGACGTGCTCGTCGCCGGGCGCGCGCTCGCCGCGCAGGTGCTGCGCATCGCGAACACGCACCTGGAGTCGCTGCCCGCCGGCGCGCCGCGCCGCGCGGGCCAGCTGCGCGCGCTCGCGCCACTCGTGCACGACGCGGGTGTCGCGGGCGGGCTCGTGTGCGGCGACATGAACGCGCTGGTGCCCGCGGACGGCGCGCTCGTCGCGCGGTGCGGGCTCAGCGACGCGTGGGACTGCAGGGAGGACGCGCGGGCGTACGGCGCGACGTGGGGCCACCAGCCGGCGCACGCGCAGTTCGTGCCGGGGCGGCTGGACAAGATTTTGTTTGTGGGGAGGGGTGCGTACAGGGTGGAGGGGACGCGGAAGATCGGGGAGGGGGTGACGCTGGCAACGGAGGATGGGGCGTACTTGAGCGACCATTGCGGGCTGATGTGCGAGGTGACTGTCGCGGCGGGGGGCAGCTCGCCAATACATGTTCATTGATAAAATGAAGACGGCGAGCATGCAGCGGAATGACGCGGTGTCCGGAGCCACGCGGCGGTGTTTGGGGGGAGATATGGCCGCGGTGGCGCGATATAAAAGCGAGCGGGCAAAACTTCCCACACATCAACGTCGCTTTCCCCCTCCCAAAGCCGTGTTCCCTCTTCCTTCAACTCTTTTCACGATGCGCTCTACCTTCTCTTCCCTCGTCGCCGCCGCCCTCTTCGTCGTCGCTGCCTCCGCCCAGTCGCTCACCATCAACACCCCGTGCGCCCGCTTCTCCTGTCGTCATGCGAGCTGACGTGCCAATCATCTCCCGTTTGAACAGTTCCAACGTCGCCGAGTGTCTCCCTCTCCAGATCACCTGGTCCGGAGGAACGCGTACGTCCCCTCAGCGCTGATGCGCCCATATCTCCCCTTCTGAACTTTTTTCCCGCAGCTCCCTACACGGTCGTGCGTATCGACTGCTCTGCCTATTCCAGAATGGACTCACTAACATGAGGACGTCGTACACTCTCTGTTTCACAGAGGTCAGTAGGACCACATTGTTGTTGATCATCAACGTTTGTTCTGAACAATCTTTTTTGATAGCCTTGCTTCCGGCACCGACCCGAATGGTCCTGCTCTCCAAATTCTCGCGACCAACACCCAGGCGACGTCGTTCAGCTGGAACGCGGTGAACTTCCCATCCGGTATGTAGCAAGCCGTGCATCCTACGCATGTCGACCGCACCCAGCTAACCGAGCCTCAAGGCACCTCGCTGGACCTCAACGTGCGTGACAGCACCGGTACCCTCCAGCAGACTGCTCCGTTCACGGTCAACCCCGGTAAGTTCAACATGTCTTGGCATGGTCGACATACCCTTATCCGGATACAGGCACCACCGACTGCTTGAACGGTAGTAGCTCCAGCCCCGCTTCAGGGTCGACGGCTCCCACCTCGTCCGCCTCGGGTTCGTCGTCCGCTCCGGCGCCCTCCAGCACCGCTCCTTCGTCGACGGCGGCTCCCACCTCGATCACCCCGACTTCGTCGGCCCCCGAGTCGAGCAGGCCCACGTCCACGGCCCCCAGCTCCCAAGTGTCGTAAGTCAACGCCTCGCCTGACACTCGCTTCACGTTGATTTTTTACCTTCTCCAGGAGCTCCGCCAGGCCGTCTTCGGCGTCGTCCACCCCCAACGCCGCCCCCACCCAGGCTGCTTCTTATGGCGCGGCTGCCATCATTGGCGCCGTCGTAGCTGCCGTCGTTGTCTAAGCGAGGCGTCGGACACGAAATGGAGGCAAAAAGAAAAGATCTGCTATCGCTGCTTCCTAGAGTTGCCAGTGGACTCGATGACGTGAACCCTTCCATGGCTTGTTGCAATTGCACTTTTTCAGGATCCTTTGACGCTCTGTCGCGCCGCTCTTTGTCACATACAGTTGCTTTGCTCAACATTTTCTCCCCCATTCTGCTTCCGCGCGAGACATTTAATACAAGAGTTCTCCCTTGTTTTTCCTGGTCGTACTCTTGATATACCATTTCCACCATCCATCTGTTGTCATACTTTACATGGGGGTCTTGAACACGCCTCCTTGCTTCTAACTGCTTCTCTAGTGCGTTATGGTGTTGCTCTCGGACGGGCTTTTGTATGTATGGGTCGTATACCACATCATGTCTAACGACGCCGACGCCTAGATTGACGCCTTTCCATCAGAGTCGTGATGACGGGGCGAAGTTCCCCCGAGTCCCGGCCATTCGTGAAGTTCTCGGGCCGACCTAGATCTAGCCGGGGCATCACGCGGGCGAGATACCGTTGTCATCCCTACGTCGACTGGTAACTACTTGGCGCCTCGCCTCGCCTCCCATTGGTGGTGTGAGAACGGTGGAAGACCTGAAGGTACGAGGCCTTAGTGGTCGAAACAAAATTACAAGCCTGCCAGGAGGCGGACCACCACCGGAGCGGGCCGTGTAAGGCCGTGTAACGCTATCGATAATCTCTCCAATACTTCAATCCTCCGAGGCTCGCATTCTCGCCGGTCGAACTGGCTGGCAGCTCCCAGGCGAGTGCGTGCGCATGTTATCATTCCACTAAGTATCAAGGCGCGTTTCGCAGTCCATCATCGAATTTTGCTCAGACTACGGGTACTTCAGAGTCCCACACAGCTCCTTGTCTGGCTCGTTTATATACCACTGGGCGCATGGAACAATATTTCTGTGGGAGTTTGGTTGATATCTGGGTTGTCAGGGTAATAAATTTCTCCAACCAATTTCTCACAACAAAATGTTGGTTATCTCAGTGATAGAGGTTAAACAAATGCCAGAGTTCTGAATTTAATTCAACCTCTATCCGGTATAAATGGCATTTGTTTAACCTGTATTAGTTAGAAATCCAACATTTGGTTGCAAGAAATTGGTTGGAGAAATTTAATACCCCCGACAACCCAGATATCAACCGATTTACTGCAGAAATATTGTTATATGCACTCAGTAGTGTTATCTGGAATAGAAAATCTGGTGGCAGAGGCCCATACACAGGCATATTTCTACGACGAAGCTCAGAGATCGCCCGACGCGCCTCGCGTGGCTCGCGTGTACGAGGTCTTCGACGATGGGCGCGGCAGCACCTATCTGGTCGTGGAATATATCTCTGCGCCGTCGTTCCAGGACTTGTTCGACGCTGCTCAGGCTTTCAGCTCAGGTCAGGATAGCCTAAGAGCTACTACTTAACATAAACTAGTAAAAATCGACATCATCTGCCGTATGAAGCTCTCGCAGCTTGTCCGTGTTTGGCTCCTCCCCGACCGCTCCCTGCAAGAATATATAAAGCTCCGCATTCCGAGCATAGTCGGCTGCACGCCGGCCACTTGAATCGACAACGTGCGGGTCTACTCCGTGCGCGAGCAGTAACTGCAGCAGCTTCTCCACCGCCCGCCACCAAGCATGCCTGTCCCGCATCCAACTCAAAACTACCCTGGGATGACCCTCCGCGGACATGTGCAGTGCAGTCTTGCCGGCGGCGTCGACCACGGAACCCGAGGCGCCGTGCTCGAACAGCACGCGCGCAATCTTAAGCGTTCTTTCCGCATCCCAGAATGAGATACTAGAGGAGCACGCTGTGAGCAGCGGTGTGCGGCCACGATGATCCCCAGTGAGAACCCGTTCTGTGTAAGTATGCCTAAATATGCACAAAGCTGTGTCGATATGCTAAACGGACTATTGCAGATATTTTCTATGCGCTCATATGCGCTTGATGTGCGCATCTTCAGTGGATATAATATGCGCTCATATGCGCTCATATGCGTTATTCGGGGCCCATCTGCCCCAGTCTGCATGTACATAGAATCGCATAGAATTACATACCAGCCCCGATGAGCGCATAATGCGCCCGATATCCACATATCCCGCCCCGCCCCGCCTATCCCTCTGCTCTACTCTGCTCGTAAGACGTCCGGACCATGCACCCACCTCAGACTGAGCCCACAGATACCAGGTTCCTATCACAAAGTGTGTTAGGAAGTCGGCTGATAACGCAAGGATGCGTACCTCACGCACCATTTGCATTGGGCCTACTTGGCAGTTTTCTTCGCCTTGGTCTTCTCGTCCAAACTCTTCAAGCTGTAATACTACATGGAGTCAGAGGCAGTCTGCATCAGAAAAAGACCGCAAAGAACATGATTGACACATACTTTGCGTTTGTCATCTGAGAGCGCCGCAAAGGCCGCTTCGAACTCGTGCACCATCGCGTTAGGGTGTTTGCGCTTGTAATCTATTGCATAGAGGTTCCTATTGCACATCGTGTCGTCAGCCCAGACAGGCACACAACGCGGCTATACATACCGGGGCGTCTTCGTCTGCGTTGGTCGCAATTTCTTCTTCTTCTTTGCTGTGTCTGTGTCGCCGGTCGGTGCCGAGATGGATGGCGTTGGCGGCACTGGCACTGTCGAAGACTCGGACGATACAGAGATGTCCGCGATTGATTGACGTCCGGCGCCACCTTGTAACAATCGTGACTCGTGAGTGGAACGGACATAGGTAGCAGGTAGCGCACCTTGTTCTTGATGATGATTGACAGTGCTCGACGAGAGCATAGTCTTCGGTCGTGAATCAAACACGTTCGCGCTGCGGTTCAGTAAGCGGTCAGTCAGTGAGCACAGTTAACAGATAGGGCACACGCACAGAGGATTGGTGATCTGCTCCACTTCAGTCAAGTGCCATAAATGTTGATGAAGAGAAGACACGACACTCACCCGATGGCTGCGACGCGTAGTCCCGACAGTCGACGCCTCCTGAACAAGGCCAGCTGATGCGTCTGGTGAGCCGGCGCCAGGGCTGGGAGGTCCTGCATCACAACCGGCAGCTTGAGTTGTCGTGTTAGCAGTGTCAAGACATGTCTCTTGATCAACTGTGAGAGCTGGTGTACCGGCAGGAACAGCGGGCACCTGGGTTGGCACGGGCGGCACGTCGTCAGCTTCCTCCGTGCGCTCCGGAGGGTGGGCTGTCTGGGGGTTGTCCTCCGCGGCCGCGGCTTCCATGAGCGAATCCGATGAGGTCCGTGTTGTGCCCGTAGGTTCGCGAGCAGGCACCAGGGTCGGCTGGGAAAATATTAGCCCGATGTCCAAGGGCAATGAGCGCAAATACCTGGTCAGATATCTCTGGCGGGTCGACAGGCTTGTCAGCTACGACGGGGGCCCTGGAAGGAGCAGCTGCAGATGCTGATGGCGTAGAAGCCAGTGAAGGAGGTGCCATGGCTGTCTTAGCTCTCTTCGACGGCTGATGTTTCCCTGAACGGCCACGCTTCCGGGCGCCCTCAGATGCTGGTTCCGGCCTTGCGCCGGCATCGATGCTCACTTGAGGATGTCCACCAGAGGCTCGCAGGAGAGATTCAGTGACCTTTTTTGAGTTATTTCGATAGTATTGACAATAAGTAGAGGTTCCGAGTTTGTCGACCTTCCAGTGAGAGTCACTGCAGAGAAGATACGGAGCATACTCATATATGGCATTGCGAAAGATGCGACGGGCGTCTGCAGAGACCTCCCCCCAGGTCCGCGGAGCAAGGTTGACGCGGCAGAGCTCATGAAAGACCTCCTTCGCGTGTCGTTTGAGACCTTGGCGCTCGTATTTGTCGAGCAGCCTCCCATCGGCACGCTGGATCCAGGGAAAAGAGGAATCCGAGCCATTCTCTGTGAGCAGTATGTCGTCATCGTCCTCACCGAAATCTCTGGCACTCCAGATTGTGATGCTGCGATAATCAGAGCGAGAGTAGAATGGCGGAAGTGGTCGCAACAGCTCCATGAGGGAAGACTGGGAAGGCCATGCAGACAAAGCAGAGGGAAGCAGAGGTGCAGATGCATGAGTAGACGACGCTGATAGAGTCATTGAGGAGGGCATAGAAAAGGCTGCAGGCGCAGCAGACTCGGAAGTGCTTGTAGAGACATTGCGAGTGGCAGAGCAGGTGAGAAGAGCATTGTATGATTCTCTAGATTGAGATGAAGAGATGTCAAAAGCGAAGAAAAAGGATTGCGTACCGAAGAGCCTCGTATTTCCCCTCAAGCTTTGCATGATCAGTCTTGAGCTGCATATATGCGCCCTTGAGCTGCGTATATGCGTGATGTTCGGCGCCGATCGCGGGCATAGGTCGCTGTTGGAATGTCTGTGGGTACGTGAACATGTTATCATCGGTCCCCATATGCTAAAATGGGTGTATGTTGTCAGTTGATACTACGCGTACTCGGGGCACATACCGCAGTCGGAGTCTGATATCGTGAAGTGGGACGGGTCCAAGTAGCTTGAGGCTCCTCCGAGCCCATTATTGATATTGAGGTACCACGAGAACCGAAGTCGGTCCGTCGATCGTAGTCTTGTGTCATCGAACGAGAGCGAGAATCGTGCGTGGGAGGCAGAGTTAGCATAGCCATCTCATCTCCCGAAGAGTCCGTCCGAGATGGGCTATGGCTACGACGGTATTTTGATGGACCAGGTCCATAGAGGTTGTCAGGGAAATTGAAGTCGGGAGGCATAGGGCAAGGGCTAGCGAGGGCAAAGTGGTGAGAGGAGGCAAGCCGCGTCGATAGCACAAGTCGACGCGGCGGCGCCTCAAGTCGCATCGGTCATGTGACCCCGTACGCCCTCTCTAAGGAGCATCCTGTGGGCTCGGCATCGTCGATTGAATGCACAATATTTGGGCAACGAGCATAGTTACAGATTATAAGGTCTCTGGTGCACTCTCTGCATATGCCGCCTCAAAAAATAAAATCACATGCATCGCGACTTGTCGATTTTGACGATTTTCTGTGCACGGGATAGGCGCTGGGGTACATTTTTCGTGATCTCGACGGTCGATATCACGAAAAATGTACCCCAGCGCCTATCGACAAGTCAACATCACCTGGTATTGGCCTGCATGGCAGTCGACACGGTCAGGTAAGTACTCACTACATTCGGCCTTTCAGTCTGTTGTAATAGCTCATAATACAGCCCGTGCAATTATGGTATGCAAACGCGGCATTGATGCGATCAGAGATCCCGGTTCTCCTTATTTGAGCGCATACTACGATATTTTCCCTCGTTGACATGTGCTGAAGAATATCTAAGTATGTATTTGCGATATCCACTCGGGCCACTTCCGACAACCCGTCGTGCAATCCTCTCGCGCTCTGAGCCATCCTCCGCGCCGAGTGCGTGCCTACGACTACCGCTGTCATTCCGCTTCGCACAGCCCCTGCTACAGTGGTGCTGCGCGACGACGATCCACGTGTTGAACGCGAGCGATTCGTCCGCGCTCGAAAGGTAAGCCGACAACTCGGAGTCGCGCGGCATGCGCGTGCGCGTACGGCCCAGCTCGATGCGTTGTTGGGAATGTTGGGAATGACCAGGCCGTCCTGGTTGGGAGGGTCCCGCATCGACAGACACTGCGTCGAGAACATGTACTGGTCCGCGCGCACGTCTGCGAGTGGGAGGTGGCGGAAGCCCTCCTGGAGGCTGCCGAGGGATGTGCAGAGCACGGCGAGAGGCTAGCGGCGACGGCCACATGCGCCCGCCCGCCGTGTTTTCGCGCACCCGCCCGCCTACGACGCCGAGCCCTGGCGCGGCGGCATCTTGTCGCACGGCTTGTCGTAGTGGCGCTTGAGCGAGTCGACGCGCGCGTAGCCCTTGCCGCAGTACCTGCACGTGTGCTGGATCGTCGTGTGGTGGCTCTCGAAGTGCCGCTTGCGGTCGTGCGGCCGCGTGAACGTCGCCGGGCACAGCTCGCACGTGTACGGCGACGCGCTCGCGCCCCCCGCGCCCGCGCCCGCGCCCGCGCCTGCGCTCGAGGGCGAGCTCGCGCTCGGCGCGTACGCGGGGTACGCGGGGTACTGCGGCTGGGCGTACGCCTGCGCCTGCGCCTGCGCGGGCGTGACGACGTACGGGCTGCCGCTGCCCGCGTCGTAGTACCCGTGCTGCTGTGCCTGCTGCTGCGCCTGCTGCTGGGACGGCACGACGGGGTGGCCCTGCTGCATGGGGCGGTAGTTCTGGTAGTGCGGCGGCACGCGCGGGTCGAGCGGGTCGGCGGCGGCGGCGTAGAGCGACTGGGGCGGGTAGGCGCCGTACGCGGCGGGCACGCCGGAGGGCTGGGGCGGGGCGAAGGGGAGCGCGGCTGGCGGGGCGGGGTCAGTGCGTGCGACGGGCGGGCGGCGGGCGGAGCGGGGGCGTACGGGGGTAGGGCGCGAGGACGCGGGCGAGCGAGAGCGGTCCGAGTGCGCGGAAGACGACGGGAGCAGGAGGTGCGTGGCAGACGAGGAGGTGCGCCCACGCGAGGATGCTTGCACCGTCGTGTGCGACGCAGGAAGCGCGGTGTCGGGTGGGCGAGCTGGGTGTCGACACGCCGTGGTGGGTGCTGCTGCGCGCTGACAGCGGCGTGGATGCGGGAGGTCGCCTTGGCGGTGTTGCTGGGGCACAGCCATCGGGATTATACGGCGGAAACAGGATCCCGCGCTTGCATGCGGGGATCCTGTTTTGGCCGAAAACTCCCGATATCCGTTGTGCTTCAAAAATTTCGCGGCTGGTGCCCAGGTTGTTGCAGTTGCAGCCACGTACACGCCGACGAGCTCCGCCGCTCGTACCCGCTGTCATTCTCGCGGCGCTCGGACTCGCGCACATCGCTGTCGAGTAGTTATGTGTATTCTCTTAGAACTTGTGGCAGCGACGGGGCAACAAAAACTGCACTTACCTGCAGTGTGTGCCTGCTTCTGGAGATCGCGAGGTTGTATACGGCGTGCGCAGCTGGTACTGTCTGTGTACAGATGACGTGGCATCCGTTCGTGCTTGAGGGAGCGATGAAAGAATATGAAAATGAATGTCTGGCCCCCCTGGAATGCCACAACGGTGTGCTTCATTAATTCCAGGGAGGCTTGCGACAGAGAAAAGTGGGAGCTGGGATGTGGTGGGAGGAAGGTGACATGGGCGCTTACTATTCCGCTCTGCGGAATGGTAAGCGCTCGGCCCAGGCTCGGCCATTCGGCAGAGCGACCTAGACTCTAGTCAGACAAGTCAGTCTGATATCAAAGAACACAACGCACCGTCCTCTCACTCGCCCTCCATGTCGTCTTCAACTCCGCTTCGGTATGCGACCTCGGTGCCCGGCTTTTCTACCAAGAAAAACCTCTTGTTTTCGTAGGCAAGATGTTTCTGGCCGGCGAAAGGTGCCATGCAGACGACGCTTACGATATCTTGTACTGGAATTACTGCAAGGGCTTCGTCGCCCCCATACCTACAATCCCAAACAACCTTGCTGGATCCCTCAAGCACCTCCTCTTCGGGAGGCGTGAACCAACATACGAGGGCGAACGTCTTGTCCGGTGTAAGGCCGCGGAAGTAATATCGGACCTCCGCAAACTTGACAGAATCATCGCAGCGAACCTGATGATAGTGGACAGACATGAGTTGAGTAAATACAGTAGTGTGAAATACAGACAGACCTTCACAACACGGGCCATACGCGCCTGTTCGAGGGCTTTCTGCTTCTCCTTCCAGGCCGACCGCGCAACTTGACCATTTGGAAGACGAAGGCGAGCCCATCTGCGAAGCTTGAACCGGTGGATTTCATCGTCATCATCAGGTCGTACATGATCCCAGATGATGTTGTTTTCAAGCTGGTTGAGAGTCCGCGCGTGACGATCCCGCGCACGCAGCAAAACAAACCCGCCGCCGAGGTCAACGGCACCTCGAGGGACCTTGGACTTCTCTGGTGACAGCTCCGGGATCATAGCCTTTAGAGCGTTCACCTGGGCTCGTCGTACGGCACGCTGTGAGAGGTTGGCGTAAGGATGCGAGGGCTGTTTGATTTCGCTGCCAAGGTCACCGATGATGCGCTCAAGTGGCCACTGGGGATAACAGCTCTGTGGTCCAAGGCGAAAGGCTTCCGGCGACAAGTGAGCGAGGGTGTGGATACTTTGTCGGCAGAAATGGAGCCGCTCGGGCAGGCGCTGATAATACAGCTCCTCGTATTCCTCAGCAAACTCGACCAAGAAAATGTGGGCTTCCCGAAGCTGCATGCGAGTGATGTGATACTGTAGGAGGAGACGGACACCAGCACAGAGCTTGCAGAAATGGCGCCAATACTTATCCGGGAGAACCCCCATTAGGAGCGCAGGTAGCATGCCATAGAAATAAATGAGGTACTCCCAAGCCTTGTAGCCACTTGATATCTTCTCTGCGGGGTTACGAGGTGGTCGGTCGAACGAGCCGGGGAGATATGGAGTGATGTCCGCTACAGCCTGGCCATGCTCGATCCAAAAGTCGCCAGTAAGGACTGCCCAGTCCCAGGTTCTGCGATCGTCGTTCTTGTCGCAGTCGAAAAGGCCACGCCACAGAGGGACGAACAGTTCCGGAATGTTCAGACCGAGGAGATGCATGATATCGGGGGGGTTGCCTGTCGGAACTGGTAGGATCCCATGCGCAGGCAAGCCGCTGATGATGGTTGGCTTGGAGATGCCGGTCAGCAAGCGTCGCTTTTTGTACTGCGTGACATTGGGGGAGCTCTGAACCCAAGCTAGATTGACCCGGTATCTCTCGGGATCCGGAGGAAGGAAGGCAATGTCACGAAGGTTGATGTCGCCGTGATCGGAGCCACGCACGGTGAAATTAATCGGCTTCAGTATGGCTGGATAGTATGTCCCGAGGTTTTTTTTGTGACGCGCCTTCATCGGACAGTACATGCGACAGCCTTGCCCGCCATTGTGACCGACACAGCCGTCGATGTGGACCAGGCCAGGGCGGTCGGCGGTCCAAAAGATGACAAATGGTTTTGACTTGAAAATGCGATCGGTGCTCGCATCCCAAACCATTAGACCCTCCCGCTGGAGTGCGGACACATGGTGGAGCCCAACATATGTGTACGAGTCCATATGCTTCGGGGGATGCGGCCCAGGAATAATGCCGCCCGGGAGGATGTGGACCTTCTTGTAGCGCTGGTCGGGGGAGAGATCACAGACGATCCAGATATAGATCCAGCAGTCGGACTGCTTGCTACGATACAACTGTGCGCCGTCGATGGACATCATCAAGACGATGTCATCGGTCGTGATGTCCCCGCGATCCACTGCTGCGATGTAATCCGAGCCCTGAAAAATATCCTGGTACACCTCGATTTCGTGTTGAAGATCGAGCCCTTCCATGACTTTTGCGGTGAACTCGTTGCGGTAGCGCATCTTCTCGGCACTCTCGGGGCTCCGGAAGAGGGCCTGGAGCTGCGGGGCAAGCGGTATCGTGTGGAACTGCTGACGTGGAATTTTCGACCGTCCGCCGCTGGATGCAAGCTTGATCGGATCATATCGTGGCTCCGCGCACTCCGGGCAGACCTCTAGGTCGGAAAACGGTCCGGTGTATGCAAGGCAGCTGTTGATGCACATGTCGTGCACGATCGAGGTGACTCCACTAATGTCGGCGACTCTCTGCTTGATCTGCCTGAACGAGAGCAGCTCGTCCTCGGGATGTGCGCGGCGGATAGCGGTACAGACGTCATTATACGTCTGCTCCGATGCGTTGGTTATTGCGAGGTAGATGTCGAGGGAGAGACGGAGGCCGGGCTCGGTGAGATCGACCGCCGCCGTGAGCGGATGGCGAAGTCGCTCTACAATCTCGGGGTCGAGATTTCCGTTGTCGAGGGTCGCGTTCTGGATGGCCCGGATGAATTTGAGCGCAGTCTTGATATCCTCGATGCATGACGTTGCTGCGTCCTGGATATTGGCTTGAGGGTCCGGCTCGTCTGGTTCCTCCTCGTCCGGTTCATCATCGCTGGCCGGCTCTGGATCCGGAGACGCTCGCGCTTGAGCGGCCTCGTCTTCACGATCTTCTGCGAGCGCGGGACTGGCGGCACGATTGTCTTGTGGGAAATACAGTCCTTCGTCGTCGTCGAAATCGGCTAAACTGCCAGGATCCGGGACCGCAGCAGCTTGGAGAGGCTGGCAGTATATGAGACAGCTGGAAACTCGTTCGTGCAATGGATATACTCACAGTCTGAGGCGGAGTTTCCTCCTGGATGCCGTCAGCGTCATCATCCACAATTGCGGTGAGGAGGTCATCATTTTCCTCCTCATCAACATAGAACTCTAGGATTATATGATGTCAGTACGCGAACGCTGTACGGCAACGCGCAGACATACCGTTTGAAATTGGTGTCTCGACTTGCTCGGGCTGAAAATGCGCAGCCACGGGCGCGTCGACCTCCATCTCTCCCTCTTCTGGGTCTACCGCGTTGTCTTCAATGTCCTGTTGTCGAAAGCTGCCGTCCTCTGCGGACTGGCCTATGTCCTGCCAGCAAAAGAATGAGACTCATACAAGAATGCGGCAAAACGTGCGTACATCCGAGTCATTGTCTTGAGATCGCATGCGTTTGCGACTATGCGCTATGGACGAGCCGCTCGCTTCGCCTGGGTCTGCTTTTTTGAGTCCAGAGGAGGCGGCGTGCGTATACTTGTCTCGGAGATGCTCATAGTACGCCGACTTTCCAAGTGTTCGAGGAACTCCTCCGCAACGGAGGGCACATTCACAAATGTATTCTTGTTTTGGCGGCATGGAGAAGGCAGAAGGGCGTTGCGTGTGTGCGCGAGCAGAGGAGCGTGAGCGTGCACAGAGCACAGGAGCGCGACGCGACGTGCGTGCAGAGTCGCTTGCAGGGACGCGATGTGACGCGCGTGCAGAGGCAGAGCAGAGAATTGCGACGCGGTGTGACGCGCGTGCAGGGGCAGAGCAAAGGAATGCGACGCGATGCGCGTGCAGAGGTGCCGGCGTGCAGAGAAATGCAGCAAGACGCGGGTGCGAGAACACGACACAATGGGAATGTGTGCAACACGATTCGCGTGCAAGAACGCGACACGATGCGCGTGCAGAGGCGGGTGCAGGACTCTGCAGAGACACGATGCGCGTGCAAGTCACCTGCGATGACGCGTCTCATCGCATGCCCTCTGCCCAGCGAACTAACAGCTCCGAGTAATAAAATCACATCACAACGCATATCAACACATAAATTGGTCCTACTACGCATAACTACACGTAATTAGGCATAGGGACACAGAACGGGTTCTCACTGGGGATGATCCCTGGCGTTCACGTCTGCTCCACAGCACATCATTTTCGGGACTGCAAATTCCACCGCCGCAGATTTCAAACTGCCCTTGATCACGAGATGCAGTGCTGTTCGCCCTTTGTTGTCGGTGGCGTGCACATCCGATCTGCGGTCTAGAAGTAACTGGAGAGGGATGTGGCTGCTTGGATTGCTTGCTGCGACATGAAGCGCCGTCTTTCCATCACGATCGACTGCGGCAACATCCGCGCCCTCCTTTAACAGGAATTGCAGGACGCGATCGTCGTCGAGATTCTGGTCGAACGTAGCGCACGCAATGTGAAGTGCCGTGTGTCCATGACTGCTGGGCTTGTTTATGTCTTCGAGGTCTGCGGTCACGATGGCCTCCGTGGTATGGCTATTATGCTCGACAAGCTCTGGTACAATGTGGGGCAGGTGGAGGGCGATAGCAATATGGTGAAGGGGCAGGGACTCGGCGTAGGCTACACTTCCGTACAGCCACTGGTATATGTCGTAGCCGTCCGGAACCTGGAACGGCCCATGGAAAGCTACCCATTTCTTTCTTGTCGACGATTCGTGGTCCAAGAACTGGCGGAAGGCAGAGAGTAAATGTGTTCCATCTTGTCCTGCTAATTGCAGTTGGACTTGCCATGCAGTAAACATAAAGCCATTATGTACGAATGTCGATTGGTTAGGATTCACGACGTCGTAATATTTGAATCCGGTAAGGACGAGAGGCAGACGTGCTTCCGATAGAGGGTGGTAATGGTAAGCTGGTAGAGGTGCCTCTTCGGTTGATGAGGGCCTTGAGACCAGGAACTCCTCGACGGAAGCGTGGACAAACTGAATCGTAGACCCAAGTAACCGACCTTCCTCCCTTCGCTTGTCGTCGAAATAAGCGTCGAAAGAAGAATATGGCAGCTGTGTCTTGACCAGGTTTCCGCAGTCCTCGAGAAGAGAGGAAGGTCGTTTGATAGTTCTAGATTCATCCCAGCTGTCAACCATATCGTCAACCACGACGGCGACCACGATGTCCTCGACTCTAGGCGGATTCGGTGAGCAAGCCAGCCATCGAAACAGCCTCCTGACACGGTCGCGTCGCTGCGGTGGTAGCGCCTCGATGTCTTGTAGGGCCCTGTTGAACGTTGCGCTGATACCCGACGGCAGCGACTGCAGAGCAACCCGAAGCTCGTGCTCCGTCCCCTGCCTCCGAAGGTGCAGTATCTGTAACCGAACGTAGAGGAACCTAGTGTAGTGTGTCAGCGCGTCCTGGGCATCCGTAGTCTTTAATACTTACATTCCATCAGCCCGTTCCAAAAGCACCTTCCTGATGTCATCGCGCAGAGGAAGACTCGCGACCTTGAGCGGCGGCTCGGGATCGTCGGACGTATCCAATCCATCCTCTTCGATGAAGCGAACATTCCGCTCCACGAAGCCGATGATGTCCTCCTTGACATGCTCAGGATCTGCAGAGATGGCAGGTACATCGCGAAGGAGGGCCAGTGTATCGTCCTGGTATTGACTGGGTAGAAGATCCCTGCTCGTCACAAAGACCTTCGCATCGTGCGAGAGGCGTTCGAGGGATTGCACGAGCTTCCAGCGGCTGCTGTCGTCGAATTCGTCGAGGGAATCAACAATGAGGTAAACACTGTTGGTTTGCTTGGCGACAGAAGATAGTGCGTCACGCAATGCGTCGAGATCTGGAGGGGACGAGTCAAGAGCCGGCATGTGGCGATCGTCTGCGGGTAGCTGCGAGACGACTTGGTGGAGGAGTGTGCCGATGACGATGCGTGGGTCCGATCGTTTTTGAGGCTCATCGAACTGGCAGTAGAAGTATGCCACAGTCTTTCCCTCGGCGAGTTGAGCACTAAGCGAGTGCACCACGATGGAGCTACTGCAGGTAAGCGCGTGATAGAGGTCGAGCATGCGTGTCACTTACGAGAGTATCGTCTTGCCTGCTCCGGCTAGTAGATGCTGCAATTAGCTGATTGACAGTCACTGAGTATGCTGAGGTGCATACCTTTGCCACGCAGCCACAGTATACCGGACGAGGAAACCGGACCTTCCGCCCAATTTGTAAATTCCGATCGATTGAGTAGCCAGCGTCCAGCGTCCAGATGCTTCGAAAGGACGCGACGACAGGCTTCGTGTTTGGTAACACATTGAGAGTACGGAAGACTTTCGAGGTAGTCTGCGAGGCGATGAATTAGCCATGGCGCACACATGAACGGAAGAAATAAGCCCACCGCGTTTCCGGTCGTCTAAAACACGCAGCCTCTCCTTCTCGCGCGCCTCCTTCTCCTCTCTCAAACGACGCTGCTCATTCTCCTCCATCCTCTTCCTCTCTTCGGCTTCCCTTTCTTCGTCCTTCCGCCGCTGTTCATAAGCAGCCATCATTTCCGCGTGTAGGACACGCTTATCCAGTCTCTCACGTCGGCGCTGCAGGCTGCTGACGACATCATCGAAAGCGTGATCCCAAGGGTTTAAAGCGCGAAGAGAAACAGATATCGATCCTGGGCATGCGATCGTCAACTTTTGCGAAAATAGTTCTATCGCACATGACTCACCGCGTTTGCCCTGAGCCTTCTTGTATATCCGTCGGATCGTAGTGCACGTCAACAAAATGTCACCATAGACACTGGCGAGACCCTACTCGTGGGTCAGCGAAGGGCTGCAAGGAGGGTGCTGTCTCGGACCACTCACCTCCATCACTCTCTCGGACTTCGCAAACAGGGTGTTGGCGTAGTCTTGGTAGTGGGGAAGTGCCTCTGCGATGTCTTCCAGGACGTCTCCAATCTTCTCAAAGTACGCCGATAAGCTGCGAATGGTCTGCAGGTACGTTTGTTGGAACAGAAATGCGAACCAAGCTAATCAACGTTGCACACCTGCATCACGAATCTCAGCGCGCCCCACACGATCCCAGCGATTTCAGGGTGTGATGAAACGCCTTGGTCCACCGCGCTGAAGAATTTCTCCAGCGGAGAGATGACTCGACTGATGCGGTCAACGCATCGAAGAAGGCGGCTCTTCTTTACATGGTTCGAGTGGTACTCGGCAACGATGCTGCGCACCCCCTCAGGTGTCGATGGGGCGAAGTCGGCAAGCTCCCAGTCCTCGAGACGCTGCCGGTGCTCTTCAAGCGCCTTGTCGAAGATTGGATTTGAGACCGCCTTGAGGGTTGGCGACGGGCCATTGCCAGGGGAGGACATGGTATGATGAACGACGTGAAGGTATTACTATGTAGTAAGCTCCGAAGACGAGTGCTGCAGTGCTGCCTGCTGATGGATGTATTCCCACATATCTGCCTCGTGGTCGGTTGTGTCGACAGGCGGTACTAGTAGAAGCAGAGATTTGACGCTGGCGGGGGCGCGAGTCCGTCGAGGTCCGTCGTCCAAGTCGACGAGCGATCGCGCAGTAAGGCGCATGTTGTGATTTTGAACCAGCTGCAGTGTTTCGTACGCGCTGTACGCTTTCCACGTCACAGTGGTCACGGAAATATCATGAGAGAGTGTGTCAGAGAGCATCGATCGAGCATCGGCGCACCGGTACTGGGGGTCACAGCAAAGATGCCCAAGCTCGGTGGGTAGTCTCCCGAGGCAGAGTAGGTGGGCCGCGTCATGGTCTAGGTAGTGGAGACTCGCAGGCCAAAGTCGCAAGGATTGGCCCCATGGACGAGTGACAGAAGTGGGTGAACAACACTAGTACGTGGACAGAAACTGTGATGGCCGCGGACGAGCTTGCGCAGCCCGAATTTTCTTTAAATTCTCGCAACATGCACTAAGTACTCCAGAAGAATAAGGTGTAAAGATATAACTTATAAATTGGAGTTGCCACAGTATGTGCGAGGGTATAGTGTAGAATAGCACTGGCGTGGAGAGCAGCACTGTAACGCCCATACTTGGACCGATATATGGAAGGGGAGAGCGGCATCTGGGTATCTAGCGCCTACAAAGACGTGAAGATGCCTACGGTAACGGCGGCCAGCAAGGACCCTACAAGAGCAACGACGCCGTCAACGGAGCGCGGGGCCGCGCCATTGGAGGACGCCACGCCGCCCGACAGCCCACCCGCCGCCTGCACCGAGCCGGACAGGAAGGGCGTGCCGCACGTGCTCTGCACGCCGCTGATGAGGTCGGTCTGGCCGCTGAGCAGGGGGCTGCTTGCGAGACCCGGCGCGTACGCGACGGTGGACTCGAAGGTGGTGTACGCGTTGAGGATGCTGCGTGTGCAGGCGGTGCAGAGCTCGGCGGAGGGGAGGGACGGCTGGAGGAAGAGGAAGACGAGGTTGTTGTCGCGGTACGTGGTCACGTTGGGGATGAGGGCGACCTGGGTCGCGTCGCGCTTGACGCTGCCGCCGATGGCCGTGTACAGGCTCTTCGTGGGGATGCCGCCCCCGGTAGCGATGCGCGCGGCGGTACCATTGACGGTTGTGCCAGCTCCGCAATAGCTGCCGGAGTCGCTCTTGGAGCACACCGCAGTCTTGAGTGGCGAGATAACGTAGAGGACGTCGTATGTGCGGATGACGTCCGCATTTGGAGTCGACGTGAGCTCCGGCCCACACTGCGCATAGAAGTTGCCGAGCAGCGAGCGGATGGAACCATCTGAGCAGGTCGACGATGCACTGCACAGGGTATCCAGGGTGGAGGCGATGCTCGCCGCGGACGGGGTACCAGTTGTGTTGGAGGAGGGGCCGTACTTGGCGGAGGCGCTAACGAGCGGTGCGGTGCATGCCGCAAGTGACGAGTCGGTGTTGAGCGTCGTAAGGAAGGACGTGCACTTTGCGCTGATGCCCGAGGGGATGAGCGGGTTGGTCTGGGGGCATCGGATGTCAGTAATCAAAGATGCTGCACGACTAAAGGCATGGGCTGGCTGACCTGAGCGAGAGCGACGGTTGCGAAAGCGACGAGGACGGCGAAAGACTTCATAGTGAGTGAGTGTTGGTGAAAAGAATGACTGGATGTAGTAGAGCGAGGAGCGAGGCTGAGGCCTGAGGCTGGGTTGCAAAGGCGTTGCGGTGCGTGAAGACAAGAGAATGATGTCCCGTCAAACTTGTGTAGCCGACTGAGTTTGAAGTCAGCGTGCAAACAAGCCATATCTGCCAAACCGGGCGTGCAGTGGCTGGCCGTGCGGGCAGCACGTCCCGCATGTTAGTATTACTATTACGGAACAGAACGACTGTCTTCTGTGTATTAAGGTCAGCCACGGAGACTACCGCAACTGTATACGCCTGGGTAGAGTGAGCATCACAACAGTCATGCCACTCACTCGGATTCAAACATTGTTTTAATGTTTTGGCAAAGGTAAGTAGGCTTAGCCAGTCCTGATGACTCAGTCATGCAGCTCACGCGGACTTCCTGAAGGAAAGCCTGTGTTCCAGTCGCCCGTCTGGCAGCCCATACATAGCCTATATTTCCCACAGTACAACGGATCGTGCGTGCAGTACAAATGTCTTACGACAACCTCCTGGTTCCGTTCTCCTAATGGCGGTGCCGCTCCACATGCTGGTCCGAACCCTTCTCCAGGTCGGGCGAGTTGGGTTGCAGACGGGAGCTCGCGGTGTGCCTGTGCTCCATATGCGCCAAATGTCCAGCGCGGAACTCCTTCTGGGCCTTCGTGATGACTGTACGCGCAGCAGAAAGTCCGGTCAGTCATCGTACACAATAAACGCAGACGGCTGAATCTGACCTCGGCTGGAGTCTGTGAAGATGACCTCGTAAACGACGTACGCGAGCAGAGTCGCGGGTATGTTTGTGAGGGCGGCAATCGCGGCGTAATTGCCGCCCGAAGCAGCCGTGCCCCATATCGTCAGCGCAGCGAGACGACCGCCGACATCGCGCGCAGCGTTCGCGGCCACTGGGAGAGGGGGTCAGCAGATGCGTCAAGAATGATGTAGAAGGTCCGTACAGCCCACAGGCGCGTAGGCCCAAATGGCCACAGCACTACACGCCGTTAGCTGCGGGTCGCGGACGAGGGAAATGTCGACGCACTAGGCAAGGCCAACTAGCCACGGCCCCATGACTGGAGGCGCGAGGAAATTGGTCGGGTCCATACACGTGAAGATGACCATGCCAATGAAGAAATCCTGCACGGCAGAGGAATTGTAACGTCAATCTCGGCACTTAATTTGCACAACGGCGCCTGAACACTCACGACGACAAATTCGTTGATGAAGATAAGCCCCAAGGACGGAATTGGGGCATAGAGTGCGATGATGCCGGCGGGGCCGGCGGGCGTGAACTGGACGGCATCATAGGTACCCGTTTCTATCAACAGTCCCTCCACATCCTGCCGGCAGGGTGAGTACAAGAAGCACGGTGTGAACGAAGTGCGCTCACCCTGATGAGCGTTCGGTATTGCAGGTATATGAGCAAGCAAGTCAGATATCCTCCGAGAATCTGGGCAAAGATATATCTGCAATGGCAATGATCAGCGATGGGGATAATATGTGCTGTCAACAATGAGCAGACCTGGCGCCCTTCGCCACGGGCATGCCCTTGAAGAGCACCCAGGTGATCGTGACGGCAGGGTTGAAATGCCCGCCGGAAGTTCCGCTGGCTACGACCAGTGCGAGTACGACTCCCATCGCATACGCGAACCCAATCGTCAGCAGCGCTGTTATCGGGAAATTAGCCGACGAGAAGTGGATTTCGCGACATTACATTCTTGACGTACAGGCAAGGGTCGTCATGTGCAAGGAATTAGCGATTACGTAGGCGGCCGTCGCACCCACCCCTGTTGACCGATTCCATCAGTACTGACTGCAAGAGATACGGACGATACTGACCTGCATAGCAGTAGAAGAATACCCCGACCTGGCCTCTTGTTAGTTCGTGATTCAAGGCAGACGGCGAGCGACTGACCATCTCGGCGAGCATTTCAATCGCCCAGTGGGCTTGACGATGGCGGACATGCTCCCAGGTTTGCATGAAGGCCGGTCGCGTTTCCACGTCCGCGAGGTGCAGACGATGGGCGGGGTTCTCCTCCAGGGCATAAGACATTTTCGACATGTTGGCGGCGAGGGGAGTCGTGAAGATCTAGTGCGGCAGTGGGAATAGGAGGGAGAAGCGGGAGCTGAGATGAAGTGGAACTCAAGGAGCCACAACAAGAGGCCCAGGGACGAGCAGGGCGTATTTATACAGGTCATCGTCCTGTGTTTCACGGCTCTTCGCAAGTGCCGAGGGCCAAGACGGGGGAGACCGATTGTGTGTGCCTTGCTGTCGATCAAAGATCCACACCCCGCAGTGAATGTGGGGTAGTCGACAAGGCAGAAGCTTCTCCACCAGGAAGACTCTGCATCCTGATCCCGGGAGATTGCAAGCTGCCTGAACACACAGTAGATTCCGAATGCACCGTCCGGAGAGCATCGTCGTCAGATATATCCCTCACAAGGACAAAAAAGCAAAGGACATGTGACTCCGAGTGCGACTCCACCGCGGGGTGCCGCTGGCCCGCTTTGCGGATAAAATGCCGTCACGCTACTGCTTCCGCGTGTCTCCCCAATCTGAGTTGGATTTGAGATAGAGCAGGGAGGGAAGTTGTTTAGAGGATAACGACAAGGCCCTGAAGCTGCGTCGCAGCGTATGAGAGGCGAGAGGAATGTGCAGACGCAGGGCACCACCGTTACTAGGTTCCATGGGAGGTCAGCGAAATCATTTCCTAAAGAGAAAGCGACGGACCTGGTCCGATTGGGAGCTGAATATTGTTGAACGTAGGGGCGGGCTAGTCAACTTGCGGCCGGTCATGTGCTGGATGGACAGGGAGAGCGTGATGATGTGGATGGTTGTCACAACTCGCATAACGTCCCAAATACGCAGCAAGAACATTCCATGACGGCCGTGAAACGTCCAAAGATCGCTGAAGCCTTCAAACGCGATGGGCTGTCCCCCTGCACAGGGACACGATGGCGAGCATCGAGCTGATATCCGTGCGGTGCGTAGCAGCAGCCTGAGACTGGCAGCAGCCTGAGCCTGAGGATACCGCTATGTTGCGGACAGCGTGCGAGTTACATAATGATTGCTGTGCATCTTGCATCTAGACAGTCCGTGGCGATCATGCACATGCATGATGCATCATGTCTAAGTAGTACAATTGGCACGTCCCAGCAGGCGTCGAGGGTCGTGGCCAGTGGGTATGATATATATTGACAAGCTCTCGCATAGACAGATAGCCGGGTAAAGCCTCGCTAAGATCGCAAAAGTAACAGACGGGCAGATTCTTCAGAGTCGACGGCGGCCAGGCCGCCACGGCGCGACTCGGAGGCAGCGCCGCCGCGAGGCAGTGAACGCGGACGGCCCCCGAAGCGAGGGTGGCACCGCTGCACGGGCCATGTGCGAGTCGGCCGTGTGTGGGTTGCGTCCGTCGCCAGGGACGGTGGGGGCAAGCAGGCGAGTGCGCTGCGGCAACAGGCAGGGCGTTGTCCGACACAAAGGAAAGAAAGCAGGGGGGAAATGCGAACAGAGCGGTTGCGGGGTCCTGAGCGCACAGTGGACAAGAACTTGAGCGCACCGAGCAAAGTTTGAACCCGCCCTCGACCGCGTCGACACACGACGACCGCAGCGACATACTCTTTCCTGCCTTTTGTTGACGCAGGCGACGCAGAAGACATCTTGTCGATAATTCCAGGAGCTTCCGTCTGCTTTCCTCTTCTCCTTCCCGCCGGTTGACCTCCCCGCCTCTTATCGCTTCCATTTGCTCGTTTTCGCTGTTTTGCTTTCCCGATCTCTTTCTTTTGCTTTCACGCTCTCTCTCAGGACATGACCTCGGTCAGACAGCCAAAGCCGCAGAGGAAGGGCGGCCCAAACGACTCCGCCGCCGCTCGGTGTGTTTTGTCCGTCTGCACGCGCTGCCTCCACTCACCAGCCTCACAGTCGCCAACCCGCTTGGACAGGCGCGCGGGCCTCCCCCACTTTCTCGCCAGGAGTGAACAACGCTCGCCTTCCGAATGGACCGTCGGCGGTCTCTGGGCCCGCTGGCACCTTTCCGCCTCTTAACCCTCCGACCCCCACCCCGCGCGCGGACGTCCCGAAAGACAAGCTTTTGCTGTCTCTTGCAGGCCTGACCGTAAGTGACTCAGTGTCACGCATGACCATGAGGCTGACTGCAGGTAAAGGGCACGACCATCACACTCTCTACCAAGACCGCGCAGCGTTACGAAGGTGTTGTTGGCTCTACCAACGGCGAAGGCGACACGACTGGCGTCACCCTTCGTGACGTCAAGGAAATATCCGATCCCGGTGCTCCGCTCAAGGCGACGCTCTTCATTGCTGCAACAAACATCGACACTTGGCTTTCGGGTCCCGCAGATGCCAAGGCGCCGAATGGCGACTGTGCGCCTAAATATCCTGAGCACCTCTCACACGAACTAATTCATGGGTTTAGCGTTCAAAACCGACACTGACATCAGTCAGAAAACCCCGCGCCGCGAGCGGGAACTCCAAGCTTGGTCGGGAGGGGATGCTCCGCCTGCTCCGGGCCCGGGCGGTCATGGCCACTCGGACGACATAACGTTTGGTGCTGGCGCGTCTAGCCATTCCTCCTGGGACCAGTTTGCTGCGAATGAAAAACTGTTTGGCGTCAAAACGGGTTTCGATGAAGAGCTGTACACGACCAAGCTCGATCGTAGCGCGTCTGACTTCAAGGAGAGGGAGAGAAAGGCCCAGGCATTGGCCAACGAGATCATGGGGGTGCGTAATCATCGCCTTCTTCATACACACAAGCATGACACCTGCTCGTGCAGACCGCTGCCAATAATCCGCATATCGCTGAAGAACGCGTCATGAACAACCTTGAGGACAATGAAGGGAATGAGGAAGACAAGTGTGTGACATGCTATATGTGGCTCACTCTGACTGACGTCGCCCGCTTAAAGGTACGGCGCTGTTGTTCGCGGTAATAATGCCTACGTTCCGCCGGGGGCGCGCAAGCTTCCGACTGCGAGCACCAATGGCAGCGTTCCCAAGGTGTCCGTCAATGCTCCTGACGGCACTGCTCTTCCCCAGTCGGAGACGCAGACCCCGTCCGCCTCATCGAAAGCGCCTTCCCCGGCGCCTTCCGCCTCGAATAAGGTTCGGGCTCATTTCCGCCGCATGACGACACTTATTCTCAGACAATTACTGTTACCTCACAGCCCCCCGCGGATGCCCTCCCTGCGTTCCGTGACTTCGTCACGAACGAAAAGCAGAGGTTGACACAGAAGAAACAAGCTCTTGTCAAGAATGAACGGGACAAGCGCATGGCCGACCTGCTCAAGTTCAGCCAGGACTTCAAGGTGCGTATTTGTTCACGGCCCCGAACCACATCAGTCTGACACCCACACGTTCTGTGCCTAGCTTAACAAACCCATCCCGGATGATTTGGTTACCATACTAGCCAAGGACCAAGAGAAACAGCGTCTGATCCGTGAGAAGTCGGCCCTAGACGCGGCCTCTGGCCATGCTCGCGCTATCGGCGTTATTCCCCCGTTGGCCGACACCACCTCGCCGCCCCCGCCGTCGACGGCGAAGATCGCGCCGTCCGCTTCGGGCGCCGTCGCTGGTACGCCTTCCTCGAAGTTGCCCGGAAGCCCGTCTGTGGGCACCGCGCTCGCCAGTGCCAAGGCGCCAGTCCCGGGCACTGCGGGGGTAACTCCAAAGACATCAACAGCTGCGGCTTCTGCGAAGAGTGGGCGCATTGCCATGTCTATCCAGTCGATCCCGCCGTTCAAGGGTTCGAAACCAACTGCCAAAGCTTCTACCTCTGCATCTGGGAGTCCGGCCGCTGTTCCCGCCGCTCCTGCTGCCCCTGTGCCCAAGCCTGCTGAGATCGCGGCGAACAAGTTGAATGTCAACGCCTCTTCGTTCAGGCCGAATCCAAAGGCTGTGGCCTTCACTCCTGTGAGCTTCGCTTTCGTTATTGATGGCCGTGAGTGTTCTTTGATACGACAGCTGACTGCTCGTCAAATCACAGGCTTCGCCTAACACGGTCGTCAGCCCAGCGTCTTCGATTCCTGATCCCAAGGCAAAGACCGAGTCGGTGTGTCTTTCATTTCATGATGCGTGGTATACCGGTGTTGAGCCGGCGGCACATAGGGCTCTTCCTCACCGCCTGTTCCGAACCCATTCTTCGGGACACGTGTTCTCAAGAAGCAGCCCGTGCATGTCAAAGATGACTTCAACCCCTTCAAGTACAACAAGGTGGTCGAAGCTTCCGCTGTCAGTGCGTACTGTTCCCGATCTTGCGTCCGCGTTCAGGCTATTAAGCTCGCTACAGATGCGATCTGGCCGTATCAGGGCAAGCGCTACATGCAGATGTTCCCACCAGTGGCTATGCAGCCCCAGCAGCAGTCCCCGCACATGGCTCCCCCTGGCCCGCCTCCGATCCCGCCTCCGTCGTACGAAGAGGACTCGGCGGCACAGGCAGCGGCGCGGGGATACGTTTACGCTTATCCTCCCTATGGTTATCCTGGTCAGGTACGTCATGCTCTTCTCCTGGCGACTTCAGGCTCGAAGCTCACATTGATGGATGCAGCCGATGATGCCCGGTATGGCTCCACCCCCGCCTGGCGCATACATGCCCGCGCCGTTTATGCAGCATATGCCCTACCCCCCCAACATGCCGCCGCCGAACGGTAAGCTACTTGTTATCATAGTCCTTTCGTAAATCTTCTCATACGGCGCCTCGCAGCTATGTACGCGTCTCCGCAGATGGGTCAGATGCCGCGTGAGTTGTTGTTTGTTACCATCATGAGCAGATGAACTCACAAACATCTCTTGCAGCCCCACAAGCGTACATGCAGCCCCCGCCCGGACAGTACCCTCCCCCACCAAATGGCGCCGGCCCGCGCCCCTCCATGCCTCCCACCCCGATCCCAGCTCATGCGCACCCATACTACCACCAAAGCCCGCAACGTATGATGCTTCCCCTTGACCCGTACCCTGTGCACAACAAAATGTTCACTACGCCTACAGTGCAACACGCAGTCCCGTACCCGATGATGATGCCTCCGCCGGGCCAGAACGGGCCTCCACATGGCTACGACGGCGGGCCTCCGCCTCCTGTGCCGATGGGCGGACACGCTTAGTAGGCATCTCTGTGTCTTCCGTCCGCGTGTCGATGTCGGTGGGGTGTTTGGAGGTCAGATCTGACAAGCATGGCATTTTCTCTGTTGTCTGGTTGTCCCGCGCGAGGGTTGTCTGTAGTTCGGCGCAGTGCCCGTTTTGTATCTACCTTCTCATTCCACCTGGGTCTGATGGTTTCATGCTCGAGTGACTGAGTGCTTGGATTGCAGGTGCGACGTATGCAAGCATAAAAATGGTGGTTCTTCCAGTCCAGTGGGTCAGAAAGTATAACGTGTGGTATAATGATGGTACTACTCATGCAGCTCGTGGTACTATGAGTCCCGGATGACAGACAACTCGACCTTCTTCAACAAACCCTTTAATGTGTTGCTGCTCCTATTACAGTTGGCCTGCAACCACGTTTCCATGTTGCCGCGAACTACCGCAAGTTCCTCACACACTGGCAAGTGACCATCGGGGCGCAATAGACACGGGTTGAGCAGAGCATCGAACAGACTCGTCCATATTTCGGTCTGCCAGTAACGCTTGAACGGCGTGGCGATCTTGAACCTGCGCGGCGAGTTCGATGCCAGAGCAACAGACGACGCCTCGATGTACTTCCCGAAGAGCATGCAGTACACGATGCCCGCGAGGCCGAAGTAGTCCGACTGGTACGTCCACGGGCGCTCTTCGCGCATCTCGACGCAGTCGCGTGCGTCGACAGCCCATTCTGCGATGTACGTCTGTCCGTGCGGGAACATGCGCGTGTCGATGGTGCGCCCAAAGTCGATCAGCTTGATGCCCTTCGCAGCCCACCCGCCGGCGCCCGAGGGGTCGTACATCCCGGACCACGCGGTCGCCTCGTCGAGACGGATGAGGCAGTTGTCGATCTTGAGGTCTCCGTGGATGAAGCCGGCGGTGTGGATGCCCTCGACGAGGCGTAGGAACTCGATGGCGAAGAACATGACGAGCAGCTCGTCGAGGCACGCGCCTTGTTGCGAGACGCCTGCCTTGCCGGCGTTGTTGATGATGTCGAGCAGCGAGCCCTGTGTGCAAAGATCGAGGATGAGGAAGCTCTCGTCGCGGAAGGTGTACAGTGAATGCGGGCGGATGACAGAAGCACGTAGCCTCGCCGGCAGACTGCTGTGGACTTTGCACAAGACGTAGAACTCCCAGAGGTTCCTGGGCTTGACGATCTTCAAGGCTACACACTTCGACTCGTCCTCGTCCTCGTCATCAGCCATGTCATAGTCATCTTCATCCGCGTCTTCGTTTTTGGAGCTCACGTCCCTAGCAGAAAAGACGGCGCCAAATCCGCCCTCCCCGAGTTTTGAGAACACAGAAAAGCGGCGGTCTCCAAGCTTCACGGCAACCTCGCCTGCCAGACTCACGACAGCTTTCCCACTCGCCTGCTTACGGGCAAGCTTCTGGAGTCCGTCCAAGACATTGGCTTCCTGGCTGGCGTAGTCGTGATGTTCGGGGTTGGCCGCCAGCAGAGACAGCAACGTTGAAACGATCGGTGGATCGAATGGGTTGCAAGGATTCGGCGGGTTGAACTCTGATGCCACGGCAATGGCGTCGGACAAGCTAAGCGTGCCCGTCTTGTCCTCCACGAAGGCAAAGTAAGCACTTTCTTGCTGGTCGCGCGGCGGAGGCGCGTCCTCGTCCTCAACTTCGCATTGGTCGTACTCATCCTCCACAGCCGATGTCCCGACGTTCTCCCTGTCGCGCGGCAGCAATGGCTGCTCCTTCAGGCCAAAGACATCTCGCTCGCCCTCCCGAAGCTCAGCCGCCAGCTTCTCCGCCGCCTCAATCGCCTCAGGCTCAGCAAAGCCACCGCCCAATAAAGACAGCCTGCTGCTCGTGGTCATCTCGAACGTTCGCTCGGTGATAGGCGTCATGACGTCGAAAGTTCCAAATCGACCTCCCAGTGGCGCGTTGTCAAGGAACGCGTCCTGCTGTTCGGCTTCGACGAATGAAATGTAGTCTTCGTCGTCCTGCGACGAGTCCGCCGTCCGGTCGGGGTCATCGTCCTCTGGCGATTCGTCGGCGTCCATAGTTCGACTTGGAGCCAAAGACCGAAGAGGCAGACTGCCGCCCAAGGGCGCGCGAGAAGGAGGGTTTGGTAGCTCCTCATCCACATAGGGCGTAAATGCAATAGGTTTCGATGACAACACCCTCTCGCTTGGCTTCTCCGGCGGTCGGCTGAAGACTTTTAACGGCGACCCGTCCACGAAAGGCGTGAATTTAGCGGGCTGGGCGAGGGCTGCTGGTTCATCCACGGAGGATCTCGAAATGTTGATGCTGTTCTCGTCCTTGCCCCTTGCCACAGGAGTGAAGACACGGGAAAAGAGAGGCTCCTCCGGCTTGAGTGCCAGTTTGGCTGCGGGTGTTAATGCGGGTGCAGGCGTGGGGGCCTCCTTCTCCTTCTCGCCAAGCGCACGACCGGGGACAACCGGCGTAACGACTGGCTGACCCGCAGAGGGATCCACATATGGTGTGAACTGTATTCGAGAGGGTCAGCCGGTTCGCGACATTCGGAGCGACGTCAGACCTTAGCTGGTGCAGAGCTCTTTGCGTTCTCGTCCCGGGCCGCAAACCTGAATTGCACTACTAATCATTAGAATATGAGCACTCGATTACCCTTTCGAGAACGTACCTGGTGTCGAGTTCAAATTTTCATTCCAAAGCGCCATCGACCGGTCTGTCAGTAATGGCGCCGTTGGCGTTACCGGTTCAATCTTCCTCACTGGCGCGTGCTTAGTGCCAGGAGCCAATTTGATCGTCCTTTCCGGTGAGTTGTACATCTCGAAGACATCAGCCAGTGCGCCCTTGGTGGTGATAGTGACGGTCGGCTCCCCGGCAAAGCTCTTCCTGATACTGCGCCTGGCCTTGCCCTTGTGGCCGCTGTCGTTGAAGTCGACGCGTTGGGTAGTCGGCGGTGGAAGCCACTTCTTCCCGAGGAAACCCATCGAGCGTGCGCGGGCCTCGGGCATGCTGTATTCGACGCCTTCGGAAGTGAACAAGAGGCCCATATTGACTTGAAGCTTCTCGCGCTTTCCCGATGGGGGCAGCGTGAGCATGGGTGCATAGCGGTTGTGGCTCGGCGACGCGGATGCAGGGGGTTGAGACTGGGGAGCGGGCGCTGGGGCAGGATTCGCGGACGTGGAAGCGGCAGGGGTAGGGGCAGCAATGTTGTAGTTCTTCAGCGGTTGGCGGCGTAAGAGGTCTGCAGCTGGTGTTCCCTTGCCTTTCGGAAGCGAGACAGCAGCCTTTGGGGGCGGGATCGCCGGCTTGGAGCCTGTTCGACGGCGGAAATCGTCGTAGCGTTTCTTCAACCGTTCAAGAGGTCGGGCCTTCCGTTGAATGCCCGCGCGGTAGACTTCATCCGCTGCTTGGTGGCTTCGTTCCAGAGAGTTATTTAATTCCGAGCACATCAACCGAAAATGTGTAGGAGCTCACCGGCCTTCCCTCTCCAGTGCGAGCCCGTACTCCTCATACAGATACGCGTATATTGTCCCGACCTTGGCTGCAAAGACGAACTTGTACACCGTACCTGGCTTGTCCACCAGCGACGCATAGAGCGCCCACAACTTTAAGTATCGCAGGTCGCTCTTGTAGCTCGCGTCATTCTTGAACTTCCGCGTCGCCTCCTCCACCATCTCCACTATCCCAGACGATGCGAGGTACTCTTTAGGGTACTTCTCGAACGTCCATTTCACGAATTGGTCGTAGAGGGCGAGCGGGTCGTCGGCCTCGTCGATCTCGCTATTGATCTTGTCGCGTCGGCGTGCACTCTCAGCGAGAAGGCGGTCTATTTCTGGTGGTCGGGAGGATGTCGAGGCTTCAGCAGAGGCGGACATGATCTTGCGGGTCGGGTTCAAGCAGCAACCAACTCGAACACTCTGGACATCGCGTCGAATCACATGACCGTGTGCGACCACAAAGCCTCCAAAAAAGTCTCACATCGATATCGGCAGCGTTTTGAATTATCTCAAAAGTACTATACAACGCCAACGAACTACTCGTCTGCCTCCCCGGCAGTGATAACATCATCTAGGACGACATTGTCAGCTCAAACATGGCATACAAAGATGACACCGCATACCTATTTTGAGGACAGCGCGCACCAACTATGGCCGATGAGATCAGTGATGCGCAACGACCAGTAGCCGACCAACGCACCTGGGTTGCCAGCAGATACTGCTGCCTCTTGGAGATCAAGGGATCATACACAAATTGCTTCTTCATATCTGCGACAAGAGCATCAGCACATCATGTTTTCTACCTGTGATAACATGATTGCAAACCATTTTGACCCCTCCCGTTGCAATCGATGCCTAGTGTCGGGTCGCTCTCCTTCACTTGCCGGCTCTTGACCTCCGTTAATGTCTCGATAGGCGACAAACCGCTGTTCTCCGCGAGAGCGAGGGGAATGGAGTCGAGCGCAGATGCAAAGGCACGCATGGCGTATTGCTCGATTGATGCGATCTGTTGATTCTTCGTGAGTCAAGGCGGATGCGAGGCAGGGCGATACGAACCTCGTCAGCAGCAGCCTGAACAGCTATCGACGAGCTGATGTCGGCAGCACCACCTCCATACACGACGCGGTTGTCCACTACAATGTTGCGCACGGCACAGAGCGCATCGTGGAGAGCACGCTTTGCTTCGTCGATGATCTAAACGGGGCGTGCCGGTCAGCAGAGTCCATGGCGTTGATGTGATAAGCAGCAGGAATTCACCATCTTGTTGCTTCCACGAACGAAGATGGTCACAGCACGAGTATTAGCGCATTCTTCGATGACCATCATCTTGTCCCGCGTGGTACCGAAGCTGACTTCCCGAACCAGACCTGCCCGACCAAGCTTCTCCGGTGCAAGATCCTCGAACCGAGGAACGATGCGACCATTTGTGGCAATGGCGATCAGCTAAATCGGATGAGTAGGAAGAATATACTTAGGCTAGAAAGTGATACGCACCTCGATCTCCGGGCCACCGACCCACCGCACAGCCGGCAATTCGTTCTGCATCAACAGATGATTCGCCTCGTCATCGAAACCCCACTGGCAGATGACCAAATTCGCGCCGCTGTCCTGCACACGCTTGATCATGTCCATGAACTTCTCCTTCTCGTACGCCTGCAGCTTCTTGTACTCGTCGACGCTGCCGATGTCGAGCTTATGCTTCGTCTTCGGGCGAGGTGGCTCGAACGGGCACGTGAGAATCGCGATCTTCGCGTCCTTGACGGTGTGCGGCATTTGAGGGTGCGACATGTCCTTGTCGATAAGCACGCCCTTGATGAGCGTCGTGTCCGCGAGCGAACCACCGACTTTGCCGTCGACTTTGATGAGGTCGAACAGGACATCCTTGCGGTCGAGGTCGGCGACTTGCAGCACCGCGTCCACAGCGATTTGCGCAAACTGTTGGTGCTCTTTCGAGACGCTAGAAAAGAGGGACGACAGATTAGTAAAAACGGGTTTAGTGCAAGAGAAGGCGTGAAGACATTTTGCTGCCGAGACTGGTCATTGCGATTTTAAGGAGGTTTTCGGTATCGTCCTTGCTGTACTCTATACGATCTGCGATGGTCTCCAAGTTCTTGACGGCGATGGAACATGCACGCTCGAAGCCGTCTGCGATTCGGATGGGATGAATCCCGCGGTCCAGGAGAGCTTCGCTCTGCTCGAGCAGCGCACCAGCAAGAACTAGACGACACGTCAGGTGCAAATTCCTACTAGGACACACTCACGCACCAACGACACCGGTTGTTCCGTCGCCGATCTCATCGTCTTGACTGCGCGAGAGCTGGACCAGGAGTTTAGCAATCTGGTGTTCGACCTCCATTTGACTCAGGATCGTGGCTCCGTCATTCGTGACGGTGATCTCCCCATCTGGTGAGATGAGTATTTTGTCGAGACCTGCGCGGAGGACCGAATGTGTAAGGCCGCGAAGGATAGGATGGGCATGCAGGTACGTACCTCGTGGGCCTAGCGATGTCCGCACGATGTTGGCAACGGTGCGCGCAGCAAGTATATGTGTCTAAAGATTGTGAGGACATGCATCCTAGGAAGACAGATACTGCAAGCACCTTGATTGCGGCTACGCCGTGCGTACGAGTTTTCCTGCCCTGCTCCCGTAGGATGATGAACGGTCGGCCGTACTGTACTGCTGTGTCAGCATCAATACAAGCTGGAGAACAGGCTGCAAACCTCATCGGTGGTGTATACAGCTTCGTGGTTCTGCATGTCGGGTGGGAGCAAGGAAATTCCGAATTCGCGTTCTTTCCGAGACTCGCGTCGCGTTCTGTGACACGCTGTGACGATGTGACACGCAGCGTGAGGCCCGAGCGTGACGGCGCCCCACGAACACACTCTCCGTAACCTACTACATCCCGCCTCCCGCTTAGATTTCCGTCTGATCCTCCAGCCACCTTGCACAAGACATGGAGCACGAGATTGACGGCTGGATTGCGCAGCTCAGCCAGTGCAAGCAGCTCTCAGAGGCAGACGTGAAAAAACTATGCGAGAAGGTGCGCTTTCAGCATCACCTTCGATAACGCGCCACATCCACTCATCCACGTTCTCGTCTCTTTTTATCTTGCAATGCACGCAGACAAGAGAGATCCTGATGGAGGAGTCGAACGTACAGCCTGTGAGGTGTCCGGTCACTGTGTGCGGGGACATTCATGGGCAATTCGTGCGTACCTTTTCCCCACCATCGTGAATACTTGCTATTCCTCTGCCCCATCATCCCCCCTCCCGGTCATGTCTGACACTCCCATGCCTTCGTGTTTCGTGATCTTCAGCACGATCTATCTGAACTCTTCCGCATCGGCGGCAACTCGCCCGACACAAACTACCTGTTCATGGGCGACTACGTCGATCGAGGTTACTACTCCGTCGAGACCGTCACCCTCCTGGTGGCTATGAAACTGCGCTATCGTGACCGGGTGACCATCCTCCGCGGCAACCACGAAAGTCGGCAAATCACGCAAGTGTACGGCTTTTACGACGAGTGTTTGCGCAAGTACGGCAACGCGAACGTCTGGCGGTTCTTCACCGACCTCTTCGATTTTCTGCCCCTCACCGCGCTCATCGAGAATCAAGTATGTATCGCTTTCGCTGTTGTCGTCCCCTCTGCCCTCCCCTGCCGGTATGCCCAGTGCCCTGGTCGCTCACACGACGTCACAGATATTCTGCCTCCATGGTGGCCTCTCTCCATCCATCGATACCCTCGATCACGTCCGGTCAATCGACCGCGTGCAGGAGGTGCCGCACGAAGGGCCGATGTGCGATCTGCTTTGGTCAGACCCCGACGACCGCTGCGGATGGGGTATATCACCACGCGGCGCAGGCTACACTTTCGGGCAGGACATTTCGGAGGCTTTCAACCACAACAATGGTCTCACGCTCGTCGCGCGAGCGCATCAGCTCGTCATGGAGGGTGCGTCGGCTACCCCTTTCCTGCGCTTGACCTCCTTTGTTCATGCGATGACGTTATTCGGCAGGATACAATTGGGGCCAAGACCGGAATGTTGTGACGATATTCAGCGCGCCGAACTACTGCTACCGCTGCGGCAATCAAGCAGCTATCATGGAGATCGACGAAAAATTATCATACAGCTTGTACGTCCTTGTTCCTTGTGCAGTCTCCCCTCTACCTCCGCATCGTCGCCGAGGCGCTACACCTATGGGTTTTGTGGGGCATCATTTGACGTGGCTCTTACCGCATCTGTATCGCCTTAATTGAGCTCGAGTGGCTCACTACCATGTCTGCACAGCCTACAATTCGACCCAGCGCCACGGGCTGGCGAGCCGCTCGTGTCACGGCGCGTACCGGACTACTTCCTGGTGCGTATCCTAGGCCTTCTTTCACTGTTATCTCGCTTATGTGATGACGTAGTAATCAAATCACATATCGCAATACGCGTATTGTACATACATCGCAGCGTACTACCTCCTGTAGCTCAACCGTCTCAATATACCTCCTTCCCTTTAGCGTCCGCATTCTAGGCTGGTCCGCCCTACCCACGCCCACCCAATCACTTCGATGCCGCCTCACGACCTCCGTGTAGAACACACTTGCTGTCGCCATGTCGCACACCCGAAGACATGTTATTTATGGTTCTCGCGTGCTGGCCTTCTTTCACTGTACATGATCCACGTTGTGTTATTTACCGGCACGGACCTTTATCAAGACGGGGAGTACGGAAGAGTGTTCTGTAGGATTCAAATTGCCTTCAATTCAATCGGTTTAATTTCGTGAAGGGTTGTTGTCACCATACACTGATATAACTGTGCACTTCTTGGTGTATATCAGATATAAGTACACGACTCTCAGCCTTCGAGCTTCAAATTCCTCAAGATGGTATGAGATACACGCTCCTTCCAACCGAATTTTCAGCATGATGAGCGTGTGAGGTAGACACATACTATGTCTTTGCACCAGCCAATACAATCGCTGCAGCCCCTTCTGTCTCTCCTGGAGGTATAGAACCCGGTTTCACCGCTGCGAGCAACTGTCCATTCCGATCCTCCACTCGGCTGAAGTACTCAGGTCCGAGAAACCCGCGCGAGTCGCCCTCAGTAAGCACGACACCGTTCTCTGACAGGAAGAACTCGAAACCTGCATCCAGCGCCTTTTGGACGTCGATGTAGATGTACACTTGCGACGATGTGCGCATGCCAGAGAGGACGCCATCGCCCGGAACGCCCTGCGCGAGGTGGATGTGATTGCGCGTCATTTTCGAGAGACCCTGAGTGGCTATCGGGTGCGCAGATGAGATGCGGTTAGGCAACGAGTCAAACACAGATGGACACACATATTGAATCCCAAGCCTTCTTGTTCGTGCCATGTACGGCCATGGGGATGTCATCCACAGAGAGGACGGGCTTCAGATCCAACTTGACATCCTGCGGGAAGAGTCGGTCAGTACGACCCGCAAAACAATCAGATCACGCAGCGTGCCTTCATCGAATGCCCCTGATTCGCTCGTATCCACCAAACGTCGCCCGCCTCCGCCCGCGCAGTGTCCGGACCCTCCAGCAGCGTATACCTCTGCTTCCCGTCTGCGCGCACAATTTCCTGCAGCCTCTCCAGATGCAGGCCCGTCGTTCGGATCTTCGGCGTCGCTAACTAGATCTCCTCGCACCCAGCACGTCAGCAGCGGGCGCATGGCAGCACGAGGCGCACGCACCAGGTCCGAGACGCGCACGAAGCCATCCTCGCGCATGGGCAGGCCCTCTGCCTTCGCGCCGTGGCGCAAGATCCAGGAGAGCGTCTTAGACACGCGCACTTCTGGCGAGTCTTTGGGGAGACCGCGGAGCTTTGAGCTGCCCCCTCCAGGCCCTCCCCTGCCCGTCTGCTTTTGCGCACCTCTAGACTTGTGCTCGACAGATGGTTTCCGAGGTTCGGTCATGTTGATCCTCTGAGCGGTATAGCTTGAACGTCTTTGCGAGGACTCCAGGAAAAGAGTGATGGGAAGTCTAGCTGCCCGCAGCATGCGTAGAAGGCGACGGTAAGAGCGCGGCTCGGGCCGCGCTCGGACCGACAAAGGCCGGGTAAGCCGGCCCGCAGCGCCGCCGGGGCTAGGCGAACCCGCCCTCAACTTAGTCTCAAGTCCGTCACTTCAAGTCACCTCCCTTCTTGACCCTTGACTGACCTGCGGAAGGTTCTCTTGCCTTGCATCATTAGACAGGTACCGCCTTCAACAAGGCCTTATCACAGCAAATGTGCCCTCAATCATAGTACTTAGTTAGTCAAACAGTGCGTCGCCAGCAAACGGTGATATCGCCTGCTCATCGTGAAAAAACACAGATGCGGAACCTTCATATTCAGCTCCGTTCTCGGAAAGCGGCGACTGAATTTGTGCAACGACCTCACTGTCGCTCGCGTGACCGCGTGACCGAGCCCATTTCCCTCTCGCGCCGACTGAGTATGGCCGTCGTCCTCTCTCGGTGAGCTTGACGCAAACAGCCTCTTTCCTTTATCTCTGTTGTCTGCCGCCAACGTGCACCCCGATCAAAATTGCATGCGCCGACGGATATGTGGTCTTTGCACCCACCACTTGCCAAAGTCGCGTATAACAACATCGCGAAAGACTTGAAGCACACGTTGTTGGTCCCATGCCTGTCGCCAAATTTTTTGACAAGTTCGTCCCGGCCATCGAGGAACCGCGACCAGCAGGGATAATCGACTTTATTGTGCCGACGACAGAGGGAGAGTATTACGATGCATTTGTACGTTCATTCACTGTTCTGTCCGCCGTCGTCCTTACGTTGAGCACCGTAGATAAATGCCATGCATGCCACGCCTTTATGTCCGGGACTCGTGTTCGCTGACACGCACCTCAAAGGCGACAAGCAGTTCAAGAATTATATCAAGCCGGACATCTCCGTTTTCCCCGCTGACCCGCAGGAGGACCCGCCTAGGGACAACGTGGAGTGGACCAAGATCGAGATGTGCAACGAAATCAAGCCCTTCGACGAAGATCCTTTCAGGACCCTGGCGAGGGTGATCGGTCAGGCTTCGAGTACGAGCATCCCACGAAAGCGGCCAAACTGGCGCGATCGCATCGTACGCCTACGCGCAACACGTCAGCCAGTTCCGCACGTTCACGCTTTTGGTCTGCTTGATGGGGTACCATGCGCGTCTCCTCTGCTGGGACCACGGCGCGACGGCTGTCTCTGAATTGTTCAACTTCGTCGAGGACCCCGATACCCTGGCAGAATTCTTCTGGCGCTTTTCGCACTTCGACGCCGCCCAGCGTGGTCACGACACCTCGGCCACAATTGCTTCGGCGGCGGAGCGGGCTCGTGCTCGTGCTAGCGAACGCCTCGTCGCAGAGGGCCACTACGAAGCTTCGCATCTCGCGCTCGAACAAGATATCTTTAAATTCCACATACGCGACGACACGGACGAGCAGGATTACCACTTCATTGCGCCCCGCCCGAAATCTCTTGTCCACAGTGCCGCTCTGATCGGTCGCGGCACCGTCGGTTTTGTCGCATTCAATCCAGCCGAGGGCGGCTCGTGTGCGTGGGTCAAGGACTCGTGGCGCATCGATATCGACGGGTTGGAGAAGGAGGGCAACATCTACCGGCTTCTGCACTCTCATAACGTGCCGCACATCCCGGAGCTGCTGTGTGCAGGGGACGTTCTTGTCGACAACAACATCCAACGCACGCGGGTCCAGTCTTTGCACAGGGAAGAATGGGTCTGCAAGCTGAAAGGGCTTACGCGACACGTGCACTACCGTCAGGCGTGGAAGACGATCGGGATCAAGCTAAGCTTCTTCCCGAGTACGAAGCAGCTCTGCGAGGCAATGCGCGATGCTATCACAGGTGTGTCGCACTCATTTTTGCGGATCGCGGGTAGCTCATATTTTGATGTCGCAGCGCACAGCGTTGCATTCAAGAAGGCTCATGTCCTACATCGCGATATCAGCGCTGGGAATGTGATGTTTGCTCCCGGCAAAAATGGTGGTCTTCTCATTGACTGGGAAATGGCAAAGGTCCTTAAGCCTGGCGAACAGGAGGTGGCCAGACAGGCTTTCCGCACGGTCAGTCACCATACTACTATCACAACGCCCTGGCTCATTCCGCGGCAACAGGGAACTTGGCAATTCATTTCTGGCGTCCGACTGCTGAATCCCAAGAAGCCCACGAACTCCCCGATGACCTGGATCTTGATGCACCTTCTCCTGCGCTATCGTCTATCAGGAATTGCTCGTCTGAACAACCGCTTTCACCAACTCTACAACGACTTTGGGGATGATACGGACGGTATGGACGGAGGCGGCGACGGTAAACAGGCTTGGTTCGTAAGGGCTTTGTTTCCTATGGGAGAATGGCGCCCCTCCCTCCCGCCACCTTGCGCGGAGATCGTCGAGGCCCTTCAATCACTCTTCAAGGTCCTGTATCTCGACTCCATAAACCTCTCGCGCATGATGTCGGCCAAGAAGGCCGCAGCCGCCCGCAAGCGTCTCCAGAGCGCCACTGCCGTCCTGAAGATATTTGACGACAACCTCGGGACGGAGCCTTGGCCAACGGACAGTCACGCAGTTTGGCAGCATATCGGTCCTCCGGCCGTTGTCGCGCACGGGCTCCCCACAGTGATCAAGCATGCCTACTCTGACTCAAGGGGGAGCCACGACGAGACCATGTCGCGAGTCACCGACGGCAGCATAGGCTCTGGGTCTTGGAAGCGCCAACGCACCGGACCTAGTTCATCGTTTGCTCGATTTGCGGCTGCAATGGAGGTCAGGGAGCCACGCGATATGTCGACCTCCGCGTGCGGAGGTCTGCCGCAACCTACCGATGACAATGGCAGGCGCATGCAGCCGCCCAAGAAATCTAAGCACAGGCCGTCGAACTGACCATCACATGTGCGGGAAGCATGGGTCGTGTATCTGTGACTTTTTTTTTGTAATGATGTGCACACATCTCCATATACATGGCAGAGTCTGTAGCTATTATTTTCCCCCTTGTAGCGCTTTTCTTTGGATCAGCGCGCCGATGTGCACCAATCCGAGGCAAATACCATGTTCCCGACATTGCAGGATCGACCGGCAGGGTTGCCGGCGGATGATCCGGGCCTCCGTTAATTATATTATTATTAGCCTCTCGTTACACAGCATAGCCTTTACAGGCCTCACGCCATCATCAGCTTCGCGCCCAAATGGCGAGTACTTCCCTGGAGCGCTGGCGGCGGTGTAAGCCTCCTAGCCCGCGCCTCCTTCATTTTCATCCTCTACACACCACTCTGCGCAAGACATGGAGCACGAAATTGACGGCTGGATCGCGCAGTTGAGCGAGTGCAAACAGCTCCCAGAGGCAGACGTGAAGAAACTATGCGACAAGGTGAGTCACTTTCGATAACGCGGGGCCACATCCGCTCAACCACGCTCTCGCTCTTGTCTGTTAATCGTTTCTTTCGCTTCCCGTGCACACAGACGAGAGAGATCCTGATGGAGGAGTCGAATGTGCAGCCTGTGAGGTGTCCGGTGACTGTTTGCGGGGATATCCATGGGCAATTCGTGCGTACATTCCCTTCATCTTGCATACATATGCCCCCAGGTCCCGAGAGACCATGTCTGACACCCCACACCTTCGTGTACCGTGACCGACAGCAAGATCTCTCTGAGCTTTTCCGGATCGGCGGCAACTCGCCCGACACAAACTACCTCTTCACCGGCGACTACGTCGATCGAGGCTACCACTCCGTCGAGACCGTCACCCTGCTGGTGGCCACGAAGCTGCGCTACCGCGACCGGGTGACCATCCTCCGCGGGAACCACGAGAGCCGGCAGATCACGCAGGTGTACGGGTTCTACGACGAGTGCCTGCGCAAGTACGGCAACGCGAACGTCTGGCGGCTCTTCACGGACCTCTTCGACCTCCTGCCCCTCACCGCGCTCATCGAGGATCAAGTACGTGTCCCTCGATGTCGTCGTCCCCTTGCCCCCTTCCCTTTACCCAACCCTCTCTGCCGGCACCCGAAGCGCTCACACGACGTCTGTGTCACAGATATTCTGCCTCCACGGCGGCCTCTCCCCGTCCCTCGATACCCTCGATCAAGTACGGGCAATCGACCGCGTGCAGGAAGTGCCGCACGAAGGGCCGATGTGCGATCTGCTGTGGTCAGACCCCGACGACCGTTGCGGATGGGGCATCTCTCCGCGCGGCGCAGGCTACACGTTCGGCCAGGACATTTCGGAGGCGTTCAACCACAACAACGGGCTCGTACTCATCGCGCGAGCGCATCAGCTCGTCATGGAGGGTCCGTCGGCCGCCTGCACCTGCACCTTTACTGCGTCTGACTTGGTCTGCTTTGTGTAGGATACAACTGGGGCCAGGACCGGAACGTTGTGACGATATTCAGTGCGCCGAATTACTGCTACCGTTCTGGCAACCAAGCAGCTATCATGGAGATCGACGAAAAATTATCATACACCTTGTACGTCCTTGGTTCTTTCTGCCGCCTTCTCCGGCTATGCTACGGGACATCCTTTCCTCTTACTGCATTTTGAATGTGAACTCGCCTGGCTCACTCATACGTGTGCACAGCCTACAATATGACCCTGCGCCACGGACTGGCGAGCCCCGCGTAGCACAGCGCATACCGGACTATTTCTTGGTACGTGTCCTAGGGTCTCCGTGACATGTTATCCTGCTTATGTGGTGGCGTAGTAATCAAACCACATACTGCAGTCCTCATAATTACATTGCAGCGCACTACTACCAGTCTACGTATACCCCGCGTCCGTGCTCTAGGCTGGTCCGCCCAACCCACGCTATCGTCTTCTCACTTCGGTGCCCTCTCACGCGACGCGTAGATCTCACCCGCTGCCTCTATTTATGGCGTGCTGGATTTCTTGATTCACGTCGTGTTGTACTCATCTCGGGAGAGTGAGTACGGAGTGACCTTCAATGTCCTCGTCGTTTGGTGAAGGGTTCAGCTAGACATTCGGCCAGGCGCCGAGCGGGTGGCGGCCACGTGGGTGGGCGCAATGACGTCGCCATACTAATTGACGTCACGCCCCCACACCCGTGCTTCGATCCATTGCGCCCACCGCAATAAGAGCCAGCCCCTAAATAAGCCTCCGATATCCACCGCGCCTTTCTCACAAACCACATCCACAAAATGACCTCCCTCGCAGCCCGCAGCATCTTCAAGAACGGCGCGCACTCCCTCGGCAGGCCCGTCGTCGTCAAGGCCTCAGCCAGGTTCACTGGCTCGACCAGGTGAGTTGTTTGCGTGCTCCGTTGGTGTCGCCTTATCTGAGCGACGCTCAGTACTCGTCCATATAGGTTTGTGCTGTCTGTTTTTCGTTGCGAGAAGGGAAGCTTGACATGATGCGCAGCACGATGCACGACAATGACCCAGAGGTAAGCACCATCGGTCTGCTCAGAACACTTTATCCGCTAAGCTCTGAGGAATGGGAACGGTAGGTACTAGACAGGGAGAAGCGTCGCAACCTCGCACGCCATGCGTACCAGACCTCCTCCCCCGTCGACCACGCTCCGGGGTGGAACGAGCATCTTGCCTCCTCCTCCGAGGCGTACGTCAAGGTAGCGACACGCCCGCCTCCGCGCACACATCAAATATCTGACCACCCACCATTTATCAGGCAGACCAGGACCTCTCGAATCCTGCGGAGCTCGCCAAGCGCACCGCGGCGCATATGACCGCCAAGCACTCCTCCGACGAGCGGATGGAGTCAAGCAACGCCTCGTACGATCGCGACGAAGTAGGCGGTCCGCTCAAGTCAGCGGCGGGCATGCATGGAGAGGTTGATGAATATGAGGACGAGCTTTCCGACCATGACAACGAATGGCATCACCGCGTCGTAAAGGAGCGCACGGTTATCGAGGACATCAAGAAGGTGAGTTCGGTGACAAGGCGACGATTCATGCTCACCAGGTCTAGTGATTTGCAGGATTGAATTACCCTTATCATAAGCATACGAAAAGCGAGCGCTCTTGAAGAGACACGATGTTGAAGCTTGGGCGTTCTAGTATTCATGGGCATCACTTGCGGACGGGCCAGAACCACTGTATACTGTATCAATTATTCGTTCCCGTACTGTACACACCATGCAGTTTCAATCCGTCGCGCAATTGTATGACTTGGCAAGCATCCTCTTGTTATCTTCTCAGAAATCAGACAAATCTTCAAGCTCATACATCAACATCCAACGCCATCGTAAACACTTGGTCTAACCTCGTTTCGCGCGGCGTCTCGGCTCCTGCACGTCCACCCTCAGCACGCCCTCGCCGTCTGTGAGCGCGCTCACGATCGGGCCCGCTGACTGCGCCCACACGTCCTTCGGCACGCCGACCAGCTGCACGTCGTGCAGCTCGCCTACCTGTTTCCCCAGCCGTCAGTGCGTGCGCCGCGGGAGGGGGTGGAGATCGGAAGGATGCGTACGGGGCCGACGTAGACGAGGCCGGGATGCCGCGCGGTGAGCTGGGAGGGGAAAGCGAGCAGCGGGGAGGAGGGTGCGAGGGCGACGGCGAGGTAGGTGTGGGTGTCGTAGTTTGGGTGGGAGGACGCCATGGGGGCAGAGAATGGGTTGGAGCGGTTCGATGGGCAAGAGAAGCCTGAGATCACGTGGAGTCAACTTCACTGGCAGCCGTTCCAAATCCATCTACCAACAACTCCATACACACCAGGTATATGTACTCTGGAGAATAACAGCTCATCACAAAGGCAGCGCAAGACGTGCCATACTGAGGCTTTGGAGACCTCCACGTTGGTAATCTCAACTGGTGCACATCATATCGTGGTGTACTTATTGAATCGCCCTCTCAGCCCAATACACCATGGTCGGTTTATCCGTTCTTTCCTTCCCCGTGGAAATCTTCGAGGCTATCATTGACTCGATGGATGGCCCCGATGATCTTTGGTCTTTGGCCCTCAGTTCCAAGGTCTTATACTCGCTGCTAGTCCCTCGCCACACGCACGCACGCATCCTCCGCCTCCCCCTCTATGCCCGTTGCGCTTGGTTGGCTCTCGCCAACGACCCGCGACTCGCAAGAAACATACGCTTCCTCGACCTTGTCAGCCTTCACCCAGTGGACGAGAAGCGGAGTCTGTTCCCGAATGTCGATGATGACTGCCTGCACTGCAGCAACCGATCGAGTCCGGGCTACGTCGATATACCCAGCGGGAACGAGCTCCAGCAGGCCAACGAGACTTTTTTGATGGCCGCTATCAAGAATATGGCCAACCTCACATCTTTCCGCTGGAGAACAAACCTCTATTTGACCTACTTGAAGCCCAGCGAGGATGTATGGACACAGTTGGCGTCGTCGTGCCCAAACCTCACCGAAATATCTGTCCGCGAGAGCACCGGCGGGGTATCCTATCTATGGGACCGTGGGGTGCGTGTCGTTGTGGTGTGGCTGTTGGCGGAAACTTGACGTGCTGACCCGCATCGACAGATCCTGTCTATGTCCAACTTGACCGTGTTTGAATTCGAGACGGCAAGTGTAGCCTGTTATCCTTGGGACTTTACGAGGATGGGACCCATGCTTCGAGAGAGATGCCCCGGTCTGCAGGTTTGCTCACTAGCTCGCTCTCGAAATGCAACGCGCACTGACCGGCTCTGTCGTTAGCGACTCCATCTGATCGTACAATACAATCCCCTTGAAGTACTGCCGCCGGACATCTCCGATGCTATCTTAGCGGGTCGCTGGCCACATCTATCTTCGTTGAAGTTCAGCAGGGTTTCGAGCACTCCGGAGGCGTTCGTGGCGTTTCTTCACGCGCACCCAGGCATCGTCAACCTTGCCTTCGATAACAGTCTCGCATGCTATCCTATTCCAGATTTGGAGGATGAAAGCCTTTTTGCGGAGGAGTGCCCGCTGCCTGCCCCGCTGGCATGCGATCCGGGGATCCTCCCAAATCTAAAAAAATTGGTCTGCTGCCCAGGCCCTGCCATTGACATCCTCGCAGCCACGCTGCAGTCGACCGCCGGCGAGCGTAGAATAGCCGTGAAGATCTGGCTCAGGAGGGTCAATCTTCGCCTTAAAGCATTCATCGAATTCGCGAAGGAGAACAGTTCGTTGAAGGTGTCGCCGAGCCTAGAAGATTTGGAAAAGAAAGTGCATTCGCGAGATAGAGATTTTGAGGAAGAGGCTCGTCGCTATTATGTGTAGGGCGGTTCATGCTTTTCTTTAAGTTTCTTTTTGGCCGTGCGTTCGTCGACCACGCTCCGGGGTGGAACGAGCATCTTGCCTCCTCCTCCTCGGCGTACGTCAAGGTAGCGACACGCCCGCCTCCGCGCACACATCAAATATCTGACCACCCACCATTTATCAGGCAGACCAGGACCTCTCGAATCCTGCGGAGCTCGCCAAGCGCACCGCGGCGCATATGACCGCCAAGCACTCCTCCGACGAGCGGATGGAGTCAAGCAATGCCTCGTACGATCGCGACGAAGTAGGCGGTCCGCTCAAGTCAGCGGCGGGCATGCATGGAGAGGTTGATGAATATGAGGACGAGCTTTCCGACCATGACAACGAATGGCATCACCGCGTCGTAAAGGAGCGCACAGTTATACTACGGTTATCGAGGACATCAAGAAGTTCGTGTGACAAGGCGACGATTCATCATGACAATAGCGACCCGGTCGCTTTCCCTGATGTTGGTCACTCTAATACGTAATTATCGCGTAACGGGGCCCCGGCCATTGGTTCGACTCCCTGGACTCTGTTCCGCTCAACGAGACCGTGACCCTACCTTGTGCGCAAGAACGGACAACCAATCCCTCATCCCATTGCAACAGAATCTCTCAAGTATGTACATCGACGTTTACCTTTTCCTTCCTGGAATGCTCATGTAGTCGTCTACCAGAACCATGGCCGTTGTATCCGTCCTTGCCTTTCCCGCAGAGATCCAAGAGGCCATCATCGATTGGATGGATGACCCTGAAGACCTCCATTCCTTGGCTCGCACTTCCAAGGCCTTCTACTCGCTCCTAGTCCCTCGCCACACCCAGGCACGCATCCTCCGCCTCCCCCTCTATGCCCGTTGCGCTTGGTTGGCTCTCGCCAACGACCCGCGACTCGCAAGAAACATACGCTCCCTCGACATCGTCAGCCTTCACCCAGTAGACGAGAAGCAGACTCTTTTCCCGGATGTCGATGATGACTGCCTGCACTGCAGCGTTCGATTGAGTCCGGGCTACGTCGAGATAATTAACGGGGACGTGCTCCAGCGGGACAGCGAGACTCTTTTGATGGCCGCTATCAAGAATATGGCGAACCTGACATCTTTCCGCTGGAAGTCAGACCTAATCCTGACCTACTTGAACCCAGCGAGGATGTATGGACTCAGCTGGCGTCGTCGTGCCCAAACCTCACCGAATTATCTGTCCGCGAGAGCACCGGCGGTGTATCCCATTTGTGGGACCGTGACGTGCGTGCCGTTGTGGTCTGGCTGCTGGTGAAAACTTGATGTGCTGACCCGCATCGACAGATCCTCTCCATGTCCAACTTGACCGTGTTTGAATTTGAGACGACAAGTGCAGCCTGTTATCCTTGGGACTTTACGAGGATGGGACCCATGCTTCGAGAGAGATGCCCCGGTCTGCGGGTTCGCACGCCAGCTCGCTCTCACATTGCAACGCGCACTGACTGGCTCTGTCTTCAGCAACTCCACCTAACCTTAGCTGCGATTATTCCCTCGGAGTACTGCCGGCGGACATCTCCGACGCTATCCTAGCGGGTCGCTGGCCACATCTATCTTCGTTGAAGCTCAGCAAGGTCTCGAGTACTCCGGAGGCGTTCGTGAAGTTTCTTCGCGCACACCCAGGCATCGTCAACCTTGCCTTTGACCACAATGTCGCATGCTATCCTATGCCAGACTTGGAGGATGAAACGCCTCGTGCGCAGGAGTCGCCGCTCGCTGCCCCGCTGGCATGCGATCTGGGGATCCTCCCAAATCTGAAAGATTTGGTCTGCTGCCCGGGTCCTGCGATTGACATCCTCGCAGCGACATTGCAATCGACCGCCGGCGAGCGTAGAATTGCCGTTAAGATCTGGCTCAGGAGAACGGGGGTCAACCCTCGCCTCCAAGCATTCATCAGTTTTGCGAAGGAGCACAGTTCGTTGAAGGTGTCGAGCCAAGAAGATTTAGAATATATTGTGAATAATGACCAAGATAAACGGTTCGAGTAAGTGACTAAAGGCTATTATGTGTGTATAGCGCGGTTCTGGCTTTTCTTTTCTTCCCCTTCCCGAAACCAGGTTGTATAGTATGCGACGTAATGAATTACATACCGCACTTCCCGTTTAAACAAGAAATTGGCTTGTCTCTGCCGCCCTCCGTAGCCAGTCTCACAGTCGTCATGGAAATTGTCTAGCGAGTTGGAAATGGATCCTAATTCACGGGAAATATGAGCACGGGAATACGAGCACATGCTCGCGAACCTCCGCGACTGTCGACAGGCAGGGCGCTTGACGTACTGTACTCTCGCCGCCGGTGGACTGCCCGCGGGAGTTGCCGTCCCCACCAGTCTCGTCTCCACCTGCATCCTCAGGCTGAGGTGTGTGTGGAGTGCACATGCTACGCCGGGAGCTGCGGTCGCGGCATGGTGAGCAGATCGGCGTGGCAGCAGAAAGGGACGGTGGTGAGCACGGTGATCACAACTGGTCGTCGGCGGGGCGTCATCCGGGAGCGCGAGGCAGTAGTCGTTAACGGAGACTTGGGTTGCCTGGCTCACGGAGCGTTATTCTCGTCACTTGCTAACTTTAGGGAAGGCGGATTCACGAGCAAACTTGACCCGCGGAAGAGACGGTGGACTGGGGTCAAGGGCACATTGACTTTGAAGAAGCTGACCATGGTAGGCAGTAGTCTAGTAGTGGTCGACGGATGAAATGAAATGAGAGCAGCTTGGCTGACGCATGTACTACCAAATTGACGCGTTGAGAAGCGTGATGGCGGGGAGTGTTCACAAGAAGGGCTAGAAGAAGGGCGAGAGGGGCAAGAATGTCGACGGTGCGTGCCTGTGCGAAGTCGCGTCAAGAATGGATATCATGCAGACACGGTGACGCACCAGCCAGGCCTCACTAGCTGGCCACCACCATCCATCCAGGAACGATGCGCATGTGTTGCTAGTGCCGTTGAGGGGTGATGAGAGCAGGTGCCGGGGTCGCGGGGCTGGCGATGGGGTGCCGAGGCCGACGAGGGTGTCCGTGTCGTTGGATGTGCCGCGTGGCTGCGAGGGCGCAACGTTGCATTGCGGCGTCATGTCTGTGGGCTGAGTGAGAGTACTACCGCGCAGATTCAATGGCAAGGGTGTACCCGAATGCGCGATGAGCGCGATGATGTTTGTGCTTGATGGAGTGATGAAAAGAGAGAGCAAATGTATGTCTGGCCACCCCCAGCGGCCACGTACGTGCGCTATTTTATGCTAGGGGGGGCTTGCGACGAAGTAAAAGGAGGGGAGGATGGAGCGCGCGCGCATTCGACGTTCAAAGAAGCGCCAGGTCTGACACCTTACAATGAAAACGCGTCGGCGGCCTCAAGATGCGGCGCAGGCCTGGGGACACGGCATGGGCCACGTAGATGGACACATCTAACTACGAGGCTGAGCCAAAGCCCCGAAGCGGCGGAGGGCTCGAGTCCCTTGGACGTCGTTGGGTGCGTGTCGGACTCGGAGGCTAGGCCGCTCGTGCCGGTTAGGGCCCCACGCTCACGTGCACCCAATTGGTCGGGAGGTCGAAAGGTCTTGCGCATCCGATAAATAAATAACACAAATAAGTACTTCAACTGTCCGATGATATCATGATATGTAGAAGCGTAAATATAATAAATCACTTGTACTTTCGTCGACGGCCATTTTGCAGGTATTCCAATAGAGTCAATCCGTTCTCCGCTGCGACATTTGTGAACATCTCCGTGCAGTATACACAGGCGACCTCTAGTTCCCTGGTGCTTGTTACGACCGTATAGATGTGCACCGTGGAATCAGGTTTCTTCCCAATCTCATGCGCTGCTATCCATTCCGCGCATTGCCCTGGCAGGTGATATATGGGAGTGGTGCCGGGCTGCGTCTGCTTGGATGGCCCATTCATGTTTTCGCGCCAAGGCTTCCCACTGTGGACATCTCTCTGCGCTCGTTGCTCTCGGCCTCTTTTACCCGATCCTGTGGTGACGCTAGCGCCGTACATTTTTTGATCTGTATCTTGATTCCAGGCAAAACTCACAGCGGCAGGCCGTGCATGTATGCCCCTGGTATTGTCCGAGTCGATGCGGCGTATCATTGGCATCAAATTGCCTCGAAGCTGTTCATGCATTGGCTTGCTTGCATCGAGGTCGAGGTCTTTGGGCCAGATCGTCTGTTCAGGGTTTGGGTGGTCACCGACTTCCTGGGGGAAATATAGTGGCCGGTTGGCGGGGTCGTTGCGCCAAAGTGTTATACCAGCCGAGACTCTGTCCATGGAGTGGTGACCTGGGGGATCATAAGGAGGATACGGAATCATGCGCCTGGCATCATAATGATTGACTATGCCAGGCAATTCTGAGCGACGAGGACGGTAAGGATAAAAAATCAACCGAGTCAATGCGGCAGACTTACGGGTGTCTGGGACAAGCGGGGGTGTTACTCCCTCTTCCACAGGGTAGTTGGCATAGTCCTCGGGGGTGTAATATGTGAAGCGGCCGCTCATGGCTGATTGGGAGACGTGTGACTTTAACGAGAGGATTTAGTTGAAGGGTAGGGATAGTATAGGCTGGCGACGACCAGGACCGGCTGCGCAGAATTGAGATACAGGTCATGCGAGCCATATTGTGGCAGAGCAAATACCTGATCAGGACTCAGAGATATTGCGCTGGATAAACAGTGAAGAGCAAGTTCAGCTGCACAGCTACGCATTCGATAAGCAAGATGTATGTTGGTCAGCGGGAAGGCGAATGAACATACCAGGGGATGTACAAACGATGGCGACTGGGGTTGCAATAGTCTGAGGAGGGGATTGTGAATGTGAAGATGGGTATGGAATGCAGTCATTCGTATCTCATGGGCCCTCTTTATACGCCTGCCGTCTCAATACACATCAGCATGTCGGACATGGATGTTGGAAACTCACCGACTTCCCATCGCCCTTGTAAACCTCCGCGGAAACAACGCATGAAGGCCATCGTCGCCGTCAGCCAGGAAGTGGATCGTGCCCACCCGCCGACCTTCGCGTAATTGTGCGAGCGTCTTCCACTAGCAGCGACAGACACACGTACAAAGCAAGCCAAAAGCAGGTTCACAATCATAACGTCGAGCAGCGCCGTAACGACAGCCTCCGGGTTTTGGCTCGCTCCGTGTAAAAACGCCGGAGTCCAAGGCTATGCAAATTGTGCATTATCTTCATGACTCGCCCGCGAGCGCGAGCGCCAAACAATGAGAACAAGATTGGAACAAGACAACCGTACAAAGAAAGAACGAGCCGTTATCCGAGGGAGACGACGCAAGACTGAAGAACAAGAGCACGGTCACTCTAATACGTAATCATCGCGTAACGGGTGCCGGGGGCCATTGGTTCGACTCCCTGGACTCCGTTCTGCTCAACGAGACCCTACCTTGTGCGCAGAACGGACAACCAAATCCCGTTGCAACAGAAGCTCTCAAGTATGTACATCGACGTTTACCTTTTTCTTCCTGGAATGCTCATGTGGTCGTCTACCAGAACCATGGCCGTTGTATCCGTCCTTGCCTTTCCCGCAGAGATCCAAGAGGCCATCATCGATTGGATGGACGACCCTGAAGACCTCCATTCCTTGGCTCGCACTTCCAAGGCCTTCTACTCGCTCCTAGTCCCTCGCCACACCCAGGCACGCATCCTCCGCCTCCCCCTCTATGCCCGTTGCGCTTGGTTGGCTCTCGCCAACGACCCGCGACTCGCAAGAAACATACGCTCCCTCGACATCGTCAGCCTCTACCCAGTAGATGAGAAGCAGACTCTTTTCCCGGATTTCGATGATGACTGCCTGCACTGCAGCGTTCGATCGGGTCCAGGCTACGTCGATATAACCAACGGGGATGTGCTCCAGCGGGACAGCGAGACTCTTCTGATGGCCGCTATCAAGAATATGGCGAACCTGACATCTTTCCGCTGGAAAACAAACCTCGTCGTGACCTACTTCGAACCCAGCGATGATGTATGGACACAGCTGGCGTCGTCGTGCCCCAATCTCACCGAATTATCTGTCCTTGAGAGTACCGGGGGGTCATCCCTTTTGTGGGACTGTGCCGTGCGTGCCGCTGTGTTCTGGCTGCTGGTGGAAACTCAATGTGCTAACCCGTACCGACAGATCCTCTCCATGTCCAACTTGACCGTGTTTGAATTCGAGACGGCACATATAGCCCGTGATCCATGGGACTTTACGAGGATGGGACCCATGCTTCGAGAGAGATGCACCGGTCTGCAGGTCTGCACGCCAGCCCGCTCTTACAGTGCAACGCGCACTGACTAGCTCTGCGTTAGCGCATCCACCTGATCTTAGCTTTCGATTATTCCCTCGGAGTACTACCGGCGGACATTTCCGACGCTATACTTTCGGGTCGCTGGCCACATCTATCTTCGTTGAAGCTCAGCAAGGTATCGAGTACTCCGGAGGCGTTCGTGACGTTTCTTCACGCACACCCAGGCATCGTCAACCTTGCCTTTGACCACAATGTCGCATGCTATCCTATGCCAGACTTGGAGGATGAAAGCCTTCGTGCGCAGCAGTCGCCGCTCCCTGCCCCGCTGGCATGCGATCCGGGGATCCTCCCAAATCTGAAAAATCTGGTCTGCTGCCCAGGTCCTGCGATTGACATTCTCGCAGCCACATTGCAATCGACCGCCGGCGAGCGTAGAATTTCCGTGAATATCTGGCTCAGGAGCCCGGGGGTCAACCCTCGCCTCCAAGCATTCATCAGTTTTGCGAAGGAGAACAGTTCGTTGAAGGTGTCGAGCCAAGAAGATTTAGAATATATTGTGAATAATGACCAAGATAAACGGTTCGAGTAAGTGACTAAAGGCTATTATGTGTGTATAGCGCGGTTCTGGCTTTTCTTTTCTTCCCCTCCCCGAAACCAGGTTGTATAGTATGCGACGGAATGAATTACACACCGAGCTTCCCGTTTAAACAAGAGATTGGCTTGTCTCTGTCGCCCTCCGTAGCCAGTCTCGCAGTCGTCATGGAAATTGTCTAGCGAGTGGAAAATGGATCGTAATTCACGGGATTATGATCGCGAACCTCCCCGACTGTCGACAGGCAGGGCACTTGACGTACTGTACTCTCCGGGGCTTCCTTTCCTGTAGTAAGTAGCTCTTAGATTGCGCTTGCATCTGAGAAGATATTTTGTCGCCGTCCGTAGCCAGGTCGGGATCGGCATGATGGCACATGGTTTGGGAACTGGAAAAGGGATCCCAGGGAGCGGGAACATGAGCATGGGTCGCGGAGATTCCCGACATACGGCGGGCGCTCATGATGGCTTTGTTATCCGTACCAGAGAACAAACGCAACTCGGATACGGCGCATAAACAACCATGGCCAAGCGATGTATGTAACCTTCCGGGATCTTTGGTAAGTAGGTGGCATCAGCTTCCAACATTTGAACCTGCCTGTCTTGGTCAACATTGTACTCATCGGTTGAGGCGGTCGTCTTAACGCCCCATTATATCTCGGTCATGTTGGCGCTATGCGTTCCATAGAACAAATACGTGCCCGGTGTGATGGTCTACGTGTCCATGCGATGCATGTAGCGTTCTGGAAGCACGGATAAGTACTAGGCATCGGCTCTCCGAGTCAGTCATATTACTAACGCCTTGGTAGATCTTGTATTCACGGCGATGTCGCGACACGTTTCAAAGATGGTAACGAGGACAGGGCAGGATTCTCCTGATTCTGACGGTAGCGGACGACCGTGGTGCAAGCAAAGAACAACAACAAAGGTATGAATATGTGTTGCACCCTTGCCCTTGTTCCTCGTCCCCGGTCTGTGTGCTGTATTTAACAACGATCCGCCCATCCACCACTGGAAAACATACTCTCCCATCAGCGGCGTCGACAGCAATCGCAACCAAGCCAACTCACAGTAAGCTAGATGCCTAGTGACCGTACCAACGCAGCTCATCCCTAGTCAGAACAGTGTAACTTGCCACACATCTCACCATGACCTCTAGCTACACCTCACCGATTGTCGTCAACGAGTACTACGGTGCCACGTCTCAGACGATTGGCGGAACCGCTAACAATGTCCCACTCGCAGGGATCATAGGTAGGTTTTGCCATCGGTGACACACGCGCAGAATTGCTCACCTATACCGTGAAACCAGTCCCTACTATCGATGACCAACACTGGGCATCTGCGGCCACAACCGCCGCCCCCGTGTCCCAAACCTATCACCCATGCAGGGAGACCCAGATACCTGCCGATGAGCGACGGTTCAGCAGGCTGGATGTCGACTGGCGCAGGCAGCCCGTTGCAACCAGCTATTCAGCGCCGTGGCTCAAGGACACCCCCAAACGCGGCGACTACGATGCAATTAATGCCTTCTACGACCGCCGTGGCAACATCGATTACTACGAGCATGATCGTGGACAAGTGTTTGGAGGCGTTGTCGAGTCGCAGAAGGGTGCGCACGAGTCACGCGGAGACGTAACGGGGAATGTCGGCGGGGAGGCGGGGAAGGGAAGGCCGAAGCCGGACGTCCTGAGCAAGCCCGTGGATATTGAGATGTTCGATTACGGCGGGAGGCAGGACCTCTGCAAAACGACGCATTCTAGGCCCGGTGTCTCAAGCGCGTAGTGCACAGTTTCTGTATTTGTGTCTGAGGGTCGATGTGTACGTTGTGTGTACAGTGTATGGAAGAAAATCGGCTTTGCTGGGATCCTGCGTACATCAACCGCCATGGTCAGATACAGGATTGAGGACACGACTCATTGTGCTTACCCTCGATTGCGTCTCAGCCAGTGTGAAATGGTTCAGACTGTTTACCCGCGCAGACGCTGTGTCCGAGCTGAAGAATAACACTCGTAGCTCGCGGCAACTTTATCCCACGATTCTTTTGCGCCGAGTCGCGGGGCTCATAAGAACGCGGTCGTCCATTGAAAATGATTCTTCCTCAGCAGAGATGCCAAGTGGTGGGATAAGAGGGTGAGAGCACCTGTTGGGCAGATATGGCGTCCAGCGAGGTGCCGTCTGCAGATTGAGGAAGTCTGGACGTTGCTAACATCAGTCTATGCGTAACTGGCGAGCAGCGAGCAAGAAACTTACTCGTCCGGGAGTCGTGAAAATCAACGAGATTTGACATCGCGCGCGTATAGATGCGATTCATAGGGCGAGATGATCAATAGGTACAGCGATGGTGATGGGGTGGATGGAGCGCGCGCGCACAATCTGGAGCCTAGAAGCACGCATGCAGATTGCACCTCATGCATTTCCCGTTCCCCCTCCCTGTCGCCATCCTCGCTTTCGGCGTCCTCCGCCGTCACGCAGCTCGCATAGCATGAGCACGCGGGGCGCGCTCGCAGATGCGCGGGCACCGCCTCAAAGCACACGCTGTACAAGCTCTCGCCGAGCGGTTTCACATGCGCGGCGGAATCAGTGCAAGCCGGCAAGCGCATACATGGCGTGCACGTCGGCAGGAGACGCGGACGCGGAGGATGTCATAGACGAGGAGGGGGCGGGAGGAGGAAGGTGGCGCAGGAGCGCAGTTCGTCGTGGGGAGCGGGGTTCAGGACGATGGGCGAGGTGATCGGCGAGCAGAGCGTGTAGCACGGGGCGGACGACGAAAGCGACGGAGCGAGCGTGCTTGTACGCAGTCGTCCATGAGGGCGCGCCAACCGACTTCACGGCATTTCTGTAACCAGACAGCGGGTTAGTGAAAAATTCTCTCATGAGGGTCACCGCCGCCGACGCACCAGACCACTGCCTCAGAGGATAAATGGCGCCGACCATGGCGCCCGCGACTATCATCCAGCGCTCGGTGTGTCTTCCGCTGCCATGCAGCCTGTTGTGGAAGGATTGCAACGCGGCAAGTTCCGCGTCGCACTCTTCATGACCTCTGCGCGTCCCAGAGCTCGCAGCCGCGCGAGCGCGTGGGCTTTGAGAGGCGCGCGAGGCTGGAGATGGGAGCCCGTGGCCTCGCAGAGGGTAGAGCGGGCGCAGATATAGGACGTTCGATCGTGGTATTGGCCCTGCGGGGACGCCGAGGCGTAATCGGGGTGTTGGGGGTCAAAAAGGTAGTCGAGCTCTGCGGGGTGGATGGGGTGGCGAGATTAGTGGTGGAGGTGTGCGGATTCGTAGGCACGGACTTCGTGGGCGGTGTGTGAGACGCTGCCAGTGGCGGTGCCGTCGTCGGACTCTGCATCGTCATCCACGATGGAATAATATAACGTTAACGGCCCCAAAACATGGTAAGCGATGGGGCAGGTGGTGAAATAGGGAGGGAATTTCGGTTCGCGTTGAGTGATAAGCTGGTGACAATCGGTTGTGCCGTGGGAGCAGTGGTGGGTGTCGGAAGGATGCGTTCGGGGCCGACGTAGACGAGGCCACCGGGACGCCGCGCAGTGTAGTGCTCAGGCGCGGATGTCGTAGTTTTGGTGGAAGCCTGGCAGGATCCAAGAGATAGAGGATGTATGTCCTTAGAGTTAGCTGCAAGATCCATAACATTAATGGCAGTTAAATTTCGCCTCTATTTGACCTTGTTTAGATGACGCGCGCCATGTGGCAACTCGGGACGTCCCTCTATTTCGGAAGTCAACTCGCTCTCATTAATGCTGCTGTCCTCCGGCAGCGCGGCCGCCTAATTGTGCGCACAAGATATTCCTATTCGTGCCAGCAATCGGATTTTTAGCGGTGGCCTGCGCGCGGGGCTTGATCGTGTCTCCAGAGTCGTCTACAACCTCCCTCATCCTTTTGGCAGTGCGCCGGGTACTGTAGATCTTGTACGGTTTGTGCGTGGTCGACATACGCACAGCCAGTGCTCAAAATCTCACAATGGAGACTTTGAGACTTCGCGACTTCCTATTAACCTTATAACAGCGACTGAGCTCATTGAAAAGGTAAAGGAAGAGGAAGGAACGTCCAAAAAACTCCAGATCCCTTTTGTCCACCCTCAATTCAATTGAAAGACCAGGTGATTGGGACACGTGAGACGGAGGGGTCCGCGAACACACCAAATGCCGCCGGCGAGAATTCCAGATCGTCCAGATCGCATGCACTGCACCGGTCCAAAACGGTGACCGTCACAGACTTGCCTCCGGCTGTTAATAAGCGGGGTCAGTTTGGCTGCCATAGGCGAGGAAGGCAACATACAGCTCGCTGTGATCGCCTTGCCACAGATGGGGTTGGCACTTGGGTCCGTGGCGTTAGCACCGCTGTGGAGAAGACGCTTAGAAGAACGGAACATGGCCTGCCAAATCATGGCGTCACTTACGGGAAATTATCAAACACCGATGCGGACACGGAGACGACGCCGTCGGCATCTGTACTGCTGGTACCACATGCGCTCAAACCCAAACCTGGCGAAAAGAAAGAGCCTGGACGAATGAATAAGTATGATGTTCAATACACTGCATGCGTATATTCCCGTGCTCTGCATACCGTCGCCTGAGTGTACTCCTGTCGGTGCTGAGCTCACAGATACTGCGAGCGCCGTGACAAGGGCCATGAATTTGTGCGTCAACGGAATCATTCTGGACTAGAGGGAGGTTGATGACAAAGAAAGGTTGAGGAAGTGATTGAGATGGATGTGGAGGCGCAGCTTGGGAGGCACTTACTGGCTTCACGAGGGTTTATATAGTCCCCTCTGCCTGAAGACGCCACATCGGCCGTTTGTCATGGGCGTCCGGCGGTGCAGAGGGTCTAAGATGCCACTGACACATCGCGATCCAAATTTCATATGCAGCGCCGACTCGTATGCGCCAGTGTGCGGGTCCTGTTAAGTATAGGAATCAGTTATGGCTGGCGCGAAGTACGTAAGAGTGCGTATGAAGAGATGTGAAAGTTGTTGTCGGTCGGGGATAATTTTCGACTCGGAGCCACAGAGTCGGATTCGCAGTGAGTAACCGGTTGTGACGAGCGGCTTCTATAATACTGGAGCCTACGGTGGGCCCAAGACGCTCGCCGCTGTGTGTGCAATGTAAGACTAGCGCGAAGTACGTACTGCCATGAAGAGCCGTGAAGGCGAGTTGTTGTCGGTCGGTGATATCTTTGACTCGGAGCTACAGAGTCGGATTCGCAGTGAGTCACCGGTTGTGACGAGCGGCTTCTAATACTGGAGCCTACAATGGGGCCAAAGACGCTCGCCGCTGTGTGTCCAACGTAGGACTTTGTGCAAAGTACGTACTGTCATGTAGAGAAGTGATGGCGGGTTGTTGTCGGTAATATCCTCGACTCGGAGTTCACAGAACTGGTGTCAGATTCGTGAGTCGCCGGTTGCGACGAGTGGCTTCGAAAAGTGACAATGGACCCTATGGCGGGGCCAAAGACGCTCGCTGCACAGATGGAGCAACATTTTCCTTGGATGCTACTCGGACGCTATCCACTTGGCGAATATGAGCCCCAAGGTTTGTATACATTCGAGAAACCGAGCGAACCTCGCTCAAGGTCACGGCACACTTGACGCACCTTATACCCCGCAACTCCCACCGGCGAGTATGTGGCACGATGGACTGCATACCATTCCAAAGTTAGCTACGGAGACTATGTTGCGACTCCGGCGTGTCGCCAACATCAGTCGGAGTCGTGCTGGCGCCGTGCACAAAAGCGTACGGCGTTTTAGGCTTGTACCCATCACCGCTTCGAGGTTCTCTAGTACACTGGGGGTTGAGTAGAGGGACGCCATGAGTGAAGGCACGATGAGATCAACACCCGAAGTTGTCGACTCGGGCGCGAGACGAGATCACGTGGGGCCTCAACTTGATGACATGTCACATCGCGTTACAGGCGCCCTCTGTTCTACTACGCCGACTCTTTACACAATACATAGTACTCGGGGCAACATCACTAGAGCTGAACCCTCGGGAGACTTTCGAGACCTTCGCGTTGGTAATTTGGACTACGGTGCGCATCATATCGTGCTGTACAGATATTGATCCGCCCTCCCAGCCCAGTACATGGTCGGTTTATCCGTCCTTGCCTTTTCTGTGGAAATCGTAGAGGTTATTATGGACTAGATGGATGGCCCCGATGTCCTTCTGTCTTTCGCCCTCACTTGCAAGGCCTTCTACTATCTACTAATCCTTCGCCACACCCAGGCACGCATCCTTCGGCTCCCACTAGTACTCTTTTGCCCGTTGTGCTTGTTCGGTCCTCGCCAATGACCCGCGAATTGCAAGAAATATACACTCCTTCAACATCGTCTCCACCTATGAAGTGGACGAGAAGCACTTTCCACGTATTCTCTTCCTAATCGCTGCTGGCACGCACTGCACCCCTCGACCTCGTGGGACATCCATCGATAAGGCATACTGGGACTTCTTCAACGGGAGAACGAGTCTGTTCATGGGTGTGTTAACCAACACGTCGGGGCTCACGTCTTTCAGCGGGCATCTCTTCCAGCTCCTACTTGCACTCCCTCATGTCACACATCTCCGAGTCCTCCCCCGCTCCGCTCGCCACACACCTCCCGCGCGCCGCCCTGGAAAGACAGCCTTGAGGCGGTTGTCCGTGCAAAGTCGGAGTTCAGCGGACGGGACGTATGGACAGCGCTTGCAGCGTGTCGAGATGTCACGGAGCTTATTGTGCACGAGCCACCCGGAGCATATACATGCCCCGGTCTGTGGGAAACCGCCGTACGTGCTGTCGTGACTGCTGGAGGAAACTTGGTGTGCTAACCCGCACGTCGACAGATCTTCTCGATGTCCAACTTGACCGTGTTTGACTTCGACATGCTAGATGTACCCTGGAATGCCTGGGACTTTGCGAGGCTGGAGCCCGTGCTCCGAGAAAGGTGGATGTCCCGGTCTTCAGGTTCGTGCGCCGTCACTCTTACATCTCGCAATGCAGCAGCACTGACTCTGACTCCAAAAGCGACTCCACCTGAGCTTGAGCTATATTTTTTCCCTCGAGATGCTGCCGGCGGACATCTCGGACACTGTCCTTGGAGGTCGCTGGCCGCAACTATCCTCGCTGGTCCTCCGCAAGGTCTTGAGTACTCCGGACGCGTTCGTAGCGTTTCTCCACGCGCATCCGAGCATCGCCAAGCTTGCCTTTGACCACACACTCGCCTTCTATCTTAATTCTGGTTGGGAGGATGAAAGCCCTGGTGCGGGGGAGTGGCCACTTCCAGTCCCGCTGGCTTGCGCGCCGGAATCCTCCCGAATTTGGAGCAATTAGCATGCTAGCGCTGCCCGGGCCCCGCGGTCGATATCCTCTCAGTGACACTCGAGTTGACCACCGGCGAGGGCGAAATAGCCGTCAGGATCATGATCAGGAGGCAGGGGGTCAATCCTCGCCTCAAAGCGTTCGTTGGTTTGGCGCAGGAAAATACGTAGAATGTGTCGAAGCTAGAATCTTTGTAAGATCTTTTGGGTCCCCTAGATAGACTGTTCGGAAAGATACTAGGCTAAGGCAATATTACTTGTCTCTCGTGCTCGTGAAGTTCGCACAAAATTGCCGGACGCCAAAATAACATTTGTCCCATCATCAACATCGTAACACATAAGGGAGCTTCATCGAGGGACCGCTACTATCCGCAACTGCTCCCTGCAATGATTGCCCCCTAATTAGTTGGCTGCTCGGGGCCCCCGGTACGCTGAAACCATCCGGCAAGCAAAACGATCTCTCTGCGCTCATATTCAGCTAGGCCTTGCCACCACGGAGGCAAGTAGAACGTACCGGGGCTGAGGTATAGGCAGTACCATCCATCCTGACACACCGTCGGTCCGGTGTAGTTGATGCCTTTGTACAGAAGTCAATGGTCCGTCGCTCGACGGCGGGCAGGGTGTGTCACGCACCTCCGCATAATCCATAAGGTTCAGTGACCACCGTAGAAGAGGGGTCAGAGCTCGTGGTGGTGGGCGTCGACAACACAGCACCTAAGACGGCCGGCGTCACCGTCGCCAGAGACAAGAGGCAGTAGATTGTACGAAGGAAAGCCATGGGAAATCGTTTCCTATGAACAAAGTTGCCTTACAGCTCGCGACAATTTATACGACCGCTGCCCGTCGCCGCATTCGCCGTGGTGAAATCACGGCCGTGTTCCAGATCATGAGTACCTCATGGTCGCAAATACGCCGAGGGAAGAGACGAGAGATGCCGAGTACGTTGCAGATGACCAGGGTCCGAGTACTCCACGATGCCCACCCTGCATGCAGATGAAATAAATTGGCATTGGCAGTATACGTAGTCAACGTAGAAGAACCCCAGAGTAATAGCTGAAACAGCCGCAATGGCCGAGTCGGCGGTCGTGAGCATATCCGCGTGAGACAAATATGTGTTCGACGCGACTGGATCCGTGCCATTCTCAGCGTCACAAGACATCCGAGATTTCAGCATGCTAGTTTTGGCAGCGGTAGCGCGAATCTAGTCCCTGCCGGCGGGCGCGGATCGTACACGCGGAAAGAAAGAACCGTGGTCTACGAAGTGAGCATTGGTCTCGATCATCACAAGCTGAGGACGGTTCGGACGTACGACTTCATGCGGTTGCTTTTTCACAGGAGCACAATCCTCTCGAGCATGAGTAAACGATGGACCGACTTGAAGTATTCTGTCGAATCATGGAACGAAGGCTCGCGCGAAGCTGTCCGAAAAGATAACCAGGGACCATGACAAACAGCAGCGAAAGTTTTTTGAAGTTCTCGGGATGATATCGATGTCGTCTTGATCCTTGATGAATCAAGGCTACCGGGGAACGACTGTCTTCTGTGTATCAAGGTCAGCCACGGAGACTGAATGCAAGTAGTTTTTAGAGAAGAACCTGTAGGAAGAATTTCAATATCCTCACGAAACTGATTACCATCCATCAATGCCCGCAACGTGTATCACGCACCTTGGACCGAACTGAGAGGCATGTAACACGGCGGCCAGTGGTCGATGGGAGGAAACCGACACATCTGGGCTGACCATGATCAGCGGCAGTTAAGTGTCCCTGCACGTCACTACTCGAGAAACTACATGCACCTGTATACTTAGTCGCTTGGGCATATTGCCGTGGCTCCGCTCGAGTCCGAGCCTGCGTACAGTTATGCGAGTGCCGGCAGATGCGTACTCCCCATACTGGTCTGTCGCGATCGACGGCTGGCAATGGGGAGATGCGTGGAGGCGGCGGCGAAAGCGGTGATGGTGGGTGGGAGACTCGTTCTGACTAAATTACTACTTGGCGGGAGCGCGACCTCGTTAGCCGCGCGCCCCGCAACATAGTCGCAACATCCGCTCCGAGTCTCCACTTCGTTTTGCCGATGCCCTCCGTGAACTATGCACCTGATTGCACTCTGATTGCTGCCACCACTTTGCAGATGACCTTGGCACCGACGATCAGCCGACTACAAGGCGATGTCATGAGCAGGGAGAGCGTCTGGACTCGGCAGTCTCAGCCGGATCCGAATCAGGCGGTAACTTCAAGTTCAATTTCTCTGGCACAACACAATACCGAGTCGAGCGCAGACGGACAGCCCCTCATTCCATTCGTGCTGTCCGAGACTCATGAGTATATGCACTCACGTCAGTTTCTCCTTTCAGTGGATGATACTCGTCATTATGTCGTTGTCCCAGCATATGGCCGTTGCATCCGTTCTTGCCTTTCCTTTGGAGATCCTAGAGGCAATCGTTGACCGGATAGACAACCCTAAAGACCTTCTTTGTTTGGCTCGCACTTCCAAGGCGATCTACTCCCTGCTAGTTCCTCACCACCCCCAGGTACGCATCCTCAGCCTCGCCCTCTTTCCCCGTTGTGCTTGGATGGTTCTAGCGAACGACCTGCGACTCGCAAGAAATATACGGTCCCTCGACATCTTCAGCCTTTTCGCAGCAGATGAGAAGCATTTCTGCGGACTCTTTTCCCGGATCTCGACACCTGTCTACCTCGTTCGGCGCTCCCTCCATCTAAAAGAGCGGGATGCACTCCAGCGGGACAGCGAGACTCTGGGAATTTATGAGGCTGGGACCGATGCTTCGAGATAGATGCCCCAGCCTGCAGGTTCGCCCGCCCGCCCGCCCGCTCTCATAATGCAACGCGCACTGACTAGCTCTGTCGTCAGTAACTCCAACTGGCGATTATTACCTCGAAGTACTGCGGGCGGACATCTCCGACGCTATTTTTGCTTGTCACTGGCCGCATCTATCTTCGTTGAAGCTCAGTCTCGAGTACTCCGGAGGCGTTCATGGCGTTTCTTCACGTGCCGGCAGGACGACCTCTACAGCTCCACAACAAACTGACCATACGCTTGCTACGTGCGCATGGCAGTCAGTTTTGAGTCATCGATTGTAAGTGGGTGGGGAGGGAGCGACGCACCTCAGCTTCGCAGAGGTGGGTGAGGCGCCTCGCGCTCGGTTGCGCGCGCGTGCCGCTCGATCTCGGCGAGGGCGAGCGGCACGAGAAGGTACACGAGATCGCGCGAGGAGATGTCTTCGAGAGACTCGTTGGGGCTGAATAGGGCGAGATCCGTAATGCGAGTGCGGACGGTGCCCATGCCCTTGAGGGCAGATGCCACGAGTTCCTATAGGAGGTGAGCAAAGGTATGAAAGAGGAAGGAGAAAGCCTGATACTTGGGTCGACGACTGTGAATGCTTCTACACAGACGCTGGACGTGAACTTGAAGACCGCGGATACAGCTTTCCTCGTGCCCACCGGACAGGCCCTCACGCAGCACGAAGAGAAGAACGACGTGCGTAGACGCTCATTGCCCGTTTCTCCTCTCGCACATGTGATGGCGTTGCTCTGCGCGCTCCTTGCGGCCCGAGACACCAGTGTCGCGCTCCTCCGGAGGTGAGGGTGAGGACGAAGACGAAGATAAGGAGGATGGAGCGGACCTAGACAGCGAGAAGGATGATATGGATGAGGAGCCAAGCAATGTCACGGATGTCGCCGAGGACGCATCATGAGACCTAGCTCGTGAGTGTACTTATATCACTATCTTACTTACAAGCTCAGCTTTCCATGTCAATGACACGACCCTAGTGAGGCTGTTCCTCGGATACCAACGCTGAGCGCGCAATGACGGCCCGGGTACACGAAGAGGACTGCTTATGCGCGATCGTGTATCCCGGATTCGACTATGATACAGATCGAATATCATCTGTCAAAGTCAGCTACGGAGACTAGATTCGACTAACACCTAGCATGCTGTCCGGGCCCTGCAATCGACATCCTCGCAGCGACACCTCATCAGCTCACCGTCTCAGCTTCCTTGAGCATTTTATATCCTTCAAACGACGCCGCTCCTTCTCTCTCCTCTCTCCTCTTCTTATCTTCTGCATCCCTTTCCGCCGCTGATCATGCGCTATTCTCCGCGTGTAGAACACGCTTATCCAGTCTTCCGCGTCGGCGCTTCAGGCTCACCAGTCCCAAGGGTTAAGCGCACGGCAACCTGGGCATGCAATTGTAAGCTTTAGCAAGACGATGCCCCCAAAGCATCGCGTATGCCCTGGGCATTTGCATAAATCCGTCTTACCGAGTTCAAAAGTCGATCGAACAAGCGTGCTGTGATTACCAGTGTATCGTACTGTACTTTTTCCACTTTGTGGAAGTATCATGAGGGATTATGCGGCGCGGAGGTAAGGTCAAGAAGGAATATGAGTACAGTACAAGATACAGCGGTCGTCAATTTCATTTCGAGAAAGTCGTAAGAGTGCAAGTGCGTTTCAAAGCAAGCAAGGCAGGCGGGATGGTGCGTAGGGATGACAAGACGACTGGTATCGAATGCGGCGGGGTAAGGGATACAGAAAGACAAGATTGAATGAAATGACGCAATGACCAACCAGCCCTTTGGAAGAGAAATCGAGAAAGAAATGCGCGGAGAATAAATATTGAGATGATGGATGCATGAAGAAAAGGCATGTTTGCACGGAGCACGCTTGAGGTGCTGTTCAAGAAGGGCGAAGCGCCGGCCGCGGGTCAGATGGTTGGTGGGCAGATGACATGACGAGGGCAGGTGCCCGTTTCCGCGAGGCTGGCAGTTTGGCATTGGACGAGCGATCGGTGGGACGCAGGTGGATGGGGTGCAGCACCGGCACCGTTCAGGCCCATGAGGATAGAAACACGACGGTACACCTGCTTCAAAAAGCACTCAGCACCGCACCTCTACACTCCTCCAATGAATGAATTCTCACCTCGGTTGGCGAGCGTTCTCACTGCTCCAAGAACTCCGTCACGCTGTCGAGGACAACCTGCGGCTTGAGCAACAAGGTGCGCTCGAGCTCGCCCTCCGCACTCGAATCCGCTCCCCTCCTCCGCGCGCGCACCATCTCGAGCCCGAACGCCGTCGTGCACAGCACGCCTGCCTGCTCGCTCCCAAAGCCCGCATATACGTTCTGCATCGTCGCGGGGTCGAACATCCCCACCTCCCCATCCCCCTGCCCGTCCTCCCCATCCTCGCTCCCAACGTCCTCCGCCCAGCCCCGCAGCCCGCGCAGCGTGAGCCCGCGCGGCGCCGGCACACGCACGGGCGCCGCGCGCACCTCGAACCACGCGCTGCGCACACCCTCGCGCACATCCCGCGCAAGCTTCTCCGCGCGCTCGCCGATGTGCACGAGCGCGCCGCCGAAGCGCTCTCCGAGCGGCTCCGCTTGCGCGGCGGGGTCCGTGCACCCCGCGAGCGCGAGCAGCGCGCGCAGAGCATGCACGCCGGCGGTCGAGGATGGGGACGTGGAGGATGTTGAGGACGTGGATGGCGCGGAGGCGAGCGCGGGGGCGGGCGGGAGGAGGAAGACGTGCGGCGCGGGGGTGTTGTTCGTCGTGGCGGGCGGGGTCGGGAGCGGGTTCAGGGCAATGGGCGAGCACAGCGCGGACGATGCGCCACTCATCATGCTCATGCCCGAGTAGCTCAGCGAGAGCGCGGGCGCGACCGTGCGCGCGTGCTTGTGCGTGAGCGCGCGCCAGCGCGACGTCACGGGCTGCAATTCTGGCAACAACAACGGACAGGTGAGTGGGGGATCCTCTCGTGAGTGGCATGGCTGACGACGCACCGGACGCTTGCATTTCGCGGAAGACAGCCTGCATGAAGCGGTCCGCGGCGGGCGGCATGCCCGCGCAGAACGCGTCGAGCGTCTGGCGGCACGCCCACACGGCCCACGCCTGCACGGCGAGTTGCACTACGGTCGGGTCGTCCGCGTGGTCGCGGTCGCGCAGCAGCGCGAGCAGGCCTGCGCCGAGCGCGTCGCCCACGAGCGCACAGTCTGCGCTTGCGGCCACATCCGCGTCCACGTCCGTAACCGCGCACCGCGCGAGCGGGAACTCGTCGGCGACGGCTGCGGCGAGCTGCATGATCTCCGTGTTGAGGTCCTGCACAGACTGCAGGAGCTCTGCGCCGGTGAGGTCGTCCGTCTTGTCGTGGAAGGAGCGCAGCGCGGCGAGCTCGGCATCGCGCTCGTCCGTCGGTGCAGGCGGGGGCGGCGGCTGGGGCGTGGGGGCGGGTGCAGGCGTCGGCGCGCGGCGCCGCTCGGCCCAGGCGTACGCCTCGGCGAGCTGGCGGTGCAGCTGGCTGTTCTGGTGCGCGAGCTCTTCGTTCGCCTCGCGCAGCATGCGGAGCTCCTCGCGGTCGGCGTCGGACTCGCTCTGCATCTCGGCCATCTCGTCCTCGAGCGTCTTGAGCTTCTTCATGAGCTCTGCGTTCCAGAGCTCGAAGCCGCGCGAGCGCGCAGGCTCTGGGAGGCGGGCGAGGCCGGAGGCGGGGGAGCGCGGGGGTTCGCAGAGCGTCGAGCGGGGGTAGATGTCGGACATTCGGTCGTAGTACTGGCCATGCGGGGACGCCGAGGCGTATTCGGGGTGGTGGGGGTCGAAGAGGTAGTCGGGCTCTGCGGGGTGGATGGCAGGAGGGGAATGGGGGGTGGAGGAGTGCGGATTCGTGTCGGGCCGTACGGTGGGAACGGGCTGCGTGGACGGTGTGTGGGGAGGTCGTAGGCGTCGGTGTCTATGCTGGCGGTGCCGTCGTCGGACTCTGCGTCGTCAAAGTCGTTGTAGACGCGGATGGACGGGAGGTAGGAGGAGATGACGGTCCAGAGCGCGGTGAAGGACATGGCACGAGGTGAAATAGGACGGGGACTGTGGTTCGCGTCGGGCGATAAGCGGTGAGAGTCGCGGTGCGTGGATTCGGTGGAAGAAGAAAAGCAAGGACGGGTGGGAAGACAAGTTGAAAAGCTGGACAAGAGAAAGCTGAGAGCAGCGCTTTTCGCGTGTTCGTCTCGGTGCGCGTGTCCGCCTCGTGTCTGCTCGCCGTGCTCACCGCCCGTCCGGCTACCCGTTCTGCCCCTCTTCCTCTCCCTTTCCTCCCCCAATCCTTCCAGATAAACATATCTCGGTGCACTTGCCCTCGTCCCACGTTGCCTGCATATTTTATCAGGCGCTGCTTCTCTGTCCGATCTACCGTCCTGCGCAGCCAGCCCGTCCAGAACCAGGTCCTCGTGTCCCCGTTGAGGCACTAGCGAGTGATGTCAGGCTATGCCCATGCTGCGCCTCGTCTCCAACGCGCGCACATTGTTGCAGGGTATGCCGTGGTCCGCACAAAAGAGGACGTCCTGTCCGCGCACTGGAATGCAGCATCGACACGGCCCAATGGCTGCGCACCTGCGACCTCCCCGTGACCCAGGGCGGGTGATAAGCTGCGAGCTAGGTGTCGGTCGCCCAGAGGAGAAAGTGATCGTTGGATTCTACCGACGCTTCACCTGACCAGCAGGTGATAGAGCTTCAAGCGTCTGGGAGAAGAGGCTTAGATGGGAAATCTGTCTCGTGGAATATCTCCTATTTACTCTCGATAGGCTCCCCAAGAGTCCAGGGGCTGGCAGAATTCGAGGACGTCAATTGAACTCTAGATCTAGTTGAACTTCGGATTACAGGTGCTAGAGGCCGATCCACACTCATCGCATTCACGGGCAAGTATGCATGCGCCCGAGTTTCCTCGCAGGGTCCTCCGAATTTGTGTCTGCCCACGAATGCCCAGCCGTTGTGGCTTCCACCCGCAGTGCCAACGATAACTGCTCCACTTGTCAGTCATATTGACTGCCTCCCATCGCTGGAGATGCACCATGATGTGCTGCCATATGAAGGCCGTGATGATGAGCAGAACTTTGACCCATGCGCGTATGGGGCATGCACCAGAGCGGCGTTATTGTTGAGGCGCTTTTGCGGGACACCCAACGTGTCGATTGCTGGACGCATTCTGGTCACGAATAGTCTGCTCGAGAGACGTCTAAGATTCCAAGCGTAGACGGTCTGCACACTCCAAGGTTAGGCAGTCAGTAGCAATACCTGAACGACCCACCTTTTATGTCAGGTCCTGGCGCTGGCGGCTTCCCATTGCCGCTGCGTCCTTGATGCCTCGAGCAAGTCGCTCACCGGCTGGCGCAATGATCTGCATGCGCATATCGCTCGCCGATCCCAGGCTACACTGACCTGCGATTTCTGGCGTCCAGTGCTCGATGTCTGTGTCGCTGCAACCTACAATGACACATTCACTTGAGAGAGGAAGCGGTAAAAGTGCCTTTCTGGAATTGGGATGAGCCTCAGGAGCGAGTAGCAACCACAGTCGGGTTAGAAACGCACCATCTTCATGCAATTCGAGCGCCGCGACGATATGACCTATTCTGCGCGAAGACAGGGGTAGGTCCACAGTAAGAAGGGGCTCGCCGTCCTGGTCAAATTCGATGGCAATTTCGCCGTTGAAGGTGGTCCATAAACCGACATGAGGCTGTGAGAATACGGGGGGACGGAGGAGGCAGAGCTGCCTACCGTCATGATCTACACTGGGAGTTCACGACGACGTCTGAAAGCTGCGAGCGCCCGGGATGTTCAAAGATTCAGATGGTGCAGACATCATGATGGACAAAGAGCAGGAGATGTAGTCTCCGTGGCTGACCTTATTTCACTCGACGGTCGGAGCGCGGCACGCGCTAACGAGGTCGCGAGCTCCCGGCGCTTCCCGCAAGTAGTCACTTCAAATTGGTCAGAACGAGATACTTACACCAGTCTACCACCATCACCGCTTTCGCCGCCGCCCCCACACATTCACGCCGTCGATGCAGTATGGCCCTGTATGGGGCGAGTATGGGGGTACACTCCTCTGCCGGCATTCGCATAAGACTTATGAATGTTGTACGCAACGCAGGGACTGAAGCGGAGCCACGGCATGCCCACTGGCAGTGCCCAAGCGATTAGGTGTCAGATAGATGATCCTGAGCCTGCGAAGGTTGAAACTGTTTAGCTCAGACGTGTCGGTTTGCCTCCCAATCGACCACTGACCCGCCGTATTAGTCGCATCTAGGCTCTCAGTTCGGTTCAAGGTGCGTGGTACGCGTTGCGGGCATTGATGGATAGTGATTAGTTTCTTGAGGGATAGTGCTTTTGCAGCTCGATCAGGACGGCATCGATCTCATCCCGAGAACTTTTGCTGCTGCTTGTCATGGTCGTTGGTCATCTCGCCCAGCTTCGCACGAGCCTTTGAATTCCAAGGTTCGACAGAATACATTATACATCAAGTTGGTCCGTCGTTTACTCGTGCTCGAGAGGATTGTGCTCCTGTGAAAAGCAACCGCATGCAGTCGAACATCCGAATTGTCCTGAGCTTGTGATGATCGAGACTAATTCTCATTTCGTAGACGGACCACGATTTGTTCTTTCCGCGTGGACGATCCGCGCTCGCTGGCAGGGACTAAAGTCGCGCTGCCGCCGCGAAAACTAGTCTGCTGAAATCTCGGATGTCTTGTGACACTGACAATGGCACGGATGCGGTCATGTCGAACACATCTTTGTCTCACGCGGATATGCTCACGACCGCCGACTCGGCCATTGCGGCTGTTTCAGCTATTACTCTGGGGTTCTTCTACGTTGACTACTGCCAGTGCTAATAATGTATTCCAGGCTGGGCATCGTGGACTACTCGGACCCTGGTCATCTGCAACGTACTCGGCACCTCACGTCTCTTCCCTCGGCGTATTTGCGACCATGAGGTACTCATGATCTGGAACACGGCTGTAATTTCACCACGGCGAATGCGGCGACGGGCAGCGGTCGTATAAATTGTCGCGAGCTGTAAGGCAACTTTGTTCATAGGAAACGATTTCCCATGGCTTTCCTTCGTACAATCTCCTGCCTCTTGTCTCTGGCGACGGTGACGCCGGCCGTCTTAGGTGCTGTGTTGTCGACGCCCACCACCACGAGCTCTGACCCCTCTTCTACGGTGGTCACTGAACCTTATGGATTATGCGGAGGTGCGTGACACACCCTGCCCGCCGTCGAGCGACGGACCATTGACTTCTGTACAAAGGCATCAACTACACCGGACCGACGGTGTGTCAGGATGGATGGTACTGCCTATACCTCAGCCCCGGTACGTCCTGCTTGCCTCCGTGGTGGCAAGGCCTAGCTGAATATGAGCGCAGAGAGATCGTTTTGCTTGCCGGATGGTTTCAGCGTACCGGGGGCCCCCGAGCAGCCCACTAATTAGGGGGCAATTATTGCAGGGAGCAGTTGCGGATAGTAGCGGTCCCTCGATGAAGCTCCCTTCTGTGTTACGATGTTGATGATGGGACAAATGTTTATTTTGGCGTCGAGCAATTTTGTGTGAAGTTCACGAGAAACAAGTATTGCCTTAGCCTAGTAGTATCTATTCGAACAGACTACCTAGGGGATCCAAAAGGTCTTACAAAGATTCTAGCTTCGACACATTCGACGACGTATTTTCCTGCGCCAAACCAACGAACGCTTTGAGGCGAGGATTGACCCCCTGCCTCCTGATCCTGATTCTGACGGCTATTTCTCCCTCGCCGGTGGTCAACTCGAGTGTCGCTGAGAGTATATCGACCGCGGGGCCCGGGCAGCATGCTAATTGCTCCAAATTCGGGAGGATTCCGGCGCGCAAGCCAACGGGACTGGAAGTGGCCACTCCCCCGCGCGAGGGCTTTCATCCTCCCAACCAGAAACAGGATGACAGGCGAGAGTGCGGTCAAACGCGATGTTGACAAGGCCTGGATGCGCGTGAAAAAACGCCACGAGCGCGTCCGGAGTGCTCGAGACCCGGGTGAGCATTAAAGAAGGTAGATGCGGCCAGCGACCTCCAAGAATAGCGTTGGAGATATCCGCTGGCAGCATCTCAAGGGGGTAATTGTAAATTAAGCTCGGGTGGTAGGAGCCAGAGTCGTGCGGTTGCATTACGAGATGTAAGAGTGCCGGAACCTGCAAGCCGGGACAGACCGGGACATCTTTCTCGGAGCATCGGCCCCAGCCTCGCCGAGTACCAGGGTATGCAGGGCATTTCAAAGTTAAATACGGTTAAGTTGGACACCGAGAATATTTGTGGACGTCCGTGTCAGTAAGCTGCGTTCTCTTCAGTAGTTTATCACAACACGCTCAGCAGAATCCCACAAACCGGGATATGTTCCCAGACGCTCGTGTACGGCAAGTGCCGTGAGATGTCGGCACAACGCAATCGCAGTCCAGACGTCGACGGGTGCAGTGCCAGCAGTCAGGGTCAAAGGCCGGGAAGAGAACCCGCGGAAAATGCTTCTCGTCGACTTTGAAAGAGGAGACAATGTTGAAAGAGCGTATATTGATTTGCAAGTTGCGGGTCCTTGATGAGAACTGACCAAGCACAACGGGCAAAGAGAGGGAGGCGGAGGATGCGTGCGTAGGTGTGGCGAGGAACTAGCAGTGAGTAGAAGGCCTTGGAAGTGCGAGCCACGGAACAAAGCTTTCCGGGGTTATCCATCAAATCGATGATCGCCTCTATGATCTCTGCGGGAACTTGGCGGCGCTTGCTACGAAATCACAGCCCCTTTGACGGTACACTAAGGCGGCATACCCGGGTGATGACGGACGTTCTAACGTTGCCTCGTATGCTATCAGCACTCTACAATATGTAATGGTGTGATGAAACACACCTCCAAGGTGAATGTGCAGGGTATGTCCATGCGGCCTAACATGTGTCGCGTCTTCGAAGTGCAGACATTTTCAGCGAGCAGAAGCATATGCGCTGCTGTCGTTCCGAGTTATGGCCTTACCTCTTCGACCTCTGCCGTACCTCTTGGATAAATCCCCCGCGTGGATTTCAAATATGATCTACTAGCTCTGACGCGGTATAAATACTCGTCGCCTCGGCACTCGGATCTCTATCTCTGTACTGGGGATTCCACTTTTACGCCTCCGATTGTCATCATGCTCACCTCTGCAACCCCTGCTGCAGCCTTCCTTTCCCTCTTCCTATGGGGGATGTCTCTCAGCAGCGTGAAGGCTGATGGGCCGAGGCCGATGTGCGTTGGTGAGTGATATGATGCACGACCTAGCCTGCACGCTAATCTGGACACTAGCAACCTACAAAATCTCGTATGTTTGCGTGATAGAAGGATGCTGGATTGGCCCTCATTGACAGTCTTCTCTTTATGCAGGGAGGGCGATACGTGCAGCACTATATATTCATGGTCAGGGATCACCGCTTCGCAGATTGAATCGCTCAACCCGGACGTTCAATGTGGGATTCCAGACGTAATGCGGTCGCAGGTTGAGAACTGACCCTTCTATCAGGCAACTCTCTCACTCCTGGACAATTCGTCTGCTTAAAATGTAAGTAATCTTTCCAGCACAAAACATCGAACATGTTGTGCTCACACGATCTGAAGTGTTTACGCCGGCCTGCACGCTCAACGTTACTGCGACTGAGACGTCTTGTGTGTCAATTGCCACATACTACAACCTGACGACCGCGGCTTTCTACGAGCTCAACAACAATGTTGACAGTGCATGTGATAACCTCCTGATTGGGAGCCCAGTAAGTCACACTGCGATATTATGTGACTTTCTATAATGCCATCGCCTTCAGTACTGCGTTAGCACCGCTGAATGCTTCTACGGAAACACTATTCCGTACTGTATTGATGGCTGAGCCGATCTCAGCGTCTCGTGGCGCATGGCCGCGTTGGCGTTGCGATTCCGTGACAACTTGAATAGATAACATCTGTAGCGTTACGCTGTCTACCTCACGACGTGCCCGAAGCACAATCTATCATGTTATAGTAAGAAAACGGAGCAAGTAGAAAAGGAAAGGGACGCACCAAAGCATCCCCCTACAACGCTTCTGTGGCCGCATGGAGCGTTGAGTCCGTCATGCGACCGGCTGGATCCTAAAACAAAATGGACCGGATGATGTCAGTGGCCTGTACTGGAGCGCAATGGAGGGACTCTAGTTTCGGGAGAACTCCGGGAGGCAATGGGAGTCGCAGCGCCATGGTGTCTTCCCAACTGTATTGGAAATTGTCGCGGAGGGACTGGACTCGGAGCAGCCGAACTAATCGTCAGTCCACAAGTTGAAGCTGCGCAGGCTAGGATGTGCGGAGCCTGAGATGAATGAGGCGACGGCAGCGGGCGCCGGGCGTGCTGATGGCGCCGCGGCAGCGGTCCGCAGCCGCACCGCTTTCAAGTCGCGCCATTGCATCGTGAACAGAGAGTGCTGGAGTCGTGAGTGTAGGCATTGCTGTAGTGATATGAATCGGTTGGGTATTTACATTTGTGTAGCTACTCGGAAAGTAGACAAGGAACTTAGATGGAGGTGTAGAAAGTAGAACGACGAGCGCACTGTGACAGATGCGCGCGGCTGAGGCGTCGGATTTGAACGAGTTCCTTTCTCTCGTCCGCACTGCTCCGAGCCTCTCCGCCCAACTGCTGCCACTTCACCGCGCGCCCTGGCTTTATTATAACCAAACCAACCAAGACGAACCGACGGAGTACCGCCCGTCGACAGCCCACGTGCTCTGAGGCAGACATGTGCATTACGGGAAACGACTAGTCCCTGTCGTCCATATATATGATGTTGGCTGTCTACGCCATCTCGTAGGCCGACATCAGAGTCTATGCCATGTCCTCCCTGAATGGTCCGCCACACTCACCTTCCCGCCCCTTCAAGACGGTCTCGAATGCGATCTTCGACAGGGCAGTGCAGGAGCATCTGCAGCGTCTTCAGGCCTGGGAGCTTGTCGATTTCGCCGCATCGACGCCCGAGGGTGTGCGCAGCATCGTCGCCGAGTACCATTCAACCCATGCAAAGAAGAGCCGCCTTCTTCGATGCGTACAGCGCATCAGTCGAGTCATCGCGCCGCTGGAGAAGTTCTTTAGCGCCGTGGACAATGGCGTTTCGTCGCACCCTGAAGTCGCCGGGATTGTGTGGGGTGCCCTGCGATTCGTCATGCAGGTGATTAGATTCGTCTCTGCATGCGTGTTCCAACTAACGCGCCTGCAGAGCATTCGCAGCTTATCGGCGTACTTCGAGAAGATCGGAGACATCCTTGAAGACATCGCGGAGGCACTTCCTCATTACCAAGACTACGCCAACACGCTGTTCGCAAAGTCTCAGAGAGTGATGGAGGTGAGTTACCCCGAGGCACCACCCCGCCGTTGCAGGACTTTGATTGAGCGATTCGCAGGGTCTTGCAGGCGTCTATGGTGACATTTTGTTGATGTGCACTACGATCCGACGAATATATAAGAAGGCTGATGGTGCACGCGGTAAGCCACGCTTTGGTGCCTTCAATCTTTTTGCAAAGACTCACGATCGCATTGCCAGGATCGATGGCTGTTTCTTTCCGCGCTCTGAACCCGTGGGACCATGCTTTCGTTGATGTCGTGAGCAGTCTGCAGCGCCGTCGCGAGAGACTCAATGAGCGTGTCCGACACGAGGAGATGATAATAGCTCATGAACAGCGGCGGAGCGATGAAGCAAAGGAAGCCGAAAAGATTAAGAGGAGAGAAGAGAGGGAGAGGACGCGAGAATTAGACGAACGGAAGCGCAGTGAGTGTATTTCATCTGTTCATGTGTGCGTCAAGGCTAAGCAATGCCTCGAAGACTTGCTCGAACGTCTTCGGCAGGCTTCGTATGCCGAATGTTCTTCCAAACACGAAGCCTGTCGTGGCGTCCTTTCAAAACATTTGGACGCTGGGCGCTGGCTTTTGGACCGACCGGAACTTGCCCAATGGGCAGACAGTTCAGTGTCCTCGTCTAGTATGCTCTGGCTGCGTGGCAAAGGTATGCATTTCCCTCTCAATCACTCAGTGACTCTCGACTGACCGCGGTGCTATTAGCCGGAGCTGGCAAGACAATACTCTGGTAAGTACACGCATGCCTAATCTCTATCATGCGCTTACTTGCACCATCAGCTCCATCGTGGTGAATTCTTTTAGCACTTACCTCGCCGAGAGAAAGACTGTCGCGTATTTCTACTGCGAGTACGACAACCCGCAAAAACGCTCGGACCCACGCATCGTCATAGGCACACTCCTCCACCAAGTTGTCTCACAGCTGCCCGCAGACGATCGCTACATACCGGCTTTAAGCCCATCAGACGCTGCCTCGCCGGATCTTGACACTTTGCGCGACACACTGTGTTCCATCGCCAAACTGGCCAAGAATGTTATCCTCGTTGTGGATGCTCTTGACGAGTTCATCGACAGCAGTCGTTGGAAGCTCCTACAAGCGCTGAAACGTCTTTCGCACGTCGCAAAGGTATTTGTGACTAGCAGGGACCTGCTACCAAGTCAATATCAGGACGATACGCTGGCACTCCTTCACGATGTCCCTATCATCCCTGCGGATCCCGAGCACGTCGAGGGAGACATCATCGATTTCGTGAAACGGAACGTTCGGTTCATCGAAGAGGATGAACTGGATACATTCGACGATCCCGAGCCGCCGCTCAAGGTCGCAAGCCTTCCTTTGCGCGATGAGATTAGAAAGGCACTTGTTGAACGGGCTGATGGAATGTGAGTGAGTCTGTGGATGCCCAAGAAGACGCTGATTCACGGAGACTAGGTTCCTTTACGTGCGGTTGCAGATACTCCACCTTCGCAGGCAGAGCACGGAGCACGAGCTTCGGGTTACTCTGCAGTCGCTTCCATCGGGCATCAGTGCAACGTTCATCAGGGCCCTACAAGACATTGAGGCACTACCACCACAGCGACGCCAACGTGTCAGGAGGCTGTTTCGATGGCTGGCTTGCTCACCGCAGCCGTTTACCCTCGATAATGTCATGAACGCTGTCGTGATCGATGACATGGACGATATATGGGATGAATCTAGGTGTATCACACGACCTTCCTCTCTCCTGGAAGATTGCGGAAACCTGGTCAAGGCAGTACCGCCGGCGTTCCTCAATTTTGTGTTGGATGAGGCCGTCCTGTTGCTTCAATCTACGATTCACTTCGCCCACTCCGCCGTCAGGGAGTTCCTGCTCTCTCAGTCCTCATCTCCTGAAGAAGCACCTCTGCCAGCTTACCATTACTACCCTCTGTCGGAAGCGCATGTGCCTCTCGTTCTCACCGGTTTCAAGTACTACCATGTTTTGAATCCCAAGAAATCGTTCGCAAGTAATAGGTTGCTGTTTCACGCCTGGCACACCCATCTACGATTATCAGGAGAAGACGGACACCACATGCTCTCTGCTTTCCGCAGGTTCTTGGAGCCCGGATCACTGACGAGACAAAATTGGGTAAGAGCCTATAACAAGTGAGCTTACTGGTCGCGCCTCGTTGGCTTATGCTGATTAGAGGCAACCAACAGTTCGTCTGAAAGTTTATCTGACTTTTGGCCACTTCACCATATTGCTATTGTGCTCAACCTGTTTCACATCATGTCGAAGCTCGTCCAGCATAGCCATACCCGCGAATTCGACCCAGACCTCGAAGACATAAACGAGCGGAATAATTATGGACGAACGGCAATTCACATGGCCTGCTCCATGTTCGATGCCTATGGCGATGATCGAGTCCTACGATTCCTACTAGACGAGGGCGCGGACGTTGGCGCAGTCGACTACATGGGACAGACGGCCCTTCATGTCGCAAGCACGATGGGAGCAAGCCACACTCCTCTTAGGATACTTCTTGAGCACGGCTCAGATGTGCGAGCCACTGACAACGAAGGGCGGACCGCATTGCATGTCGTGACAGTAGCCAACCGAAATATGGAGAAGGCAGTGCCTATCCTGATGGAGTGGGCAGCAGACGTTAACGCTAGGGATCATAGGGGCCGCACACCGCTGCTCGCAGTCTGCACCCTATTGGAACACCCGTGGCTAGCATCTGCTTGGCTTGACGCTGTGCGCGTGCTGTTCGAGCACGGTGCCTCGGGTAGCGTGGTCGACGCCACCGGCAACACCGCGCTGCACCTCGTCGTGCTCTCCTTACCGCTAGGGCTCAAGAGGTATACCATAAACGAAGGCTCCTGGTGGCGGACGATTGAAGAGCTGCTGCAGCTGCTGATCACGCACGGTGCGGACCCGCGCATCGTCAATTCGCGGGGCAAGCGTGCAGCCCACTATGCGCCATTTGCGGAGGTTTATCTATTCCTGCAGGGGGCAGTTGGGGAGGAGATAGATATGGACAAACTTCAGAAGCTTCCCGTAGCAGTTCCTCCTTAGCACCCCCCAGCTGTGTGTAACATTAAATGCTATTTGGACGTGCGACAAAATTTGTTTTTGGCGGGAACGAATTTTACTGGAAACAAGCTACTTACTCAAAGTGACAATCGCGGCGATCCACAACGTCTTCTAAATCTTCTAGCCTCGGCACACTCAACGAACTATTCTCCTTCGCAAACCCGAGGAACGCCTCGAGGCGTGGGTTGACCCCCTGTTTCCTCAGCCAGATGTCGACGGCTATCTTGCGCCTCGCTGGTCGTCGAATGAAGTGTCGCTGCGAGAATATCGATCGCAGGGCCGAGACAGCATGCCAGGTGTTTCATCGCACGCCAGCGGGGCAGGGAATGGCCACTCCCCCGCAAGAGGGCTTTCATCCTCCCGACCAGGATTAGAATAACAGTCGAGACAGTGGTCAAAGGCGAGGTTGACGATGCCCGGATGCTCGTGGAGAAACGCCACGAACGCGTCCGGATTACTCAAGACCTTGCGGAGGACCAGCGAGGATAGTTGCGGCCAGCGACCTAAGGACAGTGTCCGAGATGTCCGTCGGCGGCACCTCGAAGGAGAAATCATAGCTCAAGCTCAGGCGGAGTCGCTTTGGAGCAAGAGTCAGTGCGGCTGCATTGCGAGATGAAAGAGTGACGGCGCACGAACCTGAAGACCGGACATCCACCTTTCTCGGAGCACGGGCTCCAGCCTCGCAAAGTCCCAGGCATTCCAGGGTACATCTAGCATGTCGAAGTCAAACACGGTCAAGTTGGACATCGAGAAGATCTGTCGACGTGCGGGTTAGCACACCAAGTTTCCTCCAGCAGTCACGACAGCACGTACGGCGGTTTCCGACAGACCGGTGCATGTATATGCTCCGGGTGGCTCGTGCACAATAAGCTCCGTGACATTTCGACACGCTGCAAGCGCTGTCCATACGTCCCTCCGCTGGGCTCCGATTTTGCACGGACAACCGACGCAAAACTGTCTTTCCAGCTGAAAGACGTGAGCCCCGACATGTTTGTTATCGCACCCATCAACAGAATCTCGTTCTCCCGTTGAAAAATGTCCCAGGATGCCTTATCGATGGGTGTCCCACGAGGCCGAGGGGTGCAGTGCCAGCAGTTATGATCCAGAACCGGGAAGAGAATACGTGGAAAGTGCTTCTCGTCGACTTCATAGGTAGAGACAATGTCGAAGGAGCGTATATATCTTGCAAGTTGCGGGTCATTAGTGAGAACTGACCAAGCACAACGGGAAAAGAGAGGGAGGCGGGCCGCGGAGGATGCGTGCGTGGGTGTGGCGAGGGACTAGTAGAATAGAGAAGGCCTTGGAGTTGAGGGCTAAAGACAAAAGGTCATCGGGGCCATCCATCCAATTTATGATTGCCTCGAGGATTTCCATGGGAAAGGCAAGGACCGACCATAGTAGTAGTACTGGTACCGGTGTCTGAGATGAGTACGATATCATGATGGACTCGGACGCCACAGAAAATACCAACTCGTGAATGTTTCGAGAGCTTTCTTCTTTCTTTCCGTGCTATTCTGTTGGGAGAGCATTGAAGAGCCAGAAACCACGATCACATGACCTGCCCTCCCGTCGATTCTCGGCATCATCTTCCCGGCCAATCGATCCTTCTGTTGGCAGTGTTCGCAAGAAAAATTCTGCTGACGACTCTCACCTCCGTTGCCTCGACTCCTTCGTCCCTATCCTCGTTCTCTGGGACTTTTGGCGGGCTTTTCGTGTGCTCAGGAGCCTCGAGTCACGGTTAGCGCCCGTGCACCACAGCGTCTGACTCGAGGTGGGGATACAAAAGGGTGCAACGCCTCGCCAGCCTCCACTGCCACGTCCTTCTTCATCTCGGACTCGCAGTGCGTCCGTTTGATATCCTCACAACCCCGCTACCCACCTGTCATCTCATGCTGACTCCCTCTCGACATCGTCCAGACCCCGCTTCATCGTAGAGCACCTGGACCCGAGGACGAGGGAGCGTCGGGCACTTGCGGACCTCTGTCGACTCGAGTACATCGCCCGAGTGCACTCGTTCCGCAAATTCGTGGTGCTCCCTCTCCTCGACGTCCAGGCCGACGACACCTTTGCTGTGCCCCTTCATCCCGATCCTCCCCGGCTCGCGATTGACTAACATCCCCATGCATTTTCGCTGTGAAGCGACCATCCTTGGCAAAAGAAAAGCCTGGACACCGAGTGTGAGTATGCTCAAGAACGACTAGACATAATATAGGCAAGGGGTGATCTGGGCCATAAGGTAGGAAAATCGACGCATCCAGTACACGTATGTTACACATGTTATACACTCCGCGGTGCGGACAACTAACGAGACCCGGGGAACGTGCATATGGGACCATCACGGAGGACGGCTAGGGCGGGGATATGATCAAGCATAGAAGACGAGAAGAAACGAGGCATGTCCGTGGATGTGATGCAAAGGGATGTGTGAATCTACAGCCCAGGTGAGTCCAGCTCAGCAGGCAGGGAGTACGCCAGGCTCACCATAGAACCACGCCAGCTCACGCCGCGCTGAGGCCCATCGCGCGCGCGCCCGCACCAATCGCGCCCTCCCAACCCAAGAATCGCTCCCCAGATATCGACGGGAGCTTGTCCGCGCTGCTGTGAAGCGGCTTCGCGCCCAACGCACCCGCATCCGCCCACCGCGCCGCGCCGCGCGCCCGCGCCCACACGGAGACAAACAATATGCGCTTGAGCTTGCGGTTGAGGAAAAACCAGTGGGAGCTCCAGAGCAGCGCGCCGTGGCGGCGGCCGTACATGCGGGGTGCGGCGTCGTCGGGGGACCAGGGGCGGGCGGCGCGCTCCTCGTCGACGTCGTAGTCGTCGAAGGCGAAGGGGCCGTCGGAGCCGTCGTCGTCACTCGAGTCGCTCTCGCCGGCGCTGGCGACGTCGTCCTCGTCGTCGGAGAAGTCGGCGGCGTGCGGGTCGGCCTCAAGGTCCGGCGCATACGCGAAGACCTCGCAGTCGGGCAGCCCGATGGCGTCGTCGAGCAGGCGGTAGAGCGAGGGGTGGGTGCCCGCGACGATAGGCGGCGGGGCGAGCGGGCTGGCGAGCGGCTGCGCGGGCGACGAGGACGTCGGGCGCGAGGACGGGAAGAAGTCGGTCGAGGTGGGCGGGTACGCGGAGTAGGTGCGCGGCGCGCGCTCGCCGGCGCGGTGGGGTGCGATAAGCGTCGTGCTGAGGGCGTTGAGCACGGGCGCGCCGCTCTGCTCCTTGGTAAAGTGCGCGGGCTTGACGTCGGAGAACTCGTGGTCGGGGAAGGCGACGTTGAGGGTCGCGATGAGGAGGTAGAGCGTCTTGCGCGCGGCGTGGTCGGCGAGGGGCCCGAAGGGTGTCATGTCGGCCTCCTCGCGGTCGAGCGCGTTGAAGGATGGGGCGGGCGGGGAGTGGGAGACGTCGTCATTGTATGCGGTCTCGAGCTGCTTGAAGAGCCTCTTGTCGCGCTTTATGTTCTTGCAGCTGTAGGCCTCGATGCGGGTGTGTACCGAGCACTCGGGCCCTCGTGGGTGAGCTGCTGGGCAAGGCGCGCGAGGCCGGGGATCTCTATGTACTTCATCGGAGGGGCGATGGGTGGCGGTGGCGAGGTGGAGGGCGGTGGACGAGGCGGGCGAGTGGCGGGGAGAGGGAGGCGAGGTGGAGTGGGAGGCGGGCAGATGGTGGGCTGAGACAAAGGGTCTCTGGCCAATCAGCGCGCAGCGTCCCTTCACACACGCGCGCGCAGCTTGAACGTTCGTTACCCAGCCTGTTCTTTCTTCTCTCTGCACCCTCACACGCGCACGACTGCGTTCCAGACAGCTGCGAGGAGGAAGACGACTGCTGCGCTGTTCTTCCTAGATCTAGAAGCTATCGGACCTTGGATGGACAGTCTCCTCACCTCGAGACCTCGAGGCACACATAATGAATGTCTAGCCAGTCAGTGAGCAGTCTCGACTGGCGCATTCTTGATGACCTATGGACTTCTTTGGCTGCGACTCAGCCGCTCCCAAGGCTGCTGCTGCCTGCATATATTCCAGTACTCCTGACCTTGATCATCTGGTAAGCCCAAGGTACGTGTTCTTATTTCGAGTGGCTTTGTCTGAATCTATAACGTGCTTTCCTTCCAGGCGGGCATGAACTTCGTACACAGCGTAAAACCAGATTATTTTACAGTGCTGCATCCAAGATGTCTACTGACCCTAGGACGTCGTTTCGTTGCGTATGTGCATCTAGATACATGAGTTCGCGTATCTTCAATCTCATCGTATGCAGATGGCGCCCCCAAGCCCCCGGCACGGAGTCGTGAGTCGTGACCTCGCGCGGTATGGTTTTTGTGCGCAGATATGGCGTGGTATTTGCTATGCTCAAGGCTCCACGCTCTCAGTCTAGGCCAACTCTTAACACTTTGGTTGGTAAGCCCAATCATGTTTGCCACCTGCCTCTGCAGTGTCTCCATCTCCATATTTTATTATACAACGGAGCTGCTCATTATGTTCGACGACGGGTGGCCAGTTTGGTTCGAACGGCGCCATATGCTCGACAGTCAGGACTCAGGAGCACGAGCAGAATGAGCCCGAACTAATGGAGAAAAACGAGTGGCGGCGTGCATGGGAAAGGCAGTTCATGCCGCATAAGGATAGAAAATGGCCAAACAAACCCCAGCCGACGCCGGTCGTCATGACCGAGACTCGCTCGGATTATCCCATACCGAGTCTCGAAATGCCACCATGTCCACAATGGAACACCATCTACTGTCCTGCACTCCCGACAAGTGGCTGGACTCGTGCACACCCGAGATACTGTCCGCTGCATCCCTCGACAACCTTACCGATACGCTCAAGGAACGGAACACCCTCAGTATAAATGGCTGGACAGATCTCCGCACGGCTCAAGGAGACGAAGACATGGTGTTCTCCAAAATCTCTACCATCGCCGATGCTGTCCGCACCGCAGCCGAAAAACTCTACTCTCTGAAGCCTACGGCCATCATACAGACTGTCCCTCACAAAGGAACACTTTCAGAAGTGCGAGGCTACCGCTTTCTGCCTGACGCTCGGCGCGCCACCGTCCTCGATTTCGATAGGCCTGTACCTCCTAGCGTTCGGCGCTCCCCACGTCTTCATAAATCAGCTGTCCTTTCGGAGAACACGTCCGAGACGGTATGCTTAGCCGAAGTCAAGCTGAATGATACAGATATAGATCGAGAAGACGTGAGTTTTTCGTGCCGTGTATGCATGCCTGGTGTCCATAACTTCACATCTAGAATCAGGCGAATATTATGAGCGCCGCTACGGACGTCATCTACAATGACCCTTGCCGTCGGTTCATGACCGGCTTCACGATCGAGAAGGACCGGATGCGTCTCTGGTATTTTTGTCGGGCACATATTCTCGTCTCCCATTCTTTCAACCTCCACGAGGTAAGACTCTCTTTAATCAGTCCCGGGCAAATTCTGACTGGCTCTCAGGAACCACAACTCCTCATGCGTTTCCTCTTATACGTTCAGTGCGCGCCCCCCTTTGATCTGGGATACGATCCGAGTGTGACACGACGCTGGGTCAACGTAGAGGGCAAGGCAAGTCCGCAGATCGCATACGAGTATAGAATCGGGGACCGAAAGTTCCTCACCAGGGGCACTCCCTTGTCGGACGATTCGGCCTCCGAGCTCGTCTCGCGCGCGACACGCGTCTGGGAAGTCATCGAGATACTTCCAGGAGGTCGCCTCAGTGCAGAGTCCTACGTCCTCAGAGATGCCTGGCTCTATGACGACGCGATGCTGGAGCAAAAAATTCATAAAGACGTCTTGAAGAGACTGGCCGAACTTGACGCTGAGTCTAGCGGCGAGTCTACGCACTACGAGTCTGATGCTCGGCACCATCTCTTGAGCTTTATTTGCGACGAGTGGGTCACGACCAAGGTCAATTCCCAGGAGCACGACATAACCGCTGCACTTCCTGAATCAACAACGGCCACTACTTTCACGGAACTCAGAGTCGCCGCAAAGTCGCGCACCCCAGGCTCGCAACGAGACTCGAGGCAAGATCGGCAAAGGATGGATATCCAACGCAAACCCAGGCCTCCCTCTCTGAAGCATCATCGTCGGAAGCATGCTCGTACCGTCTTCAAGGAGACGTGTGAGAGTGTGTACGAGATCAAGGATTTCCGGTGGCTCGTTTTGTGCCTTGCAGACATCGTCAAAGGTGAGGTTCTGTACAACCCTGTGCGCTATGTCTGACAATTTGCTGCAGCGTTGAATCTCATGCGACTGGCGGGGTATGTCCACCGCGATGTTAGTGCTGGGAATTGCCTGTGGCTTCCGCCTACAGACACTGAGCACGGCAGAGGCATATTATCCGACCTGGAGTACGCGAGACCCTATGCAAGTATGAATGGCCATGACCCCAGGACGGTACGTCATACTTGGCAATGTTTTCACCTTCCACTGACAATTGCCAGGGTACACCAGCATTCATGGCAACGGAGTATCAGACAGGACAATACTTCTTCTTGCCCAAACCCAAAGATATGTTTTCTGCCAAGCGCGTCGAGTTTATATTCAACTTTTATCACGACTTGGAGTCTGTGTTCTGGATTTTCGTATACTTCATCCACTTCCGGCCGCCTATCACCCTGAAGAACAAATCCGAAGACCTCGTCGAGACCGTCCGCAAATCAGCCATAGACTATCTCAGCGACGACATCCAGGGCAACTCATCACGAACAGCTCTCCTGACCGGCGGGACCTACAACCTATATTCTCAGCTCGTACCTCTCTACGGCGATGAGAGCTGGCTGTTGTCGGGTGTAGATGTCTTGGACACTCTCCAATCGGCGTACAAAGATCTCGAGAATAGGTCGATGAGCGATGGGAGATGGGGCGAGGATTGCTTCACCAGTCAGCCCTACTCGGACATCATGAAGCAGCTGTCGGAGCCCATGTTGGGACATGAGGACGACGTCGCGGTCGCGGATATTAGGGATATGGGAACCAAGCTCCAGGAGGGCGAGGAGCTGTGCAAGGACCAGAGCGAACAGGCGACGGCGGACGAGGAGATGGCCCAGGACCAAGCCGAGGAATCACACAAGCGCAAGGTGGGAGGGGAGGCGAGTGAGGACGTGGAAGAGGAGACGGCCGAGGATCAGGCCGAGCAGTCGATGGCGGGCGAGAAGGTGGACGAGGGTGAGGCCCAGGCCAAGCGGTCAAAGTCAGCGATAAAGAATGAGCGCGGCAGGATGAACAAGAAGCCGAAGGGCCTTAACCAGTAGAAACTTATCAAATGTACGGTTTGGACACACGGGTTCACATTTTTGTTATAAAGGTGCAAACTTTACAGCCGCCTCTACCTCAGACCCGCAAGTATATTATAATGCTGCAAGACTTCCGCCATATGTGCGTAGGTATGTACGCAGGTAAGGAACCTGTTGCCTGCCAGGACCTAGTGGTGGCCGTGACCTTCACGTTCAGTGCCGTCGCATGCACTCGATCGCCACATATGCTCACTTGAAGCCACACCTCAGCGCTTCTGTTACACAAAGGCCATGGTCCCCTTGAAATGAGATATTGAAATAGCTCTTGACGGACTGTTTCCTGATCCGGGAACATGTCACGAAGACCCTTTGGGAGCAGCCTATTAGGAACGTACCGTCCGAGCAAAATCCATGGGTTCCACAGCGCTTGTGCCGACCTCGCGCTCGAACAGCTCGACCGCCTCCCTGCAGCCGTTGTTCCACTCGCGGTTGTCGACCTCGACCTCGTACTTGCACAGCTTGATGCAGTTCTAGACCTGGTCGGCGGTGAGCGGGATGCGGTCGCGCAGGATTGCGTGCGCAAACTCGACGAGGCGCTCCGCCGCGCGCGGGTGGTGGCTGAACGGCTCGCCCGCGGCGATGCCGTCGATCAGCGCGCGCAGCCCGTCCGCGACGAGCAGCGTCGCGTCGCGGCCGACGCCGGACTTGGTGAGCAGCGACGACACCGCCTCGAGTTTGTAGCGCCAGTACGCCTCGACGTCCTCCGGCTTGACGCGCTTGTCCTGGCCGAGCGCGTTGAACTCGGGCAGGCGCTTGTCGCTCCAGTACAGCTGCTCCAGCACGTCCATGACGCGCTCGTCGAGCATGCCCTTCAGCTTCGCGCGCACCGCGGGCTTGCGGAACTGCGTCGTGAACTCCTTGAAGCGCGCCTTGAGCGCGTCGACCGTCTCCGCGACGTACGACTCGGGCGACGTCCGCCGGTCGTTGTACTGCACCTTGAACTGATACTGTGCCTCCTCCAGCTCAAGCTGCACCGCGTTTGTGATGCCATGCAGGGACGACGCCATGGACGACTCGAGCACCTCCATGAGGCGCCGCCGCAGCGTGTCCGTGCCCACCATGAGCGACGAGCTGCTGGAGAACTCGTTTTTGTGCTGCCGGAAGTACTCGTCTCCGCGTTTCGTGACGGCGTCGGTCGTTTCGCGGCGGCCCGTCTTGCCAGAGGGCTTGCACACGACACCGACGTCGACGAGGTGGAGAGGTATCGGTTGCCGGACAGGATGCTCCCGCCTTGGTCTGGCGGGACGAAATCCATCTTGGTGATGACGCCGATCGTGCGCAGGACGAGCGAGTCCACCTTCCGGCTCGCTCGCAGCACGGGCGAGTTGGCGAGGTCCACGTCGGCGGCACATACGGCGAGCGCGATCCCATTTTCCCAGAGGACTGCCGCACGTTCTGCGCATTGCAGTGATTGCACGTTCGACGGCGCGCGGACGGGTGGTTCGAACCGCAACATATATAGGCTCGGCGGTCAGGAGCGCGAAGAAAAATTGCGCATGAGCAGAGAGTGAGTGGCGGCACGCACGGGAAAGGCAGTTCATGCCGCATAAGGACAGAAAATGGCCAAACAAACCCCAGCCGACGGTCGTCATGACCGAGACTCGCTCGGATTATCCCATACCGAGTCTCGAAATGCCACCATGTCCACAATGGAACACCATCTACTGTCCTGCACTCCCGACAAGTGGCTGGACTCGTGCACACCCGAGATACTGTCCGCTGCATCCCTCGACAACCTCACCGATACACTCAAGGAACGGAACACCCTCAGTATAAATGGCTGGACAGATCTCCGCACGGCTCAAGGAGACGAAGACATGGTGTTCTCCAAAATCTCTTCCATCGCCGATGCTGTCCGCACCGCAGCTGAAAAACTCTACTCTCTAAAGCCTGCGGCCATCATACAGACTGTCCCTCACAAAGGAACTCTTTCAGAAGTGCGAGGCTACCGCTATCTGCCTGACGCTCGGCGCGCCTCCGTCCTCGATTTCGATAGGCCTGTACCTCCTAGCGTTCGGCGCTCCCCACGTCTTCATAGATCAGCTGTACTTTCGGAGAACACGTCCGAGACGGTATGCTTAGCCGAAGTCAAGCTGAATGATACAGATATAGATCGAGAAGACGTGAGTTTTTCGTGCCGTGTATGCATGCCTGGTGTCCATAACTTCACATCTAGAATCAGGCGAATATTATGAGCGCCGCTACGGACGTCATCTACAATGACCCTTGCCGTCGGTTCATGACCGGCTTCACGATCGAGAAGGACCGGATGCGTCTCTGGTATTTTTGTCGGGCAAATATTCTTGTCTCCCATTCCTTCAACCTCCACGAGGTAAGACTCTCTTCAATTTTTCTCGGGCAAATTCTGACTGGCTCCCAGGAACCACAACTCCTCATGCGGTTCCTCTTATACGTTCAGTGCGCGCCCCCCTTTGATCTCGGATACGATCCGAGTGTGACACGCCGCTGGGTCAACGTAGCGGGCAAGGCAAGTCCGCAGATCGCATACGAGTATAGAATCGGGGACCGAACGTTCCTCACCAGGGGCACTCCCTTGTCGGACGATTCGGCCTTTGAGCTTGTCTCGCGCGGGACACGCGTCTGGGAAGTCATCGAGATACTTCCGGGAGGTAGCCTCAGTGCAGAGTCCTACGTCCTTAGAGATGCCTGGCTCTATGACGACGCGATGCTGGAGCAAGAAATTCATAAAGACATCTTGAAGAGACTGGCCGAACTTGACGCTGAGTCTAGCGGCGAGTCTACGCACTACGAGTCTGATGCTCGGCACCATCTCTTGAGCTTCATTTGCGACGAGTGGGTCACGATCAAGGACGGTTCCCAGGAGCACGACATAACCGCTGCACTTCCTGAATCAACAACGGCCACTACTTTCACGGAACTCAGGGTCGCCGCAAAGTCGCGCACCCCAGGCTCGCAACGAGACTCGAGGCAAGATCGGCAAAGGATGGATATCCAACGCAAACCCAGGCCTCCCTCTCTGAAGCATCATCGTCGGAAGCATGCTCGTACCGTCTTCAAGGAGACGTGTGAGAGTGTGTACGAGATCAAGGATTTCCGGTCGGTCGTTTCGTGCCTTGCAGACATCGTCAAAGGTGAGGTTCTGTACAACCCTGTGCGCTATGTCTGACAATTTGCTGCAGCGTTGAATCTCATGCGACTCGCGGGGTATGTCCACCGCGATGTTAGTGCTGGGAATTGCCTGTGGCTTCCGCCTACAGACACTGAGCCCGGCAGAGGCATACTCTCCGACCTGGAGTACGCGAGACCCTACGCAAGTATGAACGGCCATGACCCCAGGACGGTACGTCATACTTGGCAATGTTCTTAGCTCCCACTGACAATCGCCAGGGTACACCAGCATTCATGGCAACGGAGTATCAGACAAGGCAATACTTTTTCAAGCCCGGACCCGAAATTGAAGATATCCCTTCTTATAAGCCCTCCGAGTTTATATTCAACTTCTACCACGACTTGGAGTCTGTGTTCTGGATTTTCGTATACTTCATCCACTACCGGCCGCCTATCACCCTGAAGAACAAAACCGAAGACCTCGTCGAGAGAGTCCGCGAGTCAGCCATAGACTACCTCAGCGACGACATCCAGGGCAACTCATCACGAACAGCTCTCGTGATTGGCGGGACCGATAACCTATTTTCTCAGCTCGTACCTCTCTACCGCGATGAGAGCTGGCTGTTGTCGGGTGCACAAGTCGTGCTCACTCTCAGATCGGCGTACAAAGATCTCGAGAATAGGCCGATGAGCAATGGGAGATGGGACGAAGATTGCTTCACCAGTCAGCCCTACTCGGACATCATGAACCGGCTTTCGAAGCTCATGTCGGGACATGCGGACGACGTTCCGGTCGCGGATATCAGGGATGTGGGAACCAAGTTCCAGGAGGGCGAGGAGCTAGGCCAGGGCCAGAGCAAACAGGCGACGGCGGACGAGGAGATGGCCCAGGACCAAGCCGAGGAACCACCAGTGAGACCCAAGCGCAAGGTGAAAGGAGAGGCGGGCGAGGCCCAGGCGAAGCCGCAAAAAAGACGGCAAAGAAGTAGCGAACCAAATAAATCAGAAGCAGAAGGGCCGTTATAACCAGTAGAAACTTACCAAATGTACGGCTTCGACACACAGAGATTCACTTTATTTGTTATAAAGGTGCAAACTTCTCATGAGGTCTCTACCTCATATCCGCAAGCAGTATTTCATAATGCTGCAAGACTTCCGCCATCTGTGCGCAGGTAGGAACCTGTTGCCTGCCAGTTGATGCTTTTGTATCGAATTTCTGCATGGCCGCTACACAGATTGTGCAATAGGCGTGGGGAAAAGGCAAACACAGGCAAACATCCAATGTGCCTGCCTCCGACTCACGGCGAGAGACACTCGAGAGACCTTGTCGCAAACCAATCTACACACAGTCTCCCAGGCTACGTGACATGAGCCGGAGCTGTTGAGACATGTACGAGGTGAGTTTAGCCGGCGGTCACGTTTCCCGCTCCTCCTCTCCAAATTTGGTGGACCCGGGTTCGGGAAAACCACTACCCCTGCAGCTGACCGGCCCCCGCCATGGCCTCTGGACTCGCTCCTCCGCGCTCACTGTGAGGCCTTCAGCACAACAGCAGCATCCGACACACTTCGTCGACGCCTCGGCCGCGCTGACTGGATGACCACCCGCATGCCGGTCGTCCTTCCTTGGGATGAGCGCGGTCTGCACATCGATGTTACCAGACTTTTCCTATATTGAGCAGAGCTCCGCTCGGCCGCGCCACGAGGTATGCATTTCATTTGGCAGACGTCATGCATGATCATTTTCCACTTGCCATTTTCCGCTTGCTGCCCCAGACCGCGCGGTATATAAACCCGTGTGCGTGGTTCAGACTATACCTCGTCGACTCCTCCATACGAGACCGTCAACCACACCCTCGCGCCATCACGATGAAGTTCACGTTCACCCTTGCCGCCCTCGCGCTCGCCGCGCCCGCTCTTGCCCAGTCCTCGTCCGCCGTGCCGTCCGGCATCGCGGGCATCTCGCAGTGCATCCTCACCTGCCTCACGAGCGCGCAAGGCTGCAGCATGTGCGTCCCGCCGCACGTCCTCGTCAGCGTGAGCTGACCCCTATGTCATGCAGCACGGACATCCAGTGCGTCTGCACGAGCACCGAGTATCAAGACAGCGCGGCGTCGTGCCTCACTTCGACGTGCTCGACTGAGGACCAAGACGCCGCACGCCAGCTGCAGCAGTCGCAGTGCGCCTCCAGTACGTCCGGCCTCTCTCCTCCTCACGCGCCCTTGCTCACCGTCGGTGCCCGACGTCGACAGTCTCCTCCTCCGCCGCCTCCGCCTCGTCCACCGACTCGGCCGCGTCCTCCACGCTCACCTCGCTCTCCTCCGCCGCGTCCTCTGCCCTCTCATCGCTCTCCTCTGCCGAGTCGTCCGCCCAGTCCTCGCTCTCGTCGCGCGCGTCGTCCGCGACGTCCGCGGCCTCGTCCGTGCTGTCCAGCCTGAGCAGCGCGGCCTCGAGTGCCCTCAGCACGTCGCCGAACGCCGCGCCGAAGGCGTGGGCCGGCATGGGCGCGGGCGCGTGGGGCACGGTGGTCGTGGCTGTGGCCGGCGTGCTTGCGGGCGGCGCGCTCGTGGTCTGAGCGCGCTGGTGGTGATGTGTGGTGCGAGCGTATGGTGCGCAGCTGCACCGCCGTGGACGATGGACTGTCTTTTCTTCTTTCCTCGAGCCCTTTAATTCTTTCTTCAGCCGTCGTCCCGCTGTCACCTGCTTTATCTTGCAATATCGTACTATACGATCAGTTCCACGCACGTTTCCCGTTATGCTCCATGTTTACATGGCGTTGCTCGTGCGCTGTTCAATAAAAGAGAAATTCCGCTACCTCTAAAAATCGTGGGAGCAACTGATATTGACGGCGGCGCGTTCACCATGCGGTGCAGGGGTATTCTCGTTCGCCCGACGTCGGTCCTCCACATGGTTATCACGGCGCGGGATGCGAATCCTGAAGCACATGTTCGTGCGATGGTCAGGGAGGCTGGTCAGAAGGAGACAAGAGGGAGACAAATGTGATTTTATTCGACACTACCGGCGCCCTCGGACGACAGCGTGCATTCTGCAATATTACGCTCCTCCTGCTCGCCACACCGCGCGGACGAGACCCGCAAGGCACTACCCGTGCGGTGAGCTCAGCCGTAACGTCAGCCCGTGGCGCGTTGTGCCTGCAGTGCGTCACCGCGAGGGGCGATCGAATCGTGGAAAGCGCGGAGGGCGGTACTCCGGGAGGTGGAGACGCGGAACGGAGAATGGAGAAAACATGGCGTCGGTGGCGTCCTCCGGGTAAACACCGATCGCGTCGCGTCATACCCAATAGCAGCGGCCATAGGATAAGTACGACGATGGAGCATAGGTTCATCCATCACACATGTAGGACCGCCTGCGCCTCGGGCGCGTGTCTGTGCACGGGCGGCGCCGCTGCCGACGCGGTGAAGTAAACCGGGGTCGAGACCACCGTGGGCGTGGGGTGCGCGGGCGCCGTGTGCGGAGACGGTGTGCTGCGCGTTGCATAGGTCAGTGACGAGGATCGAGAGCTAGGGGCACAAGGCACAGTCCAGACGTACCTGGCTGGCGCCGAAGAGACTGCCACATCTGCGTGGTGTGCGGCAGGGGCAGCGACAGCAACGCTAGCTGCGAGGGCTCCGGCGGCGATGAATACGGCGAGCATTGTGCAGTCGGGGCGGTGGGGGATAGAATAGGATGCTGCTACAAAGGAGACGCTGCTGATATACATACGCTCGAACAGGGGCGAGCCTAGGGCGGGCCGCCGTGGGATGGCTACAAGGCATTGAAGGTGGCAGCAAGTCGCTTTCCGACTGAACAGGCTTCTCCTGGGCTTCTCCTAGGTCCTTGTCCCCGATCTGACACCGCCCGGTGAGCAGAAGCAGAGCACCGGGACTCAGGAGATTGGCAGTGGGGGGAGTGCAAAAGGGCGCGAGACATTCGTCTGCGGTGGTTCTGCCATTTTATTGCAGTGGATTGCACTGTACATGTCGCGATGGGCTCGTGAGTGCGCAAACCGTGACACTGACAGACTCAGTAGACCTGGGCAGAGTCAGACTGCAGTAGAGGTTGAAGGAAAGGTTCTCACGGGCTCGGTTGCCGCCCAGGACGCGTCCAGTCTGCCGTCGCTGCGACCCACCACGGTCTCCATGCGCCTCTGAGCAGGCGTCAGGTCTTGCTCACCGTACCGCGCCCGCTGCTCCTCACACTCCTCCGAGTCCTTCTCGTCACCGTCGCCAGCTCGCCAACATGTCACTCCCCGCCTTCCGCTCCCTCTCCGCCCAGAAAACAATCACCTATGGGCTGCACGCGTCCAGACGCACGGCAGACTCTGCCAGGGCCGCACACCGCCAGTTTACGACTATCATGATGCCCCACCCCGCCCGTTTACGCCCCCGATATTCATCCTCCATCGCTCCTGGCCTGCGCCGCGCATCCGCCAGGAGCCTTTCGTATGGCTCCATACCGAGATTCGTCGCGCGCGCTTTCCGCGTCCCAATAGCTGGCGCGACAATAGGTGCTGGAGGATTTACGTATGCGAACTACAAGTTCGAAGGTGCGTGTGTTAGTATCTCGTGCCCACGGCCCTATCAGACCTGACCGACGTTCTGGCAGAGTTCAAGAAGAAGTCGGAGGGATGGATCTCCACCGTGAAGGATACTGCAACGGACATCTTTGACACTGCTTCGGACGGCATCAAGACCGTATCCGGCCGCGTCTCTGAAGTCAAGCTGCCGGAGTTCGAGACACCGCAGTTCCTAAAGGATCTCTTCGCTGCGAAAGGGGACGGTAATGATCAGAAGCACGGAAGTGGTCAAGGAGAGTCGTCGGGTTCATCGGGCAAAGGCAACCCCGATGGCGAGGACGCTGCGGCCATTGCAAGTATCATGGCAGCTACTCTCGCGTCGCCCTCGGATTCGAAGGTCACCGTCGAGGATACGGACGGCTTTGCGGACTCGCGGCAGAACGGCCTCATGCATCTCACCAAGAAGCTGATAGAGATCCGGAGCATGCTGCTCAGCATCGACCAGAGCGACGCGCTGAAGCTGCCGAGCATCGTCGTCATCGGCAGCCAGAGCTCTGGCAAGAGCTCTGTCCTCGAGGCGATCGTTGGGCACGAGTTCCTCCCCAAGTACGCTGCCTGTTGCTTTCCCTTAGAACAGCCGGCTCACAACATTTACCAGGGGGAACAACATGGTCACTCGGCGGCCCATCGAGCTCACGCTCATCCACACGCCACCCAGCAGCACCGGCGAGGCACCCGAGTACGGCGAGTTCCCCGCACTGGGCCTCGGGAAGATCACGGACTTCTCGCAAATCCAGAAGACGCTGACAGACCTCAACCTCGCCGTACCCGCATCAGAAGCCGTGTCCAACGAGCCCATTGACCTCCGAATATACAGCCCCCATGTTCCGGACTTGACGCTCATTGACCTCCCGGGCTACGTGCAGATCTCGTCTTTGGACCAGCCGGAGACTCTGAAGGAGAAGATTGCGGCCCTGTGCGAGCGGTACATCCGCGAGCCCAACATTGTGCTCGCCGTATGTGCCGCCGATGTGGACCTCGCCAACTCGCCCGCGTTGCGAGCGAGCCGGAAGGTGGACCCGCTCGGCCTGCGCACGATCGGCGTCATCACCAAGATGGATCTGGTCCCGCCAGACCAAGGCGCGAGCATCCTGTCCGGCAACCGATACCCTCTCCACCTCGGCTACGTCGGCGTCGTATGCAAGCCTTCTGGCAAGAAGGCCCGCCGCGAAACGACCGACGCCGTCACGAAACGCGGAGACGAGTACTTCCGGCAGCACAAAAACGAGTTCTCCAGCAGCTCGTCGCTCATGGTGGGCACGGACACGCTGCGGCGGCGCCTCATGGAGGTGCTCGAGTCGTCCATGGCGTCGTCCCTGCATGGCATCACAAACGCGGTGCAGCTTGAGCTGGAGGAGGCGCAGTATCAGTTCAAGGTGCAGTACAACGACCGGCGGACGTCGCCCGAGTCGTACGTCGCGGAGACGGTCGACGCGCTCAAGGCGCGCTTCAAGGAGTTCACGACGCAGTTCCGCAAGCCCGCGGTGCGCGCGAAGCTGAAGGGCATGCTCGACGAGCGCGTCATGGACGTGCTGGAGCAGCTGTACTGGAGCGACAAGCGCCTGCCCGAGTTCAACGCGCTCGGCCAGGACAAGCGCGTCAAGCCGGAGGACGTCGAGGCGTACTGGCGCTACAAACTCGAGGCGGCGTCGTCACTGCTCACCAAGTCCGGCGTCGGCCGCGACGCGACGCTGCTCGTCGCGGACGGGCTGCGCGCGCTGATCGACGGCATCGCCGCGGGCGAGCCGTTCAGCCACCACCCGCGCGCGGCGGAGCGCCTCGTCGAGTTTGCGCACGCAATCCTGCGCGACCGCATCCCGCTGACCGCCGACCAAGTCGAGAACTGCATCAAGCCGTACAAGTACGAGGTCGAGGTCGACGACCGCGAGTGGGAGAACGGCCGCAGGGAGGCGGTCGAGCTGTTCGAGCGCGAGGTCGGCATGTGCGAGGAGAAGCTGAAGGAGATCAGGAAGAAGGTGGGCGGGAGCCGGAGGCTGGGGAACCTGATTGGGTATGTGAGGAGTTTGGAGGAGCGCGAGAGGGAGCGGAAGCGGAAGAGGCTGGCGCTGGTCGCCGCGGGCGAGGAGGACGACCCTGCAGATGTCCCGGAGGAGTCGTACAAGTATCCCCCCGCGCAGATTGTGGACGGTACGTTGCCCGCGATGGTTGCACGCGGCTCAGCATCTGATCTCGCAAACAGCACGACACGCAGCTCTGTACGCCGACCGCCTCGGGACGCTTAAACTGCGCCTTGCCGCACTCAAGGCGAACCGCTGCAAAGCCGGGCCCGAGAGCGACCTGCTCTGCCCGGAGGCGTTCCTCAACGTCGTCGCGGACAAGCTCGCGCACACGTCGTCCATGTTCATCAACATCGAGCTGCTCGACCAGTTCTTCTACCAGTTCCCGCGGGAGATCGACTCGCGGCTGCTGTACAACCTCGACCGCAGCGACATCGTCGAGTTTGCGCGCGAGAACCCAACCGTGCGCCGGCATCTGGACTTGCAGGAGCGGAAGGACAAGCTCGAGGAGGTGCGTGTTCAAGTGTTTCATCTGGGCGTGTCGTTGATGCTCGGTTTAGGTCATGAAGCAACTGAATGGCCTGTCAACGCTGCGTGCAGATGTCCAGCCGGCCCAGCGTCGGCCGCGCGGGCTGTTCAGCGGGATTTTTTGATTGATTGTTCGGGTCCCGATAGGACTCTACCACCACTTTTCGCTTTTTTACATTACATCGCACCGCTCAGATTATTGGCACGATAATGACTCGGGATATACACAGCAATGAATAGGTGAGGATAATGTAGGAACGGGCGCGGGCGGCACTATAGCTTCGCCTTGCCCTTCGCCGACTGCAACGCGACCAGACGATCAGCCGCCGGCGCTCGTTGACAGAAAAGGCGAAACGCACCTTGAGCACGCCGTCGAGCTTGGTGGCGAGCATCATGTTGCCCTTTGTCTTGAGCTTGCCGGTCATGAACGCCTTCTGGCCGTCGAGCTTGCCCGCGGCGAGCGCGCCGAAGGTGTCGTCGGAGAGGATGATGGTGACGTCGGGTTTGGGCTTCGCGGGGCCCGCGTAGACGGTGCCCGCGGTCTTGAGGTCGATCGTCCAGACGGCCTCTGCGCCGGCGTCGTTCTTGACGCGCAGCTCGAAGATGCCCTTCGTCTGGCGCGCCGGGTTACTTGGCGACAAGAAAGGGACGGGATGGGGCGCACCTTCTTGATCTGGGCGGCCTTGTCCTCGTCGCTGTAGGCTGCGAAGGCCTGCGCGAGCTGGTCGAGGATCTCGGAGCTCTGCGGTCGTGTCAGCGCGTGCGTCGCCGCCATCCGTTGGAAGCCGACGCTACCTTGAAGCCCTCAACTTTGATGTCAGACATTGTGCGCAGGCGGGGTGCTGGTTGTGGGGAGGAGAGGAGGAGAGAGGAAGCTGTGTATGTAGGTGCTACTCGGAGAGGCGAGCGAGTATGAGGTAGATATGGAAGGCGTCACGCTGGCATGTGATAGCGCTGGGAAGTTCGGGGCACGTTGGGCGAACTGCACCCGCGCTCCATCCCCATCACCGTTTTATATTTCTGACTTGTTTCTGACTCTGAGGTTCTCAGATCGCGGCATGGAGAGGTGGAGGTCACCAGGATACAGTTCGACTCTGCACAACCGACGACGACGATCGGCCCATACACAATTGCCAACTTGTTGACAAGTCGACTCTACGATCATCGATCACGACCCTTGAGCATACAGATTTGATCGAGTATCGCCACTGTTGTATCGCATCTGTCGCCAGGCCCTTCGTCTCTCCCTCCAGTGACGCCCGCGCTCTTCCCAGCCCTCTCCTCGGTCGAGGCCAAGCACCTGGCAACAATTCTAAAGAGATCACACCGCCTTCCCTACCTTTCACGCAACCTCCGAATTGGCTTCAAAGGCTTACTGCTCGCGCAACGGTATTACAGTCGCTCCTGAAACGCGTCCCGGGGACCCAGTGCCGCTCTTCATCCGACCGGTCGAGCCCGCCTCCAGCGACAGTGAAGAGCGAGTTGATGGTAACGTATCTTGCTACCAGGCGAACCTCATGCGCCGGAAATGCCCGTTGTGCGATACACCAGGCTTAAACATGCCCGACGCACATTTTTCCTGGGACCACAGCGAAGTGAGTCTCGAGTGGGAGTGCGACGAAAAGGTGAGCCATCTAATTCTTTGATAGTGTGCGAAGTCGACAAATCGCTGCTCAGGATTGCTTACCCTATCCGTACCGGAAGTATCAGATGAAGAAGCTTACGTCGGCTCGCCAAGGTACGACTCCCCCATCCTTGCCCGTGCGCATTTCCGACTGTGCATTCCCAGCCGATCTCCTTCACCTGAAGAGGCTCTACTAACCGCCACAGTAGAGGAAGGGATCGATCCATCCCAGGTTTCCGACGCACGGCTTCCACAGGAGACGGCAGAAGCACCGGTCGTCCAGTACCGTCAAGGCCGAGTGGGATGAACCCTGCGGCTCCTCCACGGTGCCCACGCCCTCGTCACAGTCTTCGTCGACAGCACCCACAATGTCGCGGTTTCGCGACACTTATCAGCATCGAGCGCGAGACACCACATCCTACCGCCGACGCCCTACCTTCCTTCGACATCCCAGCACAATATCCGTATCTTCCGGCAGACGCGGACTCTGCCGCCCCGGTGGCCAGCCGTTGTTCCACCTCCTACCACCAATTCCGAGGGATCTGTGCGGCGTCATGGTCTGGGCTGCCATAAGAGCTGTTCGAGCTTGACGACGTGCGCGATGAGGACAAGGTGTGGAACAGATCGATTTTGCTCGGTGGGTACGTTCCTGGTGGCCTGCTCCCAAAGGGTCTGATATGTTCCCGGATCAGGAAACAGTTCCTTAAGAGCTATTTCAAGGGCACCATGGCCTTTGTGGAACAGAACTCTAAGACCAATACAGTTGGCTGCTGAGTGGATGGCGGCGTGGCTTCAAGTGAGTGCTGAACGTGAACGTCACGGACACCACTATATCTTGGCAGGCAACAGGTTCCTTACCTGCGCACATATAGCGGAAGCCTCGCAGCATTATGAAATATTTGCGGGTATGAGGTAGAGACGGCTGTGAAGTTTTGCGCCTTTACATACAAAGTGGATCTCTGTGTGTCCAAGTCATACATTTGGTGAGTTTCTACTCGTTATGGCCCTTCTGCTTCTAATTCATCCTGCCGCACTTCGTCTTTGCCGTCTTTATCGACTGCTCGGCCTGGTCCTCGCCCGCCTCCTCCTCCTCGCCCGCCTCTCCTTTCACCTTGCGCTTGGGTCTCACTGGTGGTTCCTCGGCTTGGTCCTGGGCCATCTCCTCGTCCGCCGTCGCCTGTTCGCTCTGGTCCTTGCCCAGCTCCTCGCCCTCCTGGAGCTTGGTTCCCATATTTCTAATATCCCCGACCGGGACGTCGTCCTCATGTCCCAACATGAGCTTCGAAAGCCGCTCCATGATGTCCGAGTAGGGCTGACTGGTGAAGCAATCCTCGGCCCACCTCCCACAGCGCATCGGCCTATTCTCGAGATCTTTGTACGCCGATTGGAGAGTGTCCAAGACACGTACACCCGACAACAGCCAGCTCTCATCGCCGTAGAGAGGTACGAGCTGAGAATATAGGTTGTAGGTCCCGCAGATCACGAGAGCTGTTCGTGATGAGTTGCCCTGGATGTCGTCGCTGAGGTAGTCTATGGCTGACTCGCGGACTCTCTCGACGAGGTCTTCGGATTTGTTCTTCAGGGTGATAGGCGGCCGGAAGTGGATGAAGTATACGAAAATCCAGAACACAGACTCCAAGTCGTGATAAAAGTTGAATATAAACTCGACGCGCTTGACAGAAGAGATATCTTCATCTTTGGGTTTGGGCAAGAAGAAGTATTTCCTTGTCTGATACTCCGTTGCCATGAATGCTGGTGTACCCTGGCGATTGTCAGTGGGAGCTGAGAACATTGCCAAGTATGACGTACCGTCCTGGGGTCATGGCCGTTCATACTTGCGTAGGGTCTCGCGTACTCCAGGTCGGAGAGTATGCCTCTGCCGCGCTCAGTGTCTGTAGGCGGAAGCCACAGGCAATTCCCAGCACTAACATCGCGGTGGACATACCCCGCCAGTCGCATGAGATTCAACGCTGCAGCAAATTGTCAGACATAGCGCACAGGGTTGTACAGAACCTCACCTTTGACGATGTCTGCAAGGCACGAAACGACCGACCGGAAATCCTTGATCTCGTACACACTCTCACACGTCTCCTTGAAAACGGTACGAGCATGCTTCCGACGATGATGCTTCAGAGAGGGAGGCCTGGGTTTGCGTTGGATATCCATCCTTTGCCGATCTTGCCTCGAGTCTCGTTGCGAGCCTGGGGTGCGCGACTTTGCGGCGACTCTGAGTTCCGTGAAAGTAGTGGCCGTTGTTGATTCAGGAAGTGCAGCGGTTATGTCGTGCTCCTGGGAACCGTCCTTGATCGTGACCCACTCGTCGCAAATGAAGCTCAAGAGATGGTGCCGAGCATCAGACTCGTAGTGCGTAGACTCGCCGCTAGACTCAGCGTCAAGTTCGGCCAGTCTCTTCAAGATGTCTTTATGAATCTCTTGCTCCAGCATCGCGTCGTCATAGAGCCAGGCATCTCTGAGGACGTAGGACTCTGCACTGAGGCTACCTCCTGGAAGTATCTCGATGACTTCCCAGACGCGTGTCGCGCGCGAGACGAGCTCGGAGGCCGAATCGTCCGACAAGGGAGTGCCCCTGGTGAGGAACTTTCGGTCCCCGAGTCTATACTCGTATGCGATCTGCGGACCTGCCTTGCCCTCTACGTTGACCCAGCGGCGTGTCACACTCGGATCGTATCCGAGATCAAAGGGGGGCGCGCACTGAACGTATAAGAGGAAACGCATGAGGAGTTGTGGTTCCTGAGAGCCAGTCAGAATTTGCCCGAGAAAAATTGAAGAGAGTCTTACCTCGTGGAGGTTGAAGGAATGGGAGACGAGAATATGTGCCCGACAAAAATACCAGAGACGCATCCGGTCCTTCTCGATCGTGAAGCCGGTCATGAACCGACGGCAAGGGTCATTGTAGATGACGTCCGTAGCGGCGCTCATAATATTCGCCTGATTCTAGATGTGAAGTTATGAACACCAGGCATGCATACACGGCACGAAAAACTCACGTCTTCTCGATCTATATCTGTATCATTCAGCTTGATTTCGGCTAAGCATACCGTCTCGGACGTGTTCTCCGAAAGTACAGCTGATCTATGAAGACGTGGGGAGCGCCGAACGCTAGGAGGTACAGGCCTATCGAGATCGAGGACGGTGGCGCGCCGAGCGTCAGGCAGATAGCGGTAGCCTCGCACTTCTGAAAGAGTTCCTTTGTGAGGGACAGTCTGTATGATGGCCGTAGGCTTTAGAGAGTAGAGTTTTTCGGCTGCGGTGCGGACAGCATCGGCGATGGAAGAGATTTTGGAGAACACCATGTCTTCGTCTCCTTGAGCCGTGCGGAGATCTGTCCAGCCATTTATACTGAGGGTGTTCCGTTCCTTGAGTGTATCGGTGAGGTTGTCGAGGGATGCAGCGGACAGTATCTCGGGTGTGCAAGAGTCCAGCCACTTGTTGGGAGTGCAGGACAGTAGATGGTGTTCCATTGTGGACATGGTGGCATTTCGAGACTCGGTATGGGATAATCCGAGCGAGTCTCGGTCATGACGACCGTCGGCTGGGGTTTGTTTGGCCATTTTCTGTCCTTATGCGGCATGAACTGCCCTTCCCGTGCGTGCCGAGGCGTGCCGCCACTCACTCTCTGCTCATGCACCATGCATTTGGCCTCGCCGCGTCGGAGTCTGTGTCAGGCACTTGGGATATTTGCCTGTGCTTGCCTTTTCCCACGCCTATTATGTCAAAGGACTCAAGTACTCACTCAACGGTAGAGACGGCTGTAGCCGTCAGACAAGATCATCCTGACCCTGCGAAGGTCTACTCTGCCTCTGGAAGACTACTGCACGACCATCCAGAAATTCGACACCGCAGCATCAGCTGTGCAGCGTGCATACTACCGCGTGACAGCAACCCCCAGTCGCCTCATGTGTGAAGGGCAGCACTCGGCTGAAAGCTTGGAGGCATCCTCAAAAGATCTGAGCTCGGGAAAGAACGCATGTGAAATGCATTCCGTTTGAAATGCAAAATTAGTAACTGTTACATCCATAGCAGATGACCGCCCGCACAACCTCGCTCGCACCCTCATACGACAAGCACACCCCCTGCAAGCACGCCCGCGACCGTGACCCCCACGGTACCCCACGCGCCCGCACCCATACTCGTAGACGCCTTCGGCGCTCGAGGCGGCGCTGCTGAGGCTGGACAGCACAGACGACGCGGAGGCCACGCGGGACGAGAGCGAGGACCTGGCGAAGGGGCTAGCAGAGGAGAGCGAAGAGAGCGCGGAGGACCCGGCGGAGGAGAGCGAGGAGAGCACGGAGGAGAGCGACGACTCGAGGTCGCGGGGGGCGACCGGCCCGGTGGATGAGGGGAAGGGTGCGGAGGAGACTATCGAGGTCAGCGGCACGGGGAGAAGAGGGAGGAGCGTACTCGCGGCACACTGCGCCTCATGTTGCTTGTCTGCGACGTATTGGTCGGTAGACGAGCATGCATTGTAATCGAAGCACGCTTTCACCTCGTCTCGGCATTTGTTGCTCGTGCACGAGCACGCGACATCCCCACTGCATTTTATGATATGATCAGCTCATGCCGGCAGATATGTGCAGTAGGACGTACGGCTCGCAGCCCTCCGAGCACACGAGGCAATTTTGGATGCACGACGGGAGGTCGGAGATGTCCGAGGGCGCGGCGGAGTCTGCGGAGGACGGGCGGTGGTCGGTAAGCGGCGCGGTCAGCGTAGGGGAGCGAGGAGAGTAACATACGCGGGAAGCACTCATTCTGATGCAGCTGGATGGCGGCGTCTCGTTCGGCGCGCCGATGCGGGAGGGCGGGGCGTCGGCGAGGGCGGCGATGGCGAGCGTGAACTTCATGGCGATGGTGCGGGGGGTGTATGGAGAAGTCGACAAAGAGGAGTCTGTGGGACTGCGCGCAATTATATACCACGTGGGCTAGGGGAAGGTGCAGACTGCGTCGGCGCAGTGGCCGAGGCATCGACGACAGAGGGCGGGTGTCAGATTTGATGCGTTGCTGCCGCCACGTCGAACAAAGCGTTGGCGGCGGCGGCAGAGCCCAGAAGCCGTGTGTAGGGGCGTTGTAGGCGCGGTTAATAGCTTGACAGGAGTGCATCCGTTCTCCCATACCACACTCCTCCTCCTCCTCTTCCTATTATCAGACGAGGCGCAGATTGAGCGCAGGAGAGACGCGGAGCTGCGACCACTCAGCGCGAGAAGGAAGAGGCAACCCAAGTGCGAACGACTGGTCGGCGTCGAAGAACACAATGAGATAGATCCCGAAAACGCTTTCCAGAGCTTTGGCATACCTACGCAAACTGTCAATTCTAGAACATATACACTGCGTACTGAAGATCATGGATGTCGGACATCGTTTTCAGCCTTTTTGGCGTCGCGCGGCCCGCGGGAGATTGTTCGTGAGGAGGGTATGACGGCTTGTGGCAGGGCATATTGATCAAGCTAGGTCTTCAAGTTGTCTCGAGCGTTGAGGAAAACGAGTAGACCATGGTTGTCGATCTCGAAGCCGTGCGCTCGATGTGATGGCACCGGGTCGATGATGCGTTCACAAGGATGAGGTGCGTACAAAAGACGGCCGCAGGCAGCTGCGCATCGGCGGCCCGCTCGACTCGCAAAGAGCCCGTGAGAACCTCTGTACATGTGGCGGTTCGTTACAATATACTTCAAGTCTCTTCAAGTTCCACTGGCCCGTCTGTCACGGTCTGCTTTCCAGACAGCCTTGTCTGCATAAGCCCATCGCGACATATACAGTTTAATTTGACTGCAATCGGATGGCGGATCCACCCCAGACAGATGTCTCGCGCCCTTCGGCACTCCCCACTGCCAGTCTCCTCCCGCGCGGTGCACAAGCCAGGCCGACAGTCGATGAGACCTCCTCGGAGTATCTGGACGCCGTCGAGGAGGAGTGGAACAAGAAGGTTGATGTTGAGGTCGAGACATTGGCGGAAGGCATGGTCGATCTGGTGAACCTCGCATCGGTACGTCGTGGTCTTGGTGAAGCCATTTGCTTCTGCTCACCAGGTCGCGTCAGATTGGAGACAAGGACAAATTTACCATTGCGCAGGAAGCTTTCCAGGCTGAGTTTCGCGCGGAGTCTATGGTGAGCCCTACGCGACACGTAGCTCTCATGTCCACGTCTGACTATGCCCACAAGGTTCGGGCAGCCAACTCCCTTCTGTCCATCGTTCACTCCATGAAGCTCCTCCTCCTCTTATCAGATGAGGCGCAGATCGTGCACAGGAGAGACGCGGAGCTTGCGACCACTCAGCGCGAAAAGGAAGAGGCAAAGCAGAAAGTGGCCGACCTACTCAGCGAGCTCCTCCGCCAACCTTCCGACCGCCAATAGGCTCGTGCCGCATCACTGCACATTTGCGCCGGCTTCCGAAATGCTTTTTCACGCGCCAAAGGGCCCATCCCTTGTTTTCTTGTCTGAAGGAAGGAACATCATCTGACCTGAGAGCATGTGCGTCGTCACTGTCGGTCCTGAGTCCGCCCTGGCCTGACGAAGCATCTGATGTACTCTTCAGGCTTCGTTGCTTTGAAGTGCCACGGTCGACATGCTGAGGGTCGCAGGGCTCTCCCGCGTTGCTGTCCACGAGGATCTTCCAGAAGCGTCCTATGCTCTAGGTTCGGAATCCAGGTGCAAATATGCCAGGTTGTCTTGCAGCATAGCCGGTACCACTACCCGCCTAGTTTTGGAATGTCACAGCCTTCTGCGATCTCATAATCCTGGTGCAAATGAACTAGTTTTTGGCCCATATCGCAGCCGCGGAAAATGAAGATGGCTTTCCATGTTTATGGACTGTTCCATGTTCTGCCCTCCCGGATCACAGATCACAGTTCTCGAACAATATTGATCGCTATGCGATAGACTTCAGGGTCAGGTTGACCTCACAAGACCAGAGAAGGCATGTATATGCGGCTATTCTGTGTTGTTCTTGCCCTTTTTGACAAGCCGGCAGGTTTCACAGTAGGCCGGTTGCTTATTGAGAGGTCTCCGCCGTTCCAATGCTATCCGCATCTGGCTTCTCCGAACCTGCATCATCCGAACCCGATTCCGCGTGCGCGTCACAGGGCCTGGCGGCATGCGTTGTCCACGCCACGCAGAGACGATCAGCAGCACTACAGGTGGTCTTGCAGGCCATGCTTGTAGCTGTTTGCAAAGCAGTGATACGTAGCGGTCAGTCCTCGTGCGTTTGGTCATGAGGTGGGTGTGGTCTCGCAGTCAAGATGAGAGCGAGCAAAGTTTCACCGACTTTTACTGACTTCGCCATAGCTTCGCGGCGAGGTGTTTCTCAGCTGCGCTGCTAGCCGTGCGTCACCTGTGCACGATGACAAGGCGTCGCCGGGCAGAAGTCAAGCTCTGCCCATCAGCTGCCTGAATGGCCACGCGACGCACAACTCGAGGACCTCAGTTGCAGTGTACCCTTTTCTGTGCTTCGTCAAGCGCTGATCTCATTTCGGTTCATTGGGGTCAAATTTTTAGAGTCTTTTGCCGGATGCGCTCATGGAACGACAGGGCTGACTATGCGATGGCATTAGATTGTTGTCACCTGCTCGCTGATTGTATGTCAGGGCATCGGGACGTGCATGCGCACCTGCTCTCAAAAATTTCAACCATGGCTTTGAACTTTACTTTGAAGGTGGGGTAGACTTGGTATAAAAGGTTCGTCGCCGATCTGAAGCCCGCAGCCTAAAGCTCTTGCAAGCATGCGTTCTCTCGTCCAGTCTCTAGCTCGAGCGACCGCTATCTTTGGTGCTGCGGGTTGTGTCTCTGCGAACCTCTTCGGCCCTATTGGCACCGACAGGCCAGCACCTGTCGGAGGCAGTATCGCCGTCGACCAACCGCCGAACACTTTCTTCCAGGGTTTCTCACCACCGTATCCTACGAACAACTGGTGGGCGGGCTATGCTGCCGGCGATGGGACTGCGTAAGTCGTTGTGCTCTCGGTATCTCTTCAAACAAGCACTCATGCGCGCGGTGTAGTGTCTCGGCGGGACCGTTCCCATACGAGTCTAACCTGACGCCGACGAGCATCCAGTTCGGGATTTCCACCTCTCGTCAATGGGATGGAACATCCATCAAGCAGCCAACTCAAACGGACTGGGGTGCGGGTTTTGTCGAACACAACGGCAACGCACAGAATCACAAGGCTCTTTCTTGGGTTAGTCCATATTCTAGAGTTCGCCACGTCGACCTCATGTCATCATATCGTCTGCAGGACACGCAAACTGTCACGCTGCAGTATTTCACGGGTGCCAGCACGTTGACATCGTATCTTGTGCCGGGATCTCCATATCTGACTTTCAAGTATGCGAGCGCGACGCCTGTGTTCACCAGCGGACAAGGTGTCATTACCTCCTTCGGAGGCACTGCCGTGCCGAATGGGGGCAGCGGTAAGTCACGACATTCGCTGGTCATTCTACACTATTTGTCTCATTGTTGTCGCCCCACTTGTTAGTCACCAAGTCAGGAACCGAGTTCCTCGTCGTTAACACCGCGGGGACCTACATCATCTACTCTTTAAACGGCAACATCACATTGACTGCGACGGCGGCGAATGGGAGTGGTACCGTCAAGGCGTCGGCGCAGTTTAACGGCGTCATACGTGTCGCCAAGCTTAATGACCCAAGTCACCAGGCCCTTCTGGACCAATATGTCGCCAACTATCCGACGGCGGTGACGCTCGACTACTCGTTCTCAAGCACCGCGCCGCAGGCCACCCTTAAGTTCATCTGGACAGTCACCGGCAACTCTGCCAACCTTCTCTTGTTGACCTGGCCGCACCATCGGTACGTCTGTAGGATTCTCCAAGAGTATCTTCGCATCTCACCACACTCAACACATGTTCAGATCAAAGTTGCAGTCCCCCAACTTCCCCGCAACGACGGCTCTCAATTATCTGACCACCAAGGGCTGGATGTACCCCGTCCTTGGGAATACCTGGAATTTGCTGTATAATTTGCCTACCATCGATTGGAACGCTCCCCGCACACCCGACAGCTCCTGCACGTCGCAGATCATCCAAGGGCTCGTCTATGAGGTCGGAAAGCTGAGCGCGACGGCGCCCAGCATACCTGGGGACTACTACAATTGGGGCAACGCTATCGCTGCCAAGGCTAGACTTGCGTATGTCTTTTCAAGCATCCCTCAACGTGAAAGTCGCTGATGGATTTATCTTGAAGGCTCATCGCAGATCATGTGGGGCGACAGGATTTGATCCCCCCTGTCATCGCCTATCTCAAGGCCAGCTATGCGTACTGGGTAAGAGTGGATCGTATCCCTCCTGGTTAATTGTTTTAATTCTGGTTTTAGTTCCAAGCGTCATCCGCCGTCGTACCAGCATTCGAAACCGCATGGGGAGGAATAATCAACAAGGCCGGCTACAACAACGTCTGGGTGGATTATGGGAACGGGTATTACAATGTGAGTGCCCTCTTGCGCGGCATAATCAAGGACGAATGAGTAACTTTCTCCCTATCTAGGACCGTGCGTATCGCAAAATTATTCTCAGACGCACTCACCTATGTATTCATAGACCACTTCCATTATGGGTACTTCCTTACCGGAGCCGCCGTGATTGCGAAGTGCGTCGATGACAACCTGATGCTACCAGAGAAGGCTGACTGTCTACCATCAGATACGACAGCACATGGCTTTCACAGTATCAGACGCAAGTCAACTGGTACCTGCGTGACATCGTGAATCCCACGCCCGCAGATCCATACTTCCCTGTGACTCGCCACCGTGATTGGTTCGCCGGGCACTCTTGGGGTGAGCAGTCATATTGCAGCGCTTGTTACGCGACTTAACTTGAAGCTTTGACAGCATCCGGCATTGCTAACGGCGCAGGGTCCCGCGACCAGGAGTCTTCAGGCGAAGCGGTCAATGGATACTACGGTAGGTCCACGCACAGATTTACCTATATATATCTTCCTCAACGATTCTAGGTGCCTTGCTCTGGGCCGAAGTCATTGGCGATACAGACATTAAGAACTACGCACGACTGCTCATCGCCACGGAGCAGCATGCCACGCAAGTCTATTGGCATCTGTATCCTTCTGCAAGCCCCACCGATCGCGACAACCCTTACCCCGAAGCATCGGTACGGAGCCTCATCACGATGGGCAATGTCGAGGATTGGCAGTCTGGCGCATGGCTGTGAGCGATTTTGATATCTCTGGGCCTTTCCCCTCTGACGCCGCGTTAGTTTCTGGGGAGCCCAGAAAGTTGAGATCGCCGCGATCCAGATTCTGCCCGTCACCCCAGTTAACGAGTATCTCTACGACTCAGCATGGGTCAACAGCATCATCTCCTACACGGCTGACGAGCTCAGCAACTCGACGTACGGCGATGCGTGGAAGAGCGTCATTTACCTCGCGTACTCCAACGCCAACCCGCAGGACGCCGCCACGCGTTCCGCCGGGCTCACGGACTGGGGTACCGGAAACACGTACACCAACCAGGTGTACTTCCTCTCCACACGCCCGAACACCGGAGGCGCAATCTGCACTGCAGCGCAGGCGAACCCGCTCGGCAACTACACCATCCAGGTGGCGTCGTCGGGCAAGTATGTCGTCGCGTCCGCGGCCTCGCCCAACCTCGTCGCGTCTGCCACGACCAAGTCCGCTGCGAGCGTGTTCAACTCGGCGTTCGCGCCAAACGCGGGCACGCTGCAGCTCGTGGCGTCAAGCCAGTACGTGACCGCGGACCAGTCGGGCTCGTACGCGCTGGCGGCGGCGCGCGCAGTCGCGTCGACGTGGGAGATCTTCGTGGTGAGGCAGAAGGTGGGCGCGGCGGCTGGTGTCTATTCGATCAAGGCGGCGTCGAATGGACTGTATGTCATACTAGGAGCGGACGGGTCGCTGATCAACAACGGGACGACGGAGGCTTCCAGTGTCGGGTTCAAGTTTGCCTGAGTTCCCAGATAATACAAGTCGAATACACGGCGTATGTACGAGCGGAATTAGGATATGATCAATAACGTAGTTAGCGCATGGTGCAATTGTCATCGAATCAACTACTTGATTTTACTTCAGAGCTTGGACCTCTGTGCTGGGGATGCAATCCCGACGATGCCAGCCTTGACGAGGTCTGCGACTTCGTCGGCGTGTAAACCTGCCTCCAACAGTACTTCCTGCGAGTGCTGTCCAGGCGGCAGGATGTCCGGAAAGGGGAGGTGTGTGGTTGCCGGCATCCTGGACAGCGACGGGGAAGGCGAAGGTACCAAGGATGGGACCACATCACCTGGAGCTGCCAGGGCAGCTGCCTCCACGGGGTCAAGCACGGGTGTCACACATGCGTCGACCCCTTGATCAAAGATATAGTAATCAATATTTCTTCTCATAAAATAAACTGCAAGAATAAGACGGACCGTGGAAAACCGCAGCCCACTCGTCTCGAGATTTTAGTCTGAAGCCTTTCTCCATAAAGTCCCTGAAGACTGGCCACTCCTCCTTTCGACCATGAGACGCTATATCCGGAATCCATGACTGCTTCTTGAGCCAATGTGACGGTAAGGCCATCAAGAAGCGATTGAGGAAAATCCGAAAGAATTGTGGCTCGAGGCATCCAACCGCAACGTGTCGCTGGTCGGCGCACGTGTAGACGTTATAAAAAGGCGCGCCGCCGTCGAGTAAATTGGACTGGCGTGGCGACTCCGAAGAGGCAACGACTGAGCTTTGCAGGGCGGCGTGCAGCATTGGAAATGTGGCGACATAGCGGGTTCCGGATACCTGGATGCATATATAAGGTGGATCGTGGAGAAGTGAGTCAGGTCGGCGTACCATGTCGGCATCGACCACTTGTCCCTTGCCGCTTCGCTGTCGCTCTATGAGGGCGAGAAGCACACCCATAGCGCATGTAAGTCCTCCACCCGCAAAGTCGGCCAGTAGGTTGAGCGGGAACGACGGGCGTTCCGAAGTTCCTGGGAGAAGCTGGAAAGTAGCCCGCCGTAAACAGTTACTTCTCGCATATGTAGAAGGTGTTGAAAGGTCATACCGAGAGCACACCGCTTAATGCAAGGTAGTTGATGTCATGACCTGTGGTGGTCTCAGCATGCCAGAACAGGAGAAAGGAGTAACTGCAGCCTAACCAGCCCTATCGCTATTCGGGCCTACAGCGAGTAAGTTTGAGGTCCCACGGGGTAGTAATGGCCTACCTCCTTGCTTGAATCTATGGGTGGCACACTTCAGTTTACATGCGGTACGAATTAGCGAATGAATTTACGGACCCAGGGAGTCTGGCGAACACGAGATTCGCGTTCTGCCCAATAAAACCCAGCCATACATCAGGACCGAGGCCCATCTTCTCTAGAACGCCCGGTCTGAACGAGTCAATGAGGACGTCCGCGCGCCTGATGAGCCTTTTGATTGTCTCGAGTCCGCGAGGGTCCTTCAAGTCGATCGCCAAAGAGCGCTTGTTGCGGCATAGAAAGTCTGGGGAAACTGGGGCATGGGAGGATACCGGGCGGTCAATCCTGATAACGTTAGCCCCAAAGTCTGCGAGTATGAGGCCCGCAAAGGGAGCAGGGGCAAGACCTGCAAACTGTTGTCACTGGCATACATGAGCGTCGTCTCTGAGAAGGGGGGATGATTAGACGCACTTCGACGACTGTGATGCCGCTGAGTGGGCCTGCGGTCTTCTGCAGCGGGGTCATTACAGAAGACAACAACGTCGTCGTCGCTGCCAGCGCATGCAGAACTGAGCATCGTGCAACCGCGCGTGTGAAACCGCGTCGTTCTCTTCTTTGCCATTCACGCGTCTTCAACACGGCCTCTGGCATCAGGCTTCAGCTTCAGCTATACAGTCACCACCAGCTCAAGCCTCCCGGTCGGTGATGCATATATGCGCTTCACAACTGCTGTTTCAACCGCTCGTTCCATTGCTGCAACATTTCCATCAGCCACCGAAGACAGGCAGTAGTTCCATGACGCGTTCTTCACGAACGATTGGCATAGTAGAGAGCTCGAATCGATCATGCATACACAATTTTGACGTCCATAGCATGGCCCCAAACGTGAGTGCATGTAGCACGCGGTCCTGATTGTTCTGACCACTTGATAGCCCTTGCACGCTAATCATGATGACCCGTGGCGACTCCATGCAATTGATATCTTCATGTCACCTCACTGAGTGACATCTCCCGTACGGCGTCCCTTGTGCGTAGTCGTCGCCACGCTGAATTATATATCCGTAATAAGATCTTATCAGATTGCTTCTGTTGACGTCATGAACATCTCTAGGGAGAGCTTTTCCTCCTTGCCTCCTACGTCCACCGCCAGCATGGACAAGATAAAGTCATTTTTGAAAAATCATGGCAACGAACACGCGTCCTCCCAGCCAATTCTACCCTCTGTGCCCCAGGCGCCTCCGTCTCTGACAGTCGGCTTCCCCAACGCTCAAGATCTATATCGATATAGAAAGCAGCGCGGAGTCAATCTAGGTGAGAGACTCTTCCTATGGCATTTGTGGGGATGTCCAAATACTGCGCATCCTAGGTTCATGGTTCGTTCTGGAGAGATGGATCGCGGATGCTCCTTACCGCACCGCGGCATCGCCTGGACAAAGCGATCACGACGTTGCTCGCGGGTCGGATGCGCGGCGCATCCTTGAGGAACATTGGGACAATTGGATCACGCAGAATGATTGGAGATGGATAGCAGAGAGAGGCTTCAACACTGTCAGGATACCGGTACGTCCCAGGCTCTTTGTGATTAGGTCATTACGAACGCAACTCCCAGATCGGCTTCTACGAACTTTGTGGCATCGATCCATCGGTGCTCGTGGGTACCGACTTTGCAAGCCTCGGGCATATTTTCGAGGGCGCATGGCCCCGCATCATGAACGCCATCGCGACGGCACACCGGTTTGGCCTAGGCGTGTTAATAGGTATGTCGCACGCTCTTCGGGCGTCGAAGCGCGTCGCTAACGGATCGCTGATTGAAGACATTCATGCTGCACCTGGAAAGCAGAACCAAGATTCCCACTCGGGCACGTCTTCCGGACAAGTCTCATTTTTCAACTCGTCAAATTTCGCGCGTACAACACGAATTCTCACTTCGCTTCTAGCTCATCTGTCGGCCTTCACTCGAGCCCACAACCCCCCTCTTCCGAATGTCGTCGGAATCGAGCTGGTCAATGAGCCCAATCCTCCGGACAGCCAGGCACTGCAGCAATGGTATCGGACCACAATTGCTGCTATGCGACAAGTAGACCCGGACATGCCTTTATACATTGGGGATTCGTGGCGCATCGATGAGTACGCTGGCTTCATCAAGTCGCTGGGCGATCAGTCGCCATCATCACATTCCTCTTTCATGGCGCTCGATCATCACCTCTATCGGTGCTTTACCTCATCGGATAACTCTACTCCAGCCTGGAAACACGCGCAGAATCTGCGAACACCGTCTGAAGGCACACCGGGGACATTCGAGCGCGTGTCCTCCGCGCTTGCCTCTGTTGGCGCGGGCCTCGTTGTTGGCGAATGGTCTGGCGCGCTCAATCCGGGCTCCTTACACGGAGTCTCGGATGAGGTCACTGCGAAACGCGATTTCGTCAACGCACAGCTTAGTCTCTACGAGCAACATTGTGCGGGCTGGTTTTGGTGGACCTACAAGAAGCAGTCGGCCGGTGACAGTGGATGGAGCATGCGGGACGCCGTTGACAAAGGCGTCTTCCCGCTTTGGGTTGGTATTCGCGTCGGGCGGCAGTTAGGCCAGGATCCTGGGCGTGTATCAAGAAGAGAAGTGGCGCAAAACTCAGCTCTCGGTATGTTCTTACATCCCGTTAGAAAGCACCCGTCTCATCCTCTCTTTGTGCTCTGCCGGTTGTCAGGGGCCCATGCAGGATGGTGGGCCAAGTATCCTGATGGAGAATACGAGCACTGGCGCTTCGCCGAAGGGTTCGCGCAGGGCTGGGAGGACGCGTACGTGTTCTTGACTTCAGGCTCCCCGAGCGGCTCGGCTCCCGAGATTGGATTCAAGGCGGCTTGGGCGAAGCGTCGCGCTACCGAGCACGCGAGAACGAAAGGGAATCGAAGTGTGTGGGAATACGGTGGGCAGCGTTTGCACTGAGTACTCATCGCAGGCTAATCCTTCACTAGAACATGGGCTAGTCCAAGGCATCGATGCTGCTAAGAGCGACTTCCGGCGTATATGTGCTTGAAGGTTTAATAGTCAGCCTGTGATTGTAGACACTCGAACTCGCTCGACAGACGAGACCACTAGTGGTTCAGTACTATAATTCAGACATGGTCGCTCGCAGTCTATTTTGGGGATGCCGGACAGCTGTCGCGCCACAGCCGCCGCCGCCCCCGTCGGCCGCTGGGCAACGTTGCCTCCTACCACCACCAAGGCAAGCACTGAGCATTGTACGAGACGTCAGGCCCATGGCCACATCGCTCTCGGCTATTCCAACATCATCTTCGCACACATCTGGTCAGTACAGTATGCTATGCTCTTTGGATTTCGCTCACCTCAAGGCATCCAAGACCGATATGGCATTCAGCACCGTTGGCACAGCGCTCAAGATCCTCACGGCTATCCACAGGGAAATGCTGATGCCTAGTATATAGGATGTCGATACAATGAAGGAGAAGTGGGCGGAGAACATGCGACTCGCGTTACAGATCCACAAGGTCATCGACGATTTCCACGACGCGTGCGTGGCCGACGGGAAGTCCGATGGCGATCTCCCTGATTACTTGGTGAAGGCGCTGCGTGGGCTCGAAAGGTCAGTATGGCTCTACTGTTTTGTGATTTGGCTCGTCTGACAGAAGCGGGCATTCAGCACATTGCAGCATGTTCAGCGCAAGCGCGATTTCATCAAGAAGATCGCAAAACGAAGTCAATTGACAAAGGCAGTCGACGCCTGCGGCCGCGATGTTCAGAATGCCCTTACCATTCTCAATGTCAGTCCGGATGGTGGCTTTATGATGTATGCTAACCACATTGCCTAATTCATAGATGCGATTGGTCCTGTACCAGGGCAGCACGATGAACGACGTCGCTTTCGCAATTAAAGCTCAGGTTGGTTGACTAGAGCAATATGTTAGTTACTTCTTACTCATCCGACATCATTAGATGCCCTCCCGGTCTTCGCCGCCAACTAAAGTGTGCGTCCGACCGATTCTAGTTCGTGGAGGCTTATTCAACCCACCTCTTGGACAGTGCACCGCCGGTCCTACGAAGGCCATATCTGTTCATCGGACATGACGTTGAGGTCAACGACATTGTCAATCACATTGTCCAAAAGAAACCCACCAGGATTGCCATCCTAGGACCTGGGGGCATAGGCAAGACATCTGTTGCTCTTGCAGCTCTGAACATGGTTCAGGACCAAGAGCTCTACCGTGATGCATGCTACTTTGTCTCTTGTGAGGCCATCTTGTCTGCCAATGACTTGATTACCAAGCTTGCTCTGACCTTTGACATTGCCATCGAGCCTGGTGATAACTCCATTGAGAGAAAAGTCATGGCATATCTGAAATCTGTGATATGCATGCTCTGCCTGGATAATTTTGAAACTCCTTGGGAGGCCCAAACCATTGCAGTGGAAGAGCTACTAGCTCAAATTACTTCTTTGCAGAATATGGGCTTAATCATAACTGTACGAGGGGAAGAGTATCCTGCTTGTACTTCATGGGATAAATCTCCCCTAGATGTTATCAAGCCACTTGACTTTAAATCTGCAACACAGACATTTCAACATGTCTCACAGAAGTTTATTAATGAACTCTCAGCCAGGCTAATTCAGGCTGTTGATGTGTCCCCTTGGCCGTGAATCTCCTTGCACATCTTGCTCAAACTGAGTCAGCAGCTTCATTGTGGCATAGATGGGAGAAAAGTCACACTACTATGGTTAAGAGAAATGTCAGCAAATCTAGATTGACAAGCCTTGACTATTCTATCATGCTGTCTTTGGAAAGTGCCAGAATGGCTGCATGCCCACTTGCAACAGAATTTCTGGGCATTCTTAGTATGCTCCCAGATGGCCTACAACTCAGCAAGGTTTCTGATTTACAGCATGCATATAAGGAAAAGATGAATATTGAGGAAGCCATTGCAGTTCTCACACAAAACTCTCTTGTCTACTGTAGCATTTCGATCGTAGGCTCGCGGGGGTCCCTGCGTGACACGAAAATTGCGTAGGCTCGTTTGACCCATCAGGCTCGCAGGCCAGCATGATGCGTGACAAAAATAAAATAAGCTCGTTTTCAGGGACTAGTTAGCCGGCTGAATAAGATAATTGCTTCCGTTGGTCCGTGCAGACTTCAAGTTCCCCGTTGATTCAATGTCAGAGATTTCCCCGTCGATTCTCTTCTGCTTTGCATGAGAGCCCACCCCTGGCATTCCATTGAGCATCCTTTGTCAACATTTTGTGACTGGCGACTCCGGCCACGGCTACCTCAAGGGTTCTGAAGGTAACTTTCATTGCTATGTCTGGTCTCACCGACACATTGGATGACACACGGGCAGCCGCCGACTCAGGCAAGACGAGACTGCCGCTCCGGTTGCTTAGCCTGTACCTACAATACATGCGCGAGCGCAGAAAATTTACAAAGTAGAAGGCATTTACGAGCTTTGTTTCGCTACGGGATCCGTTGTCTCGCAGGCCATCGTGACTCATGACCACGACCTCCATAGGCTCGGCTCGAGGGCCATCGTGACGCGTGATGCGAGCCTACGATCGAAATGCTACAGTATATCTCTGTCAATGACAGGCTATCCATACTGTCATCTGTTCGATTGGTAGTCCTACAGGTTTTGAATCCCTCTCAGAAAATGAAGATAGTTCTGCAGGAATATTACATGCAGCAGATTGAGCAAAGATAGTAATGGGACATTTGGAACAGCAAGAGCTGTATTTATGATATGCAATGTAAGAACTGTGCTAGAAAACTCCCTACATGACTATGAACAAAAAGAGAGAGTTGCAGGCACCATAGCAAAGTTTGCAAAAATATGTCACTGTTTGGGGCTTAGTGATATAGGCTTGATATCAGAAGGAACTTTGATCACAGCAGATATCGACCAAAAACTGTATGGGAACTGTTCATATTAGTGGGCAAATATGAAGAAGCAGTCAAGAAGCAGCAAGCTACATAAGGCCCTTTGTGCCCACAAGAATGTGCATGATTCATCAAGACAAGCCCAAGATCACTATTACATATCTATTATACATGACCATCAGGCCAAGACAGACCAGCAGGGTAGATCTGTCGAAGAAACAGAGCTTGATGTTTCTCTTGATTTATATACCCTGGCAGACAAGAAGATGGGAGTGGCTGAGGACTTGGTCAAAGATGCAAAAAGACAGTCAATATCCCCTCACAGCGCGGGACGGGGCTTGTCACTAGAAAGACAGGTTGTGGGAGAGGTGATAAGAGACATTGAAGATGTGAAGAATGAACTAGATCAAGGTTAATCGAAATCCACAAACTGGATGTCTCTCACCTCTTAAACTTACATAGTTTACACTATACAGATACAGACATTATTACCAGCCCTCCCAAATCGATAGGCACATAGCATGTCAAACTCTGATATTTATACATCCTGGAACTTGACTTTGTAATTTTTAAAGGTTGACAAAGAGATCTGTTGCCTGGGCACAGGTATCAAGTAGTGAGCATGGTGAGAGGAAGCCAGTAGAGTAGACATACTTCAACAAGTAAGTTCTGGATTCCAGATTCACGTGAAGAGTGGCCGGCATCGGGAACAATATGCAAGGTAATCTCAGGCCAGACCTGTTGCAGGTAGTAAGAGAGGGTACAAGGAGTGGCATCAACCAATATGTGACAGACCTTCTTGAGATCATATGCAGTAGTGGCCTATGACATGAATTAGTAACAACGACCTCAAGATTTCAGTGGATGACATACGGGGCACACAACATCGTACCGGCCTTGAACAACAATTGTCGGTATGTGGCGTCTGAATGCATGGTCATTTGAGTGGTGGTGAGGACAGACGAGCGACTGCATACATCTTATCAATCTCTTGCGGCTCCAGCAGCTGCCCATCACGCATGAATCCGTCGTTTACAAAGTAATGGTTTTCGATCCTAGCAAAAGCGCTAGAAAGAACACATGATGTCACGCTGAGGTAGGAATAGGACTAAGCACGCACTTGGCCCAATCATCCTTCTCAGCACGAGCTATGTCACTAGGATCGGTATACAGCTTGGAAGTCGACATTCTAGCGGAATTCGGAGACCATGAGATCCTGGCGCAAGGTGACCCCAGAGTTTCACTTACTCCCATTTTGACCAGGCTCTTGCTGCGCGCAGGCGCGTCTCGTCGTCAACAGAGTTCAGTTGCGCGTGGTAAGCAAGAACGAGATCGCCGCGCTCCCGCTCGGGGATGGGAGCAAGATACTCGTCCCTACACACAACAGTAAGTGCCGATCGTCCTGTGCAGACCGAGGAGCTCACCAAGCCTCAGGGAATATATGCGAAGCACCCTCCTGGTAGAACCACCTCAGCTCACTGCACGACGCGCTTCAGTCGAGGGTACTATGTTGACTGCCCAAGACGTATTTTACCTCTTGCGCAAAGCGAAGATACCGCTTAAGAGAGATTGCGCAGACGTGAACATGAGCCCAACTTCACGCATGGGAAATAACGCACCGGAGGACTAGGGTCTTCACCCGGTCAGGATGAGCCTACGAAAGACGTCAAGTAAACGCGCGATTGAGGGCAAGGGCCATACCTGAGCATATGCCAGTGCCAAAGTCGAGCCCTAGCTGCGTGTGAGATGCATCACACGGTAGAGGACAGGGGAGAACATACCCAGGAGCCACCAAAGACGTGCCACTTGTCAATCTTCAGGTGCTCCCGCAGCCGTTCGACGTCTTTGACGAGGTCCCACGTAGTGTTGTCTTCGAGGCAAGCAGTCCTGTGGACACATGATCAGCTGCGACGCCAGACGAAAGGGGGGCCAGGTGAGTGCGCTTACGGTGTGGACTTCCCCGCGCCTCTTTGATCGAGAAAGATGACCTACGAGATGCGCGATAAGGTCGCGCATTGGAAGAAAGGGCTAGCGCCAACCTTGTACTTGTCAGGATTGAAGAATCCCCGATCCCTGGCATCGCAGCCGCCTCCAGGTCCACCTGCGAGGTTCGACCACTCAGATCATGCCTGAGTGCCTTCACTAAACTCACCGTGCAGGAAAACAACTGGTGGGCGTCAAAGAACACGATGAGATAGATCCCGAGCGCGCGACGATCGTCTACCTACCTGGAGCGCCGTCAGGCTTTCCAGAGACTTCATAGCTGCGCAAACTGTCAATGCAAGACCGTTGCGGCTCATAATTCTCAACGTACTGAAGATCGTGGATGTCGGACACTTTCAGCTTCCCTGTCTCGAACGGTGAGGAAAACGAATAGACCATGCTTGTCGATCTCGGGTTTGCGCGCTCGTTGTGATGGTACCGGGTCGATGATGTTTTCACTGGGCTGGCTGTGGACTTGATGAGGTGACGAGTGCGCACAAAAGCGAAGTTACACGGCCGCAGGCAGCTGGAGATCGTGTGCATGAGCGGAAGCGGCCCGCTCTGCTTGACTACCATCTCTGGCGACTGCCAGACAGACAGCTACTTGCGTCATCATGCTGACTCAGCACTGCCCACAACGTCCGAGTCTCGGTGACTGACACTACATACTATATATAGGTGACACTGACACGGTGACCGAGGTCGGATGTCGACTTACGAATATTCCAAGGGCTGCTGCTAGCAAGCTAGGACTGGCTAAAGCCGCCTCCTCTGCGGCCTGCAGGCTTGTACGAACTGGTAAGTATCAGTTGTTCAATGTGTCCTAACCTCCCTTGAAGCTTGAAGTGTAGGAGGTCTGTGCGGTACTACTCCATGATCCTCTTTCATTTGCCCATGCTCACCTCGTGAGCAACTCGGCGTGCGCGTGACTACCGTCTTGGACACCCGGTATGAATCAAATACCTGAGCGACACCTATGATGAGTGGCTGAGTTGAACTTTGAACGTTTGGCAGCTGCCCGCCATGTCTACTTACTCCCCGGGCTGCGACTCTCGCCTCCTTGGCGCTCGCAAGCGGCGTGCTGGCAAGCAGCAAGGCGCCCCGGCTGTTCACCTCGACCGCGCAACCTTCATTGGCAACGCGTCCGGGGTGGTCACACAATTCCTCGGCATCCCGTTCGCCCTGCCCCCGTATGCATTGACCTCGATGACACAGAGGAAAGAGCCGTCGAGGCTGCAGGATATTCACTTGAACGCGCAATTTTTTCGGCAATCCGTCCGTTGGTGACGCAGTTTCCTCGCGTCACAAATCGCCCTGCTGCCCCCGTACCGTCCAGTACCACCTTATGAACGGGTTGTGTCGGCGTGCTGGAGTTTCCATGTCCAAGTATTTGACACTGTTGACGAGAACTTGAATTTCAGTTCGTCCGATGGAGTCTTCAAAAAGAAGACGCAGCGACTAGCATTATGTAGGTGGGTATGTATATGTACAACAGCAGGCCGGTCCATCTATGTCGTAGCCGCTGAAGCAATTTTCTCGTTGGGCTGTGATACCTCCGATGAGCTAGGATCCTCGACGACCTCGTGGGTTGCAGGAGACGACGCATCATCCTCAGGTGTGTTCTTCTGCTTTGCAGCCACAGCCTGGGCATCATCGTAGGGCTCTGCCGTCGCAGCTGAGGAGCCCACAGAAGAAGCCGGGACGTCGTGCGGCGCCTTGATATCCCACTCCTTCGTTCCGACGCGGGCGCCCAGCTTCCTCCACTGCTCATATTGCTTCTCCCGGATCTCTGCACACATCCGGACGAACGCAGGCCAATACTTGTCATGGTCCCAGACAAACTCTCGCGCGCCACCCCAGCCGCTGTCCTGGAGAAGGTTGTCCGCGTCGAATATGCCGTCCTCGACGGCCTTCGGGTTGAACTTCATTTTCTCGCGCGTGACGGGGTCAATGAGCGGGCTGATGAGCTTGAAGAACGCGTTGAGGATGAAGGGAACGTTGAGGATGAGAGCAGCACCGAGACGTTCTGGGTAGTGGGACTGGAGGATATTCAGGACCTGAGCAATCCCCTCGGAGTTCAGCAACTAGTGGGGACTCGGCATGACTGAGGCACGTACCGTCTTGGACGTACTCATAGAGGGCGACTTGCCCCGAGCTGCAAAGTTGATCATGAGCAGTACGGACCTAGATATCGAATGGCAAATGAGCACAAGCAACGCGCTCACGCCTGCGAAAACACGTACTCGACACCCTGACCCGTAAGCTCGATGGCCCGTTCCAGCATCCACACAGTGTATTGGATCTGTCGGGGTGACTCTTCGGTATTCTGGCGGCTAGGGATCAAGTATAGTGCCGGCCTGCGCTTCTTGTCGTAGCCAAAAGTGACCTCCTTCCCTGTGACCGCCTTCGCACACCGTCAGCAAGCCTCCTCGGCACGTCTTTGGATACGCACTTCTGGCTCTACGTCCGCAGCGGAGAGCGTGTACATCCCAAACTCGCGCCGCCACTTCAGGGAGCCCTCAATCCTGTCGATGGCGTTCTTCAAGTTCCATTTCGTCCCGCGCAGATACCTGAAAGACGCGAGAATCAAAACACGTCAGAACACTGATCAAGAAGGCTCGCATTGACGCGTACCGCAAGGTGCACTCGTAAGTCTAGCATCCTGCAGGGTCAGCTCGACGCGTCCGCAAGTCACGAACACGCTCCCACCAGCCAGAACTTCTCATCGTCCGTGAGCGCCCCATCCTGGACGCCAGGTATCTTGTACCCATCCTTCTCGAAATGCGCTTGAACCTTCTCCTGCAGCTCCGTCTGGCCCGCCGTTAACTGGTGAAGGGGCTGTGCATCCGCCGGTGCAGGTGGTGGAGGAAAGGCGGTATGATCTGGCATGGGCCGGGTCGCGACGTGGACAAGGCGCGTTTATGTCGCGGGAAGGTATGTATGCCTCAAGACACGAGGCGAGGACAAAGTAAATGCCGGCGCTGGATGATGTCGTACGAGACTGAGCAGTTGAGTCTGAGATGAAAGGACTTTCAATTATGTCACTACAGAGCAGGCTGGCAGCGTACATACAATACAAGCGCCGTCACTGTGTCACCACTTTGAATATTCCAGGCAGCCCGTCAGCATTTTGCATTGCCAAGGCAAGATTGATTTGAAAGATATTGATTTGTTTGGCAGAGAGTGGATGCGCGGTGCTACCTAGTCAAGACTCGATGTAGTAAAGAGCTGCAGAAAGACTAAGAGATCGACGCCGAAAGCGAGGGTATGATGGGTACACAGCATGCCGAGAGCAAGTGCAAGAGGGGATGGTACATGTACTTCGAATGCACGGGGTACTGTAAGTGCCAATAGCCATAATTACTAGTGTTCCGAGCTGGCGAGAGAGAGATATTAAATAATAAGGAACGAGAGGGTCGTGAGTATGTCGTTAGAAAGAGAAGCCAACAAGTATGCTTGGCAAATTATGCTTCAGCAGGGCCCGATTCCTCTGAGACGTCCGGGATGCCCTGCTCGAGCTTCTGCCCATGCACCCGCAGGCGGTACAAGCACGTGAACTCCCTGCCCCAATTGCTCCTGATGCGCAGGACTACGAGCCCAAAGTCGATCCCGAGGTCCTTGATCTCCTGCGCGACCGGGAAGGTCTGCACGCTGTCCTGCGCAGCGATGTCGTACTCGAACTGCGCGACGCGGATGTACTTCGCCGTGCGCGGCAGCGTCTTCGGGTATTCGGGCAGCGGCTCGAGCTCCTCGGCGCTCGCCTTCTGTGCACGCGAGTGTTCCCACTCCGCCACTTTGCGCAAGTTGTCTGCGCCCTCGACGAGGCCCCACACCTCCATCTTCCGCGGGGCGGAGCGCATGTCCCATGCAATTTCCTGCGCAACGTGGTCGATGGCCACCTCGTCGATGTACACCGGGTGGGCGAGCAAGACACCCAGCTGACCTTCATTGCCAGCAAACGGCCAGCAGTACCCGTTGTGTGTCTCGTGATGAAGTGCGACTATCGGCGCACGTCCAATGGCGTACCCATTGTTGGTGATTAAGCCGAGGAGTTGCTGGCGGAATGTTGGTGGGCGGACCTCCAGCGTCGGTGATGTCAGGGATGGGATGATAGAGGCACCGCCTGAGTGCAGCGCAAAGTCGGGTCTCGCTAGCGTGTCCTTGGAACGATGAGAAACCGCCGAGTCGACGAGGTGTCCGATGAGCTCCGACACATCCTGCCCGTCGGAAGACTTGATGGTCAGGCCCTTCTTTGACGACGTGATCTTATTCCACCACGCTGCTCCAGCGCTCGCCGCGCCACCGACCTTCGCGGCAGAGTGGCCGAGCTCCAAAGCCTCCCGGACGCCGCCTTCGACACTCCCGATGCGAGCTTCGATCGCTGCAAGCTTAGCGCGAGCCTCCTCGTCGATACCAGCTTTGCCGGCCTCATGCTCGCTGTGCTGCACGGACTTGACCAAGTCACGGAGGCTGTCCATCTCGTACCGGACAGCCTGTAAGCCTTGAGAGGCTGACGCGCGGTCGACGTTGCGCTCCTCGACCGCCCGCACACCCTCCTTCTGCAAACGCGTCTCGAGCGCGCCCAACCTGCCCACGACTTCCGATTGGGTCCGCGAACTGCTCTCCAACCGCGCGCGATCTTGTTTTGAGTCGATTGAAAGACCAGCGAGCGCGTTTTCCAGGGCTTGCAAACGAGCAGAAACCTCGGCAATGTTGCCTGCGGGAATGTCGGGTGCTTGATAGGGTGCGGAAGGACGAGATGGAAGGAATGAAGACAGGTCGGCTTTCCGAAGTGTTCCCCATGCTGCGTAGATGATGGCGGCGACAATCAAATACTTGAAGAAGGCAGCCAAATGTGCGGAGTTTGCGCCATTCAACAAGCGGGCGGGTTTTTGGACGAGGAGTTCGAAGACGGCACCCAGTACGCGACCGGCGAAGCCCATAATTGCGGCTAGTAGTCGGAAGATGATGGTCACCACGCCTAGTACTAGGCGCAATGCAAAGTGGACAAGTCTGCCCAGTAAGCCGCCTATGGAAGCTGACCTTGACGATTGCCGGTGTGGATGTGGCTGGATATCACCCTCGTCGTTTTCGGAAATTGAGTGTAATCCCTGTTCATAGTCGTCCAGGGATGTGTCGCCGAGCTGTGCTATATCCTCGTGGAAGGGTATAACCGGAGCAGGTGGAACCGAGCCTCGTAGGCGAGACGGTGGCCGTGGTAAATCTATAGGTATCGGGCTCGTGCGTTTGGGGAGAATGCGCTGTGGATGGTCAGCAATCGTGAAGGGAGTGGAAGGGGTATAACCACATACCTGCTCGCTGACAAGCTCTTCGCTCCCGCTATCTCCTTCTTCGTCCTCTCCTCCGCCAGTACCATCCGCCTTCGACCCCTTCTTCCGCCGCCTCCTCTTCTCGTACTGGGTGACCGGCAGGGAGGTCAACGGACCGCCTACGGACCCCTTCTTGGCCTTCCGTCTCCTCTTCTTCCCGTCGTCAGAAACATCCTCGTCCGACTGCTCCAGGTCCGATAGTGATGGCCGGTACGCTTTGTTGTCGACCGACATACGGCCGCGCTTGTGTGCCGCGCGCTTCGCATCCGCGGTCAGCTTCTGGTAGTCGCGCTCCTCCGCGGCGTAGTCGTACGACGCATTGGTGTAACCGTTCGTCGAAGGTTCCTGCGGCTGCTGCACAGATTCCGGCTCCTGCGATGTTGTCCGGAGGTAGAACACGGTTTTCCGCGCGACGTCGACGACCGAGTCAAAAGGGCTCTTCCCACGCGTCTTCTCCGGAGGCGGCGCGCCCTCGTCCTCCGAGTCCGGGACGTACTTCACGGATTGCTGTTTGCTGAGTGGCTTGCGCGAGGCGCCGGATGAGGGGGCTGCGGGGGGATTGAGGCGGCTGCGCGGCGCGCCGAGGCGACGTTCGGTTGTCGAGCGCGTCTGGCTCTCGTACTCCACGGACGTACTGCGGGGAAGATTCCTGCTTCCCGAGCCGGACGCTGCGGATGCCCATGATTCGTTGGGGTTGTGCTGTGCCATGTCGTCTGCTGCTTGATGGAACGCGTTCGCGATCTGGACCGAGGTGTCCTTCACGTTCCACCTAGAGGGGTCTGCGGTTGTTCCTTGGCCCTGTTCACGTTCCTTCTGGCGGGAGAAGCGCACGAGGGCTGGGTCGTCTGCGCTGTTGTCCTGCTCACGCGAGGAGGCAGATAACGGCTTCTTTGGCGGGGAACGTGTTCCCTGCGTGGGGGCGCTAAGAGCATCGAGGTAAGTGGTGGTCATGATCTAAGAGGTGTCGCACGCACCCGTACGCGTAAGAAGTGGGGAAGGCACGCTCTGGCTGTGACGGAGGCTTCTGTGAACGCGAGGCAGGCGCGTTTAGGTTGGGGTTTGTTTTGTTGAGGAAAGTGTGGTGATCGAGACGTCTGCCTTGACCGAGCGGTGTGCCCGAGAATGACATGTACCGATGAGTGTGCGCTAGACGGGAGGGACACGCTGGTGCTGGATGGTTGGAGATGAGATGGGAGAAGAAAGCCTTGCTGCAAGCGCGTGTCGGCGGTTATGACGGTCTGCAGTCGCCCCTTTGTTTGGCCTTTGTTTGTACGCTTGGACAATGGCCCTCGCACAATGCTGCGACTCACTGTGGCCGCAACAGACCCTTTGAATACAACAGTCGACGCTCGAGCAGCGTGGTTCAGGAGAAAGCTGCAATTTCGAGAACAAGGCCGCCTCCGCCACGGTCAAGGTCGTTGCGACGGCCCGCGTTCCCACATGTTGGCGGGGATGTCCGCTGTAAGTGACCGATTTACAAGAAATAAACTCCTACCGCAATGCGCCCAAGCAAAGTTCCCGCTCGGTCCTGTATGGCGTTGCCACCGTCACCGCGGTCATCAGCCTGCTCATATTACGGCGAACATCGCCTCCTGGAATATTTGATGATTTCCTGGCTATTCCCTATGATACTCCAGCGGACGCCGTTCGTCTCCTGGCCGCTCGACACAATGTACCCAACATAACTATCACACGGACTCTTCCGCGTGGCCGCCCACTCGTGCGCACTCATTTCCCCTCGCTGCACGCTCTTTGGAACAATCACTTAGTGCTCAATTCAGTTCAGCCTTCCCGATGACTGACCCTGTTGTGAGGGTGCACTGTGCGCCGACCACTGGCACATCGGCGCACTATTATTCTCGTGGGCTAACCAGTCGGGCGACAGCGCGATGCTCGATGCCTTCCATCGCAGTGCCGCCTTAATACGTCGCGGCGAGCGCCGAGGGCCAGGACATCGCGCATGCGTGAACTACGATACGCGCTGCAGGAGATGTATATGGTAAATATGGCGAGGCTGAGGGGGATACATGCGTGTATGGATCCGCGTAACGAGGCTCATGGGCTTGGCTGGAGGTTCAAGCTCTCAGGATAGGTGAGCGTTCATTCAAAGATTCCGAACCTATGGATCCAAGCGGTGTCGAAGTTATCATTGCCTTGCTGATCTCTTCCCCCTTTTAGAGACCGGTACCGTGGCTGCGTTCTTACACCCGTCATGTCGAGCGACACCTTGTGACGGTCACCGATGCCCACGCCGAACAGAGGGAAAGCGTGATCAGAGGACAGCGTGAGCAGGGAACTAACGCCTCTGCCGTCACTGCAGGTGACCACAATTCGGCAGCAGGCCCTCCCGCTTCGCAACACGAAGCGTAACTAGAGAGCAGTCGTGATACGTCTTAACAACTTATTTGTAGGCTACGGGCCCCCGACTCGTTACCCCGCCTCCATGATAGCTGCCGCCCTACTACTTCCGACCACCCCCCAGTAGTACTTCACTAGGTATGGACAGCGCTCGTGGTATTGGCGCCCCCCACTACTTCATCATTTGGGAAGCAACTCGAATTTTCTGCGCTCACATTCAGCTAGGCCTTGCTACCACAGAGGCAAATGGAACGTACCGGGGGTGTAGACAAGACAGGACCATCCATCCTGGCATGTCGTCGGTCCGTTCCAGCCTATGCCTTTGTACAGAAGTCAATGGTCCGTCGCACAACGGCGGGCGTGGTGTGATGCACACCTCCGCATTGTCCATAACCGCCAATCGTGGCGCCCCCAAACGGTATGTCACTATCTGGGAAGCAAACCGATTTCTCTGCGCTCACATTCAGCTAGGCATTGCTACCACAGAGGCAAATGGAACGTACCGGGGATCCAGTAAAGGCAGTACCATCCATCCGCGCAATCCGGCGATCCGGTGTAGCCTATGCCTTTGTACAGAAGTCAATGGTCCGTCGCTCAATGGCGGGCGGTGGTGCGCACCTGCGCATTGTCCATAACGGTTATCTCCATGGACGGCGCTCGTGCTGGTGCGCATCGACAAGGCGGCTCCTAAGACGGCCGGCATAGCCGTCGCCAGAGACAAGAGGCATCCGAGTGTACGAAGGGAAGGCATAGGAGAGATGATCGCGTCCTACGAACAAAGTTATCTTACAGCTCGTGACATTTTATACGTCCGCTGCCCGTTGCTGCAGTCGCCGGGGTATAACTGCGGCCGTGATACAGACCTGGGATCCTCATGGTCGCAGATACGCCGATGCAAGAGGCAAGAGGGTGCCGGGTAGCAGATGAGTAGGGTCCACGAGTGGTCCGCACTGCCCACCACGCATGCAGATGGACTAGATCGGCTGTAGTCAACGGGAAAGAATCACATAGTGGAGCAACAGCGGCCGGATCGGTGGTCATCATGATGAGTATGTTCAACGTGCCACGGGCATGACTGGATCCGTGCCAAGAGACATACGAGGTTTCAGCATACTAGTACTTGTGCTCGCAGCGGCAGCGCGAATCGTCCATGCGGAAAGAAAGAACCGTGGCCTTCGAACTGAGCCGTAGTCTCGAAGCTAGCTGATTATCACAAGCTCGCACAGCTCAAACGTCCGACTTCACGCGGTTGCGTTTCACAGGAGCACAAAGCACAGGGTGGCTTTTCTTCTCGAGCACGAGTAACTTAGACGATGGGTCGACTTGAAGTATTCTCTCGAATCGTGGAATTCGGAGGCTCGCGCGAAGCTGGGCGAAACAGATGAAGAGGAACCGTGATCATGTTGAGAAGCAGCAGGAAATGTTTTTTCCAAGTTCCCGGGATGACATCTCTGTCGTCTTCATCGAGCTTCAAAACGAAGGCCACCGGGACTAAGACAGATCGACTATCATCTGTCAAGGTCAGCTACGGAGACTATTAACCGGGATGCAAGTAGGTTTTAGAGGAGGATGACCGGTAGTCGCCGGGAAAATTTCAAATAATTTATAAGGAGACTGATCACTGGCCCACAACGCGTACCACACACCTTGGACCGAACTGAGAAGGCATCTAATACGGTGGGTCAATGGTCGACGGCAGGCAAATCAACCCGTCTGATTTGAACACATGTGTTAATTAGCGGCAGTGTAACCGTCACCACTGAAGAAACAATGGCGACGTACATATGCTATGATCACTTGGGCATGCTCAGGTGGCCGAGCCTGTGTACAGCAATTATGAGTCTAGTATGCGAGTGCCGGTCAAGTGCCGGTAGACACAGTATCAGATACACACACCGCACTGCCCATAGGTCCCTCATACTTGTTCTCGGCGGCAACGGAAGCGGTGATGTGGTGGTAGATCGACCGGTTGATTGTCGGCGACGGGGAGGGTATTGATGATTGCTGCCAGACAGAGCGGAGACGTGTGGTCTCCGTAGAAGTTAGAACGACTGTCTTCCGCGCGTGGTCGGCAACGGAGACCACGTACGAGTTGACCTTATGGTACTTCAGAAGATTATTCTGACTTGGAAGCGGCAGGAGCCCGACCCCAGAAATCAGAAACGCTAAAGTGTACTGTAGTCTCCTTCGGGTTCGCGACCTCGCGCGGTGCGTTACAGGGGGCAATTCGGAGAGCGAAAGTCGGAATGAATCAGACTCCAGAGCTTAGTAGAATGCTGCTCAGTGCCAAGCAGTACTGGTACTTGACCACACGGCGGTTGTGACCTGATGACACGGTGCACGTGCATCCGTCCAATTGAGTCGATTTCCCATTGTGGGTCTGACGGCGCCCGTGAAGGCGATTCGGCGAGGGTGGTCGGAACCTTCTATGTTGCCTACCACGGTTCTGACACAGTCGAATGATCCTTTCAATGCATGCCTTGTCGCTTTTATCCCTTCGCCGTATCACCCCCCGCTCCCCGCCGAGCGTCAAGACTTCGAGCAGAGACCACAGGATGCACGTCTCTCTCTCGATGATCCTCCAGTCATAGTGCCCTGGCGTCACTTCGCTGTCGACGTACCTGAGCAGCATACTGAATTCAGGCGATGATACCAGGGCAGAAGAGATCTTTCGACACGAGCCGACGCGACTCCATCCCTGGAATTCCTCGAGAAGTTGTACTTACGTGGTTTGCACTGTGGAGGACGGTTGGTCGCGCACTCTACTATCTTAGGAGCGGGGGCCTGAGCATTGCCAAATGCAACGTGTTCATACACAGTGTGTATCGTGCCTCTCCTCCCGAGCCTCGTTGACGAGGGATCCAGCAAGTGTTTCGCTACACATATGCCATTCTGTGCAGCAAGTCCACGAGCATCAGGCGCAGTGCAGCGTTTACATAGAAGCCAGCTGTCCTCTCGTTTGTCATCTAAATTGCCCCTTCGTCATTCGCATTTCTAACGTGTGCCTGCAGATTCAAGCCACGCTTGAACAAGATGTTTTGAGCCGGTACTTGACACATTTTCCAAAGCACTAGCAAACTTCCAGTCGACGTACGCGGCGGCGTGGAGATGTTTAGCCTCCTCTGTTGTATGATGTGCTCATAATGAATGCCCCCCTGCGGGTTGTTATCTAATCCTATCTTAGATTCCTATCCTCAGATGACTGATGGTGTCTTCGAAGTTTGTCCTACTCGCAGAAGAGCTGCTCCAAGATTTAGTAAGAGCTTGCGCCCTCGATGATCTGACGAGAGAATCTGACTCACCACGCCCACAGTAGTATATCAGTCATCAGCACAAGCATGCCGCAGAGGTCACAGATATGCATATAACCCGGCTTCGAACTGTCAGGAGCGTCAACTCGACATCTTTCCTTCTTACTCCCAACCATCGCCGAGCACTTCCGTAGACTCTTCAGCATGGGTGTCCCGTCTCCGTCCGCTGGCTACACTGAAGATACCATCAAGCGCATTCGCGTGCTATTCGGAGGAGAGTAAGTATATCGTCGATTTCGATACTCGCAATTCAAAGCTAGTGTGAGTCCTGATCAGCACGCCCCTATTGTGTTCGTAAGCCCACAACGTGCTCTGGTAGGTGGGAGCACGCGTACTTCCCGCACTTCTACTTCCACAAGTCGGACGTCCCCGAGAAGTACCTCCAGAATGCGACAAAGGGCGGACAGTCGGACACCTACGATCTCGTGATGGCGAACCGCAAGGCAGACGCTGCCGTCAAGCTCTCTAACACGGCGCCGAAAAAACACTTGTCCTCGTCTAAGTCATAGCGCCCTTGGGTGGCAAGGTAGACGTCGATCTTGAATCTCTAACCATGACAACTCATTTGCTCGTCCTCGCCATGTATGTATGCTATATGTTGGTAAATAATAGTCGATACATGAAATCAAGACAACAAGTAAATCAGAGCACATACAAGCATATATTATATACATCCAAGAAAACCAATGCTCAGCGCTCAGCATTCACCTCACACTTACTTCTTCTTCTTCTTTCCTCCGGCTCCACCAGCGTTGCCAGTAGCACCACCCTTGCCCTTCTTCTTCTTCACCGGCAACGCCCACTCATCCTCTTCATCCTCTTTCTTAGCCTCTTCGCCGCCTTCACCTGTACCCTCAGCGCCCTCAACAGCAGGCGTCGTCAGACCCGACACCTCCATGCCCGAATTGGGGACCGCAGATTCTGGTGCAGTACCACCAGCAACCTCGGTGTCGAGCTTCAGCGCCTCCTTGCCCTTCCCGCCGCTCCCCGCGCTCTCAGTCGGAACGGGCGCTAGGCCCTGATCTCCTCCGCCGCCCCCGCCCAGGAAATCCGCGGACGACTCGTTTCCGCCAGACGGCCAGGCGTTGCCGAACGTGCTGGTCCCCCATCCCCCGCTGTCACCTCCGCCGGCATTCGTGTCTGCATTCGTGTCGTTCCCAAGCGCGTTCCATCCGAACGTGGAGCTCGAGTCGGCGGCCACAGGTGTGCTCGGTTTCTCGGCGGCTGCACCCCAGGTAGAGGTTCGCCTGCTCGCGGCACCCGAGGTTGCGCCCGTACCTGCACCCCATGCAGGCGCAGCCGGCTTGGCAGCAGCAGCACCCCACGCAGGAGCCGCCTTCTTCACCTCAGGGACCGGCGTCGACGTCCCGCTGCCGCCGCCGCCGATACCCCAGCCGCCACCCCAGCCCTTCTTGACCGCGCCCGCAGCGCCGCCGAGGAATCCGCCCCCAAACGTGCTGGTGATGCCGCCAAAGGCCGACGTAAGGCTTGCCTCTTCTTTCGGCGGGGGCTCGGGAGCAGACATCGGGAACGCGCCCGGGGCGGCGGTCTCCATCGCGGTCTCCTCGAACAGGCTGACATGCGTGCTGTTGCGCGCGCTCCCGCCCGGGCCTTGGGCTTTTGGAATGCCAAGCGTGGCGCTCGCAGGAGGGTCGAGAAGCCCTCCAGTAGGGGCCGGCGACGGGGCCCTTGAAGGTACGCGCGAAGCGGGCTTGTCGGCGGGGGGCGCCTCCAAAGAAAGTGGCGCAGGCGGCTCCTCGGTGGTCGGCGTCGGCACCTTGCTCGCAACTTTGCTGGTGACCTTGCTCGCGTTCTTTTTTGCCAAGTCAGCCTTCCGCTGTTCCTTTTTAGACAGCTTGGGCTGTCCCCAACTGCTGAACTCATCCTCGGCGGGCGTCTCAGCGGGTGCCTCTGCGGGCGGCTCCGTGGCAGGCGGCTCGATGGCAAGTGTCTCCGGGGCAGCAGAAAGGTCCCAGGCAGCAGCAGCAGCAGCAGGAGAAGGCGACGGCGCGCGAGAAGGTTGGCGCGACGACGGGCGCGGGTCCAGAGCAGCAAGTGCGGTCGACTCAGGCTCTTCGAGATGCGTAGCCATAGGTTCAGGAGGAGCCTCTGGCTCAGGCGCGACCACCGGCTCAGGCACGACCACCGGCTCAGGCGCGGGAGTAGCGATGCCTCGCGGAGTGGGCGCCTTGCTAGCAGCCTTGCTCGCCGCCTTACTCGCCGCGCGGGTAGCCGCTTTCGAGCCCTTCTTCGACGTCGTGCCCCACGCTGGCACAGGATCGGGCTCGGGCACAGGCTCAGGCTCAAGCACGGGTGTCAGCGGCCTGGGGGACGGTTCGCGGGGCGGGGCCTCGATAACTGCAGGCTGCAGGAATGAGTCGGGCTGCGAGGGCGGCGGCGGCGGCACAGGTGAAGATGCGCCGTTGCGCGGCGTTGCGGCGGGCTGTGGTGTATGCGGGCTGTAGATGCCTCCTCTCGGTGTGCCGACGATCTTCGGGGAAGGTATGATGGGCGCAGGCACCTCCTCGGTTCTCGGCGTCCCCGCCGGGCGCGGCGACGCAGCAGCAACTGACGCGGACGCGGAGTGGCGCGACGGCGAGATGGGTGGGCGCGGCGTCTCCGCTTTGGGTGTCCTCGTCGTGGGTGCGCGGTGCACCTCGGGCACGATGGAGCCCTCCGGCACGGGCGCGAGCGGGCTCAGCGCGCTGTACAGGCCGCTATACGACTGCGGCGGCTCGAGCGGGGACGGGAGCACGGAGCCCGCCGCGGACGGCAGGTTTGACGGCGGGTTGTTGCCCCAGACGGATGTGAGCGCGTCGCCGATGCGCCCAGACCCACTCTGGCGCGACGAGGACGAGTCCGTCTGCACGATGGGGCCAGGCAGCTCGATGCCCGCGGGAACGCTGCGCGACATCGGCCGAGATGCCGCGGCGCTCGACACGCCGGTGCCCCCACTTTCGCGGCGCCGGTGAGAGCGGACATCGTCGGGAGGGGAGATCTGCGAGGTCGAAGAGGAGCGGGACTTGCGGGAGGAGGTTGGATTGGGCACTTCGAGGAGGGTCTGGTCGGCGATGGGGAGGGGTGCGTCGACGGGCGGGGCAGGTGTTGGGTCGCTCCGTGATGGCGCGAAAGAGACGGTGGCCGAACGAACTCGGTCAGGGGTGCGATCGTCGGCGGGATTGCTCTCCAGGTCATCTTCCTCGGCGCGTTGACCGCCTTCGTTGTAGACTATGGAAGCAGGTCCGCTGCGATCACAAATCAGCAACGCATAGTCGGTATAGTAAAGTGCTCTTACTATCTTGTCCGTCCCTGAATCATATACATTAGCAACGTGAATCTTCCAATGGCATTCGATATCACTCACATTGTCGACCCACTTGATCCTCGCCTTAAACTCTGTAAGACCGAAATGTATCTCCACGCTGAACACAATTGTCCAATACGACCTTCCAGCTTTGCCGGGCTTCGACTGCGCGGCACCAGCTAAGGGCGACAGATCCGCCTGCACTACGCAAAGAGTGGAGAAGTTCTCTTGACCGCGCTCGATCCACTGTGGGATGGCATCACCGCCGCGATAGCACCACACCTCGACCTCGAAGACAGCCAACGTCGACAAGTTGGTCACTTCTGTGCAGTATTTTCGCGTGAAGACGTTGGACTCCTTCACTCGGAGGCCCTTTGGAAAAAAAAACTAGTAAGGAAAAATGTGCAGAGACATCGATTTATGTACTTACTCGGGCGAGGATGCAGTCGAATGCGTCTGCAAGGAGCTTCGGGCCTGATGGCAGCTCGCACATCCTTTCACGCCTTGCAACGTGGTCTGGATTCAACGGATCATACTCCCGGAGGAACTCGACACCGTAAGAGTATTTTGACATGCGCGCAGACACATGATGGTCGCAGTAGAACCCAACAGCACCGTCTGCGACGGCCTTCGACCTATTGCGAGAAAAGTCAGCCAAACCAGCACGAGAATTGCAAGAAAGAGCACTCACGTCTGACTATCAGGCCGGCTGACAGTGACACCGAGAGGGCCGAGACGCTCCTGGAGCTGGGTGAATAGCCATGGGCTCGCTGCGAAGCCACCGACGAGCCATACGGACTGCAGCGACAAGGGTTCAGAACGCGAACATAAAGGCCTCATGAGCAACGGACCTTCACAAAACCGCCTGTAGATTCTATCTGATATCGGATTGACGCCACGGCCGCCTCTATCGAAGGTTCAAAGAGCGCGGCAACTTCAGCTCTGGAAGCATGCATTCATTCAGTGACTGATAAGAGGGTATGGGGCAGCACGCACCCTGTGAGCTTCAGCTGACCGCTTCGGATGCCGACACTCGTATCCTTGTCTAGGGGCGACCCGAACAGGACATACTGCAAGTCCTTCTTGTCCCTGAACAACCGCTTCGTGGTTTCATCGAAGCGTTTCGTGATATGGTCTAGTGTCTCCGGAGCGTTGTATTTGGACTTGCTGAGCTTCACTGAGATGAAGAATTGATAAGGAGATCTTATCTATGAGCATTACAGAGAAGCGAACCTTCAAGGAACTCGCGCGCGCGACGGCTCACGAACACAGATCCGGCGAAGACGCCTGGCGGGCAGTCAGCAAAGCCGCGGGGTACAACGGCGTCAATGACTCACAATCTGCCGGGGCGATCTCCTCCATAACAAGGGGATTGGTGCCGCGGATAGCATACGAGCTGATATCAAGCGTGCCTCCACCCGCATCTGCGACGAGGAAGCCGTGACCGGCTTGGTTCTGAAATCCCGTCGGTCGGCCGCCTCTGCTCCATATACTAGACAACTCACCGAGAGCACTTCATTTGCCAGACCGTTCAGCACGCACGCGTGCAGACTCGCCTCTCCTTCTGTGACGAAACGCACACGTGCCTTTCCAGCGTCGGTATCGGGTATTAGGCCACCATATACGGCGGCACGGCGCATTTTCGTCTGCTGCGCACCCTCCCAGCCATTTGGATGGCTGAGGACGATCTGCAAGTCGTCCTCCACGGCCTGCCATAGCCCGGAACCATTTGCGTGGGTATCCCTAATGAAGTTCTGCGTACATCGGTAGAGGTATCCGAGGAAGTCGCCGAAGACCTGCACAGCGCCCTTGTTCCTGGGTAACGGAGGAAGGCGTATGCCATTCATATTGAGCTTCATAGACGAGGGACGCAAACGCAGCTTGAACCTAAACCCAGCATGTATGCGTTAGCATTGCGAAGGGCAAGTGAGCGACCGAGACGCACAGCTCCGCCTTTGTCCAGTGCTCGTCTAGAGCAAGATCGATGATGGCAGCGCCCTCCGCCTCTGCGCCTGCGGCCTGCATATTCCCTGCCCTGTCGTAGTACATGATTGTGGGGATTTTGGAGTTGCCCGCGACATGCTCCTGGGCGGGGAAGCTGCAGCAGCGCATTCAGACCGAGAGCTTGCGAACCGGAGGTAGCACGACGTACCGTGTCACGCCGTGAATCTTTGGGATCTCGCCGGGCTCAAGAATCGCGTAGGACACGCCGCTGAAGGTCGTGCCGACATCGAAGGCAAGGACGATAGCGCGTCTGTTGCCGCTGTACGGCTTGCGGGTGTCGGTTGTGAGCATTAGCGGGCGCCAAGCGGACACAGCAGGTCGCAACGCGCGGGTGACGACGGAGGGCGCACGGCGAACGCGCGGGGTGAAGAGTTGGAGGGGAGGGAAAACGAGCGAAGGTCACGGGTGGCATAAGAGCGGAACGGCGTGTCTTCCTCGAGGGCGACGACACGAGGCGGAAATATTCCATATTTGATGGGCAGGCGTCTCGGACGGCCCATTGTGCGCGTTGCCGGGAAAGGAGCGTGGCCAGTGCCTGCAGGCAGTCTCACTCTCACGGGATCCATCAGGAACTTCATGCTCTTCCTCCCCGCAAGTACTATCCTATTCATATCGCACGCACAGCACAGGCATAAGCAGTCGGTGGCCTGACTCTCACTCTGCAGTCCGCTCTTCCGTCCACATGTACCCCGTCAAAGCAGCTAACATCCATCTCCAGGATCTCTACGGCGCGCAGGTCGAGGTCTTCACCGTCAGAAGACAGCTCGCTTCTCTTCACCGTCACGATTCACCCGATAAACGCGATAAAGACGACCCACCGTCGCGTGTCCACAATTCCACCCTTCAACCCGACAAACTGACTCGCGGACGGGCCCCGAGACGGCGGAGGGGAGATGCAAGCTCGCCCTCGGCAGAGCGCCAGCTGGAGAAGGATGCATCGCCCGCACCCTCAATCAGCATCCCCGCCGCGAAGCTCGCATCCGTGCGCAGCGAGCTTGATCTCACCCGCAGCGAGCTCTCCACCGCCCGCGCGGACGCTGCCAAGCTCGCGGACCGGTGCGCCGCGCTCGAGCGTGCCTTGCGCGAGGCGAACGACACGCTGCGTTCGCGCGAGCGGGAGGTAGAGAACCTCAAGCGGGAGCGCGACCGCGAGCGGGCTGCGGAGGAGCGCAGGTCGCGGGCGTACAGTCGCGACAGGGACCAGTACGCGGCACACCGACATAGCAGTCATGGTCGCACACCCGACTGTAAGTCGTTCGCTCACCTCGCTCGCGTCGAAGTCTTCAATGCGGGCGGCCAGATCGCGAAGAGGACGACGCGCTGCACCTCAAGATGCGCGGGCCCTCTCACGGGCGCAGACCCAAGTCCACTCCCCCTGCCCCGCGGTCCGCCGTCTCTCCAAACGGAGACGCTGCGCCGCCGCTACCCGGCCTCGACGTCTTCGTGACGAAGACCGACCACTGGTCCGGCGCGCAGGTCATCGAGGCTGTGCAGGACCTCAACTCCGAGATCCTGCAGCTCTCCGCCGCCGCGACCGAGCTGGTGAACATCAGCGGGCGCCCCGTCGCGCCGGCGGGGCGCGTGAGCCAGGCGGGGAAGGGCGTCGCGTCGCGCCTCGGCGCGGCGTTCGCGCACGTCCTCGCGGCGCGCGAGCACGAGCACGACCCCATGCTCATCCAGTTCGCGCTGCAAGCGTGCGTCGCGGTGTGCGCCGCGCGCCTGCTGTCCGTCTTCTGCATCGGCCTGCCCGTGCCGCCGAACGAGCTGTTCGCGCAGCTGCACTTCCACCTGCATGCCACCGGTGCGTCGCCGCGTCCGTCTCTCCGCCCGGGTGCGCGTGCTGACGTTGCGGGCACGCAGAGCCGCAGGCCACGTCCTCCCGCTGGCGCGCGCTCACGCTCAGCCACATCCGCGCGCTGAATCCGCGCCTCAGTGATATCGCCGTGCACGACTTCGTAGTGCAAGTCCTGCGCGCGTGGCTTGATATCTTCATCCTGTGCGGGTGCTCGAACCCGGAGGTCGCGCTGCTGTCCCTGGACGCGCTTAAGGCGCGCTTCGGGAGCCAGGCCCAGCGCATCGCGCGCGCGGCGTGCAGCCTCGCGCAGGTCGTCACGGAGGAGATCATGTCCACGAACTTTGAGGTGACGTTTGTGGACCAGGGCACGCCGTTCGACGAGAAGGGCATGAAGAACGTGTTTGCGGGATACGGCCCGTCGGATGGAACCGTGTTATGTACGACGGAGTTGGGGTTACGGTGCTTGACGAGGAAGAATGCGCGGGCGGCAGCGAGCGGGCTAGCAGGAGAGAGCATTGAGCGGACGACATTACTACTGCCCAAGGTGATACTCGAGACTGTACCACAAATACTTGACCACATGAGCGAGTCCAGCGGATGACAAAAGGTGTCGAACTAAATCCAATTTCTCAGTGCTTCGTTACAGTTCTTCTAATGTAGGAGCCCTCGGTCCGTCGATGTATACCCATTGTACTACATACTTATATACACAGAGCTAAATTCCAAAATTCAAGAATTTTACGATGCCATCGAACGTCTTCAATGGTGCAAGGGCCACGTTGCGGGAGGAAGAGTCTGTGAATACACAGACTTTCGACTCTCGCAGCGGAGGCTTCACAGCCGACGAGGGTAGGGAGAGAGAAGTCGATGGGAATGAGGATGAGAAGGAGAGTAAGATGGGTAGAAGAGAAGAGGAAACAGAGAAGTCGCGTGAGATGGCTGCCCAATTGATTGATGCGGCCAAGCTAGCATGTTGCAGAAACTGAGACAAAGCTACTCGCGCAGAGTCCTTCCACTCAATGTGCGACTCTGAGGCCAGATCGGTGACGGACGAAGCTTTGAAGCACACTAGCGGCCAGATTTGAATGCAACACCGTAACCAGACCGGTAAAGAACTGTGGTACTGAGCTGTCGATGCTAGCGGGTGAATTGAGGCAGCCCAAGACACTCGCACCCGCGCTTCGGAAGTGGCCAAGCACACCCCGTTTCCGTCGGAGCTTGGAGACGCATGGCGGATGCCGAACAGCTCCCAGGGAAGGTCGACCAGTTGGAGATGCAAGAATCCCGCCCGAACTAGGTGTTCCCTGCCAGTGGAGTTTGCGTGCGGCGAGCTGACAAGGTGGCAGCCCCACGTTGATATGTCATAGGACGAGGGACGTGCTTGTACGTTGAACGCGTGGTGTTATGGTGCTGATCAAGAAGACGTCGGTATTGTGCTTGTTTCTCTGGGCGCCGAGGTCAGGACAATGACGGGCAGCCGACGACGCACCGTGATCACAGCTATAATTAGCAACGAGGTCCTTCAGACAGTGCATGGCGCCGGCTTGAACAGCAGAACGTAAGCAAGGCTCGGAAAGACATACGACGTACAGCAGCCCAAGAGGTCTTCATCGGCGAGAGTGTTGACGCCGCGCATATAGCCCACCCATGCCGAGCCTAAAGAGCAGTGAGACGAAGGACCATGTCGGGCGACGTACAAGTTCAGGTGTGGTATATCTTGAAGGTCGAGCGGACCTAGTCAGGCCTAGCGAGTGGCAGCCATAGATCGATGACCCAGACCAGAAAGTTGTGTGGCGAGCTCGTATTCCTGACTTTGACATCAGCGTAGTCGAGAGGAAGCAATTCGCACCGCATCCAGTTGGTCCAATGGTCGTGTGTTTTGACCTGGGCGTTGTGTCGGTCGGGGACAAGGCAGTCTAGGTGGCGTTGACCAGATGCTTGAGACACAGCGCAGCCAAGTGAAGACATGCGCATAGCGGTCGTCGAGAGGCGAGGGAGGGAGGGGGGGAGTTTTGAAGGAAAGCGGGATGAGGAACCAGACACGAAGACGGCGGGCTTATATAGACAGATTCGAGTGTGGCCGGTTGAACGGTGCCTAGCCGACCAGGACCAAAGCGCAACCGTGATAATGGCTCGTGCACCGCTTCGCCGCTTTGTGTCGCGTGCCGACTGCTTTGTCTTGCCCGCCGCATGGATACCAGAGTTCAAAGCGTCGGTGTGGCTGCTGCACGAGGCGCTGGACAATGGGCTGTGAAGCTGTGTTGTACCTTTCCTTTGGTTGGCTCAGGCGTTGGTCGTTCGGCAAGGGCCGAGAGAGTTGCAAGGGCTCAACAATCGCATTGCATCGAAGGACCAAGCAACTACTGGATCAAAATCATCCAGGCCAGTATGAAATAGAATAACCTGCACCGACCGTGTCAGCTCTTGCCAATCAATCGACAGGGAAGACGTCGGCGAAGCACGCACAGTAGAGGATACACAGCTAGCAAAATGCGTTGAGCTTCTATTTTCGTTCCATCGAGGAAGTTGACAGACGCTATAGATGGGGAGTTGAGCACAGGTGAGGATCGAAGTGAAGCAGGCGCGTACCCCATATACACCATGCCCAGGCGAGGATGGCTACAGGCGCGCGGACGTAGATTACTCGGACGAAGCAGGAGACGAGCGCTGCGATGTTGAGAGGTGCGACGCAGTATCCTAGAACGCACAGACCCTGGAAGAAAGAGCTGCAGAGTAGGTGAGCTTTTGCCAACGCGTCGCGACACACATGTCGGTACTGACACTCGCCCTCCGAGAAGCTGAAGCGGCGTAAAAGTCAACGGGGAGTTACGAGGGCATGTTACGGTGTACGCACCTTCGCCTGAACAGTCACCACCAGCGAACCCACGCATACAATCATGATCACAGACGTGAAGACGCCTAACGCTTGATTTGGCGGTGCCTGTCGGGGGCAGGGAGCGTGAGGATTCAGCTACGAAGCCTTGTAATATACACGCACATTTACACTGAGCATGATACCCAAGAGCAGACACAGAATCAGAGGACCCCACAGATCCCAATCCCTGTAAGTTGATGACGTGTGACGTTGGGCTCAAGACCTTCAGCTGTCTCGTGGTACTCACTTGAGCACCTCACGCCCCGCTCCTTTCCGTATAGGATACAGAACCTGCACAAGCTTGTTGAAGATGGACAGCAAATCCCGGCCCTGCAGCGATTCTGTTAGCTGTGCGTTACGCGCAGACACATGCACGCGCATACAATTGTAGCCGTAATGGGCTCATCGAGCGTGTCAACGCCGCCAAATCTGAGCGCAATGTGTAAGGAAAAGGTTGAGAGATTCAGGTATTGAAGCGCACCGCGTCTCGACCCGCACACCCCCAAGCATCTCCCGTGTAGGGCCCGCCGTAGTGCTCGAACTTCCAATATTCCCGGAGACCCCTGGAAGTGGAGAGCCAGACGGCGGCGCTAATTGATCCATTGCGCGCCCTTTGCCCTTGTCTGGTACGGGCGAGGTAGCAGTGAGTGGTGTCGTGGGCTGGCCGAAGCCAGGTATGGCATCGTCATCAAATTCTTCGTCGTCGTCTTGTAGTGATGAGAGCGGCGACAACGAAAAAGTCATAGAAATAGCTCACCTGCTTCGATGAAACGAGAACTAAGGGGTGTGGTAGCGGATGCCATGGTGGTCGAATCCTATCCAGCGCACTGCGCGCTGCAGGGCTGCCAGTGAGGCTCGCGCTCAGAATCAGGTGCTGTTGCGCGCGTGTTTTCACACGCTCACACTTTTCTTCATCGTTCAATCGAGTTGCATATAGATACCACATAATCTTATCCAGAGTAAACGCTGGCCTCCATTGCCGACCTTGCGCGGAAGACAGTCGTTTTGCCAGCAAGAATAACCGCCAACACCAACCTACACCAACGCATCCGCCCAGTCACGGACTCGGAACAGTAAGCACTATTTCACTATACGTAGCTCAGGTTGCTGAACCCTGTAGATGCTCGATTTAAATGACCATGGCCGCCGACACCCGAGAGTTCACCAAGCTCCTCGGGGGTGGACGTCAGCTCTGCCAAAGACCAAGACCTTCAGTGGCTCCTCAACACCTGGCTTTTCGAGAACAACATGCACCACATCCTCGCTGCCTTCACCGACCCCTTCTGATCCCGTAGATGAAATAGGATGCACGTTCATCGAGCTGACAATCATTAGGCGCTCAGTACCAGTCAGTACTTGACTAGGGGCCATTGCGACTTCAACTCAACAGTCATGGCCACCAGCCCCTCTTCCAGTCGCATCTGGTTTGTACTCCTCGAAACCACCGGCGTGTACCTTGATATACCGCTGTCTGTGCTCAAGACCCTCTGCAACTACCCGGCCAAATTTCTGCGATGGCTCGCGTGGGCAATCCTCCGCATCGACGGCAGCCTGCAGTATGGCGAGACAACCGTCAGCGACAAAGACGAAATAATCGCTGGACGTATCTACGTGTTCCGGGCCGTGGACGATGGTGTGCGCTGGTGCAACCACTATGCCGCGCGTATGGCCTCACTGTCCCGACTTGACAAATGATGGCATTGTCCTTGCGGAAGAGTTCCTGGGGAAGCGCGAGTCCGATAACCTGAATCACAAGTCCGACGACCCTTTCTGCACAGCGCTCGAGAAGCGTGATATGCAGTGTGTGTTCACTGGGTGCACCACCAGTCAAGCGATGCCCATCGTTGATCTTGAGCGCGGCGATCACTGGGTACGAACCGATCGCGCCCTCCAACATCCTGAACTCTGCTGATGATTGTCGTCAGTGGCTTGATACTGTCATTCAGGCTCTCACAACGAAGCAGCGCCATGGTGAAGATGTACACAGCATGACTCTCGATGACCCGCGCAACGGTACTTATGCTGATCGACCGCAACCTGCGTGGGGTGCTGGACTTGCAATTAGCGGCGATAGTTGTGGTCAGTCTGTTCTACGCATCACACGTTTAGTCATTCTGAGCCCGTCGTGCAGACTCCGAACCACGTTCTCGACATGGCCGACATTCCCGACGGCGAAGTTCGACCGCTCGAGGACATGTGGAGAAACAAGTGCTATTTTCCCGACGACGTCCGCTACACCATCCAAATACTAGCCCCACGGAAAACCCTCGTCCCACACAACGGGCGCGCTGCATTCGTGCCAGACTCTGGAGTGCCTCTACCAAGTCCCCTCCTACTCGAGTTCACCTATGGGCTCACCGCGCTCCGCTTGTGGGGCCATGGCTCTCAACTTCCTTTCAAGCACTCAAAGTACCGATACGTTGAGCTGGCGGACGGCGGCTCTGCCCTCGGGGAGCGGCCGCGATCAGAGGACAAGCCTTCCGACTCTGCCGGGGGCTCCCCCGAAACTCCTGTGAAGCATCGTCGCCTTACGGAGGACGGGTGTCGGTCTGTAGTCGAGACTTACGGTGTGGGTAGGCCGGAGTATCAGCTTCGTCTTGCAAAGGCGAAGCAAGACAAAGTGACCGCCTGGGCTAGTGACATCATCTCCTATGTTTCGCCCAATCGTGGGACGCTGAGCTCTGACAGTGGCTCCGACAACGTGTAGAAAGGCATGTCCTGAGGGCAGGAGTGAAAGCGTTGTGTTGTCGAAGAGCAGGGTTGGTGCCAGCTCTATGCGCACAGAGCGCGCCGTACAGAAGTGCAAAGAACAGCAGCGCGAGCGTAGGCGCGCGCGATCACGATCATGCGCACAACAAAAGCGAGCACGATTGGCAATGTCATCCGAGTCCCTGGGGCCAATCCATGGTCAATTGAGAAAGGGCTTTGAGTGAACAAACTGACGTTTACATAAGCCGAGCCAGATCGACGTCAACCAGCTACGCCCGCGATCGCAACGCACATCCGGTCACGAAATAGTAAGGATCACTTCACTGAAGCTCAGGTTGCTGAACCCCTGTATAGATGCTCAAATTATCTGGATATTTCATGACCTTGGCCGACACCCGCGAGTTCACCAAGCTCCTCGGGGTGGACGTCAGCTCGGCCAGAGACGAGGAACTTGAATATCTGCTCAACACCTGGCTTTTCGAGAACAATATGCACCACATCCTCGCTGCCTTCACCAACCCCTTCGAGCAGACCTTCGATTCCGTAGATGAAATTGGAACCACGTTCATCGCAAACGAGGCCATCCAAGAATTCTCAAGCGCAGAGCCCAAGATGGAGGAGACGGCCACAGTGATGAAAGTGAAGGAGTGGATCATGGACACCGTGAAGGGCACAGCACATGCGGGCCTAAATTATCGGTTCATCCAGGTCGTCGACTGCTGGAAGATGACCCTGCTGGGCATACACCCCCGAGCGTACCCGCCGGCGCCGACGCCAATAGTGTTAGATTGGGACGATTTTTTGGAGGCGACCTTGGCAGATCGACGAAGACTTGCAGTGTGATCTGGATACATACTCCCCAACTCAACACCGTCGTTACATATACGAGGCATTACAGTACAGTACACGCCGCATTACAGTACAGTACACGCCGCAAACTGAATGGCTCCCGCACTGTCCGTGATTCTGTCAAGAGCCGGCAAATGTGTTTCCTGTGACTCTGAGCAGTCTCTGAGCCAGCTTTCGACGACGACGAACTTGCCGGATCATATCTATTATCAGGCTCAGTTGGCGGTCGCTGCCAGGCCAGCAGAGTGGCGACTCGGTCTCCGTGTGATTATCCGCTTCCCTGCCGGGCCATACCCCACGCATAACTTACCTCGTCCACCGACATCGGCCCTCTCACCCCATACCTCGCCGAATATCATACCCCAACCATGGGCCAGCCCGCAGATAGCAGCAGCACCCAGAGCGACAGCCTCACCGTGCGCGACAACCGCACAGGCAAGACCTACACCGTCCCGTACGCCCTCGCTGATCCACGAACTCGCGGGAGCTGACAGCGACCCGCTGGTCTGTCTGTGCAGGATCAAGGACAACGTGGTGTCTGCGACGGCGTTCAAGGCGATTGTCGCGCCCCGGAAGCCGCAGGACCGCGAGGAGAGCGACCCCGAGAAGGGCCTGCGCGTGTCCGACAAGGGCTTCTTGAACACGGCGGCCATCCACAGTCAGATCACGTACATCGACGGGGAGGCTGGAGGTGCGCTGCATATATCTTACCTACGCTGCTCCTTCCTGACTCTCTCTCCGGGGAACAGTCCTGCGGTATAGGCAAGTGACTCCGAATGTGCTGGGTAGACGTCGAAGAGGCTGATGGACGGGCGTGCGCAGGGGATACCCCATCGAACAGCTCGCGCTCCACTCGTCGCATCTCGAGACTGGGTACTTGCTCATCTATGGCTCGCTCCCGAGCAAGGCGCAGCTGAAGCTGTTCGAGTCGGAGGTCATGCACCATAGCATCGTGCATTCCGACGCGGAGAACTTCTTCCACTCTTTCCGGTCTGCCCTTCCTTTCTTTCAGTCAGTAGGCGATTGCTGATGGGTGACCTTGTAGGTATGATGCTCACTCTATGGCAATGCTAACGAGCGCCTTTGCGTATCTCGGCTGATACTACAGCGAGGCGAACCCGTCACTACAAGGTAAACTCGTGCACCATCCTTCAGCGGTGTACCAGACTGAACCTTCGTACGGCTATGTGTTGCCAGGACAAAACTTGTTCATCAAGTCGGACCCGGCCTCGCTTGCGAACATGGTCAAGCAAATCTACCGCCTCATCGGAAAGGCCACCACCCTCGCCGCGTACGCGCCCTCACTTAATCCTGTCTACTGGCGCTGACTGCATACACGCAGCATGGCCCACCGTGTTCGACAAGGTCGCGACTTTCGTCTCGCCGCCATCTGGTCTGAGCTATCCGTCATCGGCGACGAAGAAGTCCAGGACCAGGCATTCTTCTGGTGGATATCCCAGGTCGTCTTGTCTATCCCTGTTCCTTTGATTTCAATCGGCGCGATATTCTTGATCTGGCTTGGCACCATGCCTCAGACAGCGCCGAATGGCGGATGGGACGGCGTAGGCAAGCTGCTCATTGAGTTGCGCGTGGTCGTGACTAATGCGGCTAACAGTGTACGCACCCCTGGCTCTGCTTTGTCTGCTTTTTCTCCTACCCCTGCACCGCTCGCCTTGCTTGTGGTGTTCGCGGCATTCACATCCTGGCTGACATGACCGTTGAGCGCCCCGGATGGCAAGCTGAAGGTGTTCTTCGGGCATCGCGCGGAACTTTCGAACATCACAAGGGTCGAGCCTGTCGGTGGCAGTTCGGCGAGTCTGGACGTGAGCCCACACCTGGTCCGCCTTCACAGATGGCGTATAATGGGCTCTCAGCCCCATTGAACGAGGGGCCAAATTACTCGCACACCTCACTCACTTCCCCACCATGATATACAATGCCCATCGAGAAGGGAGACATTTGCTCTCCCGAGCTCCGGAACCGAGGCGCCCACCTGCCATCGAATGGAGCCAGACGTTGACTCGGCAGACCGCCGGTTACATCGCCCTCGTCGTGCAGTCACGCTCGCACCCGCCCTTTGGTGCGCGCCGGACCCTTGCTTTTCCCTCGCTCTCTTCCAATGCTGACGCGGATCTGTTCGTGCGCAGGCAGGGCCGGTGTGTTGATCTTCATCGCGGCTGAGTGGTCACCGCCTATCTCGGGGGCATCGCGCACAAGACCGCCAGCGGCGGTTAGGGTGCTGGGTGACCATGTCTCGCGCTATCATAGTTCTGAACGATGCGTACGTGGGATTTAACACTACTAGTAGTATTGAGGCGCCCCGCATCCCCAAAGTCAGAGATCCCTCCGTCCCGGCCATCGTTACTTAACATCAACTACCATCTGTTGCAAAGTCAGCTACGGAGACTAGCCGTCGTCTGGATCATTTTAGTGAATTTCGCGGCGCGTCAAGGAAGGGCGAGCCTGGCCGCCCTCACCCTTAACCCTCAGTAAAAATAGAAAGTCACCTCCCAGTCCGATTCTGTGTGACATGACCTGATTGGCGTGATTTGGGACTATGATATGACTGGAATACGACTATAATGCGACCCCAGATGACCGGAAAGCATTTTCAATACTTAATTTCCGGTTTCCAAGTCAGAATTCTGTATCTACATGACTTTTCCCGCGTGTCTAGGGACTTGCCAGGACTGCAGCGCGACTTCCGTTTTACTGAGCTTAACCTCCCGATCTGCGCCAACTCGCATACATCATGAAAGGGTTTGTTGATGCAGAGTCCTCGTTGGGTATGAGAGTATGAGCACGCAATCGGCGGCTTCTACCTCAGCTACGGGTTGCGAGCCTCCTTTCTTTGCTCGGAGTAGCTCGATGCCATCGACTACGAGACTAAAGGACAAGAGCATCCGATTGCTGCTTCAATGGGTCCCTGACGGTGCCTCCACCGGTTCGTCGACATTGCCTCCTGCAAACTTCGCTCCTCTGTACTGCGCTCCTTGGGGTTGTCCGTGTCTTCAAAGCAACTCGATCTTGAGGTCGTTATGCACAATTGACTCCATCTCTCCACTGAGCTCTGTCAACATTCCATTCCATTCCATTGTAAAGTCCCTCATGGACACGATGGAGCGACGATATATAAGTAGGTATGCATATTCGAAGTCATAAGTAGCACCCGTATCTGTTATCTGTCAGTGATATGAAATTAATCGTAGTTGACTACTGCTGCCTGCCCTTGCCCTGTCTTAGCGTGTGTAAAATGTCGAGTACTCGCGGGGAGTGAAATGGCGTTGCCAAGCTTATCGAAAGGACCACCCGGTTTCCGTCTGCGCCCCTAATGATTTCATGGACGTCGCATAGTCCACCCTTGTATAAAATGACCGAGATTCCTCCAGCGGTCTGACTGTGCACCAAGTAGGTATCCACCCATTCTATGTATTTCAAGAGTTGTGCGGCAGCGGCGACGTTCACCCCCTGATTGACCTTGGACTCGACGATGACGATGGGTACATCTTGATCTGGAGCATCCTCCACGGAACAGACCATGAAATCGGGGAGGGAGTCATTGTTATTAGTCCCAACTAGTTGACCTTGGGAGTCGTGGGAGATTCGGGCGTTGTTTGCTCCTGGTAGCAATACTATCGTTGCCCCGGAGTTGAACGGGTTTTCACATATTGCCTCGTAGATCCCTCGGCACTTCACAGTTCTTCACAAAAATTAGGCCATTCAATTCAGATTGTTCTTGCGCAAACATCTCGCATTTTTTCCGATTTAAATGTATCCTACAAACACTGTCGGAACGTTGCCGCTGAGGAGACCTCGAAATGAGGTGGGGACCCAGAGTTGAACAAAATGTCCGAGAGCATCAGTCACAGACGTCACACGATGCCGCTCCTGCCGATTGAAAGCCCGACAGCCCGCTCAGTCGCAATCTCGTCGTGATCGCTGTCGTTCCACTGAGTTGCTCGTCGTTTACTCGCGCAGTCTGTTGCTACTCCACTGGTGGAACCTCATCAAGTCTGAGGGAGATGGCTGGTAAGCTGATCACATATAATTAATTGTTGGGCATCCACTGATTTGTTGTTGTCTTCACTGATCAGATGCTCGCAGCGGCATCTTGGGCTTGGTGGGGCATGAGCAGCAGACAGGAGAAGCCGGTGTTGACCTGGGTGCCCAAGGTGCGTTGCAATGGTCTATACTATTGCATATAATGATATCTCTCTTCCCTGCAGGTCCTCCACCCATCCTCACGACACATGGTGCGCACGCCATCGGGCTGTCAACTCCATCTCCCCGCACCAAGCTCCCAACCACGTCCCCACGGACGCCATCGCGACACACCCCATCGTCGTCTCACCCCCCGCGGTCGCCCCTGTCAGGAGTAGCAGCACCATCGTCTGCTGCAAGAACCGTCCTTGCTGCGGAGCGGCTGGCACGCTTCTGGCACCTGAAGTTCCGTGCCCTCAAGAAATCTGCACGCGACCAGATTCATAGCCAGGATGAAATGCTACGGCGTTTCCAGCGCCATGTGGTATATCACGAGCAAGCATCGGCTGATGCGCAGGCGCGTGTCTACATGCTCGAGCGCGGCATCCGGGCCATGAGCCTTACGGTTGAGACTGTCCTTGCACACGCGGAGCCGGATACAGATGATGGTGACTCGTTGATTGGTGTGAATGCCTGGGAGAGGTCTGGGGAAGGCGACGGGCTTCCTACATACAGTAGCCCCCGGACAGAGGACCTGGATAGTGCGGACGAGTAAATAACAAGTTATATTATCAGAGGTGGCTATGATTTTTGAGATGGGCTGCCTAAGGGCTCCTCATCATCTGTTACATCCCACAGTGCCTGCGTCAAACCATGATGCCGACGGGGAGAGGGAGAGTGGATAACAAGAGGGCGCTGTGAAAAGACAAAGTGTGAGGAGACATCTAAGGGCCCACCTGCCGAGACACGTCGTGCCTGTGGGCGGCGTCGCGTTGGCGTAGATGGCACTTGGTGCGTAGATGACGAGCCTCCGGCTTCAACATATGAATATGTAGCATGGAAAAATGAGTTCGGCTGCTCAAGAGTGGTGGTAGACGGAGGTGCGATGGTGTGATCCGGTGACTCCGTGCGGACTCGCACTGCGTCAGGTTCGTCCATCGAATCGGCATGCCGCTTGCGACTGCGAGAACCACGCCCACGGGCCATGCTGGTGAAAAGCTCTGCGGACAGGTGAGCAACTCGAGCCGCCCACTACAGATTGCAACGCACCTGTGAAACGCGGGTTCTCAGTCAACTGTGGGTGCATTCCGAGGTACTGTCGGATCCGGTCCTGAATTTCCGCCTTCAGCCCCTCCTCGGACAGGCCTAGTGCATGGGCAATATCTTCGAGCTCTTCCTTCTTCTTGCTACTAAGAGAGCCGCTAAAAACAGTCGTCCCGAGTGCACGCACTACCAATCGGGCATCCGTTGCCTGCTTCTTCTGCTGCTTGCTCGCTTTCTCTTTTGCTTCCTTCTCCTCCCGCCTTTTGAGATCCTCTCGATACTCGGCCATGAGTGCTTGTGAGGTGAGGACCTGCGAGGTTGTCCTCATGCGCCGCACTGTCTTATCTTTATTTTTGCCATTGAGCTGCCGCTGCAGCCCCTCATTGTTCTTGTTCATCAAAATCGCGTGCGTATCGGCCGCATTGCGTTCAAATGTCAGATCCTGCACCTGTTCCGCCTGTGATGCCACCAACTTTCGTAGCCGTGCAATTTCGGCTTCCATGTCCCCGCGCGACATGACGGATCGCGACACAGGGAATGGCGAGGGAGAAGCACTGGCTGCCCACGAACGTGTGCGCCGTATCGACGGCTGGTGCTGGTGCTCGGGTGGCTGTGTTGGTGTGCGTGTTGGGTACAGATCTGACCAAGGTGAAGGCGACGGAGCTTGGGAGTCCACCGGCGACATGCTGCGGCGAGACGGAGTGTCGGTCCAGGATGGAGAAGGTACCACGGGGATAGTGACGTCGCTGATGTCGTGCGGGTCGATAACTGACTGCTCCGTGTCCGACTCGGACGACCCGCTGTCAGACTCGCTATCCCGGTCTGTCTCTTGTTCTTCATCGTCCGATGCAACACGATTGTCGAGGTGTGGATCATAGATGTCATCTGATGATGGGGCGTCGAAGAATTCGGGAGTATATGAGGGGTAGGTGTCGGGGACATGTGCGTGATTTGACGACGTATAACTGGGCGCAAAGTCATCTTCTGAGAAGACATCCGGGTTGATGGGATTGAGGCCACTCTTCCGCCATGCCGCCAAGATCGTAGACTCTGTCATAGACTTCTTCCGCACGTCGGTGTAGACACGCACGACATCCTTCAGTCCAACCTCGGGCTGTCCTGTAACTTTGGGAAACTCGGTCGTGCACTCATGCTGCCATGCCCTTTGAAGTGGCCCGAAGATTCCGACATCGAGAGGCTGCAAACGATGGGTAGTGTGGGGAGGAAGACAGAACAGGTGGATGCCATGCTCGATCGCCAATTCTCGCATCCCGACAGCCTCATGTGAACCATGCCCATCGTAAATGAGAAGGATTGGCTTGCCAGATGTGTTCATCTTCTTGACATGAGGGATGAAGCATATCCGGAACCACTCCTTGCATAGAAAGTCTGACGTCCATCCGTTCTCCGATGTTGCAAGACTTGCGAACAGTGTGTCAGCCTCCATAGCGGGTCAAATTGAATGGAGGTCACGCACAGGATGTCGGCATTAATTTCCGCCCATTGTGGGAACATGTCCACTCCTGGGAAGACAAAACCCGGAGGTGGATTGCGTTGATGGACACTACCAGATAATAGGGTGGTACGCAGTAGAATAGACACGAACCCTAAATGGCAGCGGTGGTGTCGTGTATCGGTGTGCGAGCGAGCGTCAGGGGTCCCGGAACAGACGTAGACCGTCTCCGATCAAGCACAAAGTGCTCCGATCGAAAGCGCGCAGTCGGAAAGGCGTCCGCGACTGGCGTACGTGCTCCGACTGGTCGGAAGACGAGTCGACGATGAGCGACGGCGAAGAGCGGCGACGCGACTGCGATCGCTGACTCGGACGAAGGGGCGACGATGGAACAAGATGAGAGCGATGAGATAAGGGCGAGATCGGAAGGCTGAGGCGATGGCAAAGGCAAAGGCGAAGGCAAAGGCAAAGGCGCGAGAGCAGTCAACCGATTGTTGACTACTATACGATACGATGGCGAAGGCAGCACACGAATTGTGCTCTGAGCGACGAGGGGGGAACGAAACTTGCATTGCAGTGAGTATGCGACGACTATTTATACGTTCCGACGAGTACAGTACGAGTGCGATCGGAACAATGCTAAGTGGTCGGAAAACAAAGAGAAAGATAACGACGCCGTCGCGCATGGTGCGTACAATAGTCGGAGGTCATGCGACGGTCAGACGATGAGGAGAGGGTCGGGCGACGATGTCGAGCGAACGATCAGCGCTGTCACAGAACAAGGGAGTGGGCGTGGGAAACGATCCGCCCTGTCGTCGACTGTGAGAAACAGCGTCGGGGACGGCGGGAATGGACAATGCGGGAAGAGCGGGGGCGCGATAACGGTGGTCGGGTGACGTGGTCACGAGGCGACGGCTTCCGATCGCGACCGATCGGAAGACGGTAGCTCCGACTGGTCGCAGCGACTGAGTTGCGAATCGTTCGCAAGGCGCTCAGCAGCTACGCTATGAGTCGGAAACGTGTGTCGATAGAGGGCGTGTGGATGGGTCGTGAATCCGCTAAGTCGTAGGCGCTGGGTCGGAGAGCGATCGCGTGACTGGTCGATGGTCGGGGACAATAGTCGCAAGAACAATGAGCGACTGGGGCGGTACTCGGAGTGGCGTGGGAGCGTCGGAGGGTCGTAGCGCCGGGCGTGGCTGTCGTGCGAGTGGGCTGTGCGATTCTGATGGAAATCTGATGGAGTCGTGACGGCGTGGGAAATGCTGTGCTCGCAAGTGTGGCGCGGTGCTCTAAGTCGTAAGCGCTGGGTCGGGCGTCTAGTGCGACTAGCGTGGGAGTCGCGGTCGTGTTCCGACTGTGGCGCGACAAGGCTGAGGTCACGTGACCGAGGACTTGGTCGGAAATGCGAAAAGAGAGTCGCGATCCCCTCCCAGCGCGGGACGGGGCTTGTCACCTCCTCCTCACTGAGAACCTGACCGTCCACGGTCAGTGCGACGAGGCGGTGCGCGAGCGCTAAGGGATGCCGTCGGAAGAAGGTGCGACCGTCGGAAGGTCGCGGGGGAAATAGTGGTCGCAAGACGTGAGGCGACTGCGGCGGGGGAAGTCGGAAGGCAAATTCGATAGTCGGAGGAAAGCGTGGGAGCGTGGGGAGTCGTTCGAGGAAGAGTTGATGCTGGTTGAAGTCGTAGGCGCCGTGGTGATGTCATGGGCTAGGCGCTGCGCAGCCTTGTGTCCGAAAAGGTGTACCTGGATGCTAAAGTCGCGCGGGAAGAAGCCAAGGGCCTAGGGCTGGTCGCGCGACCACGCGTGGGAAGTCGCAAGAGGCGCAAGGGCGCGATCGAAAATTTGGCGAAGTCGATGGAATGGTCGGAGGACAAAGAGGGGTGCGCGATCGCATAAAAGGCGGTGAGCGATCGCGAATCGGAGTCAACTTCCCTCTTCCCCTCATCACCTGGCGCTCTGCGAAACATGTCCGCCACCATTCCCGCTCCTCGCAAGATGGACGACGCCAGTGTTGTCGCCAACGTTCGTCGCCAAGTCGCCCGATACCCCGAAAACGGCGACCTCCAGGCGCAACTGCAGTGGGTGCGGGGTTGTGTTCGAGCCTTCGTAAGTGTTCCACTGACTTTGTCGCTGAGCCGTGCGCTGACGTCCGCTGTCTAGACCTTCAGCGCACAGTATCCGAACGCTGCAACACAAGTCGCCGAGCTGATGCTCGACTTCCAAGACCGCTTCAAGTCGCATGGGTCGGCAGAGTGGATCGCGCAGTCAGGAGGGATGCTAAGTGCGCCCGAGCCCGAACCGGAGGTACGTGTCCTATGTTTCGCGTTCCACTTGTCGCTGACGGTGCGCATTGTAGGTTGACGATGAGGCGTTTTTCGCGCAAATGCTGGAGAGCGACGCCGACGTTGCCGCGTTTGTAGCGCATACGCCGCCCATGCCAACTACCGAGCCAGTCGCCGTCCGCGCGCCGTCGTTGGCGCCGATCGAGGTCGAGTCGGAGCCGGTCGTCGAAGAAGGCGAGGTGGTCGAGGGCGAGCGCGATGCGTCCGGCGAGGACGAGCTGGACGACGACGTAGTGGTGGAGAGGGCGACCGTGACGCCGCGGAGGCGGAAGGGCGAGAGCGCGGAGGAGATGGCGGAACGACTGATCGACGAGAAGACGCGTGCCGACGCGCTCATGCGGCGCATTCGGAAGGGCGAGTTCGACTATAAGTCGTGCGGTCCGGTGAGTAGTCCCTGCGCTCCCTTGTGCCAATCGCTGAGCTCCTCCTAGGCGTGCGACTACTGCCGAGTCACCGGGACGTCCGGCGACATCTCTTGCCGCTCGAAGATCGTTCTCAAGCGATCGGGCTGGTATGTCGAATGCGACAAGTGCGCGCACGCGAAGAAGGGATGTCGGTGGAGTGGGGAAAATATCACAGGTACGTCTTGGTTGCCAGTCGGAGGATCGAGGTCGCTAACCATTCTTTTTAGTTGTAACACGCGTTCGAAAGGCGTCCGCAACGTTCGCTGCGTCGGAGACGGTGGTTTCGCCCGTCGCTGGTCAGAAGAGGCCGGCGACCGCCACTCCTGAGCGCGATCGAGCCGATGCTACCTTCAAGGCACCGAAGATGGCGCAAGAAACTCCGCGCAAGGAGACCAGGGCGTCGGCACAAGGTGAGAGTTCTGTCTTCATACGCGATCGACCATTCTGACTCAGACTCGGTGTTTGCAGTGTCTCCGCGGTCGTTCATCGGCAAGCCGCCGCCTCCCGCGCCGATTGTTCCTGCGCCGGCCGACATGGACATCGATGAGTCGCAAGAGGTGCCGCAAGAGTCGCAGACCCAACGGACGGTGCCAGGTGAGAGCGCCACGCTCTTCTTGTCGAGTCCCGAGGCAACGACTGACGCACCACGCTCAGGGTCGGAACGCGCCGGATCCTGGATTCAAGACGTCGCAGACTGGCCTACACCTCTAGTCGATCCGCTCGCCGACGTGGATACTCCGGGGGCCGGTACGTGTTCGTCTTCGCTCGTTTGGGCACGCGCTGACTTGATCGCAGGTCCCTCGCAGTCGACCACCGCGCTGCCGGTCGTCGACAAGGGCAAAGGTAAGGGTCGGGTGGTGCGGCGCCTTCGCGTCTTGCCGCCTGGTCCTAAGCCTCGCGACTTCGACGGCCTGCCCTTCCTGGCAGACACGCAGCAACTCGTCGACGGCGCGATCCTCATTCCTGAGGGTTCCGAGTACCCGGACGCGGTTCGCCTCGCGGTCAAGGCGTTCCGCGCGCAGCGATCGGACGTCGTGTCGGCGACGTTCGTGAACCGCGAAACCTTCCTGTCGTCCTGGTGGGGCGAAGTTCAACTCATCAACCCGCGATTCTTCGAAATGTACTGCGATGGGTATGTTCCGCGAGTTCCTGGGCCGGAATGGGACTGGGAGGAGGTCGTCGAGGCGGAGGAGTAAGCGATCGGGGGGACTTCGTGTGCGATTAGATACCCGTGTACTTGTAGTTCGGCCTCGTTTCCTGATGCGACTCAGAATAGACTGCGATTTGTTCTTGTGCTTGGCTTGGTAGATTGCGACTTGAGTGCGACTAAGCGATGACTTGCGACTTGACTTCGACTTGGTGCTGAAAAAGGAATGTGTGAAAGAACGACTAAGTCGAACTATATGTCTTTTGTTTAAGCCTCAGTAAACCTTCATAGGCTAAGGTCCTTTATCTTGAGTGGGCCTGCGCTACGGCGACGAATCGCGAGCGACTTGCGATGGGGAGGAAAGGGAAAGGGATGTCGGAGTGATGAACGCGTGATCGGAACTCGTCAGGCTTGATCGGGGACTTCGTCTTCATCGTCGGGAGGCTCTGGGAGGGGTGGCTCTTCGTCGTCGTCGTTGCCGTGGTGCGCCGATGTTTCTAGTTCGCGGAGTCGATGGGTGTCGATGTCGACGTCGGCGATGTCGAAGGGGATAGTCTTGCGAGCGAGGTACGGGATGACGCGGAATGCTGCGATCGGACGGTCGAGAACAGAGCCGTCGAGCTCCGACACGATGTAGGCTCCTCCGCGATTGCGCGATATGACGACTAGAGGGCCTAGGTAGCGCGGTCGCATCTTCCGATTGAGTGCCTTCTCGATCGCAGTGTGTCGAATGAGTACCAGGTCGCCGCGCTTGAAGTCGAAGTCCTTGATGGTGTGCGCGTGGTCTGTCTCGAACTTCCTGGCGTTGGCGAGTCGCTCGGCGTAGACTTCCGATCGGAGCGCGGAGACTTGCGCGTGCCGTTTTTGCAGTGCGATCGCTCGTCGCGCGATGAGGTCTGTCGTGGAGAGAAGTGAATCGGGCGGGGGCTGGAGGTACGTCGCTTCGGAGATGTCGAGGGGAATGATCGGGTGACATCCGGTGACAGCGAAGTATGGGGAGCAGCCCATGCGCTTCCGAACAGTGATACGCTCCGACCAGAATACGGAGAAGGCGGAATGCGCCCACTGAGTCTGATCGCCATTCGCGGCCTTATAGAGTGCTTGCCGAACGTCATAGTGAGCGCGTTCGACGATTCCGTTAGCACGAGAGTTGTAGCCGGAGATGCGAATGTGGCGTATGTGGTATTTCTTCTCTAAGTGTTCCAGGGCTTTGACGAATGGACCGCCGTTGTCGGTGACGATTTCCGACAGTGAGCCCCAGCGACAGAGGACCGATTGGAAGATCCAGTTCGCGATGGCGACTGAGTTCTCCTTCTTGAGTAGGGCGAACTCTGGGTAGGTCGTAAGTGAACAGCGACCTTGGACGACATAGCGAAATCCTCCGGAGACGGGCATGTGCATGGTGTCGACGTAGATCTTCGCGAATAGCGGCGCGGGTACAGCGACGGTCGGAGGGATGAGGATCTGTCGCTTCTGGCGCTGTTGACAGAGGTGACATGTGCGAACATACCACATCACGTCCGATTCGTAGGACGGCCACCAGAAGCGTTCTCCGATTAGCGATCGAGTCGCGAAGACTCCGCGATGTCCGACTTTGTCGTGGCAGTCGACGAGGATGGTGATACGGCGATTGGGATGGGGAATGAGCTTGTGTGCGCCGTCGCCTGATCGTCGATAGAACCGGTTGCCTGCGATGAAGAAGCGAGTCGCATAGCGAACGAAGGTCGCGAACTCCTGATCGGAAAGATGGTCTGGTCGCACTGGGTCTTCTAGCCATTCGCGGACGTGGACTAGTCGGTCGTCGGCTTTGATCGATGCGTCGCTGCGTGGGACTTCGTCGTACGATAGCTCGGGCTCCTCCTCCTCACTGAGATCTTGACCGTCCCCGGTCAATGCGAAGACCGCGTGTAGTCCGGGGGTGGGAAGGGAGGGAGCTTGGTCGGGTGCGACTAGCGAACTCGGAGTCGGTACTGCGAACAAAAATCCGTACATTTTGTCGAGCCAATCGTCGTAGTCGTCGTCGGAAGGTTCTTCGGGATCGCCAGGTTGTCGGACACGTCGCGATAGTCCGTCGGGACCATGGGAGACTCCTGGGACGTGTCGGAGGGTGAACTTGAAGGCGAGGATGCCGATGATCCAGCGATTGGTGCTAGCGGTGGGGACGAGGTCGGGGTTCTTGAGCATACCGCCGATCGACGTAGCATCGACTTCGACGATGAGGTTGCGGAGACCGATGAGATAAACGCGCAGGGTGCGGAGCGATCGGAAGAGGCCGTAGATTTCGAGCTTGGGCTGGGAGAAGCGACGTTCGCGATCGTTGAGCGATATCGATCCGAATCGACTGAAGTAGCGTCGCTTCGGGTTGTCGAGTTCCTCTTGGGCGAGTATGTAGCCGACCGCGATGTAGGAGGTGTCAACAGCGAGGACGACGGGGGCTCGCGATTCGTAGTCGATCGCGCGAAGTGCGTCCGACTTGACTAGGGCGTCCTTGAGGTACTCCTGCGCCTTGAGCTGTGCGGGACCGTATACCCACTCTTCGCCCTTCCTTGTGAGCTTCGTGAGGGGCCAGGCGTGCTTTGCGAAGTCCTTAATGAAAATCCTGCATACTCCGACTGTTCCTAGGAAGGCGCGAACGTCGGAAAGATCCTTGCAAGGACCCCAGTTCGTGATCGCGGAGATTGTGGTCGGGTCAGCGCGGCGACCTTCCGGGGTGCAGAGGTGTCGGAGAACCGTGAATTCGCGAGCGATCAGGATGGACTTGGATCCGGAAAACGTTCCGCCGGCATATCGCATACGCTGGAGTATGCGATTGGCGTTGCCGAGATGTTCCCAGACGAATCGCCGAATGTCGCTGTTCTCCGGAATCATCTCGTATGATCCGTCGGGGAGTCGATAGTCGGACTTCGGGCCTTTGAGCGGAACGTCGTCGATGAAGGGGATCGTGAATGTTGGGATCTCGTCCTGCAAGATGTAGGTGACGTCGTCGTGGAATATTGGGACCGAGTTCGTCCACCCCATCGGAAGGGTGACTAGGCGAAGTGCTCCGTAGGGGGTCTGGAAGGTCGTGAAGTCGCGGGATCGGGGATCGATGAGTCGCTCGTCGTATCCGACGTAGAGGTCGAGAATACCGCCGCAGGCGCGTCCTCCGAACTGTTCGGCGAGGTGTTCTTGGATCGGAGGTACGCCGGAGTGTGCGATTGTGACCTTGTTGAGCGGCTCGAGGGAATGGACTATGCGGAGACTCTTGCCGTCCTTCTTGACGACGCAGAACCACTTGGATCGATAGGAGGAGTTGGATGGCTCGTACACACCGGCTGCGATCTTCTTCTTGATGATCTGGCAGACCTCGGCGTGCAAGCCTGGGGGGATAGGGATATTGCGATCGACCCATGGAACGTGTGCGACGACAGGAATCTGAATCGGAGGGAAGTACTCGGGCTTGAAGCTGCCGCGCTCGGTGTCGTCCCAAGCGAAGGCCTCGTTCTGCTTTGCGATGACGTCGTGGAGCAGATCGCGCTCGGTCGGAGTGAGGAAATCGTAGCTGGAGTTCTCGTCCATCTTGTCGCGACGTTCTTGCGTATAGCGACCGGTCGGAACGAAGGGCGGGGGATGAGTCGATAGCGGTGGCATTGATGCGAGGGGGTCGCCGATGATATTGCGCTCTATGCGGAATCCATCGGGAAGCGTTCCAAGAACTGGGCGAACTTTGTCTGCGACGGGCTTGTACTTCTTCTTGCCAAGAAAAGAGTCGAGGATTGGGGGATCGGAAGGCGATGGGGAAGCGGGGGATGTGTTCAAGAAAACGTTCGGAGTACGCGCGGAGTGTCCAAGATATTGCGATGTGTCGTCGTCAAGATGCGGGTGTCGATAGCGAGTCTTTGCGGTCGGCGATGCGGTCGGAGATGCTTTGCGATCGGACGGGGTATACTGGTGACCAAGATTTGATTCGGCAGTCGTACGAGATACACGGGGCTCTGCGGGACATATATTGTTCAAGAAAGATGGGGCGGCGTACTCTGGCAATTGCGAACGGGCTTCGGAAGCGGTAACATATGCGGCTTGGATCGCGGACTCGTCCGATGAGTCGATGGGGGTATATGCAAGAATGCGGACATTTTCGCCGTCGCCTTCGATGATCATGGCGACGGCTTCATCATCGCCTAGATCATCAAAGGCGGGGGCCGTCATGGCATGCCGTGCGAAACCGATGGTGGCCTCGCGGGAAGGTAGGCAACGTGAGTGTCTCTCCGGAGTTCGGGTTGCGGATGGTGACCGTCTGGTCCTCGTCGCGGTAGTTGCGGACGATGCTCTCGGTGAGAACATCGAATGGGCGACCGAGGAGAATGTCGTAGGCGACGTCGCGAACGACATGGACTTGCAGGTAGAGGGTCATGTTCCCGAACTTGATCGGAACGTTGCGGGCGATGCCTAGGGAGCTGGAGACTTGGCGATTGGCGCTTTGGAGTCGGATCTTGACGTCCGGCGAATACGCGAGCTCGAGGAAGTGGCAAACATCTTCCGACATGGCGATGACTTGCGATCCAGGATCGAGCAGGCACTCGATCGCAGCGCGACCAGCGACCAGCCCATCGATCGATCGGAGGGCGATGGAGTCGTGGGCCACGGTGAGCATGTCGGGGTCGGGACACTCGCCTGGTCGGAGATCGTTGAGGTACATCTCGATTGGGTCGGACATGTACAGCGAGCAATCGCGTGGCTGCAGCGACCAGAGTTGCTCCTTCGATGCTTTGCGGGGGTCGGGGGCGTACTTCGCAAAGGTACGCTCTTCGACTTGGTTGATCGCCGCTGCTGGGGACACGATTTCGTCGTCGGGGACTTCTTCGATGGTGACACGTCGGTAGGCGGCCGTCTGGACTGCGGGGACGACGACCTGCTCATTGACCGCGCGACGAGGGGTGACTGCGTCGCGGTACTTGGCGCGGACTTCGGGAGCGAGCGACAAGAGCTCCTCCGGCGTGATGGTGATCTTGGAGTCCTTCATTGCGCGGACGAAGACCTCCTCTGCGATCTCCGATCGATGGACCGGAGGCAAGTTGCGGTACTGGGGCTCGCGGGGGTTCGCCTTCGGAGGGTCGGCTGGGACAGTTTTGGGGTTGACCGGAGCGTCGGTCGCGTCGCGCGCACCGCGGAAAGGATGCGCTTGAACTGGCGCCGGTGGGTCGGAAGACCTCGCCGACTGATCGGAAGCTCCTGGGGCGACCTCTGCTGGCTTGGGCCTAGGGCGACGCGTGATCTCTACTCCGTCGAAGACTTGCGCGTTGGTCGCAGCGGTGCGATCACCGCGGAGCTGAGCGAGCTCGGCCTCGAGCGTGGCGATGCGATCGGAAGTCGAGAGGGTGAAGACTTGGAGGGGCTCCTCCGGGACTACGCCGACGAACAGCTGAGCTGCCGGGAGCGCAGCTGCATTGCGACGGTGCCACTCTCGAACGCGATCGCGTAAGAAGTCGCCGGTGATGCGACTAGGCACGAAGGTACCGTTGGGCAAGGTAACCCTCCCGTCTGCGTTCCGAGCGACTATGCCCGCTCGGATGTCTTCTTCGACTGCGGGGCACGCGGAGATGCGATGGTCCGCTGAGCCATCGTACAGGCATCGGCCTGCGAGGCGCTGGAGGTTCGCGTTGGGCACAGCGACTGCGGGGGCTGCCGCGACCGCTGGGACTGCGACTGCGATCGGAGGTGCCGCAGCGTACTGCGCTGCACCTGGAAGTGCGCCGCCGCCTTGCATGAGTGTGCGGACGAACGACGCGATGATGTCTTCCGCCTTGACCGCGGTAGCTGGGGGTGGCGATCGCGCTGTCGACGTGGTCGCTGCGATGGTCGTGGTCGTCGATGTCGCTCCGCGAACGTCCCTGCATGCTGCTTGAAGCACGAACTGAGCCGCGCTGTTGACGTCGGCGACCTCGTAAGAGTCGTCCGGGGCGACGTCAGGCTTCTTGACCTGGAGTCGCGCCTCGATGCGCGGCCAGAGGTAGTCGGGAACGCCTCGCGGAAAGTCGCTCTTCTGTTGCATGTTGGAGTACCGACCCTTCCGAACGAGGAAGCCGGAGATCGCCAAGAAATCGCGATGGTATGCTGCGAACTCATCGAGCGACAGCGTCAAGCTGCCGCGGGTGTCGGCGATGAGAGTCTCGAGGTCGGTGGTCGAGTACGTGCGATCCCCGTCGGCGCCGGGGTAGAGCTTCTTGATCGCCGTTTTGAATGGGTCCCAAGCACCAGCGTACTCGGGCAGCGACTCGAACAAGTCGGCGACCTCGATCGGAACATAACGCATGGTCCAATCCTTCTTCTGCTGGTCGGTCGTCTGATTGGCGGCCGTGCAGAGTGTCTCGAGGTCGTCGAAGAACCTCCTGATGGATCGCGGATTTTCAGGATCGAAGACCGGCGCGGTCTTCGAACCGCGGGGGGGCATGGGAGTGGCCATCGGAGGTATAGCGACGGGTGGTACGACTGCGATTGGTCGGGAGGGTAGTGCGATCTGGGTTGCGACTGGGATAGTCGCGGGAGTCGGCGATGGGGGAGTGATTGGAGTCGGAGGGTGTGAAGGTCGCGGTGGAGTCGGCGGTGTCAGAGGCGATAGCGCAGGTGAGGGTGTGCGGAACCCTCCAGGAATGTGCGGATGATCGAGGACTTCGAAAGACTCACTTCCGGAGGTGGTCGGAAGGTTGTTGTGAGTCGCGTCGGGGCTGGGAACCTCCTCGAAGAGGTCGTCGATGAGCGAAGCGTCGTCGGGGATCGATGGGGGAGGTACGACGAAGCGTTGGCGGACTTCGTCGGCGAAGGCTGAAGCGCGGGTGTAGGGTCGAGCGGCGAAGGGAGAAGGCGCTGGGGCCTGTTTCGGAGGAATCCTGACTGAAACCCTCGCGGTGGGCTCCAAAAGTGATGGACACTACCAGATAATAGGGTGGTACGCAGTAGAATAGACACGAACCCTAAATGGCAGCGGTGGTGTCGTGTATCGGTGTGCGAGCGAGCGTCAGGGGTCCCGGAACAGACGTAGACCGTCTCCGATCAAGCACAAAGTGCTCCGATCGAAAGCGCGCAGTCGGAAAGGCGTCCGCGACTGGCGTACGTGCTCCGACTGGTCGGAAGACGAGTCGACGATGAGCGACGGCGAAGAGCGGCGACGCGACTGCGATCGCTGACTCGGACGAAGGGGCGACGATGGAACAAGATGAGAGCGATGAGATAAGGGCGAGATCGGAAGGCTGAGGCGATGGCAAAGGCAAAGGCAAAGGCAAAGGCAAAGGCGCGAGAGCAGTCAACCGATTGTTGACTACTATACGATACGATGGCGAAGGCAGCACACGAATTGTGCTCTGAGCGACGAGGGGGGAACGAAACTTGCATTGCAGTGAGTATGCGACGACTATTTATACGTTCCGACGAGTACAGTACGAGTGCGATCGGAACAATGCTAAGTGGTCGGAAAACAAAGAGAAAGATAACGACGCCGTCGCGCATGGTGCGTACAATAGTCGGAGGTCATGCGACGGTCAGACGATGAGGAGAGGGTCGGGCGACGATGTCGAGCGAACGATCAGCGCTGTCACAGAACAAGGGAGTGGGCGTGGGAAACGATCCGCCCTGTCGTCGACTGTGAGAAACAGCGTCGGGGACGGCGGGAATGGACAATGCGGGAAGAGCGGGGGCGCGATAACGGTGGTCGGGTGACGTGGTCACGAGGCGACGGCTTCCGATCGCGACCGATCGGAAGACGGTAGCTCCGACTGGTCGCAGCGACTGAGTTGCGAATCGTTCGCAAGGCGCTCAGCAGCTACGCTATGAGTCGGAAACGTGTGTCGATAGAGGGCGTGTGGATGGGTCGTGAATCCGCTAAGTCGTAGGCGCTGGGTCGGAGAGCGATCGCGTGACTGGTCGATGGTCGGGGACAATAGTCGCAAGAACAATGAGCGACTGGGGCGGTACTCGGAGTGGCGTGGGAGCGTCGGAGGGTCGTAGCGCCGGGCGTGGCTGTCGTGCGAGTGGGCTGTGCGATTCTGATGGAAATCTGATGGAGTCGTGACGGCGTGGGAAATGCTGTGCTCGCAAGTGTGGCGCGGTGCTCTAAGTCGTAAGCGCTGGGTCGGGCGTCTAGTGCGACTAGCGTGGGAGTCGCGGTCGTGTTCCGACTGTGGCGCGACAAGGCTGAGGTCACGTGACCGAGGACTTGGTCGGAAATGCGAAAAGAGAGTCGCGATCCCCTCCCAGCGCGGGACGGGGCTTGTCAGCGTTCACATGTTGCACCAGGCTCGGCACACACACACTCGATGACTGTGACGAGCTGCAGATTTGAGCTATGCACCTTCAGTCGAATTCGCTGCGAGCGCGCAAAGAAAGACTTCTCCCGGTTCCCTGTACGGCCACCTCCCAACTGAATGCCCTTCTCGTCCATGTTGTACACGTTCTCCCACGGGATGTCATTCTCGGCAAGAAAGTCCTTGAGAAGCGCGAGATGGTGGCTGACCGTGGTGCGGTTGAAGGCCTGGGCACGCTTAGGATCAATGCCGGTCGGTCTTGCCAGCGTCAGGCTCGGATTCCGCTTCAAGAAGCGAGAGGTCCACTTCTTGTTCTGATCCCGGCCGCACAACGCGTACACCTTCTCGCCAATCGTCTTCTTCGTCACTGCATGGCCGGTTCGACCCATGTGTTCAAGCCATTTGGTAAGGACAACTTCCTGGGCATTGTTCAACAGCTGTTGGTCCTCATGGGCAGCACTGGGAGGTCGTGAAATTCCGAGAAGACGACGACGGAGAGTAGATACCGATACATCAAATTGACGTGCAGCACCAAGCATCGTGTGAGTTCCTGCGCCATACGCATCAATTGCGAGTTGGAGGTCGGACTCCGAGGTCTCTGTGGTAGCGGGTTGTCGGGGAGGCATCTGAGCATGCGTACAAGGAAGCGCTCGCGATGTGTACCGGAGGCGCGCACGTTGTCCACTTGGCGCAAGGACGGCTGAACCCGACGGAGTTACAACATCCGGCCCATTTGCCGACATGCCGCTGCGCACTGTCACACAGAATCACCTCCGTGATCTCGAACTCAGATTACTCTGGATTGCCTTCCCCTTTCCCTTCCGGAGAATTTGCTAGCGTGCTTGAGTATTCACATTGGATTGCTTGCCAATTTATCATTAATTTAAATCACCTTGATCTTTAGGATCTCAACCATATGACCCCGCAATATCTCCCTCTCACTATGATCTCCTCCACATAGCACATTTCCGGGCACGTACAATGCTCAAAATATTATTTTGTGTAGACGACATGACCGTACTCTCGTGTAAATATTTTCAATGGCAGTGCTGGCGTAGGACGAGAGATATTCGAGATGTTCACCTCTGGGGCCCGTTCAACTCCGGGGCAACGATAGTATCTGGCGAAGGCGAGGCTGGGCCTTCACCATGAAGTTGAGAGTCGCAGGGAAGAAGATGTTGAGGAGGGCATTGATGGGACCATAGGTCGACGCCTCATAGTGAACTCCGTCTACGAGGATGTTTTCAAGCCGATTGAGTAGCCAAGCTGGCACATGGTAGTGGGCGTGGTCAACAGGGGGCTCTAGCAAAGACAGCCTTCAGCAAGCTTGCAACTTTGAGCAAGACGGAATAACCTACGTGCCATGGGGACACCGAGAGAATGTTGTGGGCTGTACTTTACCAGGTGACATTAAATAGTCATTTGCGAAGGCGAGGAATTTCCAGCGTGCCAGATCGGACGACTGCAGTACTATTGTCTACTACTACTATCCCGTTCAACAATTACCGCGTCAGGTGTCCAGGTTCGAAAACGTAGCCGCTATTGTTGTGTCCACTAGCATCCCGTTGAACAATTACGTCGGGGCGTCCGTCGGTTTGCGGAACGTAGCTGACACTATTGTCTACTACTATACTACTATCCCGTTCAACAATTACCGCGTCAGGTGTCCGGGTTCGAAAACGTAGCCGCTATTGTCGTGTCCACTAGCATTCCGTTGAACAATTACGTCGGGGTAGCTGCCACTATTGTTGTGTCTGCTTGAACAGTTACGCGGGTGTCCCGAGTGCAAAACGTAGCCACTTGTATACTAGCGTCCCGTTGAACGGGTATCCGGGTTTCCAGAACTATTGTGGTGACTACCATCAGGAAAATCGGGCGCCCACGGCTTGTTAGTACTAGTAGTTACACAAGGCTCGTTGAGTGACTCGGAATACCTTGTTCTACCAGCTACATAGCTACGGCTCGTGTACGTGAGTTGGTCGACCAACGCCGGTTGACTGGTTGGCTACGCCTTAAACCGGATCAACTCCAAGTTCCAGAAGTCAGAACGTACTACTGCGCCGTTGAATGATCTGACCAGTTGGCCGTTGGGTACCTTGTTTGGCCTTGAGAGTCGCGTATCGTCGGCCTGGTCGGAATTACGAATGAACGCTCCCGACCGAGTTCCGATCATTATGTGCTTTTGTCTCCAAGTCACGGAGCTGCATACTGAGAACGGCGGCTCGTTGCAACTTGCATCGGATCAAGGTTACGGCGCATGGAGATCTAGTTAATTGTCATCGTACGGCGACCGTCCGAGGTCCAGACATCACCACGCTATTGTGGTTTTGTTTCCCATTACCTGAAGACGGAGAGAGAGACCGACACAATGTCGAACAATTGAGAGACGGAACACGACTCTGAAGGACCCTATTATTACGTCATACGCTTCTGTTTGCATATACATCAGTACTTTGTCCGTGGCTGACGCGCTGAAACCAGCTGACCAAATCGGTTCAGCTCAGTCAGTGCCGTCAGCTCTGTTCAGCTCGGTCAGTGCTGTTCAGCTTGGTCAGTGCTGTTCAGCTCACGGAGCTGAGGCTAAATATCCTCTAGCATATGATGGATTATTATCATTTAATCTATCTACGATGGCCATCCTCTGTAGCAAGGCATGTGGTGACAGCACCCCTCCATCGCCGGCGCCGTGCGGCCCCGCCGCGTCCTCGCGCCGCAAGATCCCAGCGGCACGCCCTGTCACCGGAATACCCTGCCGGCACCCTCCAACGTGTGCCGGGCTGCGTCTTGCGACCTGCGCTGGCAGGCGGCACATCCCCGACTAGGATTTGATGGTCTCGTCCACCGCTGGAGTGTCCTCGGCGCCGTGCAGCCTCGTCCACCGCAAAAATGTGTCGTGAGCGCCGCTGCTCGAGCTCGCGGCTGTCGTCCAGGTGCGCGAACGGCCACCAGCGCCGCCCGGGCGCGCCACTAGCCCGCCCAGCCCGTGCCGAGGTGTGCGCATGTCGCCGATGCGCCCGGCCGCCTTGTTCGTGAGCCCGCCAGTGGATGTGCATGCCGCGAGGCACCGGCGCACGTCGAGCGCGACGGCGACGGTGCCGCCCGGCATGAGCTTGAGGAGCGGCTCGCCAATTCCTCTCCTCCTCGGGCAGCCCGAGCCCGCGCCGGTGCTCACGCCAGCGCTGGGCGTTTCAGAAGTACGCGTCCGCGGTGGGCGGCTCGCCTCGGCGTGCGCGCGGGAGAGAAAGGGGTGCTGCGGCGTGAACCAGGCACGCCAGGTGCGAGGGTTGCGCGTGCGCGGTGGGGCGGGCGAGCGCGAGGGGCGCTTCGAACTCGTTCTGCACGGTTGATTTGTGGTTAGTACACACATAGAGCGGTCGCGGGAGTTGGGTAAGACACACCTTTCCGGCGGTTGAACACTGCGCCCTACTCCGAGTTGAACATCGGGTTGTCTGCGCGATGTTAAGTTAGAATGTCAGAGTCAGCCAGTAAGACAGGCATGGACACCCTCGAGCACGATCACGGTGGCAACGACCGCGTCATTCGCCTCGCCGCCCGCCGCGAGCACGCCGTGCCCCGTACGCAGCGCCTGCGCGAGCGCAGCTGTCGGAGCGTTGTGCACCAGCTTCTGGGGTACTAGTCTTTAAAAGGCCATTGCAGAGCATGGCAGGACGATTCCTTCAACACATTTCAGAATATCTCCTGGTATTATTGCATCTATCTTGTGTGAAATTCATATGTAATTCCAGGGTGAAATTCATATGCAATTCCAGGTGAAATTCATATGTAATTCCAGGTGAAATTCATATGTAATTCCAAGGTGAAATTCAAAAGATATTCAGGTGAAATTCAAAAGATATTCAGGTGAAATTCAAAAGATATTCAGGGTGATATTCAGGAGAAATTCAAAAGATATTCAGGGTGATATTCAGGAGAAATTCAAAAGATATTCAGGGTGATATTCAGGAGAAATTCAAAAGATATTCAGGGTGATATTCAGGAGAAATTCAAAAGATATTCAGGGTGATATTCAGGGGGAATTCAAAAGATATTCAGGGGGATATTCAGGGAGATTCAAAAGATGTTCAGGGGGATATTCAGGGAGATTCAAAAGATGTTCAGGGGGATATTCAGGGGAAATTCAGGGGAAATTCAAAAGATATTCAGGGGGATAATCAGGGGAAATTCAAAGGTGTCTAGACACTGATTAATTGACAATCTTCCTGCCATTGGGATAGTATTAGAGATATGATAGATCAATTATTTTGCTTTATATGTATAATGCAAGTGCTGCTGTGCGTCCTTCTGCTTCATATATATTGATGCTTTCCCTTGGTCCCTCATGGTTGAACCTGGTTTTTGTTGTCATACCATCATGATACCAAGTTTGATCTTGAAGGTCAAATACACGTGCAGTAAAATGGAACCCACCATGATATATAATACCTGCCAAACGGTAGACACGTGTTGCATGGTCTTCAGCAATATGTATGCTTTTACTAAGTACAACATTATGCTTTGAGATTGACAACATCAATACAGGAGGTAGCTCACCAACAAACTTAGTGACTATTGTCAAATGATCTCTACATATAGAACACAAGTTCTCTGATTGTCTATGATGTGTATTCATAAATTCATTGGTATTAGTGGCACCAGAGTAACAGGGATCCCATAAGGCAGCAGGTAGAACATGCCGTTTGTCAATACGATGACACCTTACACAACTTGTTTCATCGACCACAGAGCCTTTGTCATTTTTGAATAATTCTATACACATGCTTCTAATATCTGTGCCATCTACAGCATTGTTGGGAAATTCACGAGGGTCCATGTTACGTATGCTCATGCGCACAAGGTCACGTTCTGCCTCTGCTGTCCTACCTCTCACAGGATGTGACCACAAATCATTCATAAGATCTAAATGTTGATTCTTTCCCAGTATGTGTGTATTCCAGGTACTGCTTTCTGCTGCAAAAACATTTCTAAGAATTGTAAAAGTACTATCATAAGCACAGCTAAGAGTCTTTTTATCCCATCTCAATCCTTTGATTTTTACTTCAACTACTGTGGCTGCAGAGGCAGTTGCAGTCTTCCTACGTTTTGAAGAATTTTCTGGTGCAACAGTTAGTATATCTTTCACAACTTCAGTTTCAACTACCTCTTGAGCGTACTTATTAATTGTACTTACTTTTGGTGTGGTAGTAATAGAGTGTGTGTTTGCTCTGTCAGTAAAAGGGAGTTTTGTCTTTGCATGTGCAGGAGGCTTTTTCAGCAAAGTCCATTCCAAGTCTGGTAGTACTGTCACTTTATCCATGGGCTCTTTTGCAGACCAGGATATGGCATTATGCATGTGCTTAGGTATGAGTGGTTTGCCAGAGTTGCTCCTATAATCCTGATACTGTCTTACTAGAGCAGTACGAGTTTTAGCATTTATACCTTCAGGAAGTTTACCCATATATCTCAGAGTGGTAATATGGTCTAGAATCTCCAATTCACGAAAGTTTTGCCGATCCCATCCAGATAACCCTCCCTGAATCTTGTGTGGGAAGAAGCCTTGTACAATCAGTGTTCCTTCTAAAGATGATCCTCGTGACAGTGCAGTGTAGTATGACTGATGAGTGCGACAGTTGTGCAAATCTACTACATTGTATTTGCGAGTTCTACCTTGGGAAGCAAAGTCTGTCATTGCAAAATTGGGAATTACTGGGACTTGCTCTCGACTTATACGCCAAGGTGTGTCATCAGGCATCTCACAGACCAGATCTTGTTTCTGTTGTGACACAGGTACTACATTTTGACTCAAGCCAGGTAACTGAATATCTTGGGCAGGATTACTGAGATGTACAAAGACAGTCTCCAGTGCTTGCTTGTCATGTGCAATGTCTTTTGCATGCCACCCTATAACAGTACCTTCTGCACCATTTGTTACACCAAGCTCAGTAGCTTCATTCTTCTTGATCATTATGTGCATGCCTTTACATAAAGACAGTATTCCAGGATGGTGATCTGTTACAGCATGAGGAAGATTCCACAGTATTTGTTGTGGGCCAAGAGCAATGGCATTTGATGTGCGCAAAGGATCAACAATGTCTGTATTCTTCCGCTTGCGACCTGGCTTTTTCTCTGAGTCTGTATTTGTTCGCCATTTATCAATTGAATAGAAATGTGTGAGATGCCGGTGATGATCCTCTGCAAACTGCCGACTATTCATTTCGTTTAGACGATCACGATGTGAATTCAGACCAGTGATGACTGATACGTATCTAAACTCAGGATCCCAAATATGAGGTTGATCTTCACCACGCCCAGCAATCCGTGTACGTAGCAATGCAATATCTGCATCAGTGCATGAACGGTATCTCATATTTTCAAGAGCTGTGCGAAACTTGGCATCTTCAGGAGTCTGAGTCTTCTGACGCATATTTTGACGAAGTATAACAACATGTGTTGACTGATGCCAGGTAGCTTTGCCCATAATACTTTTCTGCACCTTGTGACTATTGGTTGTATGTAAAACAGCATCTGGAGTTCTTGAGTATAATGCAGGACTTGTAGAAGGTGGGGGTAGCTGAGCAAAATCACCTGCAAAGACCATGTTTTTACCTCCATATGCAGTATCATGAATCTGCATTGCAAGACACATCTGAGCACTTATATTGTACAAGCTTTCACAATCTACCATCGAGATCTCATCCAAGAACACATATTGAACATGCTTAATACGCTCATGGACTTCATTCAAAGCCATCCAACTTTGTTGTGTTCCAAAACCATTAATACCTAGCACTGAATGATAGGTTGATCCTGAAACTAAAGCAGCTGCAGCACCTGTTGGTGCAAGAACTAGAAACTTATATTCTTGCTTCATTTCCTTGAAAAAATGCATAAGTGCCTTTATGACTTGGGACTTGCCTGTGCCTCCCATACCACCCAAATACATTTTAAGCTGTTCAGCAGCAGGGTCAAGGACATGGTTTGATACAATACGAAATGCGCGCTTCTGTTCAGTATTCAAAGTAAAAAGTTGAGCAGTCTTAGTTACAATTTCTCGCTGCTCTTCTGTTCCTGCTGTATGAGCCTCTGTTAGATATGCAAGGTCCACCAATCTCACAGTGTTTTCCAAGTCCTCCTTTTGCCCTTGTGCTGAGTTTGTGGCACTTGCTGCAGATGCCTGTTCAGCACGTTCATCTATTACCTTTTGCTTCTCTAAAGTTAGTACTGTTTTCCAGTGTGCAGCTGACTTTACAGACCCATCAAACAGAGGCTCAGTATCAATATCCATTGGAATACGGCCCTTGCGTTCCAGCCAACCAGTCTCATGCATTACCTTTTCAATCTGAGTCATCTGGGTCAATCGATTCAAAGTCTTTTTCCCGATCACCTGCCACTGACTTTCCAAGGCCTGTGCTAATTCTGTAAGATCTATTCCATTAGTATCACCATCATCTTCAATAGTCTGATCTAAATGCTCAAACATCTGATTGAATATTTTACCTGTCATATCTCCCTCTGCATTACCTGCTTTGCGCTTAGCAGCATAATCATCTCGAGCATCATTGCATTCATATTTGATCTGCATGAAATCCATGACGCGCCTTTCATTGTCAGAAAATTCATGACTCTCAAATGTGCTTTGCCATGTATCTCCACTATCTTTCAAGTCTTGTGGGACACGCCAAGGTTTGAATAGAGCTAGCATAGTTAAACAGTACTCCTCAATGTTACCCTGATCACGTCTTGGAAGAGATCCCCCTAAGAAATTTGGCACTTTTGATTTATCTTCTTTACATATCCTAACTTCATGTGTACCATGTTGAGGATGCGTAGAAATAAATTGATAAGACTGTGTCTGACGGGGTTTCTTAGTCTGTTTGGAACCATATGGAGTGTAATTTGAGTCAGGATCTTCCTCTGCAAGATGGAGTCCTTCTACATCCGAGTCAGTGGTGTAGACAAATGCCTTGTCATCATTATCTTCAGATTCTGTATCTGCATCCCTTTTGTCTGCTTTAACTTTACCAGGTTTTGCTCTAGATCTACGTTTGAGTGTTTTAGTACATGTTCGAATCCAGTCATAGACATTCATATTTGTCAACTCTTTTGGCCGGCATGTATAGTCCATAATAGCACTTTGGCCAACTATAAATCCTTTGATATTCTTCACAACTACTGTAGCATCTAGTTCATTATCAGAGGCATCATCCGGTGACCAAAACCGTAGAATCTCATTGATATAGTTCTTCCAATAAAGCTTGGCAAACAAATGCATGGTATAGTGGTCAGGATGTCCTAGTAGATATAAAGACGCCATTGGCCCTCCGATCTCTAGACGCACATTCATATTATTCACAATCTGTACCATGAGTTTCTTTGCTTTCTGTAAACTAGTCAAGCTCTCATCCTCAAGTGTAGCATTCCTTTCAAATACAGTGCGAACAGCATCAAACATGACATGTGTTTTGAGAGGTGTCTTTGTAATATAGTCTGTGATGTATGCAATAATGGACTTTATTGCTGTGCCTGATAACAGACTTGTGACATCTGAGTTGCACCGAAGCAAATAAGTGAGGACATAAGAAAATGTATTGAGCCATGCTTCATTTTGACGCATATTGATGCTGCCCGTCTCAGAGTCAACTGTGGTCGTAGGATTTGTATCTCGCGGAAATCTGGACTTACATGTTTCATGTTTTGGGTCAGTACATCCAGCATGATGTTTGTGCTTGTTGAGACGAAAGAGAAGGTCGTCAACAGTAGATTCAAATTCTCTTTGCCACTGAATATATGGCTTACAATTTATACAAGTGTCATTACTTTTATCTCTGTGACGTTTGCACAATTTGGGTGGACATTTAGGCAATACAAGAGATGGCTTATTATAGTCATGTTCCTTTTCAGCGTCCTTAATTGCTTCTTCAACATGATCTATGGATCCTGTCAAGAATTCACCTGCATGTGCACTCTCAAGATATGCTATCATCTCCCGCTGAAAGTCAGAATTCCGATCAAGAAGTTTATCACGTATCTCTTGGGGAGTAAGGACACCTTTTATCCATAGTAGCATATGCAAATGTAATGTAAGCCGCCCTTGTTGCTCGACAGTGCCATAATAGCCGGCAGTGTCACCATAAAGACCTGAGTGCTTAGAGCCAACACCCAAAACATGTTTGATGAACAAGTCAACCATAAGTTTGAAGAACTTGGCACCTGCAACAGGGTTATTTGCTATTAACCGTACCCTCTCATCCTGCTCATAAAATGTAGGAAATATAGCAGATGGCTGGCCAGCATAGTATAGTGCAATAGGGTGATTAACATCAGATGGGGCAAAGGTAATAAACCAAGATGGGGCTCCAAGGTAAGAAATCAAAGACCATATCTCACTACGCATATTCTTCTTGCTTGCCTTTGACCCTGGTACACCTGCAGCAACAAAATCAAGATCATTCAATATTTGATAACATGCACTCTCAGCATCAGTGGATGCCTTTACATGTTCGCCTTTTGCCAGACGTTCAATCAGCTCTGTAAGAACACCAACATCAACCTTGGCAAGTCGATCTGCGATGCGACCAAAATTGGCTTGTTTTGCCATAAGGTATCCTCCCAATGCACTGCTCTTGACCTGCTGATGATTTAAAGCAACTAGTGGAAACATTGGTTCTAATTGGAAACGTTTGTCATGGTACAAAAGCAAGTGGCGCAACCGTCTTTTATCGCTCATACTTCTGGTGCCATTCTCATTTCCAACACCACCTAGACCATATGGAAACAACCAAGGAAAGATCTGTGGATACAGCTGAGGATTATCATAGGTAGACATAGGGGTATTGGACTGTCCAATTCCAAGAGCCTTACCTCCATTAATAAGATGTTGCATAGCTTGTGCCTTTAGCTGCTCTGTAGACATCCTTTCAATTTCCTTTCCAGTCAGGGCATGTACTGTGAATGGACATGCACCATCTGTAGTAGCCACATCATCATCTATATTAACAGATTTGTTTTCACCAGTTCCTCCATCTGTAGATAACTTATACTCTGTCACAATAGGTACACCTTCTTCCTCATACTCAGCAAGATTGGTATATGATATTTCAAGGTCTCGATAATCAATATGATTGCATTTAAGCCACTCGAGAGCAGATGCAACTTTATTTCTCCGCACCAGTAGAGGGGTCCGTCTAAGGTCTTTGTCTGTTGGTTTTGTCTGACCAATATATACAAAGCCTATAATTTCATTAACATCCTCGCGCTTGGGTGGCAAAGCTGTATATACCTTGGGAGTTGGTGTAGAAAAGAAAACAGCATTAGCACTCATCTTATGCATCCCAGATGACATTACCCGAACTACACATCGGTTGTGACAGACCCGGGAAATCAGCATTTTTTCTGCCCATGAGAGTCCTTGCAGTACTGGTGGGATATCTCCCAACCAATTGCCATTAGCTAGGGAGGTCACTGGAACAGTGCCCCTTTTCAAGCAACGAAGACAATCCTTACATATAAGACCAGAATCATGTAGAAGGGGACCATCCAAAGGCAGGATGGAGTCATCAACCGATGAACGAGGCTGGCGAGCTATATATGTATTTTTTGTTTTTAGAATATCCATATTGAAGCTATCTGCTGTGAATGAGGTCAAGTCAATGTCTTGATAGATAGTGGCGCATACTGCGCAAGCACTTTCAGATATTAGTTCCGGATTCAAACTCGCACAGTAGTCAGATATAATCTGGTGGATGAGTGATCTAGATGGAGGCTTGGGAGGAAAAGTAGAAGTATCAATAGTGTCTTTCACTGCATGCCGATACTTTTGAACTCGCGGAGTACTAGTACTTGCCTTGCTTGGCATATAAGTAGTAAAGAAAGTAAGGTAATCTGTGCAGTCTTTGGTGTGTACATGGTCTTCTAACCGCGCACGAAGAGTGCTAACAGGGGTGAACGATGAACCAGGTATGTCATGCAATTTGCAAAGCTCAACAAGTTTATCCATTGTCAGGCGCAGAAGCATCTCAAGAGGCACCCGTGCTTTGATATATGCCTGAACATCAGAAGAGTTGACAGTGCCAGGCCCATGGGACACAAATATGAATTTATCTGTGCCTTCAGGCACCATTTGAGCTTCAATAATGTATGGAATTAAGTCTTCCCCTGTCCAGGTAATTACTTTGTGTCCACCACCTACCTGGGACAATGTTTGGTGCTCTAGGCTGTCATGTTTTTTCAATATTTGCCCAAATATATACCACATAGCTATGAAGGAAATGATTGCCAGAAGTGTGATGGCAATATTAATATTTCCACTTGTCTGACTTGGAGTTGCAGCTATTCCTATTTGCATGGGATTTAGTGGGCATAGTTTTCCATTTGTTGCCACATTGGACATGGCTTTATTTATTGTCACTTTGGAAATTGCTTTATTTATTGTCACTTTGGACATGAATACACATTTTGTCACTCTAGACATCACTTTGGATAGTGTCCCATTGGACATGGTCACTTTGGACATCACTTTGGATAGTGTCCCATTGGACATGGTCACTTTGGACAAAGCCGCATTGGGCATATCATGCAGGAGCATCTGAATCAGAGTCATTGCAGGTGTGGTGTGTCAGAGAGGGGCAGAGTTATGAAGTTGGGGACCAATGGGTTGCACTGCAGTGCACAAGCGAGCACGTCACAATGCAATTGCGGGTGACAGGTGCAGACGACAGCCGAGTGATACCTAAAGAGGACTCAAAGTCAGAAGCCTGCTGTGCTGAGGTTGCAAGATTGGGCCCGATAGAAGCTTCAGACCAGAAGACGATGTCGTTGATGCAGTGGTGGAAGCAGGCAAAGTGAGTGTTATACTCAAGACGGTCAAGGCGGGTGTCGAGAAAGGCACTGAGGTTGATGAGGCTGATGCTGAGGCTGAGCCAGGCAGAGATGTCGAGAATACAGGCGCTGGTTCAAGGAAGCGGGTGCCGACAGCGGTTAGGGACGTGACGTGGCAGACACGCAAGGAAGCGTTGTATTTGAGGCAGGTAATGTTGGTGCTGTGAGACAGGCTATGAGGTCAACCAAGTTGGCGCTGAGAGGTCAAGGACACGGGTGTGGGGTTCAAGGCAGTGGGCGCTGGGGTTCCGAAGGCGGCGCAAAGGTCAAGGACAAGACGCAGACGCAGACTCGGACTTGCTTATCGCTGACAAACCTGTGCATTGCCCGCATCATCAATTTCTACGCTTCACTTATATTGTGTTGATATTATTTTTCTATATACATCTAATGTACTACATTGTGGAAACAGGAGAGCAGACGGCATGCGGCCGGAAAGCACGAGCAACAAGGCTGGGTGCCAGTGATGGGCGCGCTGTGGCAGCGCAACCGTGATGATGTGGCGAGAGATGGCGAGCCGCATGCCAGTGGAGTAGCCGCGCCGGTAGTGCGAGTGCGACGTACGCGGGCAGTGGACAGCGTGCAGGGGTCGAGGGCAACTTGGGCGGGCGGTGGGTGGCGTACGCAGGCGGAGGGCGACGTGCGGGGGTCGTGGGCAGCGTACGGGGCCCGTGGACGACGTGCGGGGGTCGTGGGCGGCGGTGGGCGACGTGGGCGGGCGATGGGTGACGTGGGCGGGCGATGGGCGACGTGGGTGGGCGATGGGCGGCGTACGCAGGCGGAGGGTGACATGCGGGGGTCGTGGGCGGCGTACGGGGCCGGTGGACAACGTGCGGGGGTCGTGGGCGGCGGTGGGCGACGTGGGCGGGCGATGGGTGACGTGGGCGGGCGATGGGCGACGTGGGCGGGCGATGGGCGACGTGGGCAGGCGATGGGCGACATGCGGGGGTTGTGGGCAGCGTACGGGGCCCGTGGACGACGTGCGGGGGTCGTGGGCGGCGGTGGGCGACGTGGGCGGGCGATGGGTGACGTGGGCGGGCGATGGGCGACGTGGGCGGGCGATGGGCGACGTGGGCGGGCGATGGGCGACATGCGGGGGTCGTGGGCGGCGTACGGGGCCGGTGGACGACGTGCGGGGGTCGTGGGCGGCGGTGGGCGACGTGGGCGGGCGATGGGTGACGTGGGCGGGCGATGGGCGACGTGGGCGGGCGATGGGCGACGTGGGCGGGCGATGGGCGACATGCGGGGGTCGTGGGCGGCGTACGGGGCCGGTGGACGACGTGCGGGGGTCGTGGGCGGCGGTGGGCGACGTGGGCGGGCGATGGGCGACGTGGGCGGGCGATGGGCGACGTGGGCGGGCGATGGGCGACGTGGGCGGGCGATGGGCAACATGCGGGGGTTGTGGGCAGCGTACGGGGCCCGTGGACGACGTGCGGGGGTCGTGGGCGGCGGTGGGCGACGTGGGCGGGCGATGGGTGACGTGGGCGGGCGATGGGCGACGTGGGCGGGCGATGGGCGACGTGGGCGGGCGATGGGCGACATGCGGGGGTCGTGGGCGGCGTACGGGGCCGGTGGACGACGTGCGGGGGTCGTGGGCGGCGGTGGGCGACGTGGGCGGGCGATGGGTGACGTGGGCGGGCGATGGGCGACGTGGGCGGGCGATGGGCGACGTGGGCAGGCGATGGGCGACATGCGGGGGTTGTGGGCAGCGTACGGGGCCCGTGGACGACGTGCGGGGGTCGTGGGCGGCATGCGGAGGTTGAGGGCGGCGTACGCAGGTTGTGGGCGGCGTACACAGGTCGTGGGCGGCGTACACAGGTCGTGGGCGGCGTACGCAGGTCGTGGGCGGCGTACGGGGCCGGTGGATGACGTGCGGGGGTCGCGGGCGACGTGCGGGGGTCGCGGGCGACGTGCGGAGGGCGGCGTACGCGGGCGGTGGGCAGCGTACGCAGGCGGTGCGGGGGTCGTGGGTGGCGGTGGGCGACGTGGGCGGGCGATGGGCGGCGTGGGCGGGCGATGGGCGACATGCGGGGGTTGTGGGCAGCGTACGCGGGCGGTGGGCGGCGTGCGGAGGTTGAGGGCAACGTGGGCGGGCGGTGGGCGACGTGGGCGGGCGGTGGGCGACGTGGGCGGGCGGTGGGCGACGTGGGCGGGCGGTGGGCGACGTGGGCGGGCGGTGGGCGACGTACCTGCGTCCTCTCCCCCTCCTGCTCCTGCTCCTGCTCCTTCCCCTCCTCCTTCCCTGCCCACTCTCCGTCCACCCTCAACAGCGCGCGGCTTGGCGCGGTGACGTGGCGCCGATGCGCGGCACGTCCTCGTTGTTGTTCTCTTGCGCGCCCAAGTGCGGTGCAGGGGAATCACTTTGGTGAAAACGAAGGCAAGACGCTGCCGGTCTGAGGTCAAGCAACGTGAGGCCTGGTCACGCCGCCCACCTGCGCCGGCCCGGTGACCTGCCGCCACTGCGAGTAGAATCACGCGCCACAGGCGCGAACCAACCGTGTTGGTTCGCGCCTGTGGCTGATGATGTGCCTAGAACGGTAGATAAGATAGCTAAAATGTTGCTGATGCTGCCCGGATCTGATCGGAGCGCCGGAACAAACCGGGTTCTTGAATTCTGAGCGTTTCATGATTGCACTGAAAAGGTCGCATTAGTAAACGATTCGACTTCGTACCTCAGGGAATCGTAATGTTCATTGCGGAGCTTCATGAGACTAGCTGGCCGAGAGGGCTAGTGGAGCTAGTGTAGAGCATCGATGGGATAGTTGTTGTTAACTGAGGTGAGTAGAAGAGGAGCGGGAAGCAACAGCTCGAGTGCGCTGGCGGAAGTCCAACTTGAGGTAAACACGAGCAAACAACTGACTTTGCGTGCGCTGGCAGCCGCTGGCTATACTCCATTATCCCAGTCACCCCATCGAACGCTCCTCGGTATTTCCCAACCGTCAAACTTTTCACAAGTATCTTGGGCACCCAGAGAAGCATGGTGCCTACAAGGAGAGGCACCGACAGGCTGAGGCCTTGGAACCAAGGTGTGTTTCTCTCCAAAGGCTCCGCACGCGACATACCCTTCCCTTCCGTGCCGCCCTGTCCCTCCACGGTCTCCTCCATGCCGAACTTTGAGGCTGACAATACCTTTGATAGTTTCGCCTGCGCACCCGTCGATCACATAGACCCTTCGCCCGCCCGTACGCACACACCCGCCCGTACGCATACACCCGCCCGTACGCACACGCCCGTCACTTGCGCATGCCCGTCGCCCGCGATTCCCGTCGGTATGCTACGAAACACCGCCAATGGGTCACTCACGTCAGCGCGCCGCACCCATGTGCAGCTGTGTCCTTGCTCACCACGAAATTTCTCCAGCACGTACGCGAGGAATTCTCCGCACTTTCGGCGGAGAAATTCTGTCGATCGCGGGTGCACACGGCCGTCGCCCACATACGCCCATGTCTATGCCGCCAGCCGCCAGCTGCCGCACCCCGTGCACGCCACCCCCACTCGCCAGCGCGCCACGCCAACGCACGAGACCCGATCCCGCTTGCTAGCACGCCCTGCACCTCCACGCCACCTCCAATCGACGTGCGCCCCGCGCCCGCACGTCGACCGTGCACGTCGACAGCACGCCGTCGAACACACTCCAGTGATAGTTCGCCCGTTGCTCCGATGCACGCTAGCGGCTGGCCTGTAGCAGTCGATGTAGATATATAATAACCGACAGTACCCATACACTCCATACATAGTCTTTCATATTGTGAAGTCGAGCAAATTGCGTCCGGAGTCCATCGAGCAGAGCAGCCCCCTGCATAAGAAACACAAGACTGACGCGAGCTGAACCACTGAAAGACTCTGACGAGCTGACACCTTCTGACCTGTGCTGACGCGTCCTGACGGAGTCGCGCTGACCGTCCATTTTTCGGCTACTGACGGCCGCCGCGCTGAAGTCCGCTGAAGCGCGCTGAACTGCGCTGAAACGCGCTTAACTGCCCTGAACTGCCGCCGTCAGCTGATTTGACGTTTTACTGATGCTAAGTATACCTAAGCCTACAGATCGACGTCAAGACCAACCTCAGCCTGAGCTACGCCCGCGACGCACATCCAGTCACCAAATAGTAAGGATCAATGTAAACTTCACTCTAGCTCAGGTCGCTGAACCCCTGTAGATGCGCAAATTATCTGGATATTTCATGTCCTTGGCCGACACCCGCGAGTTCACCAAGCTCCTCGGGGTGGACGTCAGCTCGGCCAAAGACGAAGAACTTGAATGGCTGCTCAACACCTGGCTTTTCGAGAACAATATGCACCACATCCTCGCTGCCTTCACCTATCCCTTCGAGCAGACCTTCGATTCCGTAGATGAAATGGGAACCACGTTCATCGCAAACGAGGCCATCCAAGAATTCTCAAGCGCAGAGCCCAAGATGGAGGAGACGGCCACAGTGATGAAAGTGAAGGAGTGGATCATGGACACCGTGAAGGGCACAGAACATGCGGGCCTAAATTATCGGTTCATCCAGGTCGTCGACTGCTGGAAGATGACCCTGCTGGGCGTGCACCCTCGAGCGCACCCGCCGGCGCCGACGCCAATAGTGTTAGATTGGGACGATTTTTTAAAGGCGAGATTGTTTTATAGAGGATTGGGACCTGCAGTGTGATCTGCACACATACTCCCCAATATTTCAACACCGTCGTTACAGTATACGAGGCATTATTACAGTCCAATACACGCGGCAAATTGAATGGCTCCCGCACTGTCCGTGATGCTGTCAAGAGCCGGCACATGTGTTTCCTGAGCCAGCGCTTTCGACGACGAACTTGCCGGATCATATCTATTATCAGGCTCAGTTGGCGGTCGCTGCCAGGCCAGCAGAGTGGCGACTCAGTCTCCGTGTGATTATCCGCTTCCCTGCCGGGCCATACCCCACGCATAACTTACCTCGTCCACCGACGTCGGCCCTCTCACCCCATACCTCGCCGAATATCATACCCCAACCATGGGCCAGCCCGCAGATAGCAGCAGCACCCAGAGCGACAGCCTCACCGTGCGCGACAACCGCACAGGCAAGACCTACACCGTCCCGTACGCCCTCGCTGATCCACGAACTCGCGGGAGCTGACAGCGACCCGCTGGTCTGTCTGTGCAGGATCAAGGACAACGTGGTGTCTGCGACGGAGTTCAAGGCGATTGTCGCGCCCCGGAAGCCGCAGGACCGCGAGGAGAGCGATCCCGAGAAGGGCCTGCGCGTGTCCGACAAGGGTTTCTTGAACACGGTCGTCATCCACAGTCAGATCACTTAAATTGACGGGGAGGCTGGAGGTGCGCTGCATATATCTCACCTACGCTGCTCTTTCCTGACTCTCTCTCCGGGGAACAGTCCTGCGGTATAGGCAAGTGACTCCGAATGTGCTGCGTAGATGTCGAAGAGGCTGATGGACGGGCGTGCGCAGGGGATACCCCATCGAACAGCTCGCGCTCCACTCGTCGCACTCGAGACTGGGTACTTGCTCATCTATGGCTCGCTCCCGAGCAAGGCGCAGCTGAAGCTGTTCGAGTCGGAGGTCATGCACCATAGCATCGTGCATTCCGACGCGGAGAACTTCTTCCGCTCTTTCCGGTCTGCCCTTCCTTCCTTTCGGTCACTAGGTGGTTGCTGATGGGTGACCTTGTAGGTATGATGCTCATCCTATGGCAATGCTAACGAGTGACTTTGCGTATCTCGGCTCATACTACAGCGAGGCGAACCCTATTACTACGGCTTCTGTTTGCTTACATACATAAGCCAAGCCTACAGATCGACGTCAACACCAACCTCAACTACGCCCACGATCGCGACGTCACGAAATAGTAAGGATCAATGTAAACTTCACTAAAGCTCAGGTTGCTGAACCCCTGTAGATGCTCAAATTATCTGGATATTTCATGTCCTTGGCCGACACCCGCGAGTTCACCAAGCTCCTCGGGGTGGACGTCAGCTCGGTCAGCGACGATAAACTTGAATATCTGCTCAACACCTGGCTTTTCGAGAACAATATGCACCACATCCTCGCTGCCTTCACCAACCCCTTCGAGCAGACCTTCGATTCCGTAGATGAAATAGGAACCACGTTCATCGCAAACGAGGCCATCCAAGAATTCTCAAGCGCAGAGCCCAAGATGGAGGAGACGGCCACAGTGATGAAAGTGAAGGAGTGGATCATGGGCACCGTGAATGGCACACCACTTGCGGGCCGAAACTATCGGTTCATCCAGGTCGTCGACTGCTGGAAGATGACCATGTTCGGCGTGCACCCTCGAGCGCTCCCGCTGCCGCCGACCCCAATAGTGTTAGAATGGGAGGATTTTATAAAGGAGCTTGTTGGAGAGTAGAAGATGATCTGGACACATACTACCCATTTCAACACCGTCGTACTGTAACGATGGTGTAGTAATACAGCACAGTATACGGGGCAAATTGATTGGCTCCCGCACTGTCCGTGATTCAAAGGCCGGCCAATGAGCTTCCTGTGGGCGAGCTTTCGACGACGAAGCCGGATCATATCGTTGGCGGTGGCGACTCGCTGCCAGCAGAGTGGTCGACTCGCATCATGTGATTCTCCGCTTCCCTGCCGGGCCATACCCCACACATAACTTACCTCGTCCACCGACGTCGACCCTCTCAGTCTCACCCCATACCTCCATCCCCCAACCATGGGCCAGCCCGCAGATAGCAGCAGCAGCCAGAGCGACAGCCTCACCGTGCGCGACAACCGCACAGGCAAGACCTACACCGTCCCGTAGGCGCTCGCTGATCCACGAATTCGCGTGAGCTGACAGCGACCCGCTGGTCTGTCTGTGCAGGATTAAGGACAACGTGGTGTCTGCGACGGCGTTCAAGGCGATCGTCGCGCCGCGGAAGCCGCAGGACCGCGAGGAGAACGACCCCGAGAAGGGCTTGCGCGTGTCCGACAAGGGTTTCTTGAACACGGCCGTCATCCACAGTCAGATCACGTACATCGACGGGGAGGCTGGAGGTGCGCTGCATATATTTCACCTACGCTGCTCTTTCCTGACTCTCTCTCCGGGGAACAGTCCTGCGGTATAGGCAAGTGACTCCGAATGTGCTGCGTAGACGTCGGAGAGGCTGATGGAGGGGCGTGCGCAGGGGATACCCCATTGAACAGCTCGCGCTCCACTCGTCGCACCTCGAGACTGGGTACTTGCTCATCTATGGCGCGCTCCCGAGCAAGGCCCAGCTGAAGCTGTTCGAGTCGGAGGTCATGCACCATAGCATCGTGCATTCCGACGCGGAGAACTTCTTCCGCTCTTTCCGGTCTGCCCTTCCTTTCCTTCGGTCACTAGGCGGTTGCTGATGGGTGACCTTGTAGGTATGATGCTCACCCCATGGCAATGCTCACGAGCGCCTTTGCATATCTCGGCTCATACTACAGCGAGGCGAACCCGTCACTACAAGGTAAACTCATGCACCATCCTTCAGCGGTGTACCAGACTGAACCTTCGTATGGCTATGTGTTGCCAGGACAAAACTTGTTTACCAAGTCGGACCCGGCCTCGCTTGCGAACATGGACAAGCAAATATACCGCCTCATTGGAAAGGCCACCACCCTCGCCGCGTACGCGCCCTCATTTAATCCTGTCCACTGGCGCTGACTGCATACACGCAGCATGGCCTACCGTGTTCGACAAGGTCGCGACTTCGTCACGCCGCCATCTGGTCTGAGCTATACTGGCCAGTGCGTGTTACATCATCTGACCTTCAGGATCGAGATTCACAAATGGGTGTATGAAGGTTTCTTTACCAAATGGACCACTTAGGACAGGAAGATTATCGGCCGTCGCCTGTACTCGAGAAGGCGCTGGATGTCCTGTTCCTGCTGCATGCGGACCACGAGTTGAACGCCTCCGCGACGACGGTGCTGCAAACGGGTAGCTCGCTGGTGGATCCTTATTCTGCGATTGCGTAAGTGTCTCTGAAATACCTGCCATCGTTGAATGCTGAATCAACCACATGCCTGCAGCGCTGGATGTGCGTCACTATAGTAAGCGGCGCATACATCGCCTCAGGATGTGTTCTGAATGTTCTGCAGTGGCCCACTGCACGGAGGCGCCAACGAGGCTGTCATCCGCATGCTCCTTTCGATCGGGAGGTGCGTCCCTACATACCTCTTCTGGTGCACTTGTATTGTTAGCTGAGTACCGAACAGCCCAGAAAACGTCCCCGCATTCCTTGAAGCCGTCAAGAAGCGCGAAAAAGTCCTCTCTGGCTTCGGCCATCGGTAAGCCTACCTCTGTATATCTTAGGTCCGAGACTCATTTCGATTGCACGCAGTGTCTACAAAACAGTACGCGCGAGACATCTCTGAATTATGAACTTGGCAGCTCATATGATTTCCAGTCCGACCCACGCTCATTCATCATCAGGAAGACCGCTGATGAGGTGTTCAAAGTGTATGCTTTGCCTATCATTCTGAGAGAGCACCCTCTGAATGATAGCGTAGAACCGGGAAGGACGAGCTCTTGGAGACTGCAATGGCACTCCACGACGCTGCGATCAAGGACGACTACTTCGTCAGCAGGCGGCTGGCACCGAACGTCGACTTTTGGTAAGAGAAACTGGCTCTCCAAGCCGTAGCGTCTCATAACGTCTTGCTACAGGAGCGGCTTGATCTACCGTGCTATGGGTCCGTGGTTCCGAGCTCGATGTCTTACGAACTAGAGGTATTGACAGTGCTCTAGGATTCCCGTACGACTTCTTCCCTGTCCTGTTTGCCGTGCCCCGCGTCGTGGGCTGGTTAGCGCACTGGAGACAGGTATGCGAGGTCGATCACTTTTACTTGATTTTGACGCTGATGCTGTGGACAGATGATGCTGCAGGAAGGCGGTGTCAAGATCTGGCGGCCTAGACAGATCTACGTTGGTGCTGCCAAGCGTGACTACGTCCCCGTAGAAAAGCGCGATGTGGTGGAGGGCGCGAAAAAGTCACCCACCCCAGTCGTGCATGGAGGGTATGTTCTGCCTGTCTGTCCTTGTTGACCGAGTATCTGACAGGCATTTAGGATCAGCAAGCGGACTGCTATGGCGGATTTCAAGGGCAAGTCGAAGCTATGATGTATCCGACTTGCTCTCGCGCTGTTATTTTCAGTTTTTGTGCACAATGCAGTTCAGCATGGCTTTGCGACCATGAGAGCCGGAGCTGCAGAAAGCGGAGACTGAACAGGCTGGGAGGACCGAGGCATATGGGCCTCAGTGCGTCGCGTCAAGCCGTACCCCGTCCGAACCTGAGTGTATATCTGCGATTGTTTGCCTTTGCCCCACCCCTTGTTTGTCAATGCCAATGTCACGGTTCTTGCACCTGAGCAAGGTGAACCGCGTTCGAGTATAGGCAGGTACAGGTATTCTGCGACTGTTATCAGTAGTAGCCATATGCATCGTCAACATTATTTATCTGAGGATTATCTGAGGCTCCCTCCTCTTCCTCGATGCCCTGCTCCCATTCCACAAGCAGTCCTCTTCCGTCTCGACACCTTCCAGCCATCGCCTCACTTCTCCATCACCCTCTTTCTCAATTCGCGTCCATGCCCTCCTCAAGACAGTCGCATGCGTCACTCCATAGTCCGCCACGACGGCGTGAATTTCTGCCCTAGCGGCGGCACGCCCAAGTGTCCTGCGAGCCCCCGCACCTGGAGATACTCGACCAGCCCGTCTTGATACGTCGTCTCATCGCCGGGCCGTACGAGCCGGTGGCCGACATAATGCTGGGTCGAGGCCGACCGCGCGCTATGCTCGAGGAACTCGGCGCGCGAGGCGAGCAGATGCGGATAGGCGATCGTGTACGCGACGAACAGGCCGACTGCGGCGTCGGTGAAGCCACTGTTGCTGTCGGTCGGGAAGCCGACGCCGTACAGCGCGCCGAGCGGGTATGCGGTGTCGAGCGAGAGGGTGTGCTCATAGAGCGGCCGGAGACGCCGGAGATTCGTCGTGAGGTGCTCCTCGCCCTCGTTCTCGTCCGCGACGATGTCGAGGTGTCCGCCCGCGGTGAGAGATGGGAAGCGGTGGCGAGGACGACGGAGTCGACGTCTGAAACGGTGGAGTTGTCGACAAAGACGACTTCGTTCGGTGTGAAATGATGAATCTGCTTCTTGAAGGTCAGGCCTGGAAGCCTTGGAAATGGGAGCCTAGGGTGGTCTTCAGGCTCGAATTTGAGGGATACGTAGGTCTACAGGTCAATGAGTGCGCGAAGACGTTGAGAAACGGTAGCAGCTACATACAGAGTTCGCATGCTGGATAACCTGCCGTGCTATATCCCGTCCGCTGCCGCTGCCGCCAAGTACAATGACGTTCTTACCGTCGTAGTCTGCAGGATCGCGGAAAAATATAGAGTGCACGACCGTGCGGTTCGGTGCTGCCGCTTTCCACTCGTATAATCCCGAGATGTCGGGTTCGTGGGGGTAGTGGTCATGTCCGGTGGCGACAATGAGATGGTCGAATTCAGAGGCGAAAGACTTGTTCTATTCGTGATTTCGTCCTTGCACGAGCCATTTTCCAGCTTCTGAAGTCCCGGCCCATCGAGTCCGAGTAACTTCATGGTTGAGGTGAAAGTACGTAGACAGATTCCAGTGGTGGACGATGTCTTGATGGTACTGCCAGACCAGTGAATGGTGTGGGAAGAGATCTGTGTATGGCTTGAACGGAAAATTGGGCATCGTCACTGGAAGACTGGGATTGAGCAAGGGATGGGGGTCCAGAAATGAGCACGACGCACTGGTGGGATGCGGTCCATTCGTTCTCAGATGTCCATAAAGCGGCGTCTCGGGAAGTTCAGGGGACAAGGGGGATTGAGGTCTGGCAGCCTGTGAGACGGACAGTTGCAATTAGCTCTTTGTCAGAGTAGCAGTTCATAATTTGTTGACGTACCACACACCACCAATGTCTCCTCTCTGCTCGAACACGACGACCTCCCATCCCGAGGTAAGCTCCTCTGGCAAAACACGTACAAGGGTCCTTAGAGTTGCAATACCTCCTGTTCCTGCCCCAATAATTGCGATACGCTTGTGTGTGGCTCCAAGCGGCTCCTGGACAATGTGGAAGAGCGATGCAGCGTGGCCAAGACAGATGACGCCGAGGAACATCAATGCCAAGTTTGCGAGCGTGCCCATCCTCGTGAATTTGCCTACAGATGTGTCAGACGATGGATTCTAGAGATATTTCGTTTCCACGGCAAGGTTTATATGCAGGGTTTCGAAAGTTTCGCTAAAGCTCAGCGGCGTTGCGTGCTCACTAGTTGAATAAGGATAAGATGCTCAGCCTTCGGGCCACGAATTGAGACCAGGACCGTACTTTGAAGACGAACCCTGTGACGATATTGAGAGTACTATGCCAGTGGATGTCGATGGACTAGGTTGTTGAGCGCACATGGCACAGTCGAGTCACGGAAACTGTCTTCTGTGCCAAGTCAACCGCAGTAATAAGTAGGTTATTACCTTGCCATTCGCCACGACGCCAAGGTCGAGTCGGGTATATTTGCGCATGTCGCCTCGTTTGTCAATGGCGATGTCATGGGTTTTGCACCTGAGCAAAGTGACACAGGCCTGGAGGCGCACTACTCCCTGTGATTTTCGGCGGTAGAATTATAATAGACTAGCGTCGAGCTGTGGTTTGTGGTAAAAGTTTGTCACGGGGGGAAATAGGTCGAAATGCGTGGGAGTAAGCTGCCTAAAGCGAAGCGAGTGCTGTGCCTTTGAATGAAGGCGTCGGAGCGTTCTCATTTCTAGCATCAACCTTCATCTTCAGCGCCCCGCCCGTCTCCCTTCCGCCTCCCGTCCCTCTCTCGCCTCTCTCAGTATATATCTGCGAAAAATGCTCGCCACACTCCTTTCGGCCACCTTCTTTTCCCTCCTCGCCGTTGTCCGCGCAGACTTCGCCATTAACTCCCCCGTCTTCACCCAGGTAGGCAGTCGTCGCGACTTGACAACCGCCCGCTCACGCCCCGCCTTCTCTTTTTCATCTTCCCCTTAGTGCGCCCCTGTGAAACTCTCTTGGGGCGAGACGAAGGGACCGTACAACGTTATCGTCGTTGACCAGGACGATCCTTGCTCTGACGCGCTGTGAGTAACAATGGCATCTCCTTGTTTTCCGGGCAAAATATGAATTTCTGCTTGCGTTCCCAGCGTCGACCTTGGCGACCACAACGGCACTTCTCTGACGTGGAACGTCACCCTCCCCGCTGGCAAGGCGATTCTCGTCACCGTGGAGGATGCTCAGGGCGGCGAGGCCTGGACCCAGAACGTGAGTGTGCTCGGCTGCAGGCAGGGCGATCGTCGCTAATATGTTCGTCACTACAGATCACCGTCAAGGGCAGCAACGACGCCTCCTGCCTGTCCGCCAGCGACCGCGCTTCCCTCAGCTCCTCGGCCATCCCGTCCTCGACGCCCTCCACCTCCGTCGTTTTGTATGTGCACCTTGTCGTGTTTGATAACTTTACTGACACCCCATGGCTTTGATAGCCCGTCGGAGACTCCCTCTACGTCTGATGGTACCGTTGACCCCGTTGGCGCAGCCAACGCTGGCGCGAATCCTCTAGGCGGTTCCAAAGGCAACGGCGCGTTCTCCGTGCACCGGCTGTATACCCCCGCAATGGCCCTCGGCGCACTCGGCGCAGCTCTTGCCCTCGCGCTCTAACCGAACCCAACATCTGTACCCCACCTACTTATACCCCCCGTTTGAACTTCCCTCCTCCCCACACTACCCCTCATGCGTTGTTGTATGATCGCGCTCCACGAAGGGCCTTCTGGCGAGGTTCTTGTCTGTCTTTTCCCGGTTCCTGTGTTGATGAAGAAGTGCTTAATCTTTATTCTTGATGGATGGATGAAGCACGTTGATGGTGTCGATGACGTGCATGCGGTGTTGGTGTCCCGGCGGCCCCATCTCAGCGTGCTTCTCCGTCGTCTGTCGCGGGGCGCACCTTGATGGGCAGCCTCGACAGCCACTGTCTACCATACAAGCTCGAGGTGGATATGTAGCGGGTGCATCTAGCAGCAGTACATACATCTATTTTTTCATAGCTTGATCAATATCTTTATTGCGATCTTCAGAGAGGGCTTCGAAACAGATCTCCCGCATATGTCACGCAAGCCCTGAAGATCGTTGTTATGGTGGCGGTGTAGCGGTGAGCTCGAGAATACTCTATTTTGGGCGTATACAAAGCAATAACGACACAAACGAACAACATATAAGTAGAGCACAAAACATACGCAGGCAACACATTTACTGTAGAGTCTAGACACGAGTCGTCACTTCAGAAATTGCGGAAAACCAGGGTCACTCCGGAAGATCGGCGTGGGAGGCATGGACGGCCGGAACGCACGACGGCCCCACCCTATGGGCGACTCCGTCACCAGCGGGCTTGTTGCGCGCGACGCGGCGCGCGAAGCCGCGCGGGACATTGCGAGGAAGAGCGCGTTCGAGCCGGTCGTGGTGAGGGATATGCGGGCCGCGCGCCCCGTCAGCGTGTCGGGGTCGAGCATCTCCTTCACCCCGTCCATGTCCTCCTCTCCCGGCAGAGTAGCAATACTACAACATGTCATACTTTGTCAGCGGGCTGTTCGCAGGGTAGGGGGAACGGGTACTAACATGCTCTGCAGGGTCGGCAGGACAAGGAAGCCATCGCGGAAGACATCGTACTCTGCGACCTCATCGAGCGCATGGCGCGTGTCGTCCGACTCGAGAGCGCGCAGGAAGTCGGACGCGGGCCCGTCGACGGCGGCGATGGTCTGCGTGTAGACGCCCGCCAGGCGCTGCGTGCGGTCGTCGTTCTGGCCGGAGAGCGAAGGGAGAAGCCAGTACGGCAGCCGCGCACACCGCCAGAGCGGGCGCGTCGTGATCGACTGCCAGTCGACAATCGCCACCTTGCATACCATAGCACGTCAATACAACGACCAGTCGATGTGCGGGAGGTGCGAGACGTACGATGTTCGTCGGGTCCTCCTCGCTCACGACGATGTTCTTCAGCCCGAGCTCGTGCAGGTCCAGGCTGAACCGCGAGAGCGCCTTGTCGTCCGCATCGAGGCCATCGCAGCGCTTGATGAGGTCGCTGAGCAGCCCGACGCTGCGCTCGACCTGCAGCTGCGCCTCCTCGAACTCGCGTTGGTAGCCCGGCGGCGCGCCCTGCGTGAACAGCGCGCGGGTGGAGTCGAGCTCGCGCTGTGCGCACGCGTCGAAGTACTCGCGCACGGTGTCGAACGGCCCGCGCGCGAGCGGGAGCGACGCGCGCCCGTCGATGTAGAATGCGGGGTGCGCGAGCGGCCCGAGCGGCGGGAGGGACGAGGAGGCCATGGGTGTGGTCGGCGAGGCAGGCGGGGACGAAAGCGCGTTCGGCGAGGTAAGTTTCAGGCTGCCGATCGCGGGGAAGGTGAAGCGCGAGACTTCGAGCACATATTTGGCGATTTGGGCGACGAGGAGGTCCTGGGATTGCGGGGGCAGGTCGTCGAAGATCGCCTCCAGCCGCACACCAGGCACCTGACATGCCAGTGACACGATAAGCCTCGAAGCCCACTGACACTTGGGAGGAAGGCATCTGCTTACCTTCTCGCTTAGGACGTGTGGTCCTAGGGGATGGCGTGGGTCGAGTTCGTAGGCAAGGACTTGCGGTAGGGGAATGGACGTGCGTTCGCGAATAAATTTCATTGTTGCAACCTGGCACATGTCGTTCACATCCGACACATGAGCATGACGAATAGTGCGCACCTCGGCTTCAATAATGAGCGACGGAATATTTGCCGTGCCCACGCGCGCCATGACGAAGCTCCCATCTTGGAGCGCAACTGAAAACGACTACCAAGAGCCAGCGTCAGTACATCGCGAGCAACGCATAACATACACAGCCGATCCTCACTTTGCTGAGCTCGTCTGGGGAGGAATGAGGGTCCGGATCGACATCGATGTTGATCAGAGCGCGCACCTCTGCCCACGACATCGATTGACTTCACGGGCTTGCCGAGCGTGTCGGTGACGGTGCGGCTGAGCTCGCCAAGTTCCACATCTCCTGGAAGCAGCAGCGTCGGCACAGAGTACATGGCGGATGGGCACAGAGACAAGGGGTTCAAGCCAAGAGGTGGACGCCTCCCCCACCTATATCGCACGCCGCAAGGGCTCGGTCGTAAATGTAATCAGCGCGTGGTGGAGCCAGAGGGCACCGGGCAACACGTGCAAATCAGTCGCGCCCGCGCACAGGAGGCCAGGAGATGCTGCAGCTGAATTGTCGGGGAGGCGAGGGGATAGGGTTGTTCTGACCGCCAGCCAATGAGCGAGATTCCAGCGCAGGCCTGCTTCGGCGAAAGACTCGAGGATGGGATATAGTGTTCCCTGTTGTGCCTCGACACGCCATATCGATCGCCAGGCATCAGCGGCGAGGCAAGGTGCACATCTTCCCTCTGGGTATATTGTCCGAGACCATCCGGCAGAAGCTGGGCATGCGGCGGGCTCGAGGACGTTGACGAGCAGAGCAAGTTGCGGCGTTGCGACACGCGGTACTAGTACATACCTATGGGCGCTACAGTTAGATTTAGTCGAAAGTGCGTCCAGTGTACTGACAAGACCGTTCGTCCTGTTGACTTTGTCTGTAGCGTCGAAATGCATTTCGATGGCGGGCAGTTGGCTGTGTACTGTGATGGTCACACCGACTCACAACTTGAACTTCGCTCGTCTCGTCACTCTACTGTATCACCTGTCTTCCGAACTCCTTGCTCGTTGCCCATCCAACCGCTCCTACCCCTCACCAGGCCGCAGCATCACGCGCAGCGCCATGTCAATGCGCTGCGGTCGATAGCTTACCGGGTCCCTGTGCGTGGCCAACTCGATGATGCACCCTAGCATCTCTGCTTTGGCCTGGTTGGGGTCCATACGAAACTTGGTGTCGTGGATAAGATGGACGAAGACGACCCGTGGTTGTCGCCGGTGGAAAGTGGGGCCAAATAGGGGTGTCGATTTTGCAGGTTGTCAGGTTGTCGGTACACAGTTCACAAATCACGCTCCTGCGTCAACATGCATCAGGTCTCGCAAATTACACGGGCATACATCTCCTTGATACAACAACAACTATGATACAGACTGACAGTAGATACAAAAGATAGCCTACTCCCGCCCTCTAGAACCCGCGCATGTCTGGTATATACGGGTTCCCCGGCCGAGGAATCGTGTGCACATCAATACCGCGCGCCTCGTCCGCGCGCACCCACTCCGACAGCCGCGGCAGCGGGATCGGCTCGTCCGGGTCGAACATCTCCTTCGTAAAGCGCGGGTACGGCGGGAGCGGCGGCTGCCCGGGCTGGCGCACCTCGCGCTCGGGGTACACGATGCTGCCCGTGTAGTCGTCCGGCGGCGTCGCCGCGCGCGGTGCCCCACCCGACATGTCTGCGCGGCCCTTGCCCTTGCCGAAGTTCATGGACACCCTGAAAGGGAGGTCTCTACCCGGGCGGAAGAGGAATTGCTTTGCCCACCAGGGCCGGGAAGACTCGATGGACGCGCGCACGGGCGGGAGCGGCTTGTCGGTGTAGGGCGCGCCGGCTTGCGATTCGACGTCGTATGAGAGTGACGAGATGGAGTGCCGCCGGGAGGGCAGTGAGATGGGGTTCGAGATGGATGCGCGGATGGGTGGGAGTTGTGGTGCGCCGGCGGGGGATTCTTTGGTAAACCATGGTACGTCGTAGACAGACATTGTCCAGATGCCGTCGACTTCGTACATTTGCGTCACGACCAGGCCAACAATCGTGAGAAAGTATGCAAGCACTGCGGACGGAGTGGATGTCAGTACGTAGCGTAGCATGATGTTGGGAGAACGAGTGTGTGCTGACTCAGAGTTCCTGTCAACCAGCTGATAGGAACGAGGATAGTTGCTGATGCGCATATTGAGAAAGGCACTGGAAAGAGGCATTGGCGCAATGTATCGGCGGAAAGGTACGCTTTACACACCTTTAGACTGGCAGACCGCAGGCGGTCCGCTTAATGTTGCGTGGATGCTGGCGGCTAGACAAAAGAACGGGTCAAAACGCGTGCGAGGCTCGATGCACGCGCAACACTCACCCAGCGCCAGGACAGTCATGAGACCCGTCCAACAAACCTCATATGCCACCATTGCAGTGGATAGTCTTGGTAATGCCAGTTCTGAAAGAGAGCTTCGGGGCCTTGTCAGAGCAGCTACGGAGGGCCGTATAGCGACTCACAGGCTGACGAGGATGAAGGTCATGATGGAGTTGAAGATTAGGAATATAGACGAGCCCAGCACTATACAAAAGAGAGCGTGAGCAGCCAGCATTGCGAGATAGCCGGCGTGGAACGCACCATAGACCCCAAATGCATGTGATGCGCCGATGTTCCATGCAGCAAATATTAGTGCTCCGAGGGAGAGATACACTAGGAGAGCTATGGAAGGTCGGTCAGACGCAGTGTCAAGAGAAGAGACGGTGTGTAGGACTTACAGAAGAAAACGAAGCGGATGATGAAGAAAGGAGTGCGCGGCATCGCGAATAGTCTAGGCCGTCCAGCAGTGGCAGTAGTAGCAGCGGCAAGAGTCAAGAAAAGAGCGAGGACTAGACACCGAAAGGGTCGCACAGCTCCTAGCGGGTGGGCGTGGTGGCAGTAAGTAACGAGAGAGCGAGGAAATAGTAGGAAAGAAAAAAGTCGGCGCCTGTTCTTCTAGATATGGAGCTGCATCGGGACAATCGGGGTGCTCACAGGAGCGTGGGGCGACTAAATGCGGATGGTAGAGGGGATGATAATAGCGCGTCGCGAGGGTTCAAGGCGAGCGCGCCGGAGACAATGGTCGGCCTCGAGACAATGAGAGCACTTAGGTGGCATTGTTTTCGAAGGCGCGACGCGAGCGAATCGCAAGTCCGGAGTGCGCAGCCATCAGCGCCGACGACCTCCATGAAACTGGGGGTACGAGTCGACGGCACCGCGTTCTTGTCCTTGAGTTTGCAGCAGAGGGAGCTCGACGAGAACAGGAACAAGAGGCAACGTCCCGAAACGGAGGCAGTGTCTTAAGCGCCGGCTGGACGGGCCGGAATGCCGACGCTCCCACAAATTCAGAGGTGAAGGTTCGACATTCCCAAGCAGAACCGTTCTGTCTGACGGCACGACTGGCACTGAAAGACGGATTGCTACACGGTTTACAGGAACAAACAAGAAAATCATACATCAGTATGCATACAACAGTTCAAACAACCAACACGACGCGGGTGCGACCCGATACGACAGCGAAAAAAGCAAGATCCAAGAACGTAATGGTACGCACCCAGGCATCGCGCGACCAGCCCGCGGAGGCGTATCGTTTCACGTCACGTCGTCACGTCGTGTCAGGGCGCAGGCTTGACCATCATCGCGGCGCGCCGCCCGTCAGCATCATCATCATCGCGGCCGGCTGATGCTGACGCCAGAGGAGCCCTGCGCGGCAGGGCGGTAGCTCGCTGATGTATCGCTGCTCGTGCGCGTGCGGTGCCGTGGGCCCGTCGGACGGGAGCGGTCGAGCGAGCCGCGCGACGCCCACGGCAAACACTCGTCGAAGTCAAACACAATATTTGTGGCTATCCGCTGCTCGGAGATTTTCCGCGGCGGAGCGAGGCCCGGTGGATGTCGCAGAGGCAGAGGCATGCGCCGACGTTATCGCGTGATTCGCGTCGTCTCTGAGCGGGCGAGACTGCGCGCTGTGGACATCCCTGCGCTGTTGGCGCAGTCGGATGCATGGGCTCGAGCGGTGCCCAATTTTCGGTCTCCTCAGGCTGAAGTCGCGGGGGCCGTGCCAGACAGCGGCGGAGCAACGTGTGGGCGTGCACGCGGAACGGGAGGTGCGGGTACAGTGACGGTGCAGAGCCGTCGGAGGACGCTGCTGTTTTTTGCACTTCTGTACGGCGCGCTCTGGGCGCTGCAGATTAGAGAGGGTGAGTGCGCATTTGGGCTGTCGCAGGTCTTAGCCGATTGCAACTACTTGCTACAGTGCCACGCTATCAAGGTGGGTGAGACTGTACATCTCATAACTGCTCAAACTGATCTTTTCCATTCACAGAACACATGTCGACGGTAACTCAACAAAAGGCGAGAAATACGGGTAGAAAGACAGGATGTACTGCACCCGTCAAATGGTGCTATCGCGAAGGTTGAGTGCTTGAACAGTTCATTGAACACCTCGATTGATTGTACAGTACGGTTCGCTATGTATACATGCATGTGTAGACTCTGCTCTTCGACAACGCAGCGCTTTCACTCCTGCCATCGGGACATGCTCTTTATACAGGTGATAACGTGTCGGGGCCACCATCAGAGCTCTCCGTCCCACTATTGGGCCAAACCTGGGGGATGTCACTAGCCCAGGCGGTCACTTTGTCTCGCTGTGCCTTTACAGCGCGACGCCCATACTCCGGCTTACCCACACTGTACGTCTCGACTACAGACCGAAAGTCGTCCTCCGTAAGGCGACGATGCTTCACAGGCGATTCGGGGGAGCCCCCGGCAGAGTCGGAAGGCTTGTCCTCTGATCGCGGCCGCTCCCCGAGGGCAGAGCCGCCGTCCGCCAGCTCGAAGTATCGGTACTTTGAGTGTTTGAAAGGAAGTTGAGAGCCATGGCCCCACAAGCGGAGCGCGGTGAGCCCATAGGTGAACTCAAGTAGGAGGGGACTCGGTAGAGGGACTCCCGAGTCTGGCACGAATGCAGCGCGCCCGTTGTGTGGGACGAGGGTTTTCCGTGGGGCTAGCATTTGGATGGTGTAGCGGACGTCGTCGGGAAAATAGCACTTGCTTCTCCACATGTCCTCGAGCGGTCGAACTTCGCCGTCGGGAATGTCGGCCATGTCGAGAACGTGGTTCGGAGTCTGCACGACGGGCTCAGAATGACTAAACGTGTGATGCGTAGAATAGACTGACCACAACTATCGCCGCTAATTGCAAGTCCAGCACGCCACGCAGGTTGCGGTCGATCAGCATACCGTTGCGCGGGTCATCGAGGGTCACGCTGTGAACATCTTCACCATGGCGCTGCTTCGTTGTGAGAGCCTGAATGACAGTATCAAGCCACTGACGACAGTCATCAGCAGAGTTCAGGATGTTGGAGGGCGCGATCGGTTCGTACCCAGTGATCGCCGCGCTCAAGATCAACGATGGGCATCGCTTGACTGGTGGTGCACCCAGTGAACACACACTGCATATCACGCTTCTCGAGCGCTATGCAGAAAGGGTCGTCGGGGTCGTCAGACTTGTGACTCAGGTTATCGGACTCGCGCTTTCCCAGGAACTCTTCCGCAAGGACGATGCCATCATCTGTCAAGTTGGGACAGTGAGTCCATACGCGCGGCATAGTGGTTGCACCAGCGATCACCATCATCCACGGCCCGGAACACGTAGATACGTCCAGCGATTATTTCGTCTTTGTCGCTGACGGTTGTCTCGCCATACTGCAGGCTGCCGTCGACGTGGAGGATCGCCCACGCGAGCCACCGCAGAAATTTGGCCGGGTAGTTGCAGAGGGTCTTGAGCACAGACAGCGGTATATCAAGGTACACGTCGGTATTTTCGAGGAGTACAAATCGGACGTCACTGGAAGAGGGGCTGGCGGCTGGCTCCGACATGACGGTTGAGTTGAAGTCGCAATGGCCCCTGTAGCCACTGGTGGCCCCACTGGCCCGCACCGCCGGGCCGTGATCTCGTGCTGAGGGCTGGTCCGACCACTGCCAGTAAATGATATTAACATGGGAGCGCGCGCCGTCGTAGAGGCGCGAGCCTGTCGACTCGAAGTGGACGCACAATGAGCAGCGCACGCAAAGTGCGGGTGTTGGACGGGGGGCCGACGCCGACGCCGCGAGCAGTGTTCAAGGCAACGGGGGGCATTGCGTGGTATGGCAACCGCTGGCGGCGAGCGGCGCAGGAGTCTGCGGGAGGTAACAGCACGTGGTGTACACGACGTTGGGACTGAGAAGGCGATTCAGGACGAGATCAGTACGCCCCCGGCCGCACGCCGCGTGTGCTCGCAATGCTGACCGACCGCTTACTAGATGACCGGATATTGTGTTCAGCCTCTGACGGATCTCGTTGCATGATATGATATGTACGGACCCTAGACGAGAGAGTTGACAGGTAAATAATAGTAGTTTGTCACCATCTGTGGGACGGGGTCGTTATTCGCCGAGAGAGAAGGACCAGGCTGGGGAGCGCCGGGCTTGACCGCAGTCTTGTCGACCAAGTTGACGTCCAAACCGTCGGGGACCAAGGCGACGTACTGGACATTGCGTGGATGGACCTTTTCCAACAGCCACTCCAAGCCACTGCGTACGATATCGTGTTTTTTTCCCACTGTGATTTGAATGACGGTGACTTCGCGGGTGTCGGAATTATAGAAAAACGAGTCGAACGTCGCCGCCGAGGCGGAGGCTGGAATGTAATACGTGCGGGACGAATACTCGAGGACGCCTTCGGATTTGTACATCTGAACGTCGGGCGCGCCGGTATTGTGTACCTGCGATCGAGTGATGCTGAGGCCAGCCGACCCTACAGTGAGATAGGCATCGGGTTTGGGAGTTCTCTCGTTCGCCTTCGCCTTCCAGTGAGGATAGTCTTGAGTCTGAGAGCGACCCAGCGTCCAGATTGGCCATGAGCCGCCAGCCTTGATCATGTCATGGCCGTAGTACTCGAGGATGTACCCTGCGGTAACCTTCGTGCGGCTGTTTGTCATGAACAGTTGGAACATACGGTTCTTATCCGCCATCTCCCTCAGGGATAGCTTGTCTTGCAGAATGTGAGCGATATAGGCAGTCGGAATGGTGGCGATGGCCACATCGCGGGTAGTCCCTGGCGAGACGAGTACGAGATGATGGGATATGAACGTTTGTTCGCCAGCAATCCTCACATTACCCGCCGACTGGAGCGTGGATTCGAGTAGGTCTAGGGTCATGTCCTGCGCCTTGGTTTGCAATGAGCGTTCGTATGCACCTCGATCTTCTTTTCTCTCATACAGGACCCAGATTGAGGGCGCATACTTGCGAAAGAAGTCTTCCATGTCCTTTTCGGAAACGCGCTCGGACTCCACACGACAGCTCTGCCTGATGTTTTCATCAGCATATCATTCGTACTTATGAACCAACGACATTACCCAGTGATGGTCTCTGCGACCGTCCAGTGCTTCATCACATACACAACTGCACGCCTTCTGCCCACCCACACCCACCTCGCTGACGGGGCCTGCAGAATGAAACAGAAGGCGTCTTGTAGGCTCTCAGGCACGTCGATGAGATGCTGGTTGGAATCGAGGAGGCACCATGTATTCTGAGGCAGGCCGTCGAACACGTCATTCTTCGGGTCGTACACGGTCACTCCGTCCTCATCGTAGTAGAACAGTCGGTCTGGGTTGTCTTGCCAAATGGTGGGCAGCCCTGCTAGGATGCGGAGCCACAGCACAAAGAGTAACGACAGCGATTTTCCTGCGCAGACACGTCAGTTTCGCATACTTAAGCTAACCATGTAAAATACACCATACCAATGCCTGGGTGGCCAGTGAGGCACATGCCGCCTCGCTTCGGTGGAGCATCCAACAGGGATTTGAACAGGCCTTCTAGTTCCGACAAAGCGGGGGGCGTCTCGTCATCGCCGGTGAGGGGGCTCTCCCAAGTCTCGTCCTCGTTGAGTGTCGAGCGACAGTACTCCAACACGTCCCGAAGTACTTCGATATATTCGCGCCTAACAAGGATGCTGTCAAGCATTTTAGGCATGAGCGCCTTGGTGCTCCTGAGCTTCATGACAAGACACGCTCCCGGCACTGAAACGTCAGGGATAGGATCTTTTTCATCCCGAACGACCTCGATCATTTCGAAGATTCCCTTCCAATCCCGGGTATTCCAGAGCTCCTTCCAGATCTCCAGATGGAGCTCCACGGCGGGACGCGCCACTCGTCTGCAAAGCGTTTTCAACATTAAACAAGGAGCGTCATGGAAGGACGACGTGCTTACTTTTTTTGCGCGGCTACGCGCTTCTTGCCCTTGGTAGTGCGAGAAGTTCTTAGGAGAAGTCAGCGGCGGAACAGCACAATGTGAAGGACGACGTGCTTACTGTGGTCGCGAGTCTGCGCGCTCCTTGCCCTTAATACGAGAAGTTCTGACGATAAGTCAGCGGTGGAACAGCACAATGTGTCCAAGTCATGGACGTACTTCGCAGGAGGGGCCAGGTCCTCGGCTGGCTCGGCTGAGTCGCGATTGCGCTTGCGAGACGATGAGGTGCCAGCCTGGTTATCGCTTTTGGAAGCCGAACGGAGACGGAGACTGTACAACGAATCGGACGATTTTGGAGACATCTGGGCTGTGCGTTGGTTTCTGGATCCCGGAAGTGTAGTTTCGAGGTCGAAAGTCTCGCCGAGCCGAAGGTGTCTGCGGTGTCCTTGAAAGAAACTGACTCAAGGATATGTGACCACTATGATAGACGCGTCCACGATAGCGTACCCACACCGGTGTACGGGGTCCAACTGACCCGAGGTAGGCTAGTGACCTACATACACCTGATCTTTTCGGTTCTGCTCTGCATCATCATTTCCTCATGTGCGTAGAGTCTCCATGGCGAGCAAGATAATTTGTGAGTCTCTCACTGTCGTCTCCCTCGAAAACCTACCGAATGTCAATGTCAATAAATAAATAAGTAGTAAACATAGCTGTATGCGTTATCCTTCTACAATGTCCGCACAATGAAGCCACGACCGATGAATGCAAGATCGAGATATAAAACCGGAGCAACATGCAGATTTTGGCGTCACCTTCATGCGACCACAACCTTCCGGAGTGCGACAGCACCGTCACAGCCGCGCCGAACGCCACACAGACGTACGCGGGGAGCAGCGCGCGCGAGCGCTAAGACTTGTCCTTCCCGGTGAGCTTGATGTAACATGCGGCGGGGAGATGAAGGCGAGGGCGGTTGCGGACACGCCGCCGGTAATTTCGAGCATCACAATGAGGTCGCAGGTCATGAGCGCCACTGCAGAAGCTCGGTGGGCAAAAGAAGAGTGTGCGCACACAGCATAGAGGCAAAGAGGATCGCGGTGGTGAAGAAGACGTGGCATTGCATGCTAAAGGCTCATGAGAGAAGAAATACTGCTCAACTACCTGTAGGAAGGCATTAGCACACTTCATAGCGACAACTCAGAGTCGCATACCTCTCTGCAGACAAAGAGCTCCAGGGGTAAGGTCGTGAACATGTTGAGCCCGAAGCAGAACCTCGCTACGTCAAGGTGTCAGTCTGATCTTCGTCAGCGAGAAACTCATCTCAGGACATAGCAAAAGACATACCTCAGAGATATTGTTCACGATGTTGCCCTGCATCCGATCCGTGAAGACGAGGTACCCCGACACCGCCATCGTCGTGCACGCCATCAGCAAGATCGCCGTCGATATATGCGTCACCTTCGCGAACCTGTCCACCGTCGGCGTGCGCAGGCTCCCATAAATCAGCAGCGAATTGTGATGGCACACAAACGCAAAGCTGATCACGCTGATGGCCTGGAATACGCCAGGCAGGCCAGGCTCGATGATGGAGAAGCGCTTCGCGGGGTCGCCCTTCAGCAGCGATGAGACGAGCGGGCATTCAAAGATGACGGACCCGACGATGATGAGCATGCCACAGAGGGCGAGGCCCGACGCGATGGAGAGCTTATGGATCTCGCGGTAGAGCGAGAGCGGGTAGGAGTCCTAAGAGACGCTGATCGTGCAGAGCGCGATGACAAATTGGCGGTTGGTGAGGAACGGGTATCGTGGAGAGGGTGGGGAACACAAAGCGAATGACATGCGGGATCGTGTCGCCTGCGTCAGGTCGGGTGTAGCAGGATGTACATACCGATGATGATTCCGAACGCACACATCCCTGCGCACTGAAGTGATCACTGACTATTGAGGCGTCGAGGTAGGGCGGGGACTCCCCTCCACAAGCAAAAGCAAATTGAAACAAAGAGACAGCAGCACGGCAACCCACGGCTTGACTCCCAGTGAAAAGCCCGGCGGTCCTGTCGCGATCGTGTGGATTTGCAGAGGACCTGTCACCGGAAATCCGTTGGGAGGGGATTCTGTAGAGAAATAGGCAGCATGCATCGCGTACCTGTAGTGAGGTTCGACCCTTGAGGATTACGAGTCAGTCAGACAGACACTACAAATCAATGAAGTCTTTGAAGACGTTGAAGGCGGCCGCGTGCGACCTTGCCCCCGACCACCATGGCCTCCGCCACCCAAGACACAGAATGGCACACCATGTGAGAGACATCGGCCTCTGATCCTCGGAACTGCGAGTGCTCAAACCTGAGCAAGCTCTGTGCGCATCCCATTCGCCACCGCCCACCACGCCAGCATCGCGAAGCAGGTCATCGAGGTGGATCGCGAGCTGCAGCCGCAAGCCGTGAAGCGAGTTTTAGAGGTGCAAGATGATGTACTAGTGGCGTGAGTTACGTGCCCTGCGGTGATGAAATCTTTCTGATCGTTGTGCGCAGGACGTTCTCGACGCTGACGGTGCGCTTAGCGCGTCTCACACTCAATGCGTTTCTTGAGAACGTGGACTTGGTGGTCCGGACGATCAGCGAGTTCGGCGCAGACTCTGAGCGACGACGAACATAACAACCTCTCGTCAACGTCGACACTTGTATTTTATGACACTATCCAAATACTTCTCGCATCATCGCGTTTCATGTCGTTAGTCCGCCGCTCACGCTGCTTCACCCTCGCCATCGGCCTTCTTCTTGTTCTTCTTTTTCGTCTCCCGCAGCTTCTTCGTCAGCAGCTCCTTCAACTCCTCATCCTCCAGATCCTTCTCCGTCTTCACAAGCTCCGGCTTGTACCACACAGGTGGATGTGTCAACAACGACGGGCCACCGGCGAGGAGCGCGATCGTGAAATGGAAGCCGGCGACGAACGTATTCGAAGGAGTGTAGCTGCAAAGGGGATGGATGTCTTAGCGTCGACATACGCGGGGTATGTAAAACGATGGACTGACATGACTTCATAAGGCTTGACCAAGCTATGCTGGACCGCCTCCTGCAGCCCGAGACGCCCACGCTTCTCATCCTCTAACACCCGGACATTGAAAGGGAACGGGCCGGCCTTCGTCTGCACCTCGCTGAACACGGCACGCGACGTCTTCATCTTCAGCTGATACGTAACGGTGTGGTCCCTCTGGTAGATGGTCGTCCGGGACTCCTCTAAACGAGCCTAACGTCCCAGCATGAACCACCACACTAACTGCAACAGGCCGCACAAACGCACCTTCCCATCATCACCCGACGAAATCAGGATATCAATGCCGTAGACCTCGTTCTCTGCAAACGTCACCGTTTCAAAGTCCCTCTTCTGCTGCTCACTGGGGTTGAGGATGATGCGCTTCTTCCCATCGATGACATTTTGCGTCTGCTGGCAGGACAGCATGCCTGCGCCGCCGCGATGCTCAGCCGATCGCGCGCCATCGATCAGAAACAGCAGGCAGACGCACCCTCGACGGGCTTGCAGTCCCACGCCGCGGCCGCCTTGCTGACCGCGTCCGAGACCTGCCAGTTTTTGTTGCCGACCTTGACGAGGCGCATCGCCGCCTCTGCGGCCGTCCACGCCGCGCGCAGCACGTCCGCGCGGCGGCCGCTCACGGGCTCTGCCTCGGACGCCCCGACGACGAGCGTCTCGGCGGTGATCGCGGCGAACCCGTCGATGTGCGCGCCGATGTGGATTTTCACGACATCACCCTTGGCGAGGGTTTGCGAGGAGAGGGGATCGGAGCTGGAGCGCGCACGCAGGTGATCTTAGCGATCGTGCGGCACGCGAGGGAAGAAAGTGTGCGCACGCGAGTGGGGAGAAGTGGGCGACGCAGTTGTTTACCGATATACTCGTGGGGAACCCCAGCCCTGCGGAAAGTCGTCAGGACACACCGCTCGCTGCACCAGATGCCAAAAAAGCGAGAGATCTCACCCTTGGGAACCTTCACACCCTTCGCGGCTTTGTTGTACACGGCGCCGGTGCCCTCCTCGATGAGCTTGTCGCCCTCGATGCACAGATCGAGCACCTTCGCACCCTCGACCGACAGCGCGACGAGTTTTTTCACGACGCTGTTGACGATGTCCGCGGCGGTCTGCGGGCGCAGACACGCTCAGAAAAAAAGGCAGGGCCACACGCGACGGCGCGGAACGCACCTTGTACTTGGTGATGTCTGCCTCCGCGGTGGAGCGGGGCTTCTCTGCGGCTGCGGCTGCTTTGTCGATGTCGGCCATGAGGTTGTGCAGCACAGGAGGGCGGGCAGACGAGGATGTGATCTAAGCGAGGCAGGCAGGCGAGCACTCGACTCGGACTCGCGCGGGAGCGGTTCGACTTGCCGGATCGGGTGGAGTCAGTCTGGCTCAGTGTGACAATTGCAGCGAACCGGGTATATACAGCGTGCGACAGAAAGCAGGACGAGACGATGCAGTTGCGGTCTATGTACGTGTGCGATGTGCGATGAGAGTAGATAGTATGTATGGTAACCAAAGCGTTGATAGTGCGAATTGTTCGGAGACAGCCTCGAGTCGATACCCGTCGACTATGATTTGGGTTTGGGTGAATGCGCTTTCCATGCAACAAAGCCTCTGACACATCGGCACACCTGGTGTCCTGTGTCCGACAGCGGCGAGGTGACGGACGTGCCCTGCGCCCACAGACTGTCCCGCCAGATGCGCAGGTCCGGCGCTTCGGTGGCGGGCTCAGACCATTGGAGCGTCGATGAAACAGTTTCCCGCATGTTGACCCGGGAGAGCATGTCGCTAGAGGGGGCCACCAGGTTACGGACATGAAAACGCGCTGAAGAGTTACGACGTACGACTCCCAGTTGAACCAGACAACTTCGAACTCGTCTCTGGCGGTGCCTTTCACGGGTTGCTTGGGGTCGCGGTCACGGCCAGCAACGGGAGTTATAGTCGGACCGTTGCCATAGAGCCCGTCGTAGGCTTCCCAGATAGCTTCTTTGCAACACCGGATCGCAGCTACTGTCCGGGCAAGGTGCATTGGTGCCCATGCGGAGATGAAATGCGCAGGGGAGTTACCCGAAAGTACAGAGTTCGCATCGACTCCTCCTTGACAGTGGGGCGCCCTAGTTGTCGATACGGTGCAGGGTCAATCATCTGACCCGAACGGGTCCCCGACGACCGGGATGACTTCGCATCTTCCTTGCTTGAGCGCGGCGAACTCCGTGTACTCGCCGCAGAAGACGCAGGTATGAAGATATCGAGGGCTGGTAGGGCCCGGAAGTCATCGAAGAACATGGACAGGTAGAGCGGGAGAACAGATGTTGGCTGGGGCGAAATTGACCGCATGCTCAGCATCTCGTGCCAGGCATGCCAAAGTCTCGAGTGGTCGAGTGGGTCTAGAGGGTGCTCGGGGGTGATCGGGTCGAATGTCATGTCGAGACGCGGAGGCGGCTCGCGCGAAGACGTAAAGAAGTCCTGGCTGCTGCTCTTTTCACCGCCATATGAGGATGAGAGGGAATTGGATGAGAGTGCAGCTGGGTCAACGCTATGGTCACGCTGGAGCCGGAGGAATGAGGTACGCCTCTCTTTCGGGAGTGCCGCTAAGTGTGAAGCAGACGACTTGGGTTGCAGCATGAGAGGGGACGGCGGTGGGCTGTGGAGATCCGATTCACGGACACCAGGGAAAATAAGATCGTCTTCGGTGACCTGGGGAGAGAAATTAGCGATCTAAGAAAGCGGATGGGACGGAACACACCTCGAGAACCCCACCGGGCTTGAGTACTCGATGAATCTCCTATAAAGTCATCAGTAGATATCCTTAATCAACCTTATTGAGAGGCGGGACCTTGATGATTATTCGCCACTGGTATGAAAAAGATGAGCGTCGCGTAGCTATGTCAGCGAGTCGAACGTACCTCTTTCTCAGCTAAACCCAGCGAGCAGTAGCTTACGCGAACAAGGTCAAATGTATCGTCAGGATAGTCCAGACCAGAAACACTTTGTGCACTGTCAATATGATGAACCCCAGAGAAGACGTCATTGGCTTACATGTCGCGAGTATGAAATGTAACTCGACCATCAATGTTCTTCAATTTGAAGAGAGATGAGAAGTCGGGACAATCGTAGAGGACACTGTGACCTATGATATTACATTTCTTGAAGGCGATGCTCAGAGAATGATGCATGGTGTGAGGAGAAGCGCGCCACTCACAGGCCATGCCTGCGCTGCCTCGACGGACCAAGTACGAAAGCCGCTGCCCAACGCGAGGATGTTGGAAGGAGCATGCTTCGGCTTGAACATCGTCAGGCCGTCACAGAGACGCGTCATGAACATGTTATTCCAGTTTGCGCTACCAGGAAGGGTGTGAGCTACTGCGGCGCGAAAGAGGACGCGTGAGGGACGTACTAGTCGCCGAGGCCGCTGGAGTACACCATCGGGTTGTCGAAGGTACGTTTGCTGTTCCTGTCCGGCTCCTGCGCCTCCAGGTCCTCGATGTCGACCTCCCTGGTAGTGACGGCCACCATGGCAGACAGTGCGAGTGGAGGTCGAGAAGGGCGTCAGTTGTGGCCGTCGAGTTCAGAGAGCGCGAAAAGATGGAAACATGCTGGCGGGGCGCCAAAGGACGAGCGAAGAGGGACACGACCCAGACCTTCGGGCGCTGTGTCCGCTAAAGTAGGGGCGAAGGGGCTGCGGGACGGTTTATGTTCTGCATTTTCGTTCCTCGGCTAGCTCGGCTTTGGCTTCCGGACCCCGGTCTCGGCGCGCCCTTCCGGGCTCTCCTGCTCCGACGCCCTGGCTCACCGGTCGCCCTGTCCGGGGTCCTCGTCTTGCCGTCGTCGACAGCGAGCAGCACATCTTCGACATCATCCATGGCCTCCCTCCACCGCGTCGCAGGCGTTCGCGCCGCCCTCAAACCAAGGCCCTTCGTTGCCGCCTCCTCGCACGCCGTCAGGACGTATGCCACGCCCGTTGCCTACGAGAAGAAGGAGCTCGATCCCCAGCTCAACGGCTACCCTCAACTTCCCGACATCTCGCGCCAGTATCTGCCCGCAAAGGCGGGTTGGTGGGATTGGCAGATGAGGCGGAACTACGGTGACATCGTGCGCAATCTTCTTGTTCATACACGCGTCCGCTCATTGTCTATGAAACAGATGCATGAGCGGGAGGAGCTGTATTCGATGTGGGGACCCGACGTCCCGCACGTCGCGCCTAGCATCGCCCTCCGGCACTTCTCCATCGCTGTCGCCGGCTTCGTGTCGTTTGGCTTTCTCGCCAAATACGCGCTCGTCCCGGACCGCCCATCTGCACCACGCGACTATCCTTTCGATGGTTTGGTGCGTGAGCTCGGGGGCCTGGAGGAGAACAAGGTGCGCATATGCGCTACCCTTTCCTGGCGGCACCTCCTGACCGCCGTGTCCGGTTCTAGGCATATGTAGAAAGCTCCTTTGACGAGGATGAGTGAATACCAATCTTATTGTTTGCCGTATAACCTTGTCGTATGCCGCAAACAGCTCCAACCTATATCTCCGTTTGCTGCACCATTATCTGGTCTAGATCACAATGCCGAGCTCATCATCATTGCCGCGGCGATTCCAGCAGTCCTCTGCTCCCATCTAATTCATCCTGTCCTGTGTAGCGGCGAGGCCCCCTGAAAGCCTATGGGCGGTTGCCTCCGACGCCTAACTACGCCAACTCAATTATTGTTCGGTTTATCACCTGCGTCCTATGTACCAACCCGCAGCTGCAACGCCACCGTGGACTCATCTCGGCTGCCCACATGTTCTAGCGGCGTCCTTACGGGCGTCGGGCGACGTGCTCCCAACTCGACGTCACGTCACATCCCTAAATACATTTTCACCCTTTTTTCGTGGCCATCAAGCGGCCATCACCTCATGCCTGCTTAGTTCCGTAACGCAGGCTCGCCAGCATGCGCTAGGGTTGCACCTTGTTTACCAGGTATAGTGATTCGTGATCGCCGTCTCCGTCGTTAATTGAATCAGGGAGTCGCGACAAGCGACGGCGCATTGTCGGCGGCGAGCCAGGAAACAGTTTGACGTCCTCCCCTGTCCTGCCTGCCAGTGCTGTGTGTACGTCCAGGTACAAACATTTAAGTATAGCGTATAACGGGAAGGCCGCGCCCTGGAGTACGGAAGCAAAGAAGCTACATAGACGAGGTTAAATGCTACAATGTGTCCGACTTGCGTCGTAAGGACGTCGTTAGGCCACGAGATCGCTTGCTGCAGCGATCATGATATATGGTATTATCACTCGATATTATAACTGTCTACGTACTGTCTGGTACATCCAAGACGACCCCCAAAACATCGATCGACGATACCACCGACTCCGCCCACCGACTCCGCCCACCTACTCCGCACCCACGGAGTCCTCGTGGTCCCGGTCAGTAACGGCATCCTTGCCCTTGTACGCAGGGCGGGGGCGAGGCCGACGGCGCAGGTTCGCACTCAGCGGCGGCGGCGTCTTTCCCTCGTCTCCGGGATTCAGAACGTCGCCCTCGTAAGCGTTATTGCTTCCATCGTCCTCGTCACTACCCGACGGCGTCGCCGCGCGTTTTCGCTTCCTAGAGGCGGTTTTAGCACCCCTGCGGCCTCGAGCGGTGCCTCTGGTGCCTTTCGCCTTGCCCCGCGAGCCTGCCGACGCGCTTTTTTCCTTTGGCGCAGCCTTGCTTGTGGCTTTGCCCTTACCCTTGCCTTTGGCCAGGGGCGCAGCCGTAGTGTCGTCGTCGGATGAGGACGAGGGACCAGCATCAGCTCCGGGAGTGCCAGATCCGGACGCCTGGTTCAGCTTCGCTTGTTCCTTACGGAAGTCATTGACGACCTGTTGCAGCCGTTTGCTTGCGTACGCCTTCTGCTTCCGAGGCGCATAGGCGCCTTGCCCGGAGGTGACATTAAGGTACTCGTTGAGATTGCCCTGCTTATTTAGTGCGTTCGCCTATGGATGACCGTAAACTTTGTCGCCGAGATGCGGAGATTAGAAAATATAAGCACCTGGCCACGTTTGTTCATCTTTTGAATGATAGGAAGAAGCAGCTCTTCTACTTTAGATGAACTCCATCCTAGCTCCTGTTGGAATAGACTGCGAAAGGTTTAATATCAGGCAAATGGGCGAGGAAGCCACGCTCACCTCCGCAGGCCGTCAAGGTCTGGGAGTCCCCATTTGAAAGGCTCGTCTGATTCATCGACAGTCGGGTGATAGTAGGCATCACGCTGGCACGAAAATCAAAATCAAACTAGCCTCGAGCAAGAAAAATGTGGGTTGTTTACCACTACGGCAGGGGGCCAGTCGTCGGCCAGGTACAGGTCCTTGAACTTCCTCTTCTATAACGGATGTTCATGTGTGGAAAAACATTGGTGAAGAAGCTTTACACATACAAAGCGCTGCTTGAATTTGGTGTTCGTGTCTTCTGGTCTGTCACGTCCCGACTGGACCCTCTGCCACCATGCCTTGAATTTGTGCAGGCCGTCACTGCCAGGAAACTCCTTCAGCAGCTCCATGGCGACGACGGGCCCAACACCAGGCAGGCCATCGACGTAGTCGCTACCTAGGAGGTATGCTAGCTGCACGAGCTTGTCGCGCTCTAACCCAAGCTCGCGGCCAAGATCGGCAAGCAGGAAGCATTCGACGGTCTTCGACTGGTTGAACATGTTCTTGTACACGCGCAGCCCGCCGAAGAGGAAGACGTCGGAGTCGTCCGTGATGATGCCCTCTACGAGACCGAGTTCCACAAGGGCTGCGCACTGCGCTTCTGCTTCCATGGGCGCAGTGATATAAGGGATTCCAAAGAGACGAAGCATGACCTGCACAACGTTGAGTTGCGTGAGGAGGTTTTGAGGCATTATGTACGATATTTACGAACCATTATCTGGGAGATCATCTGCTGCGTGATGTCCTCCGAATCGCGCATGGCGACCTTCTTCTGCTGGTGCAGCGTCTTAATCTCGTCGTCGATTTCGCGGCGCACGGCATCAAGGTCTTTGCCCTTCACTTGCGACATGAAGCGGGCGAATTCGCCCTCCTCCGCGAGCGGGTCCATTTCCTGTGCGGCATCCCAGGTTTCCTCGTCCTTGTCAGCAGGGCGCGAGTTCGAGCCCTCTTGTGTGTCGGCAGATTGAAGGAAGTCCGCTACTGGAGAGGGAGAACGGGACCAGTCGCTGAAGGGCTCCTCGTCGAATGACGCACCAGGCGCAACGTACTGCGCAGAAGATGTTGGCAAAGTAGGAGAGTTGACAGCAGGTGATAAGGCATCATTGCCAGAGTTCAAAGATGGAAGGGGAGGGGAAGTAGTGTCTGCGACGACCGGCTCAGGTGACGGAGAGACAACCGCTTTGGGCAAGGACGATACTGTCAAACTCCGTTCTCCGACGGAGGCCATTTGAGTTGGAACCTGGCCATACAGGCCATCTTCTTCCTCCGAGTCGCTTAAGGTCAACGGAGCACTGGAGGATGGCAATGGGCTTTCCTTGGCTGGACTAAATGGCCGGACGAATGATGAAGCGGTTCTGGGAGTCGTCGGGTTAGCAGGTGGCGCTGGCGCGGCTATCTGCACCTCCTCCATATCTTCATCGGAGTCCGAGTCCGAGTCCAAGCTAGGTTCGGGAGCAGAATGCACAGGTTCAGAGGGCAACAGGATCGCCGGTCCTAGAGGAGAGATTTCGGGAGATGAGGGCGCAGCCTTTGGAAGCCCGGCGATGGGTGTCTTTGGACTTCTCTGAGGAGCCTTCCACGATGCGGCTTGTTGTCCGGAAGGTGAAGCGATAAGATGAGGAGAGGGCGGCTTTAAGGACACAGTAAGGGGAGTGGTCGGACTCTTCTGAGACTTTGGTAGTGGCGTAGTTTCCCAAACGCATGCTCGAACGACACCGACTTGCGAGGGGAATATTGGTGGGAGGAGTATGCCTTCGGCGCTGGACCTGCGTTTGCAATGGCCAGAGCGGTCTCCAAACGTCCGGGAACATACAGCTCTTCAACATCCGACGAGGCTGGCGTTGGCTCCACAATTTCCATACTGTCTGCATTGGACGTGGCCTCGGTCGACAGCTGCTCCGCATGCGCTGCGCGAGACGCATCCACGGCGCGCCGTAGCATCGCTTCCTCCTCGACGTCTATAGAGTCCTGCAGCGCCGCCGCCAATTCAAAGTCGTCGTCCTCTGCTCCTGGGACTATTGGCAACTCGTCGTCCTCTGGTTCGAACAACGGCCGAGGCGGCGGCAGCTTCGGCTTCTTCTTGGGAGGTTTGGTGGACAGGCGCGTCAAGTTCTTCGACGTCTGACGCTTGCCAATCCCAGCCAGAGCCATTTCGCGCTGGTATTCTTGCAGATCCGCATCCGCAACGAGAGGCTGAGGTCTGCACAGTGCGATGGGCGCGTAACCTTTAAGAACCACACGAAACAAGGCTCACATATGCACCTCTTCCATATTCATGTCGTCGTCGTTGTCGTCGTCGTCCTCATCCTTCATCTCGGACGCGTCCTGGTCGATCTGAATGGGATTCGACTTGGTACCGTGATCACGGATGCCCAGCACCCACCCGCCATCTGCACCCGTGTTTTTCATGAGGACGTACTCGCGATTCCTCTCGCTCGCAATGCGCACGGGGATGGCAATGTGCGCCTGACCGATCGTGTCTGTCGTCACGAGCAGCTGCTGCGTCAGCGAATTGCGCTGCTGCAAGTTCTTGATCTGCTCCTTGGAGAAGTCGAGCGGCGTGCGCGAGTTGCGCAGCATGTTCTGCAACCGCTGGTACGACGTCTGGCGCGACTTCAGGCGCAGGTCGCCGACGATCTCGTACTGCACCTCCGTGGGGAGCTCGCGGAATGCTGGAGATGAGACGTCGAAGTCTTCCGGGCGCATATCCTCAATGAACGAGCGGAGCTCTTCTTCGGTCGCGAGACGAGGATCGGCCGCCGACTTGGCCGCTTTTGCCACCCTCTCTTCCAGGTCGACATCTGGGAGTCGGTAAGGATCATGGTCGTGCCACCGGTTCTTAGAAGCGGAGAAGGGAGAAGGTCCCGGGTCTTGAGCTTTTCCTTTTCCTTGCCTTTGGACACAGGAGTTTTGGGAGTCTTGGGTACATTGGGGTGCAAGTCTTCAAGGTATACAGTATTCTCGTCAATGATGACAGGTGCCTTCTCCTTCCCTTGAGAGCTCGCAGACCTGTCGAACGTCAGGTAATGTGTATGCGCGCGAGCAAACGAGACGCACTTCTGGGCCACCAGAGTGTGATTCAGAGCCTCCCGGCGCAACTGTGCTGCGAGGAGCTTCTCAGCGACCTTGGCGTGACTCGCCGCTGCGCCGCTCTTCTTCTTCTTGCGGTCAGTCTGCCCGCCCAAATCGTATCGAAAACAGACATCGGGAATGCAAGAGCTCGTGCACATACAATGGTATTGCGCTTCAGTGCGGGAGCACCACCGTCGAACACAAACACAGGCTTGATACCATAGAACAAGAGCTTGCAGATTCGCCGCAAGAAGCCCAGAACGTGCGCATTCACAAGTGCGCGGCCCTCCTTGTCGCGCATGGTGGCTTGGAATTGGTATATCCAGATACTGGAGTCAATGGCCATGGCCTTTCCTTCCATAGTCTCAAGCCTGACAGGTCAGGGTAAGTGGCAGTTGAGACGCTGACAATAGAGACACCCACAAGACCGGCCTGCCGACCGGGGTCAAGAGATCCCAGAGCGACTTCACACCCATGGCCTTGCCTCAGGATATACGCAGAGAAAATTGAGAGAGCGTTACACATCTGCGAAGAACATGAAAGTGTCTGCGTCGGCGAGATGCACGTTGTGGTCAAGCTGAGCGCTATCGTGTTTTGTCCGCAAGTCTAACTTAAGAGCCTGAGTCAGGACGCGTTTCCGTCAAGCCACGTGAGCTCGGGAACGCGCCCAGCGACTCCGACTCCGAGTGCCAGTGAGCAACATCAAAGTTCGACTGCCCATCTTCGCCCATGTCTCTCGTCCAGCGCAACTGCAATCCAATATCGCGCTCCGTCGTCACTCGGTCGAGTCTCGCTCGCCATGCGCAGATTTTGACTCGCGGGAAGAAGACAGTAGTGTCGGACGCGGCGAAGGAGTCGCTGTCGTGGACCGACTACCTTGCTATCCGGAAGGGCAAACGGAGATGGGAGCAGGTGAGTAGCACTCACTCTGTCAGCTTGCGGTGCTGAGCAGGTATTGTTTGAAGGCTTTGACGATTCCGTGCGTGGCGGGGGGCCTTGCAGGTGGAGCAATGTTCTTTGGTTCATTGGAGATGGACGCCTCAAAACCTTTCATGGTGCGTTACATGACCATCAAAGCCCTCGCGAATTGTTTGACCTATGTCCGTTGCGCAGGGCATCGACCCCATATTTGTGCTCGGCGGTGGAACACTAGGATGCATGGGTACGTCTGCCTCATGCCATCCTTCGCGCTCCAATTCACTTCGTACAGGTTTCGGATACCTCCTGGGACCTATCATTGGATCGACGTTCTGGCGCCTCACACACCGTCGCAGCATGGCCCTCATTGAGGCGCGCGACCGCGAGTTCCACAAACGCATTGTGAAAATGAGGGCGGATCCCACCGCGCAAAGCTATACAAACCCTGTTCCGGATTTCTACGGTACGCACGCTTCTTTATCACGAGTTGAGATGGAACACTGGAACCTGCGTCTGCAGGTGAAAAAATTGGCTCGCTGCACCAGTATAGACAGGTATGTGTGCTCGCGCCTTGATTCTAAACTCTGACTGAAGGTTCATTGCTACGCTAGTGGTTGAAGGATCAAGCCAAGTACAAGCGGAAGTCTCAGTGGACGGAGGAGCAGTTGTAATTCCTGTGGAAGATACTTATTATTAGACCTTCGAAACTCAGCGATAGCTCTAACCCAGACAAAAACTTGCGCACCTCGCCAACTCATCATTTTTCATTGTCGTGAGGTAGCTACTGTAGGCTGTACAGTAGCACTGCCAGTGCGCGCTGTGGAAAATTCCTGTGGCCAGCGCGCGTCGCGAACAGGCTGGTCAAGCCGAGACTCGCGTCACGCCGGCTCTGTCACTTCCTCCTGCCAGACCGTGACCGTGACTGAGCTTGCCTCAAGCCTGCTTTATTGGCATGCATTTATGTCTAGCTAAACCTTTGGTATCTCGACTCGCTGCACGCCCGATTGTGAGCTCAAAGCGATGATGATTGGTCTGACGAACAGTTGAAACATCTCCTCAGATCTCCAGCGCACGACACTCTTCGCGTCTCTCTCAGCCGTCACTATTTGGCTTGCACTGTCGTCATGAACTGTGGAGAGGCAAATTTGACGTTCTAAGGCGGTCGCTGAGCACATCTTCACCTCCGCCTCGCACTCGTCGCGTTGTCTCTGCGAGGGAGATGTATAAGCAGAAGAACAGGACACTGTTCATGTACACGTCGGCCGTGGTGCGTGCTCTTCCCTCTCTCGAGCTCACCTCTTCTAATCATTGCTAGATTGTCTTCGCTGTCGGTGCCTCTTATGCTGCTGTGCCATTATACCGCATGTTCTGCGCCGCCACCGGGTTTGCGGGCACACCTGTCGTGGGCACGGGCAAATTTGAAGCTGAACGCCTTGTTCCGGTGGAAGGCGCGAAACGAATCAAAGTGCACTTCAATGCCGACCGCTCAGACCAGCTGCCGTGGACATTTTCTCCGCAGCAGAAGTACGTCACCGTGCTACCCGGGGAGACAAGTCTGGCGTTTTACAAGGCAAAGAACACATCTGATCAAGATATCATTGGTATCGCCACGTACAATGTTACCCCCGACAGGGTGAGTGAATCGCTGCTCTTCGGACCAGTTGTCAGCGCTGAACTACCATCAAGATCGCACCATACTTTGCGAAAGTAGAGTGTTTCTGTTTCGAGGAGCAGAAGCTACTGGCCGGTGAAGAGGTCGACATGCCTCTACTGTTTTTCATCGACAAGGACGTCCTGGATGACCCGGCGTGCCGTAACCTGGACGACGTCGTGTTGTCCTACACATTCTTCCGGTACGTATCTTGAGCGGAGGGGAGCGTGTCGTTGCTGAAAGCCTGCAGGGCACGACGGAATGCTCAAGGTCTCCTGGAACCCGACGCGTCTGAGGACGTCTTGCAGGCGTCTCAAGGATTCGGTGGCTTTGAGCATGCGCCGAAGGCTGAGGTGCGGAATGGACGTGGAACGCCGGCACCTGTTCCCAATCCATAAATGTACTGTACAGGATTTTCCCTTAGTGGCATTCATGTGTCTACTACCTGTCACTCAGCGTCGCGTGAAAATCATAATGGACAGCATCTGCGCGCGCGCCGCGCAAACGTTAACATGCACAGCACTGCCAGGCGCCTAGGGGCTTTCCCGGCGACTGCAGACTTGCCTGTCCGCCAGCCTGCAGGATGCTGAGGAGGTCGAGGAAATATCCCTGGAAGTCTGACAGTCTGAGAGCCTGGCTGGCAGCGCGGAGGGAGTCATGGCGATGGACACTGTTCGATGATCGATGACGTCGCGCGTAGTGGTGGCGGCAGTTCTAATGTCTTCCCACGGATGCTATTTAGTCCTTGACCCAGACCACCACCCTCAGAGCGAGGCTCGGAACAGCCTTGTTCACCCTGCCACCGTGATGGCTTCCTCGCCAAACAGCTCAAGTCTGCAGTGGGACAAGAGAAACCAGGGCTTCATTTCTCCCTCTCAGCTGCAGCAGATGAGGCTCCATTCTCCCAATCGGGACCTCAGTTCGTCCCCGGCACAAGAACCGCTCCCTGCACAACCTCCATCACGGCCCCCTCAAAACGCGCCGCCCTCAACACACAACCGCTCCTCCTCTTTCTTCTCCATCTTCGGCAGGTCCAACGAACCCCCTCAGCCGGCACCGTTCTCTAGCCTCCAGGCGCGCCGCACCATCTCTGCAAAAGGCCCGGACGAGCAAGGCAGGATGTCACTGGACAAAGGCAGGCCAACGCTGTCATCTCCGTTGTCGTCTCCCTCCGTTCGAGGCCAGGCAGCCCCGGAGCGCCGCGCCTCGATCGCGGGAGGTGCTCCTCCGGGCCCGACGGGGCCACAACAGCCTCTGCACCCCGAAATTCGCTCCGTCGTGCAGCTCACGCTCGCCCACGCCCACAAGGTGTACTTCTCGGGGCCCTTGGTGCGTCGCATCGAACGATTGCCGGACGGCCATCAGCCTGCCAAGGACGAAGGCTGGAGGGATGTCTGGGCGCAGCTCGGCGGCACCACCCTCAGCGTGTGGGACATGAAGGAGATCGAGGAGGCGAGCAAGGTGGGCAAGGAGGTCCCGCCGACGTACATCAACATCACAGACGCAGTGCGCATGCTTTCGATCGCGCGCGTCTATTTAACTAAATGTTTTGGAAGTTCGTCAACGTTCTAGGTGCTGTGACCATTCCGGCGTCTGGCGAAAACCCTCCTAAGAAGTACAGCAACGTCGTGACGGTCAACACCGCAGGGTCAAACTTGCTGCTGTTTTCATGCCCTTCAACCGTCGCCCTTATTTCTTGGGCAACGGCCTTCCGACTTTCAGCGTGGGAGAAGTCTCGCCTGGAAGAAATATACACTGCCCATCTCATTCGAATAACGCATAACAGCGGTAAGCACAAAAGCTGCTCAGCATCCGGGGCCGCTGTCTTGACATCTTCGCAGGGCTCGAGTTGCCCACCCTTACCCGAAGTCGTATGGAGGGTTGGGTTCGCGTCCGCATGGCAGGGCAGACGGACTGGAAGCGGCTGTGGATGGCAATTAGCTTCGGCTCTTCACAAGAAGCGCTCACTTCGTCCGACCGTCCCAGCTCCCCTGGAGCAGCATCTCGAAAGAGACGGATTTCGTCTCTGTTCTCCTCTCGGGAAGACAATCACGGAGGTCTGCTCTACCAGAAGTCGATTGTCTCTTTCTTCCTCTCTCAGAAAACGAAAGACAAGAAGCGCTCGGTTATGTCTTTCCAAGATGTTACGCAGGCGTTTGCCGTCTATCCGGAGCGCCCAGAGCTCATCAACAGGAGCACACTGATGAAGCTCGAAGGCACCTTTGGAGACGAGGAAGTTGCAGGAGCAATGCGCGGAAAGGAGGGTTGGGTGCTTGTCATGCCGGAGCTGGAGTCTGGACTTCAACAACATACGGAGATGCTCAAATGGCTGATCGGTGTGTCGCTATTGCAACTAATGCACCCTCATCGTCCTCTCTAACACCATCACAGCGCTTCATGATGCGTTTCAGCTCTACGGACGACCAAAGGAGTACTCATGGGACCCACGGGATCCAGCGTCCATGATGTTTGCATACCCCATCGGACCCAATCGCGACGTGAGTCTCTCATGTCATTGGTCGACGTTCTTTCTGATCAAAGACTCCTTAGCTACTGTTTTTAGATCGCGAGATGGTTGAAACCATGGACCCCCGAGACGACCGCACCTCTGCTGTCCGTTCGCGGCTTCTCAACATCCTTCTAGAACGAATGTCGGGCGTCCCACCTCAGCAACGTCAGGGCCAGCCTGGCAGGCCTGGTGTTACGCCTACTCTACCACCCCTTCCGTCACTGTCAGAGTCCGAACCCGAATCTGGTGGCAGTGGTTCAACTCCTTCGCAAGGAGCCACACCTCAGTTACCGGCTCTCAACTTTGATTCCTTGTCTGCAAATGGCAACGGGACACAGTCGGAGCCAGGGAAGCGCGTTCTGTCGCCAATTACCGAGGGCAGTGCCGATAGCAAAACGCGGTCGTTGTCTTTGGGGGACAGTGCAACAGTCAGATCGCCTTTGGGCCAAGGTCCGCTTGAAGAAGCGCATGAGAATGGTGCTATGCTGGACCGGCCGATGACCTCCAGTCCGTCGAATATGTCACCAACATCACTGCAGCAGCCGAATAGGAGAACGAGTGAGGACACTGACACCTCCATCAAGAACGTCAGTCCGTCAAAACCCAGTCAACAATCGCGGCAGTCATTCGCTGGCAGTGTCGCTAAGAATTCGATGGAGGAGCGATCAAGTCCAAATTCCACCAACGTTACATCAAGGGCGTCAATTAAGACTGTCAACAGCTCCTTCTCTCCACCTCCTCTCTCACCGACGACCTCCTCTAACCCCCCTGCATCGATCAATAACGCTCCTCCCCCGCGCACACCATCTCCTGCTGGATTTTCGATCCTTACGTCACCGCACTCTATCCTGTCGTCGTCTCACTATCCTATAGACGTGTCAGAGCGATCACCTGAGTTCAGGAGTTTCGCGAATAGTGCAGAGCGTGCTCCTCGCACTCCTGGTACTCCGCCCATCACTGCACGAGCCCCCTTGCCTCCTTCCAAGCTAAGCTCAGAACCTGCGATGCCAAAAGAAGAGCCAGACGATGATGACGATCTCTATGCCGAAGCTGGTGCACTGTACTACATGCAACAGTTCGATCAGCAAGACACCCCGCGCCGTGTTCCCCCAAAACCAACGTCGGATGACGAGACATCCTCTGACGATTCCAGCGAAGAAGCGCGTCCACCACCACCTCCTCCTCCTCCCCAAAAGGCAGTATCGCCTCTGCGCACGCGGGCGAACTCCCCGCCTGCTGCCAGTGTTCGCTCCGGAGCACGTTCGCCTCAGCAGTCGCAAGCGCGCAGCCCGGCACCTCCCGCGAAGTCTCCCACGACGGATAGCGGCTCAGACCGCCGGCCCATTGGCGCACGTGCTGCGCCTGGGAGTAACCGTCACGACGCGCTTTCTCCAGAACTTTTCAGCAAGGACGCCAGCGACATCCACCACATACAGAACATGAGCGCACACGACGACGAAAACGCGGACGCGTTGGCCGCCCTCACTTTCCTCGAGCAGGACGAGCCGCCGCAGCCGCCGCAGCCAGCGCCGCCAGCGCCGCCAGCCGCCCGCTCTGTCGCGTCACCTCCGCCACTACCAACCTCGCAGCCGCCAGCCATCGTGACACCAGAGCAGCGCTCTGGATCTCCGTCGAGCGATGCACACTCGCAGTACCGGTCGTCGTTTGCGCCGTCGAGGAAGGCCATGGAACGGAAGGCTCAGACTGAAGCACAACAGGCTGCGCACGAAGCAGCGTCTCATCGACCAGGGAGAGCTGGAAAGCCAAGGGCAAATGTGAAGAACCGCAGAGCATGGGGCGACAGTAGTGATGAGGAGGAGGAGGAGGAGGAGGAGGAGGAGGAGGACGTGGACTCAGACGGGGGGCCGACTGCACCGGTGCGCGACGATCGTTCTGTCTCAGGCTACTTCCCCCCCGTCGGCCCAGGCCAGCCACTTCAGCCCACTGCCGTTCCTAGCACCGAATCCTCCCAGTCCAACTCCGCGCATGCGCGTCCTCCTCGCAATCTCCCTCAGGTTCCTCTTCCTCGCAGCCAGGGTGAGTTTTTTCCCGCCCAAGCGGCCTTCGGTTACTGACTCAATTCACAGGAGGGTACGATTCAGATAGCCGCCGTCCGTATCCCGATCAGTATTCGCAAGCCGACCGCCGCACTGCGTACGAGGACAGCTTGCACCCGTCTTCCGCCGGACAGTCCGGGATCCCGACACATGCCCCTGCACCCGTTCCTCCTCGTCACATGTGGAGTCAGGTCCTTGATCCTGGACATACACCAGGCTCTGTTCCAGAAGGCGGGCGAGATACCTTCATCCAGCTGGAGCCTGCCACACAGACTATGACGAAGGCGTTCACTCCCCATGGACTTCTCTCTGCTGGTCTTCAAGACAAGGAAGATCGATCCGCAAAGAAGCAAGAGGAACTCGCGCGCGAGTCTGGAGCCTCGCTTGTCAACGTGCCGAACAAGCCGCCGCCTCCACAGACCGGTCTCCTCGGCGCGATCACTGGCTATGAGCGCGAGCGTAAACGCGAAGGCGGCGTGGGCGCGACCCTCACGGAACGCGAGCGGGAGAAGCGCATGGCCGAGGAGCGGCAGCGCAAGCTGGACGAGTACCAGCGCCAGCAGCTCGAGCAGATGGCGCAGGGCGGCTCGATGTACGGCGCGCAGCAGTTCCCTGGCTACAACCCCATGATGAACCCTATGATGATGGGCATGAACCCAATGATGTCCGGATTCATGGGGGGTTACCCGGGGATGATGCCAGGCATGCAAGGCTATGGGAACCCCCAGCACATGTTCGCTGCTCAGCAGGCCGCGCAGGCGTACCAGCAGGCCATGATTTCGCTGTCGCAGGCTGGATCGCAGGTCGGAGTTGATGCTGGAGGACAACAGCAACTGAACCCCATGATGACGGGTGCGAGCATGGGTGGGTACGACCCTCGGTTCTCTATGATGATGCCCATGATGAGCCCCATGCCGATGGGTGGTATGAACCCCATGGGGCAGATGAGCCCGATGGCGACGGGCGGGATGCCAGGTGCGATGTCAGGTGGGATGATGAACGGCGCGATGAACGGCGCGATGGGCGGCGCGATGTCGCCGATGCCGATGAACATGCAGATGACCGGCAACACCTCCCAATTCGACCCCCGTTTCTCGCAGTACGACCCCGGCCTGCAACCGCCCTCTGCGAGCTTCGCCAACCAGGGCGGCAGGTTCTCGTCGCACAATAGCTCCTCGGGCAACTCGCCCGTCCGGCGTCCGGCGGACGACGAGTCTTTGCGACGGTCCGCCAACGCGAGCCCCCGCCCGCCGCAATAGAACAAGATGACTCCCCATTTACGACGATATGACGCGGACCCTCGTTTTGCTCTCCTTATCTCAACCATTCTTTAAGCAATATTTTGGATAGGTCATTGCATCTTGCATTACATCGGACAGTCGTTTGCTTTTTATCACCCTCCCTTTCGGTCTGGTTCGCATTACACATGTAGCCGCAGAGCTTTTAATTGGCATAGCTGTCTTCCTCGTGGCTGCGCCCTCAACATGAAGTCAATCGAGCCAAGCTCAGGATTGCCCCTTCGGTGAGTGCAGCACATCCCGTTACCGTCTGAGGCCACAGCACCCTGCCTCACAAACGGAGGGCCTAGACGTGGCGTGGCCCAAGCCAACTATAAATGATCCTTGTCCTGGTGGCTACGCTGGCGCGGTGGTATATATAACGAGACCTATAGCGTCAGTCAGTATTCTCAACCTCGTTCCTGCCGCTCTCCAGAACCCGCATCCAATCAGTACTCATCTATCCATGTCTGGCGTCGAAGAAACTCTCCAGTCAAGGAGGCCCACGAGTGAGTTGTCTCTGGCTTTCCCACTGTTGCTGTGGCTTACACGCGCGTTTCAATATATACCCCACCATCGAATCTCGTTCAGACGTTCAATCGCCTTGCAATTGATCACCGATGCCTCTCGAGCTCGTGGCATCGGTCTCGAGTCTGCCCCGCAGTACGCTCCCATTCCCACTTAGACTCTGCTTTAGTAGCTGTAGTTCGAGTAGTCTGTAGGATACCGCTCCGAACTAGTCACAACTGAGACTGACTCGGACGAGCTTTGAATTGACGGATCTGTCGGTCACGAGTAATTCGATGAGGCTCGGTGTTACTTCGGCAGGCGCCCTTCTCCTACCCTCATCTACAGCAGTGTACGAGTGCAACGTCGACGTGCCGTCGTCGAATGCCGCCACAAACTGGTCGGCGACAAGGTCTGTGAGTACTGGGGTGAGCAACTGTCTATTGAACACATGCATACGGAATCACGATCACTTACTACCTTACTTTTGAAGTCAGGACCAAGCGCGAACGCCAACCGTCTGGAGGATCGTCTAGTCGAAAGGCCATGACAAGCAGCGAATTCATCTTTCTGCAGAGTACAATGCTGAGCGGGCGTTGATTACTCGGGGGATGGCGACCGCTCCGAACTCTGTCTGGCTACGCTCCACCGTCGCACCTGGTTCGTCACACGCTGGCGCAAGTTCTCTCCGCTGGTGACAACTCCAGTTATTTAAGAGAAGCTGATCAATCGAGGGTGAGTCGATCACTAGGGTCGGAACGAGCAGCATTCTACTGTAAAATTTCCCTCTTCTAAATGACGGAGCAGGCCGAAGTACCGCGATTTAAAGCTCACTCCCTCGACCAGGGGAAATTATGGAAGACGACAACATCATCCAGCGATAAATGTCTCGGCTTTATCTGTCTTATTAAGCTCGTGCTCAGCAAGGATCCTATCTGCGGCTGCGCATGCTAGCTGGTACTGATGTAGCTTAGCTCAAGGGGGACCGCCCGTGGCGGACTCTCGGCGAACAATCACTCAGCAAGCCACAGATGCATAGCTGATTCATCATTTTGGGAAGTAAGCAGGGCTGTTTCCGAGGGCTCCCACCACACTACAGTAGCACAGGTTCTTCGTCACCATCTACTACTAGGCGGCATTTTTGTGCTTGGTAAGGCCCGTTATCCAGGCATAGCTCTGACTATCTTACTAATACTACTCCTTGCTCGTAGGCATGCCATTGGTCACCCCTTGCATTGTTTATGCGGCATCCATCCTCGCTGTTTGCTGTGCTATAAAATGCGATCTATAGCTCTGAAGATTGTCAGTACCCTCAACCCCCTTACCCCGCCCTGCAGCACCCGCGTCCAATAAGTATCTACTCATGACTATCATTGGTCTCGACGAAAATCTCCCTGTCAAGGAGGTTCACGAGTGAGTAGTCTGACATTCCCACTGTTACTGAGCTTTACATGTATCTCAGTGTATATCCCACCATCGACCCTAAGGAGCACTATGCGGCTCAGACGTTCAAGGGCAAGGTCGTCTTGATCACAGGCGCCTCTCGCGGTATCGGTCTCGAGTCCGCCCTGCAGTACGCTCGCGCTGGGGCGTCGCTCGCGCTCGCCTCGCGCAAGCAGGCGACGCTTGACGAGTCGAAGAACCTCATCCTCAAGGAGGCGCCGCACGCGCAGGTCATCACCTTCGTCGCCGACGTCAAGGACGTGAAGCACGCAGAGGCCGCCGTCAAGGGCACCGTGGCCTACTTCGGAAAGCTTGACATACTCGTCGCTAATGCAGGACATGTCCGTGCTATGGATAAGCGTGAGTCGCCTTCACCGTCTTTGCTGGGATATCTAACTGTGAGTGCAACAGCCTTTGCCGAGAAGGACCCAGTCGGATGGTGGGAAATCCAGGAGGTCAATATCCGAGGCGTCTACAACTTCGTGCAGTGTGTGCTGCATCCCATGCAATGTTGCTGAGAGACTGAGCGCAGTGATGCACAGCTACGCCATCCCGGAGCTGGTCAAGTCCCAGGGTCGTGTCATCATCGTCACGTCTCTTGCGGCGCAACTGCGCTTGCCCACTGCTAGCGACTACGTGATCTCCAAGTTTGCTCTCGGCCGCCTGGCCGAGTTCATCGCTATCGGTGAGATATTTCTGAAGACCCTTCCCCAATGTGAATTGATAGATTCAACCCGCAAACAGAGTACCCCGACGTCAAGGTGTTTGCGGTGCATCCCGGAGTCGTCGAAAGCGAATTGAACGTCGAGTCTCAAGCACCGTTCCCGGCTGTCGACTCTGCATCGCTTCCTGCCGCAGTCTTCCTCTATCTCTCAGCCGGAAAGGCCGATTACCTTAGCTCGAGGTTCGTGTCGGTTAATTGGGATCTCGCAGAGGTCGAGCGGGACTGGAAGGAGAAGATCGTCGCGCAGAACGGTCTCGTGAGCAAGCTTTCCGTGCCTACCTAGACCGCCTTGTTATATAGTAGCTGTACCTGTACTGCAGTTAGACCGTGTCTGTAGAAATTGAGCGACTCCGAACTGAACCGAATCGACGAATGTTAGTCAGGCACAGGCGCCGGATCCCCGCGCCGACTCACCCGCCGACTGATCCCTAGCCTCGTCCGAGTCCGACATCGACAGGTGGGCTGCCTCGCTAGGCCTCCAGTCATCCTTACCTCCAGGACACATGTCTGATAAGGCAGGGTCTTCGTCTGCAACGCCAACCGCATCAACACCGGCGCCAGTAATCCCAGATGAAGAGCTCGAGAAGCTGCTCAACCGCGAGGCGTCCGCATTCCAGCGCGAGCTCGAGGTCGAGCGTATCCTCAGCGCGTTCAAGCTCAAGTGCGCATGTCTCTCTTGCGAACGAGGTGCTCAGCTGCTGATACTCTGCTCTTTTGCGACAGTCCGTACGATATCCTTGACTTGACCGAGAGCGCGCGGCCGGAGGACATCAAGAGGAAGTACCGCCAACTCTCCCTCTGTGAGCATCACCGCTCGCCTGCCCAGAGTGCCGCTGATGAGAGACATTCTTCTCTGTACGCTGTCTGGAATGCAGTCATCCATCCTGACAAGACCCCACATGCTCGCGCGCCAGAGGCCTTCGATATCCTCAAGAAGGTGCGCCCAAATCCGCCCACGCCTCGTGTTTCCGCGCATACTAACTGGTGCCTTACTCAGGCTGAGAACGAATTGAGCGATGCGGCGAAGCGGGAGGAGCTTGACGCAGCGATAAAGCAGGCGCGCACGCTGTTACTGAAAGATCTGACTCTGCCGCCCACGACGCCTGACGACAGCCCCAAGCTGAAGGACCTGCGGCCGCCCTTCAAGCAGCAACTGCGCGCCAAGTCGAGAGAGCTTTTGATAGAGGAAGAGGTCCGGCGGCGCCAGTGAGTCCCTCATCCCCTACACCCTGCTGCGTCGTTTCGACGTGGTTCAATTCGTAGGGCGGTCAAGATGAACCTTGCCAACGAAGGCTTCGAGGCGCGCAAGAAGGACGAGGAGGTCTCTGTCAGGAAACGCAAGGCCGAGGATGACAAGAACTGGGAAGGTGCGTGTGCTTGCTCTCGCGCCAAAATACGTTCCTGACGTCGGCGCCAGAGAATCGCGAGCAACGTGTCGGCAGCTGGCGCAATTTTGCCAGCTCTTCAAAGAAGAAGAAGAAACAGAAGGCCGACATTCTCGGCTGATCGTCCGCGAGCTTGCGCAGTGTGTATTAAAGTTATTTGCTCTGCTGTCTATCATCCTGGTGTATTAATCGTGCTGTGTGAGCTGAGTAAACGATGGGGGGTTACATATCATAGGACTCAGGAGAGGATCGTAGATGTTTCGCTAGTCCGAAACCTCTATCACGTCATCGTCATCGTGCATAGAGAATCCCCACCGAGGGGGCACATTCTCAGCATCGTCGTCGTCGTCGTCCTCAATCTCGATGACATCGTCCGCCACTGGTGCTTGTGTTCTTTGCGTCCCGAGCGCCTTGTTCGCAATTTCGTCCACCTTCTCCCACACCTCCGGGTCCATCGGCACGTCCTCCCCAAAGTCGTAGTCCGAGCTCCCGTCTGCCCTCGGCGGCGACGCGTAAAGGTCGTCTTCGTCCGCCACTATGGCGGCGGTCCGCGGCGGCGAGAATATGCGCTCGGCGGCGAGTGTGCGCATAGACGAAGAGGTCTTGCTGGTGGCGTTGCTTGATGGTGGGGGCTCCAGGGAGGTACCCTGGCGCTGCTGTGCACTTGCGGGAGCTGCTCCCCTGGGTCGTGAGGGGCCAGCAATTGGAGATAGTGAGCGGGAGGGAGGGGAAGGGTTGCGTGGCGGAGGTCTTCGTGTGTTGGCAGGGGCGGGCTGTGGGGCGGCTGCGCGTGCAGGCCGGGGCGCTGGTGCAGGTGGGGGTGCCGGCGGGTCATGATGAGGAGGAGGGTTCATTGGGGGCAACTCAACATCGGGGCTGAGGTTGAGAGGCTAGTAAGCGCGCAAGCACACGAGCAATGCGGACAACTCGTGCTCACTTCAGTCGTATATGGAGACCTCGCAAGAAATTGTCCTCTCGGTTCACTTCGCGATCCGCTGTTTGGTGCCCCTTCATAATGACATTGCCGGGCTCGAGGAACGCAAAACCGCGCTTCATTGGCACATTTTTGAGCTGCATCTGGACAGGGAACGCGGCCCCATACAATGAGATCGTGCATCTTCCAGGTACTGTCCGCCTTGAGTAGTACAGTACCTTGTATCCCAGAGGCGTTTCGCCGAGCTCTAACTCCGGAAGTCTGCGGAACTCAATCGCGTTGAGCGTAGTGGTGCCGTCGCTCAGCTGCAAGCGCAACATCGACCGCGGGTAGCGCGGCACGGGTCCATCGTCCTCGCCGCCATCGTCCTCCGCGAGACCTGCGAGGTCTGCGCGGTCTAAGCGTGTCTGGCGCACGTTGTGTAGACTGAACGCGCTTTGCCCGATGTCGGTCATGTCGACGATCTCAACAAGGGTAGGTGGGCCGCGCAGATTGGTACCTGTGAGCTCGGAGACGTTGGCGGGGAGGCCGGTGCCGGAGACCATGGAGTCGGAGAGGTCGGACTGGAGGAGCTGCGCCTCGACTTGGTCCCGGATCGCGGGCATGTCTGTGGCTGGGTTGAGTCCGCACTCGGTGGAAACCCAGTTGTAACACGCGTCAAGCCACTCCTAAGCAGCAACAACAAGTCAGAGATTGCGTTTCTGGGGCACGAGAGAATGTTACCCTGTCGACTTGAGGCTTTGGATATGTCTGAGCCAGCCACTGCACGAGCTGAGGAGGTACCATGGCGGCGTGATGTGTTGACAAAATATCAGACTGCAGTTGCTTTAAAAGACAAGTCTGTGATGCTAGGAGTAAGGAATGATAGTGAAAGGAGCAAGGTAAACTTGAAGCTTGAAGGCGGCTTCCGACAAGTCGCGCGACGCGACGCGCTCTGCAAACAGCCGACACCACGTGATGTCGGACATAGAGCCGAAGACAACGGTCACGGTGACGCCTCCAGAGTCCGTCCTCTTACCAACTGCTTGCACTCTGCACGGAGTCCCGCTCTCGTCCGCCTAGCGCTACAAAAAGACGATGGATGCGCACCCAAGATGCTCCCAGCTTTGAGACACAAGCTGCGCACAACCGTCAGACGTCGAATGGTGTCTACCGGTCCCAACACCGGGTCTGCACATGCAGTCAAACTCCCGCGACTCCCGGTGCCCGACCTCCAGCGCACCCTCAAGAAATATGTGCAGTCGCTTACTCCGCTGCTACTGGAGGAGGAGGCGCGCGGAGGGCCTTCGGCCGATGCCTCGCTGGAGACACGGTTTCGGTGGGCGACGGAATTCGAGCAGGGTGCCGGAGCGCAATGTCAGCAGCGCTTGATCGGTGAGCCCGATACAATTTCATCAGTATCTCTGCTCATTGGCACCACAGAGCTCGACCGGTCGTCTCCGCACAATTGGCTTGACGACAATATCTGGCTGAAGAAAGCGTACCATGAATGGCGCGCACCGCTGCTCGTGAACTCGAACTGGTGGCTAGCCTTTTTCAATGACACAACCGTACCGGGGGACGTTCTCCGCGGACATTCGCCCTCGACTGCTTCAGGAATCAATGCGTGGCAGATCCGACGGGCTGCATGGTTAATTCATAGAACTATAGAATTCAAAGACAAATTAGAGCGGTATGTCTTCGCGCTGGCTCCTCCATTTTTCCACTCTGATATGCAATAGACAAGAATTATACCCTGATACCACTCGTACAGGTGATTGTCGTTGGGGAGGCTCGACGATTTGCTGACCTGCTGCCAAGGCATCTGGTTCCGCGAGACGGTCGCCAAGATGTTCCACGTCTGCCGCATTCCCCAAGTTGGCTGTGATACCCTAGCCCCACGGCCTGTGTCGTCCTCCCCGGGTGCTCGTAATGTCTTAGTGATGGTCCACGATTGGATGTACACTATACCGGTATATGATGAAGACATGTCCGCTTCAAGCCTAGCCAGCATCGAGCGGCGACTCCGCGCGATCGTCTGGGACGTTTCTCAGCGGTTGCATAATGGCAAGGCGGCCGTCGCAGTTGGTCTTTTGAGTGCTGACGAAAGAGACCGCTGGGCGAAGGTGCGAGAATCAGCTATTTGTTTTCCATTCTGCTCGCAACTGACGCAGTGTTAGAATCTCCAACATCTACTTTCGCTTTCTTCCCAAAACGAGCAAAATTTCGAAGCTATAACGCAAGCCGCCTTCGCCGTCAGCCTCGACGCGCACACGCTCGGCTCAACAACACCATCCTCTGCCCCACCCCCGGCACTCGAGTCACGCGAGGAAATCGATTTCCATTTACAAAACATCCGTTCCTCGCACAATGCGCACAACCGATGGTTCGACAAGGCGTACACGCTCATAGTCGAGTCGAATACGCGCGCCGGCGCCATGGGCGAACACTCCCCTTGCGATGCACTCGTACCGAGCATCGTCGCCGAGTACGCTATCGTGGAAAGCATAGATGCAGCAGCATTTGAAGATGCCGTGCCCAAAGAAGTGTCTGGTGCTGATGCGGGGGTTGGTGGTTGGGAGAGGCTAGAGTGGGTCGTCGATGGGGCGATTGTGGACGAAGTGCGTGGCGCCGAGGCGCGAGCGCAGACGCTTATCGCAGACTCGGACGACAGCGTGCTGTGGTTCACGGACTATGGTGCGGATTGGATGAAAGGCTTCGGTGGGTCTTCAGAGCGCGCTGTCAGACAGTAGTGACCTTTCACTTACTTGCGATGATTTTCAGCTCGACTATCCCCGGATGCGTACGTCCAGATGGCCCTCCAGCTGGCATGGTACAAGACACGCGGCACGTTCACCGCGACGTACGAGACCGTCCTGACGCGCGTGTTTGACCGCGGGCGGACTGAGACCATCCGCACACTCACAGCGGACAGTCGGGCGTTCGTGCTCGCAATGGTCGACCCCACCACCTCTGTGAGTTGGCCTTGACTCGTGCCCGCATCCTCGCACATGACTTATTGTACTTAGGCGACAACACGACACCAGCTCCTGACTCGCGCCATCCAAACGCACACCGGGCTGACGCGTGAGGCCGCCACTGGGAAGGGCATCGACCGGCACCTGCTCGGCCTTCGCCTTATGCTTCCCCCCGGCGAGCAACCTAAACTATTCAAAGACCCTATTTTCGAGCAGAGTCAGAGTTGGAAGCTCAGTACAAGCGGCCTCAGCGCGGGCCATCTGTTCCGCGGAACTGGGTGCGTTGTCTTCGCGCTAGCGAGCTCATCGTGCGCTTCACTGACAAATACTTACGGGTCTAGCTTCGGTGCTTCGTATCACGACGGCTATGGGATCAACTGTTCGTGTCTTGTAACTGTTGGCTATGGTTCGATTGCTCGCTGACGTCGGCTCTGCTCTTACCCTCAGATCTTTCGGGCCCGGATATGATCAAGTTCGGCATTGAGTCGAAGCACTCATGTGCCGAGACGTCGACTGCCGGTTTCCAGGCGGCACTTGTCGACGCGCTCCGCGAAATGAAGGCCATATGCATGCCACAGCTGTTTGCTACCGACACCCCGGTCATCGCACACTTATAAACCAACGCCAATAAACCAACGCCAATTTGTTGGAAATCTCGCTACAGGTAAGAGCCGGGCACTATGTCGTACATGTAGCCTCCTGCCCCAATCATATCACACCACCCTTCACCTCTTGTTGCACCCTCCTCAAGCCATCAGGAGAAGTTCCCAGTCTGGAGGTCCTTCATTGTGATCCATGCATTCTCGCCTAGCTCAGCTGCCATCTTGCCTACCAGGGACTGGGATCCCTCTCTCCCAGTGAGGAAAGTTTTGCTTGAGACAATGTACATGCCTCGCTGGCAGCGAGTGAGCATTACATTTGTTCGGCGAAGGTTATTGAGGAATCCAAGGCCTCTTGAGCGAACCAAGGAAATAATAATGTAGTGTTCCTCATTTCCTATAAAGCTGTGTATGAGCAAATGAACATACAGAATGAAGTAGAATTAGAGAGTACCTTGGAATGAGTCAACATTGAAGCACTTGTCTTGCCAGTCAAGGCCACTTTCTTGAAGAGCCTTCTCAAGTATATTTCTCTGCCCATCATATGGAGTGATAATTTTGTAGGGCTTTTCTTCATCTTGCAGGTGTTGTGCTATGTGCAAGATGGCTGCAGCTTCTTCTTCATTCTACTCAATGTCAGCTCATCATCCCATAAGTCATTTAGACAGAAAGATATCACACACCTTCCAGCTGGTACCTAGGTGTTTTTCTGAACTGTTTTCAACATCTACAAACCAGCAAGCTGTAGTGTTTGAGGAGATAGGGTGTAGGGGGTTGGACAGAAGCTTGTCATTGTAGACATGCTTAGATATAAAGCCTCCAATTTTAGGAGGCATACGATCTGAGAGAATGAGATTAAATACTGATGCTCTGAGACTGAAGGAAATAATTTACATTGAGTATCAAGAAATATAGCAGATTTTCTGAGATGTTCAATCTCAAAGATACTTTGCAAGGTATCAATGTTCTCCCTCCCAAAGGGAGGTACTATAAATCAATTCAGATCAAAGCATGCTCACAAGTATAAGATCACTCACACTGTTTATCATCACCAATGAAACAGACCTTTCTGATAGTCTTGAAAAGAGTGAAGAGGTTGACATAGTCACCAACTTCAATCTGACTGGCCTCATCAATAACCACAGTAATGACAGGCACCATGGTGGTGAGGCCCAGCTGGCGCAGTCGTGTATTTGAGATCATACTGAGAGTGCAGAGGATGACTTTAGACCCATCAAGCATCTTGTGAAGCTCAGATTGGTTCTTGGGGAGCTCATTTGAGCGAACGGTGTATTTTTTGATCTTGAGGTATAGGTGCTCATGCCTATCAAAGGAAAAGCACTTGATAATTTGCCCAAAAGAAATAGTACAGAAGAAATGACTCACCAGTCATACTGAAAGTCTTCAGAGACAAGAAGGCGCCACTTTGTGAATCCCAGGTTGAGCAATTTCTCTGCTATATTCTTCACAGCCATATTGGACTGAGCCATGAGCCAGATGCCCTTCCTCCCAGCTTCAATAGCAGATACCACATAGGTAGCAATAACTGTTGTCTTTCCACTGCCAGGAGGGCCTTGAGAGATGGTAATGCGAGAGTCGGGGGAGGCAGAGAGCATATGCTCTATGGTTGTGGTTTGAGACGAATTGATGGGATAGTTGGGGTTATGAATGATAGAAATGGGGATCAAGGCAAGAGGTGGGGGCTGATATATATCAGGCCAAGTGACTGCATCAGCAGTTAGCCAGATGCTCTGCATCCAAGGGTCATCCAGAATTGGTCGTTGACCCTGAAGCATGTTCAGGACAAGTAAAGCACGTTGAACCTCAGCCTGAGTAGGATCTCCTCGACCAATAGTGATGATAGAGGTGATTTCCATCCCAGATAGGTCATTCCCTGCATCAACCCTAGAGGATCGACCAGCTACTTTGGTAGTCTGACCTGGGAGAGAGAATGCCCCACTAGAATTGTTTCCCACTGTGACTTTAACTCTCTGCAAGGCATTTCAGATATGTCTTCAATAATCATGATATAGAAGAAAACTTACCTGGTTTGATCCATGGACACGAGTCTGGTAACGACTAGATGTTGCCTGGATTTCCTGCTTTCTATGATTCCAGCCAGCCTTCACCTCATGAGTGACAGACTGAGGCTTCATTTGGTCTAGACGCTGGGTATCATAGGCAAGGTGTTCAAGGAATGCAATGGCCTAGCACATTTCAGAGTAAGCAAAATGCACAGAGATATGATATGATTTCAACTTACTTGGTTTGGTATTTTCTTGGTATCAACCTTTGGGACTGCATCAAAGAGGCTTTGAAGCTCATCCTTGTCTATCCCAGAAAGATAGGTGCACAGCCAGGCCCGCTGAATGACAGGTGCAGCTTGTTTGGGATCATACAGAATATTGTCGAATAATGTGGTGATATTGTCAGAGTAGACAAGCTCCGGATCACCAACAGCAAATTGGACTGAGGCAAGGGGAGTGCGGGACTTGAGACGAAGGGCAGACTGGATGTCAGTGCCCTCAGTGATGTGCAGTTGGTGGTGATGATGAAGCAGAAGGCATAACGGAGCAATATCAAATGCATAGAGGCGGCAGTCAGGGTGGCATAGCAGCTCCTCCTCGAGAAAGAGGCGGCCCTGACGTGCCTGAGGTGATGGCTCGGATTTCGCGCTCTTGAAGATGACGAGCAGGACGCGCGAGTCATATCCGATCGCGAGCGCCGGGATGCCACCCGATGCAGAGTAGGCGGGCGCGAGCCCAACACGACGGGGGGAGTTCGGGGTAGGACCAAAGAGCCAGGCAAGCTCCTCTGGAGTGAGGTTCGCTTCCTTCACGGTCTTGACGCGGATAGGCGGGATGAGTTCGTCGACGCAGTTCTGCTCGAAAGTCAGGATGTCATCGGCACCGCCGCCGCGGTTGCCCCTGCGAGAGCGCATAGTTGGGTAGATAGAAGTGTCACAGAGACGACGAGAGCGGCGGTTCGACAATGAGGGCGGCGCAGTACACCGAGGGCGACGTCGTCGCTGGACAAGAGAGCAACGTCGTTATCGATGGCTTCAAAGGCGCCGGCGACAGCCGGACAGACGTGCTTCGCCCTCACACGACGCTGCGCAGTAGTTTGGGGAACAAAGGCATTGGAAGCCGGGCTGCGCCAACGCAGCAGAACAAGGATGGGATATGATCGTCACGGTCGCACGATCTCAAGATTTTGAGTACAATATCATTATATATGCGCTACATGCGAGCCTCGACATCAAGCCTACCAATTCAGAACTTGTGGCCACGAAATCCATGCCTCGTCACCGCACTCTGACGCGAGCTTGCCAGCAAGAGAATCAGCGCCTACGCCACTGAGGAAGGCCCTGCTGCTGCATATGATCATGCCTTGTTTGCAACGCGAGAGCATGACGTTCGAGCGGCGAAGGTTGCTGAGGAAACCGAGCTTCTGCGATCGTACAACGGAGATGATGATATGATCATCTTCATTGCCTGCAGCAATGGTGCATTAGCACGGGAGGGAAGATGATTGCGCCCGGCCTACCTTGGAACGAGTCGACGTTGAAGCACATATCTTCCCACGGAATCTGCGCACTCTTCAATGCATTTTCGATGAGGTTGCGCTGCGGGTCATATGGCGTGATGACCCTAAATGATTTCCCCTCCTTGTGAAACCTGCGCGCGATCCGCACGACGGCTTGCACTTCATCGTGATTCTGTTGTTGACGCCACGCTGTCAGCCAGGTAGTCACAGAGGCAACCTGTGGCACTCACCACCCAGCTATGTCCAGACGACTTTTCGACGCCTTTGTGCACGTCAACGAAACGGCAGACCTTCCAGGACGCCAGCTTGTGATCAGTTTGGAGTTCGCCCTCGTAAACGTGTCTCGAAATGAATTGGCCGATAACTTGAGGCATGCGATCTGTGCAGTATATTCAGCAAGAGAAGTGCTAGCAAGACATGACTCATTGCGACCGCAACTCACATTGAGTGTCCAAGAATATGGCGTTGGCTCGAAGGTTGGGAACCTCGAATATGCTCCGGAGGCCAGGGATGTCTTCTTGGCCAAAGGGCGGCACTGTCGCCAGCTGTTAGCGCGACGTTCGAAAGTAAGGATGCGGGGAGCAAGCGTACGCTGCTTGTCGTCGCCAATGAATACTAGCTTCTCCAGATAGCGGAAGTTGTTGATGAGTGGCAAATAGTCGCCGATCTCAATTTGACTGGCTTCGTCGATAATGACGGTCTTCACTGGGAGTAGGCGGGTGAAGTGACCCATGTTATCACTCGAAAGCATGCTGAGGGTGCACAGCACCACTTGCGCGTCCAGCAGCTGCCGCTCCGCGCCAATGATATTTTTAGCGAAGTCACTGGAGACTATTACTTTTGGCTCTAGCACTTCGTACAGATGCTCGTGCCTGCAAACTGCATCAGTGGAACGACGAGAGGGTACACATAAGAGGCCGCACCAATCAAAGTGGAACTCTTTCGACACCAGGATGCGGAACTTCCTGTAACCTACACGGGCCAGTTTCTCTGCGATATTCTTGACCGCGACGTTGGAGTGAGCCACCAGCCATACGCTCCGTCGTGGATCGTTGACAGAGATGGTGCAGACAGTCGCCGCGATGACGGTGGTCTTTCCCGTTCCGGGTGGACCCTCAATAGGGGTGACCTTGTCGGACGACAAAATCGCACACACGGCAGCTTCTTGCGAGCGGTTGAGTGGGGACGGAAAATGAATGGTGGGAGTTCCAATGTCTTCGCTTCTTTGAGGGAGCTTCGAGTACCAGATTGCTTGGAAGAAGGCGTTGTGGTCCAGCGTTGTTCCTTGGTGGAACGCAAGCCAAGCAATGTATTGGCGCTGTGTCTCTGCGTTGGTCAACGGATCCTTACCGACGGTCTTGATAAATATTCGAGCGCCGACGACCGTCGCAACATTGATCTCGGCTGCCTTTCCATTCACTCGAACAACACGTCCTTGTCGCGCAGATTTATCGTCGTTCGGTTTCGTTGAGACATGAATTATCTGAAGATGATCGAAGGCGTGAGTAGGCAAACAGTAGAAGCGATTACGCGCACCTGTCCTGATGACGGTCGAAGACGAGATTTGTAGCGATCACATTGTACCTGAAGCTTGCCATCCTTGTAGGTGAAGTCCGGCTTGACGTCGTTCTTAGTAACCACAGGCTTCAGCGCATGTTTCCGGTCCGCAGACCGGACAGTCTCGGAAAGGGCAAGCAGGAACTGAATGAATACCCAACACGCTTAGCATGCATCGTGCAACAGCGCAAGAGAAAGCTCGACACACCTGGGGACGAAGCCTAGCCGTATCCACCTTTTTCGCCTGTGAGATCACTGCAGGGCCTTGTTCGCAGGCTAGTTGAGATAGAAGCCATGCCCGAAGACCGACTTCTTCGGGCTTATCGAATTTATCGGTCCCGAATACGCGCTGAAGAGCGGCTTTGTCCACCCTCTCTTCTCCAAGACATTTCAAGAGGAACGGAAAGGCGTCAAGCTTGTGGTCGACCGAAAGCGATAAGACATCGAAAGCATTTCTGAGCGGCTGACCGTTGAAGTCGAGGTAAAGTCCAGCCGCAAGTCGGTCGGCGCGCAGGACCACTTTGCATACTGATTTGTCGGCGAGGATACTGCTCAACAGGTCATGCAGCTTGCTGTGTTTCTTCCTTTTGTGCGGACTGCTGGGAAGACGTACGACCAAAGCCATGGTCGGAGTTGCGAGGGCGAGGGCGACAATACGACAATGAGATCCGTAGGCGGGGGCTACTGCAATGCAGTTGCCTACTGACGATGCAAGAATAGTACTGCATATGCCAGAGTCCAGGCTGGTCCCATGTCGGACAATGATGCGGACAGGTCGATTGGGCTTGATGTTCTTGAGGATGGTCTGCATGAGGAGGAGATCACGGTCGGCGGCGGCCATGATGCAGCGACGGAGGGCAAGAAGGTTTGGAGAGCGGGATTGCGCCACTGAGGATGAGATACGCCTCCATATAAGCCCCAGAATTCTACGTCTTGACGTCCCGGCTAAAAGAAAGCAAATATCAATGTTGCGGGCGGCCTTATCATCGTCAAAGGCCAATTCGAGTGGCGTGAGCGGCGCCAGGCCGCATGCGCCGCCAAGAAAGTGCTCTTATGTGCATGAAAGGACTCTAGTTGGGCATTCCGCAGCATCAGATCCGCACAGAACGTTTCAAAGGAAAACAAGAAGGTTGACGGACGGTGGAAGCCTACAGGCTACCATAGACGCCTGGCGCGAGTCGTGTTCGTCACATAATATTTAGTCACGTCCCGTTACTTACAGGCGCGTCTTTGCCCATCGACCACTTCGTTCACCACGCACGTCCACTGCCCGAGCTCGTAACGCGTAACTTGTTTACTTGCGTCTACCCGTCAGCAACTCGATGGCAACCCCTATAATCGTCGGTGTCGGCGCCATCGCAGCAGCGCTTGCTGGCCGCCACCTAGTCCGTACCGGTGTCATTGGCGGCAAGAAGGCAGCAGATCAGTGGGTGAAGGGCGGCTTCAAAGCCAAGATGGACAGGAAAGAGGCGGTAGCCATCCTTGGCTTGAAGTACGTGGACCTTCGTCGATATTGGTGTCGTCGCTTATTACGCATCAGGGATGGCCCTCAGCTGAAGCTGAAACTCAAGGACGCACACCGGCATATCATGCTTGCCAACCACCCAGACCGTGGAGGTGCCCCCTACCTAGCGAGCAAGATCAACGAGGCGAAAGACTTCCTGGAGAAGGAGTTGAAGTCACGATAACCAGATGCACATGTGGCTCCTCTACCTGTACGCTCCTCATCAGACGACGCGTTCTCCCGCCGCTTACCGAATACACCCACAGACGTATAATCACTGTATCCACTAGAGTTCTCTAATCCAACCCGTCACCTTTCACTGCTATGCTTATCCCGACGGAGACTGAACGTACACGTCACTTCCCCGTACGGCGCGTTGCAATGGCAATCCACGGCGTGTTATTGATCCTACTGTGCGCGAGAGCCGCCGTATGACTTTGCGCTCTTGCTCATCGTTCCTCGGAGTGCAACCATGCTGACTAAGCCCAATTTCGTCGCTCGTCCGAATCTGCTGCTCTCCCGAGTCCTCCCACTCCGACATTGTTTTCAGACGTCTTAAGACATGAGTGACTCCGAATTGGAACCATCGCGGCTCGGTACGAAAGCTCAGTGAGTAGACATGCACTTCAACAGATCCAGTGCTCGTCTTACCATAGCCATAGCTGGGACTCCGTGTACGAGCAAGAGATAGCCAACTTCGAAGACACAGGAGATGAGGGCGAGATCTGGTGAGTTTCTCTCAAATCGCAGCTAGTAGCCAAATTGAACCGATCTGCTGGAGATCTGCAGGTTCGGCGAGGACAGTGTAGAAAAGATGATAGACTGGGCGCTCGAGAACATTCCGCCTGCCTGGGACCTCAGCATCCTAGAAGTCGGCAGTGGCAACGGCACGCTTCTCTTCGCGCTCGCCGAAGCTGGATACAGCGTTTCATATCTCGCGGGTATCGACTATAGTGCCGACGCGGTGAAGCTCGCGCAGATGATCGCCGGCACTCGCGGCGTGGAGAAAATCAGGTTCTCGCAGTGCGATTTTCTGGCAGACGTGCCGGCACCACCACTGGCGAAGACAGAAACTGTGGGGGGCTGGGATCTGCTGTTGGATAAGGGGACATACGACGCGATCGCCCTAGGGGAGAAGGATGCAGAGGGCAGGTCTCCGGCGGCTCCGTATCCTGAGCGCGCAGCGAAGCTGATAAAGGATGGAGGATTCTTCTTGATCACTTGTGCGTGCCCGTCGTCATCATCATGCCTCTCGTACTCATCTTTACCTTCCATCTAGCATGTAACTTCACCGAAGAGGAGCTGAAAGCCGCGTTCGCCACGCCAAAGACGGGTTTGAAATACCAGTGAGTGGCGATCCGTGGTTGCCTCGACTCTCTGCTAAGTTATGTACAGCTCGCGAGTCAAGCACCCATCGATTTCTTTTGGCGGCAAGAGCGGGAGTGTCTACGCGACCGTCGCTTTCCAGAAATCTGTATGATCGCGGTTGGAGTTGGCTCTACAATGTCGATACGATGTCGACGCCTGTCCGTAATGTCTCGACGGCGACACCACTTGCCCACGCCATGAATACATTCTCCGGATCCTCTGCATCTGTCAATTTGAACGCGCGCGACAGGAAGTACGCCAAACCCGCGGCTAGTGTCTCTATGCGCGTAGCCTTGATGAAGATCTCCTCCAGTGCGCTCTTCTTCCTCGTAAGAGGCAGATCTTTCGTATCGGAGCTGAGAACTGGCGCCGATGACTGGCTGTTGAGAAAGAGATGTCGATGGAACTCGGTCATAAACTTCTGTGTCTGGGGTTTGAGACTTGTGAAGTCGACGGGCTGAGACGCGATTGTGAGCCGGACGCCATGAGTAGGCATATAAAAATAGCAAACGCACCTTGTAGATCGCAAGAGTCACGCAATCTTTCGCTGCCCACCATGCGTACGCCTTCGCCACATTGCGCATTCGAGTCGGAGAGACAGTTTTGACGTTGAAACCGCCATCGTCATCCTTGAGTGACTTGATGATCTCCGCGCCTCCAACACTTGTTTCCCCAAGATCGCGCAGGAAGTCCCACAGACAAAATTGGAGCGTGACCTTGTACGAGTGCGACGTTTGGCAAAGGCGCTGGCAAACGAAAGCGTAGTATGGGTTGTAGGTTTTCTCCTACAAACAAGCAAAGCGTCAGTAGGCACATTGTCGATGCGGGAAGACAAGTCTCACGTTGCCGCAGCAGTGCAGGATGACACGCACGACTTCCCTTTGCTGAACCTCCGTGAGACTCAACTGCGCGAGGCGTTCACAAGCATCGACGAAATCCTGCACAAGGGTGAGCATGCCAATCGTACATCATCTCGGATCGCGCACATCACTGCTCATGAGAACGACGAAAATGTTGCGCCTGACGTCGGTGTTCATACCCTGCTTCTTTGCTAGCTTGAGCAGAGCGTTCTCCGCAGCATGGTCTGCGGAGGGCGCATCTGGCCGATTCGCGGTAGCCTGGCGATCGACGAGAGGGTCTCCGCCCCAAGCTGCGCCGACAAGCCACCACTTCCCTTTGCTTTCGGCAGAGTGAAGGTCATCCAAGGTAACGCGCAGCGGCTCGTTGGACGCGACTGCCGCGGACAGGATGAAACACCGCACAGCGAAGATGTCAGGTGTGCCTACCTTGTCGTCTCTTGGCCAGTCCAGACAAGAACTTCTTCATGCGCTCAACAGCGTCCCCACCCGCATGCTGGGTAGCCGACCGCTTGATTTTGTTGTTCTTGAGGTTGATCAGTGTCTCGATCATGAACTGCGTCCGCGAGCTGCACATGGTGAGATTACGGATGAATTTCGCATGGTAGACACTACCTCGACGCTTCTTGGCTACCAGAAGTTTTGTTTTGGACAATCTGAACGACATCCTTTAATGCTGAAGGGTCATCTTGACGAAGTTGTTGTCCAGAATCTGTGATCGATCAGCAAGTGCAACATCGTATACTCGTGGTCACTTACTTCGCAAGAGCTTCAGAAGTAACTCGACAGAGAACTCTGTCAGCTCTTTGTCGAGCAGGCCCCGAATGACATCGTAGATGAGGATGCAGGAGATAACCTGAAAATTGTAGAGCTCGGAGAGGAGAACAATCAAGTTCGAGCACTCTTTTCCTCGGGTCTCGTCTTCCCGCGGTGTGACTTCAGTACCCAGAGAGCTGTAGTGCCGCTCATAAGACGATACAACGTTCTGCACGAAGTACGCAGCTTGGAGCATGTCGTCAAAAGGTGAAGCGGAAGGAAGGAAGTCAGCACAGCGTACCAAATTCGATGCCTATGACTTTATGTAGGCTGGCAATGAACGCGGCATGAAGGACGACATACGAGTCGAGCAGGATAGAGTGTGCGGATATGCCATCAATGATGAGGGATGCGATTAAGGAAGTGACATCTGGACGGTGATAAGCGACGTGCGTGGACGACGTATGTAGGCGCATACTGACCATGGCGTCGGTTCTGTCTGTACAGCTCCTCGACGTCGGAAAGGATGCCGACAATGTTCTGTTCACTCAACCTGTAGAACCACTGAACGGAGTGACCTCTGATGATGTGAGGTGACATACGCACCGATTGAGAAGACCCTTCAGCTGCCTTGATAGCTTGGCGAGCTTTTCAGAGTCTTCTTCGCTAGGACCCTTGTCCCTGAGATGCGGAGGAACATATCGCACAGCTGAAGGTATAAATGAACTTTCCACGAGTAATTATGATAAGGTGGGCGTACCAGACGTACCAGACGCTGCAAGGGCAGCAGGTCCCGCATCCGCTGCATAACTCTTGTCTGGCTCTGCCATTCCCGTATGGTCTCCACCGGAACCTCCGATACCACTCCATTCCTCCTCTGATTCAACATCTTCACCAGTTTCATCAGTCAGGCCGGCTGTGTCCCTATCGTCTGCTGCCTCAGAATCCGACGGCTGAGCATCAGATTGAGGGGCCTATGCCCGACGTGAGTCGACCACTTGAACAGCCACGAGCGTACTCACCTTAAATGGGCGTCCTATTGCATCTAGATCCTGTAGCAAATCTGCAAAGGGTATCAATTGTGCGTCTGCATGAAGATGAATGCTAGCGCACCTCCGAGGCCATCCTCGTCAAATTCTTTGCTCCAAAGACCACCTTTCTTAAACTTTGAACCAGATCCAAGAAGTCCTTCAAGATGGGCGATGTATTTGTCTTCGACTTCCTCTTGCTGCGTACGAGGTATTGTCGGTGCCGCGTACCGACTGGAGAGCTGTTCTAAGGCGCTCTTGGACTTCCTTGGACGCGCGGTCTTGACATTCTCTGTGTTCTCTACCCGTGATATTGAGACGGCCTTTGCAGATGATTGTGGTATTTCTGGCTTCCGAGACAAGGTCGCAGATTGAGGACGCTCCGGAGGGTCTAACTTCGTCCTCTTCCGACTCGGAGACTCCGGGTGGTCGGAGTCAGCCTGGCGCTTTGGAGGCCGGGAGGTCGACGAGAAAAAAGATGCTTTCCTGTGTTTCTTGTCGGAACGTTCCTGCTTTCTGGCCTCCTTTCGTGAGACTTTTGGCCGGCCTGGTTTTCCTCGGGACCGCGTCGACTCATCTAGCTTTCTAGCATGAGCATGGAGATAGGAAGCAACCGTTTGGAGTACCTTTCTCGCTACCTATGCGTTCGATGATACTTTGAGGAAGGCGGATTCCAGACCGAGAGCCCATGGGGAGAATTTTCGCAGATCTCGGCGCAAAGAATGAGTGGCCCGAATAGGCTGTATTTGGTGTTGTTGTGCAAAGGCTTCCAGAAATAACAGGACACAACAACGCCGGTCGTCCGAGTTCCCTTTGTGAGTCCGTACTTATCTTGCTGGTCTCACTCATTTTATTCAACTTAGTTCATAGTTCATATTAGATCCATGGGCGAAGACAGGAAATCAATCACTAGTTGTACCTGCACGTGTGATACACTACGATCTACGATGCCACCTCCGGGTTTGACACACTGCAAGTAGGATCCAAATTAGTCACGTCATTAAACATAAGTACTGTGGAAGTTTCCTACGTAATGGACCAGATGAAGCATTCAGAAAGTGGAAGACAACCAGCTTGAGATCCTCCGGGAGGAACTGAATCGAAACAGCTCGAAGCCGCTTCGAAACTCCAATCCACCTGGAAGAGCTTAAGTACGAGAGGTCAATGGACGTACAGTTGATGATACGCACAAATGCTCCGTAGTCAAATTCGTATGGGGTGTTCGAGTCGTCGTTGAAGACAGAATATAAGCAAGTAGCGACGCCCACCTCTACTGAGGAGAATGGCGGGATCACGAAGGATCCACCTGAGAGTGCTCACAACATATGTACAGTGATTGGCTTCAATGTCGGAAGGACTCACTTAATCCACTCATAAACGTGTTGATACTGTCGCAATCCGTCATATTGGGTGGCGTTGTACCAAATTTGTCACAGGACAAATGAGCACCTACAGGAAATCTAAGCAATTCGTCGGAGAGACACTGACAGATCAAGGGAACTTACAAGTACCACAGCCAGCTCCTGATTGACGTTTCTCCACTGATACATCAGGAATATCAATGCGAGCTTGGGGGCAAGACCTCGTCACTATCTGCAGTTCCCTGTCGACGTGCACCACGGTGGATCGAGTTACCACCTCGCCTCCGGGGCAGGGCTCGCGCATGGCACGAAGAGCTAGCAATCGTCAGCCGCAATTGGGAGGCTGCAGCAAGTGCATCAGCTACCAACGGCACCGTGGACGAGGGCCAAAGCAGTGATAGGAGAGGCAAGACAAATGACACGAGCGGGCTTCATTTCGTTGGGGAAAATGGACCGGCTCATGTCTTAAGTACTCGCAAGACGGTGTTCTGGGCTCACTCGTGTAGTCGCTGGCCCCAACATCTGTCAATATTGTGAAGGCTCGGCTTTTGTGCGAATCAGCACGGCATACCGAACTCTGTTATCCGGAAGATTGCATGGGCCGATGCACGTCCGCCGACTGACCAGTTCGCCCTATTTTTGTTCATGAGAAGTCTTGCATGTAGGCCGAGGCGGAGACTCGACCAACTCTCGGCGTCGGAAGAACATTAGCATCAGTAATGTGGCGCGCAAAGAAACAAGAAATATATGACATTGTTGTGCGAGAGGTTCTGAGAAGCACGATTCTAGTCGACACCATGCAGAACATACGTCACTGTCGAGCTCCTCCAAAGACCTTTTCTTGGTACACGGGTGCCGTGTAGCTCAAGAAGACGCCGGACCAAAGACCCTGAAGGCGATTGTTGTCAGCCAGTATTGAACCGATGGCAGGGTCGACATACTCAATGAACCAGGCGAAACAAGTTGCCAAAGGCAAGCAAGTTGCAGCCGTGCCTGCAGGCGGACTGGTGCCAGTGCAGGATTCGATGGCTTCGAGGCCCCAATTCCCCTACGATGCGTCATGCTCTGATTCCATGCAACCGCGACGAGGAAACGTACGAAATTTTGATACGGGAAGTCATACGATGTCGTAAGTTCGTTGGAGAGGGAAAAGGTACACGTATCATAACGCGCTTGGAGCACAGAATTCGGTGGGAGCGTGACCTGTCCCGCTGAACGAGATGATCAGGGATGTCAGCGGCAGCTGACAGTACTTGACACCCACGGATTGCGACAATCGCATCACGATTCGCTTGACAATCAGAGAAGGTCGGCTCTTGGTTGAAGTTCTGGCACGACATGTGTGCACCTATGGGCTTTGGTAAATACCGCAAGTAAAGGTGCGTAAAGGAAACTCACAAAAGCCACATCCCGAGCCCGCCTGGCGTTTTTCTAGCGACGATGGCGCAGTTACGTTGACCAAGCCGGGACAAGACTTTGAGACGAAGTGTATTTCTTTGCCGTCGCTGCTCGTGAACGTGGACTGGCTAAGCACTTCGCCACCCAGACAAGCCTTTCTTAAACTTTGCGCAGCTGCGGAACGGATGGGTCGTCAGCTCAATCATGTACGGGACAGCATGTTGAAACCCTGCTCACCAGCATCGCTGCCAACAAGCATCAAGCCGACGGCGGCAATAGGAAGATACGTAAACCTCATACTACCGCAGTCGGTGAGGAGAGCAGGAGAACCTGCCGTCTGAATCGTCGGGTTGCTCGTTTAAATGCACTGAAGAGTACGGGAGCGGCTGCGGAGTCGGTATACTTAATGCCATACTGCCCATCGACGTCCGGACGACGATGCCTCCGATGATGCCTGGCAACATTGCCGTTCCCAGATAACGCATTGCTTCTGAAATGTCATGCTGTGGATTTTGCACGGCGATGAGATGCGTGCCGGCCGTGAAGATGGTGGTCATGTGTGCCTTAGTGTCTAGTCACGGTTGCAGACTTGCAGTGACCAGAGCTCCACATGGCAAGGAACGTTCGGCAGCGCTGGAAAGCGCCTTGGCTATCTCGATCATTGACCTGCGAAGGTGTAAGGACGACATGACGATTCAGACGAGGGTAAAGATCTGTAAAGATCGGTCGATCGGCTCCTCGCTCCGTGATGCAAGAGACCACGACACAATGCCCATGCGAATCGGACAGCACGCAAGGGGAAGAGGGGCCATTCTGGTTCTTTGGGAAGTCAAGATGAGTGGAGATACAGCTGGGCTAGTCACAGTGAGGGCGCACCATCGTCGGTCGTCACTCCACTGCCACATCCGCATGCTCATGCCAATGCTCATGGTATAGCCGATACCAGTGGTTCTACGCGTGCAGGTTGCTCGAGTCTTACGATAGGATGTGTACCTATGCACGAGAGAGTTGGTGTGTGAAGTTCGGCTGGACAAAGGCGCGGCCGGAGCGGCGAAGTCTCGCGAGGGGCGCTCGGCTTTTGCCGGGCACTCACACGGCAGTACACTGTAAGTACAGCAAAATCGTATTTTCGTCGCTCTACGCTACGGTATCACACGCATGGAAATCTCACGAGAATCAGGAGCTCAGTGTTCCAAAAACGCTGGGGGTATCTGTCAGTGGGCAGTTCATCTGAGGAAGGTGACAAGCGCACTCAATCGTCCAGGCAGAACAAGTGACTAGAGGAAGACACGTCGCAAATGTTCCCATAGGTGGATTAGCAATGTAGCAATTGGAGAAGGCGTCACCGCCGAAAGTGCCCTGTGATGGCATGTGAGCAATGGCAAGGTAAATCTGAACATTCCCGAAACGCACGAAATTCTGGTAAGAAAAGTCATAGGGCTCATCCAATTCATTGTACAGGGCGAAAGTGCACGTCCCATGAATCGATTCGATCACTGCAGAGGGCGGCATCTCGAACTGCCCAACTACAATAGAATGGTCAGGTGATCTCTGCCAACGTCCATAAAACAAAGATGCGCACGTATTCCGACGAGAGTTCCGTGGACCGCCACACAGTCCGAGAGGTTTGGTGCCGGGCCGTAATTTGCGCACTGCATGTGGGCACCTTCGTTGTGTAAGGCACGGCACAGCGGAATAAATTATACGGAACTTACAAAAGGCGCACTGTCCCGTTTGACGTTTTTCCAGCGCCGATGGAGTAGTTGCATTGATACCGGGACAAGCCTTCGTAACAATCTTGACCTCCTTCCCATCGTGACTCGTGAGCACAGAGTGTTTGATAACTTCGCCACCAAGGCAAGCCTGTCGCAATCTTTGTGCAGCTACGGGCAGAACTGAATTATAACTCGGTAACAGCAGGTCCGATTACGAAGCTCACCAGCTTTAACGCCAACAAGCATCAAACCAGCCAGTAGAGAAATGAGTGCGATTTTCATGATATCTTGACGCGCAGATGGTAGTATGGCGAGAGCTGGCTATTTGACAGGCTAACAATCGCCGCTCTTAAGCATACTGAAGAGGCACACGAGTCCCCAGGCGTCCCCTCCGGAAATGATGTGACAACATGTAACAAGACGCACGTCCCATCGTCTTGGTCATGTCAGCTAGTTCAGGCCTCGGATTGTAATGTTTGTGGGACTTGTGCGGTGATGGGTCGCGTGCTGACCGGACCTTCAATACCGGACCTGCTTGTGATCTCCGTGCGTACAGTATCTGATCCAAATGATGTGTATGATCGACGCATTGAGCCGGTAAGGCAAGCCTTGTGGAGATGGAAGGATATGGCGCGACCCAACGCAGACGGCGATGAGGATTACGGAGGAGCCTGGGGAAAGTGAGCGATGCTAGAGAATGCCTGAGACAGAGAGCACGGATTGTCGACACGTCATAGGGTAAGTAGCGCACCATTCTGTCAGCTCGACGCCGCATAGCAAAACAGAAACCAAGTCTGCTCAAGTTCGTGTTCTGTGTGAGAGTTGGATGATCAGACGATGACAAGTCGTTCAACAAATTCGGCAAACGCCGAGAGGCCTCGCTGGCATTCTACCGCAGAACACCCTTTACTACAACAGCTAGCAGAGAGTCAGAGACCAAGACCAAGAAAAGTTTCCTATGACTGAAAACACTGAGATGTTCTGATAAATTTCTACTTACGCCAAATCCGACCCTCCTTGTCTGATTAATCGTAAGTTATTCTCAAGGATAGAAAACCCTGTGCAAGAAATAATCAGCTCCGCGACCGCTAAAATGCCGGTCGGTTCACTCACTCAATACCCCAATCGTCTCCATGGATTCCGGGTGATGCGCAAGCTGCCCCAGGAGTCGCGCTCGGCGCAGGCCAGTCGCCGAAACAATCATCAGCAGCGATGATAGCGTTGTACCCCTTGAAAATGGAAGTCAGCGTCGTATCAGCTTCAGTGCGGAAGAAACTCACGAAGTTAATGTAGCAGACATTGTAGGGACTCGAATCGAAGTTGATGAATGCGTATGCGCAGCTGTAGTACGACCATTCCGCGTATGTTCCGGCTGGGACGGAGAATTCGGCCGCTGCAGAATATATATATATATATCAGACACGTCAAAATCCAGGGCAATCCACGTACGGTACTGTGCCTCCAGCGCGTTTGTGATGTATTGGCAGTCGGACACAAAAGGTTGATTACCGTAGTCCTCGCAGAGAACGGTGCCTGTCGGAGGGCATTGAGGTTACGGTAATGCCACAGATATGATCGCCTACAGCCATCGGTGCACTGGGCATACTGGCGCTTCCCTATCGCAGCAGGGGCAGTTACATTGAGGTTCGGACATGTCTTTGTAACGACCTGTATTTCTTTGCCCTCGTGGGTCAAGGTAGACCTGCTCAAGACTTCGCCCGCGCCGCACGCCTCACGGGGGCTCTGACGCGCTGTCGAAGTTGAAGGTGTCAAACCGAGGTCGATAGGAGGCTATCTGCTTACCAAAAACGCTGCTAGCAAGCACTGAGAGCAACAGAGCACGGACGTTGAGTCTCATGGTGGAATATGTGGTTGTCAGTGAGTGATGTAGCAGCTGGGGTGAGTTGCTGCTGATACTCGTCGGTCGAGCTGCCTTTTATCCGAATCCTTCGACGGAACGTTTTTTTTTTCATTCAGGTAATACCTGATTCATGAGCTGGATGCATTAGACACCGGCACGGGTCCTCGGCGCTCGTACGCCAGGACTTTACAAGAAGGCATCCCGTCAGCAATGCTCCGAAAGATCAGAAACGAGGGCACTTACACTGATCCAAGAATATCACTGGCCGCCCACAAATGCCTGAATTCGTGCCGCCCTCGGCATCGAGAGAATACGAGCGCCCATGCCCTAGGACTTCAAGTTGAGCGGAGGAGACACCCAAGACAGCGAGGACCGCGGGTCGATTACCCACAGAAGCACACCTTGTCGAGATTTGAGGCACGGAGCCGTCGGCGCATATAAAGGAGACGCGGGCCGCGTCAAGCCCTCAAGTTTCATGGACATCAAATCCGTGGAGAAGCCCGTAGAAGCTCGGTTGATTATAGTTCACAATGGGGGATTGACCGGGCATTGAAGGTTTCTGAGTTCTTTACATTGACGCGGGCTGGTACCGCATCGCCAGGCCCCGACTATGAGCCAGGGACGAGGCAGCAATGCTTTAGAATGCAGAGTTAGCTTCGGCCTCGGATAATGTTTGTGACGGACCCGCTCATGACCTCCGTGCTCCTCCGTGCGTAAATCCTGATGGCGACTAAGTATAATCACACATTAATAAGGCAAGCCATGCAGTCTGAGGAGGTGGAAGGTTATGGTGCGTCGTCGACCCAACGCAGACGGCGATAAAGATTGCACTGGAGAGTACTGGAAGAGGACTCTCGGAGCCTGGGGAAAGCTGGTGACGAGTTCAGAAGCCAACAGACTTGAAGTTGAACAGAGAGCCCGGACGTCGACATATCGCAGAGTAGCGCACCATTCTTGTAGCTCGATTTCGCACAGCGAAACAAAACTCAAGTCTGCTCAAGTGGTGAAGTTGGTGTATCGTGAAGATCAACGAGTATAAATTCGGCAAACGCCGACAGTTGGCAATATCGATCCCCGCCTTTACTAAAAATTGACAACTAATTTGGGACATAGCTGAGTCTAGACTAAGAGCAAGAAAGACTGTAGCACCGAAGATGTCCTCAATTGTGATTCTCCTTGTTCCAGAGGTTGTTCATATTCTCAAGGATGGAAAACTCTGTGGGAAAAAGGACTCAGATCAGCTCCGCAATGATGAACATGTGCTGGGAGGTTCACTCACTCAATACCCCAATCGTTCCCGTGGGTTCCGGGCGATGCACAAGCTGCGCCAGGAGTCGCGCTTGATGCGGGCCAGTTGCCGAAGCAATCATCAGCCGCGATGATAGCGTTGTAACCCTTGAATGTCAAAGTTAGCGGCGTATCAGCTTCACTGCGGAAGAAACTCACGAAGTTGATGTAGCAAACATTGTAGGGACTCGAATCAAAGTTGATAAACGCATATGCGCAGCTGTAGTACGACCATTCCGCGTACGATCCGGCTGGGACGGAGAATTGGGCCGCTGCAGGAAATAGACTTAAATATCAGACACGTCAAAATCCAGGGCAATCCACGTACGATACTGGGCCTCCAGCGCGTTTGTGATGACTTGGCAGTCAGAAACGAAGGGCTGACTACCGTAGTTCTCGCAAATAACGCTGCCTATAGCAAGGCATTGATGTTAGTTGCAGGCACGGTGATGCCACAGACTTGAACGCGTACAGCCATTACTGCACTGCGAGTATTGGCGCTTTTCTATCGCAGCAGGGGCGGTCGCGTTCAGGTTCGGGCATGTCTTTGTGACGACCTGGATTTCTTTGCCGTCGTGGGTCAATGTAGCCTTGCTTAAGACTTCGCCATCGCCGCAGGCCTGACGGGGGCTCTGGCGTGCTGTAGAGTTTGAAGATGAATGTCAATACGATGGAACAAGGCCATTAAACAGGTTTGCTCACCGAAAACGCTGCCGACGAGAGTGCTAGCAAGTACCGAGAGTGACAGAGTCGCGGCGAGGTTGAATCTCATAGTGAATTGAGTGTCTGTTGGTGATGTAGCAGCTTGGGTTAGTTGCTGCAGATACTCGTCAGTCCAGCTGCCTTTTATCCCAACCATGAGACCGGATGTTTGTTTGTAGACTTCACGTAGACAATTTGCATGAGCTGGAGGCATTGGACATCGGCACAGGCCGCTTGGCGCTTGTACGTCAGGAAAGTCTACAAGACATCCGGTCAGAGATTATCCGAACAGACAGGAATGTAGGCCGTACACACAAAATTATCGCATTCTGATGAATAACAAATGAGCCGCCGTGACTGTAAGCTCCAGAGTTTTCGACGACAATGCATGAACTCGTGCCGCTCTGGGCATCGAGAGGGTAAAAGCACAGTACCATGTCTAGCGCCTGGTACAACAAGCGGATCATGGTCTGTAATGCGAAGACATCGAGGACATCGATGAGCGCGGATCGCCGATGGCAGACATACATAATATACACACCTATCGAACCCTGACACACAGCCGTGGTAGCCTTCAGGCGCTTCAGGAACCTTCAGGCGCTCCAGGGACAAGAAACTCATGACAAACCCACGGGTGCTTCGTTAATTATAGATCGGGATGGGGGAATGGCCGGGCATTGAAGAATAACCTACGTTGACACGAATGCGATATCGGCCATACGCGTACGGCAGCGTTGTAAGACATGTGTCTCGAGCAGCGGAAGAAAATACTCGCCTGACTGTCGGCGCACTATGAATGAACGGCGACTCTGTCCGAAGGGGGCTCTCACCATCAGCATCAGAGGACATACGTCTCCGAAATGTCAAAGTCGTACAGCAGTACACAGACGTGACGGGATGCGCTTGTTCCGTGCGGGACACCAGTGCCTGCACTTGAAGCCTGATATTTAGTATTATACAACTGTCTAGTAGCACCATGACCTACTGGAGCTATTCTTGTCGTACGGGAACACATGCCACCAAAAAAGTGGCGTCCGGCGCCGGATAGTTACTCTCCTCCGCAGAGTGTTTGAAAATACGTCCTTGATTAAGTCACGAGGCGGTGCCCGGAATGATACACCCATGCAAGCAAGCTGCCGCAAGCGAACCACAAAGACATACGTCAACGACGAAGATTCTTGACACGCACGTTGCTCTCTCTAGATCAGCTGTGGTCCCACCACACCACCCCTTGCGCTCCAACAGAACAGGAATGATGCCAAACAGAGCGACGTGATCACTTGAGCGCGTTGAGTACGGTTCCCGTCGAACTGAGAATCATGATGCCCCCAGGACAGTATCTGACCAGCTGACCATCGTACTCGCGCGGTACCGGAAATCGCTGTTCGCCGCGCAGAGCGCCGATACCATCAGTGTAGAGAACAAAGACCGCACTAACTACATACTGATAGGTACAGTGAGTGATGCGCGAAGGGCGCAGGAAGTAGGTGGCCTGTCCGACCCAGCTCATGGCCCGGCGTAGTATATCCTGCACAAGAAGCATTAAGACCATCGATCATCTACAACCAGCGGAACTCACTCCAGATACCATGGGTTACCGCCTCCGATAGGCGGCGCAGCGCAGAATGCACCGCGAGTCGAGCCTGGCGCAGGGTAATTTCCAAAGCACTCGTTCGCAGAGTTAAAGCTACTAGTGCCCTGGTAATGGGGTTATTTGTGCCGATTTTGGAGAGTAGAGCACGAACGAAGTCGCTGTAGCAAACATCATACGGAACCGAGTCCGAATTCAGAAATGAGTATACGCAAGTCGAATACTCATAGCCGGCGGACGAGTGTGCCGGGACGTGGAATGAGGGCGCTAGATGGTTGGCAGAGGTCAAGAGCTTCTGCTGGAAGACGAGAGAGAGACTCACGATCCTCCACCACATTGACAAAGAAGTTCGTGAGGACTTCACAGTCAGTAATCAAGGGTTGCTCTGTTTCTGTGAAGTTGTAACATGAAGTTACACCTGGAATTATTGCATAGACCGGTGAGACGGAAAATAATCTTGAGACAACAAGGCTTACAGTCGCCGTCAGTGCACCATTCGAAATTTTGACGCCCCGCGAGGACCGGGCTTGTGTAGTTGGCGATGCCGGGGCAAGAGGTTCTCACAAAGCGAATTTCCTTGCCATCATGGACGAAGGTAGATTGGTCGAGAATTTCGCCCGACTCCGCGCAAAATTTGTGCAAGCTCCGCTGGGCTGCTGACATGTAAGCACCCTTGAAACTCGGGCCGTGTGCTGTGGAAACGACTCACAGATTGCAGCGGTGCTAAGCACGCATGCAAAGGCGGAGATGAAGAGAGAAAAGAAGACAGACCGCATGGTTCAGGTGGGCTGAAGCTTCATTGGCAAACTGACATGCTTTGGGCCGCCTTATACGCAGGTCGGTGTCCTGGATTCTCCGCGCCGAGTCTTCCATAGGGATCAGCAGACCATGATCCATGAGAATGAAAAGTACTTCTCCCTGACTCCACATCGCGGTCTAGTAGGCAGTCCAGAGGCAGTCAAGAAAATCTCGGCCGTTCGGGAGCGAAAGACTCTTGACATCAGGGTTTTTAGGCGGTGATAGAAAATTGAGATGACATTGACATACTTGAGTACCTATTCCGATAACAGCAAGGACTTGCATCGAGAGACATCTAGTCTCAACGCGAGCATTTTTTCGACCACATGATGCCAGACACATAGGTTCGCTGCACGCCCCGGATCGGCAGATGATCCGTTAGCAACTTCGCTAGAGTGCAGCGACAAGCACACAGTCTGATGGACAGGTCGTCAGAGTTGAGCCTGACAGTGACAGCACCGTTGAGGGCGGAGAACAGTGCGTGGCCCGGTCGTCGCCCACAGGTGGCCGCCGAACTGGCCGTCCGGCTGGTCGAAGAGCTTCATCCGCTCCTCGAGCGCGCGGATCTTCTCCGCCTCCTGGTTCTCGTCCATGCTCTTGCGCTTCAAGCCGCCCGTGCCCGTGCCCTTGCCAGGGCGGCTGCGCTTCGCGGGCGGCTGGCGTAGTGGTCGGATGACGAAGTTGTACAGCTTCGTGAGCACCGCCGAAGGAAGAGTGCCGATTTCGAGCTCGATCTCTTCCTGGCTCTGGTGGTTCTGAGATGTGAGTCAGGAGAGTCACCAGACGAGCAGGGTGCAACTCACGTCGCGGATCTCGGGCACACCCTCGTGAATGATCTGGATGACCCTCTCTAGCTTGGTGACGTCCAGCGCCGAGATGGCTTCGCTGAGATCCTTCTTCTGCTCGAAGGAAAGCGCGTCGTCGTCCAGCACCGGCTGCTTCTTGCCCGGCTTCTTCTTCGTGGCGGCCTTGTTATCCTTCTTGCTCGCTTTCGAAGACAAAGCGACGGGAGGCGAGTAGACCTCCATGTCGCGCGGCTTCTTGGTGTTCTTCTTCGTCGGCTTCAGCCTCTTCTTGACAGTGTCGCCTTTCAACATCGCGATGTTATTCTCCATGTTGCGGATCTCGGCCTCCATCGCAGCTATTCGGTCTGTGGATGATAGTCAGGTCAAGCAAACGGATATGAGGAATTACGTGGCGACTCACGACGTCGCTCATCCTCCGAGTCATACTCGTCCTCGTCCTCGTCATCGTCACTGACGGGCGTCGGGTGGAGAGGCGGGAGATCTTTCCATTTCTCGTTGAACTTTTTGAGGGTGCGGATGGTGGAAACGGCAAATTTGTGTTGCGCTATGCTGAACGTCGACGAAAGCTCGGCCGATGCTCTCGTGTATGCGGGCTTTGCACAGCAACTATTGTATCAGAACGCCTGTGGTTGCTCACAGAACGACGTGAACTTACATGAGCTACAGCCTGATGCGCGGATGCCTGATCGGTATCCGAGAACTTCCTCGCGCGCTTTGCTGGAGGAGCGTCATCGTCATTAGCAGAAGCAGAGTCAGGGTTCAGACACAGGCGTATCAGCGGGGGGCTCCGTAGAGTCGGCGTTGTCCAGAACGTCATTGTGCGCATCGTTGACGGGCTCAGGCACTGCCCGCAGCGCTTCGAGCCGTGGTGGTGCTTTACTTGGTGCCCGACGCCTTGGCGATGGTGTAGTCTGCGCGCGCGACGATGCCCTGCAGCCGGAGGGCCTCGGGGCGCAGAGACGCGTCCGACACCGACGCGGCGGAAACCTCGTACAGGTACAGCTTCGCGAGGGTGTCCTGCGCGTGTCTCAACGTCAGGCTGCTGCAGCTGGACGGACGATGGGGGTACTCACGGGTGCGACGTTGCCCAGGCCGGTGATGGCGCCGAGCACAAGGAACGGCGGGGCTCTTGCGCGGGTGCAGGTCGTAGAAGTCGGGCGCGGCGATCGCGTCCGCTATGCGCGTCAGCTTGCCGACATTCCCACATCTGTGCAGCTGTCTGTCAGCCCACGGCGCGTGAAGAGAGCGGGAGCACAGACATACGTGTGCTTCAGCCCGCAGATGTTCGGCAAGTCCGCCGCGAGCTCGGTGATGAGGTCTGAGTCCAGATCTATGCCGCCGCTCGCCCCAGGGTCTGAAGGCACGCACGTCAGCAGCAGCGCATCGGAAAGTGGGCACTCACAGCTGTGAATGAGCACGGGCACCGGGCTCTTCTCCGCGAGCTCCGTGAAGAACACCTTGAGCGCGGGCCTGTGCATGGCGAGCACGCCCGCGAAGTAGCCGCTCGTGATGACGATGACGCTGTCCGCGCCCGCCGCAGCGGCCTCCTTGGACAGCTCGACGGTCTCGCGCGTGCTGCCCGCACCTGTCCCGGCAATGATAGGCACGCGCGTGAGCCCCGCGACGTCGAGCGCGCGCCGCGCGGACTGGATGAGCGTCTGTCGCTCGCTGTGCGAGAGGTGCAGCGCTTCGCCCATGGACCCGGCGATGAGCGGCCAGCCCGCCTGCGCGAGGCGCAATATGTGCGCGTCAAAGCTCTCGAGATCTGGCGGTTCGTTAGCGTGCGGCCCTGGCTGGGGCAAAAGACGACGCACCAAGGTCCTCAGTGTTCGGGACGAAGAAAGTGGAAATCAGGGCGTAAATGCCTGCCCTGAGGGGTCGGGCGGGGTGTACGTGTACACCGTTCGTTCCGTTAACGGCCATGGCAGAGCAATGGGCGGATGTCAGGGCAAAACATGGGCCTGCAGGTTTAAATACCAGGGCAAGAGGAGACAGTGTTGGCCAGTCGGGGACCGAGTCGCCACAGTCGACGACCCTATATACGGTACATACAACCGGACTGTGGATGACCGATAGCGACCGATGACTGTGCACAGGACCTCGGACCTAATGTCCGGCTCGGGAATCCTCGGGGCATTCCGAATGCCCGCCGGATGCCAAGACCTGCCAGCACTCCGGGCAACCTCCGGGAATTCAAAGGACTTTCCGCGCGCCCTGAGCTGCCCGGAGGCAGACCGTCGTCCGTCCCGCGCGCCTGCCCGCCTCTGTACAGCTGCTGGCAATGCCTAATAAATCGTAGAAAATGTAAAAATAATACAGGACCATGCTACAATGCCCGTCAAGCGATCTAAGTGTGCGGGAAAGCAAAACATGTGTCCGTTCTCCCTCCCCACGGAGCCCATCAGAACCTGTCAGCCCAGGATCGTCGTCGGACTCGTCGGGCTCGTCGGGCTCGCAAAAATGCGCCTGGCCATGGTCGCTGTGCGCAAAGCCTCCTGTGTCCCGCTTGTAAGCACCCATCCCGCACTCATGAAGACACGCAAAAAACGCACCGAACAAGTCGTTGATATCGACGCGCTTATGGCCGACGCGCCGCCTTCGAAAGCCAAGGCGCCGGCTGCCAGCGGCAAAGGCGCGCGTCGTGCGCGTGCGCAGCCCACGGAAAGCGCCTCGAGGCCTCAGACACGCGCTGCTGCCCAAAAGCCCGCACATGAACCTCCTAGCAGTCGACCTAAAGTGTCTGGGGGCGGCTTCCTGGATCCCTTCGCGGAAACGCGGCCAAATGCGGTGTCTCTGGTCTCAGGCGGTAAGTTTGATTGTTTGGATGGGAGCAATGTGCTGAACTCACCTTCATGAACGCGCGTGTTGCGTATGTGCTGCCCGCAGAACCCGCCTCACAGCAGACACGCGCCCCTGCCGCTACCCATCAGGCGACGCCAGAGCCTTCCCAGTCGTATGACGCACCCATCGACGACTTCCTGGATTCATCCGTCCACATGGAATGGGAAGCGACGACGCTGGACTCGGATAGTGAGTTCATTTGCTTCCATGATTAAGATGCACTGCGAACCTTCGTGATGGTCTCCAGAGCCTCAAGAAGACTTTGAGGAGCGTTTCCGTGCCTTCACCAGAGGAGCCGGACCGTCGGCCGCGACAGAAGACGGTGCTGCGCGCGAGGGATCAAGGGATGGCTGTGTGAGTAATATGACGCAATGGAGATCTGATCTAGCTAATGTACCGTTGGCAGGAGATCCAAGCGCTATCGCCGGACAGGCAGGCGCAGGCGAGTGTCCATGGAGACGACGAGGGCCCGACCTGGGAACACGACGAAGAGGAGCTAGCACGCGAGGAAGCGCGCCTCCGACAGGAGCATGATGAGTTGCAAGCCAGGCGCGCTCAAGAAGAGAAGGAATTGATGGAGCGGCTAGAACAGGCCCAGCGTGCACGAGTCGCTCGCGGTAAGCAACCGCACCGGACGCAGGCGCGCAAGGAAGCTCCGATGGCGGCGGGCGCGAGAAATATAGGAGCGGGGGCACACGCGCAGACAGAGAGAGTAGGAGGCACACAAACAGCAGCCGAGGAGGAGGCAGAAGATCAAGGGTGGGTGAAGTTCATCGAGGAAGCTGATCGAACCAAGGAGGAGCGCGCGCGACGAGACGCTGAGAAGAAGCGCGCTGAGGCAGAAACACAGCGTCGAGCAGAGGAGAGGCGAGGTGCGGAGGCTGAGGCGCGTCGGGCTGAACGTCGAGAGGCGGAGGATGCCGCAAAGTGGGCAGCCGACGCGAAGCGTGCAGCAGATGAAGAAATCCGCCGGGAAGCGGAATTGAATCGGGCGGCCGAAGCGAAGGCTCGTCGATTGGCTGACGCAAGACGCACTGAGGCGAAGCGCGAGAAGGAGGCGAAGCGGGCGGAGGAGGTGAAGCGGGCGGAGGCGTTGGAGCGGGCGGAGGAGGCAAAGCGGGCGGAGGCATTGGAGCGCATGAAGGAGAGAGACCGAGCCCGCGTTCGAGAGGAGTTGGCCAGGAAAGAGGAGGAGAGGCGGGCAAAGGAAGTGCGCGCTCGAGTGCAACCGGCCAGCCAGGAGGAGAGCCATGACGAAGGCGAACGACAGGGGGGACGGTCCTCGCACAAGCGCACGTTCAGCGATGTTGACAGTATTGAGGACCTGTACGAAACACCCAGGCGCACGTATGAATGTGAGTATATTCGCATTCAAGCAGGACAAATGACTCACCGTTCGTCCGAAGCTCCCGCTCGCCCGGCAACACAAAAACGCCTCAGCGACGATGTGAATGGCCTACGCGATGAAGTCTCCGAGCTGAAATACATCAACAAGCAAAGCAGGGAACAAGTCAAGAAGCTGGCCAAGGAGCTGGAGCGCGAGAAAGCCGACAGGAAGGACGAAGTCGATGCATTGGGGAAGCGCATCGCAACGGTGGAGGGTCGGCTGGGAGAGCTGGAAGCCGCGGGAGGCACGGGAGGCGGAAGCGCTGCGGCAGACGATGTTCAAGGAGTAAAAAGAAACAACGCGCTTTCAGTAAGTCGCTTGTTATATTGCGCAGGAACAACATCACTCACGATTAATCAGGCCGTCATTCGGGCGTGCCTCATGGGCATGATGCGAATAAGCGACACAGCGTGCCTCCCTGATCCCATACCCGCCGTGCCCGGCAAACCCCTGTCATACTGGGAGGTCATTCAGGAAACCATTCCAGGAGTGGGAGACGATGACGAGAAGACGGTGACGACACGAATCCTGCGCCCGCGGTGGGATCTGGATTGGAAGGCAAATAGCAGGGCATGGTTCCCCGAGGTCGAGGACAAAATCAGGCAGCACGGACATCGCTGGTCAAAAGATATGTCCGCCGACGCCTTGAAGAGCGTGCCGAGCAAGACTTACCGAGATATGATCCATACGACAATTTCGACCTGGAAGACGGCGTACAAGACTCAGCAGAAGGGTGCCGGGGAAAAAGAGGCAGCGAATAGGGTGAAACGTCTGAAAGGACGTCAGACGACGGTAAAAAGACATCATTTTAATATCGGCAAGGAAACTCACAAGTCGCCGATCCAGAAAGCCACGCTGCGAAAGCAGCACCGCCACCAGGTGAAGGCTCTCCAAGGGTCAGAGTACGAGTGGTTGGATGAGGTGTTGTATCAATCCATTGACGAGTCCGGGGGAGAGGAAGACGAGCGGGCCATCGATCCGCAGAGCGCCGAGGATGTTGAAACAAGGGCCAGTCCGCCGCGCAAAGGCAAGAAGCGAAAGATGGAGTCGACGGCACCATACATTACGCGCGCGCCGGCATATCGCATCCCCGAGGTGAGCGTCCCTGAGATGATTATTCAAACGGATACTTGACGACGGTGATTCAGATTAATTTGCTCTTGAAGACGCTCGACACGGAAGTCGCCAGGGAGCACAAGGTCCACAAGAGAAAGCGCGGGGACCCGATTGAAGTGCCTCTGCCGGACGTTGGTACTGCTGGCAAGAAAATCCGGCGCCGCTTTATAGACCCCAAATGGATGGAGGCCCACTCCGAGCAGGATCGAACGTGGTTCGTCCAAGAGGATGAAAAGGAAGCGAGCCCGTCGCAGAGTGGGGAAGGGTCGGGAATGGTAACACGGAGGCGATCGCAGAGGTCGACGACGACGGCCGGGCGGCGCTAAATGAGAGAAATCAGAAGCGTACAAAAAGCATCACCATACGAACATGTATTTATTACTTTGCGCTGATGGCGGCCTCCTCAAGCCGCCTCATCAATGTTGAAATCAGGCTCTTGCGTCATCTGCATGAATGTTTTGTGAGCGCTTCAGGGCCACAGCATGAGCGACAGGCTCACATGCTTTCCGGACATGACAACCCACAGGTCTAGCTCCCTGTTGCCGTTGTCGAAGGGAAGATCACCTAGGGCGAAGTGGCCGGTGAGCCTAGTGGTGCTGATCGCCTCTTCCTTGCCTAACACATTCGCGATCCAGGTTGAGTACCCGAGGTCGGCAGCGCTGGGTAAAATGAGCAAGTACTATGAAGATGGGCGGACTGAACGCACTGGAGGTACCATGGCATCACCGGCATGTCGTCCTGTACAAAACGTTGCACGATGGCGATGCCTGCTGTGAGCGGCGGCTCCTCCGGATCTTGCAGCGTGTGTTGCACTGTGAAAATGTACTTGATGCGTACTGGGATGTCCTTGTCAATGAAGGCGTGCGACACGCCAACCCCGTGCAGGGCAGTTGCCGCCCCGAACCGCATCTCATTCACAAAACAGTGAGAATGAGACTTCACCGAGCGCGTGACGAATGGCTCGCCGTCGTCCCACTCCCCTGCATCCACCACGAGTTCGATGTCGTCGCGCCACCGGTCTTGAAGGTAGACAAAGACCAGATTGTACAGCCCAAGGTCGTGCAGGTCGCACGTTGCCCCGCGCGAATACATAACTTCATCGCCTGTGATGCTTCAGAGACCAGGAAGATAAGCACCTAGGGATGAAAAACGCACCGTTAATACCGCACTTCTGCGAATTAATTTGCTCCATCAAACTCCCTCGATCGTTCGACTTCTTGGCCTTGCGTATGTGTTCCTGTAAGTGCTTGAGAGCGGACATGTCCTCTTCTGTCCGGTCTTCGATGGCGAGTAAATGATTGATCTAAGTCAGTTCATAGTTAGTGTAGCTCAGCATGGGCGATGGCACGCACCAAATCATACAGCAGCATCCGCTTGATCCAGGTTCTCATGAGCGTGCCTTCAAGCTCTCCGCCTCCGTGTCCGTTGGTATTAACCTTCACCTGTCGGCCGTTGTTGCGCTCGTTTCCAAAACACCAGAAGCCGTAGACGGGGCCGAGTCGATAAATTGCGGGCGCACCGTGCATCATGAGGTGGCAGTACGGAGTGAGATGGCAATTCATATTGGCCCAAGAGCGCATCGCGCGGCCGTGATAGTTCTCAGCCCGCCGTACCTCGTCGGGGGTAATTGACTGCGACAGATTTATGCGATTGCCGGAGAGGAAGTCGAGGAAATTCGTATAGTGATGGCGATAGTTCCTGTCCATTTCAGTGTCGTAATTCTCCTCGTAGTCACTTGCCGTTGCATCAGCTTGTCGTCCGAGGTTTGCGCGACGGCGTTGCTGCATCAGACCTTCTGACTGATCGAGCCCTTCGCTTGCCTTCGTGGAGTCCTTAGGATATGGTGCATCCTCATCCGGGATGTCGCCGTTGATCTGGAAGGCATGGAACAAGACGAGAGGAAGAACGAGGGCAAAATTGCGCCACTCGTCCGCTTTCGAGATCGAGGCCAGCTGCGTCCTGAAGCATAAGAAAAATAACGGTGAAATAGCGAGGTGCGCACCTTCTTCGGAACGCGGCTCATCGACGAGGGCCATGTGATTCTTGACAGCATCTCGTCAACCTTCTCGAGCGGCTTGTCGTTGCGCGATCGTGCCGTGAACATCCCCATCTTGACAAGGATGCCGTTTGTCAAATGTTTGACTTCACCTGCGAGTAGGGCTGTGTTAATGAGAGCGTACGAGGGATGCATGAAATTGTACCGAGCAAAGCACCGTGCATGAAGTCCGGCGGCGTGTCCCTCGACGGCATGAAGTTTGGCATCGCGCTCAAGGGAGTCCAACGCGCGCCTCGCTTCTCTTCTATCTCCTTCCGTACCTCAGGGTCATCCGTCAGCTTCCACTTGAGTTGATATTTGACGTAGCGCCAATCTTCTCGCAGCTTGAACTCTGCAAAACATTTAGTTGCCGTTAGATACAGGAGGGAAAGCACGTACTCGAGGGATCGAAGCAATCGCGGCAAACCAGCCCCGACAGTGGCTGGTAACAGATCGTGCACATGAAGACGTTGTGCGTGACGCCACGCAGCCCACCCGACTTGCGACTGGCCGGAAGATCGGAGGCTTCAATGTACATAGTGCCGTGAATTGGCGCGGGCTCGGCTTTGCCGTGCACGCGTAGGTTGACGCCTGCATTTCTGTTGAGCTCGATGGCCAACGTGCAGCAAAGAAAACCATACCTCCGTAGAGCCGTATGAAGTCTTGAACGAGCGGCTCCAGGACTTGATTCAGTTGCTCTTGCGTAGGCTCGTGTGGTCCGGGAATTGAGCAGACGAGGATAGTTTCCTCTGGCGCGAACCGCTTTGAACGCGGGTTGTTGCAAATGTTGACGTAGACCGCGCCCGTGGAGTACCCACGACTGCGTTTCATTGGGCTGAACCTAACAGCACGCATTTAGTTCCTAGAAGATACGGCCGGAAGTTGAACTCACCAGTCGATATTGATCATGAATACCAGTCCGCATGGGAGGGAGACGAAACGTTGATGGAGGTTCTTGACATCAACGTCCTCCAGCCCCCATTTGCCGCCGCGGCGTCGCTCGAGCCCCGCCTGGATAGCGCGCCAACCGTAACCATCATAAATGTCGTACATGCGCTTGTGCTTGTCGGCGAAAGCGTCAGCGCCATGCAGAGCATTGTCGGGCGGCCGGATGGGTGCAGCAGACCCTGGTTCGTCGCCCTCGCCGCGCCAGTGCTGGAACTCGTCGTACTTGCCGGGGCGAAGGAGGATGCGCTGGATCATGGGAATGAGGGGCGCCGTCGGGAGAACTTTGACAGGTGTGCGCTTGTTCTTGCCATCGGCCAGCGTTTTCGTGACGTACAGGGTCCCTGAGCAGTTGGGCTGAGTGCACGAGGGGCCCTCCAGGTCGTACAGTTCAGATGGCAGGTGTCGGTGCCAGCACTTGTCGCAGAGGAAATAGTATACGATGTACATGTCGGGGTCGAGACCAAGGCGACGCTCTGCCGTCCGCAGTGTGCGCGCCATCGAGCTCAAGCCTGTGATAACGACACCAGTAGCGCGCTGGACTGCCATCAGTGTTTCGTATTGCGTGTCCAGGTACAATTTGATTGATTTCTCTGTAGCGCCATTGAAAGCAACCTGGAGATAAGCCGTGAGATACGAGTTGCGAATCCAGACGTGCTCTGAGAAAGCAGGGGGCGGGCCAGAGTCAATATCATCAAGCGAGACGTCGTCCCTAAGAGGGCCATCGAAGACTTGCTCATGTGTCCGAAAGAGAGGGTCATCGTCGAGCACAGGCAACTCCTCATCCGAGAGGTTGTCGTTGTTAGCGTCGTCGTCATCAGACAGAAGCACAGGAGCAGTGGTCGCGTAAGCTGCGTGGTAGAGGTGATCCAGTTCGTCGTCAGAGCTCGAGGCATCTTCCACAGTGGGTCGCATATATGCGCCCTTGGGCCGGTGGTCAGTGTCCGGTTCCTCAAAGATTTCGTCGAAGGCATCGTCGAAGGCGTCAGGGGCCTCTGAAGAGGGATCGCGCGGGGGAGGGGACCACATATGTGAGCCTGGTAGTTGGAAATTGTTAGCATATGCGTGCCTCGAATGCAACTGCGACGCACCTGCAAACTCCACGCTGTGCTCCCGGGACCCAGCTGCGGGACTAGCTGCTGGGGTGCCCCAAGGCAAATCGTCCACAGCAAGGTCCTCATTGGCGTCTTCGAGAGGCACAGGCGAGAATGGGGCGCGCGACACAAAAGATGGGGAGCAGCTGCGTCGACGCTGCGGCACATGGTCGTCGGGCCACTCACCAGTAGCTACACGCTTGCTACTGTTCGGTTTCTGACGCTCGTCCTCCTCGCCTACACGCCGGGTGTCCATCTTCTCCCTCTGCATGTGGTTCCATATCGTCTTGACTCGCTGCTGCGCGTTGGTTTTGATACATGTGGAGCACGGACAAGGGCGCAAGGCACTGTCGCGAGATCGCGGGGGCATGCTGACTTAAGCAGGAGGAGGGAAGCAGGATCTGAGGGAGCGGCGGCAGCGGCGAGTGTCGAGGATGGCGGCGGGAGGAGAGTCGCAGCCAACAGCGGCGGCGCTAGCGCGACAGGTCGCGACTTGGAGCAAATTCAGAGAACGCGTCAATCACGTGCACTCAAATCGACTGCCCAGATCTGCCCGGCTCCGGACCTCAATTTTCATTGGCCCCCAGCTGCCCCACACCGGACACTCCGAATTCCCAGCTATATACAGGTACGGACATTCAGGGCCGATGTGCTGTGGTGGGGTTTCGGAGTTACGATTACTCTTACAGCTGATTCAATAAACGTTGTCCGGGCCCGTGTGAGATCTTTTTTTTTCGCGGCGGCCACGTAAGCGCGGCCCGAGCTCGGAGAGTCGAGCCGCGGGCTGCCGCATGTGGCACGCGCATCGGATTTCGGTCGGAGACTGAAATGGCGCTGATGCACGCCCGCCGCATTGCTTCGACACTCCCCGACGCTTCAACTGACGCTTCCCCGACACTTCTCTCAGCCTGTGCCCGACGCATCTTCCGACATTGTCCTGATACATTCTCCCACGCTTCCCAGCACATCTTTTGACTCTTCTACACTGCTTTTACCACACTTCTTCCTTCTCCCACTCAGCCATGCCCTTTCGCCACATCAGCCCAGATCTCAAGGAGCGTGCCTTGTGGCTCGTCATACAGGGTTATGTTCCTGAGGATGTTTGCGAGCTCCTTGATGTCTCAGAGAGGAGTCTTCGGCGATGGAAAGCCAATCTTCTCGAGCATGGCAGTGTCGTTCCGCCGCAGAACCCACTTCAAGGGCGACCACGCATTCTCTCTGGAGAACAGACACATAGCTTGTTGATGATGCTCGAAGGGTCTCCAGATATGTTTCTGGACGAAATTGAAGACTGGGTTGCCGTTACCTATGACACGGCAATCTCCCGCTCGTCTCTTCACAACCTCATTCGCGACTCCGCCTTCACTTACAAGATGTTCCGAAAGGCTGCCTCAGAGCGGGACGAAGTGGCGCGGGCCGAGTGGCAAGCTTTCGTAACCGGTAACCTATTGGCGAGCATGGTTATCACAGCCGATGAATCCAGCAAAGACGAGCGCACGCTCTTTCGCAAGTATGGTCGAGCACCTCGGGGTATTCGTGCGGAGACCGATGCCCCTTTTGTTCGGGGAGAACGCTACAGCATCTTGGCAGCTATCTCGGTTGATGGATATGTGGGCACCCGAATTGTCCCAGGTTCTGTTGATGGAGATGAGTTTTTTGACTTTGTTGCTAATGATCTAGTGGGCTTGCTCTTTTGTTTTGCATTCAAGTTACTAATCATATATGCATAGCTCCCACAAATGAACCCATTTCCTCAAGATCGCAGTGTTTTGATACTGGACAACTGTGCAATTCACAAGAGTGCAGCTTTGCGGGAAATAGTTGAGGCCCAACGTATGTTGCTTTCTCTATGTCAAGCTCTGAATGTACTTACAGACAGAAAATAAGGATGCTGCTTGTTGTTCCTTCCCCCTTATTCTCCTGACTTCAATCCAATTGAAGAAAGTTTCAGTACTGGTAACTGTGATATTATTAGTTTTTTTCCGATACACATATACTAACATATCATAGTGAAGGCATGGATCCGCAGGAATTACCGGAGAATGATGGATAGCGAGACCCCAGAGGTTGACTTGCTGGAGGCTTGTGGGGCAGTGACTGCAGAGATGGCGAGGGGCTGGTTTAGACATGCCGGCTTTCCTGGAGCATAAGGGCTACAATTTACAGATGAAGACAGATTTATTAGTATGGATATATAACTACGGAAAATCACGTAGGGATATATCCATGAATATAATATATGATCAAAAAAGGCTAAAAACTATTACGTGCGGTCAATATAAGTGGTAATCAGTTGAAAGTGATGAAATGAGGGGCAGTTTAGCTGAACAAATATTTGAACAAAAAGTATCAATTTACCCTAGTCCTCATCCAGGAAGTCATGCTTATACCGACTGTAAGCCTTGAATACCTTGTCTCGGGCAAGCACAGGTACACCGGCGCGGTCCCACTGAGCCTCTGTCACCCGCCGAATGTCAGCCCCGATCCCGAAGCCTAGCCTCTTCAGGCCAGCTCTGATGTCATCATTCAACCCATAGCGAGTGCAGAACTCTTCAAGCGATAGATCCGTCGTAGGTGGCGGAGACGAACGCACATCGTGCATTTCGAAGTGCGAAGGGCCAGCCTGAGGCTGCGACCAGGACAAGGGAGGAATTGGCGGAGCGAAATGAAGAGCTGGATTGAAGTGGGAAGGGTATGCCAGATGCGGGGGTGTCATGAATGGATAGCTGTGAGGTGAATAGGCCGGATAGCCGGACATGGGGATAGGATAGGGGGAATATGGGCTGGGAAATGCAGGATGATGACCAACAGGTGATGCAGCAGGCTGATTTGACACATCTGGGGAAGGCACAGAGGCAGATGAAGGCAGCGAGGGGATCTTTGCAGCCTTGTCTGCAGAAAACCACGTGGTGCCCAGAGGTGGACATAACAATGTCGCCTCGTCCTTATGCTAGACAGGATTTAAGCTCAATCCTCAAGTACAGTGATATAGACTTACAATCTTAGCAGCCCACACCATTTTCTTTGTACGGTCAAGGATGAAATGCATATTTGAAACACGATGGAAAAAGCATTGCTCGGTTGGATGCTTGTCGCACAGACCCTTCGGGTACTTCACATCAAGCTGGCTGATGATCTCTTGAAGGCCATCATCAAACCGCGGCTGAAAAGAAACATAAGAACCCTGAGATGAAATGTCAAAAGAACATTCATACCTTCTTCGACTTTCTCCCGGAAATGACAGTATCATTGTCATCATCATCGTCGTCAGGTCCTACCGCCGCTTCGAAGATAGCATCGTGTACCTGCACGTCAGAGGCCGGACGGGCAGCTGCAGGTGTGCTTGGAACCACCCATGGCTAGGGGGACAGATTAGATCACAAAAGTGAGAACACAGGCTGCGGAGAACATACCTCAGGTGCTGCGGCTGGCGGCATGCTTGGACACTGCATGCGTAGGATAACACTGGCATCCTTCGGGTTCTTGGCGCTTCGCCGGTCATTGACATGATTGCAAAGCGACGTGAAAGCTAGCGCGGACTGGAAAGGGAACCAGTCGGACTTGGCGGGCTTGACGAAGCGCCACTCGGCCGTGTTCATCGCCAGGTATGGCGGCGCTGACTTGATCAACGTCGCAACATTCTGGAGCAGGGCAGGAAGGGCCTGCCCTGTAGTTGCGATGATGGGACCGTACTTCCGCGGCTCAGCCTTGGAGCTGCGCTTGCGTTTCACGTTCGCGGCTGCGGACAGGAGGTGGACATGCACCTCAAACTCGTGTGACGTGACCTGTGCCGGGGGTGCGGGTGTGGGAGTAGATGGCGTGGACGTGGGAATGGGAACGGCGGGAACAGGAACGGGAACGAGTGCGGGTGCCGGAGCGGGTGCAAGAACAGGCGCGGGAACGGGCGCGGGAACGAGTGCGGGCACCGGAGCGGGTGCAAGAACAGGCGCGGGAACGAGTGTGGGCATGGTGGGGACAGGTGAACGGACATGCAGCGCGGGCGCGGGCGCAGGAACGGACGTGGGCGCGGGAACGGGAACGGGCGCTTGCGCGGGAACGGGCGCTTGAACGTGCATTGGAGGAGCTTGGGCCAGTGCCTCGTGAACTGGAGCAATGATAGGGTGACCTGAGACTCGGGCTCAGTACAGAATCAGTTTGCATAAAAAGTCTACATACCGAAAGCCTCAATCTCCAAGTCTGACAAGGACGGGCTTCCCGGGATGTTGAGATCCTGACCAGAGTCCCGGGGCATTTGCTCCTGATATTGAGGAGGAAACACATATGGGGGAGGGGGAGGATGTTGGGGTATATTCATCTGGAAACCTACCCTATACTAATTATTGCCTTACCGCTGTCTAACCTCACCCCAAAATGACAATGTTGGAATCTCAGCCTGAAACTTGGCATTCGGATACACCTCAGTGGTGGCACTACCCACACAAAAAAAGGAGTCCATTGGGCTGCATACTGATGAGCAATATGTGTTGCAATTTGGTACTGAGATATCTCGAGTGAATTGTCACCATGCCTGTCACATGTGACATCCATGTCACCTGTAGTACAATCTGGCACACACCAAGCTAGTATTGAGTAGAGCTTGTTAAGAGAACCACAGAATATGACATCTACAATATGCACATATATTATGGTACCATGGTAGCTAAGTCTGAGTCAATCAACCATGGCAGGGTCCGGCGAAACGCCCTGCCCGCGCATCACCCTCAAACGCTCACGCATCGCCCTCAAGTCGTCCTGCAGCTTTGCCTTCTTCGAAAAGAACTCCACTGACCGCTTCCAGCGACCATCAAGCTCTTCATCTAGGCGTTTCTTGAGCTCGGGGTCTTCGCGATTGAGTGCCTCTTCCGTGCGGTGGCCATACGCATGCCAGCGAACCAGGTCCCCTGAGCACCACTGCGTGAACGACTGCCTCGTTTCACCATCCTGGATTGGTGTGTTGCTGTGTGTGATAAGTGCAGAGGGAATTAGGATAGTGGAGCCAGGGGGGAATTCTATGATCAACTTCAGTTCCCAAAGGATCAGGTGCCCTCCCTTCTTATAATCATAGTCTCCGAGCGCAGTGACCGCGCACCATCCGTATGGCACGTTCTTGGAATCGCGGTGGGGGACTGTTAACGCCTGGGGTCCGAAATTGAAGGTAGCCATGGGGAAGACGCTTCGAGTGAACGGTTTTTCGAGGAAGGGGATGCGCGCTCGGACATCTTCCACGACTTGATCAAGATGATCAAAGAGGCGCGGCGCATTGAGGGCCGTTGCACCTAGCGCGCCGCAAATTGTGGCTGGCGTTCAGCGACCTCATGTTCAGTTGAAGCTGCAGATAAGTGTTACTCACTGCTCTGGAATCCAGCTGCACGCTGCACGCCGTCGTGCTCCAGGAGGCGCGACCTCGCCATCTGGTGATCGTCACTCCCGCACCTAGTATTATGTGGCTCCTGATGCCAGGAATCATGAGTGCTGCAATCTCCAGATGCAACCAAACACGTACCGTTGCTCCTCCTCCATAAGTAAAACCGGCATGCATGATAGGGTATTGCCCGCGTTGATGTTTGAGATCGCGAGGCTCAAAGTCAGCGAGCTGGGCGACTTCGTTGAACTCTCGGCTCATGCTCTTCGCTACGTCAGGCCAGGACTTGTCTCCAGGTGGGCAGCCGGCTAGCTGTATTAAGATGCGGTCCTCGCGGTCGACCATTGACTCGCTGCCGCTGGGGAGCGCGGTCATCAGTTTCAAATATGCATGGTAAGGTGTGTGCCACTCACTTTCCATCCCAATGCTTGACCCTAAACCCATGATTCTCCACCAACACCTCCGGAGGCACGAGCGTATTGAGGTACGTTGCAGCGAGCTCGTCAAAGTCCGTCGACCCCAGCCAGCCGGCGCTGGAGACCTTGAAGTCGGTCGCCGCGTCAGTTGGAATGGCATCCCGGGTTGACCTGGCGGCGTGAGTGCTTGCCATGTGTTCGGTGGGCAGAGGCACGCCTGAGTCTGTAACCGGCCTGGCTTTTTCGCGCCGCGCACGTCGGCCACGTTTCTTGCGGGTTTTCTGGGGGTGCTCGCCTTCAACAATGCGAGTCACCAAATCGTCTGTGTCTTTGTCGCGCTCTTCGGCCAGCGCATCTTCAAGCTCCCGCTGCTTACGAGCGCGAGCTCGTGCAGCCTTTCGCGCAGCTTCCACCGGGCCACTTGACGCGCCCGACCCACCAGCTGGCGGCCCTGCCGCCTGCTCCTCGTGGCCATCGCTGCCTCCTCCTGGCATGCTTTCTGGGTGGGGCGTGCGGTTCAGCGCGATTGATGCCTCAATGGCGCGACCCAGGTCGAAATCAAGGGAGGTATACTTGGCATAATATGCCGTTTTGCCCCGGGTCTGGTAGTGGGGTATCAGCGCGTGGAGGGCGGAAGCATCGTAGAACGCTACTCACAGCACGCTTTCCGCCCATTTCCTATTCCACCTCTCGACCTCTGGCGCTACTCCCAAACCGCTGAATGTGGTCTCTGTCGCAAAATGCGCTGCCGTGGTGGCGCAGTCAGCGGCCCGCAAATGCTGGGGTAGGTACGAGCAGGACACGTACCCAGGTGCAACAAGCACACGCTCTAACCCTGGCTCCTTGAGGCCTGCCTGCAGCTAGACTTCACAGCTCGCTAGAACGTTGCAACGCCTTGAAATGCCTCGGCCGTGCAGTGCGTAGCTTTGTTGGGCCGGCCGGCGCGTCTGGCGTGCTGAGACAAAACTTGCCAGTGCCGTTGCAACGACATGCGTCAGCTGCGGACGGCGCGGGCGGGCTGGAGACAGAGCGACAGCTCACCTTTTGTTTTTGCTGGCCGCTGACGAACGCACGGTGCGTATTGCGGATGTCACCCTGGCCAGAATGCGTCAGCATCCGAGCGCAGCCAGCACACAGCGCTCGTGGGCAGGCTGTCAGACAACTACTCACCTTGAAACCCACCTGCTCTGCAGCTCTGCAAGACGGCACGCTCGAGAACGTTTCCAAGCAGACAGCCTAACAGATGATAAACTGTGTTAGTAAAGATGAAGTGGCCGTCGTAGATGAACAATGCACAGCGGAATCAGAACTGAGCAGCTCGAGGCAGGGCAGCCCGACGCGTAAAGCATGCTGCACTTCGTCGGGACGCGTCTGCGCAACCAGGCGACGCGTCGCCACAGCGCGCACCGAGCCCGGCGCGTTGAGAGGCCGTCCACCAAGAAAATAACAAGAAAACGACTGGAACATCACATCGAACGCGCTGCCTGTCTTCGGGACGCGTCTGCGCAACCAGGAGACGCCTGGTGTAGCACCGTACGAGGTTGCGCAGGCGCGTCGAGACGGCGCGCACCGCGTCCGGCGGTCGAGAGGCCGTCCACCGAAATAAAAAGAAGAAAACAACTGGAACACCACGTCGAACGCACTGCCTGTCTTCAGGACGCGTCTGCGCAACCAGGAGACGCCTGGTGTAGCACCGTACGAGGTTGCGCAGGCGCGTCGAGACGGCGCGCACCGCGTCCGGCGGTCGAGAGGCCGTCCACCGAAAAAAAAAAAGAAAAAAAAAGGAACACCACGTCGAACGCGCTGCCTGTCTTCGGGACGCGTCTGCGCAACCAGGAGACGCCTGGTGTAGCACCGTACGAGGTTGCGCAGGCGCGTCGAGACGGCGCGCACCGCGTCCGGCGCGTCGAGAAGACGGCTGCGCCAAGAGAAAAGCATGGAAGCCAGCATCACATGAGACTCACCAAACGGATGCCTTGGCTGTAAGCTGTGTGCGACGTAGGGGGCCTGGTTCAGTGCGAGCTGTTGGCAGTGTTGTTGCCGAGCGGTGTCTCCGAAGCAAGTGGTAGCAAAATATGGACCTAGAAAGCGCCAAGTTCTCACGAATGTCAAGAGCTCTCGGTGCTAAAACGCTGAAGCGCTCAAGGCGCGCTCTTGCTCAGACAGGCGGCCCTGTTCTTCCACACTTCGACCCCAACCCATCAAGCCCAACGGTCTTGAGGAGGTGCGCAGTTCAGTGCTCACGTGCCAAGACTTTCTTATGTGAACAGTCAGAGTGGCATTTGGCGCGCTCTTGCTTCTTATCATCCTCTGTCATCCTTGACTTTACGCAATGCCAAACTCCCTCTCTCACATCATCCTGGCTGTCGATATCGAGAACGGGCCCATCGTGCGTATCGCACCCTCTTCTTTGTGGGCCAGCTTAATGAGCACCCGCTGGCAGGTCGTCGACATATTGCTGTACCCTAACGGCACGGCGTCCTGCACATGGGACCATGCAGTGTCACCTGGCGCACTCGACTCGAATTATCGCCCCAGCGCCATGCCGAGGCCTGCAGGCGGTCCCCCCGTCGTGCGGACCATCAACCTGGCCCTCAAGGTCCCGGGAGATGCCAACGGCGGCTCCTCCGTCGACTTGCAGGAGAATGTAGCTCTCGTGCAGGCCGCCAGGGCATTCTTCGAGGAGTTGAGACAGGCGCACTCACGCACGAGGGGTTGAGATGGGAGGCATAGCGGAAGACGGGGAACGTAGGGTGCGTCAGCTGGCTTTCTTTTGCGATCGTAGCTGATCCCCTTTTCATCTCTGCAGCGCTGGGAGCCATTGCCGGCGGCGCTGCCCTTCCGCAGTTCTTGTCTCTCTCTCCTGTTATTAGTATAGGTGGCTGCTCAATCGCTCGTAAATATCATGAATGTGCTATATTTGCGAGCATATAAGAACAGTGGGAGCTACGTATACTACTAGTAGTAGGACCAAACATAAAGATGTCCGGGGGTGCGCCTTTAGTCATACAGCATCAAAGATGTCCGGGGGTGCGCCTTTAGTCATACAGCATCAGCACCCGTACGTGCACAGCCTTGGCGATCTTTTCGATTCTGTCGTGTCATCATGGCCCACCAAGTGAATCTCAGCCTTGCCCTCGCAGCCCCGGGCCTCTATGTGCGTGACAAATTGTTCAGCTGCAGAGCTAGCTGCCGACCTCTCCATGTCCTCCAGGTCGTGTCCTTCTGGTGGACAGGATCCCACTGGGTGCCTTCCCCATTCTCACCGACAGGCGGCAGCCCCATCTTTGCCCCCACGCCCGTCTTCGTCAACACCACAACCGCGCCCCCCTTCCCAACCGCAGCTCCCGCTCCCGCTCCCGCTCCCGCTCCCGCCAGCGCCAACGCACCTCCCGCACCCGCGTTCAACAGCGCCACGGCCCTCGCGTTCAACAGCGCCACGGCCCTCGCGTTCAACAGCGCCACGGCCCTCGCGCCCGCCTTCTTTGCCAATGCGACAGCCTTCACCACCACCGACCCCGCGCATGCCTTCACGTCAACGTCAGCGACTGCGCCTGCCGCGGCCCCCGCTTTTGCGCCCGTGTCCTTTTTCCACATCCCTGCGCCTGTCGACCCCGCCCCCGCGCCAGCCCTCGTGACGCCCTCCCTCGCAGCGCCCTCCGTCGCCCCCAGCACCCCCACATTGGCCACCCCCAAACCGACACCCTTCAGCGCGGTGCCCGCTTTCCTCACCGACGATTTCGCTCCCATTTCATACGCTCCCACTGCGCCCTCCGTCCCCGCAAGTGACTCGCCCATTCTATACGCCGGCGCCTCCCCCGTCACCTTTGCGGCTGTTCCACCATCGGGCATACCACGCACTCCATCCCCTGGCAATGCCCTGCTCACACCCCTCACCCCGGCGCCGCGCACTCGTCGTCCTCGACGACTCTCTTCCCCTCCTCCGATGCCGTCGTCGACTCCAGACTACGTCCTGCCGCCGATGAGTCCATTCGGGGGGACATCCGCGGTCAATCATGGCGCTTGTCTGTAAATTCACTTCACATACTCCCATTACTCACCCTGTCCTTACTGTGGTCACCCTGTCCTTACTGTAGCCGCCTTATGTTCTGGTCGTATGCTAAATCCATTCCTTGTGAAACCTGCGCGCTGCCTGTCTGATAGAACTGATGCAAATGCCTGCAGAGAAGACTAGTATATTGTGATGTATGTATGCCTGTCTACAAAGGACAACACAAAGAATGACTCGCAAAGGTCCAACACGTTGTCAGACCTCCAGTGACGCGGCACAACCGGACCAAACCGCGGGAGAAGATGTACGCTCCGTCGAATGGTGCTAACGTCGACCACGGCCGACTGCCTCACGCCGCCCGCCCGGTATGACCGCTTGACACGATACATCACGTGGTCAGGCTCGGCTGCGCCTGAGAATGGCGAGAACCACTCGACGAACGCTAAGTACTTGGGCCCGTCGTGCTGTGGAGGAAAGACTTGCTGGGAGTGGGCCGACGCGTAGCGCGGCAGTACGATTCCACTCTGAGGGGGTTTCTGGTTACATAATTAAATATATACTCAAATAATAGTCTTGAAACACTACTGGACACTAAAACGCAACTGGGAGTGGCCCTGGTACCAAATTCAAGTGATGGTGGGCAATACTGTGCACTGGAGGGCAATACAATTTACATAAGTTGGGTGTGCAGCTGTAGCTGAGGTGGTTGTTGTGATATCAAGAGCGATGACTGACATCTTCGTATTTCTGCCTGCGTTGTCTGGTACAACTCAGTTGTCGCAACATCACTGTTCTGCAACTTCTGTATATGTTGCATGGCCTAGTAAACAGTGTATTTAGGCAATCATTTGTGTATATTGTGTGGAGCAAGTGAGGAGGTGTAAAGTCGTGAGTTGACATAGCATGGGAGTGGATTTCCAAAAAAGGCAACACAGATGATTGTTGCATGGGGTCGAAAAAACACTGTATATGGATGACATAAGCAACAATTTGTAGGAATTGTAACCGTTGCATGACTCCCGCCCATTGTACGTGCCATATGCTACAACACCGCTATCTTTCCCTTTGTCCTTTGACCACAGAGCACTGTTCTGATCGGACTCGTACTACTGTACCATTTCGATCGGTTCGCCGGTCACGCATCATAGGGGGTGTCCGGCGTGGTGAAATATAGGCGCTGTCACAGGTCACACGGCGGGGTGGCGAAGCCGTCTGAATGATTTCACAAGGGTGTCAAAAATGACACCGGGAGGGCAGCAAAACAATATCGAATTGCAGAGCTCTAGCCTGCACAGCACAGTCGCATGACAGCAACAAAATCACACAGTGGTGCATTGTACCTACCCAATGAATATGAATTGACAGTGAATGATTCAGGATGGAGGACTTGCAGACTGACAGCTCACGTTATGGACCTAAGTCCGGTCGCGTTGACCAGCCTGCAGCTCACTCTCTTCTGATGCGGTGAACTTCTTCATGAGGCGAAATGCCACTGAGGTCACGGTCACACCCCATGAGTGGCGAATCTGAAATTTTGCCAGTTGTTTCACGGTCACACCAGGGTGGTGAACCAATCGAAATGGTACAGTATACTCGTCCGAACGTATGAATAGTAGTGGCGTACTCACTGCAATGCAAGTTTTGTTCCCCCCTGATTGTTCCAAGCACAATTCATCTGCTACATTCATCGTCGTATTGTATAAGAGTCAACATCGGTTGACTGCTCTCATGCCTTAGCCTTAGCGTTTGTGTTTGCCATCGCCGTTGCCTTTGCCTTCCAATCTCGCTTCTTCTCTTATTGCTCTCATCTTGTTCCATCGGCAACTTATCTTCTGATCGGTCGGAGCACTCATGCTAGTCGTGAATGCCTTTATGACTGCGTGCTCTTGATCGGAGCACTTTACGTTTGATCAGAGACGGTCTACGCCTGTTCCAGGACCCCTGACGCTTGCTCGCACACTGACTCACAAAACCCCTGCAGCCATTTAGGGTTGTGTCTGTTCTACTCCGTACCACCCTATTATCTGGTTGTGTCCATCACCGATTTCCCCAACAACATTGTGCATTGCCCCGTAAAACATAGATACAACCATGCCCCAATCAATACCTGGCCGGCCTCGCTCGCAAGCTCGCGCAGGCCACCAGGTATTGATTGAGGGCACGGTCTGCAGTTCAACCTCTGATGCAAACACTTTTGAACATATAAGTATCTCAGTCCGAGCAGTACTTTGCCTGGAGCATTTCCAGATGCATGAATGGCAAGGTGAGAGACTTGAGAGGCTGTGAAAAATGTCCACAGATAGTGTATATAGTATAAATATATATATATAGTATCAATGGCTCTGTAGTCTAGTGGTAACTGTGCTATATTCTTTGTGACTCAGAGATCTGGAGTTCAATTCTTATTATAAACACTTTTGAAAAGATAAGTATTTGAGTCCGGGTACTTCGATAGCCGGAGCGGAGAGACATGACGTCAGTCACGGATGCACCGTGGTTCCTCTGGGCCAAGCGTGAGAATTATTTACCAAAAATAGCAACTATGGATGATTTTCTTCTGACCTTAGAGCAGCTGAAATTATATGCATATCTATCCTGGTTAGCTTACAAAATGCGAAATACTGACTGAAACGGGAGTCTTTGGAAGACCGAAGAGGGGGAACCAAACTCCATCTCATTTTCCTGATACATTTTGAATGCATGCGTAGTCTAGTGGTAATAATGCTCTGTGCCTTTTGAGATCCAGAGGCTTAAAGTTCAAATCTTACTAAAGACACTTTTCCAATTATAAGTATTTTCCGGCTATGTTAGCCGGAGTAGGAGAAGCATGACGTAGTTTTCCGGGAGCACCTGCTATAAACTACGTCATGCTTCACATCGACCGTGGGAACTTTTTACCGAAAAGGGAAATTACAGAGCATTTTCTTCTGACTTCAGAGTGACAGAAATTATATGCATATCTATCCTAGTTAGCTTACAAAATGCAAAATACTGTCTGAAACGGGAGTCTTTTGATCAGCGAAGAGGGGAAAATGTGTTTGCTGGTGAGATTGGACCGTGTGAACAAATCTCTATATATATTATACAAAGGAAACTGCCGCGAGAAGCGTGGGAACAAATCTCTATATATAGGGACAAAGATGAAAGTTACAGGGGGGGTCAAAAACCGCGACTGGTGCTTACATAAGAAACGATTCAAGGGAATCGTAACCGCATCTCGAGCCCTCACGGGAAGGCTGAAAATCACGCGTAGCTGTGCAACGCGGTAGCCTGCACGAGTGTCAGGGCCGCTCGATAGCTACCATGCGACCACGCACCTTGGACTCCGTCGGTGTCGCCCGATCCTGTGTTCACTAATACGGTGTCAAAGCGACCAGGCACTACAGCCCTGGGGCCCAGATATGACGGTCGAGCGTGAGCGGCGTCTCGAGTGCACGGGGCGCCGTCGAGATCCTGAGGGTCGGCCAGCCAGAATTTCAAGACATTGTAGGTTGCGACAGAGCGCATGGGCAACTCGAGACCGTTCGCTACGTTCGCAATGTGTGCGTCCGTATAGTTGGGGTTACGCACACGTAGGATGTAGCGAGCCAAAGCGTTCTCGAAGTCGACGGCTCCATGGCGATGCGCTAATTGCGCAAAGGAGACAGACTTGGAGCTTGGATTGCGCGCAACATGGATGCGTGGATGGGGCACGACGGCGGCTGGATTGACCACAGGATTGCCTACGGCGTTTGCCACTCGCCACTCTATGAATTTTGCATGCCGAAGAACTTGTTCGCGACGTACTAGCCATTTTGTCATTTGTGGGTACACGTCCTTGTGGTTCGACGCCCGATAGGCGTTCTTGGCATAGTCTATATGGAGACGCTCGGTCGCTTCCGTATTGCTGTTGTCCGTAGTTCCGATGAGCTTGATAGATGTCACATAGTGCGCCAGAGCGTGAAGCTTGGGGAAATTGAAGCCTTCGCGGATGCCGAGTTCCTCGAAGATATGCTTGCTCGCATGGAAACGCTTAAGAGCTTTGTCGAGGTACTTCAGAGTGGCGTCGCTGTGGGAGGGGTATTGGGCCAAGTACAGAAAGTCGAGCAGCGCGCGGACTGTGCGCACAACGTGGGTGGTCGGAGTCCTATCGGGCAGCGCGAGGTCGATGATCAAGCCAAGCAGGATCCGGCAAATGTCTTTGTGCTCCTGCCCCGACACTCGTGAGAGGATTGAAATGCCGTGTTTGAAAATGCGAGTGTTGTGATTGGGAGGGAGGCGCGCGCATCGCGCATCAATTTCGGCTGAGCCAAACGCGTCTGTAAGCCAAGCAACGAGGTGCTTTACCATGCCCTGGTACAGTTGATGGAGTATGTCCGGAGTGATTGCAACGAACACATTCGAGTAGGGCAGGTCCTCCCAGAATGGGTGCAGGACAGGCTTGAGCCCGACGTCCTGACACGCCTCAATGTACGCCTCCGGCCCGCGATCAAGTACGGAGAGGGCTTGCCGAGCATTTGAAATGCTTCGCGGTGACGGCAAGGATGGGGTGTACGCGCCGAGGGCGTCGGGGTCGACAAAACACTTGGGACATTCGCCGGATTTGACGCATGCCACGAGGACTTGCTCGGGGTAGTCCCCAATGAAAACAGCGAAAATGGGGTGGCATCGTCGGACGACGCCATCGCCGCTAGCCATGTTGACGCCGTGAAGCGCGTGGGTGCGCGTGGGCGACACGATCTTGCGAACACACGCATGGAATAGGTTGGCAGAAGCGCGGCGGCGTGTCTCGGGAGCCTTGATATGGGCGAGGCGCGCGGTTGGGAGGTAGCCGACAAGGATTTGTGCTTGTTTAGAAGGTTTGCGACGGTCCTCCTTTGAGATGTTCCCGAGGGTGAGATACAATGGATACGCCGATTTGTTGCGGAAGTCGGTAACCAGAGTCTTGTCGGATGAAAATATGAGAGGGACGACAGTGGCGCCGGGCGTTTTGGCTTCTAGCAAGGTCTGCAGGCCATAAGTCAGCCAATAGATATTGCTAGAAGACAAGCACTGCAACGCACCTGGATGCGCCACCACCACTTCCCCGTGTTCATCTGTCCATAGACACGCACGCCCTCCTCGTCGCCCTCCAGATCGTCTTCTTCATCGCCATCCACATAATGCTCTTCAGGCGCGAAGGACATGCCAGCCAGATACTCCGGGTTACCGTAGAGCGAGCGGATACACGACATGATATCGCGCGAGTACAGCTCATAAGTTTCTCCGTCGACGGTCACTTCCTCGCACTTGAACTCCGGAAACTTTGGGAGGGCGGAGTCGATTATTGCATTGAGCGCCTTCGACGTGTTGAATGATAGACCGAGCCTTTCGCGGACCTGTGAAGCAGTTCGACTAAGGCATTGATGCGGTGTGCGTAGGGCAAACCCACCTCGTCAATCTTTAGCAGCTCGGTGAAGGCCGTAGATGTAGGGCCGCGCAGCTTCGCCCATCGAGCGATCTCCCATTCTAACTTGTTTCGAAACGGGGCCCACAGGTTCCCGGGGCCCCCTGCGCCAAGGGAATCGCAGTAGGCGTTGTATGTTGTCCTCGGTGCATCCTGTGCAACGGCCTCACCCGCTCTACCCCCGAAGTGAAAGATCTTCGACTGTTTGTTGAGGCCCTGCTCGTCCTCGCGCCGCTGCTGGTTTTCGACGCGCGCCGCTTCTTCGTCGTCCATGTTCGGGAAGGCTTGCTCCTCGTCGAAAACGTCGGCCTGTTGGTGAACTTCGGGGTGCGGTCGGTCTTCGTCCATGGGCTCGTGGGCGTCGTTGGATTGGCCTTCCTCTTCCTCCTCCTCCTCTTCCTCCAGGCCATCTTGGCTGGCATCTTCCGGCTCATCAACTGCCTCGACAGCGGCGTCGTCATCGGTGTCCCACTCGAGCTCCTCCGGCGGCGCGCGGGCGTCTTGCCAGATATCAAGAAGCGGCTGGGGCTCCGAGTCTGAAGAACCAGACAAACTTCAGTGCTTGTCCGCCAAGAGAGGAAGAGGATGCTCACGAAGATCCACGTCGTCTATCTCTGACCCACCGTCGGGAATCTCGAACGCACCGTGTTGAGAGCCCAGCGGAGATTCAGCGCGAGAGTTGCGGTCATTGAAGAGAGACGGTTGTCGAGCAGGCTGGCTACCTGTGGCAGAAGAACCGGGGGTGGCAGGGGCGAGCGCATGCGAAGTACTGGCGGCAGTGACAATGTCGGTCGGATGTTGACGCTGTTCGTCCCGGAACGCCTGGCAGTGCGGTGCCGTTGTCCGGCGCAGGTGCTTCGTGAGTCCTGACGGAAGGAACATCTGCCCGCACCCTCCGCAGCGCTCGCGGCTGGCTGAGGAAACGGCTCGTGTTGGCATGATGTGAGAGGCTAGGGGGGCGTAGGTTTGGGGAAGACGACGTATGGGTGTGTGCGCGAGCAGGACGGTCACGAGCGCGGACAGGGACCAATGCGCGGAGTTGTGAATCTGATGTGGCGCGCTCAAACACAGAAAATTTCGTCCAAGTCAGCAAAGGGGAGATCGCACTACTTGTCCTCTTACCATACACTCGCCTATCCTCTCCGTCCCACGGCGTGTCCAGGATGCGGACTCGCAATGCAAGCCTGAGGTCTGCGATCCCCAAGGAAGATAGTGCCGAGGTGCGGTCCTCCAAGCAGACCTCCGGCCGCAAGGCAGCAAAACGCCCGCGCGGGAAGCAGGACGCCGCAACGGATGGCAACGTCGGCGACGACGTCGATGCCCCGCCGGTGAATCGTGAGCGCACCACGGGTCTTTGTCGCAGCGTACTGGGCATTCATCAGCATCCACAGAGACAGGAAGATCAGGAGCTAAAAAAAAGTCGTCAGCAGGTATGCGACACTGACCCGTGTCTGAACTTGTTCGACTTCTGACGAGTCCACAACAGCGTTGCGCGGGGCGGCCGAGGGTGAGAGCAACGACGACGCGTCGGAGGGTCCTGGGTCGCGCAAGCGAGCGGCATCGACCGTCGAGCCGAGGACTTCCAAGTCAAGTGCAACTAAGAAGGCAAAGTCAAACACAGGTGAGTGTGCCGGATGTATCAAGTGACATAGCTCCTCACCAGTTTGACCGACTCGTGCGGACAAGCTGGAAAGAAGGGACAAGCAGCGCACGCCGCGCCGTCCGTCACTAGACACGCGCTGACCGAGGACATGAATGAAGACGCGCTAGAGTTCTGTGAGTGATTGCTTGCCTAGACCAAGATAACCTGAACTCACAGCGCACGGTGTTTTCCCCGCTGCGTGCCAGATGAAGATGGCCCGAATGAAGACAACAACTCGATGACTTTGAACGCGAGCACGCCCAAGGGCGGCGCATACGACGCGGACACGAACGAGGAGCTGTTTGGTGAGGCAATAGATCTTGAGGAGTCTGAAGTAGATGCTCCCGAGAAAGACGAACAATGGTCGGTCGATGGAGACGACGAAGAGGGAGAGGGGCAAGGCAAGAAGTCCACTGTCGCCCGTCAGTTCCACAGGGCGGTACGTTCGTTGATCTTCACGCTGCACATGTCGTGAAGCGCTGACTCCTTCGTGGGATCTAGACGCCGCAATGGGCTTCGACGGACGCTGAGCCCGTGGAAGCCTCACTGGACGAGCGACTCCTGCTTGATGCTGCCGGCCTCGACCTCTCTGACTTCGAGGACATTGCCAAGGCTCCCTCACGACCTCGCCACACATCCTCACGCTCATCGCGGACGATCGTCTCGCCTGATGCATCCCCCCCGCGCATTCCAGCCAGATTGAAGGGCAAGGGCAAGGCTACCAACGCTACCAAGGCCGCCGCAACGTTGCAGCCCTTGGTACGGAAGACCGCAAATACGAGCAACCCCCGCGGGCATGGCACCCACTCAGAGGTGTGTTGGCTTTTCCCATCTCCCTGCTTGATCGTTTGGACTGACACGTCGAACGTCGGACGTAGCAGACCGCCAACGTTCGTTGTGGCGAGCTCGCCACTTGGTAGCACTGCTGATGACGATGTATTGATCACAGGGAGCAGACGTCCGGGCCGTTCATGAGGTGGTCGTCCTCGAGGACGAGTCAGACGAAGATAGCGCACGCGGTGTTGGCAGACACGGGCGGCAGGTATGTCATTCCTCCGTTTTGTCAACGCCTCGCCGGGCCCTAAGGCAAGACAACTAGATGACGAATGCTGCCACAAGCGGGCGCGGCAATACGGCAAGCAGGCCGTCTGTTGAGGCAAGTAGTTGTCATTATTTCGCCGGCCATGCTAAACGGCTCTTCCATGGGTCTGACACAGGTCGACCTCAATGCCATCTCAGAATTGAACAAGCCCGCCGCTCCAGTCCGCGACAACCGCAGTGACAATGCCGCTCGCAACAGCTCCCGCCACCCCTCTCAAAAATCGAACAATGACGTTGACTGGCCCAAGTCGACGGATGTAGTGTTTCCCGAGAAGGGTGGTCGAAGTCGAATGGCCATGGGCGACCAACCGAGAGGAGTCGCCGCGGTCATCAAGCGCGCCATCAAGTCTGAGGTGCCGAAATTCATGTTCTTCAAGAACGCGTATCCTGCCGACGGCCAGCGTGAGTCATACATTGTGGAGGCGCTCACTACGGCGGCAAAGGCCCTGGGTGAGAAGGATATCGTGGCTCGACTGGAGAAGGACCCGGTCTACAGGGAGCACATGGCCATCCTGGTGAGCCGCCGACAGCGCAGTTCTTGGGCCAGTCCACTGATCTCCTTTCGTCTCAGCCCGACGCCCGGATTCCCATACTTCGGTTGAATGTCAAAATGACGGCGGCCGACATTGTCAAGTCCGCGTACAAGCTCAAGGACATCCCGGAGGCTAGGTATGCGAAGAATATGGCGCGCGTCCTGGAGGGTGGGCGCAAAGGCCGGCTGTACGTCTTCCCAGGCGATATTGCGGTGAGTTCTTCTTGTCATCATGTGGCACGGAAAATGTCTTACCAGTGTGTGTGCGGTGTGTGTCGGCGTGTCGTCTGCGGCCGCCACTGCGATCCAGACTATGAAATTCGACACGGGCCTTCCGTTCTGCCACTCGGCTATCATTGACGTCCTCGAGGACAGATTCTTCGGCGCGGACGCGAAGTTTCGCTTCCCGGAGGCCTTGTACCTCAATGTATCCCCTGAGCGCAACAAGCCCGTCATACCACCGGTCATGTTGGCCTTTGTGGCGACAACGGTACGTCCTTGTGTTAATGGAGTTATCGCGCTGACTACGATATAATACAGGTCGATGCAGGACTACAAGCATACAAGCTGGGCCCTGGCGGAGCGACGAAGATTATATTCACTGCGGACAAGTTCAAGCTCGTATACCAGGACCACCTGAGGCGCCTTGCACGACTGAAGGCTAGGGATCCTGCCGCGTTCTGGGCGATGCTCGCCAGACTTTACAAGGAGGCATCGTGAGCAGTGTCAGAATTTTCCTACCCTTGATGGCGCTGACATCCTTCGTGTATAGATCGGGTACAAGCCATCATGATCCCAACGAGTTCAACGACGGCAGTGACGGTGGCGAGGAGGCCGACAGCGAGGACAACGATGACATCTTCAATGTGAAGCATTTCGCCGCCAATTTTGCTCAGGACTCGGATGCCGCCGATGCGACTTAGAATTGACCTGCCAACGCTGTCACGGTGACGGTGGCCGCGGTCGCGGGTGTGGCCTTGTAAGTAGGATCATATTTGGCCTAATCATTGCTAATGTCTTCCTAATTGTTAGCAACGCAGCCTCTCGCTGTCCTTACGCCTACTATGCCTGCCTTCTACTTTGTACTTATTAGACATAATATGCTCTGAATTAGATGCTCTTGATTTCTCGCTGCTACTGTGGTATGCCGCTCATTATGTTCAAATAAGCCACCAATAAGTGTATAATAACCAGGGGTTAACCTAATATAATGCTAATACATATTAGGTGTTATACGTTCTAATATAGACCTTATTAGTATAGGGTAGGTTTCCAGATGTTGGGAAACATGGATAGTACGATAAAAGAGTGTGCTGGGGCTGGTTGAAAGGATAGATTGCGGTGTCGACTGGGAAACGCGGGGAACGAGTCGACGCGCTCTGCGGGCGCGTCAGTGCCATTTCAGTCTCCGACCGAAATTCGGTGCGCGCGCCACAGGCGGCAGCCCGCGGCTCGACTCTCCGAGCTCGGGCCGCGCTTACGTGGCCGCCGCGAAAAAAAAAGATCTCACACGGGCCCGGACAACGTTTATTGAATCAGCTGTAATCGTTTTTTTCTTCCATCAGTCAGGCAAAAAACGCACACATCAGAAAGATCGCTTTAGGAAATAGGTCCCAAAGTTCGGACCAAAGTCAAGTCGCGTCGTCCCACCTGCCTAATTCAGTAATTCTTACCTAAGTAGCTTCTGCCCAATGGTTTTTCATACCTTTCCGTTTCAAAGACACTCGTGTCTGCGAGTATTTTGTGTTTTGCAAGCTAACTAGCGCAGATATGCATATGATTTGAATTGTTCTGTGATGAGAACAAGAGGCCCCATGTTTTCCATTTTTGGTATCACCGGACTTCAGGGCCTAAGACCAGCATAAGATGTTCTCAGGATATGGCATTTATCCCATGTATATACGCATTCTTTCCGAATCTGATGGCTTCCTGGCATTCTTCGGAATGACAGACTTACTTAAGGAGATCAGATGCCCAAATAGATCTCGGCAAGACCCGGCGGCACCCGGCGGCACCTGCTCCCCCTCCCCCTGCGGCTCGCACCAGCTCTGTAGTTCCGAATCAAATAGTGATATTGTTGTAAATAATTACAGGCGTTGCGGGGCAGTACAGGAGTGCGCGGACGACTACACAGGTGAAGAGAGTGATTTTACGGCCCATGACGGTGCAATATACTATGCCGAGGAGCAGCGCTGCGACGATCGTCGCTGCTGTACGGCAGGCTCGCTGCTGTCAAAGAGGTGCAGGACGTCGGGAGTCAGCCTGCTTTTCCTTTCCCACCATCGATGAGACCCATCCGTAAGCCCAGCGAGAAAGGTGGACGCACCGACTCGCGTGCCCCAGGAAGGGCACCGCCGCAGTTAGCGCAACAAGAAGGCGGCGGCGCCAACGCAAAAAGACGCCGTATTGAGCCATCGAGCGACCGAGATGAAGACGAGGCAGGCACGAGGCAGACATCGCGCGCCCAGTCCGTTGCAGGGGATAGGACGCGTGCCCGTACGAATACGAAGTCGTTGGGGAGTTCGACTCCGCAGGGCTTCCTAGATCCGTTCGGAGCCCAGCGCACGACTGCCGTAGCGAGGGGAAGGTCCAGGGATAGACAATGTAAGTCAATGCTCGCTTACGATGCATGAAGACTCACCTCTGGCGCCAGTGGAGCCGCTTCGTAGGGCCAGCACCGGGGGTCCTGCGCGCGAGCAGAGCGAGTCCAGAGGCAGCCAGCGGCGGGTTGTGAACGAGGTAGAGGGACCTGAGCCGCGTGGAGACAAAGAGGAAGAGGACCTGTATGCAGACGAGGACGAAAGTGAGTTGCTGCCCACTGTATATGCGGTTCCCACTCACCCGCGTGCCGTCATAGGCCGACTGATTCGCGAGCGCGCGTATGCAAGGCAGTCGGAAGAGCGCGGATTTGGAGGCGCGCGTTCACCCTCGGAGGAACCATTTGAAGGTAAGCGGGTGTCATTGGGGATAAGCCACGTCAGACTCACATGTGCGCGCAAGATGACCGCGGCCACCGTCCCCGGAAGTCGCGCGAAAGCCCGAGACGATCTGCAACCGTGGATTTCGAAGGTCAGTGTCTTACAGTGTATAGGAAATGGAGGCTAACTTACACGGTCAGAGCACTACGTCCCGCGTGCGCGCTCGCGCACCGTTACCCGATCAAACAGTCCTGTGCAGACTCGCGATTGGCGTGACAACCGCGGTGCGGATCGCTACAGCACAGCTGGTGAGTTAGCTTGTCGTTCACAACGGAGGGACAGCGTATGCTAACAATTCCGTCCTAGAACCTGAGCGTCGTGAAACTGACCGCTCCAACGCGAAGACCAAAGCCGTGTTCGACAGGCTGGCGGCGCTCGAGGAAACCACAATGCGCTCAGCGCAAGCACAGCACGACTATCAGCAGAAGATCAAGACACTTGAAAAAGAAATCAAAGGCCAGCACGTACAGCTTGAGAACGCGCTCGAGGTGATCCAGGAGCTTCGCGGCGACTTCCAGACCCTGGACAAGGAGGTCAGGCAGATTCAGAACAGATTGGGCGACAGCTTGACCGCCATGACGCAGCCGGCGATGGCCAGTGCAGATGTGAATGAGGGCGGAGCAGCGGGTAATGGTGCAGGTGAAATCAAGGGCCCTGGGCGGAACAATATGCTGACCGTCAGTCGCACACACACCAACAAAGCCCGTACTTACCTCAGAATTGGCAGGCTGGTATCAGGCGCGCTTGGGAGGGTTTGATGAAGACCACGCCTAACGGACCGCTGCCCGATCCGATCATTACAGGGCCCGACGAGCCCTTGCAATTCTGGACGACTGTCGGCAGCAGCGGAAGCGTCTTGCGGCCGCGCTGGGATCTTGATTGGCCCGAGAACAACCAGGGCTGGGTCACAAAGGCGATTCTGAAGATGCAGGTCAGCGGGGAGGCCTGGAATAGAAAGGAGGTAGGCGAGCTGCTTGCCAACACGTCGGTCGAGGAGTTTCGTCTTCGCATGCACAGAACATGGGGCACCTGGAGGAAGAAGTACATTGATCAGCTTGAGGGCAAGGCACGCGATAACGCGCGGACGCAGCGGCGTAATGGACGACGGACAGCGGTAAGAAAATGTGTACCGAACTGTGTGCGCGCAACTCACCGTGTTTCAGAAAGCCAAAATCCGCTCCAAGCACCGTGACAAGGTCGCAGAGCTCACGAAGGCCAAATGGGACTGGGCGCTCACGGCAGCGTACCAGTCGGTCGATGAGTCGGAGCCCGAGCCCGAGAAGCAGCCGGTTATCGACATTCTTAGCGACGACGAAGCTGACGGCACTCAGCGACAAGGTGATGGGAAGGGAAGTGAGCTCACCGTTCCCCCGAAAAAGACACGCAAGCGCACGCGGCCAACTGACCCGCCGTACGTGTCCCATGCTCCTACGTACCGTCCCCCCGAGGTGAGTGCGTTGTAGGACATGCAGAGCACACACGCTAACTGGTTTGTAGCTCAATGCTCTGCTGGATGAGTTAGACAAGCACACAAGGCAGGACGCGGAGTATCACCAGAGAGTTCGGGGAGAGCCGCGTGATGTCCCCTTACCAGCGGTTCGCGCTAGCAAAAAAGGGCCGCGCATCCGCATTCCCCGCTCGATGGTTGAGGCGGCGTGGCTTGCGGCCCATCCGGAATACGACGTAACTCGTTTCTTTGCGGAGGGTGGCGAAGGCGGAGGGAACACGACTGCAGCTGAAGACGAGGAAGGTGAGAGTGGCGGAGAGGGAGAGGGAGAAGTAGCAGGGGAGCAAGGCATGGGGCTCGGGGATGAATAAGGGCGCGTACAAGGGCACGTACGTACCACTGTAAAATTTACACATCGTCATCAAGATCAAAGTCCCTGTCCGGCTCCTGCGTTAACTGCGAGAACATGTCAGCGAGCGCGTCGGATCGGCGAAAGGCATACGTACGTGGTCTACTGAGACCGTCACCCATACAGGTTTGCCTGGCGCCTTCACCGGGACTTCAAGCACGGAGAAATGACCCTTGAGTCGGGCGAGGGAAATCACCTCTGCTGGTGCGAATGTGTCCGCAGTCCAGGAAGCGATGCCGAGGTGGACGGCTCTGCCATGCAACCAGTGTGTCAGCGCCAAATACCAAGTATGTATGCGTACCGAGAATGCCAGGGAAATATAGTGTTATCAGCCTGAGGCACAAACCGTTGCACGATTGCAAACGTTGTTGTTAGGTCGTCCTTTGTGCGATCGCGGCGGAGGTGCGTGACTTGAAATATGTATTGAATCTTCACAGGCACACAGTCGTCGATGTAGGCATGTGAGTAGCCTTTGCCTCTGTAGTTAGTGGATGCGCCGAACCGCTTCTCATTGACGAAGCATGAGGCAAACAAGCGGACGCGGTTGTCGAAGAATGGTTCAACATCACCTTCCCAGTCTCCTCCGTCTGCGACGAGGGAGACATCGTTGAGCCAGAATTCCTTGAGGTAATTGAACACCATGTCGTAAAGCTTCATTAAGTTCAGGCTTGCGGCGGTACCGTGCCGTGCAAGAAGCACTCCGTCGCCTGTGATGATAACAAATTAATAAGAACAATGATGAAGCCGCTACGCACCACGGTCACCGCACGTTGCGTCTTCTCGCGGACAAGGTATGACTGGAGTCTCTTCATGTCGATCTCATCATCGTCAGTCTTGTTTGGCAGGATCCGTATGCACTCAATCTAGAAAGAAATGTTTAGTACCGAGCCTTGTGATTGCAGGCGCACATACCAGATCAAATAGCAGCTGTTTTTTTACCCAGCTGCGCATCAGCGTCGCCTCCAGCTCACCGTTCCCTTTGCCGTTATGGTTGACTTTGACTAGGCGACCATTGTTACGCTCGGAGGCGAACAGCCAGTGGGAATATGTTGGGCCGTGTCGATAAATGTCCGGGCTGTGGTGCATCATCAGATGGAAATAGGGAGTTAAATGGCAGTGCATGGCAGCCCAGCTGCGAAGCGCTCGGCCATGGTACTCCTCCGCACGACGTGCTTCATCCGGAGTGATTGACTGTGCCCCCCAGATGCGCGTGGAGACACAAAAGTCGAGGACATTATTGAAGTGCTCCCTGTAGTTGCGACTCGGCGAGAGTTCGTAATTTTCCTCGTAATCATCCGCCGTCGCATCAACCTGCCGAGCGAGATGGCGCCGGCGCCGGGCACGCAAGAGCTCATCCATGTTATCTTCGGCGTTCGCGGCCTTCGTGCCTTCTCGAGCATGCGGTGCGTCGTCATCCGGAATCTCTCCGTCCACTTGCCAGGCGACGTAGAGCAGGACGGGGAGTATATTGATAATGTTCCTCCATTCATCGGCCTTGGATACATGAGCAATCTCGAGGTACGCGTGAGTTGCAATGAGCCGCGCAAGACAAATACAATACAGTGGCGTACCATCTTTGGTATGCGACTCAGGGACTTCGGCCACCAAACATTAAGTAGGGCGGTGTCGAGCTTCTCCCGTGGCTTGTCGGTTCGCGAGCGCGCCGTTAGCATGCCTCCTCGAATGATTATGACGTTCACTACGTGCTTTGCTTCACCTGCAAATTTAAAATCAGGCGGCACGCGGATGAGTTTACAGTTGACGAACCGAGGTATGTGCCGTGCATGAAATCAGTGACCGAATCGCGCGCGGGCATGAACCCCGGGAGTTTGTCGAGGACGGACCAGCGCACGCCACGTGTGTCCTCAATTATTTTTCGTTCGTCCGCGTCTTCAGTGTCATGGTACTTCAGCGCGTATTTGAGAAATCGGTGATCGTTTCGAAATTGGAACTCTGCATGCATAAGCCGGTGGTGTTACCAGAGAAGGGGAAAATACGTACTTTCGGGGTCGTAGCAATCGCAGGAGACGAGGTCGTTGAAAGGCATGTAACAGATCACGCACATAAAGATGTTGTGAGTAACGCCACGAAGACCCGCAGCTTTTCGGCTAGCTGGCAGATCGGAGGCCTCCATATTGAGCATTGCGTGAATTGGATGCTTGCCCGGCTTCCCGTGCACGCGCATTTCGAGGCCTATGGAATGCTAAGTCAACTGTGCGAAATGTTTGGACGAATACTCACCACCATAGAGACGTAGGATGTCGTCTGCAGTGGACTCCAGCACATTATTTAGCTGCTCTGTGGTGGGTTCGCCTTCCCCGCCTGGGATTGCGACTGCAAGGACTGTCTCTTGCGGCTGAAAGCGTTTGGAGCGGGGGTTGTTGAAGATGGTGATGTAGACGGCACCCATGGAATACTTGCGGTTCCGGCCCATGGGAGAAAACCTGAATCCTTGTGTTATCAGCCAATGAATGATGCGGATGCGTGCCTTACCAGTCAATATTCATCATCAAAACGAGGCCGCATGGGAGCGCAACAAAGCGCTGATGGACACCGGGCCTGACATACGTGTCGAGGAGCCCCCATTCGCCGCCTCGGCGACGTTGCAGTCCAGCTATCAGCGCGCGCCAGCCCCAGCCGTCGTAGATATCATACATCCGTGCCGAGGGATCGGGGAAGGCGTCGAATCCATTTTCAGGCGGAGGGATAGGCTCAGCGGGCCCCGGTTCATCACCTTCGCCGCGCCAGTGCTGATATTCGTCATACTTGCCCGGGCGCATCAAAAAGCGCTGGATCATGGGAATGAGGGGACAGGTCGGCAGTACCTTGCACGGTATTCGCTTCGTGCGCCCCCCAGTGAGCTCGCGGATGGTGTACAGGGTGCCAGAGCAGTTGTCGGATGTACATTCCGGGCTCTCGAGATCATACAACACAGAGGGATTGAATACGCGCCAGCATTTTGGGCAGAGGAACTTGTAGACAATATACGGGTCGGCGTTGACACGAAGCCGGCGCTCGACAGACCGTATCGTGCGAGCCATCTTATCGAGGCCCTCGATTTCGACACCAGTCTGTTGCCGAAGTGAAACAAGCGACTCGTAAGCAGAGTCGAGCCCGAGCTTGACAGCCTCATGTGTCGCACGATGGAATGTGATCTGTAGATATGCCGTGTAGTAGGCCTTCCGGATCCGAGGGTCCTCCGAGAATGCAGGGGGTAGGTCGTCGTTGTCAGGGTCGTCGTCGTCAAGTGGCATGTTCCGGTCCATTCCTTCGAATATATCTTCGCGTGTCTGAAACAGCGGGTCGGCTTCAACGTCTGGATTGTCCTCCTCCTCCTCCTCGTCCCAGTCTTCAACTATCGGCGAGGGACGGCGAGAGCCAGGCGTCTGAGGCGCTAGCGGCTCTGAGGGATCATTGTCAGAGGCTTCCCAATCAGGTGGGCTAGGCGATCGGAAGACAGGGTCGTAGGGAGTGTGATTGCCGGGAGGCGACGCAGAGCGTGTGCGAGGCGCTAAGGTGCTGGCATTTGAGCAGCATATATGCGTGTCCAGCTGCGATAACGCACCATATTCTTCCCATCCGTCTTCCCATCTGTCCTCCAAGTCCTCATCCTCATTCTCCATGCGGCTGTGCATCTGCGATGCCTCAGAGGGTGCGCGCAATGCTGCGATTACGTTGAGTACAATACATGCGAGCATGAAATGTGTTTACGCACCAAAGTCGCCCCAGTCCCAGTCGTCCTCAGACGGCGTCAACAAGGGTGCCGACGTTTGCGGCCATTCCATATCGTCGTAGACCGCGTCAGATGTAAGCAAATTCCCAGATTGTGAGTGCAGAGGTGACGCGAGCCTGCGTCGTTGAGATGGCCCAGGAGAGTCGTCGTCGAGCTCGAGGTTGTGAGGCCGCTTGAGGCTGGCAGGCGTGTATAATGGCAATAGCAGCTCATTCTCGGCGTCTCGGAGGTGACGGACGCGGTTGCGATAGAGCTGCCAGAGAGGCGGTGTGTATGTCGAGCATGTCGTACATGGGCACGGCTGGTACTCTGCCGCTGCCGACTGTCGATAGGGAGCGGGATCGGGCATAGCTGAAGCTAGCGAAGTCGTGTCGCGTCGAGTTGCTGGAGCAGAGGAGAGGCCGGAGCAGTGGACGAGTCGTCGTCGTCGCCGTCGAGGAGGACAAGTACAAGACGACTTCGATGCATAGACGATTCAAACGGATAAAGACGAAATTGGCTGCGATTGGACTTAGAGACGTTTGCGCGCGGCCAAGCACGTCATCGAATTGTCCGGATCGGAGCGACGCGTCCAGTCATGTGCACTATACTCAGGAAGTTCGCGGATATACATACGACAAATGGGGATCCTACTGAGATTCATCTGATAGATACAGATATACACTACATCCTATGAATGCCCGATGCTGGTCTTAGGCCCTGAAGTCCGGTGTATAAAGATCCCACGGTCAGTGCAGAGAAAGATGACGTAGTTTTCAAGGGCAAACCGCAAGTTGATCCGGTTTACTACGTCATTTTTCTCTACTCCGGTTACTACAATACCCGGGGTCAATATCTTTAGTACTAAAAATGTGCACACACTGAGGATTGAACCAAGGGCACACAGCTTATGGATTACATAATATAGTCTAAGAGCATTAACCATTAGGCTACAAGGCAGTATATGTATTGCACATGTGTAGCTGTCTATAGCCTCTATCAGCCTCCTATATCCTGCTGCTCTACACTACATTTCCCTAGATTGGTGCCTTTTCCCTGATACAATATATACATATTATATACCATTGGAAAGCTACAATTAATGTGCACATAATTGTCAGAGTATTAGAGTTTGCACGACATGTTATAGGTACTCTTAATCATTTTTTTTTCTTTTTCAAGGAGTTAGGCAAAATGTGGCACATTTATACACCTCGCTTTGTGTTATGAGGCAATTGTTCACCAAGGTTTTTGCACTTTCATGAAGATTTTGGAAATTAGAGTGTTGCATATACGAGCTCCGACCACCTGATTAATCTCTTCAAACACCTGCAAGACTTAGACCCAGAGTTACAATGATTGATATGCCTCGTGCTGCGCTGATGGGTACCAGCCGGTAGTAGGGCGGTAAATATCTTGTATACCTGTCCCTAGAGCGCAGCGCACGGTACCGTTGTGTGTGTGTGAGGGGCGAGTCGTCAGTGGTCCCGAAGTCTCTGGGAGTGTCTCTGAAGTGGGGGAAAGGTGTTCGAAAGGCAAAGGCGATGTGTTTGGGAGTGATCTGAAGTAGGAAGGACAGGAGAGTGGGGGGGATATTACAATCTGTGTGTTTGGAAACAATGCGTGGAGCGTCGAACATTTGTGTGGTGTAGGTCAAGTCGAAAGCTGAAGTGTCAAAGTGTCAAAGTTGAAGTTGAAGTGTCAAAGTTCCGACTTGCTGGGAGTGGGCCGATGCTTAGCACGGCGATACGATTCCACATTGAATACACTCCAAATGGACCAAACACATGTCAACATGAGAGTCCGAGTTGAATCCAGTAAGTACGAGCAATGACCCACAGAGCTCAACGACCTGCTACCTCCAGAATTGCGGGCGGAGGTGGGCAAGGAAAATATTCTTGGATATATCATGTGAGCAAGCTCAAGACGATGTCGGCAACCCAGGTACTATACAGTTCACATGAACCTTATTTCGTATACATGTAGCTGGCTCTTAGCGTACACTGAAGTTATCAGCCTATTCCCTCTCTTGTCGTGCATCACACCCTATTCTTGTAGATTATATGGACCATATTTGTTGGGAAAATTGGGTCCGACCCAATTTCCCCAACAAATATGACGTCACTCCGGTCACTAAACTGTCGGTTAGTTACCGGAGTGATGTCATAAGTGGCAATAGCTGCACTCATTGATGCTGGCACTGGTGGACGACACTGCCAGATGCTAAACAATATTTGTCACCAACACTTGAGCTCAAAAGTGATGATGTCATTTCGGCTTTTAAATGCACTTTAATACCCGGAATGATGTCATCGTCTTTTCCTACCGACCGTGCACTGTTCGATGTTCAATCCTGGCAATATAATCACTGTGCGCGTTGGATGGTCTGAGTAAGTTTCAAAGGCAACAATACATGTGTACAGCGTATCATCCCGTGAGGCCGGTGAGGGAGCTGAAATTGCGAGTGAACAAAGCGTGGGAGTGAATTTCCAAAAAAGGCGACACAGACTGTCGTTGCATGGGTCAAAAAAATGCTGGATGTAGATGACATAAGCAACGATTCAAAGGAATCGTAAAGTTGAAGTCGAGGTTCCAAAACGTCGAAGTTGAAGTGCCGAAGTCGAAGTGTCAAAGTGGAAGTGTCAAAGTCCCGAAGTCAAAGTTGAGGTTCCGAAATGTTGAAGTCGAAGTGTGGCAGTGACGAAGTGGTGAAGTCTGGGTTGGAATCGAAATCGAAGTTGAAGGGCAAAGGTGGATGCAAAATGAGAATATGATACATGCATCGAAGGGGAAGTCAAAGTCAAAGGTGAAGGCGAAATCGAAATCGAAATCGAAGTCGGAGTCGAGATCCGAAGTCAAAATCAAAGTCAAGATATGAATCGAAATCGAAATTGTAGGTCGAGGGTGGAATCAAAAGGTGAATACAATACGTGCTTCAAAGGCAAAGTCGAAAGTCAAAGTCAAAGGCGAAATCGAAAGCGAAATCGGAGTCGAGATCCGAAGTTCTGATTCCATATTGGGATCAGTACTTTAACGGACCTTTATATGTCATTCGTGTCGTTTTTCCGGTACACTTTCCGGATTCATCCGATAATTATTCCGGGTTTACCCGGATTTAATGTTCTGCCTCTCCTGTGCTGGATTTTGGTCAGACATTGTCAATTGTTGTATGTATCGAATGCGACGATGCACAGCTGTCCGATGGTGTTCTCTTCGTTTCGATTGGATGGGCGGATCATGAGTTATACAATAATTTGTATGTCATCGCATATTTATTACTGAATAAAAAAGGAAAAATGTACGCTTTTTTCGTCAAAATTTTGGCGATATTCCAGTGAGTTTGGTCGTTTATGACATGAGAACATGTATGCTAGGCATGTTCCCTGCATTCCTGGTCTTGTCCTGAGGCACTGGTTCTCCGGAATTTGCTCTTTTTCAATACATTTACTCATGGTTGTGTGATTTCAAGTTCTGTTGTCAGGCCACAGATGCTACACAGTTTCACCCAATTCCTCACCGAGGTTTTCCGAAAACAATCGATTTTAAATCAATATATATATTAATATTTCCTATTTCTTTATAATTTAAACAACTTATATTTGTTTTTGCCTCTCTTCCACAGTTAATCCTTTCCATGTAAGGTAAGCTTCTCTGCTACCCCTTCATAATTAGTTTCAACTTTCCTCTTCATTCGTTACTTGATTGATTAAGTCTTCTGATGTACATTGACGACTGTTAGCATTCAATTTGTAACAGAGATGTCTACTATACTCATGAACTCGTATAGCTTAATGTTCCGTAGAGTATATGATTGCGACCCAGTAACGTTCGAGAGCCGATAGCTTACACAACGGACACAGTATATTAGAAAGCACAGCCCTACCGGGCATCACCTGGTCATCGAAGCTGTAGGATTTAGGCTGCGTTGCTTAAGTCTCCGCGTTGCTTAAGCCGTTATCGAACGTGTAGGATCCGCTGTCAAGTCATTATCGAAGCTGTAGGAATCCGTTACTCTCAAGACAATAGCCCGCATAAAACTTGATCGACAGTCTGAACAGAAAGCGATATTCTAGTAGAGTTCGGTACGCCTACACGTGCTCATCAGGAGTCGATCGGGGGCGAGGTCAGGCGTCCGGTCGCCCGTTGCGACAGATTTGCTCCATGACTGAGTGTGACTTCCCTCGCCTTTCTTTTGAACAAGCAAAGGTCTAGACACTGTCGTGCTTGCCATGCCTCTCTTTTCCTTTGTCCTTTATTTTCGCACCCGGGGCGAGGGGGGTCGGTGACTGGACCGAGGCTGAGGAAAGGCCGACCTGCGATGCGTCAGACTCACCTCGACGGTGTCTCCACTGACGGATTTGTTAGGTTGGCGCTCCATCTTAAATGGAAAGAGCGTAAGGAAACAGCGTAAGATCCGCAGGACAGGAGTATGGAATGACTTACCGACAGAAATGCTTTGCGATCGAACTTGACTATCGTGCGCTTTGTGTGATCCGCCCTGGCCTGCGAAGCATTATGTAGGAGTAGTCGTCGTCTTTCGCAATCGGGGCAGAGGGAATCGATGACTGAGTCGAAAATCAGCAATAGTTCACCCGCGACGCGAAGGACTTGCCAGGGACATGAGACGTGGGGCATAGATATATGAACTGATCCTCGGCAGGCCATTGTTCGTGTAGCAATCCTTCGTTACCGCTAGCTACAACCACCGTCAGGAAGGGCACATTAGAGTCGGGAACGACCTGCCTTGGAGGTGCGACATGGGAGGTGAAGGAGAGAGGTCGTGGTTAGGGGTGATTTCAAGCGGCGTGTGGGGTTTGCGTATGTTTCACAGGCCGGCTCTTGGAGATCACGCAGCACAACAGGGGCTAGGCTATCAAACCTAGTGATTGAGCGCGGACAGTGCATGCCAGGCAAGTATGTACATAGGAATGCCAGTGACCGGGTTCCGTCCAATGTAGGTTAATCACCATTGATCCGAGCCGCAATATCACAAGCTGAGACGATTTTCACGATATGGAAGGGAACGAGGCGCAGTTCAAGCTCCGGAGGTCCTGAAGCCGAGAGTCTCATCTCTATGTCAAGCGTAGCACCAACTTCGATGAAATCCCCGTTGCGCAAGTGGTGGAGGGGCATACGATGGAAGTTTGCACCATGACAGCGCCGTACAGGCCGCAGACGATGGACCATACGCCAACTGTCGGCCAATGCGTTGGTTCGGCCGTGGGGATCTTCTTGCGGGGTCACAATGGATTTCATGCACGCCCAGTCTTTGTTGTCGTCATTGACCTAAGCGAATGAGTGACTGACTTGAGAGTTGCAGTTTCTGCACGTACCGCTGTGAACACACGGTGCCGGAAGAGGAGCTCCTTTTCGTCAACCATAACGGAGTCGCCGAGGTCGTCCCCTCTGAGAGGACAAAGCGAAAGACGGGCGTACTGCACAATGCTGCGCATGGCCGCTGGTTGCTGAGCAAAGATCGCCTCCAGCATGCCGCCGTGGAGAGCGAATGATATTTCGGCATCCTTTGCTGTGGCTTCCTCCCTGCATAGCAATGAGCTGTGCTACCATTGTAACTGACAGGTGGCTTACCCGTCCCAATTCCCAAACGTGTTGACCCTTATGCGGCGCAGAAAACCCTGGAAATGAAGACGAACCGGATCGAGGAATGCTGTGTTGACTCGGAGAGTATGGCCGGAGAAACCACGATACGCGAATATAAATCTTGTCAAACGCCTGTCGACGTCGGGGAGGATGCTGAACATGCACCAGCCTATGAGCTCCGGTAGGGTGAGAGGGCACCGCCGCCAGTCAGCGTCGAGGCTAACGTGAGACAGAGCTAGTTCATCGACCATGAGAGTCCCAGGCCACTGCTCGGGCACAAGATTCTTTTTGTTGGCGGCTAACACGAGAGTCAGGCCCAACAAGTTCTTGTGTGGAATGCTTACCACAAATATAGGACATGGCCAGGGAATGATGAGCAGTGCGAGTGCTTGCGGGATGAGAGTTGGAGCTTAGGAGGGGAGTGAGATCGCGCGCACGCGGGGCTTACACAATGTCTTTGCCGAAGGCCATGTCATAAGCTGCCGCACTTTTATTTTCACCGGATTATTGATGCCGGACGTCACATGTTCGCCGTTCGTAAAGGAGAACTCTATCAAGGTGCAAGGGCCGAGTAGGTGGTGTTCATTACATGTCTCAGAGCTGGCATAGTATATAGAAAAGTGCAAGTACAATTAATCGCAGTTAAGAGCAGCGCTCACGTCACGCGCGGGAATTATGAGGTGTACGAACTCGGGAACAAGGCGAAGGTCTATGGTCGGATAGCTAGTGTGCGACGTCTTGACTTCTACTGCGATGCGCACACCGACTTCGACGAAGTCTCCTTCCTTGATGTCCGTGAAGGGAATGCGATGCACGGTGTCGGCATTGCAGCGCCGAGTTGTTCGGATGCGGTCAACAATACGCCATTGGTCGGCCACTGCCTTGGTACGACCATCGGGGTCTTCCTCGTTAGTGACAACCGAGCGCATGCTTGCAAGATTCTTGTTCTGTGCAGTCACCTGTTAAGCGATGTGAGAGCGTGAGGGTCAGGGCGTAGCATGAAACGCACTGCGGTGAAAAGCCTATGACGGCAGAGGATTTCCTTGTCATCGACGAGAACGGAGTCGGCCAGCCATTCGCTTTTGCAAGGGCATAGTGACTGCCGAGTATAGTAAACAATGCTTCGCAGAGCTTTGAGCTGCTGCGCGAACACCGCCTCTACGTCGCCTCCATGGATAGCAAAAGATTGCTCGACGAGATGGGCAGTGTCCGAGAGGCTGCAGAGGATTCAGTAATTTTTCAGTGTCGAAGTTGTCGCGACAAACCCGTCCCAGTCAGCAAGGCTGTTAACCTGGATGAGTCGCACAAAGCCTTGCAAGTGAACAAAGACTCCCTCGAAGCCGGAGAGCGCTCCCGCTAGCACGCCGTCGGTGTAGTCTAGATAGGCGAAGACGTACTGCGTGATATGCTTGTCGGTGTCGGGGACGATGAAGAAGGCACCCCAGCTGACGAGCTCGGGGACTGTGAGAGGGCACCTGCGCCAGCCTTCGACGCGATGTGGAAGGTCGTGCACCAACTCCCTGGCCATCAATCTGCCAGGCCACTGGTGACGCACAAGGCCGAGATTGTTCCCGGCTGAGAGATGCGTTAGATCGGGCGTAGCAACGCAAGAGTGACGCTACCGGAGATGTGGGACATCGTGGAAGTGCGAGATTAGAAAGCTACAATGGGGTGTAAGAAGATGCACCAACGTGCGCACGTCGGGAAAAAAACGCACTATTATATAGTGGAGGGACGGCGGGAGGCTCGGAAGGGGCGAGTTCCGCCCAGGCTTCCGCATGTCTTACTCCCATTGAAACAGTTGCGAAAAATTGTCGGTTTTCTGCACTGCAACTAGACCGACAATGATCAGAGCAGCAGCGGGGTATGGGGATCGAGCACAGCCAAGTGCTTGGGGAAGATCGTGGCGGGATGCACGGGACGCGACGGGGGGACATGCGCGTTGGGTGCATAAGCCGGCGCGGCGCCGCTGTGACGCCATACCCGGTCGGCGGAAGTGCGCAAGGCGGACAATCGCGCTTGCTCTTGTTCTTGCGGAGTGCGCCGTGTATCGGCATTGCGAAAATAGGAGATTCCCACTTCCTGCGGCCGTGTTGAGGGGCAGTCAAGCCGGCGCCTTGGGATATAAAATCTGGTGGAGGGCATCGAAAAAACCTCGTCAAAATGCCCTTTCCCATGGTCGATGAACTCCTCGTTATGATGGTCTCTCACCTCCCTTTCAGAGATCTCATGCTCGTTCGAGGCGTCAACAAAGCTTTCTTGCACAGCGTGGATGACTACTTGACGGTGGAATACTCGCGAGACCTGCGCGATTATGTCGATCGCCCTCTCCAGTTCCGCGATGTCCTCCGCTCGACACGCTCTGTCATCTCCGGGTCGTTCGCCCTGCGCTTCGTCATGCGCAGGACCGAGCAGGGCGACATGGCCGTTGGAGACCTTGACATCTACTGCCCCCTTTCCTCTGCTTCGGGCGTTATCAACTATCTCGAGCAAGACGAGCGATACGGCCGCCGGATCGACATCTCCCACGATCCGAACGACGAGCTCCAAGAAGCGTATCCCATCAGTGCCATCTCCTGCGTTACTCGACTCTACCGGGAGGGCACCAAGTCGCGCATCGATGTGGTCACTTCCGACACGAACAGCCCACTTCTTCCTATCCGTCACTTCTGGTGCACCGCGGTGACGAACTATATGACGGCCGACAGTATCTGCGTCACACACCCGAAGCTCACGTTGAACGCCCGAGGCTGCATCGCGCCTGCTCAGCTAGGCGATGTGTCCATCGACCACGCGATGGAGAAGTATCGGGCGCGAGGCTTCGACATCGGATCATTCGTTGAGAATGAAGCGACCCATCAAGGCGGAGAGGTCATCGGCTATTGTCCGCAGAGACTGCGCAGCTTCAGTGACACCCTCTGCCTCTCTTTCAAGTTCGATCGATACAATAAAGCACAGCTTCTCCACACATTCCCCATTTTGGAGCCGGCGTGGAAGTACGGAGGATGGTTATGCGGAGGGCGATGTGTGCCAGCCGACCCCGCCGGAAATACGGTCCTGACGGCCTTCATCGTCTAAAGTGATCGATCGCACTAACCGTAACCCACTGTGGAAGTCAGGGTATGTGCGTATTTGTATGCCTCCCGAGTCGTACTACACTCTCGTCTCGTCCGTATCTATTCAACATAGAGTGCTATGAACTGGTATATTTTAGCGGCGTCGTTGTCGCACCGAGTAGCATATAATGTAACACGATCCAATTCTATTGTTCTCTTTAATATGTCACAGTAGAGCTCTAAGGACATTCTGTGCAGCTCTCAAGCTATATCAATCCACAAAATCCGCCTCATAGTTTTTCGTCTCATATAAAGGCTGAGAGCTTTTCGTCGGGGACCGTGCATGCCGCGTTTTCACGGGAGCAGCTGATATGGGCACAGCAAGAAACGAGTCACGGGCTAGATTTCGTCGAGGCCAAAAGACAGGTCCTTTCAGGGAAGGCAAATCTTGCGCATGGCAGCTGCGGGTAAAGACCCCGTAATTTGTATTGCGATAAAGTGTTAGAAGAGCAGCAGGTAGGGAAGAGGGCGTACGTAGGCACAAGACGGAAGAGCAGCACGTAGGGGAAAAGGCGTACGTAGATTAAAAAAATATCTCAAAGTAATGTAATCAGGGAGAGGGCGTGGGGGCATCGTACAGTGAGGCACACTGGCTGAGCGAGCTCGGAGCACGAACTCCTAGCAGGGCATAGGGATCGGAATTAGAAAGAAAGTCAAATACAACGATCCCTCCTTGCAAGATGAAGCGTCGGAGGAGATAGGCATAGTCGTCGTTGACCGTCGGAAAAAAAAGGACGGAAAAGCAGTGTCGCGGGTGACCTGATTTTCCTGTCTCAACGATGAGCGGAGGGTGTCTGCGAGCGGAGCTATGTTCAAGGGCATGCACGCTGAGCAAGGACAGGAACACAGCATCGAGGGAGGCGGGTCCGGGGAGCTGTGATCCACGTAGAGGTGTGTTGCCGGCATCAATCTCGTACCCGGCATGACGAGCGTGGTCGAGAAAGGTGGATCGACAGGCGCAGCCGGAAGGCTTATCGAAGAGGGCGAGCAGAGCTGACGGATAAGTGATGAAGGGAAGCGACATTTCAATTATTCGACTGCCCGGGCTTCGAGCTGGTTAAATATCTGAGCGATCAGTCTCGGATAGGACCCGACAGTCTAATGCGCAACGGTAGATATGAGACATGACCTCATTTTCGTCAATGTCACCGTAGTCCGCAGCTCCGCAAGTCACGCAATGGAGGTCCTTCTTAACGAGCAGCACAGCCCCGCGTATGAGACTTCCGCCATTCAGAGCTGCCGGTCAGGAGTTGGTCGGCCCACAGGCTGCTTGTGCGACACCTCGCCTGTAGGCGGCATAGCGTGCGCTCGCTAACCACCAAAGTCCTCACATCAGATGCCTCCGACAAGGTAGGCGAGGACATGACATGACTAGGAAGAGATGTGCTAATTCGGTGGAAGCAGGCGGGAAGATCGTGCACTGACAACAAGAGGCGTGAGAAAGCGACAATGCTAGGTACATCCCTGGCTGAGGCAAATTCACACACATCTGAGAATGATCTGAGGTTGACGGCACCATGTGCAACATGCCAACATACCGCCATAATAATGCACGGCCAATAACGAGAGGTCATGGTACGATACAACTCTAAGCTAAGCGGATCAGAGCGAGCGATTGGCGAACAAACGTATAAGAGTGCGTTCCTTGTAAACCTGATCAGGCTCCCACCCACTCTTGTAGTACCACCATAAAGTGCGCGCAACACCCTCGTCGGATACAGATTTGCCCTGCAGATGCCAGGCAGAAGCTGGAGCATTCTTGACGACGATTACGGGCCCATATATGGGGGTCTTCGCAGCGGGGAAGAGAATTGTGGCGAGGGTATTGACACCATGATGAGCAGAGGGGTCGGAAAGGCCATGCGCGGTGTAGTACCAGTCGAAGACGTTTGGATTCCTGTCGTAAAAATCCACCAGAACCTTTGTCTCCGCACCGCCTTTGACCATAAGCGCCCCGTACTCGTGCTCCGCGATGGATCCGTCCGACGAGTCGGGTAGACGACAGCAGTCGGCGTGAAACCGCATGTTTTCGAAGGACGACAGGGGAGAGATTGCAGGCTGGTCGGGAAACAAGAAAACGGCATTGTAGAAGTCTGTGGATACGTTAGAGTGAAATTCAACGCGGATAATAAAGAGGGACAGGCCTGGGTGGGTGGTCATTGCGATGTCCTTTCGAAGCGCTGCGGGCGCAAAGCACACTTTATAGAGTTCGCCTTGCAAGAGTTGGGGCCGGCCGAGCGAGTGAAACATCTCGAGCCAATGCGGAACAAATTCATAAGCACGCACGGACACTGAGACAGGAGACACCAATAACATTTGAGAGGAGGTGGCAGTGCGAAAAAATAGGCCGAGGTCAAGTAACAGGCGTTGGTTGAGAAAAGAACAGGACAGTTGAAGAAGTAAAGAGCCTAAGCTTTATGTATGCGGTCAATTCCGAACACCTAGGCACCTTCTAAGCCGGTCCGTGGGCCCTGCGGAAAAAGCTATAAACATTTCGCGTGAGCCTGGCTCGTTCGAGAGGGGTAAATGCGTACCTGCGGAGAACCACATGAACGAGGGCAGTGTCTGAGGATCGAACATTGACCAGCGTGTTCATGCCGGACGGGCGGACTTGACGCTGCCGAAAGACTAGAAGCTCCCCGTGCCAGACCCCTCCCCAGCGGCGAGCGGCCTGCGAGGGCTCGGGATAGTCGGCCCTGCTCCAAGTGTAATACAGGACGAAGACATGTTCACTGCCGGCCAATAGAACGCGGATGGTGGTGGTCCGGACAGGAAGATGGCCTCTGAACCAATCATAATATGAGGGAAGGCTGAGCCCGTCGTCAAGCCTGCGATGGAGGGTGTGAACATGTACGAAGCGAGCATTCTCCGAGACGAGGAATGCCCTGAGGGTGGTCTTCAAGACAAATAATGAGATATAGCTGCCGAGCAAAGGACACTCACATACCTGACGAGACATTTCCTTGTGACAGCGAAAAGGAAAATGCGATGAAAGGGTGAGGGCGACGGTTGCATGACACGCCACAGCGGGTATTAGAAATCAGCATCCCAGGCCCATTGTCGCGCGCAAGGCGTCATCCCCTCGGCTCAGAAATGCGAGCAGCGGCGCAAGGGCTTCGCAGGCTTCCCGGATTTGAGCGGTGGACATGTACGAGCCCAAACAGAAGGGCATGCACCGCTCACAGCGAGGAGATCTACGTGGTACGGGTTGGAGACGGCCCTACCCACAAGCGTAAGTTCTTTGGCACTGCCTAGATATTTTCCAAAGTAGCATGCGAACTGGACTCGCAAAGTCACGTCACCGATAATTTGAGCGACCGTAGACTCGCGAAGCGATGCTCAATCAAGCCCCGGGAGTGCAGGCAGGTAATGCAGACTAAAAGCACTTACGAGCACCCTGGCAACAGCGAGAGACATAGCTAAACCTAGCGGTGACATGCAGTCCAACTGCTGAGCGGCATCCCAGGCGGCGGCTCGAACAAAGAAACGGTCGATTCGACAGCTAAGTCATCTAAGGGAAGGACAGGTTCAGTAGAATAAAGGGTATAGCATCATGATGACTTGTGACGCACCTGAGTACCGTTGCGTTGGAGAAAGGCCGGCCGTGGCAATAAAGCGAGAACGCGCTTGGGCAGACTCGTACAGGGCCCAGATCTGAGCTCGTTATACAAAGAATAGTTGAGAGGCGAAGAAAAAAAAGGTAGCGCACGGGACCCGAGCGATCAGGAAGCCGCACGAACAGACGTCACAATGCCCGCCACTCGGCCATTGCCCCGACTCCGACGTCTCCACAAACGTAAGTTCCTGCCTCACGCAGTGCTGTCACTCTCCCGGACGCGTCCGAGTCTGCGTTCACCGTCCGCATGCACATTAGCGAGCACGCTATGTCCACTGCGCTATACGCCGACGGCTGCTACTCGTACAGGGACGCGCACGGGACCTCGTCGACAACTGCGAGGCCCGCACCCGTACAACCCGTCGCCGCCGCCCAGACGAGCGACGTGCGAATGCCGATCGCAAGATAGCGCGCGCTACCCTCGCCGCGCAGAATGTACCCAAGGGAATTTCGTTGGCGCCGCGTATGTGTCAAACACCCCGTGGTCCTGGTCGTCAGGTGTGGGAAGGCGATGGGGGCAGCGGTTCAAGCAGGCGCGGGAAATCCCCGTACGAACGTGCGCGCGAGAGCGAAGAGAGCGGCGAGGGCAGGTGCGTGTGCAGGTGCCGGTTCGGCGTCTGCGAGGGCGAAGACCCATGGGGCGGTGGCGACGCAAGGGTGTTGCAGCAGTCTACGGTTGTAGGGAATGCAAAAGGGCATGTAAAAGGGCATGTTTGATCTCTTAAAGGAGAGTTGCCTGCATGAACGAGGTCAGTGAGTATCAAACGGACGCCCTCACTTCTCCATGACATACTTTCATAGCGAGCAGCTTCTTCGTCTATTGCTCTTGAGGCAGCAACACCAAGCACCTCAACTGTCTTCACAAAGGCATAATATAGGTAAGTCAGATGTCGGGCTCAGACGTGGAGAGGGAGAGGCGAGAGTGACTCGACTAGTAACATTCGGAAGCATTCTCAATTACGCGGTAAAAGCGGAGTACAGTAATACATTTGTGAGTAGGAAAACATAGAACATATTAGATAGAAAAATTTCCCGCATCCTCCATGACCTCCTCCCCAACATCATCGCCACGCAGAAGCAAATAAACGGCCTGCATCTCAAAAGACGCGCGATACTTGTCTGACGCATGCCTGTCACTCCCCTTCTCGTTGTATCGCGTGACCGTGAACTCATGCAAGACCAGGTCTCCTTCATGGAGCTCTTCGGCGGGCAGCCTCATCATCTGCGCCTTGGCTCGGAGGACGTGAGTGGCATCATACAGACGATCAAACACGACAACCTAAGGTGGGTGAGAATTGGCGCCTGACGCGCACAAGGATTAATCTCACCTCCTGCTCACGCCGCCCACGTATGCTGCGAGACTGCCAAGCAGACGCGCGAACCTCATCGGGATTCGAGGTTATGGCTATGCGACGAAGATAAGCAGGTAACGAAATCGGGTAAACAAGGTCGTACCGGTGCTGGTGGAATATTGGGAGACGAGGTTGCGCAAAGCCATTGCATCGCGAGAGCAAAAAGGAGAAACGGTAACAGCCGCATTGGAGTGGGGATTTCCGTTCAAATCAAAAAGCCACAGCTTGGATACCACACCGGGCACCCAGATCGTGACCGCGCGCTTGGTACCAGGCCGGCACAAATAGCGATTCTTGGGGTTCACCATGATCGATGCCCACTGCAGCGAAGAAGGAACATGCTTGACCGCGTAGATGTCACGTTGGCTATCCTTGAAGTCGACTAATGCTTGAATGCGCCTACAGACCGTCTTCAGCAATGAAGTGAAACGTCAGGAGAGCGACATACCCAGAAAGGCTCGCTGGGACACCGGGAGGGAGAACAAGGTTGGGCGACGACGCCTCAGCCTGCACGGGGGAAACGGGAGCGATAGAAGAAGAACTTGATTCACGCGCGGCAATGGCCCGTCCCTTCCCTTTCACTGACGAGGACAGGGGAACGTCCTCGTCCCCGATGGCACCCCAAGGTGGACTGGAGGATATGGTGTGAAGAGCAGCGAATTCGCCTCCTCCACTTGTTCCCGTGCTATATTCATTGTGAGCATAGCAAGAGCAAGGATAAAAAAAAGTAACCCACGCAGTCTCCATGGCAATGTTGAGGGCCACGCCCGCCTCTCTAGGTTATCGAGCACGCTTGTGAGCGAACGTGCAGCAGAGAAGAGAAGAAAGGCTCACTCCTTATCACCACTACTGGCGGTGCCACTCGAAATCAATTCATCTCCTTCAGTATCCCCCCCGCTAGACCAGTATGAGCACTCAAATTCGTTCGAGGGGGAAGGGATAAGTTACGAACCGAGCACGTTTCGCGGCAGGTTCAGCGAGGGCTAGTCCGGCGTCTCGCTTCTTCTGATAGACCATGGGAGGAGAAAAGATACGGTAGCTTCACTGCGGGAAGTAGAGGCATATATACCCGCTCGGGCGGATACTCTCCTGTGATAAAAAGACATGGAAGTGTTCACTCGCAGGAGCGTGATCCACTCAGAGAAGACGCTCATGCGGAAGAGCCGCATCTGTGAGAACAAGACGTGGCTGAGCAGACTAGAAGCGAATGCGGAAGAGCCACATTTGTGAAAACAAGGCGTGGCTGAGCAGTGCAACCGCCGCCCTTAGCATCTTGCACTCCGTATGCACGATGGCGGTGGCACCCGCCAGCTGCAGCGAAGTTAATTGCTTCTCTAGCGAACAACCGGGACATTGGCATGGACCACGAGCAGACGATAGGTGAGTACGACGCTCGTGTCGCTCGCTTAATCCAAAAGCCAGCACAGGCATTTTCCTTAGCTTCCGCCTCAACATCTCCGCAATGGACGAGACACGGCCTATCCAAGCCAGGATCCGGCGGGCTCAAATGGAATGGACTTAAAAGCGACACACGACCAGGAAAGAGGCAGCATCATGGCGTTCATACAAAGTGCGTACCCCCCCCACAGCACCTCTGAACCCACACGACTGATATGACGCCAGCTCCTAGCGTGAACGGATTCATCCTTGTACGAGACAGCTGGCCGGGTGGGATGGGCCGTCTGACCATGGACGACAAAGAGTACGAGGACATGGAGCCCTTTGAAGTCGTCCCTACCAGTGCCGACGGCATCTCCGACTGGGCAGTTGTCGTGCCAATCCCTCGCTCAAGCGATCCTTCGCGTCGCTGGAGCATCATACACAACCCAGCGGACGCCCCCGCAACCGAGCAAGTTTACCCCCTGTCCGTGCGAGTGCAAGGTGTCCTCGGTCGACACAACCTCCAAGTCTTTGGAAACTGGGACCAGTGCGTCCGCCCGTGTACGCATCATTCGACACGCTCTGACCATGACAATTGTAGGACCGAGAGAAATGCGTGCAAAGCTGTGCAGACAATTGTTCTCACACCCGGCAACTACTGGGAGACGTTCGCTGCTCAGAGACAGGTCATTGACATTGTGCGACGGCTCATAATCCAAGCGACGGGCGGCAGTGCTCGCCGCACGGAGAGCGACGCAGATGAGATCTATCTCCAGCGCCGGGTGTTCAAAAAGGTGAGATAATCTTACCGGAGAAACCACGCTGACCCGCGGAAACAGGTTACACCCGGTTCTAGAATCGCAAGGAGTGTATTGACCGTCATGGAGGATGCACTCGGCGTTGCGCGACTCATAGAGCAGCGCTGGCGAGTTGTCGACAAAATCAAGTTCGGACGTCGCATGCCCGATGGCAAGGTTAAAACGTGCAAGCCTACCGTTTTCTCTGAGGGTGATCTGGTGGATATCACAATGAACTTTGACATTGCAACCATATCGCGGAACCACGGAGAGACAGCAACGGTTGTACATTTCGTCCCGACCGTGATGATACAGCTGTGCGCCGCGGAGGAGTTCAGCACGGTAAGCGCAACTTTAACAGCAACGCGCGGCAAGCTCATCCTTTCCCCACAGAAAGAGGCTATGCGCTCCCCCACGCCCGACTTGGCGACTCACACGTCAAAAGTGGAGTTCGATGGGGATGACGGGGACGAAGGAGGCATTGCAGAAGAGTGAAAGACGGTTAAGCCATGCAGGAAAATGGAATGGATTGGGCGAAAGCGCGCGCGCGGCTCCCTTTGTATTTTACCGTAACTACAGAACTCGCATGTCAACAAGATCGAAGCAGATGTGGCCATCATTATATGAAACAGTAAATCGAGCGAGGACCATTGAATCGACAAGCACACGTGGATAACTAGCGGGCGTCACGACGCGGTCCACACGGGGAAAGTCAATACATGGGATAAAGGGATAGATACCTCTCGCTGCTACGTCTTTAAAGGCACACATGCGAGCAGTTTGATCAAAGAACCCAGCCAGATCATACTGTCCGGGGCGGGGGAGCCACATATTGCATTCTATCTCGGGAGAGTGCACTGCCGTGGTGTTAGCGAATCGTCTTCAGGGCTCACGCGACTTACCATCCGATGAAAAGGAGGGCATGACCCAAGACAAGGAGGAAGGGGCATCGAGTCTAAACGAGTCCGTGGCATCCTACGACGACGGACTCAGCGCACAAAGTGGAAGATCGAACACGACCTCACCTTGTGATAGAACTGATATGAAAGGGTGACGCACGGCTCGCCTATCTCCGTAATATAGCCTGCTCCTGCATCAGCCTTCGGGTCGCGCGCTTGCGTGGCATGACTGAGACGAAGGTGAGAGTCCCGCCACAAGGCGGAAAAAATCGCTTCAGCCGGCCGCCGCAGCTGGAAGGTGCCAGGGCAATCGACGAAGGCGTGCTCGCAGGCGGGCGTCCAGCTGCCGCCCGGGAAGAGCAGGAACTGTGAATATGACACTGTGCCGACGAGAGACACCACGGCAGAGCGACCGTCGGCACCGACGAGGTGGTCGCCATGCCATGACACAGCCATGGGAAACCTCGGATTGGCTAAGGAGTGAGGATCGTCGAGGTAAAAGTCGAGGACAGTTTGATGAAGAGACATGGGACAAGTACGAAAGAGAAGAGCCCGAGAGAGCACTGTAAAGTGTAGAGCCCCTGTCCAAGGTTTCCCACACTCCCGCTTGAACCCTGAGACGGCGACGAGCCGGTGGCCACGTCAAGCGCAGTGAGGTTGGCTGCACTCGGCAGAGTTGAGCGGTGCAGTTCACAGACAAGAGAGTGCATGGCTGAGACTTGCAAGGGCGGCGAGAGGTAGATGCGCAATGGATAACGAGGAAGGGCGTCGCCATGCTCGGGCTACATCTGGTGGTCATGAGCGTGACCTCGTCAGCCTGTGGGTGCATTGAAAGGCTTCAATAATAATCAGACCTTACCGGACGAAGGCTGATTATGGTTGTATGCAGTACGTACAGGCGTGGAACGAGCAAGGGCCGTGCGAGTGACGTGCGCATGACCTGGGAAGGGGCGAGGTTCTCGCAGACCGAGCTGGCATCCGTGCATAGCAAAAGCGGAACTCAGTTTGGGAAAAAAAAAAGAAAAGCGCGTAGTTCAGCGGCGAACATCTATAGCCTGAGACAAGCAAGACCGCGGTGCAGCAGCCAAGCTTCCCACGAACCGACGAGTCTTCACCTGCTGTACACATCGTTTGCGCGCCTACTGGCGACTCGAGCCCAGTACTCTTCCTTTGTCCTCGCAGCCAAGGCTGCCAAGCGAGCCAACTCGTCAGCGAGGTCATGCGGTAAGCGTTTTGTGATCTTCGACGGTGAAAAATAACGGAGGATCGCCAGGCCACGAAGAGTTCTCACTCGGGAAAGCATAACATATAAGCTGGCGGAGCTGCGGCATGCCCGAATATCAATTATAACACTGTCCAATGACCTCCCCTGGCTCTTATAGTCAGTGAAGGCATAGGCAGGCAGCATCGGAAGCTGCTCGCGAATTACGGAGAAAGTCACGGCATGTCCTCTAGGCCGATACGTGAACCTTTTCACTATAGGAAAAATAGGAACGATATCAGGCGGCAAACCAGGACAAGAAATGTTACAGCCGGGCAGGGCCACTAACGCACACCTGGCATAAGGATCGCCGTCCTCGTCATGGCCAACAATAATATCTTGTAGTTTCCCCTCACTGCCATTTACTATCGAGTGACCCATCGCCGTAGTCTCATTTATCATCACGTTCATGCCGGTGATATAGGGAAATGATCCAAGACAATCCCCTGCCAAAGTCGAGGGAAGCCGGCGCAAATCTCGTTTGGTGGCCAGAGTCAATGAAGAACCCACAACTTTGTCGCGAGCGTGTACGAACTTGACCTCCTCGTTGTATCGGTTCGCCTTGCTGTGAACCTTTCTGAGATTGATCGCGTCGCGTGTCACTTTATCCGGCACGACAATGGGACAATTATGAAACCTGACGACCCCAGCATCTCCCTCTCGCCGATGTATGGTAGATAACAGTCGATCGGAAAGAACAACGGCATCGGACTGTTCGCCATTAAAGGAATCGATCGTGGCTTCACCCGTCCTGACACGTCCCACGACTCCGGCGTAAACCGGATCGTCAGCTTGCCGCATGTTCTGAATCAAAACGACACACTTGTCAACCAACCGCCATAAGTAAGCCCCACCTAATGCACTCTGACCGAGCAATGTTTGTCCTTGGTTTATGTCAATCTTGCTAGTCAAAGAAGCCGCAAATAAAGACTTGGCTAATACAGGAGGAAGCTGAGCGAAGTCGCCGGTAAATATAAGATTGACTCCGCCGAACGGCTGATCCTTTGCACCAGCTTTCCACGACTTAGCCACGCACAAGCGCTGCGAGATCTGCGACAGCATGATAGCGGACACCATACTGATCTCATCGATTACCAAGTAATCAACGTCGCGCCAGATATCGCCGAGCTGCTCAACGGACGATGCACTCAGCTTCCCGGACGCAGAGTTCGACAAGAAAGTCAAAGCATGAACGGTGTATCCACTGATCAAGACCGCAGCAATACCTGTCGGGGCACTCAACAAGATCCGCTGTCTCTGATTGCAGCGCTGGAAGTATGCAACTATGGCTTTGATGACGTGGCTTTTACCGGTCCCACCCTCACCAACGACAGACAGCAAAAACTGGCTAACCGTGGAGGAGCCCAGAGCGACATGCTCCGAGAGGAGAGACAAGGCAAGCACCTGCTCCGGATTTTGCGTCATTTTGAAGTCGTCAATGACTGATTGAAGCAGGGCATTGTGATCGATGCCAGAAGGATGACCGGCCTGTCTTTCGTCCGATCCTAAACGAACCTCGGCAGGCGCAAGGGCCAACTCCCGACGCGCATCGGGATCCAACAGCACCTGACGGCGTCCCGATCTTGCAGGCAACTCATCAGCCAAAGCATGGTTCACCACCGGACGCTTGTTCTTTTTCTGCTCTCGCATAAACGCTTGCATAACCGGCAAGTTTGCGTCGGGATACCGCCGCCCAGTGCAGTGCCCGAGGCGCAGTTCAGGCAAAGACGTAAGCATCTTCCTGCGGTGCTCGTCCAGTGTTGAATCATTGTCTATGATTCCCGCTCCCTGCAAGACGCCAAGACAGTTTTGCACCCAGTGATCGTTACCACCTTCACCGGAAGCAGGCAATTCACTGTCGTCAGAAGGACTAATCAACGTAGTCGACTCCAGAAAACGATCGCTGCTAAGCGCCAAATCCAAGGTAACATCTTCGCGTGCATTGAATGCGGAGTCATCGCTAGCCCCCCCTTGTCGACGGCAACGGCGCGCGTCATCTGCCTTGGACCGGGCAGATGCACACTCATGTTCAAGCTTTATATTACTAATTATTCGCTGCAGATACGGGTGAAAGGTGTGCGCGTGGTACGACGCATACCAAGTCGGCCTCGTCCTCAAATCACACAACGAACGCCATGGCTTAAACAAGATGAGCATCGCCCGACAGAATGCCTCGGTCTCCTCCTCTCCTTCTCGCGCGGCAGGAAGGACTGGTCCATAAAGTACAGGAACAAAAGGTGTGGTACGGATATAGCTGACGTGCGTCGCGAAGAGAGGATGCTCAGGACTGCTAAACAAAACGCGTTCAGCCACGCGGCGACCCTGGGTGGAGTCCGGTGCGCGCAAACGGCCGCGATCGGTGGCCTTCGTTTTCCGCTCAACGAACATTGCATGCTCCCAAAGACTCAAGCCTGAAAATGAGGCCGACGTTCCACGAAATCGGTAATCCATGAGTAGGTTCGTCGGTGTAACCGCTTCAGGGCCGAGCTGAACAGCTAACGTGTCATCCATCTCAGGGCCAAGCGGTGCATCAACAAAGTCAGCCTCAGCGTCGGACGGATCAATGTCATCGTCTTCATGAACCATTTCATTATCTGCAGCTTCCGCTCTCCGAATGTACCGGTCGACATCGCCCCAGTACAGGGAGCGCACTTTGTGACTGATATAACATTCACCGCCACCCACGACGAAGCTCATCATCTGCGGGTGAGGCATTTCCAGACGACCCATGACGCTGTTAATCATGCCAGTAAGCATAGACTTCCGATACCTCTCTAAATCCAGTTGCTCATCAGCCGAAAACCGGGCGTTAGTCTTACGGATGGCAGCCAAGATAGCATCTATGCCGGAGTGCATAGGAAGAGTGCTCTTCGTGATATAATCGGTAATGTAATAGACAAGTGCCTTCGCATCATGGCCCGAGCTGATGTGCTCAATGTCCATATTGCACTGCATAAGGAACATAACAAGGTCATTGTAATTATTAATCCAGGGATGTAGACGGCGCAGAAGAACGGCCGAAGTTTCGTCGTCCAGCTCAGTAAAGGAGCGCGTTTCCCCACTTATACGCATGCGACAATGAGCGTCATCCCTCGGTTCGTTCGGTTTTAGATACTTGAAGCACGTATCCCGATGCTCATGCCAATTACAGGCAATCGCAAGCTCCTTCAAAAATTCACGAAATTCATATTCGAACCTAGCTCGAGCTTCCGATGTAAGGTCATCGGGAAGTATGGGAAGACTTGACGAGCGGGGATCAGACGCAGGATCCCATGCAGGTCGGTGCAGGCGATTGCGAGGATCGTGCTCTAGAGCTCGAACCATATCAGGTAGCTCACACTTTATGAGACGCTCCATCCAAGCAAACATCCTCTCCTTGAAAACACCGTCGGCAACCAGCTTACGACGAAGCTCCGAAGGGGACAGATTTCCCTTTACCCAAATGAGCATATGGCAGTGCAAAGTACCGCGCCCTTGAGCTTCGACCGAGCCAAAATACGCCTCGCATGTCCCAAATAAACCAGGTTTACCTCTGCCAAATCGCAGGATGATGTCAATAAAACTCTTCATCATAATGTCAAAGAACTTAGCAGCCGCTATTGGATTATCAGCCACCTGCTTCATGCGCTCGTACGCAGACAACAAGTGAAACGTGTCAGGATCGCCGCCGCATAAAACATGAAGGAGCCGATGATTAACGTCGGAAGGGTTCAAAGTTAAATACAAAGCAGGGCAGCCGAACGTCTTGAGCAAGGCACGCGCATTATGCCGCATGCGCATCTTACTGCCATGAGAGCCCATGATGTTTTTCGATAGCATAGTTAGCTTGTTCATTGCAAGCAACAGTTCTTTTTCCTTGCGGTTCGATGGCTTGGCATGTGGATCGCTCTCCCATTTCTTGTTCATTTCCTCAAGTTCCGGTAATGAATTCCTTAAAACATCCACGACCTGATTATAGGATCCCGCTTTCAGCTGAAACTGACTCGCTGTAGACGCCAGCAAACGCTGCTGAATATCAAAAATGGTAGCCATAAACGCTGGGTCTTTGGAAAACGGTGCATCTGCGCGCTCTACCATGTTTCGCAGCTGGCGCAAAAACGACATTTTATATTTGCCCACCCTACCAGGGTGATTAAACCCTCCGAGACCGTTAGGATCCAGGTTCGGGAAGCAAAAGCTAAGCATGCGAGGATCACGGTCGGGGAATAGGCTGAGGCCGCTCCTTACGGACAGAAAAGGCCTGCGGTCCAAGCACCATTGCAGCGCCGCCGCTTTCATGCGGTTGTGAACAGCAGACGTCTCAGAAGCACTGGTATACCCAACACTCTGCATATACAGCTGTCCATCAGGAATCTCATCATCGCGAAGCTCGGCCTGAGCGTAGCCCGATGACAGAGCAGATCCAGCCCCATCACTAAGCGGTATATGAGTTATTTCAACCGACGCGGGAACACCGACAGTAGATGCTCCTGAACCGGAACCACTCAACACGCCCGTCAGATTCTCCTCACTGAAGACGATTCCTTGTTCACGATAATAAGGATTATGCTGCAGCAGAAACTTTATCATTATACTAACACGCCGAAGAGACACCATAAGCGGATAATGACGGCGAATAGTCTCAATCGTAGGACGATCCTCACCTCCAAGAAAGACGACGCAAATAGCGTGATCCAAGTCCTCGACCGGCGGAGGCAACACGGTCGCAATACGACCAGTCTCCTGAGGTATAATACCCACATGGCCTCGACAATACCGCTGGGCGACGCCTGGCACGGCGCCTCGTGTGGCAGACAGTAGATAATTGATTTGAGTAACTCGACATGCAGAGACCAGCTGGCGTTCAGGGAGCGTAGATTGGTCAAACGCAGCACGAACATCATCAGGCAAACAATCGAAAGCGTAGTACATCTTATTTGAGATAGCGTCAACCGGCTTCTCAGCACGATCAAGGGCTGCGGTACAGCCGGCGCACAGCGCGACATCCCCCCTTGCAAACGGGGCTTCAAGCCCACGGGCATGAAGAAATGCCATGCCGTACAGATGAAAATCATACGTCCGAGGATAAAGAGTTGCCGGAATGTCCGCATCCCGGAGCAGAGAGAACTGGACTTGATCAAACTTAAGATAGGAAATCTGGTGAGGATATTTGTTCTGACCGCAGGCCGCGCATACGACATACTTCCAACGATCGAGAGCCATGTGCTGTTGCCATTCACGAATGATGTCGAGACGCAGCTCATCCCCGTATAAGAACGGAAACTCGTCGTCCAAATCAACAGTCGGCAACGCGTACGACCGGAAAGACCGCTCGGGACCAGACAAGGGAGAAGGAGGCGGAGCGACGGACGCGACAGGCACGGCACCCGCAAGCGGCCGTAAAGCGGGGCCCGGTGTAAGCACAGCGGAGGGCATAGATTGGAAAGCTGCCGCGGAAGGCACGGCCACAGCCCCATACGCAGCATGCTCAATACGGACAGCAGAGCTCGGCGGCAGTTCCGCAAAACGGAACGACTGAAGTGCGCCAGGGTCTGCCGAGCGCACAGTACGACGCTCTTTTCCAAGCTGATGAAACGCGAAATACGAGGGCAGACAACGCATTCCGCATCGATGCGAGCGCAGCTGTTCCAAAGCATCGGCCTTGGCGAGCCTCGGCCCAAAGACAATACCATGGGACTTCCCAACAAGGCGCAAGTGCGGGAACGTCCATGCAGCAAAAGACCGCAGAACAAGAGAGTAGGCGATCGGCTTTAAAACGAGATACGGGCGCCGATCCCGCATGACGTGAGCAGGGACAGTCTCCAAGGACGATGCCAAACACGCAAACGTGTACCACTGATTCAAGCCTGATACGGCGATAGTCCATGTGTCCGTGCGTCCAAGTGGCAAGTCCTCGACAAGATCATGCGCAGTAACGACCATACGTCCAACTGCCTCGGAATGTCAGCCAAAATAAGCAACATAAAATAAAACTCCTCACCACCGGCCTTGAAAACAGTGGGAGGAAGCCGCAACGGATCAGACGACGGTCGAGAAAATGCGACATGCGTGTCTACACTCCATATCTGTCAAGAGCGGCGCAACGAAACAAGCTCCCGAACACTAACCAAGAGCAGCAAGAGCGGGGGCGGGTGACAATGCACGCGCCCATGAATGGCGACGATGCTCCGAGACTGTACAAGGATCGGTGAGCAGGAGCAGTTTCTCATTGAAAAATGAGGAGCTACCGGGACGAGGTGCAATAACAGAGTGTCGCGCACGGGAAATAGGCAGCGACGGTTCCGTGGGCGCTGCCAGCGGTGCGGACATGGGCAGGGCATAAGCAGAGGAGGTAGACGCAAAAGACGAGTCGTAAGGACAAGCATCGACATGCAAAGATGAGCCAGAAGCGTAAGCGTTGGCATATCCTGATACACGATCAGACATAAAGGAATGGCGTAGCGGAGCCCAACTCTAACGCACCCAAGGATACCCGCCTTCGCTGAACAGGACGAGGGGAAGAAGACGGCTCGCGGCGACGCTTTGGAGAAGACATAGCAGGCAAAGAGCTACGACCAACAAACGCGCACAAGGAAGAACAAGGGCAGAGGGGGCGCACAGCCAGGGGTGCGAGCACAGCAGGAGCAAGGAACGCACGTGGTCTTGAAGAAAAAAAGGCGTAAGCCTTGCACCATCAGCAACCAATGAGATGACCGAAGTGAAATGTCGCGCTTGGCACGGGCTTGGCATTTTCCCCACTCAAGATGCTCGGTAAGCCTTGTTCTCTCATTCTTCGAGACCAGGAATAATCAATCTATTCTTGCTCTCATACCCTTATCAGCATGCTCCCGTCGAGATATTCCGGTCGCCCGCTCAATGGATCGAGCTCTAGGTTCCTCTATCCCTACCTTTCGCTCTGCTCCCTGCCCTCTCACATCCCTCTTTACCTCACCCACTAGAGGACATCGAGACCCTCAAGTGCCATGTCGATTCTCGCGGACGCCCCGCCGAGTATCCTTGACACTCGTACGAGTTGTCCAATGACTAGCTACGAACTATTTTACGACCGACCTCACACAATTGGTATTTTTGATCATCAACTCAAACATCATAGAACTCATCTGCTATCTTGTTATACAATCAGCTTGCCTGATTGGGTGGAATCGCATGCCGTGCGCAGCATCGGCTCTCTTCAACATGTCGAAGTCAAATACTATACGTGCGGCGTGCAGCGAAGTCGAAGTCGAAGTCAATAGGTGTGAAGTCAGTAGTGTTTTGCACGGGTAAACCCCCGGGTGTCGGGAGCTCTACCCGTACCCGTACCCGTGCCGGGTCATACCCGCCACCAACGGGTGCGGGTCACCTACGGGTGCACGGGTTTGTGCGTGTACCTGCGGGTACCCATGACCTGTCTGTATGATACTTCAATACACTAGTTATAATACAGTCGGCATCTACGCAGTTCGTTCTACCCGGCTGGCACTCACAGCTCCAAGACATGGGAAATGCACAGCACGCTGGAGGACTGCATGGGACGGCATGCACGTCGTAGGCGGTGCACAGCACCGTGCGCAAGTTGTTATGAGCGTGTGGAGCAGCAGGCGTGTCGTGGGCGTCGCACGGGGGTCTGGGCGATGCACAGCATGCTGCACAAAGCATGGGAAGCGTGTGGGATGGCGCGGGTGCCGTAGACGGTGCGCAGCACCGTGCGGGAGTTGTTACGACCGTGCGGGACAGCAGGCGTGTTGTGGGCGTCGCGCGGGGGTCTGGGCGACGCACAGCATGCTGCACGAATTATGGGACGCGTGTGGGACGGCGCGGGTGCCGTAGACGGTGCGCAGCGCCGTGCGGGACAGCAGGCGTGTCGTGGGCATCGCGCGGGGGTCTGGGCGACGCACAGCATGCTGCACAAATTATGGGAAGCGAGTGGGATGGCGCGGGTGCTGTAGATGGTGCACAACGCTGTGCGCGAGTTGTTATGAGCATGTGGAGCAGCAGGCGTGTCGTGGGCGTCGCGCGGGGGTCTGGGCGATGCACAGCATGCTTCACGAGGCATGGGAAGCATGTGGGACATCGCGGGTGTTGTAGGCGGTGCGCAGCATCGTGCGCAAGGCATTATGGGCGTGCTGGGCAGCAGGCATGTTGTGTGCATCGCGCGAGGCCTTTGGCGGCGTGCACGGAGGGCTGGGGGCAGTGGTGGGCTCAGGCAACTCGTTCAAGTCGTTGCTAGGGACCCAACACCGTGTTCAGCCTCAAGAAAGCAAAGTACAATGCAACTAAACCCTTACTGTCGCACAGAACATGATCTGATGTGTACCAGGAGCTATGGAACATTGGAGACAACGAAGAAAAGATGGGAAGAGTGGAGAGACAAGTCGAGGACAAAGGAAGCAGGACAACTCACTCGAGTGTATGCTGTGACATTACAGTGACCATCACCATGTCACTTCCTTAGTAATCCAGTAAGTGTGCGGGTACCAACGGGTGCCGGGTACCCAGCATGATGACCCGTACCCGTACCCGTGACCCGCACGGGTTCTGAAAACCCGTGCAAAACACTAGAAGTCAGAAGCGCTTTGACAACACGAGTGGTCGAGGAGAGGCTCTAGCGAGAGTCTCAAGATGTGGGGGACAAAGGGGGCATAGGATATGATCAGGGGGATTGATCTGATGCCGAATATCATACTAACGAGGCCTATATATACTACGAACAAGTCCGAACTATTATACAACCATGAGAACAAACCAGAGTATAAGTAGAACGAAACACGAAGCAAGTGGGTCAAGATCACATGCAGTGAGTGAGTCGCAAACAAACAGTAAGTCAAACACCATTGCTAGAGAGCCTGAGAAGAGTAGGAATGAAACATAAGATGATGAAACATAAGGGACTCCACTGTCAAAATGTGCACCTAACTCCGAAATATGTTCTGAAGTCGCTGCGGTGATCATGCGAACTTCCGAAGTATTGCGCTGCGTAGCGGTTCGAAGCAGTTAGGAACGCTTCGAAGCACATCTGGAGGGCTAGGAATAGAGTCGGAATGGGGGGGACAATACTAGGAATGAGGGGGCAATGTTCTGGAGTCGACATGGCCAACGTGTGGCGCAGCCTAACAATCTCGTGGAGTGTTTCAACTTTCGATCATGTTTGAGGCGGGTCTGATGATGATGGGCCTTTGAAGTCTGGACCGAGTCATGTGCGGGCACTTCGGAAAGATCTGTGGAGGCTGTGCTAGCGGGTCGGGAGTGGTGCGAGTTCGGAAGTCGAGGTCACATGACTTTGAAACGAACTGTGCGACTTGACGAAAGTTTGAAAAGTGAGGTGATATCCTCGCCCAGCTCAGAACCAGGTGTATCAGCGCTGTGAGGCAATTGTTTGCCAATTCTTGCACTTTCAACAAGTCAATATGTACATAATTTTGGAGGTTGGAGCATTACGCAGGTAAGCTCCGACCACCCAATAAGTCTTTCCAAATGCTCATAATATCGGAGCCAGAGTTCTGACCTTTGAAATCTCGCAGGATGTCTGCACGATCAAAATTGTACCTTGGGCACAACACTCGGACCATCAACCCAGTCGCACGCTGCACACGCAGTCATCCACTGACTACTTGCATATTGTTTCAATAGCCGCTATGTGTCCTTGAGCATATCTTCTCCCACAGCTGTCATAACTCAGCAGCATACCATTAGACATTTTGATCATTGAGATTGTCATGAGACCATATGTGCCACACCGCTCTGATGATTCTGCAATGTCCAAGTACCTCCGCAGTTGCGCTATTGTCCTGCTACCATTGTCCAACTCATTTGGAGCTCCCAACTCTGTCCCTATTGTATAGTTAGCTCGTGGCTAGCTTGGTCAACTTTGCATTACGATTACTCTTAATCGTTTTTTTCTCCAACCAGTCAGGCCAAAAAAATGTGCGTTTGGATCGTTACCAAAGGAAATTATATCCCACGGTCAAGTCGCGTCGTCCCTCCTGCCTAATTCAGTAATTCTTAGCTAAGTAATTTCTGCTGTGTTCCAAAAGACACTCGTGTCTTCGAGTATTTTGTGTTTTGCAAGCTAACTAGTGCAGATATGCATATGATTTGAATTGTTCTGTGATGAGAACAAGAGGCCCCATGTTTTCTATTTTTGGTATAAAGTTCCCACGGTCAATGCAGAGAAAGATGACGTAGTTTTCGAGGGCAAACTGCAAGTTGATCCGGTTTACTACGTCATTTTTCTCTACTCCGGTTACTACAATACCCGGGGTCAATATCTTTATTACTAAAAATGCGCACACAGAGAGGATTGAACCAAGGGCACACAGTTTATGGATTACATAATATAGTCTAAGAGCTGAACCATTAGGCTACAAGACAGTATATGTATTGTACATGTGTAGCTGTCTATAGCCTCTATCAGCCTCCTATATCCTGTTGCTCTACACTACATTTCCCTAGATTGGTGCCTTTTCCCTGATACAATATATACATATTATATATCATTGGAAAGCTACAATTAATGTGCACATAATTGTCAGAGTATTAGAGTTTACACGACATGTTATAGGTACTCTTAATCATTTTTTTCTTTTTCAAGGAGTTAGGCCAAAATGTGGCACATTTATACACCTCGCTCTGTGTTATGAGGCAATTGTTCACCAAGGTTTTTACACTTTTGTGAAGATTTTGGAAATTAGAGTGTTGCATATACGAGCTCCGACCACCTGATTAATCTCTTCAAACACCCGCAAGACTTAGACCCAGAGTTACAATGATTGATATGCCTCGTGCTGCGCTGATGGGTACCAGCCGGTAGTAGGGCGGTAAATATCTTGTATACCTGTCCCTAGAGCGCAGCGCACGGTACCGTTGTGTGTGTGTGAGGGGTGAGTCATCAGTGGTCCCGAAGTCTCTGGGAGTGTCTCTGAAGTGGGGGAAAGGTGTTCGAAAGGCAAAGGCGATGTGTTCGGGAGTGATCCGAAGTAGGAAGGACAGGGAAGTGGGGGGGATGTTACGATCTGTGTGTTTGGAAACAATGCGTGGAGCGTCGAACATTTGTGTGGTGTAGGTCAAGTCGAAAGCTGAAGTGTCAAAGTGTCAAAGTTGAAGTTGAAGTGTCGAAGTTCCGAAGTTGAAGTCGAGGTTCTAAAACGTCGAAGTTGAAGCGCCAAAGTAGAAGTGTCAAAGTGGAAGTGTCAAAGTCCCGAAGTCAAAGTTGAGGTTCCGAAATGTTGAAGTCAAGTCGACGTCGAGGTTCCAAAGTCAAAGTTGAAGTGTAGCAGTGACGAAGTGGTGAAGTCTGGGTTGGAATCGAAATCGAAGTTGAAGGGCAAAGGTGGATGCAAAATGAGTTTATGATACATGCGTCAAAGGCGAAGTCAAAGTCAAAGGTGAAGGCAAAATTGAAATTGAAATTGAAGTCGGAGTCGAGATCCGAAGTCAAAAACAAAGTTGAGATATGAATCGAAATCGAAATTGTAGGTCGAGGGTGGAATCAAAAGGTGAATACGATACGTGCGTCAAAGGCGAAGTTGAAAGTCAAAGTCAAAGGCGAAATCGAAGTCGGAGTCGAGATCCAAAGTTGAAGTCAAATACTATACGTGCGGCGTGCAGCGAAGTTGAAGTTGAAGTCAATAGGTGTGAAGTCAGAAGCGCTTTGACAACACGAGTGGTCGAGGAGAGGCTCTAGCGAGAGTCTCGAGATGTGGGGGACAAAGGGGGCATAGGATATGATCAGGGGGATTGATCTGATCCCGAATATCATACTAACGAGGCCTATATATCCTACGAACAAGTCCGAACTAATATACAACCATGAGAACAAACCAGAGTATAAGTAGAACGAAACACGAAGCAAGTGGGTCAAGATCACATGCAGTGAGTGAGTCGCAAACAAACAGTAAGTCAAACACCATTGCTAGAGAGCCTGAAAAGAGTAGGAATGAAACATAAGATGATGAAACATAAGGGACTCCACTGTCGAAATGTGCACCTAACTCCGAAATATGTTCTGAAGTCGCTGCGGTGATCATGCAAACTTCCAAAGTATTGTGTTGCGTAGTGGTTCGAAGCAGTTAGGAACGCTTCGAAGCACATCTGGAGGGCTAGGAATAGAGTCAGAATGGGGGGGACAATACTAGGAATGAGGGGGCAATGTTCTGGAGTTGACATGGCCAAGGTGTGGCGCAGCCTAACAATCTCATGGAGTGTTTCAACTTTCGATCATGTTTGAGGCGGGTCTGATGATGATGGGCCTTTGAAGTCTGGACCGAGTTACGTGCGGGTGCTTCGGAAAGATCTGTGGAGGCTGTGCTAGCGGGCCGGGAGCGGTGCGAGTTCGGAAGTCGAAGTCACGTGACTTCGAAACGAACTGTGCGACTTGACGAAAGTTTGAAAAGTGAGGTGATATCCTCGCCCAGCTCAGAACCAGGTGTATCAGCGCTGTGAGGCAATTGTTTGACAATTCTTGCACTTTCAACAAGTCAATAAGTACATAAATTTGGAGGTTGGAGCATTACGCAGGTAAGCTCCGACCACCCAATTAGTCTTTCCAAATGCTCATAATATCGGAGCCAGAGTTCTGACCATTGAAATCTCGCAGGATGTCCGCACAATCGAAATTGTACCTTGGGCACAACACTCGGACCATCAACCCAGTCACATGCTGCACACGCAGTCATCCACTGACTACTTGCATATTGTTTCGATAGCCGCTATGTGTCCTTGAGCATATCTTCTCCCACAGCTGTCATAACTCAGCAGCATACCATTAGACATTTTGATCATTGAGATTGTCATGAGACCATATGTGCCACACCGCTCTAATGATTCTGCAATGTCCAAGTACCTCCGCAGTTGCGCTATTGTCCTGCTACCATTGTCCAACTCATTTGGAGCTCCCAACTCCGTCCCTATCGTATAGTTAGCTCGCGGCTAGCTTGGTCACCTTTGCATTTGTTGTCATCTCTTGCACTCAGCTTATCATTCTCCTTACTCTCATCTTGTTTCATCATTGTCCCATTAGCCGTTGCTCTCAAGCTTCATTGCTCTGACCATCTTGTGACCTTGGCAATCACAGTTCATCCCATGGTGATTGCACCTTTGATTGGATCGCTCACACTACTGGTCCCTGTCTTGCAACCATTGCCTCCACTCCTCCGAACAGTCACATATTCAAAATGATCCAGTGTTGCTGCCTGCACAAGTTGCCGTTGCTCCAACTGTCTTGCGACATGGGAGACTACAGCCTTGCGTCTATTATTCTACAGCAGTGGCACCCTTGATCGGACCACTTGGACCACTTGTCCTCACATTCTGACCATCGCCTCCACAGTTCAGCATTGTTGCCTGCTGATGACCAAACTCATCTGACAGGCGGTCAAATGGTAAAACTACCCCCGCTCATTGAGTAGTACTGTTTTAGTTTGGGGGTGCGTCCCAGGTTTTCCAGAGGGCTTGGAGAGTTGTAGCTAACACCGGAGAAGTATAGAAAGGGATGGGGTATGAGGGGGAGAGTTGGCGAAGGTGCGGGAGGTGGTGGCAAGACTCGGCGACAAAAGGCAAAGGTTGGGGATGTAGGGCAAAGGTTGGGGATGATGGGCAACAATAGGGCAAAGGTTCTCAATATGCAAGCGTGTAAATGGTGCACTGCAAAGGTGAAGAAGATGTTGATGTTAATAAAAGGGCTAAAAAATATGCTGCAAAGGTGGAAGACAATAGTTCTTGAGGTTTGAGGTGCTTTCTCGAGGGGGAGAAGTTCCTATTATTGCATGCATACGTTGCTGGCTGCACTTAACTGCAGCTTTGCTCTGACATCCCAATATAGTCACATCACTTGCCCAGATACAGGAACATTAGATATCTCAAATATGTCATACAAACATACCAGGCAGTTAGTGGTATATTGAATGGCCAAGCCCCCCTTCCCCCCTCCCCCTGAACGATTAAGAGTAATTGTTTTGCCATGCATGCATTGGCCCATTGACCCCAAGTTTGTTGTCATCTCTTGCACTTAGCTTATCATTCTCCTTACTCTCATCTTGTTTCATCATTGTCCCATTAGCCGTTGCTCTCAAGCTTCATTGCTCCAACCATCTTGTGACCTTGGCAATCACAGTTCATCCCATGGCGATTGCACCTTTGATTAGATCGCTCACACTACTGGTCCCTGTCTTGCAACCATCGCCTCCACTCCTCCGAACAGTCACATATTCAAAATGATCCAGTGTTGCTGCCTGCACAAGTTGCCGTTGCTCCAACTGTCTTGCGACATGGGAGACTACAGCCTTGCGTCTATTATTCTACAGCAGTGGCACCCTTGATCGGACCACTTGGACCACTTGTCCTCACATTCTGACCATCGCCTCCACAGTTCAGCATTCTTGCCTGCTGATGACCAAACTCATCTGACAGGCGGTCAAATGGTAAAACTACCCCCGCTCATTGAGTAGTACTGTTTTAGTTTGGGGGTGGGTGCGTCCCAGGTTTTCCAGAGGGCTTGGAGAGTCGTAGCTATCACCGGGGAAGTATAGAAAGGGATGGGGTATGAGGGGGAGAGTTGGCAAAGGTGTGGGAGGTGGTGGCAAGACTTGGCGACAAAAGGCAAAGGTTGGGGATGTAGGGCAAAGGTTGGGGATGATGGGCAACAATAGGGCAAAGGTTCTCAATATGCAAGTGTGTAAACGGTGCACTGCAAAGGTGAAGAAGATGTTGACGTTGATAAAAGGGTGAAAAAATATGCTGCAAAGGTGGAAGACAATAGTTCTCGAGGTTTGAGGTGCTTTCTTGAGGGGGAGAAGTTCCTATTATTGCATGCGTACGTTGCTGGCTGCACTTAACTGCAGCTTTGCCCTGACATCCCAATATAGTCACATCACTTGCCCAGATACAGGAACATTAGATATCTCAAATATGTCATACAAACATACCAGGCAGTTAGTGGTATATTGAATGGCCAAGCCCCCCTTCCCCCCTCCCCCTGAACGATTAAGAGTAATTGTTTTGCCATGCATGCATTGGCCCATTGACCCCAAGTCCTGATTGTAAGCGTGAGAATGTCGCGATCGGTCGCAAAGTCTCCATCGCGTCCTCCCGTGTCCTGCGTCTTGTTGATTTGTTGACTACCGTCTGAGCTGCAAATAAAGCTTATTTCTTCCCGTGCATACTCCGCTCTCTGATGGCATTAAATAGGTGAGTGGCAACTGCCTGATCAAGGCACCGGGACGTCGTAGATGGCTCCTCACACCCGGGCTGGTGGCGAGCCCACTTCTACGATCACCCGCAGCTCCGCAGCAAAGCTTCTGATGCCTACGCCGACGCACGTAAGGATAAGGCCAAGGTTGCCTGCAAGGGGTGCTTTGATGCCCGGCTTGCTGCTGAGCATGCCCGCGATGAAGCTGCACTCCAGAGCGGCACTCGGGGATCTACACGAGACTCTAGCGCGATCCAAGCTGCCCGTGCGTCATTCCCAGCTCTTGTATGATGTCACTAATCCACTTCACAGTTTGGTCGATGGATGCGTCGTCTCCCGGTCGCATCTGGCTGTCGAGTCGCTCTCAGACACTCGTCAATCATCTCCGCCATTGCTCACATCAGACAGAAGCAGTTCAACAGCAAGCAGAGGCTCAGTTACTGGATCTCAAGTATGGCTCACCATCTCGGCACCAGGCTCAGCCTCCGAGTCAGTGGCAACAAAATTTTAGTCCCATTCCTTTCCCAGGGTTTGATAGTGCTGGCCCCGGGCCGAGCACCAGTAGCAATGCACACTTTCAAGGTTCGTAATCTCTGCAGATCCTTTCATCCTGAGTAATGACAGTGCTGTTTGCTGTTTGCTTTGCACAGACACATCTTTCTCACTAGCGACACCTATCAGCATGCCGGCATCAATGCATCCTGCGCTCGTGCTGTTGACCTTCAACTTCACCGGCGTTCCCCATTCTGTGCCGCTTTCTCGCACGGCATCCGCCGTTACTTTGTTCTGCACTCCATCCCCATCGCCTGCTCCTACTCATCATCGGCTAGCGAAGCGCCTGCGTTCTGTGGACTCCAGCCTGAGCTCCATCTCACAGCTACCACCTTGGACCAGCCAGCAACAGGCTCGCTTTGAACCACTGGTCGGCCGTTTGACCGCAGCTATTCCTGTCTCATTCTCATGGGTTGAGAATCCCGCCTGGCATGCTTTCTGCGCTGAATTCGTTCCTGGGGCTCGAATGTTCTCGCATCAGACCCTCACTCGACGCATCATCCCGCAGGAGCTTTCGACATACCGGCAGACAGCTCGCGATCGCGCCAAGGGCAAAGAAGCGACGGGTCAGTGCGATGGGTGGTCGGGTGAGAACCACCATCATTATCTTGCATTCATGATGATGGCTGGCCGTGAGGTATGTGCATGCAAATATGGTCCATCGCAAATTATTAACAAAACTCATTATCTAGTGTCACACAGTCCAACTTGTCGATGCTTCAGCAGAGCGAAAGACTGCAGAGAACCTGCTCGGCCACATGAAGACGTCAATCCGCATCATGGAGACGGAGTTTGGTGTCATTGTCATCGCTTTCTGTTCGGATGGGTCGGGCGAGTCGAAAAAGGCGCGGGTGACTTTAGGGAAGGAGAGGCCGGACCTCGTTCTTCCAGACTGTTATGGTCATCAGGTATGTCCGGTATATCTCATGCATGACTATGGATATCAAGTTAATGCTGTGTTAGGTTAATCTTGTTGTCGGCGATTACTTCAAGACAAAGGCACCATTCCTCACGTTCACTGAGCAGGCGACGGAACTCATCACCTGGCTGCGCAGCAAGACTTATGTGCTCGCGCTTCTGCGAGACATTCAGATGGCAGGAGGCCGTGTCCGCACCGTTATTCGTGCCGTTTTGACGCGCTGGACCTCGCACTACCTTGCGTACGACCGACTTCTTGAGTTGCAACCTGCACTTTGTGCGCTAGTGTCAACAGATGAGCTCCGGGGCATTAGCAACAGCCAAATCATCACCGGTGATGCTGGTGCAAAGCGCCGAGCAGCGCGCATGGTTGAGATCATCAAGAACAGTGCGTTCTGGGACGCTTTAGCTTGGTAAGTTCAACAATGTACTTTAGGATATATGAGAGTTGCTGATTGCACATGTCGCAGCATGAAGCTACATCTAGAGCCCTTAGCAATCGCCGCAAATATCGCACAGGCAGCTAACAGCCGGCCGGATACTGTTCTCCTCATGTTCGGAGTGCTGCGCCTTCGATATGATTCCCTTCCGCAGTCCGATCCCCGGCGTGAAGCTGTATGTGCAAGCCTCGAGAAGCGATGGGCTGTCGCAGACCAGGATGTTTTCATCGCTGCTGTCATTCTAAATCCATTCCACAAACTCCGGCCCTTTCGTGCGGCGCGATGGTCGACATCTGCCGGAGCTTACACCCTCATTGCACGACTCTGGACGCGGTTCTACAAGGACGAGGAGGTGCCGCAGTCTTTATTCGGAGAGCTCATGAACTATATGGCAGGTTCAGAGGAATTTGAGGGCCTGTTGGGGCTGTCCGGCGTAGCGCGTGCTGATGCAGAGAAGAAGGTACATGGGCGCAGCATCCACCTGATTCACCTTACAACACTAACATATCTGTTTGCCAGGGCAAAAAGGTTGATCCGCTGGATATCTGGGCTCTCTTTGCACATCCACATCTTCCCCCATCACCTCTCGCAAAGCTTGCACGACGCGTGCTCTCAATCTGCATGAATTCCGCATCGTGCGAGCGCCTCTTCAGTTTGTTTGGCATAATCTTGACAAAGTATCGCAACCGGATGGGCACGAAGACGCTGCTCGATGTGGCCGAGCTGAACTCGCATCTGCACACCGAGTATCGCCGGAACGGTACGGCAAGACAACGTCTGAAGCGAAGGTTTCAAAGCCAAGCAACAGCCCCTCAGCCAGAGTCAGCTGTGTCAAGCATTCCTGTCGACAACGCTGAGATTGATACCTCCGTGTCCGCATGCCAGCACGATCAGCAGCAGCATGTGGGCCACTTTTTCTCTCTATATCTATCTCTTGTACTTACTTGTCGCAATTCCAGGCTATAACTCCCTTTGAAGACGACAGCACTGCGCTTCCACGCACCGCCCCAACACCGCCGTCGACAATTTCCGCTGACATGCCCGAAACCGTCGCATTTTCGGAGACTGCCGATGCAGAGACCTCACCCACACCTCCGGAGCACTCCTTTCAGGAGATAGGAGGCAACCTTGCTTCCCTTGTAAGCGAATGCGACCGGTTGGATGACGAACTGGCGGTTTTGTATGCAGCAGAGTCGCACCAGAGCAGGTCAGGCATGCAGCAAGCTGGTGTCCGCCTCCGGATCCCGCTACATGAACTGTTCGACTTTTCGCAAAGCTATTGGGTATCTACAACGGAGGGAAATGGCTCAGAGGGGCTTGTCGAGGAATTGGAGCTCTATGAGCTCATGAGCATGCATACTAACGCGGCAGAGGCAGAGGAGCTGCTGGCTTCCGAGAATTAAGTTAAATAGGTCCTATAATACAACATACTCTTAACAATCACAAGACATACTGAATTTCTAAGATAGCAGGAATGTTCCCATGACCCGAGCTTGACTGTGAAGCAAAGTTTCGAGGCTAACTCGCGGTCGACAATGTTGCCTTCGGCAAAAGCCGAGGTTGTGCTGCTCACTGCTGTTAAGCAATATCCTACGGAGACGACACTCTACCGCTAAGCTCCAAAAACTTCAGGGCATGCAGTTATACAGATTATAAGATTACACAAAAATTTTCATGACCCAAGCTCGACTGTAAAGCAATGAAATGCGGAGCGGGAGGCATGCCCGCAGCACATACAGGCAGGGACCCCAGAACCGCCACGGTCACGGTCGTCAATCGGTTGCGACCCGGCCTAGCGACCCGGCGAGGGACAGTCGGCGACCGAGTCCTAGACTTTCACTACACTGAGAGGAGAGCAGGCGCTCGGTGCGCGGGGCCCGACGCGGCGCGTGGCTTAGATAATCCGGCGCGCGCGATGAAGCCTGGAACAGCCGCCGTGTTAACTATGTGCATCATTATTCACAGCAGAATCCCTACTAAGTATCTACATCTACATGACTTTCTACAACTCCAAGCTCGTCAGCAGATAATAGGGTAAGGCCAGGGTGCCTTCTTAAAACATGCACAGTCTGTCTGTATTGCCATACACCAATCAATTGCTGGATATTGGAAACCATAGTAACTTTGATCGTGGAAGACCAAGTCCCTTTCCATCTTTTGAAGGCAAGTTTACAGTTAATCAATGGATGAAAGACAACTAGCTTGTGAGAAGTCTCCAAGACCTCAAAAAAGTCACAGCTTTTCCGAACATTGGTTCAGAGCTCTCCTTTTCACTTGCTTCAAAGAATGCACTGGATCGAGTGAGAGGTGAATTGATCTCCGAAAGCTGAGAAGACAGTGTATTTCCAGACAAGAGTGAATGCTTTGCCCATTGCCGCAGAGTAATTTCCTCATCAACTGGTTGTCCTATATGTTCACGAATGATAGCAAGGTATGAATTTATTTTGGAATTAGGTTTCTTTAGATCAGATTTCAATATTCTGACTTCCGTCATGAATATTTTCTTTGGATGCTCTGCAGTTTTTTGAAGGGATGGCTCATGAAGTAAGAGCAAACACAGTAGCTCTCTTTCATATATGATTGTGGCTAAATTTGCAAAGGGTGCTTTTTTTGAACGTATTGTTCTTCCAACTTCACCTATGGCACGCTCAACAGTTGCTTGTGAGCCTAAGCGTATTGATCCATACCATTCAATATGAGTTGGAATATGAATCAACTGCATCATACAAAGGCGACAGCGTGAAACCTTCTCTGGATCATTTCCCACATATATTCTCTCATAATCCTTCAGGAATTGTGCAATCAAAATATGTATCTCTCGAAGCTCCTCTTTCGTGCGAGGCTGAATAGACATAGCAAAGTCTGCAATTTTCACAAACTTGGCAAAGTTTACAAGGACAGTAGGATGGAACCCCAATTCTGTTCCAATAGGTATTACGATTACTCTTAATCGTTCTTTTCTCTAACCAGTCAGGCCAAAAAATGTGTGTTTGGATCGTTACCAAAGGAAATTATATCCCACGGTCAAGTCGCGTCGTCCCTCCTGCCTAATTCAGTAATTCTTAGCTAAGTAACTTCTGCTGTGTTTCCAAAGACACTCGTGTCTGCGAGTATTTTGCATTTTGCAAGCTAACCAGCAATAATATGCACGTGTTCTCAATTGTTATCGGGTCAGCAAAAAAGATTGCATATTTCCATTTTCGGTAATAATTTCCCACGGGTGGACTCTGCGTGCACTATGACGCATCAACCGGCAGTTTCTGCTGTGTTGAAATGCGTCATAGTCACACGTCCCGGCTACTACAATACCCGGGCTGAATATTGATATTTTTAAAAAGTTGCATAGAGGGGGAATTGAACCTGGAGCCTCCCAGTTACAGAATCTAAGAGTATTAACCACTAAACTACAAGGCCATTTATCCTCCAGGCGACTTATAACCCTTATTGACCTTCTATCTTCTCTTGCCCTATAAGTCAGTTTGCTCTTTTCATCAATTTCTTTTCCCTTCTGTGTTACAATATATATATATATATATATATATTATATCTATTCCTGCTTACCTATAGGTAGTGGGTCTTTCAGTGCAGTAATTGTCCATTTTTGTCACGGATGATGTGAAATCAGAGGGGTCTGAGAGTAGTCCAAGAGAGCAGCCTGGCGTTGGTGTCACCAATCGGTGACGGGACTCGTTGAACGGGCACAGGCGGTGATGGGCACCCACAGGTAGTAGGGCGGTAATGTGTGTGATACCAGATCTCTAGAGCGCTGAAGAGGGTACCGTTGATGTGTGCGAGTGAGTGTCAGGGTCCCGAAGACGATCGGAGGTGCGTCTCCGACAAGGTGTGTGGTCGGTGGGCCTGGTCGGAATGCGCAAATGCTCGGAGGGTCGCCGGTGAGGGTCCGAAGATGGGGTCGCATGGTGCGGGCGACTGTGTGCGACTGGACGTAACTGCGAGCGACTGTGCGCGACTGCGAGCGACGGTGCGTGACTGCGAGCGACTGCAAGCGACTGCGAACGAGTGCGAACGTCTGCGATCGACTGCGAATGACTGCAAGCGACTGGATGCTGAGTGTACGATCGTTGAAGAGGATGTGAGGAGAGTGGCGCCGATGGGCGACGTGCGACGCGATGGGCGATGTGTGATGTTGCTGTGATGTGGTCGGAGCAACGACAAGTCATGCAGGCAGCAATGCTGGACCGTTCTGAACATGTGAACGGTCGGAGGAGCTGGGGCAACTGTCGGAAGACAGAGGCGAGTCGTGCGAGCGATTCGGTCGACGGTGCGACCGCTGCGGGACGAGAGCAGTGCGACTGCGATCGCTGAGGTCGCAAGATGGTCGGAGCAGTGAGGCGCGAGGGCGACGGCTAATGGGACGACGATGGAACAAGATGAGAGCGAGGAGAGCGATAAACTGAGTACGAGAGACGACGACAAAGGCAAAGGCAAAGGCAAAGGCGATGAAGCTAGCCTCGAGCTAACTATACGATAGAGACGAAGGTGTGAGCTCCGAATGAGATCTGAACCGCGAGGGGGTAACCGAATCTGTATTGCAGCATGTGTCCGACCGCTATTTATACATTCCGATCGCTATAGTACAAGTCTGATCGAAAATGCAGTCGGAACAAAGGAAACCGATCGGAACAAAAGCAAACAATAGTGCGCAAGTCGCACATAGTTCGGACAGTAGAGGGGAGTCATGCGAACGTATCTGAAGGTCTGCGAGGCTGTAGAGAACAATGTAGAGCAAGTGATCAGCGCTGTCAAGGGGGAAGCGCAAGCACATGGAAAACGATCTGCGCTGTCAAGAAGTATGAGAGCGGTGTCCTACAATGTCGGACAAGACAATATGACAAGAAAAGGGGACAATGGCGACGTGGCGAGCAAGGGAATATGCTCCGATGTGCGAGGGGGTTGCGGGCGAGCGTTGCGATGTTGCGACTCTTCGAACGGTCGGACGAATGCGATATTGTGCGCGCAATGATCGGAGCAATAGGGCGATAATCGGAGCGCTGAAGCGACCATAGAACAATCGGGATCGGAGAAATAGGGCGCAAGCTCGAGACCTGAGCGGGACAATGGTCGGAGGACAATCGCGCAACTGTGGAGGTACTCGGAGGTCGCAGAGTCGTCGGAGCGGCGTAGCGTACATGTTCGAGCGATGATCTCGCTGATCGAAACGTCTGACAGAATTCTGCTGAGTTGCGACAGCTGTGGGAGACGTGGCGCTCGAAGTCGCGTGGTCGCAGTCGGAACAGTGTGCGAGTGGTCGGACGACTGCGTAGATGGCGTGCGACTGAGTCGATGGTCCGAGCGTGGTGTCCAGGGTATCGTTGCGATCGCGCAATTGCGCTGTGCGACTCCAACGATCGGAGCTATGGCTCTGGTCTTGCGATTGGTCGGAGAGACTAATTGAGCGGTCAGAGCTCGTACGCTGTGCTTGTCGACTTGTCGAAAGTGCGAAAATTGGCGAACAATCGCCTCCCAGCGCTGCACCAGGCATATCAGCGGCAAGAGCAGGGTGGGAGTTAGAGTCTCCTGCATGAGGAGAGGAGCAGCTAAGAGCGACGGATGGATGTCATTCTTTGCTCGTACGGGATCCGAGCCCATGCCCTCATGCAGTCCTTTGGAGGATCTCGACGAAGCACGCAGGTGAGGGAGGTAGGCAAGAGGATTGTTATTAAGTAAGCAGATGCACGGGGTGAATAACAAGCTACAATACATGTAATACTGTCAGGTTGCGGTCAAATGTGTTGCAGAAGTAGGAGGTAAATAATCTAAGGAGAATGTCCGGCATGTCCATGACAATTTTACTGCAATCAGGGGTGGATCTTATAACACAATAGAGCTTGCTTACACAGTGCTTACACAACCTGATCAAGACGCTGCCTGGCAAACAATAGCATCCGCCTTGATCACCTCTGCTTCAAGTTGTTCTCGCCCACAGTGTAGCCCCCGCTTCCCTCTCGCTTTCTTTTGTTCTCGGTCATCCTTTGCTGCACGACTTGCATCCATCCGCCGAGCTGCATGTTGATGATGTTTTCTGTTCCACTATCACCATCAGTTTCCCAGAAGGTGCTGCAACTTGAACATCCATGCTCAACTGCATCCTCGCATCAAACTTGGGCTGTGACGTTGATGACCAAACTCGTCGGATAGGCGGTCAGATGACAAAACCAAATCCTGCTCGTTGAGTAGTACTGTTTTAGTTGGGGGGCATGTCCCAGGTCTACCAGAGGGCTCGGAGAGTCGCAGCTGTCACCGGGGAAGTGTAGCGAGCAACAGAGAAGGAGAGGGGGAGTCGGCAAGGGTGTGGGAGGTGCCACAAGACTCAGGGTGGTGTAGCAAGACTTGGCGACGAAGGGTGAAGGTCGGGGACGATGGGCGACGGCTGGGGGCAATGGGTGACGATACGACGAAGGTTCTCAATATGCAAGTGCGTAAACGATGCGCTGCAAAAGTGAAGGCGATGTTGATGTCGATAAAAGAACTAAACAATGTGCTGCGAACTTGAAGGTGAAAGACAATAGTTCTCCAGGTTTGAGGTGCTGTCTCTGGGAGGGGAAGTTCCTATTGCATGCAGACATCGCTAGCTACACTTATACATAGGAAATGTGTCGGAGTAGCTACATGAATTGTGCGATGCGGTCAGCAAAGCCGTGCGAAGCATAGGTGAAGTGTAGCGAATGAGAGAAGAGGAATATCAAAGGCTTAGACACCAAAGCTGTGCTACCCTTGGCGAAGTCTCCGGGACACTCGGGGAACAATAGCAACACATCAAAAGCGGTCATTGATCTGGATCACTGATGGTTCGGGCTTGGGGATTGTCTCCGATGCTGCTGGGCAATAGCTCGATGTCTGCGACTGTGTGGTGTGTCTCTTTGTCGCTGGAAGGTCGGACATGCGTGACTGTGGTCGCTGAGTACAGGCAAGCTTCGGCGAATGGCTGCGACAATGCGGAAGGGGTCACTATCTTGGGACTCGGTGTTCTATCGGGCTTCGGAGAAATGGGCTAATCATTGTGACACATGGCTGAGGTCTTCGAAGGTTATAGGCTCGGTGGGCTGCTCTAGATGCTCGGGCAAGTCATGCGACCTCGGCAATAACATAGTTGGCTCAGGCGAACGGTGCGAGCATGTAGGAATGCTCAGGTGAAGCTGCGACATCGAGTATGAGTGTGTGCGGGCTGTCAAGACTTCGGCAAACATCGTAGAACAATGGGCAAGTGCGGGCCAGTGTCGGCAAACAACTACAGAGCTAGCTATTGTGTGAGCGAACGGGTGAGAATAATAGAGTTGGGGATGTCTGGCAATGGTCGGAGCTGTCATGCGAGTGTTGGAGTGTATAAAAAATGCACAAACGGTAGCCACACATGTAGGAGGTGTATCAACGTTGCAATCAGTTGCAACTGGTAGTATGAGTTGCATGGACGGTGTCTTCCCGCATGCGGCGCATGTGCTTCATGGCTCGTATGTCTGTTGTCAGGGCTGCCATTCATGTCACGTCCTCCACATCCTCTACATCTCACTCACAGCCCTCCCATGCGGGATCTGTTAAATCACCTGTTGTGTCATCCTCAATGCCTCTGCATTACTCTGTTTAGAGTATTCTTGTTCAAAGACCTGGCAACATCAGCCAGCAGTCTTTCGTGCTGTCTGACAATGTCACGGACTTGCAACAGCAGCTACATGGTCTGTTGGTATCGCCGCGCGCCCTTGCTACGAGCCCATAGGTGTTGCCATTGCTGCCTGCCCATATGTGTTTCTGCTGTCATATGTTGCACCACATTATTCTGATCCCAATTATTTTGTGTTTGGGTCAGCGTTCCAATCATTCTGATCATTATTCTGGAGTACTCTTCCTGGAAGAATGATCACAGTGTTGCAATGTTGCAACACTCACCTCCTACCATATAGCATATTGGAACATGCAGGACATTGAGCTACCGCCCAGCAATATAGGAGACAATTCCCAAGCCCAAGCTGTCAGTGATTCAGAACAAGGATCACTTTTTTATATTGAATGGCCAAGCCCCCCCCCCCCCCCCCCCCCCCCCCCCCCCCCCTCCCTAAACGATTAAGAGTAATTGTACTGCCATGCGTGCATTGGCCCATTAACCCCAAGTTATATACCAGTGTAATAGGGCCATCCATTCATATATTTTATACTGACTCTGTCTTTTTAGAAATGGGTCCCTGATTGGACCACTGAAAACTGGAGGAAGAGTGATCATGGCTTCACTGACTAGCCTACCAAACTCTCTAGCTTTCTCAGTTGTCAAATGCATGATTTCTCCTGAAGAACTGTGTACAGTCCATATGTCCCACAAATATGCCATGCAATTTTCATATATCAAGTGAAATGGATCCAGAGGGAAAAATGATGGATGTATGAAGGCAGGCAATGCCATACACATAGGCATTCGTGAAACCCCTGTGTCTCTAGTAATAGTGGCACGAGCGGCCTTTGTACTGGCTTTACTTAATTTCTCCAGAGTCTTAATATAGTCCTGTTCACTCCGCAGAGGTAACTTCAGAAAGTCATAGGTTGGACGAAAAGGATTATATCTCTCTCGGTCTGGAGGACTAGCTGGATAATACTGAGGTTTTGAACCTTTTTTCAAAGATGATACAGCACCTCGCATCATATTAAATCTGCAATCAACTTCGGTACCGAACCTACCATTACGTTTGGCGGTACTGAACGCCAATGGTACTTTGATGTAGCAAATATTGACCGCTACGATATAATTATTGGCACACCGTTTCTGTCGATAATTGGTATCATACTCAACTTTAGGCGTCGCGAAATTGCGTCACCGCACGAAACTGTGCGTGCCCTCTTGGAGGGGGAGGAACCTCGGCTCGAGAGAACCAAGGTCAAGAAAGTTGTGAAAACGACGCCAAAGGGCGAGCCCAATTTGAAGGCAGAATGACTACCTGCAAGTGAGATACCCGTCATGTCAGCAATGGCCGACTCGGGACAGAAGACCAAAGTGGTAGATGAAGGGAAGAGGACGTACCACCAAGACGAGATACCGCAGTTGCGGGAGAACTGGTACGTGAGATTCGAGGATATCATGAACGGGACGCCAAATCGTCTACCCCCAATGAGGGAGGTAAATCATGCGATTCCGTTAATAGATGAGGAAATGAAGTATAGGTATCACCTATCTCGATGCCCAGAGGCACTTCAGGAACAACTGAAGCAGAAAATAGCCCGATACGTAGAGGCAGGTTGGTGGGGAACAGCCACCACCGCACAAGCAGCACCGCTGTTGTGTATACCCAAAAAGAATGGGTCGTTACGCACGGTCGTTGATTGCAGGAAACGCAACGATAACACTGTGAAAGACGTGACGCCGCTGCCTGATCAGGACCGCATCCGTATGGACACGGCGAGGGCCAAATACCGATCAAAGATCGACCTGACAGACGCGTACGAACAGGTACGCGTCGAGCCTTCAGACGTATGGAAGACAGCATTCTCGACGATCTATGGGAACTACGTCAGCTACACGATGCAACAAGGCGATTGCAACGCACCGGCTACGTTCCAGCAACTGATGACTGCGATATTCCGAGAGTATATCGGACTTTTCATGCACGTGTACCTTGACGACATTTTCGTCTTCTCGAACACGATCGAGGACCACGAGAAACATCTCGGACTTGTCCTCGAGCGCCTAAGGGAGGCGGACTTGTACCTAAAAAGGGAGAAGTGTGAGCTGTACGCAGAAAAAATGGATTGCTTGGGTCACGTAGTGGATGACAAGGGATTGCACGCTGACGCCGATAAGATGGTAAAGATCCGCGAATGGCGGACGCCGAGAAGTTATCATGACATACAGCGTTTCCTTGGCCTCGTACAGTACCTCGCACATTTTATGCCAGACGTATCGGCGTACACGGGGCCGCTGTCGGCAATCACAAAGGGTGGTCAGTCATTCCACTGGAGACCGCTGCATGCAAAGTGCTTCGAGATGATAAAAGCACTTGCCTGTAAAAGGCCGATCCTAAGGCCGGTGGATTTCTCGAAAAGCGAGAAAGTTTGGATCATATGTGACGCATCGGCGTCAGGAGTAGGGGCCGTATACGGCCAAGGACCAGACTGGACCAATTGCCGGCCAGCAGGTTTCATGTCGAGGAAGTTTACTACGGCTCAGCACGTCTACCGTGTCTTCGAAATGGAGACTATAGCTATATTGGAAGCACTCCTAAAATGGGAGGATAAACTTCTGGGTCGCACAGTAACAATTGTCACTGACCATAAAGCGCTCGAATTCTTCAACACCCAACGTAACTTGTCGAGCAGACAGACGAGGTGGATGGAGTATCTCAGTCGCTTTGACTATGAGATTGTGTATGTCAAAGGCGACAGCAATAAGGTGGCCGACTGCCTGTCACGATATTACGAAGGGGACGAAGGAGACGAGTACGTGCCTGATCACGAATATGTGAACGCCGATGCCCGCTTGGATCCTGACAGTGAGGATTTACCGCACATGCGGGTACTCGAGCTACGGGCATTGGATGCACGGGAAGTGCGCGCAATGAAGGAGGCGGTTGAACCGCGTAGGCAGGAAGCCGAGGAACTCGACGTAACGTCGGATGCTGAAGAGGCATCCACTAGGGCAACCGCGGGAGACGAAGTTACGCTAGCCACATCGATTAGGACAAATGGGCTAGCACCGGTGTCAATATCGCAGCACGCGGGCTTACTGGAGCAAGTGAAGACCGCATATACAAACGATACAACGTTTGGAAAAGTGATGAAGGACATCACGGCATACCCCACATTTGCCCTAGAGAACGGGTTAATCACCACGAAAAATCGTGCGGGCGAATGGGTAACATGCGTACCGACGGGAATGTACAAGGACCAATCACTAGTCGGATTTGTGATTGATCAGGGTCATCACATATTAGGACACATGGGGCCGCAGAAAACTGCGGAGTACCTGCGTAGATGGTACTGGTGGCCTGGGCTCGGGAAGGATGTTGACAAATTCTGTCAGTCATGTGAAACATGCCAGATGTCGAAGACGAACACTCGGGCACCCGCGGGGCTCCTGCACAGTATGCCCATACCAATGGCGCCGTGGCAGTCGATTGGGATGGATTTTGTCGGACCATTCCCTCCTTCAAGAGGATTTGATTACCTTTGGGTGGTCATTTGCCGACTGACGAGCATGGTGCACCTGATACCGGTGCAGACAACAATAAAAGCCGCTGAATTGGCATGGCTGTACGTCAAAGAGATCGTACGATTACATGGCATACCAGAATCTATAGTGTCAGATCGAGACCCTAAGTTCACGTCGACGTTCTGGAAGGAGACGCACAGACTATTGGGGTCGAGACTAATGATGTCCACCGCGTTTCATCCACAAACGGACGGAGCATCAGAGCGAGTAATTCGCTCGGTGGGACAAATACTTAGGGCCACCGTCAATCCCAAGCAAACAGATTGGGTGGATCACGTACCGATGACCGAGTTTGCGATCAACTCAACCGTCAACGGATCGAGCACTTTCGCACCATTTGAATTAAATTATGGCTACCTGCCGACGATGCACCGCGCCCCCATCAATGAGAAGGCGGCGCGTGGCGTACAGGAATTCGCTGCTAGAGCGAGGCATCAGTTAGCCATCGCACACGACGCTATCATTGCTAGCCGGGTACAGCAAACATACCAGGCCAACAAACGTCGAAGGGCTGACCCTGGAGTGGAGCATGATGGAAAGGTGTTCCTGTCAACCCAAAACTTGACGCTGCCAAAGGGGCGCGCCCGGAAATTGATGCCAAAATATTTGGGGCCATTCCGAGTCGTGAAGTACGATGACCGCACCTCCACGTATACCCTGGACTTGCCGGCGGAGTTGAAGGCGAGGCGTATACACCCCACGTTCCACGCGAGCCTCATACGGCCGCATGTTCCGAATGACGACGCAATGTTCCCACATCGGGAGTCCCGACGTGTATTCGACCTAGGGGAACCAGATGAACAGGAGTGGCTGGTGGACGAAATTGTCGCGCACCAGTGGGACAAAAGGACGTACCATTTCCTGGTACGGTGGAACTACGGTGATACGACATGGGAACCGCGCAGCAACTGCGAGGAGTTAGAGGCATTAGATAATTACTTATCCTTGCAAGGGGTGCATACCGTGGAGGAGCTTCCACAGACCCCGGCCCCCAAGAAGGTGGGGGCGGTCCGCAAACGGATCGTTAGCGTAAACAAAGCGGCGAGCACGCCGCAGGTGCGAGAGGCAGATGTGCCTCTGTTAACGACACGCAAGTCGAACAGGCGAGCAGCGCCAACTCGTCGGTCGTGACTCGGTTGCGCCCGGCGTGGGACGAATAGAGTAAGCAACTATACAGTGACGAATCCGGTGATGACGCACCGGAGTGGGCGCAAAAAGAAGCACTCTCATGTCCACAAAAATGGACGGTCGACAATCGTCGACGCGCGCGGACAAGGACGCGGCGCTGCAATGGCTATACGAGCACATGACGAAGCAAGTCATCCACAAAACGGGATGTGAAATATGCCGCAGATTTTTCCACCACGCATCCGAGGCAGTACTAGTGGGCGACCTTACGTACCTCGAGGCGTGCAAGCAACGCGACGGCGCCAATCCAGACGTGGAAAAGGATCTACAGCGCCTTCGGGACCGTGTACGCCGGCGCGAAGAGGAGATAGCGCAACTGCGCAACCAGCTCGACACCATGCACAGTCGACATGGTGACGACGCAATGTCGTTGGAGGAGGATGCCTCCGCGCCCACAGAAGCACGGGCAAGCAAGAAGCGCCGAGCCGACGAAGTAGCCGACCGGGCACCGCAGAGAACGGAGATACCGCGTAATGCGGTTGGCGCTGGGCCGCAGCCAATGGCTGGGGCACCTACCGAATCGGCTAGCGGCCATGGGCCGCCCGTGGGACTGGAGCAGGGCAACGCAGGTGCCCACGCAGGATTCGGAGGTCAGCAGCAACCGTTTGGGCAACAGCAGCTGTTCGGTCAGCAACAGGCGTTTGCTGCGCCGATGACGGGCATGTTTATGCATCCAGGAATGTACGCACCGCAGGGTATGTATGCACCGCAGGGAAGCCAGCCAATCGTCTGGCCAGACGGCGCTACCTGGATGCCGAACGACGGCGGGCAAGTCGCACCGGGCGGCTGGGGTGCGGCTAACTGGGCTGCCGACTGGCAACCGAACACGTATAATTCGTATACGTCGGGAGCGCGGACGGTGGAGAACAACTGGGCGTCGTCGTCCCGCGCCCCCGACTGGGCAGAACGTCCCTGGGGACCGCCTTATGAGGACCCCAACCCGGCATCATGGTCGGTGTCCGGGCGTCCTACACAGGAAATGACGACACAGGCGGGCCCCCCAACCGAACGATCGGTTGCGCCACGAGCTTCGCAAACGATGGTGCCACTCGGCACACCTACGGGTCCACGCGCTGCAACACGTGGACGGATGCCTGCTCGGGGAAATGGTCGTCCTGGCGTGAACCGCCGAGCGGACTCCCCTGCGCGCCGCACTTCTGCTGAGCACGAGGTCGACGCATTCCTTGCCGAAGACGCTGATTCCGCCGAGACGCCGGCCCCTTCTTCTGGGGGAGGGACCAGTGCCTCGAATTCCGATGGAAAGAAGAGGGATAATACTGATCAATTCCCAGAAATCGAAGAAATTCGTCGCTTACTCGACGAAGTCAAGATACCGGGCAACGAGGACGCTCTCCGCACGCTAGGCATGTGGCGAAAGGTAGCATGCGGTGTTAAACGAGAGCGTCGTCAGCCTCGTCACTGGTTGATAGTGCGGGACTACAAGCGACCGCGATGGGCGGAAGCGAACACACAGACGCAACGTCTGCCTCCCCCACAATTGGGGGACGATGCCAAGGAATGGCACGCTTATCTACGCCGCTACCCAGGATTCAAACGACGCGGGCTTCACGGGGGCACAAACGTCGCACCCTTGGACGACGTGTTGTCGTACCTGCGACTGGCACGATTGGTGCACGAAGGGTCCGAAAGCGAATGGTCCCAGCGCAAAGCGACGCGCGACGCATTCGTCCTGACCGCAGCTGCCGTCCTGCAGACTACGGACAATTACCAGCGGCTGTTGGAGCAGTACCGCGTGCGCATCAACCGGATAGCATCAGCTTTGGACTTCGGGCTGCGAACGCCGGTTAATGAACAAACGGTGGTAACGCACCTAGCCCGATCGGGCTATGCCCTGTACGAAGCCGCCGCAGCGTCGCACCTAGCACACGCGGTGCTGACCGATGTACGTTACGAGACCGGATCGCAAGGATCCGAGGAGGCAGGGTCGGACGACGACCCCAGTGACACTGGTACACCTATCGTCGTTGACGAGACAGTCATGGCTGACGGTAGCCCTACTGACTCAGGGAATTCACAGGCCGTCCCACTTGATGTGGTCATGACTGGGGAAAACCAACCTCCGTCCCCTGCGCACAGCGCTTGATACGTTACTTTACATATACCCGACAATCGCTACGACAAGCATGGGGTAGTAAGTACCCAGCGCACTGCGCGCACGATCGGACATACCGCAAGCGATGGCGATGGAGGCTTAACCCTCACAATACTCAAGATCATAGGGTGTTCAACCACCCTTTTATTCATCGCAGGGTCTTCTCTTGAGGGGGAGGGTGTAAGGCATGCGCCTTCCAGGAAGAATGAGCATAGGATTAGGGTCAGGAGCTAGGGTTATGAGTCAGCGAAGGGTTTAGCGAGAGCGAGCCCGAGAGGAAGGATAGCTTTTTCACACTTGTACTCATTCCATCTGAACAAAGACGGATACTGTGTACTACGTGTGATCTAAGAAGCTACATATCCGTTACACTGTTCTCCTCATGTTCGGAGTGCTGCGCCTTCGATATGATTCCCTTCCGCAGTCCGATCCCCGGCGTGAAGCTGTATGTGCAAGCCTCGAGAAGCGATGGGCTGTCGCAGACCAGGATGTTTTCATCGCTGCTGTCATTCTAAATCCATTCCACAAACTCCGGCCCTTTCGTGCGGCGCGATGGTCGACATCTGCCGGAGCTTACACCCTCATTGCACGACTCTGGACGCGGTTCTACAAGGACGAGGAGGTGCCGCAGTCTTTATTCGGAGAGCTCATGAACTATATGGCAGGTTCAGAGGAATTTGAGGGCCTGTTGGGGCTGTCCGGCGTAGCGCGTGCTGATGCAGAGAAGAAGGTACATGGGCGCAGCATCCACCTGATTCACCTTACAACACTAACATATCTGTTTGTCAGGGCAAAAAGGTTGATCCGCTGGATATCTGGGCTCTCTTTGCACATCCACATCTTCCCCCATCACCTCTCGCAAAGCTTGCACGACGCGTGCTCTCAATCTGCATGAATTCCGCATCGTGCGAGCGCCTCTTCAGTTTGTTTGGCATAATCTTGACAAAGTATCGCAACCGGATGGGCACGAAGACGCTGCTCGATGTGGCCGAGCTGAACTCGCATCTGCACACCGAGTATCGCCGGAACGGTACGGCAAGACAACGTCTGAAGCGAAGGTTTCAAAGCCAAGCAACAGCCCCTCAGCCAGAGTCAGCTGTGTCAAGCATTCCTGTCGACAACGCTGAGATTGATACCTCCGTGTCCGCATGCCAGCACGATCAGCAGCAGCATGTGGGCCACTTTTTCTCTCTATATCTATCTCTTGTACTTACTTGTCGCAATTCCAGGCTATAACTCCCTTTGAAGACGACAGCACTGCGCTTCCACGCACCGCCCCAACACCGCCGTCGACAATTTCCGCTGACATGCCCGAAACCGTCGCATTTTCGGAGACTGCCGATGCAGAGACCTCACCCACACCTCCGGAGCACTCCTTTCAGGAGATAGGAGGCAACCTTGCTTCCCTTGTAAGCGAATGCGACCGGTTGGATGACGAACTGGCGGTTTTGTATGCAGCAGAGTCGCACCAGAGCAGGTCAGGCATGCAGCAAGCTGGTGTCCGCCTCCGGATCCCGCTACATGAACTGTTCGACTTTTCGCAAAGCTATTGGGTATCTACAACGGAGGGAAATGGCTCAGAGGGGCTTGTCGAGGAATTGGAGCTCTATGAGCTCATGAGCATGCATACTAACGCGGCAGAGGCAGAGGAGCTGCTGGCTTCCGAGAATTAAGTTAAATAGGTCCTATAATACAACATACTCTTAACAATCACAAGACATACTGAATTTCTAAGATAGCAGGAATGTTCCCATGACCCGAGCTTGACTGTGAAGCAAAGTTTCGAGGCTAACTCGCGGTCGACAATGTTGCCTTCGGCAAAAGCCGAGGTTGTGCTGCTCACTGCTGTTAAGCAATATCCTACGGAGACGACACTCTACCGCTAAGCTCCAAAAACTTCAGGGCATGCAGTTATACAGATTATAAGATTACACAAAAATTTTCATGACCCAAGCTCGACTGTAAAGCAATGAAATGCGGAGCGGGAGGCATGCCCGCAGCACATACAGGCAGGGACCCCAGAACCGCCACGGTCACGGTCGTCAATCGGTTGCGACCCGGCCTAGCGACCCGGCGAGGGACAGTCGGCGACCGAGTCCTAGACTTTCACTACACTGAGAGGAGAGCAGGCGCTCGGTGCGCGGGGCCCGACGCGGCGCGTGGCTTAGATAATCCGGCGCGCGCGATGAAGCCTGGAACAGCCGCCGTGTTAACTATGTGCATCATTATTCACAGCAGAATCCCTACTAAGTATCTACATCTACATGACTTTCTACAACTCCAAGCTCGTCAGCAGATAATAGGGTAAGGCCAGGGTGCCTTCTTAAAACATGCACAGTCTGTCTGTATTGCCATACACCAATCAATTGCTGGATATTGGAAACCATAGTAACTTTGATCGTGGAAGACCAAGTCCCTTTCCATCTTTTGAAGGCAAGTTTACAGTTAATCAATGGATGAAAGACAACTAGCTTGTGAGAAGTCTCCAAGACCTCAAAAAAAGTCACAGCTTTTCCGAACATTGGTTCAGAGCTCTCCTTTTCACTTGCTTCAAAGAATGCACTGGATCGAGTGAGAGGTGAATTGATCTCCGAAAGCTGAGAAGACAGTGTATTTCCAGACAAGAGTGAATGCTTTGCCCATTGCCGCAGAGTAATTTCCTCATCAACTGGTTGTCCTATATGTTCACGAATGATAGCAAGGTATGAATTTATTTTGGAATTAGGTTTCTTTAGATCAGATTTCAATATTCTGACTTCCGTCATGAATATTTTCTTTGGATGCTCTGCAGTTTTTTGAAGGGATGGCTCATGAAGTAAGAGCAAACACAGTAGCTCTCTTTCATATATGATTGTGGCTAAATTTGCAAAGGGTGCTTTTTTTGAACGTATTGTTCTTCCAACTTCACCTATGGCACGCTCAACAGTTGCTTGTGAGCCTAAGCGTATTGATCCATACCATTCAATATGAGTTGGAATATGAATCAACTGCATCATACAAAGGCGACAGCGTGAAACCTTCTCTGGATCATTTCCCACATATATTCTCTCATAATCCTTCAGGAATTGTGCAATCAAAATATGTATCTCTCGAAGCTCCTCTTTCGTGCGAGGCTGAATAGACATAGCAAAGTCTGCAATTTTCACAAACTTGGCAAAGTTTACAAGGACAGTAGGATGGAACCCCAATTCTGTTCCAATAGGTATTATATACCAGTGTAATAGGGCCATCCATTCATATATTTTATACTGACTCTGTCTTTTTAGAAATGGGTCCCTGATTGGACCACTGAAAACTGGAGGAAGAGTGATCATGGCTTCACTGACTAGCCTACCAAACTCTCTAGCTTTCTCAGTTGTCAAATGCATGATTTCTCCTGAAGAACTGTGTACAGTCCATATGTCCCACAAATATGCCATGCAATTTTCATATATCAAGTGAAATGGATCCAGAGGGAAAAATGATGGATGTATGAAGGCAGGCAATGCCATACACATAGGCATTCGTGAAACCCCTGTGTCTCTAGTAATAGTGGCACGAGCGGCCTTTGTACTGGCTTTACTTAATTTCTCCAGAGTCTTAATATAGTCCTGTTCACTCCGCAGAGGTAACTTCAGAAAGTCATAGGTTGGACGAAAAGGATCATATCTCTCTCGGTCTGGAGGACTAGCTGGATAATACTGAGGTTTTGAACCTTTTTTCAAAGATGATACAGCACCTCGCATCATATTAAATCTGTCACCATAAATAGCTGTATGTCCAGCCATACCATTGAGCTTTGCAGAGCCTAGCATATCCCCAAGGATCATACATAAATATGCTCTGTGTATGAAATATGAACTGTCTATTATATCCCATATCCATATTCCTTCAGAGAGTTGCATCATTTGACGTAATATTCCAAACATGTATGACTCTATATGTCCAGGTGCCGAAGGTCCAGGGATTGCCAGTGATAAAATGACATTATGAGCCTTATATCGTAGCTCAGGTGGAAGATTCAACAATACCAGGACCAAAATTCATGTGTCAGACTGTTTTTTCATGGTTAATTGTGCTCCATCAGTTGATAAAGCTAGTGCAATGTCTCTCTGATTTTGAAATATCCCCATATTTTTATAGTGGTGCATATGCACAGTCCCACTTGGAAAATCAGAGAATTTTTGAGCACCAGATGCAACAGCCAACATGTCTAGAGCCTGCTTCAAGTATTGGTCTCTGCTGCGCATTAATTTTGATGTTTCAGCATTTGCAAACAAGGCTCGAATTGTAGGAACTATAGGCAACGACAGCATTTGTGCTCGAGGAACTAAAGGAGAGCTGGCCTTTTTCCTTGGTTTATATCGGGGCTGTCCACATACCCTTCCATTTTGTTTTTTATATGGGCAGCAAGTTAAGCCCTCAAATTCTCCTGTATATGCTAGACAGCTTTGCACGCACATATCTGTCTTCTCTGGTATCAAGCCTGTGACTTTGCTAGCTAACTTCCTGACATTATACAAACTCAGTACTTCAGTCCCAGTGTTTTCTTGCAGATTATGACCATGGCCATTGTAGGCTTTAACTGTGCCATTTGTTTTCTTCCAGGTCACCCAGTGCTGTAATGATAGTCTCTCTGACTGGGATAGTACTGTTTTTGTAGGAATGTCTCCTGGAGCTGCAGGACATGTATAGCCATCCAGCAGTAATTCCCTTTGTTTGGCTGCTATATCAGGCAGAGTCTGACCTATGTCATCTGCCATAGCAACATCCACATCACTTTGGCTTGATTCATGATCAGAGCCACTAGAAGCCTGTTCTGCAGGCTCTTCAGCAATGTCCAATATATCTTCTCTACTGTCACTTTGGTCATCACTGTCATCACTGCTTGCAGCAGTATGACTTTCTTTGGTATCATTATCAGAAGCATTTGGAGAATTGTCATCAGGGACATCAAGGTCAGAATCCAGTATAGCCTGAGATGAGGAAGCACTATACTGTACTCTTTCGATCATAGGCTCAGGGGGGTCACTGCGTGACTAAAAATTCCGTAGGCTCGTTTGCCCTCCGAGGCTCGCAGACGAGGGTGACGCGTGACAGCGAAAATATTAGGCTCGAAACTTCAAAACGAACACAGATCAACAGATTGTAAGCACTACATGGAATATCCGTAGCTAAACAACCATGCAACTACGAGCCTACACAGAAGGTTTGGGTAACTTACATAACTCACTCGGGGCCTGCAGTGATCCAAAGCAAGCACAAGTCATGTAGTAAAGTCCTTCCTCGGCTCAGCCGCATTTTCATTCACAATACAGGCTGCAATCAACACACATACATGAAAAGGAGTAGAAGGCAAAATATTCAACCTTGACTACCTTCGAGGGATGTTGGCTCGCAGGCCGCCGTTATGCGTGACCATGTCACCAATAGGCTCGACTCGCAGGGCGCCATTATGCGTTACGCGAGCCTATGATTGAAATAGTACAGTAATCAGCTTGATAAGACAGCTCTAGGCCTGTAATAGAATTAGAAGGATGGAAAAGTGAGAGAAAATGTTGCATCATACCAGCTGATCCTTCTAGAGCTATGATCAGCATAATGATAGACTCTGAAATTTCCCCTCACCTTTATCATCTTCTACTGGAGCATCCTCAAACAAATCTGATTGAGATATGAGAACTGGGAGGATCTTGAGGCAAGGTGCATCTTACCAAGTTCTACAAGTTGATGAGCATCAGAAATAGCCTGTAATGTGGGATATTCACTTACCTTCATACAGTTTATCAGCCTCTGGATTCTCAGCTTGGTGCTGACTATTTTCAGCTGTCACAGAATGTAAGGATGTCTGGCAGCACAATGATGTGATAACATACCAGCAGCCTTGCAATTGGAGAGCTCTATTTTGCATAGCTCTATACACTGCTGAACATGGGCTACAAATTGTAATGTGTTCTCAGAATTTTTCAAGAGTTTCCGATCTTGTGCAAGATGCTTTGTCAGTGTGCTGACTTTCAATAATTTTCCAGGGATACAGCTTGTGCAGAAGCATGTTGGCATGACGGTTGGTGGGTGTTGTGGATGGTGGTAGGTCGAGCGAGCGAGCGATCGACGATCGATCGGGAAGACAGGTCCGCCCGGTCCGGATCCGCCTACTACTCGCGCCTACTCTGAGTCGCGACCAAGTACTCTAGTACTCGCGCCTACTCGCGCGTGCTTTGCCCACTTGCGCGCGACGCACACCGCCCATTCTCCATGTCCCCGCGCGCCTCCAGCTTCTCAAACTCGCTCGCAGCAGCTCGCTCTGGACGACTGGCTCGTCAGTCTGCGCGCCTATCCGTTCTTGCGCGCGCTGGCCGCCGCGACTGATCACTTCACGACAGGGCCGCGCTGGACGATTACATATTGCGTGCCCGCCTGCCATCTTCTGCAAACAAACAGGCTCGTCAGTCGCCGCGTCGCCATGTTCAACAAGCGTGCAGCATACAGTCAGTGTCCGCCTTCGTGGCTAGCCGGCCTTGTTCATTCTCGTGGGTTCCGCAGGACTTACAGGTCGTGCCAATGCTCTTGCGGGGCTACAATACATCCACCAAAATGCGTGTCGCTTCCGAACATCAGCGCGTGCCGAGTCGCCACAGTGGCAGAGAACATACCCGTACGTGTTTCCTTGCGTGTGTCCCTCAGTGTTGGCCTGCTTGTCCGTGCACATCGCTCATAGCCTCGCCTGGACAGTCGAAACGCCACTGGATGCCTGTAAACAACCCCGCCCACTGGACGAACCGCAGCCGCCCAGCGTGTGCGCGAAGGCCATCAACAGGTGCGGAGGCCCAACAGCGAGCGGAACTTACCATACGCCCCGTTGCATTGCCTGCGCGCCCTTCGTCCAGCTAATACCGTGGCAGGAGTCGTCAAGGCTCTGACTCAAGCGCTGGACGGCTGCGTTGGCTCGGCGACGCTGCGGCTCGCGCACATCTGTCAAGACAACTCGAAAAAAGACGTACGGTATTTCCTGCTTCTGTTGGGCCACACCGTATCCGTTAACAGCCAGGATGTTTGGCGGCTGCGTGGCGATTCGTCCAGCGGCGTTGTCGGCTCTGGCGAAGTTCTCGTAAGTTTTGGCTCTTGCATGTGAGATCCTTCTCCCAAGTCCTGATCGGGCACACAGCTCCGTCGGCGTGACCACGGTCTTCCGCTGTGTCTGACACAAGATGATCGTCAGTCAACTGGCTGGCGCGGTTCCTCGACGAGCTGGCGAAGCGGCGCGCGCATCCGTCAAGACGACAAAAAAACGACGTACGGTCTGTTGTGCCACAACGCATCCGCCGACGGCCCGCTTTCCGCAGGTCATCCAGCAAACCCACGGCGATTCGTCCAGCGACGTCGTCGGCCCCTTGCGTGGCAAGGTTCCGGTGAGTTTTGCTCTTACGCGCGGGTCCTAATCCATCGCGCGCAGCTTCGCCGGCGCGACCACGGTCTTCCTGGGCCAGCGCAGCCGTCCAGCGCTTCAGCTTGACGACACCAGCCGCGGCGATGGCGTGAGCTGGATGAGCGGCGCGCTCAGCCCGCGCGCAATCGACCGTCGAGCGCAAACTCGCCGCCAACAATCCCATCAAACCCGATCTCAATGCCGACGTCCCCAGCTACCTCATGGCGGAGTTCATCGCGGACGTTCGCCTTATTTACAGCAACTGCGTCACCTTCCCCAGAACATGTCGCGACTCTGCAGGGCAAATGGGTGGAGGCTGTCTTCGACAAGCAGCTGCCGCCCCCAGAGGAGGTGCACAAGGATACTTGTTATGTATTCGGCCGCCGCTAACACCGCCTCACAGCCGCTTCCTGGAACGAGCCGCCGCCACATGGATCATCGCCGCCGCAACCCACCTAGTCGACCAACTCCGCCGCGCTCATCCAGTTTTCCGACGGGCTGAAGGGCAGAGTACGCGCTGCGCGACCACAAGCGCGCGCGGTGCGGGCCTACACGCAAGGCATCACCGCCTGCGTGGTGCTTGCGAGAGTGTTCGGTGCGTATTTGCTGGAGGGAACGTGGGTGCAGCATTGAGGTGATGTGCGGCCGAGTGCGTGCACTTTTTCCTTACAGCTCCCTTGTTGCTTGCCGTTTTCAAGAATCAAGGCTTCGCGACCCCACGGGCCCACGGGAGGAGCTGGTGCGCTGGGACTTCGAGGGCGTCACGGTACGAAGCACTGCAGTGGAATTACAACCAGATATATGTAGAATGACTGTCTACCACATGTTTACAATTGAAAGTGCATAACTTGGCCATTGAAAACGGGGGCAGAGAAACATCCTCAGCACGTACCCGTGGCACGGCCCCGCTATGTTCCTCGATGGCACCCCTGCGGGTTGTTATCTAATCATATCTTATCTATTCCCGTCGGTGGATGGGACTACGACCAGGGGTCCTATGCCGGATCCCGGCATTATTGTATTCCGTGGAGGCCGCCTAATAGTTAAGTTGCCGGGGAAAACAGTCGCTCTCTGTTGTACTTAGAGCGAGTGCAATTTTCTACGGTGGGTCTGTAGAGTAGGCGGCACCACCAGCGGCGAAAAGGCTCGGCGGGCTGGGCGCGTGGGCGGGAGATCGCGAGAGGTTTGGGACTTACCTCTCCAACCGGCGCTTGTGTGGCTATGTCCTGCCATCTCTTATCCACACCCGAACCGCATGACCGACGACAACCGTGCATCACTTTGGCTCCGACGTCGAGGACGTAGACGACGACCACCCTCCTCAGACAGTGACGTTGAACTCGTCAGCGAGGCACACCAGTCGACCGCCGAGTCATCGGAGGAGTCATCGCAGGCGAGCGAGGAGCAACCGCAGCCCCTCAACGCGGCCGCGCAGCTTCTGAAGCCCAACATTCGCCACCCACGAGATTGAGGCCTGACAACAAACACCAAAAAAAGGCCCACCATACCGACTGACTTCAACGGTGCGCAGTTAGCTGCCAATCTCACGCAACTAAACCTCGCCTTGAGAGATTCCACCTTACAAATCATGGGAGAGCCATACGGATATGAAGAGTACACGACCAAACAAATTGAGAGGAACCAGGTGCGACTGCGCGGCTCCAAATCGACGAAGAACAATCTGTTTGATATCGTCACGTCTTCCGCTGACCGCTTCTGGGAAACGGACCAAGGCATGGTCGATGCTATCGCAGACATGACGAAGAAGGGTGCATACAAGGCTGAGGATTGGAAGGTCGATCTGAGAAACAAAATCAAGAATGCGAAACATGCGAGGCGCAATTTGACGCCGCCGGCGTCGGTCCCCTTCGACCAATTCACCGCCAACCGGTTCGCATCAGACGATGCGTACTGTCGGTACTTGGACTTCTTCGTCAAGAGGATCAAAAAGATATCCAAAACCGATCTAAAGGTACGTTGTGTGCTTCGCCGCATCTGCGCTCGGCTGACTGTCATCGAAAGCCTCGTGTTTTCAGCGCAGAATATGCACGCAAAAGGCTCCCAGGCTCTCCCTACCGCCACCAGCCTGATATCGTCGTGGCGAGAAGTGACCCATCGAGCTGGGAACACGCGCATGCCATCGTCGAAATTACGCGAACCCCTTCCGATCGCTTGTCTCAGACCATATTGCAGAAATTGCTTAGCCTGGCGATGACCCAGTTCGGCCGTCAATTCTTCATATTCGTTTGGATCTCCGTGAAACAAATTGGCCTCGAAGTATTCACCCGTTCGGATCACTTCTCACAACTCGTCTCCAACACCCCGCAGAGACTCCTCCGCATTATCACCTTCCTCGCTTTCGCGCCGGATCGCGACCTGACCGTTGAATTCGGACCGGACGGTATTCCCATCAGTATCCTATGCGGAGGAAAGAGGTACCGATTCGAGCAGACGATCTGCAAGGAGATATGTGTTATCGGCCCGGCCTCCTGGACATGCCTCGTCAGCCTGGGTGGAGTCAAGTATGTGCTCGAGGACTGCTGGCCGGACATAACGCGCGAAAGTCTCAACGGAACTTTCCTTGCCGCGGCTGCTGCACAAGGTATAAAGGGCGTACCGAAGCTTGTTGATGGCCGAACGGAAGAAGTGGTGCCCGTCCCAGGCGGCTTGTTGGATCACGATTTCGTGAGGATGTTACTCGAGGACAAGCGATTCAAGAGGTACATCGATTCGGACGACGATCTCGCTCCGGTTGTTTCGGACGCCCGCGTCATCGAAGAGGAAAGCGGAGAGGAGCTCGACAGTGTCACATCCCACGACACGGACGTATCTGACGCAGGAGCAGCGTTCACACCATTAATCAGGCTCCTCGACATCGAGACTGGCTTCCTCCGGAGGCATACACGTATGCTTACGACGCCAGATCGCCGCCCCATCTACCTTTACGAGAGTCGACGTGAACTCTTCCAAGGCATGATCGACATAGTTAAAAGTGAGCTCCGCAGACCTTGCCCTTGCATGTAGTCTTATCGACATCTCTCTGGCGCATGAGGAACTCTTTAACGCCGGCATCCTCTTGAGGGAGATCTCGATGACGAATCTCGGTTTCTCCAAGGATCGGGATCCGGACGACCCTTTGGGCCTCATATTCAGTTTCGCGCATGCTATGAGCCTTTCTGATGGGGATAACCGTATCCCATCCACGATTCCGAGACCGGTGCGATCTGATCACTACCGTATGCATCATCAAATCCTAACATCACCGCGCAGGTCCACATAATGTTCATCGCCTGTGAGCTGGTTCTCTCACTAGCAAAAGACCTGCATTGGCATTGGAGGCACGACATCGAGGCATTCTTCTGGGAAATGACATACATGTTCTCAACACACACTGGAGTCGACACGCATGTCGATCCGGAGGTGCAGAGCAAGCATTGGAAAGTATACATCGGTACCTGGCGGCAAGAGTCTGCGATGAACATAGCGCAGTCGAAGCATCTGAAAAATCTGATTTTTATCTAGCAACCAGCCATAGAATGTAGCTTATATATCTGTCCTACTGCATGCATAGCTCTTGATAGCCATCATATGCAGTATAGGTGAAGAGCCTCATGTATAGTCTTACATAGGTAGCATAGGCTGAGGTGCCTTAACTGTAGTCTTACATAGCTAGCATAGTTTTGCATGCTTGCTATGGATGCTATGGAGCTCTGGTTGTTGCTATGAAAGCTATGGATCCTACTGTGCACCAGTGTTGTCAAGACTCGCGTCAAGGAACACACAAAGAGCCGCCCAAGTCACCGACCGGACCAGAGGGACGAGATGAGTGAGAGTGCTGTGACCAACAGCGCAGGCAATAGATTGCGTACGGTGTAGACGAAGTGAACAGTCTGAAGAATAAAGAGAGAAACGCGAGTCCTTATATACTAGGTGAGGCCAAACAAGGATAAACAGCAGGACAATAGGAAGCGGAACAATAAGGGAGGAACCATGACGATGGAGAACAATCAGAAGTGAGAACAATGTGAACAATAGTGCGCACAGCCTCGCCATAGAACATCATGGAAGGGTCCGGAAAGCTCTGGATCAGGGAGAAGTCTGGATCATGGTCCGTGATCGATGATGGGTGCGAATAGCAGTCAAGAGAGTCGAAATAAATGGAGCGATTCGTGACATCACCCCCTCTCTAAGACGCGCTTTCTCCTGGAGCGCATGATCAGCTTGTAATGCATCAAAATAGATGAGTCCACGTAGCGCAGGAGGGCGAACAGCCCGCGGATGGTCCTTGTAGAACTTGGTTATTGCTCCGGTGGCATTGGTCATAGCTGTCCGAGGGAGCCATTGATTCTCGGAGTCGGGATAACCAACCCACTTGACAAGGTATTGAATGCCACGCTTGTTGGGTGTGAGTCTTGCGTCTAGGACCGCTTCTACCTCGTACTCCTCTTCAGCATTGACTATTTCGGGCGGTGGTGCAAGGAAGTTGGGTCCGTGAGCCGAGGTTTCGACGTAAGGAGTCAAAAGGGATGCATGGAATACAGGGTGTATTCGCCAAGTGGGGGGAAGCTTCAATCGATAGTTCACTGGTCCGATGATTTCAGTGACTGCGAAAGGTCCTACACGTCGCGGTGACAGCTTAGCTTTTGGTTGTGTCGTCTTGATGTGTTTCCCATCTAACCATACCCGATCTCCCACCTTGAAGCGTACACTGTCTTTGATATGGTCGGCATTGTTGCGTTTCATAACCTCCGCTGCAGAGCGTAAACTGGCTTCGACCTCCGCACGTACTTGCTCCATGTGTTGAAGGCGTTCTTCTACTGTAGGAATGGTCGACGTAGAGTGAATGGGGGGTATGGCATGAGGCGTATATCCAAGGAGCATCTCGAAGGGTGACCGATTCGTGGCGCTATGAACCCGATGGTTATGCGAGAATTCAGCGAAGGTTAACCACTTCACCCAATCATCCTGTCGATAGTTGCAGAACACTCGTAGGAACTGCTCCATCTCCTGGTTGACGCGTTCGGACTCGCCATCTGTCTGCGGGTGGTAGGCTGTACTGAGGGCCGACTTGATGCCTAACTTGTCGAGTACGCCGCGCATAACTTTTCCTGCGTACTGAGGTCCGCGGTCGGAGATAAGTCGATCCCAAAGGCCGTAATGACGGTAGATTTTGTCGATGAGAATGTCCACCGTGCCATCGCTTGTGATTGTCTTGTTGCAGGGTGTGAACGTGACGTGTTTAGTGAACCTGTCAACTATGACACAGATTGAATCGAATCCGTCGCAGGGTGGGAGTTCAACTACAAAGTCCGAGGTGATGACTTGGAATGGTCGACTGGGGATGGCGTTCGGGATGGTCTCAACATGTGTTCGATGATTCTGCACCTTTGTTGCTTGGCAAGTAGCGCAACCGTCGACGTAGTCACGTATGAAGACTGACATACCGGGCCACCAATATTCGCGTCCAACTAGTTCATGTGTCTTGTGGCGTCCTGGGTGTCCTGCTGAAGGGTTGTCGTGATGCATCCGAACAATGTCACGTCGCAGTTGATCGTCCGCAGGGACGTAGACTTTTCCCCGAAACAGGACCAGTCCATCCTCGGTGTTCCATTCTTCTAGGTTCTTTGTTAATGATCGAGGCCCATTGCCGAGTATGACGTCGAGAGCCTTGACAACTTCTATGTCCTTGGTCTTTGCTTCTCGGATGCGACGTCGGAGGTCGTGATTGCCAAGGGAGGTGACAGCGCCAGGACGAGTAGCGCGGATGCGGAAAAATTGAGGGTCCAGTAGTACTCGTTCCGCGTTATCGTCCTCCACCCCCTCTCTATGGTCAGGTCGCCTCGACATGGGATCAGCACGTTGAGAGATTCCTGGTTTGTGGATCAGTTCGAAGTCGAAACGTGTAAGGAATAACGCCCATCGAGCTTGTCGACGACTCAGCTTCTGGGCGGAGCGAAAGTATTCCAAATTCTTGTGATCCGTCCAGATTTCTATGCGATCTGGAGCGCCTTCGAGGTAGTGGCGCCAAGCTTCGAGGGCGCGAATGATGGCCAGGAGTTCTTTGTCATAAATGTCGTAGTTGCGTTCTGGGTCGGAGAGCGACTTGGACAGATATGCGACTGGATGCCAGAGGTTGTCGTCACCACGCTGCGAGAGTATGCCTCCTGTTGCGTAGTCTGAGGCGTCGACTTCCACCAAATATGGTTTGGTAGGGTCAGGCATGACAAGGACGGGGGATGAGGTGAACGCAGCTTTGAGGTTATCAAAGGCCTCTTGGCATTCGGTTGTCCAGTTCCAGGCGTAATCCTTCTTGGTTAGGGCAAACAGTGGGTGCGCAATCTTGGAGAAGTCACGGATGAAACGCCGGTAGAAATTCCCAAATCCTAAAAAGGATTGGACGTCTTTCACCGTTCGTGGCGCTGGCCAGTCTGCAATTCCAGCGACCTTGACTGGATCCATAGCTAAATGATCATGGGAAATGATCAGACCCAGGTACTCGACTGAGGATTGTTCGAAGGTGCATTTCTCGGGTTTCAAGAACAAGTCGTGTTCGCGAAGTCGTTGCAAGACTTGTCGTACCAGGCGGCGATGTTCTTCAAGGGTGTCGGTGAAGATAAGAATGTCGTCCATGTAGATGATGACTTTGCCGAGGTCGATGAGGTCCTTAAAGAGTTCATTCATCATTGCTTGGAACGTGGCGGGTGAATTCATGAGGCCAAAGAACATCACCAATGGTTCGAAGAGTCCGCGGTTAGTTTTGAACGCCGCTTTCCATTCGTCGCCTTCCTTGATGCGTACGTTGTTGTAACCCCAGCGGACGTCCATCTTGGTGAAGACCTTGGCACCCTTGAGCTTGTCGACGATTTCAGAGATAAGCGGCAGCGGGTATTCATTCTTGACCGTCCCCTTGTTCAGTGCGCGATAGTCCTGAACTGGTCGTAGCTTGCCATCCTTTTTCTTAACAAAGAAGAATGGACTCGCCATGGGAGACTTGGATGGGCGTATGTAGCCCTTCTCCAGGTGTTCATTGAGGAAGGTGTCCAGTTCCACTTGCTCAGCTGGCGACAACGGGTAAACCTTACTTGGTCGTGGTTCAAAGCCGTCCTTGAGGTCAATGGCGTGGTCCCATGAACGGCGTTCCGGAAGACGTTCAGAAGAGGTTTTGTCAAAGACATCGCGAAAGTCTTGGTACGGGGGCGGAACTAATTCCTCAAATTCTTTCTGCACTGAAGGTCCGGCAGCTTTTTCGGCGAGCTTCTGTGCGTTCGTGAAAGCTGCTCGTACGTGCACCGGTCCTGGTTCGACAGGCGGGGGAGTGAACGGAATATCGAAGGCGGGTAACACACCAGCGAGCTGCAATCCGTGCATCATCCACGCATGTTCCATGGTGAATCGTTCTTCATCATCTTCCGTGAACAGGGCGCCGAGCGTTGGGGATCGCGTAGTGCGAAGACGTACTCCATGGACACGACGAGCTGGAACAACGTACTTTGGCATTGTTGGTGGAGGTGGTGGAACTTCATGGCGCGGCCTGGTAGTAGGCCGTGGCGCTGCAAGCGGTTTGGAAGTCTGTCGTTCTGTGCGTGTTGATAAATTCTTGACCGGTGGTGCGTGCAACTTGCAGGATGGTGGGCAACGAGTCATGTCGATGCGCTTTTTTCGCCAGTCGACTGCCGGATTGTGAAATTCCAGCCAGTCTGTGCCAAGAATCATGTCGTAGTCGCCGATGTCGGTGAGGAAAAACTCAGCTTCTTCCTCATGATAGGATGTTGAGTCCTTGGCATAGATGCGAATTGTCTGAGTCGTTGAGTAGCGTACCCAGCCCATGATGTTTTCGGTGTTATCGACATTGCGAACGGGGAATGGCCGGGGTAAGGGTTTCAAGGGAAGTTTGTGTTCAGTGGCAAACTTGGGATGAAGGATGATTCCTTCTGCTCCGCTATCGAGCAGAGCATCGGCGTCGATGAGTTTTCGTGGTTCGGTGAGTCGTAGCTGTACTTGAAGGGCGATCGAGGGTGATTGCCTGTTGCGTGTGACAGCGGACATATAGATCGCAGAGGGGTACGATTGCTCACAAATGTCCGATGAAGAGAGTACAGCATAACGATTCGATGAACTTAACGAAAACCTTGAGCCACCCGCGGACGACGCGACCGGGGGGCGCTTCAAAAACCCTCTACCATGTCCTTTAGGAAGGCCTTTGCTTCCTCTGCCTCGTCTCCTTCGAGCCCCTTGATCTGCGCAGTCAAGTCCGAGATGGCACGGGTGACCGGTGGGATCTCTGCTTGAGCGGTCGCAGGAGCTACTCCCGGCGCTGGGCCGGTTTCTATCGCTCGGACCGTGGTAGCATTGCGCGGGTTCAGTGGGCAATTGAACGCGATATGCCCAGTCTGACGGCACCTGAAGCAACCACCTTTCAGTCGCAACTGCTCGCGCTCTTGATCCGAGAGCTTTGTGAGAGTCTGGGGGGAGGTAGAAGCTGCGGCCACACGCGCGCGAGTCTTTGGCGTGGTGGGCGGGGAAAATGAAGTCCTGGCAGGGCGCTTGGTGGCTGCCATCGTGCGGACGCGCTCGATGTAAGCAGCGTTCCTGTCCATTGCCTTCTTCTTCCACTGCTCCAATGTCACTGGGACGGGGTCTGCGCGAAGACAGTCGTCAAGAAGTCCTGAGTTCAGTCCTTTTTTGAAGAAGTAAACGAGGGACTCCCCAGTATACTGGGTCCTAGGGACCAATGCTTCGAAGTCCGTGATGTACTCCGTGACAGTTCGCGTGTTCATCCTGAGGTGATCAAGTTCGGCGCGGGCGGAGTTCGTCTCGTCGAGAGGTGCGAAGTCAATGTCGAAACGAGCGAGGAGTTTGGCGAATGTGTCGTAATTACGCTGGTACTTGCTGTTCTTTGCATATTCCTCGTCGTCGTCGAGGATCTCGTTACTGCGCGCCTCAGCCCACTTGCCTGCATTGTCTCCTTGGCAAAGATCGAGGAACAACGTGATCTTGTCATCATCCGTCACGTACTTGGCGGCATTGCCTCGCAAGAACATGCGGATGCGCGTTTTGAAGTGCTTGGACATGGTACGATCGCCAGTGAACGGCGTCGGCTTAACACCGATCTCGCCTTTGGCAGGGGCCGAGGTTGTCGTAGTCTGGTTACCAGGAGGGGGAGTAGGAGGGCCTGCCATGATGGTGGACGCACGTGGGATGGGAGTAGTGATGGGGGTAGGGACGCGAGTCGGTGGTTGCGTGGGTACAGGAGTCTGGGTAGCGGATCGGAGGGTATTTGAGCGAAAGGCGTGCTGAGCGGTAATGTCGCGGGAAACTATGGCACAGGTGGCGAGTTCTTGGACTGAAAGTAAGCGATCGTTACTCACCCAGAACCACCAGTCTTGTGTAGGATCACCAACTCGCGGTTGCCAATATGTTGCTCGACGAGATTGGTTGCTTAGCCAAGCGTACCACCTGTTGGTGCGTTGATCAAAGTAGATGCCTTCCGGGACAACTGCGGGTGTGGTGCGGGGAGCAGGTGGGGGTTCAGGGGATTCGGGGCTCGGAGTGCGTGATGGAAGCGGTGTGAGTGATGGTGTATGATCACGGGCGTCTTGACGACGTTCTCGCTCAGAGCGTAATTCAAAGTGATGGTTTGCTGCTTTTCTGAGTAGGTCGTCAGGGACAGGGTTGCTGGTATGTTGGGAGGTCCACTGTCCGTTCGTAGATTGCCGGACGCCGAGAGATCCTGCAGAGGTGAAGAGACGGAATTGGCCGTCCTCTCCTAGATAAACTCCGGGTGGGACCTGGTTTGAATCAATGGTGATCTAAAAGAAGTCCGCTGCTACGGGACGACGAGGACGTGGCTGAGGGGTTGAGGGCGGGGCGGGGCGTGTGAGGCGACGGAGTCGTTGAGCGAGGGAGATCGTGGGTTCAGGGCTTGGAGCGGGTGTGGGTCGTCCGCCAACAACAAAGTGCACCGGGTTGGAGCGAGGATCAATGTACTGATCGATGGGGGATAGCTGAAATGGTTGATGGTACGCGTACTCCGTGGTGTCGAAGTTGTACCGATTTAGATCAACGTCAAAGACTACCTTGATGCGGACGTATAAGAAAACGCTGACCGCACTGTGGTTCCAATGCCACTCTGCTATCAGAGCCCACTTTCCGTGTATTGCCCAAAGGTCCTGTTCGCAACGGTCGCGGACGTTGAGGATGTAGTTTGAAGCGTTGGCGAGATCAATTGGTTGCGGGAGATGTGGCTGGTGATCAAGGTGATAAGGGCTGAGATACCTCTGCTGATATATCAGCCAGCAAGCGTGGGAGGCCGTGGTGTCGATGGAGTTTTACGTCGCGTGGACGGCGGAGATGAGAGTGATAAGAGAGATAAAGAGGTGAGGTGGGCGTAGGAGAGACTGTTCAAGTGTCAAGACTCGCGTCAAGGAACACACAAAGAGCCGCCCAAGTCACCGACCGGACCAGAGGGACGAGATGAGTGAGAGTGCTGTGACCAACAGCGCAGGCAATAGATTGCGTACGGTGTAGACGAAGTGAACAGTCTGAAGAATAAAGAGAGAAACGCGAGTCCTTATATACTAGGTGAGGCCAAACAAGGATAAACAGCAGGACAATAGGAAGCGGAACAATAAGGGAGGAACCATGACGATGGAGAACAATCAGAAGTGAGAACAATGTGAACAATAGTGCGCACAGCCTCGCCATAGAACATCATGGAAGGGTCCGGAAAGCTCTGGATCAGGGAGAAGTCTGGATCATGGTCCGTGATCGATGATGGGTGCGAATAGCAGTCAAGAGAGTCGAAATAAATGGAGCGATTCGTGACAGTGTACACTATGTTAGACTCCAGCTGGGGACACAAATCATTGCTGTATTTATATTGACATGTATACAAATACATCATCTATTAATTTAATATCCTCATCACATGCCCAGCGGCTGCATTCCCAGGAGCCACCGGGTCCGACGTCGTGCAAGGGAATGCAGTTGCTGGGCACATGGTAATGTGATACAATATGAAAGAGAGCACGCACCTGGCCTGGGGACTGGTACGTTGTGGACGTCGTGCGGGAGCAGTGGGCGGCGTGCGGGCGTCGTGAACGTCGTGCGGGCATCGTAGACGTCGTGCGGGACTGGTGCGTGTCGTGCGTGACGTGGCGAAGCGTGCGCGCGACTGCAGCGACGGTGCACGGCGTGTGGGTGTCGTGGGCATCGTGTGGGTGTCGTGGGCGTCGTGCTGGAGCAGTGGACGTCGTGCGGGAGCAGTGGGAGGCGTGCGGGCGTCGTGAACGTCGTGCGGAACTGGTGGGTGTTGTGCGTGACGTGGCGAAGCATGCGCGCGACTGCAGCGACGGTGCACGGCGTGTGGGTGTCGTGGGCGTCGTGTGGGTGTCGTGGGTGTCGTGTGGGTGTCGTGGGCGTCGTGCTGGAGCAGTGGACGTCGTGCGGGAGCAGTGGGCGGCGTGCGGGCGTCGTGAACGTCGTGCGCGTATCGTAGGCGTCGTGCGGGACTGGTGCGTGTCGTGCGTGACGTGGCGAAGTGTGCGCGCGACTGCAGCGACGGTGCACGGCATGCGGATGTTGTGGGTCATGCGGACGTCGTGTGGAGTTGAACACAAATACAGCACTTACCTGTGCATTTTTCTCGACTCGCCCTCTCAACCTCTCGACTTCTCGACCTCCTATTCCCCCGTCCTCTCTTCTAGGTTTCTCCTTGGCATGCAGGTAGAGCAGCAAAACCGACTGCTGCGCGGAGGTGTTTGAGGTGAGTTGCAGATTGCACAGACAAGGGTGTGGATGAGTTGAAGGTAGGCCACTTCTGTGAATGCGCTCCGAATGCGCGCCCGAGCTGCCCGAACAGCGATAGCGCGCGTGTATCGGGCAGATCGTGTCCCATTCACTTGGATTCAGACTCTGTAAATTTGCAGTTGGGTAGGACCCTGTGCATCATACACAAATCCAAACTTGCATAAATTTAGATGACCTACATGATCTGTAACAACGAAAGTATTGTGTGCTGTCTGCCAAAAAGTGCACAAATTTACAGATCTCCCCGATCCGTCCAATGTAAATTCGTGTAATATGTGTAAATAATCTGGAGGTGCCCTACAGATGGCCGGAGTATATTCCGGGACTTTCCAGACTGAAAGCCAACAATATTGTATTTTGTGCTGCTCGCAATACCCGCCACTCGAGCAAAAGCAACAGTCATGTGACGTGACATGGTCCGTGCGCGCGCGTGGCCTATAAAGGCAGCAGCCTTTCCGCGTTGTATGCACCCGCGATTCCCACTCCTCTCGACCTCAAATTTCTCTCGACTTCAACAATTTCCTTTTGACTTCAATAAAATTCTCTCAACTTCTGTAAGTATTCTGCTTCTCTTGGCTTAAGCATTTATTGATTATTCATCTTCTAGGATTAATTGCTTCTATCTTGACTGGTAAGCTTATGTCCTTTTTTCTATCCCATTCTACCTTCTAACCCCGGGTTCTTTCTTTTTCAGAGTCCATTTTTGTAGCTTGTACATATATACTATATCTGTATCACCGTCTATAGAAATAAATCAATGAAATCACTTTGGAATGTTAATACTGTTAATATTATCTTAGTTCAGATATTGGGATAATCTGAACATCTTACTACTTGGTTACTAGATAGCTAGAATAGAATATTGAGCATATATGTGATATATCAAGGTTATAGTTTTACTAGTGTGTATAGCTACCAGGCCACTTACCCAGCATCTATAGCAAGGGTAAGTGGATCCATAATATCTATAGCAAGGGTATGTGCATCCATAGCACTCCATAGCGCTCCATAGCACTCTATAGCAAGCCTGTGCTACTCTATAGCAAGCCTAAGGTCCTATATAAGCTATGAGGACCTGTACCTTGCTATGGCCCTATATAGACTATCAGGGTAGTATAGCGGTCTATAGCAAGGTTATTTTTTTCAGATGGCGCAGAACACGCCGTCGCAGACCAGTGCGGCGTCATACCGGAAGAATTCGGTATTGATCTGTCGCCTTGTGATCTCGACGATCGGCTTTAGCTTTTGGCGGCATTTGTCTTTGGCAATACTGAGCAAGCTCGCGTTGAGGCCGTACTGAGCATCCAAAGCCCCGCCGAGTTCTTCGTTCGAACGCACCAATCGCACTCGCTGATCCAGTCTCTCACTGATGACGCAGACTGCCAAAGACATTCAGTTAGATCACTGTCCTGTGAAACAAGCAAGGTTTCCACTTACAGCACTGAAATAAAATGAACTACACAATCTTCGGCATCAGCTCAGGACCCAGCGGCAATAAATACACACCACATACCTTCCATACGTTGACGTAGCGGTCGACAACCTGCTCGTATTGAAAGCCCAGCTCACTCCGGTTGTTGAAGTCCACCCAGCACTTTTCCAAAGATTCCCACACGTCGCGCAGACCCCGCTCGTCGACCTGGGCGTGCTGGCCGGATTTCAGGCCGGTCAAAGCAGAATGAATTTTGCGGCAGACAGAGCCGACCTGCAAGGGCATGGTGGCGAGGCGGTATGAAGGATCCTGTGCCGTTTGCGATGTGCTGCGGTTTGAGAATGTTTGCAACGTTTGCATTTGCTGGAAATGCTCCATATCATCGTCCGATCTATACACCCATCAGCGGGATGGCAGCGTGATAGTGATAATTGCACTTGCAGGAGCAATCGACACCCTCGAAGGCCGCTCTTGATACCTTCTAAAATGTATATGTAGCAAAATGTCTTCGCAATGTCATCTCGGGCTTGCCCACCCACGGGGAAGAAGTTGCTGAGGGTTGACGCATGGATAATCGAGATCTCGTAAAGGCTCTGAAAATTCTAGCCTCAGATACTCAGGCCGTACGCGGATAACGCATGAAGACTCACGTTTCTCTCGGGTATTAGTTGCACGTCTATAGAGGATAGGCCCAGGGTGTGATTAAGTGAGACGAGATGAGCAATAAGAACCACTAACTGGTGGTCAATGGCAAAAGCAAAATTAGGACGCGTAGGCCGTCCCACGACGGCCGCCTTAGTATTCCATGTATATCAATGAGTTTGAGTACCTCCCGAACCATGTTGTCGACATTGTCTCGACTACGGGCGGTGGACGCGCTCCAATCCACGTCTTCAACACCGTATTTGTTGACGCCGAAACTGGCGGCCACACGACGAGGAGCATGGCGACGAGCTGCCCTGAGACATCCAGAGCGTTGACACAGCCCTGCGAGTCCGTGTTGCCGTTCAATTCCACATAATTTATTATGGGATCTATGGGCGAAGGACGAAGTTGACAAAAGCTTAGGACGTCAACTCAAGTCACATACACTGGCTTTGCAGGCTTCGGAAGAAGGGAGAGTCGAAGAACTCGGGCTTGAGCTTGGGGATCAAGCGGGGCTGCAATAACGGGGCACTGAAGAGGCGACCGTCGGTCTTATGGAAAGGCCAACGGCAACGAAGGATATCGACAGCCTTGACGAGGGCGGACTTGAAAAGCATGGTGGAACGCCGGTGGGAGGTGGGTGGGGTGGGTGGGGGCGCCGGGGTGGCTCAAGCCTTATAAATATCTATATGCGTGAGGATGTCCAAAGCCCTCCAAATGCTATTTGTGGGCGGAGACAATGTGTGACGAGCACGCTGACGGTCAACGGCACTTATCTGGGTCAAACGAATTCCTTAGGCAACTCAGTTTCCCTCATCGCGTCGCCCAACTTTCTAGAACACATACACGCCAAAAACCACGCCCGCGTATTATCTCCCACTGCCACATCTGAGAAATTTACCCTTCCTATAGGATGTTATGCAGACTCTATGACCTGTATAGAGGCATAGCAAGGTCCTTTTGTAGCTAGACACCATAGCAGCATGGTGTGCTATGGTAGTGCTATGTACAGGGTTAACCTTGCTATGGAGTACTATAGGAGCTATAGATGTCCAGTGATTGCTATGACAGCTTTGCAGACATAGTGCATGCTATGGTCCACCTTGAGTGCCTCTAGCCACCATATACTAGTCATACTCTGTTGCATCAAGTGGCTAATGGGCTCTTTTTAAAGATTCATAGGCTATATATTCCCCGTAGTCTTAATTGCATGAGGAGATGCAACATAGGCTATGTTCATTCAACACACACAGGCAGCTTCATATCACAGATAGACTCAGACAGACCTTCTATGCATGCATAGCAGCCATATCACCTATAGACTCAGGATCATATGAGATTGCTGAACAATATAACATTAGGCTGATGTAACAGCATGTATGAGATATTCTGATTTCATATTGGGATCAGTACTTTAACGGACCTTTATATGTCATTCGTGTCGTTTTTCCGGTACACTTTCCGGATTCATCCGATAATTATTCCGGGTTTACCCGGATTTAATGTTCTGCCTCTCCTGTGCTGGATTTTGGTCAGACATTGTCAATTGTTGTATGTATCGAATGCGACAATGCACAGCTGTCCGATGGTGTTCTCTTCGTTTCGATTGGATGGGCGGATCATGAGTTATACAATAATTTGTATGTCATCGCATATTTATTACTGAATAAAAAAGGAAAAATGTACGCTTTTTTCGTCAAAATTTTGGCGATATTCCAGTGAGTTTGGTCGTTTATGACATGAGAACATGTATGCTAGGCATGTTCCCTGCATTCCTGGTCTTGTCCTGAGGCACTGGTTCTCCGGAATTTGCTCTTTTTCAATACATTTACTCATGGTTGTGTGATTTCAAGTTCTGTTGTCAGGCCACAGATGCTACACAGTTTCACCCAATTCCTCACCGAGGTTTTCCGAAATAAATCGATTTTAAATCAATATATATATTACATGTTGAAGAGAGCCGTTGCTACGCACGGCAGACGATTCCATCCAAGCATAGTTAATAATGTTATAATGAGTATATAATGCATTTCAGAATGTGACTATAAATAGCAGTAACAAAGTAAAGATGCTTTGGGAATGCAACATTCTGAGTCTTCCCCCAATTATTTGTTCAGTAGCATATAAGGAAACAAGGAGGGAGCTATGGTATATCTATACTTACAAGTAATTTCTATTCATTTGGAGTTCAACAATTTTATTGTTTGTTATTTGCAGAAGTAGTGGCGAAGGAAAGCATTTGTAGCAAACATGTGGGTTACAAGGAAGGATGATATACTGACCTAAATCAATATATACAATGGTCCGAGGTCAAATTTACTACATATGGCACCAGTTCAGAAGCCAATAGAGCAGTCAATATTGAATTGTCAATGCATATGGCACTCAGGCCATGAACAAACAGAGGCAACAATATTAATTTTTTAAATCTATGCTGGAGTCGAAAGAATCAGACCCTAAGCCTACTGAGATGAGCCACTTTTTGAGTTCACATCATACCACCAGGACGAATTTTCAATTTGAACCACAATGAAATGTACTCAGCCCCATTTGAATTGACATCAAACCACCAGGCTGGATTTGTAGTGCAGATCACATCGAAATGCAGTCAGCCCTGTTGTAATCTGCATCACACCACCAGGCTGGATTTTTAATTGAAAACACACAACAATGCACTCAGCCTTGTTTAAATTCACATCACACCAAACCGGAATGTGCTCAGCCCCTGTTTTAATACATATCACACCACCGGGCAGATTATTTAATTCAGAGCACAACAACATACACTCAGCCCTATTTAAATTTAAATCAAACCACCGGGCTGAATTTTCAATTCAGATTACACCAAAATGCACCCAGCCCCTGTTTTAATTCAGATTATGCCACCAGGCTGGATATTTATTTCAGAGCACACTGAAATGCACTCAGCCCCTGTTTTGATTCACATCATGGCACCGGGTTGAATATTTAATTCAGAGCGCAACAAAATGCACTCAGCCCTGTTTAAATTCATATCAGACAACCAAGGCGGATTTTTAATTCAGATCACACCAAAATGCACTGAGCCCTGTTTAAATTCACATCAAACCACCTGGCTGGATTTTCAATTCAGATCACACTGAAATGCACCCAGCCCCTGTTTAAATTCAAATCATGCCACCGGGCTGAATATTTCATTCAGATCACACCAAAATGCACCCAGCCCCTGTTTTAATTCACATTATGCCACCGGGCTGGATATTTATTTCAGAGCACACTGAAATGCACTCAGCCCCTGTTTTAATTCACATCATGGCGCAGGGTTGAATATTTAATTCAGAGTGCAAGATAATGCACTCAGCCCTGTTTAAATTCATATCAGACGACCAAGGCGGATTTTTAATTCAGATCACACCGAAATGCACTCAGCCCTGTTTAAATTCACATCAAACCACCAGGCTGGATTTTTAATTCAGATCACACTGAAATGCACTCAGGCCTGTTGAAATCTGCATCACACCGCCAGGATGGATTTTTAATTGAACTCACAAGAAAATGCACTCAGCCTTGTTTAAATTCACATCATACCAAACCGGAATGCACTCGACCCCTGATTTAATTCATATCATACCACAGGGCTGACTATTTGATTCAGATCATACCAGAATGCACTCAGCCCCTGTTTTGATTCACATCATGGCACCGGATTGAATATTTAATTCAGAGCACAACAAAATGCACTCAGCCCTGTTTAAATTCATATCAGATGACCAGGGCGGTTTTTTGATTCAGATCACACCGAAATGCACTCAGCCCTGTTTATTGCTCTTTGCAAATATGTTGGCACGGCGCGGATTTCGAACGCATATAGTAATGTGTGTGTGTGTGTGCATGAACAACTTTTGCCTCATATCTCGATAACTACGGTAGCTACGGACAAACGGGCAACAGATTATTGAATGCGAGATCAATGCGCAGGTGCTCGTGAAGAAAACAGAGAAAACCGTCCAGAGACAAAATTTCGGTACCTGGGCCTCCTGCACACGACTTTGGCTTCATATCTCTACAACGGCGGCACTTATGAACAAACGAGCGGGCCCCCCGTGTTTGCGACATCAATGCGCAGGTGCTCGCACAATGTTGAGAGAAATACGATAAAAAATGAATATCCTATGGTGTATTGACCTCCCCAGCGACTTCTGCCTCATTGTGCAAGATCCAGACCACTTATAGACAAACGAAAGACACCCCCGTGATCAGAACGGTCAGGCGCAGATGCTCGCACAAAAAATGGGGTCAAAGGTCCCCCCCTTCATTGAGAACCAGGGGGGTCTCCTGCTTGTCCATCCATCCAGCAGCAGAGAGGCAATGGGGAGAAAAGTGGTATATTGTGGAGCAAAACCAATACATGGGGGTGTGCTATGTGCCTATCCAGGTGCGAAGGAGGGGTAGTTTGGGAGCTGGGGGGTTGGAGAAGCCCTGGGCACATGGGTGTCTGTGCTGGTGATGGGGAGGGTGCAGCGAGGGGAGGAGGGCACCAATCGACGCGGGGTCAAGTGCAAACGACGCGCGCTGACAATGCAAACGTGTTAGTGAAAGAATCAGAAAGATTGTACCAGTTGGGGGCGCACCAGGTCGCGCCCATCCTCGTCTACTGTGCTGGTGATGAGGAGGGCACAGCGTGGTGAGGGGGCCACCAATCGACGCAGGGTCAAGTGCAAACGACGCGCACTGACAATGCGAGCAGGTCAGTGAAAAGATCAGAGAGATTGGACCAGTGGAGGGCGCACCAGGGGGACCCCTTCCTCGTCACCCTAGCCTCCCTATGTCGTCGCCTCTGTGTCACTCCTGTTGATCCAGAACACCCGGAAAACGATGGGGATGTGTTGGCATCGACCCAGAAAAGGCCAATGGAGAGTTTGAGGAGCCTGGGGGGTCTGCAAAAAACGTTATGAGGCAAGCAAGTGCGGACAGGAATTGGCCCACCTACCAAACTCGGGCAACTCTCACAACTCGCGCGTCGCCCGCAACAGTCACCACATCACCACTTCTTGATCCACTGGCCACTGCTGTGCATGGTCAATCACCGTCAAGCTGCTCGCAAGAATCGGAGCAAGGCAGCTGCATCTTCTGCTTTGCCTAGCCAACCAGCTTCTGCTTCATCTCTCACACCTCGTGTAAAACCCCGACCTGCCTGGAAATCTGCATCTATCCTACCCCCTACTCCTCTCCCTACGGAACTCTCCGACAGCTCCCTCGATCAGATGGATATTTCCGCACCGGGTGATCTTGGTTGGGAGGAGGTGGACGAGTTGGATGAGGACCCTGAGGCTAATGAGCCTGAAATAGAAGCTGCTGAGGATGTTCCCGGTGCGTGTTTACTTCTCTGAATACAGTAGCTGGCTAACGAGTCTGTGGCTCTAGATGACCTCGATGAGACCATCACTTACGACATAAGCTTTGATGTCCAGGTCAATGGTGACTTGCAGCGCTTCCGAGCGCATGACACTATCTCCTGGGCAGACTTCCGTGCACGGGTTGCAGGGATGCTGCAGATCTCTGCTAAGTCCCTCAACCTTGCCTACCGGATCTCTGTGCAAAAGGACTCCTGTTCCCTGGGCAGTGATGAGGACTTCCAGGAGCTTGTCAAACGGATCACTGGCTATCTCAACGGCACGACTAAAACTCGCTCCGACAAAGAGTTGGCTGTCGTCATTCTCGACAAGCGTTCTCCCACCCAGAAGAAAGCAGACGATGTGATTCGTGCTAAACAAGTGTGTCCCACTTTATCCTTTTTCAAGTCCTACTAACATTATATTCAGTCTACCAAGTCTAAGTCCCCGACGAAGGGCAGCTCGAAGTCAACCAAGAAGAAGGGCGGTGACATGTACTCCCAACTTGGCTTCGGAAGTGATGACGATGAGGACGCTGACAGCGGGCAGAAGAGCTGCGCTCAGATTACGGCCGAGCTTCAAGAAAAGTACAAGTGCCCGACTTCACAGCACACTCATCCTTGCTGGCTGACCGATGATGGCACTCATAAGAAGATTACAACACAGAATCTAAGCCTTTGGGCGACCGTCATAGTATGTTTCTTGCCTTCTTTATTTGTGACTTGCTAACACAGGCCTCAGTTGAAAGGAAGCGGATCCGATAGCCAGCTCCCGTGGCAACTGCGACTTGGAGATGTGGACAAGACTAGTGAGTGGTTATTTATATTGAAAAGGAACAATTGACTGAGATTTTCATAGAAAAAGCTGTTGAGCACCCTCCCGCTCCAGAGGCCCAGGCTCTTGGAGCTATTCCCCCTGCTCCTGCTCCTTATGCGATGCCTATGCCACCCTTTGGCCATGCTCAAGCCCCCATGTACATGCCGTACGGCCAGCCTATGTATCCCCCACCCCCTCAGCACTACCCGATCCCCTTCTATCCTACTCACTATCCTGCTCCACCCCCCGGTCTTCCTCAATGGGCACCCGCTCATTCCGCCGGCCCCGTTCCAGCTGATCCCGTTACGGAGATCAATCCAGTGTCCTATCCCACGTTCGAAGCTTGGCTTGCCCAGCTTGACGACGGCCCTCGGGGTGATGACCGTGATTTCTCACAGTACCTTGCGGTCCTGACTGCTGTGGGGTTCAAGAGGATTTTCGAGCTCGGAGATGAGATATACGGGTGGACACCAAAGCGGCTGGTGGAGGCCTGCCCGGACATTACCCTGACTGTAGCGGGGCTTCTCATTGGGTATGCAAAAGCTGACACAGAGGCTATCAAGGCCAAAGCGCGTCTGCAGGGAAGCCCTGCACGCAAGCGTATTAGACACTTCTAACAACTTCCCACTGTTGTTGATTACAAGTTTACCAGACATCCATCACCTCTCTTTAGATAATAACAAAACAATATCCATCTCCTTTTCTATCAAGTCTACATTATAGAGCCATTCAATCACAGATAATTGCACCGCTGGAACCAGCCTAGGGCATCCTGAGCTGTAACAGTGAAAACGGCCTCTTGTAGAAAAAGAAAAACAGGAAGCTCATTGCTATCTGCCTCGAACTGCGCTACAATGGCGAGAAATGCATCTTTGTTCCGTCGGATATGAGCTTTGATAGCAGAGAATGCCAGTTCAATGGGGTTGTAGTCTGGCGAATAAGGCGGGAGAAAGTGATAGCGCATGCCACTAGAAATAATAATCATTTAGACAGATTCTGGACACAAAAGCCTGAAAAAAAACAACAAACCGGGCCTCAATCATCTCCAGGACCTCTGCAGATTTATGGATGCGACAGTTATCCATGATGATTACTGAGTTGCGTTGCGGAAACGGATTCATGTGCTCCAGAAGTCCTTCCACAAATTTCCCAAAGCTTTGCTTGGTAAAGGAGCCTGGCTCTACGTCGACTGCAAGAATCCCATCAAGGGATAAAGCAGGAAGTATTGAATATCTGTAGAGCAATATGAGTCAGAGTTATTGCCACAATGCAGCAGTACAAGATAACAAACCGTCTTCCCCTTACAAAGTCTGTGGCATTATATGCACGTGCTCCTCGATTAGCCCAGCCACCTCTCCTACCCGCGGTTCGCTTGTCAACACTAGACTCATCCAAGAAGACCAACTGCTCAGGAGTAAACTCCTTGCCAACATAGTATACATATTCTCCTTGCTTGAGTGCGCTTCGCTCCCGAGCATAGCGAGTCAACTGCTCCGAGTACAGCTTGTTAGGTTTTTCAACGATCATAAAGACTATCAACATACCTTTTTCCATGAAATCCCAGCTCGGTTTAGCATGCGCCAAACAGTGGAGATGGAGACCTGTACACCGCGCATATCACGAAGCAGTGCATGTATCTCGTCCAGATAGTAATCGGCATTTTCAGCAAGGAGATACTGCACAAACTGCCAGATATTCAGTAACTTGAATATAAGGTAGGATGCAAGATATCATATTTACCTGCAGATCATTCAAGTCTGTCTTGCGCGGTCGGCCTTTCAACCTGTGTCTATCCCGTCGAATTGGTGACCCAGTAGTACGCCACAGGGCAATGATTCTGTAGACCTGACGCAAGCTGACACCTGTGTAGGTGGCAATCATAGGCGGATCAAAGAGTGCAGACATCCGAACAACAGTCCAGCAAAGATCTTCCGACCAGGGGACTCCGCGCGGCATGAGTGCTGAAGAGAAGTTGCAATACACCACTGTTGCGGGCGACGCGCGAGTTGTGAGAGTTGCCCGAGTTTGGTAGGTGGGCCAATTCCTGTCCGCACTTGCTTGCCTCATAACGTTTTTTGCAGACCCCCCAGGCTCCTCAAACTCTCCATTGGCCTTTTCTGGGTCGATGCCAACACATCCCCATCGTTTTCCGGGTGTTCTGGATCAACAGGAGTGACACAGAGGCGACGACATAGGGAGGCTAGGGTGACGAGGAAGGGGTCCCCCTGGTGCGCCCTCCACTGGTCCAATCTCTCTGATCTTTTCACTGACCTGCTCGCATTGTCAGTGCGCGTCGTTTGCACTTGACCCTGCGTCGATTGGTGGCCCCCTCACCACGCTGTGCCCTCCTCATCACCAGCACAGTAGACGAGGATGGGCGCGACCTGGTGCGCCCCCAACTGGTACAATCTTTCTGATTCTTTCACTAACACGTTTGCATTGTCAGCGCGCGTCGTTTGCACTTGACCCCGCGTCGATTGGTGCCCTCCTCCCCTCGCTGCACCCTCCCCATCACCAGCACAGACACCCATGTGCCCAGGGCTTCTCCAACCCCCCAGCTCCCAAACTACCCCTCCTTCGCACCTGGATAGGCACATAGCACACCCCCATGTATTGGTTTTGCTCCACAATATACCACTTTTCTCCCCATTGCCTCTCTGCTGCTGGATGGATGGACAAGCAGGAGACCCCCCTGGTTCTCAATGAAGGGGGGGACCTTTGACCCCATTTTTTGTGCGAGCATCTGCGCCTGACCGTTCTGATCACGGGGGTGTCTTTCGTTTGTCTATAAGTGGTCTGGATCTTGCACAATGAGGCAGAAGTCGCTGGGGAGGTCAATACACCATAGGATATTCATTTTTTATCGTATTTCTCTCAACATTGTGCGAGCACCTGCGCATTGATGTCGCAAACACGGGGGGCCCGCTCGTTTGTTCATAAGTGCCGCCGTTGTAGAGATATGAAGCCAAAGTCGTGTGCAGGAGGCCCAGGTACCGAAATTTTGTCTCTGGACGGTTTTCTCTGTTTTCTTCACGAGCACCTGCGCATTGATCTCGCATTCAATAATCTGTTGCCCGTTTGTCCGTAGCTACCGTAGTTATCGAGATATGAGGCAAAAGTTGTTCATGCACACACACACACACATTACTATATGCGTTCGAAATCCGCGCCGTGCCAACATATTTGCAAAGAGCAATAAATTCACATCAAACCACCAGGCTGGATTTTTAATTCAGATCACACTGAAATGCACTCAGGCCTGTTGAAATCTGCATCACACCGCCAGGATGGATTTTTAATTGAACTCACAAGAAAATGCACTCAGCCTTGTTTAAATTCACATCATACCAAACCGGAATGCACTCGGCCCCTGATTTAATTCATATCATACCACAGGGCTGACTATTTGATTCAGATCATACCAGAATGCACTCAGCCCCTGTTGTGATTCACATCATGGCACCGGATTGAATATTTAATTCAGAGCACAACAAAATGCACTCAGCCCTGTTTAAATTCATATCAGATGACCAGGGCGGTTTTTTGATTCAGATCACACCTAAATTCACTCAGCCCTTTTTTAAATTCACATCAAACCACCTGGCTGGATTTTCAACTCAGATCACACTGAAATGTACCTGGCCCCTGTTTAAATTCACATCATGCCACCAGGCTGAATATGTAATTCGGATCACACCTAAATGCACTCGGCCCCTGTTTTAATTTACATCATGGCACCGGGTTGAATATTTAATTCAGAGCGCAAGATAATGCACTCAGCCCTGTTTAAATTCATATCAAACGACCAAGGCGGATTTTTAATTCAGATCACACCGGAATGCACTCAGCCCTGTTTAAATTCACATCAGATGACCAGAGCGGATTGTTAGTTCAGCTCACACTGAAATGCACTCAGCCCTGTTGAATTCTGCATCACACCACTTGGATGGATTTTTAATTGAGATCACACGAAAATGCACTCAGCCTTGTTTAAATTCATATCATGCCACACTGAATTGCACCCAGCCCCTGTTTTAATTCACATTATGCCACCGGGCTGAATATTTAATTCAGAGCATACTGAAATGCACTCAGCCCCTGTTTAAATTCACATCATGCCACCAGGCTGAATATTTAATTCGGATCACACCTAAATGCACTCAGCCCCTGTTTAAATTTATATCACACCACCAGGCTGGATTCTTAATTCAGATCACCAAAATGCACTCAGCTCCTGTTTTGATTTATATCATACCACATTGCTGGATTTTCTATTCAGGTCATACCAAAATGCACCCAACCTCTGTTTTCATTCATATCATACCGCAAGGTTGAATATTTAATTCAGATCACCCTGGAAAGTACTCAGCCCCTGTTTGAATCTATATCATACAACAAGGTTCAATGTATAATTCATATGCCACTGAAATGTTCTCAGTGCCTTACTAGATTCATATTGACTATCTCTGTTGACTGTTTAATCAAAGTCAAACCAGACTATACTTGGCCCCCGTTTCAATATATATCACACCGGAGCCTGAAGTTTCAATTTATATTGTCAGCCCCTCAGAGAGCAGAGGTGACAATACTGAATTCTTAACTCAAAAGCATAGTCTCAATTTCATAAAGCAACACCTCACAGTGTGCTCATCCAAATATCATGAAAGCAAGAGATTATGTGACAAGGAATGCCAAATCTTGCAACTTTGATTGACATGTTGACAATGTCATCACAATAATTTCAACAGTCAAAAAAGCAAGCAATCTTTTTGGTAATTTTAAAACAAATGAAGATAATAGCCTGAACATCATAAACTAAGTCCTCATGATCTGCTCATTCAAATCTCATGAAACAAACACCATTCAAAAGCTTATTTTCGTAGCTTTCCAATGGTGCAAAGCAATCGCAAATCCAACTTGTTTTCACGAAGGTATAATAGTAAAACTGTTGACAGGGGAAACTCGGGTCTATGCCCGGGTGAAACCGGGAAGTGTACTTTACTTCGGACTCCGACGCCATATTTTTCTCTTTGAAAGAACTGATTCCAAATATGGAATCAGAAATATTTCCTATTTCTTTATAATTTAAACAACTTATATTTGTTTTTGCCTCTCTTCCACAGTTAATCCTTTCCATGTAAGGTAAGCTTCTCTGCTACCCCTTCATAATTAGTTTCAACTTTCCTCTTCATTCGTTACTTGATTGATTAAGTCTTCTGATGTACATTGACGACTGTTAGCATTCAATTTGTAACAGAGATGTCTACTATACTCATGAACTCGTATAGCTTAATGTTCCGTAGAGTATATGATTGCGACCCAGTAACGTTCGAGAGCCGATAGCTTACACAACGGACACAGTATATTAGATAATCAATCTATTCTTGCTCTCATACCCTTATCAGCATGCTCCCGTCGAGATATTCCGGTCGCCCGCTCAATGGATCGAGCTCTAGGTTCCTCTATCCCTACCTTTCGCTCTGCTCCCTGCCCTCTCACATCCCTCTTTACCTCACCCACTAGAGGACATCGAGACCCTCAAGTGCCATGTCGATTCTCGCGGACGCCCCGCCGAGTATCCTTGACACTCGTACGAGTTGTCCAATGACTAGCTACGAACTATTTTACGACCGACCTCACACAATTGGTATTTTTGATCATCAACTCAAACATCATAGAACTCATCTGCTATCTTGTTATACAATCAGCTTGCCTGATTGGGTGGAATCGCATGCCGTGCGCAGCATCGGCCACCTAGTAGTACCTATAAGCGGAGCTAGTAAGCTAGTAGAAGGTAGGGGGTGTCTCGAAGCTAAGTAGCCTCACTTAGCTTGTTTTGAGTGCCGCGCCGCGGTCCTCACTGGGGCGCTCCTAATCGGGAAACATCGGCTGATGAGATCCACAAATCTCCCACCCGCATTCCCGCCCCGCGCGGCATCGCGGCACGGCCCCCCATCCCGATCTCCGAACGTCCGCTGCCGCCGGCAACGCCCGCTCGTCGTCCCTGACGTCGAGCTCGCTGTCCCCGACGACGACGACGAGTTCCCACCCTCCCCCGCCTCCTACCGTAGACATACACATACCGTTGGAATTGTACTGACGATGCGGACTCATTGGTGCTTACTACAACGCTCCTGGAGGTGCAGAACTAGGTACCCATGTAATTCATTAATTATATATAGACTTTCTAAAAGCCTCGCACTCCGTGAGGCCTGACTATGTGGCAATGCGTATACAGGTTCAATAAGGAGCTGGAGGTCCATGTGGAACGCTTGGAGGCCACCAAGGCGAGCCTCCCATGCTGCACGTGCCACGCGATCAACGCGTTTGCCGAGTCGATCGCGTCTAGTACGCGTCTCCTCACATTAGCCCATGGCGTCCTACAAACGGTTCAAGTCAACCTCAAATCGTGTCCGAGAGTTCAACCCAGGCCTCCTATCGCAAGGCCAGGTCCCCTCGGTTCTAGGAAAGCGGAGAAATATGTTAGAACTCGGACAAGAGAGGGCTGCAGAGCAGGAGGCTAGGCAGAGCCAGGCACCTCGTGCGTACTAGCTTTTTACCGCTAAACGTGCTATTCACTGCGCTGCTGTGCAGGTGTTACCGCCTTTCTACGCCAAGCGATTGTAGAAGCAGGGCTTGAGGTTGGGGAGATCCCGCAGGACCTGGACGACTATCTCCAGCCCTTGCCTGGCGCGACAGCCGACGAAGACACCTCGGAGCTGTGGGTTGATGAAGACGATGACGATGCCGCTACACACGGTCTCAGCAACGCAGAGATCGCCATGAATCGTGCTCGATTGCATGCGATCATCGGGTGCGTTCTATGCTCACTGTCCGATACCAACGACTCACTTCATACAGTCTTTACGGGGGCAGGGTTCGCGGACGCGATCGTCGGACTCGCATGGAGAGACGCAGGGCAGCGGACCACGCCTGGGCAGCCATCACGCCGGAGCTCCTGGATGCATACGTTCACTGGACGTATGCCGGCGCCGATGCACGCAACGAGGCTCGCGACGAGTCCAGCTCAAGCTCGTTCACGGTCCAAATGATTGGACTATCAGGTGCGTCTCCTTCTAAGCTTGCAATGTGCGATTCTAACCATCTAACAGAGTACTCGGAGGCTATGGTGATCGAGCAAGGCCACCATGAGCCTAACATTGCTCTCGCACGACACGGCCTTCTCGGGGCTGCACCTTACCTTCCCTCCCTTGCCTTTTCATTCGACCTGCTCGAGTTCTACCGGCACCTTCGACGCCGGCAGCCTACTTTCGGAATTCAGGCATTTGCCAAAGTTATCTGCGCTTTTCACAATGTAAGTACCGGCCCGTTGTGCCGTGTTCTCTAGCTGATCAAGTGTCCCAGCTTCTGTACTACCCGAAGCTCCAAGAAAAGCTATCGCGCGCCTTTGACGTCTACTTGGACATCCACAGGCGACTCCAGCACATGACAGATGAAGCCCTTGGTCGAAATGCGCCAAACTGGCGCGCTCTCTTTGGCTGCCCGTGCTGTGGATTCAAGGTGTGTTATGATGGCTTCTTGAGTCAATTACTGGGATGCTCAGACAGAGTTCTAGCAACCCAACGAGCCGCTCCTTACCCCGGACCGCCTACACGCGATGGACGGCAACAGCTCTCAGAAGCGACTTCGCGGGGCAGGTCGCTCGGACATGCGGGAGTTCAACAGCAGCTATTTTTTGTCCCCTGCGCAGGTGGACCAGTTTGCGAACGAAGTCGCTGGCAAGCGGCGCACGGCTCCGGAGCCCGGGCCGCCGGTCCCCGACTCCAATGCCGACTTGGAGTCGGACGGCCTGCCGACAAGCAACCAGCCCCAGTCAAAATGCACAGATGGCTGGCAGGCCGCGAACGCGACTTCAATGGGGAAGTCGGTCACGGAAGTATTTGACCAGACTGGGGTTTCCTGACTACGTGCCGGCACGGCATCGTTGAGTTCGTCACAGAGATGCTGCGAAGCGGAGAGCTGTGAGTGCTATCCTTTCCTCATACGCACAACGTTAACACCAGGCCGTACAGCGCGAAGTATGCGCTCGCATCATTGGATGCAATTATGAAGACCTATGGCAGCGATCAGGCCGTTGGATACGATATCGGGTGCTCTATGCACTCGACCATCCAGTCAACGAGCCTGGCCTCCGACGCCACCGCACGACGGCTTCACCTCATTGTCAACGCATTCCACGGGTACGCACATAATCGAAGATGTCAACTCCTTTTCCACATCCTTTATCAGCTTGGGATGGGGATTGAAGACCTGGAAACTTGCGAACGAATTTTCTCCAGCCTCAACGGTGTCGCGCGGACTATTCGCCACGCGTCGTACTTCCACTGGCTGCAATTCCTCGACCTTCATCTCCGTCGGTGGGACGAAGATCGACATGCGGAGCTAAGTACGTGACCTCCTTTGCCATGCGCCGGCGTTTTCTCATGTAGCTTCAGGCAGGTTTCTCTACAACAACTACCGACAGGCCCTCTCCATGATATCTGAGTACACGCGCGAGCTGGCCGTATTCACGCAGATCACCGGCTTCAGCGCCCCCGACTTTGAACGCTGGATCGTAGAGGAGCGGGAGTACCTCGAGAACCTCCGGGAGGAGCCCGAGGGGGATATACAGAAGATCTCGTACGTGGAGGCCTTGATCAACTTGGAGGCTGCAGAGTCTGTCTTCTTTTCTTCTTTCTTACTCTACCGCTGTGCTGACTCTTGGGCAGGACGTCGTACGGCGGCATCACCACGGTCGACTTCCTCACCTACACACCTGCAAACTTTGCAGCCGGCTATGATCCGTCCGTTCTACAGGCCGCGTCAGTGAAGGCGAAGGAACTCGAGCGTCGGAGCGCTCACCGAAAGCTTGTTCTCGCACAGAACGTCGTCGACGACTTGGAACGCCGCCTGGCCATCGAGGATCGATGGACCCCCGAGTCGCCCGAGTTCAAAACGGTGCGCGACTACATCGACAAACACAAATTCATCCGAGCAGTTGAGGAGCTCGAGGGGCTCGTCGTACAGAGGCTTTTCGAGCTGGCAAAGTCGAACATCTCGGGGACTGGTAAGTTTTTTCACGTCGGATTTGGCACGAGGCTGAACTTCACTCCTTCAGGCTACAAACTTCGCAAGCATATTTCCCATGCAATAACACGCCGATCAGGCGCCGTACGATCTGCAGTCGACCGCTACAACCAGCTTGCCCCGCTCCAGCATCCGCCGCGCCCAACCCTTCTCTACTCTGAAGTTGCTAGCTATAGCTGGCTCGCTGACTTCGATCTCTTGAAGGAATCGCGTGCTGACGTTCTGGACAGGCCGTGGTCGAAGCCAGCCAACCGAGAGGCGTGCATGAAACACTTCAAGGTCCTGCGAGCGAAAGAGGAGCTCGTTCGGCTCAACGTCGAGGCCGCTCGACTGCACGCATGGGTAGATTCCGAAGACAAAGATCTCGCGGATCGGGCACTGAATATCAAAGCTACGCAACCTTTTCTGGCGGCGCATATAGATCGACTTCGGGCTTTTCGTGCCCAGGTCAACGACTCGCACCGTCGCCTGCTCAGCCGCATGTACGCTCTTCAAGGCTACACCGGCCCGGTGCCTGACATCAGCAATGCGGGCCGCGACGACGACGAGCAGGATGAAACCGATGGCGAGGCGGACGTTGAGGAGGATGAGGAGATCAATGAGGAGGTCCTGAATCTTGGAGATGTAGTACATAGGCTCTCAATTCTGTAGAGTGAGGTATGAAAGTATACTTTGCAAAGGTCACGGCATTCTCGCGCCGAGTGATCAACGAACTCTTCGCTTATCACTGCGACAACCTGCACCCGCGCGACAACTTCCACCCTCCTCCCTCCTCCACAACGCCTCCCGCTTCCAGATGCAGCTTGACCACGTCATCGACATCGACCTCGAGGACGTCTTGATTGAGAAGTCGATTAGCCCGGAGGACGATCTGTCGGAGCTGATTGCCTCCATCGATCTATCTGGTGAGTGCATCAACTGTGTTTGGGGCCTTTCGTGCTCACCAAAGTAGACCTGGAGCCAGTTCGTGCTGAAGAGCGACCTTCGAGCCATCCACAGAAGAACGGTCATAACTACCGTGTCCGGGAGGCAGGGCAGGTGAAAGTCGTCGGCCCATGGTGCGTGGCTGCTGGCTCTCTCAGAGCATCGCAGGCTGACCACAATCTAACTACAGGTATGATGCAGCCGCTCGGACGCAGGGTGTCCCCGGCACCTCTGTGAAAGCATTCAAGGCTGCAGCACCGAGTTTGGCCAGCTCCCATCGTAGCACCGCGGGCCGGGCAGCGAGCGCGCCTGAGCAAGCCAAGACAAAGGACGACCGCGACGAGGAGCAGTTGGGCTACATTGTATGCCAGGGCTTTATCCCTGGCATCTACCCCGACCGGTGAGCAGAGTCGCTTCCTTCGCTTTCTTCGACTCATCGTAGCTCTGCACAGGCAGGCGAAGGAGGTGCAAGTCATCGCGCTAGGGGCATCGTCATATCAGAAGGCACCGCAATGGGCATTAGCGGACAAGATGCGCGAAGCCTATCGCCAAGGCCTCGTTGCTGCCCTAGGCTCGAGCAGCACAGAGGAGGTACGTCGACGAGCGCTCCCACGAATGCACGAAGACCGCTTGATACCGTCCACAGAGGCAAGGTCTACTTGAACGGCTGGACTATGAGCTGGTGCCATTGGAGAAGAAGTGTGTGGTGTTGCGTGGCTTTGTGCCCGGGTTGTATACGCGGTATGGCTTCCCTCTGCGCTGCTCGTTCCTTGCTGAAGCCACCATCTATTGCAGGAAAGAGGCCCTTGAGCAAACGGCATTCTTCAAATCCTCTGCATGGACCGAGTACGCGACAAGCTTCGAGGCCGCAGACCACTTCCGGAAGGCCTTGAAGGACGGCAAGGTGGCCCCGCTCGGGGAGGCCTGCGCTGCCGATGTGCGTCCACCTCTCTACCGCGCGTTACTGACCTGACGCCGTACACACAGCGCCGGCACCTCTTCCTTTCGGCCGCGAACATCCCCGGTGGGCCGCAAGGGCCTCAAGCCGCCCTACCCCGCGCTCAGCCACCCAAGGCCGAGCCCTCCAGCCATGTCAACGATGGACCCAAACCCGGCCCCTCAAGCCGCACGGAAGACGGTACAGCCGGCTATCCGCTCGGCGATGCAGATCCGCGCCGCGTAGGGCCTTGGTACGTCGTCTTCGTGGGTCGACATCCCGGAATATACGGCAGCTGGTAAGCCCGCCAGACCCTCGTTTGACTCGGACGAATGCTTAACAGAATCAAGGCCGGAGGCGGAAGAGCAAGTGATTCGCGTGAGCTGTGCCGTGCACGTCAGCTACGCGAAGTTGTCCACGGCTCGCTCTGCATTCAGCGCCGCGCGAGCAGAAGGGAGGGTCCGCCGCCACGACCTGCCGTCGCAGCGACGCCGTTAGATAGCTCGTTATCTCCTGTACCCTATACTACCATGATGAAATATGACGACATTGTAATGCTCTTCAAATGGAAAATTGTCTGAGAGAAGCCGCTTGGTTTTGGTACGGGTCTGAGATTTTGCATCGAAGAGGGTTTCTGCGGCCGCGTTGCAGTGAGGCTTGTGCAGTGCTTTTGTTGCCTCGCGTTCACAATCTCGGACTTGTGTCTTCTGCCCCAGACATGCCAAAAATGTGAGTATATTTTTGAGCTCGGGCTATCTCTGGCCTGCGAATACACTAAGTACTATACTCTTATGCTCCGTGACTGTCTCAAAATTGGCTGAATGCCATACTCCAGACTTGGAACACGTGACACATTTCCTTGTTGCTGTGGACCAGGAGACGCGGCCTCACTCCTCTCCTCGAGCCTGCACTGTTCGATTCACCATGAGCGACCGTGCCGAAAAGCGAAGGACCACTAATAATGATTTCTACAACAGGTATGTGCTTCATGTTTGCGTCCATCTATCGCTGATTTGATATCTATAGGAACAAGGAGAAGCTACTGGAGCAGAAAAGGAAGCGGTACTTCCTTCGCAAAGGCCGTCAAAAGCTGTCGCAGTGCGACAGGGCGGCGAGGCATGGGGCTCGTTATGCTGTGTTGGCAGGACTACAGAGGTGCGTCATTGGCTTCTCTCCCTGAGTATCGTACGCTGCTCACGCGCGCGCCGGCACCGCACAGCCCGTATTCCAGCCCAATCGCATGGGTGCATCGCTCTTCCCCCACTCCTGATCCCCAAGTCAGCCTGAAGACCGCTGGCGAGGAGCGGGAGGCGCTTTATCGCTGTCTGCAACTCATGCAGGCCCTTCGGGAGCAGGGCACCAACACCTGGCTCAAGCACCAGGTAGAGGACATGGAGGAGCATCTCGAGACAGCACTTTGGCATGCAGCTGCCTTCCGTGACGCTGAGGGCCATCGCCGAGACGAGGACTTCAAGGAATCCTTGCATGTTCATCGCCGCCGGGTCGCGGGCTTCCACCAGCTCGCCGATCTCTTTCGACAGGGAGAAGGCGCATTTATCGCGGCTCGACAAGACCGCGTTGTCATTTTCGATGGCTTTCGGTGAGTCGCCTCCCATCTCCGCCTGTTGTTCGGCTTGAACCTGTTGCTCACCAAGGGCTGCAGGGTGAATTGCTCGCATTTCCGACAGATATATGGATGGTAGTCGGCGGTAGATATGCGTATAGCTACTGGATGTGCGTCACGTGGTGTGGATGTACGTAGATTATCTGCGCGAGAATGCAAAGCGTCGTGCCCAAGTCCTTCGGTGCATGCCTAAATCTCTGGGCCAGCACATCGGTTTCCCCGGCACGCTGCGGCCACAGCCACAGACGCGTCTATTGTTGATTACGCGTGCGTGACCGCCGGCCACAACCAACTCGCGCGCGTTTAAGACAGACACTGCCGCTGGACGTCTACCTCTCCACCTCTTCCTCTACCGACCTCTGCCTCGCGCGTCACACGTCAAGCCTAAGCTAGTGACGCAACGCCTCCTTGCTTTAGCTCAAGCCCTGGTCTACTAGGTGAGCGTGCGCTCAGCTGCCGTGCCTTTTACTGTACCTTTTGCCCCGCCGCCACGGACGTTTCTCGCCCAGGAACTGGCGAGCGGCGGGGGCTTTTTTTATACGCGTCTTTTCTGTCTTTCTTTATTATCTTCGGCTGCTGTCATGCCATGCTAACTCCGTTCGCGTGCAAGGCTCCGGTCATGAAGGTAAGTCTACCTAAGCTCGCGTGCGTGGCTTTGCGCTGACTTCTAAACGCTCTAGACGCGTTCTGGCATCACCTTTGATGCCTTCGGGTCAGCAACAGCTCTGCGGACCAACCTACATTACGGCGCGCTGCTGAAGAGGGCCGTCGAAATGGAGGACCGGTTGGCCGCCGCCGCCGACTTTGCGGCCGCGCATCGTGAGGAAGCCGAGGCCGTCGTCTGGTCTCCTACCTCTCTCGCCTCGCTCGACAGCTCGCCACTCACCAGCCTAGCCACCACGGCCTCCTCGACCCCGCGTTGCGATTCCAGCCAGCCCCTCGACCTCACCGCCCTAGACGAGAAGCTCATCGCAGCCGCGGCCTCCGCCCACGTCCCACCGCCGGCGTCCAAGAAAAAGAGGGCGAGGAAGGCCAAGACGGAGGAGCAGAAGGCGGCCCAGAAGATCAAGTCGAAAGAAGCGCGCAAGGCCCGCAGGCAGCGACAGGGCGAGGAGAGCTCGCAGCGCAGAGCCAAGACCAGGGGCATGGTGCAGCGATCCGTGACGTCTAACGTTGCGTTTCGGCGATTCGTCGAGCCCTCACGCATCAAGCCCCTGCTCATCTTCGATGCAGGCGACATCCCCGCCACGAAGCAGGGCGGATGGACCGTGCGCTCCCTGCACACCTGGGCCAAGGCTGCCTGGGCCTCCGACGAGCTGGATGAGAAAGGCTTTCAAGCTTTCGAATGGGACGGAAGGTGCGTGGCGGTCCCTCGATGGTGAGCGACGGCTAATCGGCCAACAGGACTCCCTACGTGATCCTGGACCACGAGGAGAGGATCATCGCGGTTCTGGTGGGTCGACCAGTCGAGTCCGATCAGCGAAAGCAAGAGCAGGCGTACCTGTAGGACCATTAAAAATAAGACCGGTAGCTACCGGTCGGACCATTATAATTACAGACCGGTAACGATTTGGGGCGACGCACACAAAGTCACGTGACTTATTAGGAATAGTAAAAAATGTCATGATACTACTGGGTGCGGAAAAATCGGCAAAAATCGGCAAAAATGGTGAAAAAATTTAGTCAGCATTGGTTCCCACGGGTACGGGACAGAAACGAATCATTTTAAATGCTTCCCAGTACTACAAATAGCCACCCGTAGGGCTTGCAAAAATAGGGATAAATAAGGTAAAATCGGAGTATATTCGGGAGTACTGATTCTCAGCCGAAATCCATTCCCACGCGTCGAAATACTCCCACGGTCCCATAGAATTCCATTTTTCATTGTTTGCGCTGATATATAATCCTTTCTGCAGGCCTTTGATAATTAGGGATAAATAGAGAGAAATCGGAATATATTTTGGGGCACCGGTTTTCAGCCAATATCCACTCCCATATGTTGGAATATTCTCACGGTCCCAAGAAATTTCATTTTTGATCGCTCGCGCTTGTATATAATCCTTTCCGTAGGCCCTGGGAAAGTCCATTGATGACATTACAGTATATGTATGATGTAGACTTAGATGTTGATGATATATACAGACTGTTCTAAGCTCAGTCTATTGAACTGTGAGCTGGACGGAACCACAGACCGAGAGAGTATCTGATAAGGAATATCCTGCAGTAATGATCTTCTTTACCTAAGCTACCAAATTTGTACATAGATAGCTCTCAATACTTTAAGACTTATAGTATTTTTTCCATGACCCAAGCCCCCCTTCAATTGTTCTCAAACACAATTTCTTTAGTATTTATGCTGTTGAAGTAGTATTGATACATACATTTTGACTACTTATGTACACATTTGGCATGGTCTGAGTGCTGTAGACACCCATTCAGAGTGCATCTAATATCTACCAATACTTTTCATATTTACCATGTTATTCCTTGAAGCCATGAGTAGGCTGCATTCAACACATATATATTCATTATTTATATGTTTTAGCCCAAAACAATGGAGTATGCTGAATAGCTCTTCCAGATGTTATCCATAAACTCCCAAGATATTTCAGAGTACTCATAGACCATGCCCCACCAGCCCCCGAAAGTATCAAAATTGTACAACAATGTGGTAGGTAATACTGTACTTTCACTCTGATATGCCCTCCAATATATATAATGGTCCCAGGCTTGTACAAGTACATATGAATGGCCTTGTGCTCAGTAAGCACATGTGTATTTTCATCTAAGCTTGTATCAAATGTCATAGTTCAGTGGAAAAAGAAAGGACCATGTGCCATTGCATATGCATCTGGGACAAGGACAGTGGTAGAGGCTGTATCAGAGTGGAAGTACAGTACTATCTACCAAGTTTTTGTATAATTTCAATACTTATACCAGTTGGTGGGGCATGGTCTATGAGTACTCTGAAATATCTGGGGATTTTATTGACAACATCTGGAAGAGCTATTCAGCATACTCCATTGTTTTGGGCTAAAACATATAAATAATGAATATATATGTGTTGAATGCAGCCTACTCATGGCTTCAAGGAATAACATGGTAAATATGAAAAGTATTGGTAGATATTAGATGCACTCTGAATGGGTGTCTACAGCACTCAGACCATGCCAAATGTGTACATAAGTAGTCAAAATGTATGTATCAATACTACTTCAACAGCATAAATACTAAAGAAATTGTGTTTGAGAACAATTGAAGGGGGGCTTGGGTCATGGAAAAAATACTATAAGTCTTAAAGTATTGAGAGCTATCTATGTACAAATTTTGGTAGCTTAGGTAAAGAAGATCATTACTGCAGGATATTCCTTATCAGATACTCTCTCGGTCTGTGGTTCCGTCCAGCTCACAGTTCAATAGACTGAGCTTAGAACAGTCTGTATATATCATCAACATCTAAGTCTACATCATACATATACTGTAATGTCATCAATGGACTTTCCCAGGGCCTACGGAAAGGATTATATACAAGCGCGAGCGATCAAAAATGAAATTTCTTGGGACCGTGAGAATATTCCAACATATGGGAGTGGATATTGGCTGAAAACCGGTGCCCCAAAATATATTCCGATTTCTCTCTATTTATCCCTAATTATCAAAGGCCTGCAGAAAGGATTATATATCAGCGCAAACAATGAAAAATGGAATTCTATGGGACCGTGGGAGTATTTCGACGCGTGGGAATGGATTTCGGCTGAGAATCAGTACTCCCGAATATACTCCGATTTTACCTTATTTATCCCTATTTTTGCAAGCCCTACGGGTGACTATTTGTAGTACTGGGAAGCATTTAAAATGATTCGTTTCTGTCCCGTACCCGTGGGAACCGATGCTGACTAAATTTTTTCACCATTTTCACCGATTTTTGCCGATTTTTCCGCACCCAGTAGTATCATGACATTTTTTACTATTCCTAATAAGTCACGTGACTTTGTGTGCGTCGCCCCAAATCGTTACCGGTCTGTAATTATAATGGTCCGACCGGTAGCTACCGGTCTTATTTTTAATTAGACTACATGGACTGGTGGCAAGAGGATCGCTGGGAGGCCGCCGCAGAGCGCGCTGCCGATTTATTCGAGGCAGTCCGGGCCTCCGACCCCGAGGCATTCCCTCCACCGGTCGAGCACCGTCGCGGCGTGTATTCCAGCGTCAACGTGGGGATCTCTCACGGCGGCGGCTCGAAGGTGCGTTCTTCTCACCGTTGTGGCAGCGGTCGCTGACCCGGTAACAAGGTACCGCACAACACTAGCCTCGGCAGCCCCAGCAGGGCAGCCCTGGTGCAGCTTCTGCTTGATGATTTGGACGTCCAGCGGCTGGCAGGCTTTGCGAGCGGTGCGCTTTGCTTTGTTGTCTTTGTTGGTTGATGCTGATGAGCCCCTCAGGCGCGCTCGCCGCCTATTACCCCAAGGCCTACCAAGACATGTGCGAGGCTCTCGCCTGCCTCTACGAACGCCAGCCCGAGCTCTTGTCAAACTTCCGCAACAGCGCATACCCGATGGCGACGTTCAATCTTGGGCCCGAAACCGTAACGTTCGAACACAACGATTGCAAAAACTATCCCAGCCTGCCCTGCGCCATCACAGCCCTCGGGCGGTTCAACCCAGACAAGGGCGGCCAGCTCTACCTCCGCGACCTTCGCCTCAAAATTCGTTTCCCCTCGGGCTCGACCATCCTGCTTCCCTCCGCCGGCCTGCGCCACGGCAACTCCGCCATCCAAGCTGGCGAGCGGCGGTACTCTATGACACAGTATTGTCCGGGGGAGCTGATTCGATGGGTTCGACACGGGTTCCGGCCCGCGGGCAGCCTTTCGAAAGCCGAGCGGGAACGCGTCGACTCCGGCCGGTGGGCGGCGCAGCTGGACCGCCTGTCAAAACTCTCCGAGCTTGCAGGCGACCGTCTCAAGCTGAAGGAGTGGGAGATTCGGGCGGCTAAATCGTAGTGATGGAAGAGATGTTTCTAAAGGTTAGATCTGAATTGTACGGCTGTTTTATTCCCCTTGGCGCACCAACCGCGTCTATTGCCCCGGTGCCGGCCCGCAGGTGAGCTCGATCGCGTCGGTCACGTTGCTCGATCGCAACGCGTTGAATCTAGATGATTGTTTGGTTTATTCTGCCAAATAACGGGTAATTTACTATAGTCCCCAGGGCCCCGAGGATGAGAGCCGCACATTCCCTTCCCTTGTACCCGCCTGCATTTACGACCTCCCTTCCCCATGGCGTCGAACGGCAAAAGCAAGAAGCAGAAGACCGGCAAGAAAAATACTAGCCAGAGGGCCCCGGTCGCAACCTCGTCCTTGAAGCAACGCCGTCGCGACAAAGCGTTCAAGCTGCAACACGACATCTCAGCGGCCCAGCAGATGATCCTCGAGCAGGCAAAGAAGATCGCCAAGAACCATGGAAGGTAAGCCCTGGGCCCACTGCTCAGACGTCGTCGCGATGCTGACCGGAGCTTCTGACCCAGGTCCTTACCTTGGGTCACGAGCCGTCTGCTCCTCGGCGGCAAGCTCCTTCGTAGCAGGCGTTCGGTCAATGCCTGGACCGTTCACCTCACGAAAAGCCTGGCTAACATCAACTCAAGTAAGCTCCACCAGCTCTGCAGAAGTGACGACCGCCGCTCACCTAACCTGCCAGAGCGGATGGCGGGCGACCGCATCAAAATGTCGTCTATCCCTGCGGATACGATGGAGGAAATCAAAGAAAAGTACCACGACCTGGACGAGAAGGAGCTCGAGGCTCTTCGGGAGGAGGGTGCTGCCGCTCGGAAGGAAAGGTCAACCGCCGGGCGCACCTCAGAGATCGGTCGCCAGAAAGACTTTGATGCGACTTTCACTAATCTCATCCAGGAGGTAAGTGCCCTCCTGTCCGCTGCTGACAGAGCGCTGATCAATCCGTCGAGTAGGCCGTCGCTGTGCAAGAGCGAACGCGTTGTGAGATCCTGATACTCGCCGTTCGGGGAGACACAATGCACACGGCCGAGCCGATGCTGTACGCTAGCCCGAAGGCGAAATCTTGGATCTCGTGGAAGTTCAAACTTTCCTTGTCGGACATGGGGCTTCACCTTGAGGCGTTCGTTGTGGGTAATCTTGCTGAAGGTGAGAGCATCTCCCTCGTCCAAAGCGTGAACATCTTCTGACCCTGCCAATGTCACCCAGGGGAATTCACCATAGTTGGGAAGAAAATCAATGATCACGTCGCCTGGGTCCGAGAGAGGCTGGGCTCAAGCCTTCGTAAGTAGCCCTTCCGTTCCGCAGCTACTACGGCAGGCAGCTGACACGTCCCCCAGTTTCGTTTCTCCAAGAAGCCCGACTTATCAAGCCGGGGGAGAAGTTGAAGATGGCGTACAAGAACTACAACGACGCAATAGTCAAGCGCTTCGGTGTCGTCCTTCATGGATGGCCGCTTGAAGGCGAGCTTCAAGATGCGGCCAAGCTCGCCCGCCCCAATCTGAACAAGGTTATTGAAGCCCTCAAGGATGGAAGCTGCCATTGGAAGCGGCTGACGGCGGAGGAGCTGCGCGTCCGTCGCGCCGCTCTCATCTTGCCTGCCGCTGTCGCCGCCTCCGACTTTACAGGGAGCCGCAGCGACGCCAACTTGACCCCAGCCGCCTCGGGCTCTGCTTCTCCTGCAGCCCTCTTCACCGACTACCTCCCTCCGCCCACTCCAGCCGAGGCCGCCGCGATGGAGGCGCTCGCGAACATGGGCTTCAACATCAACGGCCCGACGTCCTTCAGCCTCGACGGCACGTTCGCAGCCAACGACGCGCCGTTCACCCCGGGCGCGTCGTATGGCCCGTCCGCTACAGTCACTCCGTATGGGGCGACCCCTTCGCTGCTCGACGACGACACGACAACGGCCAACGCCGGGGGCATCGTGTGGGCACCGGCAGCCTCGTTCACCCCGCCCCCCAGCAATCCCTCTTTGCATATCCCCCCTCTGACGTGGACCAACTCTGCATAGATGTCATAACATCTTTATAAGCTTGTCATAGTTAGGGTAGACTCAGTTTCGTTCCAATTAAATGATCTTTATTGCATCTACTAGTAAGGGCTAGATGCTATCTATCATGTGAGGAATATCAACAGGGGAACAACACCAATGCGTCCGCGTCGTCAGTACGATTCCAACGGTATGCGTATGTCTACGGTAGGAGGCGGGGGAGGGTGGGAACTCGTCGTCGTCGTCGGGGACAGCGAGCTCGACGTCAGGGACGACGAGCGGGCGTTGCCGGCGGCAGCGGACGTTCGGAGGTCGGGATGGGGGGCCGTGCCGCGATGCCGCGCGGGGCGGGAATGCGGGTGGGAGATTTGTGGATCTCATCAGCCGATGTTTCCCGATTAGGAGCGCCCCAGTGAGGACCGCGGCGCGGCACTCAAAACAAGCTAAGTGAGGCTACTTAGCTTCGAGACACCCCCTACCTTCTACTAGCTTACTAGCTCCGCTTATAGGTACTACTAGGTGGCATCGGCTCTCTTCAACATGTTCCTTTACGGATCGTAATACTTACATCTCTATCTACTGATTGCAATATACCGTGCGCCAGCTAAATGTAATGGACTGTGTGTAGTAAGAATCCGCAGGGCTAAGGGCAAAGCGCGCACACCTCAGCCGGGCATGTGTCACACGCGGTCACAGGCTGTTTGAGCGGCGGTGCGCAGGGCAAGTTGCGACTCACTTGTGCTCACATCGTCTCCCGGTCTGTCCTGCAGTCGTGTAGCATGGCTACCAAGGTGTGTCACCTTGTGCATCAGCATGGTGTTCGGGGCTGAACGCCTGTGCAGGACCAGCTCGAGGAGTTCTATTGCGCAATGTCCGGGCACGGCACGGTCGATGTCATCTTCAGGCCAGCGGATGGCGGGAAGGGCACGGTGCGTACCAGCAGATCGACATCTCGGGCTTATTCTCTGACCATGGCTCCCCCTAGCACTTCCGAGTGATCTCCAAAGCGAAGGCCGAGCGAGCTGCGCATGACGTTGCCCAACACGTCACTGAGGCCGACTGCGAGCCAACGATGGTTGACGACATCGACGACCAGACATCTGGCAACGCCTCCTCCAGCAAGCAATCAGAGGAAGAACGCGAGAGCGCCACTGACGACCCATACGACGACGGCTGGGACCAGACGCAGCCGCCGCAAGAGGAAGAGAGCGCCCCCGACGTGGACGACGACACGCGCGCGGAATCGCCGTTCGACGACGATAGTGGGCTGATGCTGGCACGGGCTTCTCAGGTCCAACTCCACCCTGTCGACAATGCCCCAGGTTACTTCAGATTGTCGTGAGTGCAGCCTCCCCACTGAATGAATATCATGGCTCACACATCACTCAGTCGAGAGAAAGCCCAGGCGCTGGAGTCAGCCGGCAAGCCTGCTCCTACTGCAAAAAAAAGGAAGCGGGCCGTCCTGCATTGGAAGCGCGGAAGTGGGAGGGACGCGGACGATGGCGTCTCGAAGTAACGCAGAGCGGGGAGGGTCGGGCGTGAGCAAGGGGACTGTACTTAGTTTGTTTTGTTTCAATGTAGATCGTCTTGTTGCAATTGCATACATGTCGCCAAGGGCAATGGAGATTAATTGAGATCAGTTGAGGCACCGAGCGGTAGCACTTCAACCAAGCGCGGACGCGTTGTGGTCCGTCTGTTCCGTGCCTCACTTGCCTACCACCATCTGTCCAACTTGGGGTTAATGGGCCAATGCACACATGGCAGTACAATTACTCTTAATCATTTTTAGGGGAGGGGGGGAGGGGGGCTTGGCCATTCAATGTACAAAGGTGAGCATTGTTCTCAATCACTGACAGCTTGGGCTTGGGGGTTGTCTCCTATATTACTGGGTGGTATCTCAATGTCCTGTGTGTTCTAATATGCTATGTGGTAGGAGGTGAGTGTTGCAACATTGCAATGATGTGCTCATTCTTCCAGGAAGAGTACTCCAGAATGACAATCAGAATGATTGCAACACTGACCCAAACACAAAATGATTGGGATCAGAACAATAGGGGAGCTCAGAGTAGACCGTTTTCATTTCCGTTTCATTTTCAAATCCCTTTCGTTTTCGTTTTGTCTTGTGTAAGCCTCTCGGGTCTGTGTGACTGATTTGTGACATGAACCCTGGGAACGCGGCATACGCCGAGCGGCGGCAACTTGTCCGACGTCGGTGCGGTCACCGGTGAGGTTGGTCCTGGTGGGATGAGCAGTGTGGTGCCCGGCATGCTGGGTAATGCGGGCGTGCTGGGCAACGGTGTGAGGGCCGTTGTGTTAGCCTGCATACGCCGCCTCGTCACTTGCCGCCGCGTCACTCGCCAAGACGAAGTCCAACACGTGCGCGTCAGTGACTCTGGCACCTGGGCGGCGGGCGGCGGCTCGAGTTGCGAGCAGCGAGACCCACGAAATTATAGCTTTCCCTACCATCAAACCCTAACCCTGCTCTGTAGTACCGGCATATGGCATAATGGGAACTGGACTGGTCCGACTTCGGACTTGCGGCAGGCGGCACACAGCAAGAACTGAGTGTGAGAAACATACTTACGTAAGGTCATGCCAAGAATTCCGGCCCGAGGCAAAACGAAAACGAAAGGCATTTGAAAACGAAACAGAAACGAAAACGATCTACTCTGAGCTCCCCTGATACGGTGGGAGCTTGAGAACTGAGATAGACAGTAGTGCAACTGCAGAGGTACTTGGACGTAGTCAGATCAGAATGGCATGGTGTATGTATTCTAATGACAATCTTGACAGTTAGTATTTCTGATGAAATTCAGACGAGTTATGGCAGCTATGGGAGGGACTTCAGTTCCATGGGGCACCCTCCGGGCTCACTCAGTGTACTCCACAGGGACCTTGCAGAGTCCCACATGCACCCTATGGGCTCAGGCTGTCTAGCGATTGCTGGAGCTTGCATGTCTGCCCAGTCCTGGTGGGCACCCTCATTGCAGATAGGCTGCGCGGTACAGGCAGGATCCCGCCAGGTCCAGGTGCGCTGTCAGTTGTACAGGGTGCAGACAGTGGCAATGTCTATGGTGCTGCTGAGCCCTCGCTGCAATCCTGGCAGCTCCTACAAGGACCTTGCGGCGTCTCATGCGTTGCATGCCTGTCCCAGCTGCCTGCAATGGATGAGCACCCCTGAGCCCACAGGGTGCATATGGTGCTCCACAGGGTCCCTCATGGAGCAGAAGTAGTATGCTGTGGAAGATGCTATGCTTGAGGTTGCATGGTGGAGGTCGGAATAATAAGAGAGAGGTTACAAGACTGTGTGTGCCTTATGCAACTAGGTCGATGGTCCAATTCCTATCAGGCATACATTCTGTGAGACTGCGACAGTTGGAGCTCTGGCTCCAGCCTTGCAAAACAATCCTCACAGGACATTCACATGATAGGAGTCAAGAAGACCACTTAAATGGTCTGAACGCTACTGCTTGCAGCACGAAGCAAGGTGTATCAATGTATTACTTAGCCCTATCATATATATGATACATGATATCCTATAAAGAGCGGGTACCTAATGATCAAAAAGATCTGGACACAGGTGGTTGATAACTTACTATGTTTGCATTATTGTGTCTTTCATAATTCATGAGACTCCGTAAGAAAAAAAAGTTGAGAGGTCCTTGACCCGTGGGCTGTGGTGCCACCAAGTACCGCCGCTCCATTGATACACCTCCTACACGTTGATACGCCTGGCTCTGAGCTGGGCGAGGATATCACCTCACCTTTCAAACTTTTGTCAAGTCGCGCAGTTCGTTTCAAAGTCACATGACTTCGACTTCCGAACTCGCACCGCTCCCAGCCCGCTAGCACAACCTCCACGGATCTTTCCGAAGTGCCCGCACGTGATTCGGTCCAGACTTTGAAGGCCCGTCATCATCAGACCCACCTCAAACATGATGGAAAGTCGAAACACTCCACAAGATTGTTAGGCTGCGCCGCACCTAGGCCATGTCAACTCCAGAACATTGCCCTCTCATTCCTAGTATTGTCCCCCCCATTCCGACTCTATTCATAGCCCTCCAGATGTGCTTCGAAGCGTTCCTAACTGCTTCGAACCGCTACGCAACGCAATACTTTGGAAGTTCGCACGATCACCACAGCGACTTCGGACACATTTCGGAGTTGGGCGCACATTTTGACAGTGGAGTCCCTTATGTTTCATCATCTTATATTTCATTCCTATTCTTCTCAGGCTCTCTAGCAATGGTGTTTGACTTACTGTTTGTTTGTGACTCACTCACTGCATGTGATCTTGACCCACTTGCTTCATGTTTCGTTCTACTTATAGTCTGGTTTGTTCTCATGGTTGTATATTAGTTCGGACTTGTTCGTAGTACATATAGGCCTCGTTAGTACGATATTCGACATCAGATCAATCCCCCTGATCATATCCTATGCCCCCTTCATCCCCACGTCTTGAGACTCTTGCTAGAGCCTCTCCTCAACCACTCGTGTTGTCAAAGCGCTTCTGACTTCGCACCTTTTGACTTCAACTTCGACTTCGCCGCATGCCGCACACCGCATTTGACTTTGACTTCGGATCTCAACTCCGACTTCGATTTCGCCTTTGCTCCCAAACACTTTGCCTTTGCCTTTCGAACACCTTTCCCCCACTTCGGAGACGCTCCCAGAGACTTCGGGACCACTGCCAGTGACCACTCGCCCCTCACACACACACAAGGGTACCGTGCGCTGCGCTCTAGGGACAGGTATACAAGACATTTACCGCCCTACTACCGGCTAGTACCCATCAGCGTGTGGCTACTGTTTGCGCATTTTCAATGCACTACAACACTCGCATAACTGCTCCCACCATCGCCAGACATCTCCAACTCTATCGTTCTCCCCCGTTCGCTCGCACCATAGCTAGCTCTATAGCTGTTCGCCAATGTTCGCTTGCACTCACCCACTGTTCTACGACGTTCGCCGAAGTCTCGCCATGCTCCCCCACACCCTGGGCACTTGCCAGCATTCAGTCAACACTCGCCCAAGGTCGCACCAACTGAAGAAATTGGCAAACAATGGCCTCGCAGCGCAGAGCGAGGCATATAAATGCACCACATTTTAGCCTGACTCCTTGAAATAAATTAATGATTTAGAGCACTTGTAACAAGTCATGCAAACTCTATTACCCTAACCATTGTGTGCACATTAAATGTAGCTTTCCAATGATATATAATATGCATATATTGTATCGAAGAAAAGGCACCAATCTAGCAAAATGTAATGTGGGGCAACAGGAGATAGGAGGTTGATAGGGGCTGTACCAGCTCTATGTGCATACTGCCTTGTAGCCTAGTGGTTAACGCTCTTAGGCTATATTATGTAAGCTATCTGCCTTATGCTGTTGGTTCAATCCTCTCTCTGCGTGCATTTTTAGTAATGAAGAAACTGAGCCCGGGTACTGTAGTAGCCGGAGTAGAGAAAAATGACGTAGTAAACCGGGTCAATTGGCGGTTTGTCCTCGAAACCTACGTCATCTTTCTCTACCCTATCCGTGGGAACTTTTGACCAAAAATAGTAACTCTGGGGCCTCTTTGTCTTATCACAGAACAATTTGAATTATATGCATATCTGCGCTAGTTAGCTTGCAAAACACAAAATACTCGCAGACACGAGTGTCTTTGAAACGCAAAGGCATGAAAAACCATTGGGCAGAAGCTACTTAGGTAAGAATTACTGAAGTAGGCAGGTGGGACGACGCGACTTGACTTTGGTCCGAACTTTGGGACCTATTTCCTAAAGCGATCTTTCTGATGTGTGTGTTTTTGCCTGACTGATGGAAGAAAAAAACGATTAAGAGTAATCGTAAAAATGTCGCATCGGGAGCTGCCCAGCGTTTACCATCATGTAACTCTCACAGGTCCGGGAAATGAAGTGCGTAGCGACCCACTCTGAGCGCATATTTTGCTCACCGGTCGTCAGAATCTCGAGGTTGCCGCCTGGAAAGCCCTATGGGCGGCAGCCTACAAATCGTATGCCAGCATGCCTGACGGCGTCGCAGGCGCCGCAGTGGTAACGCCACCGGTCCTCATTGTTCATCACATGCCGTCCCGTCCTCGACGCACCAGGCGCGGCGTGGCTTCCGCCACCCAGCGTAACCGCGGCTTCACCACCGAAACCACGCCATCCACCGCACCGACCCCACCTCCCGCATCGCCTGCTGGCCTACGCACTCCCCCACGGTCACCGTCACCCAAAGGAGCCCCCACGCTGGCTGAACAGTTGACACGCCCTGAGGAGCCTGGCTGTGTTATCTCAGCATACGGTGAAGTTCTCACTCGTGCGCTTTCCCCTCCTCCTGCACACCACCGGGTGCACCTGAGAGCACACCGTCCTTGCCCGTCTTCAACCGCGCCGGAGTACGGTCGCATGCCGCAGTTGAGTCCCTTCGGGCCGGCCGACCTCCCCCTTCCGGACGAGCGCGAACCGCCCCGCGAAGGGAGTCCGACGCCGTCGTACACGCTGGATGTTGCGCGGCCTGCAGGGTGTGTCGGTAGTTGCAGGCTTTTTGATTTGCCATTGCTAACGTGTTCCCAAAACACAGCACGCGGGGAAAGGAAGGTTGTTCAGATGCGAGCTCTGGGCGCTCGCGGGAATTCGATGGGGAGTAGCACATCTTATAAGAGCATGGGGAATGTTTTACGATTGGGCAGAGGAGTAGTTAGATCGCGGCGCCAGGACATTGAGTACGAAAGCCCCAGAAAGAATGGTGATAGTCAATAGTACAATAGCGCGAGCGTGGTAAGATGCAGGGCGCCTACTGGGAGATGAATTGAGCTTTTCGGGTATCATAGCATAGGCAGCAGGGGACACGCACTTTGAAGTAGCAGATGCTGGGCTATACGCCTCTTCCTCGCCTTGCAAGCGCCCATGACCCTCGCCTTTCAACACCACTTCCACGTCCCGCACAAGGGCAACGACTTCTTTCGCCACCGCAACGTGAGATCCGTCATTTGCGCAGACGGGAATCTTGAGAGAAAGATGTACCGTCCGCACGACAGCCGGGCCCGCATGGCCGTCGTCTTGCTGCTTGGCCATCGCGTCGAGAGGCTTGTGCGTGACCAGTGCATCGCCGTTGGGGTTGACCAGCGTGTCGATCGCCTGGGCAGTACAAGCTGAGGGAGTCTACACGCCGGTAAGGGAATGCATCACGTACGAGGGATCCCAGCTCCGCAAAGTCAATATCCAGGATGATGTGCGACAGCGTGTTCGAGAGAGGCATCGCTGGTGGTGACGATGGTGCAGAGACAAGAGAAGCTGACATGTCCCGTGCCTGCGGTGTCCATCATATCGGATCAAGCCCAGAGGCGCCGGCGACGCGACTGCGGCGCGATCAAGGCGAACTTTGAATGTTTGAACATTGAAGATTCAAAATCAGGCTGCGTACGTTGCAGGGATACCAGCACGCAGCCACTTGGTAGAAACAGCCAAGCAAATGAAGTGAGTGTAGTGTGCGTTGATGGCGGGTTGCTCACGTTGCTGACAGCAGCTGGAAGCGCTGGCGGCTTTCCCGCTTGCTACTGTTTCCCGTTCCTGCTCGCTACTGTTTCCTCTGGCCATTCCCTTCTCCCAAACCCTCTGCACACGTGGCCCTATACAGCCTTGCACGATCCCGCGATTTTGCTGGCTAATTGCAAGGCAAGTCCTTCCCTCTCCATCTGTTATACTGGCCCGTCGTGTTCTGCGCCTCAACGCGCCTGTGGCCTTTCGACGCGTCCGATGCTGGCCAATGCCTCTCGCGCTACGCACGCCCTCGGAGGACGCCTGCACAGCCTTGCACGGAGCCAAACCAGGCACCTCCTGGCTGCGCGGACGCGTGCTGACGGTGTGCGCCAGTCTGCGCGTTCGACGAGGCTTGCAGGGCGAATTTTTCTTTTGCTACAGCCCGGTTGCTGAATCATCACAAAGAATGTTTACTGACCAGGTCATTTTCGCCTACAGGACCTCTGCAACCGCGCTCGCAAAGGGCTGCACAAAGGAGGGGCTTGAGGCAAAAGTCGCCAATAGTGTCAAGACTCGTGTCAAGGAACACACAAAGAGCCGCCCAAGTCACCGACCGGACCAGAGGGACGAGATGAGTGAGAGTGCTGTGACCAACAGCGCAGGCAATAGATTGCGTACGGTGTAGACGAAGTGAACAGTCTGAAGAATAAAGAGAGAAACGCGAGTCCTTATATACTAGGTGAGGCCAAACAAGGATAAACAGCAGGACAATAGGAAGCGGAACAATAAGGGAGGAACCATGACGATGGAGAACAATCAGAAGTGAGAACAATGTGAACAATAGTGCGCACAGCCTCGCCATAGAACATCATGGAAGGGTCCGGAAAGCTCTGGATCAGGGAGAAGTCTGGATCATGGTCCGTGATCGATGATGGGTGCGAATAGCAGTCAAGAGAGTCGAAATAAATGGAGCGATTCGTGACATCACCCCCTCTCTAAGACGCGCTTTCTCCTGGAGCGCATGATCAGCTTGTAATGCATCAAAATAGATGAGTCCACGTAGCGCAGGAGGGCGAACAGCCCGCGGATGGTCCTTGTAGAACTTGGTTATTGCTCCGGTGGCATTGGTCATAGCTGTCCGAGGGAGCCATTGATTCTCGGAGTCGGGATAACCAACCCACTTGACAAGGTATTGAATGCCACGCTTGTTGGGTGTGAGTCTTGCGTCTAGGACCACTTCTACCTCGTACTCCTCTTCAGCATTGACTATTTCGGGCGGTGGTGCAAGGAAGTTGGGTCCGTGAGCCGAGGTTTCGACGTAAGGAGTCAAAAGGGATGCATGGAATACAGGGTGGATTCGCCAAGTGGCGGGAAGCTTCAATCGATAGTTCACTGGTCCGATGATTTCAGTGACTGCGAAAGGTCCTACACATCGCGGTGACAGCTTAGCTTTTGGTTGTGTCGTCTTGATGTGTTTCCCATCTAACCATACCCGATCTCCCACCTTGAAGCGTACACTGTCTTTGATATGGTCGGCATTGTTGCGTTTCATAACCTCCGCTGCAGAGCGTAAACTGGCTTCGACCTCCGCACGTACTTGCTCCATGTGTTGAAGGCGTTCTTCTACTGTAGGAATGGTCGACGTAGAGTGAATGGGGGGTATGGCATGAGGCGTATATCCAAGGAGCATCTCGAAGGGTGACCGATTCGTGGCGCTATGAACCCGATGGTTATGCGAGAATTCAGCGAAGGTTAACCACTTCACCCAATCATCCTGTCGATAGTTGCAGAACACTCGTAGGAACTGCTCCATCTCCTGGTTGACGCGTTCGGACTCGCCATCTGTCTGCGGGTGGTAGGCTGTACTGAGGGCCGACTTGATGCCTAACTTGTCGAGTACGCCGCGCATAACTTTTCCTGCGTACTGAGGTCCGCGGTCGGAGATAAGTCGATCCCAAAGGCCGTAATGACGGTAGATTTTGTCGATGAGAATGTCCACCGTGCCATCGCTTGTGATTGTCTTGTTGCAGGGTGTGAACGTGACGTGTTTAGTGAACCTGTCAACTATGACACAGATTGAATCGAATCCGTCGCAGGGTGGGAGTTCAACTACAAAGTCCGAGGTGATGACTTGGAATGGTCGACTGGGGATGGCGTTCGGGATGGTCTCAACATGTGTTCGATGATTTTGCACCTTTGTTGCTTGGCAAGTAGCGCAACCGTCGACGTAGTCACGTATGAAGACTGACATACCGGGCCACCAATATTCGCGTCCAACTAGTTCATGTGTCTTGTGGCGTCCTGGGTGTCCTGCTGAAGGGTTGTCGTGATGCATCCGAACAATGTCACGTCGCAGTTGATCGTCCGCAGGGACGTAGACTTTTCCCCGAAACAGGACCAGTCCATCCTCGGTGTTCCATTCTTCTAGGTTCTTTGTTAATGATCGAGGCCCATTGCCGAGTATGACGTCGAGAGCCTTGACAACTTCTATGTCCTTGGTCTTTGCTTCTCGGATGCGACGTCGGAGGTCGTGATTGCCAAGGGAGGTGACAGCGCCAGGACGAGTAGCGCGGATGCGGAAAAATTGAGGGTCCAGTAGTACTCGTTCCGCGTTATCGTCCTCCACCCCCTCTCTATGGTCAGGTCGCCTCGACATGGGATCAGCACGTTGAGAGATTCCTGGTTTGTGGATCAGTTCGAAGTCGAAACGTGTAAGGAATAACGCCCATCGAGCTTGTCGACGACTCAGCTTCTGGGCGGAGCCAAAGTATTCCAAATTCTTGTGATCCGTCCAGATTTCTATGCGATCTGGAGCGCCTTCGAGGTAGTGGCGCCAAGCTTCGAGGGCGCGAATGATGGCCAGGAGTTCTTTGTCATAAATGTCGTAGTTGCGTTCTGGGTCGGAGAGCGACTTGGACAGATATGCGACTGGATGCCAGAGGTTGTCGTCACCACGCTGCGAGAGTATGCCTCCTGTTGCGTAGTCTGAGGCGTCGACTTCCACCAAATATGGTTTGGTAGGGTCAGGCATGACAAGGACGGGGGATGAGGTGAACGCAGCTTTGAGGTTATCAAAGGCCACTTGGCATTCGGTTGTCCAGTTCCAGGTGTAATCCTTCTTGGTTAGGGCAAACAGTGGGTGCGCAATCTTGGAGAAGTCACGGATGAAACGCCGGTAGAAATTCCCAAATCCTAAAAAGGATTGGACGTCTTTCACCGTTCGTGGCGCTGGCCAGTCTGCAATTCCAGCGACCTTGACTGGATCCATAGCTAAATGATCATGGGAAATGATCAGACCCAGGAACTCGACTGAGGATTGTTCGAAGGTGCATTTCTCGGGTTTCAAGAACAAGTCGTGTTCGCGAAGTCGTTGCAAGACTTGTCGTACCAGGCGGCGATGTTCTTCAAGGGTGTCAGTGAAGATAAGAATGTCGTCCATGTAGATGATGACTTTGCCGAGGTCGATGAGGTCCTTAAAGAGTTCATTCATCATTGCTTGGAACGTGGCGGGTGAATTCATGAGGCCAAAGAACATCACCAATGGTTCGAAGAGTCCGCGGTTAGTTTTGAACGCCGCTTTCCATTCGTCGCCTTCCTTGATGCGTACGTTGTTGTAACCCCAGCGGACGTCCATCTTGGTGAAGACCTTGGCACCCTTGAGTTTGTCGACGATTTCAGAGATAAGCGGCAGCGGGTATTCATTCTTGACCGTCCCCTTGTTCAGTGCGCGATAGTCCTGAACTGGTCGTAGCTTGCCATCCTTTTTCTTAACAAAGAAGAATGGACTCGCCATGGGAGACTTGGATGGGCGTATGTAGCCCTTCTCCAGGTGTTCATTGAGAAAGGTGTCCAGTTCCACTTGCTCAGCTGGCGACAACGGGTAAACCTTACTTGGTCGTGGTTCAAAGCCGTCCTTGAGGTCAATGGCGTGGTCCCATGAACGGCGTTCCGGAAGACGTTCAGAAGAGGTTTTGTCAAAGACATCGCGAAAGTCTTGGTACGGGGGCGGAACTAATTCCTCAAATTCTTTCTGCACTGAAGGTCCGGCAGCTTTTTCGGCGAGCTTCTGTGCGTTCGTGAAAGCTGCTCGTACGTGCACCGGTCCTGGTTCGACAGGCGGGGGAGTGAACGGAATATCGAAGGCGGGTAACACACCAGCGAGCTGCAATCCGTGCATCATCCACGCATGTTCCATGGTGAATCGTTCTTCATCATCTTCCGTGAACAGGGCGCCGAGCGTTGGGGATTGCGTAGTGCGAAGACGTACTCCATGGACACGACGAGCTGGAACAACGTACTTTGGCATTGTTGGTGGAGGTGGTGGAACTTCATGGCGCGGCCTGGTAGTAGGCCGTGGCGCTGCAAGCGGTTTGGAAGTCTGTCGTTCTGTTCGTGTTGATAAATTCTTGACCGGTGGTGCGTGCAACTTGCAGGATGGTGGGCAACGAGTCATGTCGACGCGCTTTTTTCGCCAGTCGACTGCCGGATTGTGAAATTCCAGCCAGTCTGTGCCAAGAATCATGTCGTAGTCGCCGATGTCGGTGAGGAAAAACTCAGCTTCTTCCTCATGATAGGATGTTGAGTCCTTGGCATAGATGCGAATTGTCTGAGTCGTTGAGTAGCGTACCCAGCCCATGATGTTTTCAGTGTTATCGACATTGCGAACGGGGAATGGCCGGGGTAAGGGTTTCAAGGGAAGTCTGTGTTCAGTGGCAAACTTGGGATGAAGGATGATTCCTTCTGCTCCGCTATCGAGCAGAGCATCGGCGTCGATGAGTTTTCGTGGTTCGGTGAGTCGTAGCTGTACTTGAAGGGCGATCGAGGGTGATTGCCTGTTGCGTGTGACAGCGGACATATAGATCGCAGAGGGGTACGATTGCTCACAAATGTCCGATGAAGAGAGTACAGCATAACGATTCGATGAACTTAACGAAAACCTTGAGCCACCCGCGGACGACGCGACCGGGGGGCGCTTCAAAAACCCTCTACCATGTCCTTTAGGAAGGCCTTTGCTTCCTCTGCCTCGTCTCCTTCGAGCCCCTTGATCTGCGCAGTCAAGTCAGAGATGGCACGGGTGACCGGTGGGATCTCTGCTTGAGCGGTCGCAGGAGCTACTCCCGGCGCTGGGCCGGTTTCTATCGCTCGGACCGTGGTAGCATTGCGCGGGTTCAGTGGGCAATTGAACGCGATATGCCCAGTCTGACGGCACCTGAAGCAACCACCTTTCAGTCGCAACTGCTCGCGCTCTTGATCCGAGAGTTTTGTGAGAGTCTGGGGGGAGGTGGAAGCTGCGGCCACACGCGCGCGAGTCTTTGGCGTGGTGGGCGGGGAAAATGAAGTCCTGGCAGGGCGCTTGGTGGCTGCCATTGTGCGGACGCGCTCGATGTAAGCAGCGTTCCTGTCCATTGCCTTCTTCTTCCACTGCTCCAATGTCACTGGGACGGGGTCTGCGCGAAGACAGTCGTCAAGAAGTCCTGAGTTCAGTCCTTTTTTGAAGAAGTAAACGAGGGACTCCCCAGTATACTGGGTCCTAGGGACCAACGCTTCGAAGTCCGTGATGTACTCCGTGACAGTTCGCGTGTTCATCCTGAGGTGATCAAGTTCAGCACGGGCGGAGTTCGTCTCGTCGAGAGGTGCGAAGTCAATGTCGAAACGAGCGAGGAGTTTGGCGAATGTGTCGTAATTACGCTGGTACTTGCTGTTCTTTGCATATTCCTCGTCGTCGTCGAGGATCTCGTTACTGCGCGCCTCAGCCCACTTGCCTGCATTGTCTCCTTGGCAAAGATCGAGGAACAACGTGATCTTGTCATCATCCGTCACGTACTTGGCGGCATTGCCTCGCAAGAACATGCGGATGCGCGTTTTGAAGTGCTTGGACATGGTACGATCGCCAGTGAACGGCGTCGGCTTAACACCGATCTCGCCTTTGGCAGGGGCCGAGGTTGTCGTAGTCGGGTTACCAGGAGGGGGAGTAGGAGGGCCTGCCATGATGGTGGACGCACGTGGGATGGGAGTAGTGATGGGGGTAGGGACGCGAGTCGGTGGTTGCGTGGGTACAGGAGTCTGGGTAGCGGATCGGAGGGTATTTGAGCGAAAGGCGTGCTGAGCGGTAATGTCGCGGGAAACTATGGCACAGGTGGCGAGTTCTTGGACTGAAAGTAAGCGATCGTTACTCACCCAGAACCACCAGTCTTGTGTAGGATCACCAACTCGCGGTTGCCAATATGTTGCTCGACGAGATTGGTTGCTTAGCCAAGCGTACCACCTGTTGGTGCGTTGATCAAAGTAGATGCCTTCCGGGACAACTGCGGGTGTGGTGCGGGGAGCAGGTGGGGGTTCAGGGGATTCGGGGCTCGGAGTGCGTGATGGAAGCGGTGTGAGTGATGGTGTATGATCACGGGTGTCTTGACGACGTTCTCGCTCAGAGCGTAATTCAAAGTGATGGTTTGCTGCTTTTCTGAGTAGGTCGTCAGGGACAGGGTTGTTGGTATGTTGGGAGGTCCACTGTCCGTTCGTAGATTGCCGGACGCCGAGAGATCCTGCAGAGGTGAAGAGACGGAATTGGCCGTCCTCTCCTAGATAAACTCCGGGTGGGACCTGGTTTGAATCAATGGTGATCTAAAAGAAGTCCGCTGCTACGGGACGACGAGGACGTGGCTGAGGGGTTGAGGGCGGGGCGGGGCGTGTGAGGCGACGGAGTCGTTGAGCGAGGGAGATCGTGGGTTCAGGGCTTGGAGCGGGTGTGGGTCGTCCGCCAACAACAAAGTGCACCGGGTTGGAGCGAGGATCAATGTACTGATCGATGGGGGATAGCTGAAATGGTTGATGGTACGCGTACTCCGTGGTGTCGAAGTTGTACCGATTTAGGTCAACGTCAAAGACTACCTTGATGCGGACGTATAAGAAAACGCTGACCGCACTGTGGTTCCAATGCCACTCTGCTATCAGAGCCCACTTTCCGTGTATTGCCCAAAGGTCCTGTTCGCAACGGTCGCGGACGTTGAGGATGTAGTTTGAAGCGTTGGCGAGATCAATTGGTTGCGGGAGATGTGGCTGGTGATCAAGGTGATAAGGGCTGAGATACCTCTGCTGATATATCAGCCAGCAAGCGTGGGAGGCCGTGGTGTCGATGGAGTTTTACGTCGCGTGGACGGCGGAGATGAGAGTGATAAGAGAGATAAAGAGGTGAGGTGGGCGTAGGAGAGACTGTTCAAGTGTCAAGACTCGCGTCAAGGAACACACAAAGAGCCGCCCAAGTCACCGACCGGACCAGAGGGACGAGATGAGTGAGAGTGCTGTGACCAACAGCGCAGGCAATAGATTGCGTACGGCGTAGACGAAGTGAACAGTCTGAAGAATAAAGAGAGAAACGCGAGTCCTTATATACTAGGTGAGGCCAAACAAGGATAAACAGCAGGACAATAGGAAGCGGAACAATAAGGGAGGAACCATGACGATGGAGAACAATCAGAAGTGAGAACAATGTGAACAATAGTGCGCACAGCCTCGCCATAGAACATCATGGAAGGGTCCGGAAAGCTCTGGATCAGGGAGAAGTCTGGATCATGGTCCGTGATCGATGATGGGTGCGAATAGCAGTCAAGAGAGTCGAAATAAATGGAGCGATTCGTGACAAATAGAAAGTCGGCCAGCTCTTGAGTCTAGGATAGCCGGGGCAAATAAACGAGGTGAGTGCTTCCATTCCGGAGTCGTTTTGGATGGTGCTGACCTGCATGTTTTTGTCCCACAGAACATCCGCCGACGCCCCGAAAAATTGTGGAAAGAGAGTCATCCAGCGCCGCTGCGAGTCGAGGTTTGTCTGGGCAAATTAACGAGGCGAGTACGGGCATTCCTGAGGGCGCTCGACTGGTACTGATCTTTGTGTTTTGCGTCTAAGAACATTCGCCGGCACGTGGCGAGGGCATCAAAACGGATAGCCAACCGCCGGCGCAGTGAGTCGAGCGTCGTTTTATCAATTAAATCAGGCAAGTACTGCAAATTCTAAGGTCATATGGCCGGTACCGACCTGCGTGTTCTGCGCATAGAGAACATCCGCAAACGCGCTGCAAGAAAATCAGAGCGTGCGGCGCAAGGCGAGATGAGTGAGCGGACGGTAGGTCATCGCAAACCTTGTCGCCATAACCTGCGCTAATCCGATCCGCCAGACGAGATCGAAAAAGACGTACTCTCCATATGTCTGCCAAGACTTCGACTTGGCTGCTGCCATAGCGAGCTCACTTGCTCGTGAGCAGACGAATAGCGTCAACAACGGGCAGTGGCTAGGAGACATACAGACCGAGAGCTTCAGCGAGGCGCAACCTGAACGCAGTGCGTGGCCTGGAGACGACTCAGATGGCGCAGGTTCGCAGTTGAGCGCCGGCCAGGGCGGGGCAGGGCAGAGTGCTGTGGAGGAGACAGCGAGGGCTGAGGCAGCTCATGCACGCAGTGCAGGCCGCGCTCGCAGCCGCGAACAGCGAGAGCGGGAAGATGGTGAGTACGAAGACGTCGAGCGTGACGCCGCCCACGCGCCTCTCCAAAATCCTCAGAAAGCCAGAGACAAACGAAGACGGCGCGCAGAGCGCAAGGCCAGTCAGCGGCTCACGCCGTCTGGCTTGCCCTTGCCGACAGCGCACATGGCTGGAGCTTATGCCTCCGCATCAATTGCTCAAGGTCTTCCAGCGGATGTTGCGGACTTCAAGGTGGCCAATGGTAGCTGGATAGCCAAGGCAGGATTCGACGAGGTGGCGGCGGCTTACCTGAAGAAACTGGTACCCCCCGAGGAGCTGGTGAACAAGCACAACTTTGCAATCAAGCATTGGGATGGAATGTAAGCCTGTCAATCGCCCCCCTAGCTCGAGGATGCTGCTGACTGTGAGAGGCTAGTAACGGGGAGACTTTTGTCGACCGCGAGGATCGTGTTATAGTGCAGCTCGCTGGTCAACCGCCAAACGACAAGTCGTGGCCCAATGTGCACAACAGCGCCAGTCGTGCTTTCGACAAGGCAGCCGATATCGCTGGGTTTAAGCAAGACGGCCCGAAGCACCAGCGGGGACAGTATCACCAGATTCACGCCGGATTTACATTTGGGGGCGGGGAGAAGGTGAGTTGTTGGCAGAGAATTTTGGAGCTAGCACGAGCTCAATGACGGGCAATGCAGGAGCCGTACAACGTGGCACGGAAGAGTGACAAGGTTCAGGAGGCAAGGGAGGATCTGTTGGAACATGAGGGGGTGGGCCGCATTGCGGGTTTCCAGAGCAGTGCGTGGCATTTCCCTTCGCTGACTCTTCTTACTCATATTTTATGGTACCCTAGGCGCAACATCGTTGCACGGGCCGAAACTCTTCGAGCACCTCAATGAGGTCGTAACGGATGTCCTGGCTTGCAACCCGTTGCTGTCGAAACCATTCAAGGGAAGCGTCTTTCCTGTGGCAACATTCAATCTAGGTCCTCGGGCGCAGACGGTGCCCCATCGGGATTCGAAAAACGTGCCTTATGGGTGGTGCGCCATCACCGCGCTGGGTAATTTTGACCCCACAAAAGGCGGCCACCTTATTCTCTGGGAGCTGAAGCTAATCATTGAATTCCCTCCTGGCTCCACAATCCTCATTCCCTCTGCCCTTCTCACCCACAGCAATACGCCTATTCAAGAAGGCGAGACTCGACAATCCTTCACTCAGTACTGCTCTGGGGACCTTGTCCGTTGGCATGCGTACGGGCAGCGGACCGCGCAGACGCTGAGCGAAGAGGACCCCGACCTGAAGCAACGACTCGACAAGGAGGTTGCGGGTCGGTGGAAGAGGTCAGTGGGGTTCTTCTCAAAGCGTTCTGAGCTTCAAGAGGATTTGTGGGCAATGCGAGAGGGGTCCCTCTGATAGGTAGTTTGTTTGGTCAAATATTGTACATACATAATAGTCTACTTGATGGCAGTAAATGCAGAGTTCTTGGTGGCTACAAGGGTTCGCTATGAGGGTTGTAAGGAAAGCCAGAGAAGAGGCTTGAGGCGGGGCTGCGGCATAAGGCATGTGTGACATAGTGTGACGTTGGGCTCACTGTGACCGAATGTCGCGTCGTGCCCATTTAGGCAGGTGTTAGTGTCAATTATGGGGGGATGGTTTCCCAGATGTTGTACCCATGTCTATAGCTTCGCTGATTTATCTCACCCCCAGATGTCAACGACGTACCGAACTCTCCCACACACAGCGACCCCGTGCGCCCTCCCGACGCCCAAACAGTCTTCTCGGTCCCATATCCTGGTGCTGGCGAAGTCCTCGACCACGACATCAACGCTCGCGCTGCATACCATGCCAAGCTCAAGCTTGGTGCGAGCCCGAATCCCTACCATCCGTTCTCCAGTAAGCTCGACTGGGAGCTGGCAAAGTGGGCAAAGTCTAACGGCGGACCGACGCAAAATGCTTTCACCAAACTACTAGCAATCCCCGAGGTGAGCGTCATGCTTTCTCCAATGCGCTGTCCGTCTGACGATCTCTAGGTGCAAGAAAAACTGGGCCTGTCGTATAACAACTCACGATCGCTCAATCAAGTCGTCGATGAGCTCCCCGACTGTGCCAGCTGGAAGGAAACAAGCTTCAAGATCGCCACAGGCGGAGGCGAGGAGCGCAAGCAAACACTTTACTATCGCGATCCCCTCGAGGCTATCAAGACGCTCTACAGCAACCCGGCGTTCCTGCAGCACATGTTGTACGCCCCGGAGCGCCAGTACAGCAACGAGGGGCTAGACGAGAAGGACCGGCTGTTCAATGAAATGAATAGTGATGTGCTTGGCTCGGCCTGAGGCCAAAAGCCAAGCCCCCGTAGGCCAAGCCAAGCCAAGCCAACGATGTTGGCTTGCTGTAGGCTTTGGCCCGGCTTCACCACTTGAAAGCCAAAGCCAAGCCCGCAGGCCCCGGGCTTGCAGACCTGCGGAGTTACATATCAGGCTTACTTACATAAACTGTACAGTCTGTGTCGGGGACTTGCTTCGACGTAGTCGAGGGATGAGGAGGTCAGAGACACGATTGTATTTCACCTTTCGGCGACAACTCAATATGGCAGAACGGCGCGACGCCGATACCGGCGCCGGCGACGCTTCTTCACACCGCACGAAACGCATCTCGACCATAACCGCCAAGCTCGCAGATGCTGCAAATAGCGCAGAGCCTGTCCTTTCTGCACACAAGGATGGCATCAAGCGTCATCTCGCGAAGGCAGCTGAGGTGGCTGCAGCTGCACAACACTCGAAGACCTCAGCCCCCGTCGAGCGCCCTAATCGGCCGAGTGGCAGCGACACTGCTTCGACTCGTTTCTTGACACCAGACCATCCCAGTGTATCACGACAGCTGTCTCCCTCATCCGGTAGCCATCATTATCCTCCGTCCTCTCGCACACCCTCTCCTGGTACTAGCACAAGCTCTGCGAAACGCGGGGCTGCAGGATCGTCATCCGATGACGACGGATCTGTCGCTAGCGGCGCATCGGAGTCATTAGCTCCGGCCAAACGACCCAGTAAGCTTTACGATATATCATGCAGATGTGTTTCTGATAATTATGTCATAGAAAAGAAGACGAAACGAGGGGAAAATGTCGCACAACCCAGCACCGCCACAGCAGCTGCTCCAGAAGTCGACGAAGGAGGTTTCTATCGTGATGTCGAGGTTATAGACCTCACGACAACCTCGCGATCGCACAGCGAGGACACAAATAAGGACATCGACAAATTCTTTGGGCCCATATACGAGACGGGTGGTGTGAACGGCGAGAAGCGGAGGAAGTATCGTGACTGTAAGCTATGCGGCAGGTACGTCATTCCGAGCTTTAATGGCGACCATGCTGATGATGATCAGGAATAAAAAGCGGTTGGTCAGCGATGCCTCCACGCTGCGTCGTCATCTTCAGGCTACGCATAAGGTGCGCGCTTGTATATCTCTCAGATGTGGCAACTTGCTTAAATCGCACAACGATCAATTCAGGGCGCGCACGACGAGTGGGCATCAAAGTCCGACTGGCTCTCAAAGTTGCCAGGCGATGTCAAGGCCCGGAAGGAGCATCTGAAGCAGGCAACCCAGTCACGCCTTGATCCTCATCTGCAGGAGAAGCCCGCGACGGAGCGAGTCGTCCCGTACTCGGACAAGCTCTTTCGCAACGCCGCAATCCAATGGCTTATAGATACCAACCAGGTATGGGCTTCTTGATTTTCCTGCAATCAATTTTGCTGACACGCTGTGCAGCCGATTCAAGCATTTGATCATCCGAGCTTCAAAAATATGATTAATGTTGCCGCTCGAGCTACCAACGGCGTAGTAATTCCAGGACGGAAGGCAACTCGTGCGGAGATTATTGACATGTTCAAAAGCCAGATGACGGCCTTGCGCAACAGATTGCTAGTACGTGTACTCATTCCTTCCGAGTCTATGCAATGCAGAACACTTACTTGATGCCTTGCTACAGAGTAATGCTGTGAAAGGCAGTATTAGCATGACATGCGATGCATATCAGGCCAGGCCAGTAATGTCGACGCTTACTTTGCTGTGACCGGACACTGGATTGAAGAGGACGACAAAGGCGAATGGACGCTCCAGAGCGCCCTCTTGGGCTTTACCCGCATGAACACAGCTCACAACAGGGAGCGTCTCGGCCAGGCCTTATTTAAGATCACTGAGCGCTTGAACATCACGGAGAAGGTGCGCAGTAACACTATCATCTTTGTTTTGCGAGCTCGTTCACGATGATATAGATTGGTTACATAACCTGTGACAATGCGTCTAACAACGACACAATGATGGCGGAATTTGCACGATGCTACAAGATGAAGACAGGTAAAGAATTTGATATCGAGGAGCGTCGGATATGGTAAGTCTTTGCGCAGCTGTGCGGTCATGCAGATGACTGAACTCCTTACCATCAGCTGCCTTGCACACGTCATCAATCTGGCAACCCAAGCACTCATCACGACGCACAGCAAGTCAAAGCATTACAATCCACATGCTCCCGATGAGCACGTCCCGGATACCGAGTTGTACGTCCGTGATGAGGTTGGTCTTGTGCGCGCAATAGCAGTCAAGGTAATATCACAATATCAATGTCATGTTTGCATATGATCACCGCTGACCTGTCCTGCTTTGTAGGAACGTTCATCCTCGAAGCGCAAGGAGCTCTACCGGAATATCCAAACTCGTCGAGGCGTCACACAGCCAAAGCAGCTAGTCCTTGACATGCCTGTCCGCTGGTCCTCCACATACGTCATGCTTGACCGAGCAGACTCTAGCAGAGATGTATGCTCTTTTCTTCTCAACAGTTTTGCTTCGCTTTTGCACTGATGCCTGTCTTCCTAGGATGTTGACACATTTGTATACGAAATGGCGCTCCAGCAGAAGGACCTAGAAAAGCGCAAGAAGCTTGATGCTTTGAAGCTCAGGCCAGAGGAGTGGGAGCGCGTCAAGCTCTTCCTGGATCTGTTGGCGGTATGTTCTCCCGGTGCCTTATCTGTCTGTTTTCATACTCAAGGGTGCTAGCATGCGGACCGCGCTCAACATGCGTTCTCCTCAGACACTGGGCCTTCTCCTCAGACACTGGGCCGACGCTGCACTTTGCTTTGCCCGCCCTGGAAGCTCTTCACAAGGCATGGTCTTCGCGAGCAGCACGCTCGAAGTATGAAGACTTTGTTGCACCACTCGAGGCAGCACTCGAGAAAATCACAGGTTACTATGATCGCACTTCAGCCTCCTCCGCATACGTTCTTGCCATGCGTAAGTAGTCTCTCCATTCACCGCCATGCCATTGCTCATAATCCTTGATAGTACATGTTGAAGAGAGCCGATGCTGCGCACGGCATGCGATTCCACCCAATCAGGCAAGCTGATTGTATAACAAGATAGCAGATGAGTTCTATGATGTTTGAGTTGATGATCAAAAATACCAATTGTGTGAGGTCGGTCGTAAAATAGTTCGTAGCTAGTCATTGGACAACTCGTACGAGTGTCAAGGATACTCGGCGGGGCGTCCGCGAGAATCGACATGGCACTTGAGGGTCTCGATGTCCTCTAGTGGGTGAGGTAAAGAGGGATGTGAGAGGGCAGGGAGCAGAGCGAAAGGTAGGGATAGAGGAACCTAGAGCTCGATCCATTGAGCGGGCGACCGGAATATCTCGACGGGAGCATGCTGATAAGGGTATGAGAGCAAGAATAGATTGATTATCTAATATACTGTGTCCGTTGTGTAAGCTATCGGCTCTCGAACGTTACTGGGTCGCAATCATATACTCTACGGAACATTAAGCTATACGAGTTCATGAGTATAGTAGACATCTCTGTTACAAATTGAATGCTAACAGTCGTCAATGTACATCAGAAGACTTAATCAATCAAGTAACGAATGAAGAGGAAAGTTGAAACTAATTATGAAGGGGTAGCAGAGAAGCTTACCTTACATGGAAAGGATTAACTGTGGAAGAGAGGCAAAAACAAATATAAGTTGTTTAAATTATAAAGAAATAGGAAATATTAATATATATATTGATTTAAAATCGATTGTTTTCGGAAAACCTCGGTGAGGAATTGGGTGAAACTGTGTAGCATCTGTGGCCTGACAACAGAACTTGAAATCACACAACCATGAGTAAATGTATTGAAAAAGAGCAAATTCCGGAGAACCAGTGCCTCAGGACAAGACCAGGAATGCAGGGAACATGCCTAGCATACATGTTCTCATGTCATAAACGACCAAACTCACTGGAATATCGCCAAAATTTTGACGAAAAAAGCGTACATTTTTCCTTTTTTATTCAGTAATAAATATGCGATGACATACAAATTATTGTATAACTCATGATCCGCCCATCCAATCGAAACGAAGAGAACACCATCGGACAGCTGTGCATCGTCGCATTCGATACATACAACAATTGACAATGTCTGACCAAAATCCAGCACAGGAGAGGCAGAACATTAAATCCGGGTAAACCCGGAATAATTATCGGATGAATCCGGAAAGTGTACCGGAAAAACGACACGAATGACATATAAAGGTCCGTTAAAGTACTGATCCCAATATGGAATCAGTTGCTCATAATCCTTGATAGTACTTGACCCCTCAGAAAAGATGTCTTACTTCAAGAAGAACTGGTCTGCTGAACTTCAATCTGAAGTTCTGGTGCATGCAGAGAAGCTGGTAAGTATCAATCATCTACAAGCTGCTATCTCTCTACTTACTTTCATCCTAGTTCGAGGCTCGCTTCCAAGAGCAATTTGCTGACGCCCAATCACATCCGATATCGGCACGGCCAAAAACGAAGCTCGAGAAGCTGCTCCGAGTGACAAGTGACGATGAAGACGATGAGATCGCAGGTGGTGGCGTGCCCGGACAGCCACCGCTCGACCCGGATCATCCATGGAAGACTGAGTTTCAGCGATATCTCAACACGGTCGAAGATACACCTCCCGGCATGTCTATCGTACAATGGTGGGGCGTAAGTGATTTTGTTTCGCACTGTGTTTCTTATTCTGACCGACAATATTGCAGCGCAACGCTCATAGATACCCTGTATGGGCTTCTCTTGCGCGAGATGCTCTCGCAATTATGGGTTCTTCTGTTTCAAGTGAACGTGCGTTCTCGCAGGCAGGCATCACAATCAGCAAGCGTCGAAGCCGACTCAAAGGCGACATTGTCGAAGCTCTTCAATGCTTAAAGGTAATTATCAAGCATGACTTATTATTCCGCAAACCAGCTACGTCTTCGGAGGAGCTAGAGATGATTGAGAAGGAGGAGGCAGAGGATGAGGAGGATGGTGAGGGTATAGGGAGGTCTGATGATGGCTCATGGGATATCATTGTAGACTCGGACTGCGAGTCGGACGGGTAGAGCCTTCCACTTGACTCTCGAGTTTGGCCTAGAAGTATGTATATTATTATTGGCGGCCTTCACAGATGAGCTTGGGATATGAAAAATACATGTATAACCTTAGAATTATTATCAATACACTCTCTAAGAGTTTTGTGGCTTACTGGTACAGTGTCGTGGCCCTGTCGAAGTTGTTAACAACGGATGCCAATGAGGCACGTGACTTTCGTGGGCTTGCCACAGTGAATTTCACAGAAGTCGGGGCATCTACCACTAAGGTCTAAAACACTGTCAGACAGCATTATACACTTCGAAAACAATATAAATGACTCTCAGAAGTTAACAAAACCCGGGTATAAATGCGTGAATATGATACCGAGCCAAGCCACAAGGTCACATGATTTTATGCGCAGGCCAATGGCCTGAGCCAAAGCCAGGCCAAAGCCCGGCCCAAGCCTTACTGTTCGGCCTGGCTCATGTGTTGAGCAGGCCCGAGCCAGTCCAAGCCAAGCCCAAGCCATTGGCCTCAGGCCAAGCCAAGGCCCGAACATCACTAGAAATGAACACGGGAGACTGGTGGCATCGTACGCAGGTGCGCCGTCGTCTTTCAACTCTAGACAAGTCAGCCAGCTAATTGATACTATTCACCCAGGCGAAGCTTCCTGACGGTGCAACCGTGGTTCCCGTGATCCTGAGCTCAGACAAGACTCAGCTCACCTCGTTCAACGGCGCCGAGGCGGCTTACCCCCTGTATCTGACGATTGGCAACATCTCGAAGAGCCTGCGACGAAAGCCCTCCCACCACGCCCAGGTCCTCATCGGATACCTGCCGACACCTGACCTCACCGACCTCTCCAAAACCGCCGCCCGAATACTGCGTGCGCGGCTCTTCCATGCTGCAATGGACGTCATCATGCGGACCCTACGCAAGCCTGGACGTGACGGTGTCGATCTCACCGGGGGCGATGGCGCCGTCCGGCGCTGCTTCACCATCCTTGCGTGCTACGTAGCCGACTACCCAGAGCAATGCCTTGTGGCATGCACGCGCTACGGCTCGCGGTGTCCTCGCTGTCAAGCCAGCTCGGATGAGTTCGAGGAGCACGACCAGGATTGGGAAGCTCGGCGGCAGAGCGACACGCTGCGAACGCTCCGTCATGCGGTGTCGCGCCGCAACATGGTTTGAAGGTATTCCCTTCAAAACCAAGCGAGATCTCATCGAGATCGTATTCGACGATTGCCGACTGAACTATACAACTTTGCCATGAAGTCGAGCGCCCACTCCCTCCCATCCTTTCCCCACATTCATTCACTTCCAACAAATCCTTGTTCTTTTACTCTCCTTCACCCCCCCCAGTCTCCATCATGTTTTTCTCACTTATGCCCAGTATTTGGCAAGCGGTTGATCGTCTCCGGGCCGCAGCCACGGGTTTGGCCCCATCTACAACCGCCGCCAGTATGTGCGCTTATGCGCCGATTCCCTAACGACACTGACCGTACCATCCCCACACGTCTTTTAGGATACGTGGCCTTATCCGAGGAGGAGCCGTCCCGCTCGAACTGGGATACGAGGAAGGAGGAGCAAGAGAATCGGTTGTATTCACTGGCGGAGTTCGTCTCTCTGGAATCGTCACCGTCTCGCTCTGCACATCTTGCCGTTCCTTTCGGGAACAATGCAACTCCAAAACAGCTCAACTCTCTGCCCGCATTCAACGCTACCGGTACCTTCACGTTCGCATCCCATCCATTCCCCATTCCTCCCAGCACTTTCGTTGACGTCAGTTCGGGGATGTGCCTTCACCCTGAGATTGATATTGCTCCGCCTCGCCGTCGTCTGTGGTGTGGAGAAGTTAGTGGTCCGGAGAGGATAGACGCAGAACACCTCCACGTGCGGTTCACCTATGACGGATATACGGAGTTTGCACACATCATGCACTACTTTGGTCAGGATGAACAGCACGCCGTATTCGCCGCCTCATTGGTACGCGCACCTCATCGTTCCCAGTTCTCTCGCCCGCGTTTTGTATTCCTCGAGGTTCCCTTGGAGCACTGTCTACCCTCAACTCTGCCCGCGGAAATTGTCTTCGCCCCCATCCTCGAATGCTCGGATACCGATGGCATCGAGCCCAGTTATGTCATCCTCGAACATACGGGCCTCCCTAACTCGTCCCTCCTCGATTCCCCCTGCACGCAAGAATCAGTTGTCGTTGACGCTCTCGTGGAACTTTTCCGTGGCCTGGAGGATCCCTACGGCGAGTTCGATAGTCCAGTCGCACGCAATGCTGCTGCGTTTGGCCTCTCGAACATGCCCGGCGGTCTCAACCTGGACAGCGAGCTGAAGGACCATCGCATCGAGCGGACGGAGACGAAGGTGGATGAATATGGGCATGTGCTGAACTATGACCACCGATGGCTGAAGGTGGAGAGAGGAAGGAACGTTCAACGACGCCTCTGATCAGATGGATGGTGGGTCACATGACTTGTCTCTCACTTGCCCTTTTCATCTATGCTTCACAGTTTCTCGTCGGACAAAGCCACTTGCTGGTCCATATTACTCATGCATTCCTTTAAACATGTGCTTTCTTGAGGCTGTACACCAGGTTCCTGGTGCCTGGCCATATGTGACTCCTTTTGACTCATTGGACTCCTCTCATTCTAGCTCATTCTATTCCCCTTATTTTCATGACTCCTTCATATACTAGTACCCTAATTAGGTAGAATATTCCCACAAGAGAAAAGGTATAAATACCTGGCCTCTGGAGAAATTCTAGTGTCTCTTTTCCCCCCTACAAAGCCTCTTATCCTATAAGTTGCTTTGTTCCATTGACTTGATTGTTGAAGGAGTGCTGCTTGCCTCCTTGACTGTATCAGTTGTTGCTTGATCTGGCAGACCCTTGTTGTTCCATCCGTTCAACTCGTATCCTTGTATCCCCATCGACATCCTCAGTTACAGACTTGGTCGGACTTACTCTGCTTTACGTGTCCCCTCGTGCTTATCTGTGTCATTGTCGTATCCGTCCGTTGCGTGTGTTGTCCCCGTCCTCTGCGTGTGGTGATTCCGTCCTCTGCGTGTGTTGTCCCCGTCCTCTGCGTGTGTTGACTCCGTCCTCTGCGTGTGTTGTCCCCGTCCTCTGCGTGTGTTGACTCCGTCCTCTGCGTGTGGTGTCCCCGTCCTCTGCGTGTGTTGTCCCCGTCCTCTGCGTGTGTTGACTCCGTCCTCTGCGTGTGTTGTCCCCGTCCTCTGCGTGTGTTGACTCCGTCCTCTGCGTGTGGTGACCCCGTCCTCTGCGTGTGGTGACTCCGTCCTCTGCGTGTGTTATCCCCGTACTTTGCGTGTGTTATCTCCGTCCGCTACTCCGCCGCCTACGTGTTTGCAATATCACGCATTCCGTCGTCACTTCGTATATTCCCCCATCCCCTCGACTTCACCGTCTAGTGTTTTCTCCCCATCGGTTATTCTCGTTCTTCGGCCGTACTCCGTCGAGCGACCCCGTCTAGAGTACTGTCACTCGTACTCTGTATTCTCGCATCTCCGGACAATATCAATCTCCGTGTACATCCGTACACACACTCCGCACGTCCCCGTGCATTTCGTCTTTTGGTTCTCTTCACGAGATTCCAGAACTCGACGCTTCGATCCTTCCCAGGTACATCTTGTGACATAAGTGCGGACCACCGAAGAACCATCGCACAATGAAAACTAGGTAAATCCGGGAGTTTAGAGAACCCGAGGAGCCTAGGGCAGGAGTCTTCATCGTTACTTGTGCTGCGTTCCGCACCACGATACTTCGAACCACTTCCCGCCGCGACAACACTGGAGCCCACCGCGAGGGGTTCTTCTTCATTGGCCAGTCGTGTACCTCTGGATCTTCCCCAGAATCGTCCTGACAGATCATATCCCACGAACGAATTCTACAATCCAGGTTACACTCCTATGGCCAATTTTGCAGAACAAGAAGAAGGTTCATCATCTCAGGGATCTGGAACATACGGGTACGCAAACCCGCATCCAGACATTCCTCCTCACATGCCGAATCCACCGTACCCTGCCTACAATGCTGCAGGTGGAGGGCCTCCGCCGCCACCGCCGCCACCGCCGCCAGGGCATGCATATGTTCCGCCAGCATCGCCACCGCCACAAGGGCCGTTACCAGCTCCCAGGCCAGCGGCGGGTCGTTACAATCCATCAGTGTTATCTATGCCCCTCCCAGGAACAAAGCATGCGCCACCGAAATTCCGTGGAGACTACTCGGAGGTCGCTCGGTTCATCTGGCTTTATGAACGTCTGTGCGTCGAGCACAACGTGGTCCTGGATGAGGAGCGGTGCCGCGGTATCATTCAGTACTGTTCTCGCAGCGTACGAGAGTTCATCGAGGCTCTTCGCAGTTACACCACACCCAGTTGGCCATCGCTCAGGCGCGATCTCGAGAACTACTATGACGCAGCTCGGTATGACGAACGCTACCAGAAGAAAGACCTGGTAGCGCTCATCAAAAGGACTCGTGGAAAGCGCATGGGCGACTTACGGGCGTGGAAACGCTACACACGCGAGTTCATCAAGATTGCCGGCTGGTTGCGTCACGAGGGACGCCTCACCGAGCGCGAACTCAACATCCACTTCTGGACAGGTATTGGGCGACGTCTGCGCAAACGCGTAGAGGATCGTCTGGTCGCCTCCGACCCACTCTATGATCGTCGTGAACCGTTCACCATGGACATTGTTAACGTTATGGCCGAAGGAATTCTCCAGCGTGGAAAGTTCGACGAAGAGATGGAGGATTCAGAAGATTCGTACGACTCCGACTGGTCTGGACAGTCAGACTCCGAGTCCGAGTCAAGCTCGGACGAGGATGAGCGACACTCCCGCAAGTCCAGTACCAAGAAGAAGTCCAAGCCGAAAGCCAAGGGGAAGACCGTTCGCTTTGAAGTAGACGAGACCAAGACTACGCGCAAGACGCGAACGGGCTCGAAAGCTGCCAAAACGGACGGCGGGACAGTCACTGGAATGATCCAACAGATGCGTTCAATGAGCCTACGCGACGAACGTTACCCGCTGCTGTATTTTCAGGCCCTCAAACTCGACAGTGATGTCGCATCTATCGTCGCTGCCCCAGATCTGTCAAAACCGCCTGCACAAGTCTTTGCTAGCCCACTTACGAATTCATATACCCAGCCAGCCCGTTATACTCCACCCCCAGTTCAATATCAACAGCCGTACAACCCGCCGCCAAATCAGTATGACCCAGCTCCGGCTCAGTACCCACCAGTACAGACATATGCAGCTCAAGGACCGGTGACCGGGACGAATACTGTGCCAATCGGTCAGCGCGAGGTTCCACCCCATTTGCCGTCAGCAGGCTCACAGCAGTCCAGGAACGCGTCGCAGTATCCTCCATCGAATCGCAATGGGTGCTTTGGCTGTGGTGATCCTAGCCATTCACTGGGCAATTGTGGTGTGCTTCGTGGGATGGTGGACAGCGGTATAATTCGTCGAGGATGGAGAGGCCAACACACGCGTTTGGACGGTTCTTACATCGAACGACTAGGAAATGAAACCGTCGTACAAGCCATCGAACGCGAACGTCAACCCCCTCCAAGTCTGCCTTCTGCGCCTGTTGTACGATCGAATCTTGTCATCTTCCAAGGGTCAGACAGCGATTCGGACGCGGACGGTGAGTCCGACTCACCTGTCGACTGGGTCAACTGGATGCACGGCGATGACCTGGACTCGGACGACGAGTTTGACCACAGTGGTGACGAAGTTACTGTGTATCCCGTCACTCGAAGCTCGAACGGTAACCGCTCCACTCGTAAAGAGGTGTTCGATGGCGTACATATGCCGCCTAGAACACCTGCAAAGTCGTCAGGACCGCACCGGCCAACTGATAGAAAAGGGTCAACACACCTTCGGCCCAGCCAGCGCGATAATGTGGAGCGAGCGTCTACGGCACCGCAAATCCCTGGGGAAAAGCCGGTGCATCCACGCAAGAAAGGAGGAAATGCTGCACGTCAGACATCAGCCGTGAAGGAAGCACTTGAATATGCTGAACGCGTACCTGCGCAGCCCACACACACCGTACCGCCCGAGCCCGCGCCCGTCGCAGCGCCGCAGGAACCTGCAGGGGAGGATAATGAACCTTCTCCACCTCTACAGGAACCGCAGGAGCCATTCGAACCGCGGGAAATGCGCGGCGAGACCGAACGAATGCGCACCGTGCCTATGGATACGCAGCCAACTTTTTCACCTCAGCATGAAGATGAATTTCTTGATGATGATACGCTTGGTCAGCCAATAACGCGGGCTTCAGGCACTCAGAAGCTCAAGGAACGCATCATAGGGACTGCAGACAAGAAGACGAGCACACCGGCCGATCTGTCGGTGCGAAAATCTGTGCCTGCGAAGACTACGCCGCGTACCTCTGTGATATCGCGCATTGTGGATCCCAAAACGGTCTTGGGCCAAGTCTTGAGTACGCCTGTGCAGCTAGCGGTCGGGGATATCTTGGGAGTTTCGCGCGAGCTTTCAAATCTATTAGCAGACAGCATTAAAATGAAGAACACCAGGACTGGACTTACTGTTGCACGTGCTGCCATCCCTGGGACTCCACGGCACATTGCTCGCGCGCCCGAATTACGCCCCGAATTCGCCAGGTCGTCGTTAATCGAGATCCGCGTACAAATTGAGGGCCAAGACGTTGACGCTATCGTTGACACAGGCTCACAGCTTAATATTGTGCGGCGCGATGTGTGGGAAGATCTGGTAGGGAAGCCCGTGGACATTCGCCGCGCTACCCGAATGAATGACGTTAACGGCGGCGATGGGGCACTCCTAGGCCTAGTTACGGACGTCCACTTGCGGTTTGGTGCGGTAGAAGTGCCCGCCGACATGTACGTTGCGGAACACGTCCCGTTTATGCTTCTTTTAGGCCGGCCGTGGCAGCTGCAGAACTATGTGAGCATAGACGAACGCACGCGCGGAACGTACCTGGTCTTCAAAGATCCGAACGATACACGACGGGTGCGATACGAGGTACGCGTAGCCAAGCGCAATGACAATGATCTTGCGGGAGGAATGGCATCAGCCTGGATCAGCAGAAGCAGGAAGCACGACGTGCCTGTGATAAACTCTGTTTTTATGGCAGGAACTTCGTTGGGTACTCCAATCGAATTTTCGCATTCAGGAACCGACACCATTTTACAGAGGCCGGAGCACTGCGATTCGGACGACGTAGCATGGCCGCGATACCATGTGGAGCGTGCCAAGTTCGGTAACAAGCGGAATGACCGTGACGTACCGACCCACAAAGCTATAATGCCGCCCGTCACACTCGAAGATTTGGTCCTGCCGAAACCCTGGCCGTGTGTGAATCATCTGAAAATATTGGACGAGCGCACGGGCAACACGCACCTAGCCATGATGAATTTGAAAGAAGCTTTGTCCCAAACAAGTGGTGGATGCAGCAGAACCGGTGTAGCCAACGGCGGATGCAGCGGAGCTGGCATGGCCCAGCGCACGAACAACGGACCAGCAGACGGAGTAACGTCAGCGCAACCTAGCAAGCACGATAAACATGACGTACCTTTTCCGGGGTCCGCCCTGAGAGTTGCAGGCAAGAATACCACCGTTGGGGAATACTGCACAGAGTTGCGGTCGAAAGTCGCAGATTGGCAGCTTGCACCAAACGTTTCGGTAAACGACGAGGACTGGGAGGACAAGATGAATGCCTGGGGGGTCGAGAGTGCCTCCGAGGCCTTGTATCTCTTCTGGGGCACAACCTACTCCGGTGAGTACGTCCACAATTCTATATTCCTACCACCGGATCATCCACACATGGTCGCATTAGCGAAATGGGTAACCTCAGAACTAGTCAGAATACGGAAGATATACGAAACATACAAAGTGAGCCCTGCCGAAGAAACGAGGTACGCCGCCGCTGCCGCAATCGGTTTAACGAGGCGCGGCACCACTAGCGATCTCGACAATGATGATCTGGAGTTGGTAGATTGCGAACACATGGCGCATTTAGTGGGGAAGAAGGGACCCGCGCGGGACACGCAGCCGGACATTATGAACCTGGACGACAATAGGCACAATCCGGGGAGCAAGACCGCTGAGATGGGCAGAGCCGAGCGCGATGACGATGAACTGACAGATACGATGACATCAGTACGGTGCGAAAGGCTCGACTCACCCGTCCTGAATTCTGCCCTGGAGGAAGAAACAGATCCCATCGTCCAGAATGGCTGCGCGAGCTCGCTACCGGATGGTTCGACCTGGGACCGCAATTTAGAGAACCGGATGCTGAATGGGCCCTGCGAGCGGATGGAGCACTTGGCGGAGGATATGACGACCACGCACCCGACTTTTGAAAACGTAGAAGGCACTGGACGACATGGCAACCTGGCGGGGTGCGACCCAGGACATACGAATGCGCACGCGATCGACGAACTAGTGAATACCAACGTCTCAGTACTAGCTCATGCACAGCAAGAAACCGACACACCTGAGCTGGATGAAGTTCTGCCTCCAGGAACGTCGCCCGCAATCTCATTCGGCATTTCAAACTCGCTAGCCAACTTTGCGATGTCACGCCGCTATCTTGACGACTTCGTTGTGTCGGGTCCTGATGAACTGGTGGAGCGATTGGAGCGAGTTATTACTGAGTGGAATTTGTTGGAAGCTGCTGGAACAAAAATTGGAGAAGTACAAAAGGACGAGGAAAAGGTAAGAGACGAGCACGAACTGACTATGCCTGACTTGTCTCAGGCAGATACCGCACGGTCCGACCGGCCCGCTCTCATCCCTTGGCTGTTACCCGACATCATACTCGCTACTTCGTTCAGTGACGATGCTTGCTACCATCTCACTCACGCTGTCAATGCCTCGGTCGATCATCTCGTCCACCACCAACCCGCCTTGCGGCGCGTCAAAATCGAAGGGCCGGTGGTGGAACTGGGGTACTCAGAGGATGCTGAGGGTCGCGTGGTGCGCGACATAGTAATCGCGGGTGCGTATGATAGTGCCTACCCTCAAAACCACGACGCTGAACATCGCGGTCTCCGCGAGGACGGTCTCGTGGCGGACGTCTTTGCCAGGATTGTCTACCGGACTCCTTCGGAGGACTGGAATACCGGCGCCGTATCGCCCGCTGCATCCGAAGACGTTCAATCAAGTTACTACACGCCCCCACCTGCGCTTCTCCCGCTTCCCAATGGAAACTCGGGTGGCAGTCATTCCCCTACACCGCCCAGTTCGAACGGATGGAACTCTCCGGAGCAAAATATCGCACAGGGCACGAGTACGCTCCCACTTCAAGCTCTCGGTGTGGAGCCATTGTCTCCCGGTCCCGTCGTAGCTTCACTTCCCTCTCCTTCTCTTGCTATCGAGGATCCATCTTCTCCCATCGACTCTGCCGCCCCCATCTCCGTGCCAGAACTTCTGATTAACGAGTCACAATACGCCGCTCTTATCAACCGCGTTACCGGACGGCTGGATCAACTGCACGAGGGGCTCTACAACGCGGACGAACAAGTTACCAGTGCTACCCTGAACTGTGAAGACGTTAGGGTGGTCCTAGCGGCCGCTAAGAAGATCCAGGACGAGGCCGATCGCCTTATACGCGGCGCCAAATCCATGCACAACCTCATCTGTCTAACTCTCGACGCCGACCTTCGTCTTACCCAGGAACGGATACGCAACGAGCGTGCTGCCGCCGTGGAACAAGCAACCAGGCAGTACGTGAACGAGAACGCAGTGGTAGCATCGGAGGAGCCAATTGAGGAGTCGCTCGAGGTTGAGATCGCCGGGCTGCCCGACACCATTTTTCCTCGTCAGCACCATCCGTCCATCGTTCACGCTATTGCCCAGCATCTCCTACCCCCGCGACCGTCGCTTCGTGCAATCCAAGGGTACCTTCAAAGTATCCTCGAGCCCCATACATCGCCTGCTCGTAGTGACGAGGCTGCCGCACACGAACTTGAAGCTTACTACGCGTACCTCGACTACTTGATGCAACGCCGCCGACTATTCTCGGTGCCAGACGCACTCACGGCTATCGCACAGCTTGATAAGCACGCTGCCGATCAGGGCATCGACACCTCACGCTATGCACCATACTCCGACCCCGGAACTTCGAACGGCTTGCCAGGCGACAATGTACGTGCCTCGAGCGATTTATTAGTTATTAATTATGGAACATTCATCCAGGCGTCGGCCGAGCAAGAATTATCACCGAGCGTGATCAATAAATCGTCCTCAGCATCTCTTCTTGTAGGAATCAGTCACGTACCCTCGTCAACAAGCTTCGATTCCCCCGTCCCTGCTACCCTTCCTGAAGCCAGCACCTCACATGACACGTCAGCAGTCGCAAAAGCTGCCGCCACCGAGTCCCTTACCCTACCCAGCGACGCGCTCAAAATCAACGGTTCACCGATGGACGATGCTGTTCTTGTATATCCCGGGTCGCTGTCTCCTGATAGCCAGGCGCTCATCGACAGTCCGCCTGAACTCTTTCTTCCCAGTCCCCTTGCTCCCGAAGCTCAACTTGTTGAGTTTCTCGACGAGGAGCATCACCTTAGTGACTACTCCGACTACAGTGGATTGAACGGTTACCGGTCGGACACACCCCCGCAGAGCACCGAACTGGCCGCGCTTCACGCCGCCTGGAGGCCAAACCAGGCACAAGAGGCAGCAGGCCTTAACGATGAGGAGCTAAATGTGCGTATCCTTGGACGTAACCGAGCAGACGGACGACTCAAATTTGTTCAGCGACACATTGAGTGCGAAAATCCGGACTGTGATGCTCTAGCCCCACGTCCCACATCACCGCTACCTCTCTCTCGTCCCGCATCACCGCCACCTATCTCTAATGATCCCAGGAAGTGGAGCCGCTACGAGTACACTAGGCGTCATGACCGCGGGATCGACTTCACGCCTACCAGTCAGTTTGGGCGCCCGGTGGATACTGCGCTTGTCCCGGACCGTCTTGCACGCGTACGACATGTCGCTCCCATCACCGACCTCGACAGTAGTGCAGGGCCGGAAACGGACGTAGGACCGCCGCCGCTGGAGACGGACAGTGACGATAGCGGCGAGGACGAAATGCAGGAGAACGAGATGAACGGGGAAGAGACGGACGAAGAAGACGCGGACATGGGCCAGGAGGAGGCAGACGAAGATGGGAGCGGAGAAGACGATCCGGAGTACCAGGAGGACGAAGAGGACGACGGCCCAAACGGGGACGGTGGGCTCGACGACGACGCCGCTATGAGCGACGACGACGAGTCTGCCGGCAACCAGGATCCCGATACGGCCGCCGACGACCGCGATTCGACGGAAAACGAGCCCGAAGCCCGTGAGCGAACCACGAGTCGCAGTTCCAAGCGTACGCGGTCATTCTCCGCTTCACGTTCGCGCTCGCCACCTGCTTTTGTAGGATTTGCCGGATCAAAGCGTTACGTCCTCGAACATAGTACGGCCATCGCACCCCGATCGCTCGCACCTCTCCTCAATGGCAATCACCATCATAAACCACATCCACATCTGTCGTACGCAACGCGCACCAAGGGGAGGCCAAGCAAACGATCAGCTCGACGGACTCGTCAGTCGTCACCGCCACATTCACCGACGCCCGCACAAAATGCAGCGCTACCGGAATCGCGTCGTCCTACCGTAAAGGAAGAGTCCGACTCCGACAGCGAGATACCGGTGCCGCCGTCGAGTAGTCGTCCGTCTGCACCACCAGATCCCGAGGACCACCGCTCGCAGTTCACACCCATGTTGAAGCTCGGTCTTGAGCGACCGCGCTTACACACCGCGGTCTTCCAGGGACTGCCGGTTGACGGTCCAAGCCAGTCCGATGGTCAGGCGGCAAGGAGTCCGATAGCCAGGATGCCGGCAATGTCCACACTCAATCCTTTGGCCACTCGTTTCGTCTCGGGAGGTATGCTTCACGTATCAGCCACCGACTTCGCGGCTCACATGGAGTCAAACTACCCGCTAGGACGCACACCACTTGAGGCTATTCCCCCGTCAACTCTCCCGGCGATCTATGGGTCTATGGGGGTGCCGCTTCCACAACGCACCGACGACACCATGCTTGTTCAAGTCATCACCTGTGTGTACGAGCATTTTCGAGGCCAAGTCCGCATCCTCGTGCTGCATATCCGGCAGGCAATTCATGAAGTTTACTACATACGACGCGCCAAGAGTCTGGCAGAGGGTCAGTATGCTATGGAACGTCTTGAAGGGATCCTCCAGCGCCTGGGGTCCATTCTGCGAGAGCTCACCAGCGTCCCGGTTCAACCCGCCAGCATGCCCGTCCCCTTCATCTCGCACATGTACGGAAACGCTCTGTTTCGTCCAGCTGAAGCTTCCCTCGTCGAAACGGCCATCACCTTGTTTCGAGCCCGCGACAACCTCGGCATCTCCACCCTCCTCCATCAGTTTCTTCGTACACGCTACGGAGACGATGTCCTCATCTCGACGATCGTCGGGTACGGTTGCCTCGACGGACCTTCGTTCGCCTACACTGTCCGCGACTACGACAATGGAGTGCACGACTCGGAGGAACTCGCGCGTCGCCTCAATTACGAGATCTGGCAGGAGCGTCCCGCTGGTGCCACCGCTTGAAGTCTCGATCCACGTCTATCTATTTTCCGCTGATTCCTCTTATTGTCAGTTCCTCTTTGTGGCGTGTCTTTCCTTCCCTGCTCGTGGTGTGTGCCTTTCCCCTATGCCCGTTCACTCGTTATTCAAGTTCCCCGCGCCTGGCTGGTCATTCAAGTTCCCCGCGGATGGCCAATTGATTGTGTGCGTATCTCGTGTTCGTGCGATCACTTTAGATCTGACCCGAACCTGGCTCACAGATAATCTACTGGCTGGCCCTCATGCATCCCCTCCATTCTCGACTCAGTCTCTCGACGTTTTGATGAGCCGTTGCTCGCCTCTGTACCCATGCATTCCACATTTACGATCATCATCTCTTCTCGCATTCCGTGATACCATGTTACCCTCGCCGCGTTTGCTCTGGCACGATGAGGTAGATCTCGCTGTTCGTTTACCATCCACTTGGGCTGCCAGCCAAGAACATTCCTCGATTATGTGTTCTGTTTGTAATTCGCGCATCCACGTTTCGAATAACGACGATTCGATTCATGCTCTCTCCCGCTGTGAACGTCTCGACCGCAATGCTCTCAATGCGCCTGGTCGACTTCCGGTCTGCTTATTCATGACCCGTGCTCCATCCTTGTCTTCCCAACCAACCATTTCCGCTGTTCCAATTTCGCTACCCGACGAAGATGCAAGTGTGGAAACGAACTGGTTGGACCTTGGAATCACTGAAGTATACTTTGCGTTGCCATCGGGCGACGTATGTACTGCATATAAGCGCATCGATCAGAAGGTGCGACCAATACCAGGTGTCTTTCCCCAGGAGGCGCGCGTGGAACGACGCATACCCGAGGATCCACTTCTATCCCTGCCACCGCTCCCGTTACATCCGCCGGAATTTGTACCGACTGAACGAATTTCGGAAGACGGCATGGCACGCCTGCAGATAAATTCCGAAGGCTTCTTGCTACCAGAGGAGGTAAAGCTATTCAAACACATCATGGTGCTGAATGAGCAGGCGCTAGCCTTTGCCGACGATCAACGCGGGACAATCAAGGATTCATACATGACTCCATACATCATTCCCACTGTCCCGCACGAGCCATGGGTTCATCGCAATATTCCTATACCCCCTGGGATCAAAATGAAGGTGCTCGATTTGCTACGCGAAAAGATGCACGCAGGCGTATATGAACCGAGCCAATCCAGCTACCGATCTCGTTGGTTTTGTGTTGTCAAGAAGAACGGGAAACTGCGGATTGTTCATGACTTACAGCCGTTGAACAAGGTTACCATCAAGGACGCGGGGTTGCCACCTGTGCTCGACGACTTCGTAGAACCATTTGGGGGTCGTCAATGCAGTACCGTGTTTGACCTATTCTGGGGCTTCGACGCCAGGAAGATACATCCCAAATCCCGTGATCTCACTGCATTCCAGACACCCCTAGGACAGCTGCGAATCACATCGATTCCGATGGGATTCACCAACTCCCCCGCCGAGTTCCAGAATTGCATGGCATTTATTCTCCAAGATGAGATCCCGGAATCGGCCAATATCTTCATTGACGACGTCGCCATTCGGGGTCCCGCATCACAGTATCTAGACGCCACAGGAGAGCCGGAGACCCTGGCCGAGAACCCCGGTATCAGACGATTCATCTGGGAGCATGCGCTAGACGTTCACAGAATCATGCATCGCATCAAATGCGCCGGAGGAACTTTCAACCCATCCAAAGCTCAGGTCTGCGCTCCCAAGGTGTCTATTCTAGGCCAGACGTGCTCCGCCGAAGGACGAACTCCGGACGATAAGAAGGTGGATAAGATTCTTACGTGGCCCGACCTTACGAACCCAACGGAAGTACGCGGATTCCTGGGTCTATGTGGCACCGTGCGAATCTGGATTCCCAACTACTCGATGGAAGCAAGACCCCTGACGGAGTTGACCCGTAAGGACGAGGAGTTCATATGGGACGCACGTCGCAAGGAAGCCTTCGAGCGTTTGAAAAAGCTCATCACGTCATCTCCGGCCCTGCGGGCAATTGATTATACATCTCCCAATCCCGTCATCCTTTCTGTGGATACCAGTTATATCGCTACGGGTTTTATTCTGTCTCAGCTAGACGAAGAAGGCCGACGTCGGCCGGCGCGATATGGTTCGCTACCCATGGGTGACGTCGAGAGCCGATACTCGCAGCCGAAACTGGAACTCTATGGACTCTACCGAGCGTTGCGACACTATGCCTTGCATATCATTGGTATTACCAATTTCTATGTGGAAGTTGACGCCCAGTACATCAAAGGAATGCTAAAAGCGCCCGATCTGCAGCCTAGTGCATCCATTAACCGATGGATTCAGGGCATCCTCATGTACGACTTCACCTTGGTGCATGTGCCAGGCGCTCGTTTCAAGGGTCCTGATGGACTCTCACGCAAGGCACTGGCTCCAAACGAAGCGGTAGTTCCCGACGATGATTCCTGGTTGGATGAAATTGCCTTATATGTGATAGACGGTGATCACAACTTCCCACCACGCTCGTTGAGCCACGTACACGTCTTTCCTGCTATCGCTAGTGATGCTATTGTGGTCTCATCACAAGACACAGCTCTGCTCGAGATTGGCACTTTCCTAGCCGCATCGGAGTTCCCTTCCCATGTAGAGACGCCAAAGGAAATTCAACGGTTCCTTGCACAAGCAGCTCAGTACATGCTTAGGGAAGGTGCCCTTTTCCGTCGAAATGGGGAATTAATTCCCCTGAAGGTTATCTTTGACGTTGGGCAGCGGCGAGCGATATTGACCAATGCTCATGAAGACCTAGGCCACCGAGGCGAGCGCGCGGTATTCGAAATGGTTAGATTGCGCTTCTTCTGGCCGCATATGGGTGCCGACGTTCGTCATCACGTGGCCTCTTGTCATGAATGCCAGCTTCGCAAAACATTGAAGGGACGTATACCCATCACTGTATCCACTCCGGCTACTCTCTGGACCAAGATCTATGTTGATGTCATGTATATGCCCAAAGTTCGCGGGTATCGCTACATTGTGGCAGCACGTGACGACTTGTCTCGTGTTTCAGAAGGACGGGCGTTACGACATGCAGATGCCAAGTCACTAGCTAGCTTCTTCTGGGAGCAGATATATTGCCGCTACGGCGCTGTCGGTCGGGTCGTCACGGATAATGGCCCAGAGGTTCAAGGCGCATTCACCCTACTCCTGGAAAGAATGGGTATTCCACACGTCCGTGTCTCTCCATATAATGCCCAAGCCAATGGAGTAGTGGAACGCGGACATTTTATCATTCGCGAAGCGATCGTCAAAGCGTGCCAGGGCAAAATTGGCTTATGGCCGAGCAAGGTCCCCGTCGCTTTCTTTGCCGATAAAATAACAATCAGCCGCTCAACAGGCTTCTCTCCATACTATCTTCTCCATGGCGTTCACCCTGTGCTTCCATTCGACTTAACCGAGGCCACCTTTATGGTCGACGGTTTCCGTGCGAATATTTCCTCGGACGAACTGCTAGCCTTGCGGATTCGACAGCTCGAGAAGCGCCCCGAGGACGTAGATCGTGCCGCCAGAATGCTCGCCAAGTATCGCTTCACATCCAAGGAGAAATTCGAACGGCGTTTTCATTCGCGAATTCGTACCGAAGCATTCGCCGCAGGAGACCTAGTGCTCTTGAGGAACTCAGAAATAGAGAAGTCACTGAACAAAAAGGCCAAACCGCGCTATCTAGGTCCTTACATGGTTCACCGTCGGACGCAGGCGGGCACTTACATTCTGCAGGAACTGGACGGTGCGTTCTCTCGTATCAAGGCAGGAGCTGCCCGTGTAATCCCTTACATTGCACGAGACGTCAAGAGACTTCGACGCATGGTCGAAGCAAATCTGGAAGATTCATCTAGTTCCTCGTCTAGTGATTCCAGTGACTAGATTCGTTTTCGCACTGGCGTGCCCATCAAACGAGGACGTTTGCATTCAAGTTCCCCGCGGATGTCGCGCCGCAACATGGTTTGAAGGTATTCCCTTCAAAACCAAGCGAGATCTCATCGAGATCGTATTCGACGATTGCCGACTGAACTATACAACTTTGCCATGAAGTCGAGCGCCCACTCCCTCCCATCCTTTCCCCACATTCATTCACTTCCAACAAATCCTTGTTCTTTTACTCTCCTTCACCCCCCCCAGTCTCCATCATGTTTTTCTCACTTATGCCCAGTATTTGGCAAGCGGTTGATCGTCTCCGGGCCGCAGCCACGGGTTTGGCCCCATCTACAACCGCCGCCAGTATGTGCGCTTATGCGCCGATTCCCTAACGACACTGACCGTACCATCCCCACACGTCTTTTAGGATACGTGGCCTTATCCGAGGAGGAGCCGTCCCGCTCGAACTGGGATACGAGGAAGGAGGAGCAAGAGAATCGGTTGTATTCACTGGCGGAGTTCGTCTCTCTGGAATCGTCACCGTCTCGCTCTGCACATCTTGCCGTTCCTTTCGGGAACAATGCAACTCCAAAACAGCTCAACTCTCTGCCCGCATTCAACGCTACCGGTACCTTCACGTTCGCATCCCATCCATTCCCCATTCCTCCCAGCACTTTCGTTGACGTCAGTTCGGGGATGTGCCTTCACCCTGAGATTGATATTGCTCCGCCTCGCCGTCGTCTGTGGTGTGGAGAAGTTAGTGGTCCGGAGAGGATAGACGCAGAACACCTCCACGTGCGGTTCACCTATGACGGATATACGGAGTTTGCACACATCATGCACTACTTTGGTCAGGATGAACAGCACGCCGTATTCGCCGCCTCATTGGTACGCGCACCTCATCGTTCCCAGTTCTCTCGCCCGCGTTTTGTATTCCTCGAGGTTCCCTTGGAGCACTGTCTACCCTCAACTCTGCCCGCGGAAATTGTCTTCGCCCCCATCCTCGAATGCTCGGATACCGATGGCATCGAGCCCAGTTATGTCATCCTCGAACATACGGGCCTCCCTAACTCGTCCCTCCTCGATTCCCCCTGCACGCAAGAATCAGTTGTCGTTGACGCTCTCGTGGAACTTTTCCGTGGCCTGGAGGATCCCTACGGCGAGTTCGATAGTCCAGTCGCACGCAATGCTGCTGCGTTTGGCCTCTCGAACATGCCCGGCGGTCTCAACCTGGACAGCGAGCTGAAGGACCATCGCATCGAGCGGACGGAGACGAAGGTGGATGAATATGGGCATGTGCTGAACTATGACCACCGATGGCTGAAGGTGGAGAGAGGAAGGAACGTTCAACGACGCCTCTGATCAGATGGATGGTGGGTCACATGACTTGTCTCTCACTTGCCCTTTTCATCTATGCTTCACAGTTTCTCGTCGGACAAAGCCACTTGCTGGTCCATATTACTCATGCATTCCTTTAAACATGTGCTTTCTTGAGGCTGTACACCAGGTTCCTGGTGCCTGGCCATATGTGACTCCTTTTGACTCATTGGACTCCTCTCATTCTAGCTCATTCTATTCCCCTTATTTTCATGACTCCTTCATATACTAGTACCCTAATTAGGTAGAATATTCCCACAAGAGAAAAGGTATAAATACCTGGCTTCTGGAGAAATTCTAGTGTCTCTTTTCCCCCCTACAAAGCCTCTTATCCTATAAGTTGCTTTGTTCCATTGACTTGATTGTTGAAGGAGTGCTGCTTGCCTCCTTGACTGTATCAGTTGTTGCTTGATCTGGCAGACCCTTGTTGTTCCATCCGTTCAACTCGTATCCTTGTATCCCCATCGACATCCTCAGTTACAGACTTGGTCGGACTTACTCTGCTTTACGTGTCCCCTCGTGCTTATCTGTGTCATTGTCGTATCCGTCCGTTGCGTGTGTTGTCCCCGTCCTCTGCGTGTGGTGATTCCGTCCTCTGCGTGTGGTGATTCCGTCCTCTGCGTGTGGTGATTCCGTCCTCTGCGTGTGTTGTCCCCGTCCTCTGCGTGTGTTGACTCCGTCCTCTGCGTGTGTTGTCCCCGTCCTCTGCGTGTGTTGACTCCGTCCTCTGCGTGTGGTGTCCCCGTCCTCTGCGTGTGTTGTCCCCGTCCTCTGCGTGTGTTGACTCCGTCCTCTGCGTGTGTTGTCCCCGTCCTCTGCGTGTGTTGACTCCGTCCTCTGCGTGTGGTGACCCCGTCCTCTGCGTGTGGTGACTCCGTCCTCTGCGTGTGTTATCCCCGTACTTTGCGTGTGTTATCTCCGTCCGCTACTCCGCCGCCTACGTGTTTGCAATATCACGCATTCCGTCGTCACTTCGTATATTCCCCCATCCCCTCGACTTCACCGTCTAGTGTTTTCTCCCCATCGGTTATTCTCGTTCTTCGGCCGTACTCCGTCGAGCGACCCCGTCTAGAGTACTGTCACTCGTACTCTGTATTCTCGCATCTCCGGACAATATCAATCTCCGTGTACATCCGTACACACACTCCGCACGTCCCCGTGCATTTCGTCTTTTGGTTCTCTTCACGAGATTCCAGAACTCGACGCTTCGATCCTTCCCAGGTACATCTTGTGACATAAGTGCGGACCACCGAAGAACCATCGCACAACGAACAACTAGGTAAATCCGGGAGTTTAGAGAACCCGAGGAGCCTAGGGCAGGAGTCTTCATCGTTACTTGTGCTGCGTTCCGCACCACGATACTTCGAACCACTTCCCGCCGCGACAGCGGCTAGGCTCACCACCGCAACACGGCGCGAGAACGTCCTCAAGGAGCACGGCCTCACCCACGTCGAGGACCCGTACTGGGCAGACCACCACCTGTCCGACATCCATAACGCCATAACCCCCGACATCCTCCATCAGCTCTATCAAGGCGTCGTCGAGCACCTCATCTCCTGGCTGAAATCCTTGATGGGTACTGCCGAGCTCGATGCGCGCTTCAAACGACTTCCCGAGACAAGCGGTGTCCGGTCATTCATCAAGGGCATTAGCGGGCTTGTTCGAATCTCCGGAGGCGAGCACAAGGAGATGTCCAAGCAGCTGCTCGGCTGCTTGGTAGGCAAGGCCCCAGCTGGTGCAATTCGAGCGACGCGGGGCCTCCTGGACTTCCTCTACATCGCACAATATCAAAGCCATTCGCAGGAGACGCTCCAGTACCTTCAGGAGGCTCTCGACACATTCCATGCGAACAAGGAAGTGTTCCTGAATCTTGAGGTTCGCACAGGTACGTCTCACATGTTATCTTAGCTCAAGTCAATTGGCTTATCGCAACGCAGGTGGCAACTTCAACCTGCCGAAGCTCCACGCACTTCAGCACTACATCACGTGCATTCGCGACTTCGGAACTACGGACAACTACAACACGGAGGCAACTGAGAGGCTACACATTGACTTCGCTAAGGACGCGTACCGGGCGACCAACAAGAAGGACTACCTCGATCAGATGATCTGGTGGCTCCAGCGCATGGACAAAATTGCTATGTTCGACGTCCATGTGCAATGGCTCTTGGGCGAGCTCCCTCCAGTTACAACGATGGCGTGCAATGGCCCTAGGCGACTCATCGTCCGTGTCACATAGCAGCCGAGCACTGATAGGATCCCCTTCCTTACCATCCCACGACAATTCGGCGCCTCTATGTTCACTACCGCACTCCGCAAATATCTCGGCGGCTTGAGCAAGACTTTCGACCTACGCAGCAGTCGAAGCCACTCTGATCCATTTGCCGACATAACTCTTCCTTTCAACACGGTGGACGTGTGGCATCGAGTTGCCTTCTCTTTGCCGAACCTTCAGTTGGACGACTTGCCGGACTTCAGAAATGTGGCGTTGGCACGACCGAAGCTCAATGGTCAGGATGGGCGATTCGACACTGTTCTTGTTGATGAGAAAGGAACGGCGGAGGATACTGGCCTCGAAGGTAAGCTTCTGTGGGCATTTACGGGGCTTGATTCTGGCTAATAGCTTCCTTGCGGCAGGCTTACAAGTCGGACGGTTACGTCTTATATTCCGTATTCCTCCAGATATTGAGCCAGCTGTGCTTAAGGCTCATGATCTCTCTGTGAGCTTGGGCATATTGGTGTATGTTGAATGGTACAGTCGGTTCAACGGTAAGGATTCTGACACAAATATGTATCCTGTCTCGACTTGGGGTCAATGGGCCAATGCATGCATGGCAAAACAATTACTCTTAATCGTTCAGGGGGAGGGGGGAAGGGGGGCTTGGCCATTCAATATACCACTAACTGCCTGGTATGTTTGTATGACATATTTGAGATATCTAATGTTCCTGTATCTGGGCAAGTGATGTGACTATATTGGGATGTCAGAGCAAAGCTGCAGTTAAGTGCAGCCAGCAACGTATGCATGCAATAATAGGAACTTCTCCCCCTCGAGAAAGCACCTCAAACCTCAAGAACTATTGTCTTCCACCTTTGCAGCATATTTTTTAGCCCTTTTATTAACATCAACATCTTCTTCACCTTTGCAGTGCACCATTTACACGCTTGCATATTGAGAACCTTTGCCCTATTGTTGCCCATCATCCCCAACCTTTGCCCTACATCCCCAACCTTTGCCTTTTGTCGCCGAGTCTTGCCACCACCTCCCGCACCTTCGCCAACTCTCCCCCTCATACCCCATCCCTTTCTATACTTCTCCGGTGTTAGCTACAACTCTCCAAGCCCTCTGGAAAACCTGGGACGCACCCCCAAACTAAAACAGTACTACTCAATGAGCGGGGGTAGTTTTACCATTTGACCGCCTGTCAGATGAGTTTGGTCATCAGCAGGCAACAATGCTGAACTGTGGAGGCGATGGTCAGAATGTGAGGACAAGTGGTCCAAGTGGTCCGATCAAGGGTGCCACTGCTGTAGAATAATAGACGCAAGGCTGTAGTCTCCCATGTCGCAAGACAGTTGGAGCAACGGCAACTTGTGCAGGCAGCAACACTGGATCATTTTGAATATGTGACTGTTCGGAGGAGTGGAGGCAATGGTTGCAAGACAGGGACCAGTAGTGTGAGCGATCCAATCAAAGGTGCAATCACCATGGGATGAACTGTGATTGCCAAGGTCACAAGATGGTCAGAGCAATGAAGCTTGAGAGCAACGGCTAATGGGACAATGATGAAACAAGATGAGAGTAAGGAGAATGATAAGCTGAGTGCAAGAGATGACAACAAATGCAAAGGTGACCAAGCTAGCCGCGAGCTAACTATACGATAGGGACGGAGTTGGGAGCTCCAAATGAGTTGGACAATGGTAGCAGGACAATAGCGCAACTGCGGAGGTACTTGGACATTGCAGAATCATTAGAGCGGTGTGGCACATATGGTCTCATGACAATCTCAATGATCAAAATGTCTAATGGTATGCTGCTGAGTTATGACAGCTGTGGGAGAAGATATGCTCAAGGACACATAGCGGCTATCGAAACAATATGCAAGTAGTCAGTGGATGACTGCGTGTGCAGCATGTGACTGGGTTGATGGTCCGAGTGTTGTGCCCAAGGTACAATTTCGATTGTGCGGACATCCTGCGAGATTTCAATGGTCAGAACTCTGGCTCCGATATTATGAGCATTTGGAAAGACTAATTGGGTGGTCGGAGCTTACCTGCGTAATGCTCCAACCTCCAAATTTATGTACTTATTGACTTGTTGAAAGTGCAAGAATTGTCAAACAATTGCCTCACAGCGCTGATACACCTGGTTCTGAGCTGGGCGAGGATATCACCTCACTTTTCAAACTTTCGTCAAGTCGCACAGTTCGTTTCGAAGTCACGTGACTTCGACTTCCGAACTCGCACCGCTCCCGGCCCGCTAGCACAGCCTCCACAGATCTTTCCGAAGCACCCGCACGTAACTCGGTCCAGACTTCAAAGGCCCATCATCATCAGACCCGCCTCAAACATGATCGAAAGTTGAAACACTCCATGAGATTGTTAGGCTGCGCCACACCTTGGCCATGTCAACTCCAGAACATTGCCCCCTCATTCCTAGTATTGTCCCCCCCATTCTGACTCTATTCCTAGCCCTCCAGATGTGCTTCGAAGCGTTCCTAACTGCTTCGAACCACTACGCAACACAATACTTTGGAAGTTTGCATGATCACCGCAGCGACTTCAGAACATATTTCGGAGTTAGGTGCACATTTCGACAGTGGAGTCCCTTATGTTTCATCATCTTATGTTTCATTCCTACTCTTTTCAGGCTCTCTAGCAATGGTGTTTGACTTACTGTTTGTTTGCGACTCACTCACTGCATGTGATCTTGACCCACTTGCTTCGTGTTTCGTTCTACTTATACTCTGGTTTGTTCTCATGGTTGTATATTAGTTCGGACTTGTTCGTAGGATATATAGGCCTCGTTAGTATGATATTCGGGATCAGATCAATCCCCCTGATCATATCCTATGCCCCCTTTGTCCCCCACATCTCGAGACTCTCGCTAGAGCCTCTCCTCGACCACTCGTGTTGTCAAAGCGCTTCTGACTTCACACCTATTGACTTCAACTTCAACTTCGCTGCACGCCGCACGTATAGTATTTGACTTCAACTTTGGATCTCGACTCCGACTTCGATTTCGCCTTTGACTTTGACTTTCAACTTCGCCTTTGACGCACGTATCGTATTCACCTTTTGATTCCACCCTCGACCTACAATTTCGATTTCGATTCATATCTCAACTTTGTTTTTGACTTCGGATCTCGACTCCGACTTCAATTTCAATTTCAATTTTGCCTTCACCTTTGACTTTGACTTCGCCTTTGACGCATGTATCATAAACTCATTTTGCATCCACCTTTGCCCTTCAACTTCGATTTCGATTCCAACCCAGACTTCACCACTTCGTCACTGCTACACTTCAACTTTGACTTTGGAACCTCGACGTCGACTTGACTTCAACATTTCGGAACCTCAACTTTGACTTCGGGACTTTGACACTTCCACTTTGACACTTCTACTTTGGCGCTTCAACTTCGACGTTTTAGAACCTCGACTTCAACTTCGGAACTTCGACACTTCAACTTCAACTTTGACACTTTGACACTTCAGCTTTCGACTTGACCTACACCACACAAATGTTCGACGCTCCACGCATTGTTTCCAAACACACAGATCATAACATCCCCCCCACTTCCCTGTCCTTCCTACTTCGGATCACTCCCAAACACATCGCCTTTGCCTTTCGAACACCTTTCCCCCACTTCAGAGACACTCCCAGAGACTTCGGGACCACTGATGACTCACCCCTCACACACACACAACGGTACCGTGCGCTGCGCTCTAGGGACAGGTATACAAGATATTTACCGCCCTACTACCGGCTGGTACCCATCAGCGCAGCACGAGGCATATCAATCATTGTAACTCTGGGTCTAAGTCTTGCGGGTGTTTGAAGAGATTAATCAGGTGGTCGGAGCTCGTATATGCAACACTCTAATTTCCAAAATCTTCACAAAAGTGTAAAAACCTTGGTGAACAATTGCCTCATAACACAGAGCGAGGTGTATAAATGTGCCACATTTTGGCCTAACTCCTTGAAAAAGAAAAAAATGATTAAGAGTACCTATAACATGTCGTGTAAACTCTAATACTCTGACAATTATGTGCACATTAATTGTAGCTTTCCAATGATATATAATATGTATATATTGTATCAGGGAAAAGGCACCAATCTAGGGAAATGTAGTGTAGAGCAACAGGATATAGGAGGCTGATAGAGGCTATAGACAGCTACACATGTACAATACATATACTGTCTTGTAGCCTAATGGTTAATGCTCTTAGACTATATTATGTAATCCATAAACTGTGTGCCCTTGGTTCAATCCTCTCTGTGTGCGCATTTTTAGTAATAAAGATATTGACCCCGGGTATTGTAGTAACCGGAGTAGAGAAAAATGACGTAGTAAACCGGATCAACTTGCAGTTTGCCCTCGAAAACTACGTCATCTTTCTCTGCATTGACCGTGGGAACTTTATACCAAAAATAGAAAACATGGGGCCTCTTGTTCTCATCACAGAACAATTCAAATCATATGCATATCTGCACTAGTTAGCTTGCAAAACACAAAATACTCGAAGACACGAGTGTCTTTTGGAACACAGCAGAAATTACTTAGCTAAGAATTACTGAATTAGGCAGGAGGGACGACGCGACTTGACCGTGGGATATAATTTCCTTTGGTAACGATCCAAACGCACATTTTTTTGGCCTGACTGGTTGGAGAAAAAAACGATTAAGAGTAATCGTAATGAGTACTGTGGCTGCTCGTGAAGCTTCCGTTCTACCTATTTCTGCTCTTCGACGTAGCTGTCAGTTGATACCCAAGTTTCCTATGAGAGTGGACAAATCATGGAATGCCCAGAATGTCCTTGATAGAAGTACACAGTTCTTTGTAAATAACTTCACAGATCAACATGCATATCAATCTATATGGTAGATAGCTTTGAATATAGTCTCTATAAGAAGCTTGTCTGTGTGTATAGTATAAATAGCTTATAGGTGGAGTATATAGGACCTATAGTATCCATAGTAAAGGTGAGTACTATGGTACACTATGAATGTAGCTGATGATGCTCAGTGAACTATGGCAGCTATAAAGACCTATAGTTTGACCATGGCAGCTATATGGTCTCATGTATGCATATAAACTGACAGGTGGCTATGGAAATTTTGGATTTTTCAGATGCACCGTATCGTACAAGAAAAAAAAATTCTACTCGCGCGCTTACAGCAGAAAAGAAGAAGAGAAGGGAGAAATTTGTACTCACTTTGCCGACCCCTCGACCACTTCACAAACACAAGAACGACCTTACTCTCGCGGTTAGAAACGGATAAGACAGAAATAAATGTGCACTCACTTTGCCAATCCTCAACGCTTAACGCTCCAGAACACCCTTCTCCCGCACCTACAGTAGCATACACCGCGCGATACACGCCAAAACCACGCCCGCATACTCAGATCTCCCACTGTCGACCGTATGGCAGAAACACATAAATAACTCTACTCGCGCGGTTAGCAAAGAAGACAAGAATGAAAAAGTGCACTCACTTTGCCGACCCCTCGACCGCTTCACAAACACAAGACAACTCTACAAAATGAAGAAGACGAGAATAAATAGGCACTCACCTTTCCAACCCTCGACCGTGTCAAACTACGTCATGATTCTGGTGGGAATGAAGGTGAATTATGTTGATATTAACATTGGGCCCTCTCCGAACTCACCGCGACAATCCCATTCATCGACCACTCCGACTTGCCCCCGGAGGACAACGCCCTGCTTCCCCATCCTCTCCCGCGTTCGTCCGTTCTCTGCAGGCCGCCCGCGGTGAACTGACAGTGACGATCTAGAAGTGGATGTCGGTGTCACGTCGGATGCCGCCGTGCATACGCCACCCACTGACCACCCGCGGCTGACGGGCCACGAGCTCATGAAGCTTTTCCCGTATTCGCTGGACAACCACCCTCCTCGTCCCACGTCCTTCTTCTTCCTGCGCCAGGAGCGAGAATACTTCGCAAACACCCGTGTCAGTGCAAGGACGTTGGTGGAGCAGCACACTGAGTGCATATAACAATATTTCTGCAGGGAATTGGTTGATATCTGGGTTGTCTGGGTATTAAATTTCTCCACCCAATATATATATTTCTCGCAACCAGATGTTGGATTTCTAACTGATAGAGTTTAAACAAATGCTATTTATATCGCATAGACGTTGAATAAATTCAGAACTTTGGCATTTGTTTAACCTCTATCAGCGAGAAAACCAACATTTTGTCGTAAGAAATTGGTTAAAGAAATTTAATACCCTGACAACCCAGATATCAACCAAATTCCCACAGAAATATTGTTCCATGCACCCAGAGGCAGGAGCAGGGCTGCCGCGGGCGTCGACCGTGACAGAGACCCATCCAGCTCGGTGAGCAGTTCCGCGTTCTCAGACCGCCACGTCCGCCAACCTCCACCCCAGCAGCAGCCCAGCCTAGTGCGCCTCCCCCCAGTGAGTTCCACGTTCTGCGCCACGTCCAAGCGCTGATGTCCCGTCCCAGCAGCAGCCCGTTCCCCAACTCCAGAAACAGCACGGCACCTCCCGCCTCGAGTGAGTTTCGCGTTCTCTGCGACGCCCCTGCGCCGATGCCGCTAACGCGCGCTGGTTGCCTGCCTTCCCGCCCCAGCAGCAGCCCATCCTCCGTTGCCTGCCGCCGCAGCCCGTCCTCCAACCCCCGTTCCCGGTGAGCAGTTCCGCATTCTCCGCACGTCCCAGCGCTGACGGCTGCGCAAGCCGCAACGCGACGCGAACAACGAGCGCCGACGTGCTGGCAAGCACACGAAGCGCATGATCGTGAAGTCGTAGCAAGCGAGCGAGCGACCTTCAGTCCACAAAAGCAGTTACAGTAAATTTATAGAACAGCGTCGCGACGCGACGCGACGACGACCGAAGCGCATGATCGTTCCAGGTCGCACGCGAGCGCGCGACCATCCAGTTTTTACGCCATGCTACCTCCACAAAAGCAGTGTACATATATTTATATTGCTGATCTTGTATCCTATAACATAGCGTTTCTACTTATTTAAGACACTCCGTTCATCTTGGAAGGCCCCGTGAAGGCGGACGATGCGAGGATGACCCGAGCCTGATCGTACCAGCATGTCTTCTCCGCGAGGGCGGTTTAAAGCCTGTTGCTCCGATATTTAAATGCCCCCTGTCGAGGATCTTGAGAGCATACTCACCGCGATGCGGCCGCTGCGCGCGATGTATGTGAGCCAGGTCACACATAGCAATTCCCGCTACCTATAGGTAGTGGGTCTTGTACTGCACTATCGCCCACTCTTTGGCTGCCCGATGCAAATCTCTGGAAATGCTGTGCTATGTATTGTCTGCAACGTTCTCACGCTGCTCACCTGGTAACTCTTTTGTTCGAGCGTTTGCACCGCGTCACAATTGTCGCACCCTGCAGCCCTCGAGCTTTCTATAAGAACACGTACCCCAACCCCTGCAACGGCGAGCCACTGTACCCTCCCAACCATAATTTTTTCCGATGTAAGCCTGATCCGCTCGCGCGCGCTGTCAGCTACATCTGAGGCGCTAACTGATTGCGTTGGACATGACCGCATAACCTCATCAGAGTGACGGACCTGACGATGGCGAGGACGAGTTCCCGAACGTGCCACTTCCCGGCCGGGCGCCGCTTCCCCGAGGTATGTGCTCACGTACACTTTACGCGTCCTCAACTACATCGTGCCCGTGTAGCGACGTCGACCCTACGCGACTACGAGCTACCTCATTGGTCGATGAATGTTTGAACTCGGGCGCGGTCGGCAAGGCGGCACTTGGCATCATCCGAGCGAACACGCATGTGCCACAGCTCCTTCCCTGCTCCTGCCGGCCTTTACGCAGGTAAACCGTTCTACCAAGACCGCTTGCGAGGCGCCCTCGTCCATGTGCTGCTGACATTGAAACACGAGACGGCTCCTTTCTCAATCAGCGGACCCTGCGCCCATGCTTTCACTGCGCAAATCAAGCACATCCGCATCTTGCAGCTGCAGGAGCCGGGCTACAACGCATATACGACGCACCTCTCTAACGTTGGACCGTGGTACAACGGTGGTGAGTGTCCCGCTGGTTTCGTCACCCTTCCGCTCGGCTCATTGTTGACCACCTAACAGATGACGACTTGAAGTCGTTCGGCGCTCCGACTTAATCTTCCACTCATACTGTACTACATGATTGCGGCAGGCTGCTCACTTCACTCTGTAAAACTAGTCTGAGTAGTACAATAACTGGAATTTTATTGTACTGTAGGTTGTGCTCTGGAAAGTGAAGGCCTGGTAGCGGGCCCTGCCGCGAAGCGGCCCTATGCAATTATATACTGCCTTGTACAATTGCATCGATGTCTATGTCCTTCACCGGTACCGGAATCTTGGGCTCGGGCCCGGGGAGCTAACCCGCCGTGATGCCGACGTGTGACATGTGACACTCAGTAAAAACGGGAAGTCGCGCCCAGTCATGTACGGTCATCCTGTAGTCACGCCTTGTCACATCAAGTCCAAATAAACGCGTATTCAGTCATAAGATAGGCAGCGAGCACAACCGACCACATCACGTGGCACGGTGAGTCACGCTTACACCAGAATGGCGGAGGGAGACACTCGTTTAACAAACTACAATTCGAGCTCAACATGTATGAAAAATTGGCTCCCTGAGACCTTTAGTATAGGAGTCTGTAGATATTTCTCAGGGAGTAGATTTTTTGTTTTGTACTGTGGTACCAAGGAGATAGCTGAACAAGGTGTAATGCAATTATACACGAAATATTGCTAAGAGACTTATCTGGCCCGTAAATTGGGTGATGAGGCCGCACCAACCGTCCGAGCTCGGCAGACACACCATGCCCAAGCGCTCTCGCTCCGTCTCCAGCCGGCTCAAAAACCTGGGTAGCCATCTGGTCAAGAAATTGAAGCCGAACAGAAGGTCAGCTAGCCCGGGCTCAGATGGAGACAAGGAAAATTTACCAGTGCGTCGTGCTCTGTTCTCGGGCTGCCCCTTGCTCACATCCTTCAGGCCCAACTGTCCATGGAAAACGTTGTCGGAGCCGGAGACAAAGACGCCTGTCTTTGGATGAGCCCTGCACGCGATGTGCTGGCGCCTGCGCAGCCGCTCGAGTTCGGCCACTCAGGCCCTCCCTTCTCGAACAGCGCGGCTTCGAAGTCACGGCGCCATGACCAACCTACCTGGGAAGAAGAATGTCATGTCTTCTCAGAAGAATATGACAATTTGGCTAGACCGGGGCCGCAAGGCGGACAAGAACCATGTGTCGAGCCTGTCAGCACCGACGCGGATGTCAGCGGCTTTGACACGAGCGATGTCAGCGAGCTGTGGACGCCGGAGGCCATCTACGACACAGGCGAAGATGTAGATGAGGATGGGCTGCGACAACACGAAGACGAGGTCGACGGCGCACCTGACAACGAGTTATCGCTTCCCATACCCGAGCCCGCAGCCGTTCCAGACTCACGCGGTCTGCCGTCGCCGCCGCTGTTGACCGTGCAGCCGGTTCCTCCTTCCGATTCGCCATCAAGAGCGAGTGGCTATGTCTTTGCGCCAACCAGGGAGGATGCTTGCAAGGCTATTGCCGACCTGCAGCAGATCTTGCGCCCGCGACGAGGTCCATGCTGCAGAGGGTATAAACCATTCCCGTTCAAGGATGACGAAGTCCTTCGGCTGCGTCTCGAGCTGATGCTCTCCTTCTTGAAGATATACTGCAATACTAGTCAGCCGAAGCAACTCAGGTCGTGGGGAGCGGCGTCGCTCGATGCAGCCAAGGCGAGGGGGAAGGGACTGTACACAGCGAAGCGGCTCCGAGCATGGACCCGGACATTCATCGTCGACCGCGAGAACCTTCCGTTTAATCTGTATGGAACATGGAGTACGTCAATGCTACAGACAGGCGAGCTTGCGCAGGATATTTTCGCGCACCTTCAGTCACTTGGCCCGTACATCCGGGCAATGGATGTCGTGGACTTTCTCGACACGCCGGAGATCCGGGAGCGATACTCGTTGACAAAGACCATTTCCCTTACGACTGCACAGCGCTGGATGCACCTCATGGACTATCGCTGGACGAAGACCCCAACTGGGCAGTACGTTGACGGCCACGAACGGGAAGATGTTGTCGAGTATCGCCAGGAAAAATTCTTGCCGACAATGGAGGAGCTGGAACGCAACTGTCGAGCCTGGAATGATGGAGTCGAAGAGGCGAGAGGAGCTCCTCCTGCACGCTGGATGGTTGTCTGGTATCACAATGAAAGCACATATTATGCCAACAATCGACGCACCGTTCGATGGGTTCACAAGGGCGAGAAGGCTGTGCCCATGGCGAAGGGTGAAGGGGCCTCATTGATGGTGGCGGATTTCGTGTCAGCCGATTACGGATTCATGCGCTCACCCGACGGGAAACAATCACCGCGCGTTCTCTTCAAGGCCGGCAAGAACCGGGAGGGGTACTACACAAACGAAGACATGATTAAGCAAACGACGACTGCAATTGAAATTGTTAAAGAATTTTACCCCAACGAGGATCACGCATTCGTCTTTGACAACGCCACCATCCATCAGAAGCGGGCTGACGACACCCTCTCTGCACGCAAGATGCCCAAGAATCCAAGTCAGACATTTGCGGTTGAGCGCACGCAGCTGGATGTCAACGGCAAGCCGGTCTATTTGTCGAACGGCAAGGTTGCGAAGGAGAAGATCCCCATGGCAGGCGCTAAACTGCACGATGGCTCACCTCAGGCACTATACTTTCCCCCTGACCACTCAACGCACCCCGGCCAATTCAAGGGTATGGCAATCATCCTTGCTGAGCGTGGCTACCACAATGCGGGGTCGCTGCGCTACGAGTGTGAAGGTTTCAAGTGTGCGCCGCGGGCGACTTCATGCTGCTGCCGGCGGCTTCTCTTCAATGAGCCGGACTTTGTTGCCGTCGAGTCAAAACTTGAAACCCTCTGCAAGCCGCATGGGATCCCTGTCGTCTTCTTGCCCAAATTCCACCCGGAGCTGAATCCCATTGAACAATGCTGGGGAAATTCAAAGCGCCGCTATCGTGAGTGCCCAAAATCGTCGAAGGAAGATGATCTGGTTCGTAATGTCGTCAACTCCCTCGATGCGATCCCCATTGAGACAATTCGCCGGTGAGATCTGACCGTGAGATGTCTAGCTGCACGTGAAGCTGACTACGACATCTTCCAGCTATGCCACTCGCTGCCGTCGCTTCATGCACGTATACCGCCATGGGCTAAATGGAAAGCAAGCTGCATGGGCTGCAAAGAAATACCGCGGGCATCGTACCATCCCAGACATGGAGAAGCTCCTGCAAGAGCTTGCCACTAATAAGATCTAATCATATGTCCTATCATTCATGTTTATAGTCTTACTCTGATGCCTACAGGTCTAATTTCTTGCTGTATACGAGCTCCTTAATGTCCCTCTGACTTATAATGTATATATTTGCTGTTAACTCTGTTGTCGAGAGCGTTGGTCACAAGGCGTCACGCACCACGTGATGTGGTCGGTTGTGCTCGCTGCCTATCTTAGCGAAGTCCGACCACGTCACAATTCGTAGATGTCGACGATCGATGACACGACGCGCAGATACAGCGAAACCGCAACAGCGTGTGCGAAGCCTACAGGCGCACCAAGCCTCCAACCCTCCATGGCGGTAGGCTCCGCTTCACCCGATCTTTCCGCCCCTGCTCTTCTTCAACGAGGCTCGACCTGCAATACTCGTCTGCCGCTTGCTTGCTTGACCGGCGGTTGCCGATCCGTCTCGACCATTGGTTTTGCTCATGAGACGGACACTTCGGCGGACGCATACATCGTCCGTGTCCACCTCGAGCTGCGTCTTGCCGGGCCGTCGTGCGGGTGCGGCGGGTGCGGCGGGTGCGGCGGGTGCGGCGGGTGCGGCGGGTGCGGCGGCGGTTGAGGCGGGTGCACCTACCCCTCATCACTTCAGTACCGAACTAGGGCATAACACAGGGGTGCCTGGTTGGCCCTAGTTCGATATCATCCGCCTCGGCTACCGTCCCATACGGGCTACCCACAGCGCGCCTTCCTGTTACAGTAGTATAGCAAAATATATTATTTGCTTGTCCCACTGGTCGCCTGCCTAATGCAGTAGTCCCGCCTTGCGAAGTTGTAGCGAGCGGTGACCCACAGCGCACCTTCCCTTTCTGGACGCCCTCCCGCCAACGCGTCCTCGACACGTCCCACAGGCCGCCTGCCTTTCTGGGAAGCCCATCCCGACTCCCAGTGCGTTGCACGTCCCACAGACTCCTTGCCTTTCCTGGAAGCCCTCCCCAGCGTGTCCCACAGGCCGCATTCCCTTCTGGGAAGCCCCCGCAGCCACAAGCGCCCGCGCTCGGACCATCGGAACATTACGGCCACTCAGGCATCTCGCTTTGAAAGCGAGATGCCTGAGTGGCCGTAATTCCCCGATTCCCTGATCTATGTGCCGGCGGCTTCCCTGTTCTGGCGTAAAGATAGATTAGATTGTGGCACAGTCGCATTCTCCCTGCTTTCCCTCTCACCTCAGTCTTGCCATGCCCCCAAAGCGGAGGAGCTCCGGGAGGATCGATTTTCGTACCGCTGCGCCTCGTCTAGGGTCGCGTAGGGATGGCGATGATGACATCTTAGCCTCAAACCGGCACCTGAGCCGCACGAGGCAGCTTGAGTACGATGCAGCCGCGGCTGCTCGAGCAGCGAAAGCACTGGAGAGTCAGTAATCATATCGTGCATTTCGATTTAACTAACCTGAGCATCATGATGCAGATCTGACGGAAAGTGGCAAGCGCACAATCGACGCAATCACGGGAGGCAACCAAGGCGATGCCCCGCAGGATGCGGACAGCAATTGGGTGGACGAGGACGACCCGTTGGATCTGGAAATGCCCTTCATGTCGGGAGAGGGGGATGACGGGGAGCACATGCGTGCGTATGCGGGCAGGTGCGTCTCCACTTCACTTGCAATGTTCCCAGCTGAACTGCTATCTATGTAGGCCCACGAAGCGTCTCGTCTCCCAGTCATGGTCAACACGTATCCGCAATCAGGCTGCAAACTGGGCCACGCAAATGCCTCTTCTCGTAGATGCATATCTCGAGTACACCCACTCGCCCATCGACGTCGCAGTCGCCTCCACAGGCACGTTCGAGCTTACATCAATGGATATATTTGGTGAGTACCTTGCTGTCTTCCTTGTGGCTGCACTCACAAAATCAGACGAGTTCTCGATGAAGATGTTTCACCAACTGCCAGACTCTCCGACACTCAACGTCGCATTTCTTCGCCAGGGCTACCTCGGCTGCACCCCCCTCGATGTCAGCTTTGTGATTTCAATCCGGACGCTCGAACTGTACAGAAGGCTGCGTCTCCGTCAACCACGAGTGAGCATTCAGGCATTCATTCGTGTAATCTGTGATCAGCATAATGTGCGTGATATCTTATCTCGATCGTTGCTCTTCGCTGATGTAGTACACAGGTGACGTACGCGCGGATCTACTGGCAACATTTTAGCGACGCTCTTGACGTGTACCTCAAGATATTAGCATCTGTTGATGCCCTCGTTAATGCATGTCTCGGACGCGATACACCGGACTGGCGTATCCGACACTCGTGTCCATCCTGCCAGTATAAGGTAGTTTACAAGCCCCGACATGTATTTGACACGTTTAATGACAATGTCATATCAGCTTCTTGACGACCCTCCTGTGGAAGTTGCAGTTATTGGTGCCATGGATGGAAACAATTCGCTTAAGAGAGTCCGCCTTCGCGAGGGTCTACATGCAGATCCCCGGAACTTCAAGACAGATTATTTTCTATCGGAGGATCAAGTTGATAAATTCAAGCACGACGTAAAGCCGCGACCAAAGGTGCGTGCCTGTATTATGATGCCGGGAATTGCTTTGACATGCCGCCGCAGGTCGGCAAAGAGAAGGCCAAGCAAACGGACGAAGACACCGACAACGTCAACAATGATGTGTTCAGCCCAAGCAAGGACGAGGCAACGCCCACCGATGGTGATGAGAATGATACTTTATGCACAGAACGCTGGACAGCGGCAATGAGTGATTCAGTGAAGCGTATGTGGTCAATCTATCGAGAGACCGGGATCTTCCTGTCAGCGTGCCGGCACAGCATGATATGGTGGATCTGCGATATGATCGAGAGTGGCGAATTGTACGTCTCAAGTCATGATCTGTGTCACGCTTACTGACTATCCATTCGGCAGAGCGAAATACCCGCTCGCTATTGTTGACAAGGCCCTGGAGGTCTTTGGAGATCGTGTCGGCCTCGCTTATGACATTGGATGCTCGTTCACAGCCACTGTTGCGAAGAGCTCATTGCAGGAGCGTGCGCAGGCCGCCATGCTCCACCTCATCGTCAACGCATTCCATGGATATGCGCACAACCGCCTGTGCCAGCTCCGTAAGCATCCCTTGTTCATACAAGGCTTTGGCCTGGAAGACGGCGAAACCGCGGAGAGAATCTTCTCGGCATTCAATGGCCTCTCGCCGGTCACTAGGTACCAATCCCAGTATCATCGCCATCAGAGTATCGATGTCTTCGCGCGTAACTGGGATAATGACAAATACGAGGAACTGTGTATGTGACTCATTACCTGTCCAATCTCCGATGCTAACCGATCTGTTGCAAGCGACGTTCTTGCTCAACAACTACCGTCAGGCCGACTTGATCCTCACAGAGTTGCCCCTTGCCATCACGGCTCTTCAAGCTGGAAAGACATCAGAAGACATGGAATACCACAAACATCTCGAGGAAGAGCGCAAATATATTGAGTCGCGGAAGAAAGAGTCTGCCGAGCAAGCGCTCGCGTGTGACTACGTCGACCGGCTCATCAAGTTCCGAGCAGCACGGTTTGTCCCTCTAATTGATTGCGATCACATCTGGCTGACATTTATTAGCACGACATTTGACAAGGTCATCAAGGAGTCGGAGAACCCGCCGCGTGAGCCGGCGTTACGGAAACGCCTCGACTTAGCGAAGATCCACGCTCAAGAGAATCTAGCGATCCTCTCAGATCTATTACACGATTTTGAGCGGAAGAACAACATGGCCCCGCGTTGGACGCCAGACACACCCGAGTGGCAGGAAGCCGCCGAGTATCTGACAACTCGGACGTATCAGCAGGCTTTGCAAAAGCTCGAAGGTCTTGTTGTACAGCGCCTGTTTGAGCTCGCAAAGATGGGTCTGTCCGGAACTGGTGAGTGCGCATCAAATTGTTTGTGTTCGTATTGATTGGTCCTGGTTTGCCAGGCTACAAAATGCGTAAGCATATATCGACTTCGCTGAAGAAGCGCTGCCGCGCAATTCAAAACGCGCTCAAGAAGTACAACACAGCAGCGCGAGCAATCAGTCGACCAGAACTCGAGTGGGGCGACATCTCGACGTATGGCAGCCTCGCAGAGTTTGAGCTCTTGCGGGAAGCTCGAGAGGACATTCGCAGTATGCCGTGGGCAGACAGCGTCAATCGTCAGGCAACTCTACACATGCTCAAGATCGAACGCGCACATGAGGAGCGCATACGCCTTAACATGGAAATTCGGCGCCTTCTGACCTGGATGCGGGACGAAGAGCAAGACTTCGATCGCGCCACATCTGATGCGTCTGGTGTGTCCCCTCTGATAGCCGCAGAACTGGCTTCTCGCAAGGCTCGACGGGTTCGAGTGCACATGCTCCACCGCGCGCGCATCACAAAGATTTACGCCCTGAAGCACTTCTCTGGCACCCCGGGAGCAGGAGTTGCTGTTGAGAGGCCGACAGGAGACGTTCCCACAGCAGCAGGTCTGCCTAGCCCTAGTGACGGGAGAATGGAAGACGACGACCTGGATGATCTTGGTGCAGACGAGGATGACTGGCTTGGTGATCAGCTGGAGGGCATCAACATGTTCATGGAGAATCTGGCCCTCGGAGAAGAAGACGACAATTAGTTCTTTGTATTTTCTTACTTTCCCATACAATTTGAGGAGCGTAGAACAAGATATCTGTTTGCTTGTCGTCCCAAAGCACCATTGGCCGACATCCCCGAAGCCTCGCAGGTTTAGATCAGTGCATATGATAGTGGATCAGCATGTCAAATTGCACTACAGTATGATATATATTGCAGGATCTGAGTTTACAAGGGAGGGAGAGAGGAAAAGCTCAAATCATGAAATGCGAGCTGAGAGTTGAGAGCTTGACTGGCGACGCGGAATTGTGGCTTGTAGTGCCGCGTTGTTCACCCTTACCACTACCTACCACTGACGCAACCACCCGCCCTCTCATCATGTCTGCACCCAACAACCAGAACAACGGCACTCCAGAGGTCCCCCCAGCTCCATTCGATGCGATCTGTGAAGCGACAATAGTCGCCCTTATTGCTTCCCTTGCACTGAATCCGGCAGAGCGAGACGCGGAGGCGGCCGCTGCGACTGCTCGCGCAATCCACGGCTGGTCCGTTGATCCACAACAATCGGTCACCCAAGCGCAGGGCCAACGGTTCCATAGAGGCTATATCCGTGAGACACAGGATAGACGGGCAACGAGGGCTCGATTGATGAGGCTGATCGCAGACGCGGTGCGTTACATGCAATTTGCCTCTGCGACTTCAACTGACGTTCCCTCCTTCTCTTAGGTTGCCGCACTGGATCGGACTTGTGCTGTTGGCACACTGGTCGTTCACATTCAAGGCGAGCTGAATCCCAATGAGGGCTTGCAGCCAATCACCCCCGAGCGCATGGCAAACAATGCAAACATCCTCACCAGCGAAACACTACAAAACACCCAGGACTTCCACCTCGTTCTACAGGAGGTTCGGGTGCTCGTGCGCCAGAGGCTCGCTCCCATGTTCGGTCGCGATTGGCGACATCGCGCAGTTGGGTCCTCGTACATCCGCAGGGAGCGGCTTCAACTGGAGCCTGTCACTCCACCTTCCACACGACCACGTTCCGTGCGATATGGCCCAGCACCCCCGTCTCCTTCATCGCCGACTCCTCAGCGTTCAGCACGTGCCTCTCGCTCTCAACAGCTCCCTGTAACGTCGCCGTCTCGTCATGCAACACAGGGCCAGCAGTCTCCAGCCGTTGGGCAGGCATCGGGCCGCTCGACGCCGGCATCAAGCAGCTCGTCGTCCTCGCCTTCGGTATCCTCCATATCAACATCATTCTCCATGCTAGGCATGGATCAGACCCCCGGTGCAGGGCCATCGACGCCATCGCGCGTTCGAGCGGCGCAATCAGTGCCGCCCATCCATCGCAGCAGCAGCCTCCCCGCCGCCACCCTCGATCTTTTGGAGGCGCTGAACCAGCCTGATCACGTATATTCACTCATAGAGGATATCTATGAGAGGGTCGGCCGTGCATTCTGGGAGCAGGAGCTCGTCCTCATGGGCTTCAACCAGGGTACTGCTCGTGCCCTTGCTCACGTAATGAAGTCGGGCTGGTAAGAAACTCACTTCTTGTTCATGAAACTTGCTTACCACTTCCGTCTCCAGATGTTTACTGGGGCCCATATGTTTGCGGGCACGTGATAGCTAGACAAACGCCGCGTCGCCGCCGCACTCTGTATGCCGTCGCTTAATGGATTTTGTACGCATTTGACGGAAATATTTACTGCCCGAGCCCGCCTCTTGTTTATTAGTCCTGCTGACGGGTTGATTTTCCTGTCGCGCCTTGCCTCATCTATGGGAGTCCATTCCCTCGAAGACCATCCGCCCAAGGCACGCGCCGCTCGCTCGAAGGCTGCCCCGAAAACTGACGAGCAACGGGCCCATGAGAAAAAGACCCAGCTCGAGGCGGACAAAAAGCTCGACAGCGATCTCAAGCAGGCATTGGCGGACATCAACAAGATTATCAACGGCATTGCTGATGCTCACAACAAGTCCTCCGAGGACGTCGCCTCCCTTCTCCAGCTCGGCTACTACGTGGCAAAGCAGCGACGCTCTCCGACTGTACCCAACGCGTTGACATACTGTGAGGCCCGCTTTGATGACGGCCGCTGTAAGTTGGTCTCATCACATGACGTGCATGTCTAACGCCTTCCGACAGGGAAAGATGACGACGAAACAAAGGCAGAGATCTTCGAGATCGTCAAGCTGGCGAAGGTAGGCGGCGGTCACAAATGCCTCAGTGAAGAGCAGCAAGACAAGCTCCTCGAGATACTTCAAGATGAGCGCGACGAGAAGGACACCGGCGTTGTGCGGTGGCCGCTCGTGCAGATGCATGACATCCGCACGACTCTCGACGGAGTCGAGCACTTGGTGCGTGGGAACCATTTCCGTAGGAACATAGAACTGACGCACCAGCTCCAGCTCAAGGGCGTCCACCAACGCAGCGGGCTCGAATACATAATGTTCGCTGCACCGAGCTCGGCTGCGGGCTGGGCCGAGGCATCCATGTATTCATCGCAAGCGGGCAGTGACTTCGTCACTCAAATTCTTCGCTTGAAGATCTCTGAAGCTCCGAACAAGTTCAAGGCCTATTGCGTCAATCACGAAGGCCTGGCTGGTATGTATCTTGTGTTATTTGCGAGCGCTCTCCATGACATGTGACATTGCCAGGTGTCATCGAGCATGAGCGTCTCGCAAGCGGGAGTGACAGTCGAAAGGCGAAGCGCCAGTTCATTACCGACACACTACATGATCAGAGCCGTAAGTTCTAACCCTTTCGTTGAAGATAATGCGCTCATCTTGCTGCCTAGGGGGTCACAGCAGCAAGCGAAATCTTCGCGTGGAGTGGACATCGTGGGACGAGGCCATGACGAAACGCCACGGCCTTGTCCTTGAAGGCTGGCCCCTCGACGACCTCGTATCCCCGTCGAATATGAAAACCACAGGTGACATTGTCCGCGTGTATGACGCGGTACTGAAGGGGGACTGCTACGTTCGGAAGATGGACGACAAAGAGTGGAAGAAATATCTCAAGACCTGTGCGGCACAGCCTTCTCAGCCCAGCGGTACAACTCTCAACACCTGGCAGTCGGCCATGCCGTCGTCATCCACTGCAACACCTGCCACATCGTCCGAGTCCACAGCGCCACCGCTGCCGCCAACACCGGCCACATATAGCACCCAACCCACATGGCGTGCTACCGCTGCCGTTGACTCCGGATCGACTGTCACCCCGCTCCCTGGCGCCGACGTTATGCCTGAGGCTGCGCCCAACAATGCCCCCGTGCTCCCGATCGCCGCGGGTGTCATCACGCCGGCGCCTGCTACCGCGCTCACCATCGCGCCTGCTCTCACCCCCGCTATTGCGTCTGCTCTCACCCCCGCCATCGTGCCTGCTCTCACCCCCGCCATTGCGCCTGCTTTTGCCCCCGCCGTTGTGCCTGCTCTCTTCCCCGCCATCGCGCCTATCGCTGAGGCTGCCGTCACACCTGCTCCCACGCCGGCTGTCGCCGGCATCGCCGAGGCCGCTACTACCACGCCCGGCCTCGCCGGTATCGCTCCCGTGCCCGGCCTCAATCTCGCACCGGCGACCGACACCGCGATGCTCGCGATGTTGCCCTTCAATGTCAGTGAAGAAAGTGCGGAACATGCTGCGTGGCTGGCCCTCACGGAAATGCAAATGCAGCCGGAGAAGCGGCCCCGTGAAGATTCCGACACCAACGAATACCCGAACAAGTCCCCTCGCCGTGGCGGTGCATCTGGGCAGGAGAATACAGCGCCAGAGCTGATTCTGCCTCATCACGCGGCCTCTGCAGATGGCTTACTTCATCCTGTCAGGTATAGCCTCACAGATATCTTGAATTCGGACGTTGCGGAGGGAACCATACTTTTTTAGTGCAGCGGGTTTTATTTAGTTGTGTCGTACTTAGTCACTCTATGCAATGAATAGATATGACTTAATACTGTTTAAAAGTGAGATAAGATAACATCAAACGATCATGACTCTCGGGTCGCGCTCGTGGCTGAACATCCCGTAAAGGAAGGGGCCCTGTGGGACGTGTGCTGGCTGAGCGGGAGGGCTTCCCCGAAAGGAAGGCCGCCTGTGGGACATGACACAGGGCCACAGGCTCGATGTCGGGGGGCTTCCCAGAAGGGAAGGAGGCCTGTGGGACGCTTGGGCACCGGCGGCCCGGGGAGGGCTTCCCGGAAAGGCAGGAGGGCTGTGGGACGTGCTGGTACTGTAGGCTCGGTGTCGGCGGGGTGGCTTCCAGAAGAGGAAACTGGCCTGTGGGACGTGCACTTTACTGGGAGTAGGGAATGGCTTCCCAGAAAGGCAGGCGGCCTGTGGGACGTGTCGAGGACGCGTTGGCGGGAGGGCGTCCCGAAAGGGAAGGTGCGCTGTGGGTCACCGCTCGCTACAACTTCGCAAGGCGGGACTACTGCATTAGGCAGGCGACCAGTGGGACAAGCAAATAATATATTTTGCTATACTACTGTAACAGGAAGGCGCGCTGTGGGTAGCCCGTATGGGACGGTAGCCGAGGCGGATGATATCGAACTAGGGCCAACCAGGCACCCCTGTGTTATGCCCTAGTTCGGTACTGAAGTGATGAGGGGTAGGTGGCGGGTGCGGGTTCTGGCTTGGTCTTGATGAGCTCGAGATGTTCTCCGAGGATTGCGAGTACGTCGTCGTGGGAGAAGGGGGATAAGGAGACTGAGTTCCTGTATTGGCCGGTTGGACCAAAGAGCAAAACCGACAAGTCGCCTATCAGCTTTTCCATAGAGCTGAAGTACCCGGTGAAAAGCATCGTGTACTCCTTGAATCTGGCACGTCTCCACCCAATTGCTGTCTTCACCATTGCTATGTCGATCGCAGTGGAGAACCGCCAATTACCGAGGAATATTTTCCAGTCCATACTCTGTACCTCCGGATCGACAGGGTCATTGACACCTTTGTACGTCGAGAATAACCATATCATTTCCCAGAACAGGGCCTCCATGTCGTGCCTGAAATGCAGCTGCAATGGTGGCAATGGTTCATCAGAATCATCGAGTCCTCGCGAGAGCATGAGCTCGGTTGACTGAAACAATACGTTGACCTGAATAATAACATTATTAAGATGTGATGCCCACGGCAGTGATTTGATCGCACCGGTCTCGGAATGTTGGACGGTCGACGGTCCTCTCCCTCCCTGGTGTCCATAGAATGCCCGAGACTGAATATGAGGCCGCGAGGACGTTTGCGTTCCTCAGATTTGGGCGCGGTGAGTCCGAGATTTATCATCGTGATCTCCCGCACGAGGATACCGGCGTTCCAGAGTTTCTTATGAGCTAAAGTAAAGACATTGATGAGACAATGCAAGAGTAAAGTCCACGGAACTCACTTGTAACAATGTCGAAAAAGGCTTGCATAAGGTCGCGTTGGCTCTTGAAAAGGAAGATGGGGCGGCAATTTGTCTTCATAAGCAGGCGCGTATGCTTTCGAACGTGGCCATGCACGTTGTCGACGAGATCCGCAAGTGGTGCAAATGCGACGCCCTGGGGTGTGTTCGTGACGTGGGGTACGCCGTTATCCACATGTACGTCCGTTGCGATGGCATCTTCGGTAAGCTTTGCGGCCCTCCTTGTTGCGGTCCTCGTTGCGGGCCGCATCGTGGTCCTCGTTGCGGTCTTCGTCCTGGTCATCGTTGGGGCGCGCTTCTCACAATACTCGGCATGATAGGCGCCAGTGAACCTTACGACCGGTTCGTCCGTGAGCAGCTCCCGCACGAAGTCCTGATCCAGCATGCCGCCCGGGACGGGCACCTCTTCTTCCCCAAGGCCATCAACAAGCTCGGGTACGCCGGTTATCTTCTTATCGGCAGCGCGGGCAAGGAAATGTCCGCTGAGGTATGTCCGCGTGACGTCCGGCCAGCTATCCTCTATCACGAACTCCTCTTCACCCAGCCTGACGAGGCATGTCCAAACGGCCGGGCCATAGATGCATACCTCCTTGTAGATCGTCTGCACGAATTCGTACTTCTTGCCACGGCATAGAATAGTGTTGATGGTGCCGTCTGGCTTTAATTCGACGGTCTCGTCGAGTCCGAGGTCGCGATCCGGCGCGAAAGCAAGGAAGGTGATGATGCGGATGAATGTCTCTGGGGTGTTCTCGAAGACCTCTGAGAAGGAGTTCGAGTGGGTGTATATTTCGAGGCCGATTTGCTCCGGGGTGATCCAAACGAAAACGTAGTATCGGCGGCCGAACTGGAGTGGTGCCTCGCACAACAGTTTCTGCAATATAGTCTCGAACAACCGAGGAGTAGCCGTTTTCGTGATTTCGACGATGGCGTGCGCGTGTTCCCATCTGGATGGTTCTTCTCTCGCCACGACGATATCGGGATGTCGGTTGAGGTTAGATCCTGGTAGCTTTTTGCTCGAGAAGTCTGCACTGAAGAAGCGAGGCTTTCGATGAAAGTCAGCCAAAGCGCAGCTGCGACGAAGAATACGACGTACCTTCACCTTATGTTTCATGTAAATTTCGATATCTTCGATGATCGCGTCGATGTACCGACGGTAGTTCTGTTCCGAGTCGAACCGGTTTACGGTCACCGCGTCGAAGGGCACTGCCTGCGGAAGTTTGATTGGATGGCCTGCATTGTCCGCCGCCTTGATCTGCGCATCCAGCGTCCGCCTCCAATTCGCAGGCTTGAATGCGCCTTGCCTGTCTAGCGCGTGGGCGTAACGCTCTAGTTTCTTCGCTGTTCCGAATAGATAGTCCGTAAACACCAGGATACGGTCACCGAGATTGAGCATCTGCATCTTGCTCTCGAAGATAGGTACTAGGTATGGCTTGACGTCGTCGATGCGGAACGCTTGGTACCCCAACGGATTCATATGTAGATGATTCGAGCTCGCGCTTCGAACCGTAGATAAGGCAGTGTTGCTGCGAGCCAAAGTTGCACCAGGCGAGTCCTCTACGATGTTGGGGACAGTAGTGCAGTACTTGATTGGGATATCTGGTGGGTAGGGAGCTGACAGCAGCGACGGCTGGGACGACGGCTGGGACGACTGGCCCTGGGTGCTGAACAGGTGTTGGGGTGCGGACAGGCGCAGTGCAATTTCGACGAGGAATCCAGCACAGAGCGTTTTGTTTTGGATGCCACGGCGGGGCGGCCTCAGAGCACACGTCGAAGGAGACGTTGAGTTGGTTGTACACTGAGAACGTCACACTCACAGACGCGGCGTTGGGCAGCGCCGCGGCGGAGTCGCGGCGGCCGCTCGTGTTGTTCGACCTCCATCATGCCCCCGTCCCGCCCGCGTGCTGGACGCGCCTGTCCAGCATTCCCACTAATCTTCTTCGTGGTCGTTGTATTTTGCGTCCTCGCTGCCTCCTACCAGACCAACATCCGGAGCTTCTTGCGACTTTCCCCCTTACCTGTGACGACTCCGCCACAACATGTCAACGCCAAGCGTAGCTCTCGCATAGTGGCGGTCGGAGACCTCCATGGAGACATTGGCAACGCGCAGAAGGTACTAAGGATGGCGGGAGTCATCGATGCCTCCGGGGCATGGTCGGGCGACGTAGATGTGTTCGTGCAGACGGGGGACATCATTGACCGGTGAGTAGGGCCGCCTACGTCTATCCTCTGCCAGAGGTACGAATGATTGTTCACTGATGGTTTTTGGTGATTTCAGAGGAGACGATACCATCAAGCTCTTCGTGTGGATGGAGGAACTGCGTGTCCAAGCTCAGAGGGCGGGCGGACGCGTGCTATCTCACCTGGGCAATCACGAATGGATGAACGCCATCGGTGAGCAGCAGCATCAGTTCTAGTCCATTTTCCAATGCCAATCTCTCGTTTGTGCAGGAGACTGGAGGTAGAGCCTTCAAAGTCGATGCATATACGCGCCTGCTCACAGACCGTCCGTGCAGATATGTCCACGACTCAGAGATCAAGACCTTTGGCTCCGTCGCGGCTCGACAGGAAATGCTATCCACCGGGCGCCTTGGGAAGGCCTGGGCGGCCAACTACACGACCACGTCACGCTTGCCCCTACACGGTTCTCTCGGACAACCAAACGACGACTACCCGCCTCCCCGCAATGCGCAACGCCTCCCCTCCCCAATCTCTCACGCGGCGTACTCTTTTGTCCACGGCGGATTGGCACCCAACTACCCTGACCTCGTGCCGTTCCCGTCTGCCATCAACGCTCTTGGGCAGTCGTTGCTTCGCAAGCTGCAGACGCGCAAGCCTCAGCCATCGCCACACCCACCAGCCAGGTACCCCGGCCTTCCGAACGACGCTACTTCCGCGGAGCGTGAGCTGTATGACACAGACGGTCCCCTGTGGTACCGCGGCTGGGCGCTGGGTGAGGAACACCTAGTGTGCAACGCTGTGGGGGCGGTACTTGAAAAGACGGGGACGCGAAGGATGATCATGGGTCACACGCCCAATTTTGAAGTGAGTGTGAAGCCTTGCGTGTGCGCCATTGCGATGTTGACGGACCTAACCATCGCAGCAAATCATCTCTCGCTGTGGTGGACAGATAATTGTCATCGACACAGGTAAGTCTGAGATTCTATGTGTCTGATCCATGAAGAAGCGGAATGACTGAGCATTCTTCAGGTATATCCCATGCGTACGGTGGCGTGCTCTCGGCGTTGTCTGTGGATTACAGCCTTACCCCGCTTGACCCTTCCTCGGGTGGACAGGGGCGGTGGACAGAGAAGGAGGTTGTTAAGGCCGTTTACGAGCACCGTGAAGAGGTGCTGGTAGACGAGGAAAGAGAAGTCAACGGCGATTTTTAGATGGAATTATTTTGCCACGGCGAGTGCCTAACTTATATCATATTCCTGCATGTTGTCGCCATTGCAATGCATCATTAACTTATTGCACTGTATACGCGATGACGCGTGACGCGCTGCATATAGCTCGTTTGCCTGCACGAGGAAGCTGAACCTTACAGGGGGGCATGACACAGTGTGTTTCACGTCGATTTCATACCATCCTGGTGTCAATGCGCTCTTACTCGGCCCGTTGCCTGGAACATGAATGCATGACGCTCGTCGCTGGATAGGCGATCTTGCTAGGCGCAGATATGTATCGGGAATCTACAATTTCACATTGAAGCGTGAGCACGATTGATCTTCAAATTTACTTCGCGGACACTTCTGTAGGACTTGCCCGGACTTTCCGACTTACGCGCCACCGTGAGCAGACAACAAATCGAAGACATCCGCATACGCAGGATGAGTCTAGCTAGCACTGGAAGCGGACGCAATGATCTCGATTCCTTTACTAGTAGCAGACAACGAAACAAACCCAAGGTGTTATACTAGCCTAGACCTGAAACGCCGACGATTCCGCCAATGCCAAGGTGGTATTTGATATCATGGTCCGATATTCTCAAGGATAGAAAACCCTTTGCAAGAAAGGATCAACTCCGCGGCGGTGAACCCCAGTGAAAAACCGGGCTGGATCCCTATGGCCCAGTCTGCGTAGGACGGGGAAATCTGCGCCCAGCTGGAGTGAGGGAAGCGGCCATCTGCCTTCAGCTGCGGAATGCAACCCCGTGACGTAGACACAGCGCGTCGCCTCCGCAAATGTACCGTAGAGTCGCACCGATCCAGCGCCAGCGCCGTTGCGCTGCTGCCACGGTGCTGCTTTGCCGCTTCAACGCATCGCGCTCCCCAATCCGCGTCGCCCGCGCTGCCAAAACCGTTTCACGCTGCCCACGCCGCGTCGCCTGCGGTGCCATGCCGCTTCGTCTTGTCGCTGCGCACCGTCGTGCTTGCGTGCCCCTCCACCTCACACTCGTCCGGGCGCCCTCTTTACCTGCACATCTGCTTAGCTCTCTTACTGGGACTGTCTTCGGTACTGTGTCGACACCAGGAGATTGATGTGGAATGAGATCCGAGTGTGTATCGTACGAGGCGCGCAGCGTGGTGTCTAGTGGGGCTGGCGCGTGCCGCAAGACACGTCCCGTAAATGATTCTAGCCTGTTCATCGACGCGTGCTTGCGCTTGCACGCTCCGCATCCATTCCCTCTATCACCTCACCTCCTTTCGGCAGCAGACGCAACTTGGCACTTCACCCGCCGTCACCTGCAAGAAAGCTGCGAGAATCAAAAGACGCGCCCGAGTCGGACGGATGCACGCGGCCCCTTCCAGCACGTTGACCATCGTCCAACCATCGTCACACCGGCGCACCACCACCGAGCACGGGATGGTAGGAGGGGAATGTGCGTGGGGAGCCCTCCGCGCACATGACAACCTCAGGGTTTTACGAGTAGTAAATACTTCATACATAGCACCTGCATAGCACCCACTGGCAATGCATTTGTTTGCACACATGAGATGGAATAATCCTGGCAACAGTACAAGCTTAAGTCCTAAATAAACATCCTATATAAACCAGCATGATATTTGTTTCATGCACATGGCTGCGCTCAGGCTACGAAAGTTGAAGAGAAAAGAGCGCGCTCACGTGGCAGCTGCCCGCATCGGACGAGTCGCGACGGGCTACGTCACTTGCATCTTGTCGCTTCCCCCCACCATCCTTGTCTACCTCTATCGCTGTACCCACCCTCTGGGTCGCTGCTGTCTCACAAACTTGTATATGGACTAGCAGGCTGTCTCTGGGCCTCGTCTAGAAGGCTAGATGAACTGATGCTTACGCTCGAGAGCTCGCTTTTGGCTTGCGGCTTTAGCTCAGCGATGTACTGACCCATATGCCACGTCACAGCTCGTTTGAACACACCACGGCACCTTCAAGCACGCTCACCTCACTCACTTCAAGCCAACTTCAAGCACGGATGGACACCACAGCGCTGAGCGAGCTGGGATCAGAGGAGAGATGTCGCGGGACAACTTGATGGGTGCGTCATGCTAACTCATTCTCTTACCCTTCTGAGTTCTGACGCACTTGCCAAACAGGTCAGCCGTGCAGCCTGCTACAGAAGCCGCTAGGAGGATGTGGGCATAGGCTGCAGGGAGGAGAATGGTACGTCTTACGTGCCGCTCGCGCTCGACCTCCTACAGAGCTGACTGGCACTTTCGACTTAGGGAACGGGCAGGCTACGGGGGCAGGACGCGGACGCGGACGCGGGGCAGATGGCTGGGATGGCTCTGTATGTGCTCATCTGGCCTGGTATGCGGATGGCAGCGGAAGCGGGGCAGCTGGCTGGGAAGGGCGGGGATGGTTCTGTATGTGCCTATCTGGCACGGTATGCAAGGAGCGGGCAAAATTAGTACTAGCATTGGAATCATACATATGCATAAGGTGGCAGAACAATACAGATGAATGCATACCGGCACATGTTGATGCATAACGATGAGACAGATGGGTGCAGAAAAAACGTCAAAAAGTCCAGATTTGTCTGCATACAGCTGCCATGGTCTGCCGGCCCCACACGTGCAGAAATATGCATACCGTGCCATACCGGTCCAGCCCGGTTTTTCACTGGGGGTGAACATCCTGGTGGCTTCACTCACTCGATACCCCAATCGTTTCCATGAATTCCGGGCGATGCGCAAGCTGCCCCAGGAGTCGCGCTCGGCGCAGGCCAGTCGCCGAAACAATCATCAGCAGCGATGATAGCGTTGTACCCCTTAAAAGTCGAAGTAAGCGTCGTATCGACTTCAGTGCGGAAGAAACTCACGAAGTTGATGTAGCAGACATTGTAGGGACTCGAATCGAAGTTGATGAATGCGTATGCGCAGCTGTAGTACGACCATTCCGCGTATGTTCCGGCTGGGACGGAGAATTCGGCCGCTGGAGAAAACATATATATATATATATATCAGAAACGTCATCACTCGCAGGTCAAGCAACGTACGGTACTGTGCCTCCAGCGCGTTTGTGATGTATTGGCAGTCGGACACAAAAGGTTGATTACCGTAGTCCTCGCAGAGAACGGTGCCTGTCGGAGGGCATTGAGGTTACGGTAATGCCACAGATATGAACGCCTACAGCCATTGGTGCACTGGGCATACTGGCGCTTCCCTATCGCAGCAGGGGCGGTTACATTGAGGTTCGGACATGTCTTTGTAACGACCTGTATTTCTTTGCCCTCGTGGGTCAAGGTAGACTTGCTCAAGACTTCGCCCGCGCCGCACGCCTCACGAGGACTTTGGCGTGCTGTCGAAGTAGGTGTCAGACCGAGGGGACAGGGAGACATCAAGGGTGCTCTGTTCACCGAGAACGCCACCGACGAGAGCGCTAGCAAGCACCGAGAACGACAGAGTAGTGAGGCTGAACCTCATGGTGGAGAGATCGTTGTCTGTCGATGATGTAGCAGCTGGGTTGAGTTGCTGGTGAGACTCGTCAGTTGAGCCGTCTTTTAACTAGATGCGTTCAACAAAATTGTCATTTCTGCTATACACATTGGAGGCCAGCTGGCGCTCAGGACCGTGCAAGACGCTGGTCAGCAATTCTCGAACAAGCAAAATTAGGATATTCGTACGCTCTGTGAAATGGCACACCTACATGAATAGAAAGCGAGCCGCCGTGGGTGTAATTTGAGAGCTCACGCGGCTGCTGCACCATCAATGTTGCATCCCCTCGTGCCGCCGCCGAGTCGAGAGCGCACCAGCGCCCACCAAAGTAGGCGGAGCCTGCCCCATGACAAGCTTTTGTACGCGTAGCCGTGGAACCACCGGCGGAGATGGATGATAGTCTGGGCTGTGCCAGGCCACATGAACAGTAGAGTCCACAGGGGCCGACCAGGCCAGAGCAGCGTTGTAGAGTATGCCGAGTGCCAGAAGTGAAGACTCTTCTTGAACCAAACAGCATTCAGCGACTCGCGCGCTATCATCTATGAGAAGACAGATCATCAGCCTGTTAGTCGTCGACACATGTAGTAAGTCGAGTATTCAACGTGGCCGATCTATGAAGGAGCAGAATCATATCCGTCCATGTCGGCGACGTGGTATCAGCGTCCATGAATTACTGCAGCCTTATATCCCGCTTGCAACTGCCTTGGATGGGCAGGTGGGTGGAAAGACTCAAAGAGCAGTGTCGACCACCGAATAGCTGAAGGCGCGAGTTCCCACGGGCCGCGAACAAGGCGCCAATCATGCGGCGGCGGCGCTCGGCCGCCCGCCATCACCGGCACCGGCAGTCCTTGAACTCTGCTCACAACCTCCACTGCCAATGCCACCAAGTACTGGCTCGAAGGCCTCGTTGCTAGAGCTCGCATTCGAGATCAAACTGGGGACTGTACACGACTACATTGGCTGAGCGACCGCGTCTGGCTGCTACCGGTGATGTTGCCATTCTTAGGACCCGCGTACGCGATCTCGCGATGTGCATGTGGTTGATCATGATCCTGCCTGCTGAATGGACGCTGGTCATGGCACACCTCATCCACGCGCGCCATATGGCATGCCGTCGAAGTGGAGCCTTCCCTTGCATTCACGCTGCAGGCTGCTCCCCGGGGTAAAGGGCCCACGGGCAGCTTCTTCCTCGCACGTTGTGGAGGACATCTAACGCCACTTCCGGGGTCGTACTTCACCGTAAGCTGTGCTTTCTATTCGTAAACCCCGTTCAGCGCCCCCTTCTCCACGCCGTCGACGAATCGTTGTGAAGTCCACGGACCAACCTGAGCGATTCCGGGGATTCTATCGTGGTCTTGCAGTCTCTGCGCAAAGATTCTCCACCCGTTGTTCATCCATGGAACTCCGTGGCCTACGGGCTATGTAAAGGCATGCGCCTTTCATCTCCCTACCGTTGATACGTTCTTCGACTCTCACGGCATTATTCTGGCAGCTCGACTCCGACTTTCGCAAGCTCGTCAGCTTTGGACGCTACTGATCAACATCAATTTTGGCTGCACCGACTTTTATTAGCGGCTGCTTGGTGCTTGCATCGCATTGGTCACAGTCTACGGACAACTCTAACGGAACTGCGCTTTCAATAACACCAGTATGCTTCCTCTTCACGCTTCCGAGGATATGTCATTTGGAGCACACATGCCGCTTGCTAGGGAAAATCGGGGGTGCCGACATGTTTCCTCAGCGTGAGTTGTGCTGTTATGACACGTTCCTCGTCACCCCGACCGACTCAAGTCCGAAGTCATAACTAAATTCTGCACAGCCAACGTACCGGATCCCGACCAAGTTCCCATGAACGGCTCCACAAAACTTCGCTGGTATTCTACCGTCAAGAACCTTGTCAGTTCGGAAGAATTAACCTTGTCATCTTGCCTCTGTTGCTCCACCAACCCGTCATTTTGCGTCAGTATGCTGTGAGTATGGCATGTTTATGTCGACATTTTACTCCGGCGCGCTGTCCGTGAAGTATTGCTCTGATACTATTTCCTTACGTGAAGTCACCTTCGCGGACGCGTACACGCACCAAATGACGCGAGTAGAACCGCACATAGCGCACTGGGAATGGCCTCAATCTCAAATAAATCGGTGCGCCAACAGAACGGGTTCGTCCGAGACCGCGGACTGCACGGACACAGTAGCATCGCATCGCACCCCTTCCCGAGCTCTACAGATGAAGCATGACTCTACCGCAGACATACAGCGGCCCATCGCCCATTGCTTTTGTATAAATAGAGGGCTGCTCCTCCCTCTCATTCCTCAGCAGCCTCTGCCCTTCGAGTTCTTCAAGTACTCAGCTCTTCAATCTACCTTCGAAATGTTCTTTTCCAAGCTCGCTACTCTCGCCGTCATTGCCTTCGGCACTTTCGTGGCTGCCACGCCCGTCGAGGTCAAGAAACGCGCCGACAGTGTCACCAGCATCCTCGATGCTTTGACCGAGCAAGTCGCGCCCCTCGCTGCGCAGTTCGGTACGCCGTTCCCCCTGATGTATGCGCAAGTCCTGACGTCGATTCTGCAGGTACGCTGGATGCGAGCAGCGCGAGCGGTGACAGCATCTCTCCCATCGTCGACCAGATTCAGTCGGCGGTGAGCAGTGCCGTCGATCAGATCAACGCTCTGCCCCCCGGCACGACTGCGGACTCTAGCTCTCTGACCTCCTTGTCCAACGTCATTTCGGTGAGAGTTCTCCGAGCCATTGGATATGTTTACAATGCTGATATACACCGGATAGACCATCGTCACCCCCGCGAACGGCCTCAGCCAGGCGCAGGGTGTCGACTCGAAGAAGGTCATCCCGTTCTTTTCTCCTCTCGGGTGGGTTCTCTTCAGCGTTTCGCCAGCACTATGGGCGCTCAATGCACATACAGCATTGTCCTCGCCCTCCTCGTCAAGGTCGTGCTGAAGCTCGTCGTCGGCGTGCTCATCACTCTTGAAGCCACGCTCGTGACGCTCCTCGGAGGTCTGATCGTCGTGATCTCGCATCTCAACCTCACGCCGCTCCTTTTGGCGCTGGGTGTGGTTCTCTAAATTTCCGAAGGGGAGTCATCCCGACCACGTTGTCACCGGGTCCGCGAGGTGAAGAGCGATAGCTGAGGATAGGGTTCGCTGCACTTATGCTTTCGACGTTGGTCTCACAAGCTATTTTCTTTTACGGCCTTTGTGAATGTTTTTGCTACGAGTTGGTTGAATGATATGGATTCAAGTTACGAACACCCAGCTCACCCTCGGTCAATGCATCTCGGTCAATGCATCTCCGATAAATGGTCGACTACGTATACCGCCTGCTCAAGGCTGCCGCAGTACGCCAATGAACCTCTCAAGTCCAACTAGCCCCTTGTTCGAGAGATCGTCACTATCAGTAACGCTGAGATATTATAAACGCTCACTACATCAACTATAATCCTGTCCAATGGTACCAGTACGCCCCTCCCTCAGCAGCACACGCCTCAATCCTCCACTCCGAGCTCCTTGTCCCTCTTTGCCCTCCTCCACTCCTTCCGCTCCTCGTCCGTGAGCGCATACCACCCCTCCACGCTCTCCTCCAGCTCCATCTCCCACCGCTCCTCCATCTCCAGCATCTTCTTGCTCTTCTTGGGCGGAGGCGGGCGTGGAGGGGGCGGGGGCGGCGGACGTCTGTTTGGGTGCAGCGGGGCGATCTTGCGCAGCATGGTCTTGGATGCTTTGGCGAGCGGCGAGGCAGACGAGGGCGAAGCAGAAGAGGCGAAGGGCGAGTTGGGGTGCGAGGCCGCGCGCCGGATGAGCTCTGACATAGGCGTAGGTTTAGAGCGCGCGATGGTATAGCGACGGGCGAGGCTGTTCCCGGTAGAGACGGGCGTGGTATTCGACATCGGTGTCGTATGAGCTATTGGGGTTGCTTTAGGAGCTGGGGCATCCACCTCATCATCGCGAGAAGGCTCCGAGGATGTCGGGTGGACGTTTTCCTACACAACGTGATGTTAGCAGAGAGAAACGCAAGAACGTGGCAGTATGCCCACCTTTGAGCCTAGAGGTGACTTTGGCTCCTCGATTCTCACCTTCTTTGCCCTAGGCGTGCCACTGTCCCTTTGTCCGGACGCTTTCTCGGTCTCCTTCGCCTTGCCCTTGCCGCCAATCAAAACCTTTTCCAGCCCTTTCTTCGAGCCAGAGCTTCTTGAAGAGGCGGGAGTGCTGCGCTCCTCCCCTTCGTCCTCTTCGTCCGACTGCACCACAGCGCGCTTCGTGGCCTTCCTCTTGCTGGGAATCTCGACTGCTGGCTCCCCGTCTTCATCATGATCTACGGGAGCGGAAGGCGATGGCCGGCCTCTCGAAGACGACCCCGCCACAACTTTCTGTCTCGAGGGCGGGAGCATGAGCAGCTCGTCTTCCGAGTCGGGCACATCGGCAAACAATGCCGCTGCAGCACCCGTTGACGAAGATGTCGTGTGAGCATCTGCTCCCTCGACATGCTCGTCTTCGATTCGAGCGGCCTTGCGTTTGCCCTTGTCGGGCGGCGACTCGATGACGACCTCCACTGCCTTCTTCTTCCCCTTCCCCTTCTCCTTCGCAGGCTTCGTCTTCTTCGCCTTGCTGCCCCCCTCTTCAGCTGCCTTCTTGCCCTTTTTCTTTCCTTTCTCCGGCGGCTGCGTTGACTCGACTAGCAGCTCGGAGGCTGATGTGTCTGCGAAGAAAACCGGGGGCGCCGGCGGAGGTGGCATGCGGGATGCATCGCCGTAGTCTATCGAATCTTCGACTATGGAGATGCTCGGAGGAGGCGGCTCCTCCGCGCGTTTGCGCTTTCGCTTGCGCACTGGGCTGGCCATTGGAGACGAGTCCACGATCAGCGGTGGACTGGAGTGTCGACTCGAGCTGGAGAGTGCAAGATCGGAGGGGGGCAAGTGCAGACTTGAGCTCGGCAGAGGGATAGTGTCTGGAACTGAAGCAGGTGGCGGCGCGTCCTCTACAGTCGGGCGCACCACTTGAGTCTTCCCGATACGCGGTTTCGACTTGGCTTTCGCTTTGGCCTTCGGAGGCGACTCGTTCCGAGGTGGTGCGAAGTACTCATCTTCTGAGGAGAGCTCGATGACCTCTGTGCTTACCGGGATCGATCGCTGACTGGTCTTGCGCGAACGGAGTTTGGCCCTCTCTGCGATGTCCAAGGAGTATTCATCAATGATAGTACCTCCTGGTCCATCATCAACGAATATATGCGCGCCAGCAATGGCGGGGAGATCAGGAAGGAGGACAGATGACGGCGTCTGCAGTGCGAGGGTCGTGTCGCTGATGGGATCGGAGTTGGTCTTGGAACTCTTGAAGATGGGTCGTGGGCGAGGTCGTTTGCCAGAAGGCTTGGAAGTGGCGGAGATGGAGGAGTCAGCTACCTGAGGACGAGATGGGAAGGACGAGATGGGGGAGGCGGCTGCGAGCTGAGGTTGCGGCGGGTGAGTGAAAGATGAGATGGTGGTGTTGTCGGATGTTTTGGGCTGGGAGCGGGGAGGTGGTAGCGACGTAAAATTATCGATAGGAGAGATATTGGCATTCGCTGGATAAGCAGTTGAGCATTTCTCCGGGCGCCCGCCTTCAAGTTGGACTCACCGATTGTCGGCGCAACATCCACTCGATTGGGGCGGATCATGTCGAGAGAAAGGTCTCCTTCGTCTTCGCTGTCTGCAACCATCCATTCGTCTTCTGGTCCTGGGTGATACGCCATGCTAGTGGAGGAGGAGGTGGTGGGAGGCAGGCTGTGGACGACTCGACGGAGCCGGGAGCAATCGACGTGACGAGGGTGTGACGCGTCGCGTTTGTCCTAGTCACATGACTGATTTTATGTCACACTAACCTTTGTCACGCATCCCATCCCGTCACCGTCGAAGACACCGCCGCACGCCATCCTGCCAACAAGGGCCATTGCGCCGAACACACACCCGCAGAAAATGTCTTCCGCTTCCGCCTCAGGCTCGTCCCCGCCCAAGACCCCGCCGCGCAGTAAATCTGCGAATAAACCTCTGCCATCACCCCTACGGCCGACCTCACCCTCGCCACTCTCGCGACCGATCTCGTCCTCGTCTTCACCCAGACGGACACCCATAGACTCTGCTACACTTTCTCCAGGGACTCCGCCTCCAGGGCGTAAAACCAATGCCAGAGACCTCCTGCGCAAGCACTATGGCCTGGGCGTAGCCCCGCCTTTGCCGTCTGGGAAACCGATGGATCCCATGGACTTGGGTAAGTACGATACCTCTCTCCGAGTGGAATGTTTTCTGACATGTGGTACTAGATTCGCCGGCCTTTGACGCACGAGCGTACTATGAACAGCTGATCACGACCTCCTCGCTCACTACTTTGCTGAAGAAGGAGAACGAGCTGCTGCTAGGTCAGTCAACAGCTTCGCGCACGCTCCCTGTCTTGTGTCTGAGATGTTTTCAGAAATGCGAGAACTGGACAGCGAGAGACAGTCTCTCGTCTACAACCATCACCATGAGCTCATAGCCGCCACCGACACCATCTCTGCTGTGAGCCAGCTGTGGGTCCTCTCAGTAACATTCCGCTGAAACTCGCGCCCAACAGATGAAGACGCGCGCCGAATCACTGGATGCGGACCTCGACCTAGTGAGAGCCGCTTTCTCGGAAATATCTCGCCTCAGCGCAGAGGTTACCATCGAAAACCCCATGCGCTCACCACCTGCTGCGGCACCCACTGCACATCCTGGTTCGCCTTGAAGCTTGAGATTGCTCCTACCTACTACCTATTTCCGCTCAACATCCGAACCTTGTCACACACGCCTTGGCACTGGAATAGAAGCGATGACTGGAACGTCCACGACCCACCACGTATCTCATATCTGGATTGTCGTCACTAACTCGTTAACCTACGCACTGGACTACATACCACTGGCCGTCTCCAGAATTACAAGACCGTCTATTCAACCTTCTTCCCGTCAACGAAGACATCGACCTTTTCGTCGTAGAACGCGAGGAAGCCCCTTATCTCTGCGCACTCGAGGTTCGGAGCGCGGTACCACCATACAAGCCCTTCTTTCTTCCCTGAGGGGAGATTGACGTCGTAATAGCTAGCAACGCCCTGCAGATACCCCAAGGTCAGCGTCGTACAGCAATACAGGCTACCGGTGGACATACCTTGTACGGGCAACCAGTCGTCAACTCAGCAGGAGTGAGCAGCTCCATGCGGACATCCGATATCGGAATGTACGTCCTCACGCGGAGGCCAGTCTCGAAAAGCAGCCGTGGCTTCGTCGTGTTCGCCACTTCCACCCCGTCGATCTCGACGCGAACGTGACGCGAGGACTGCACAACGTCGACGCGCTGTAGGTGACCCGCGCAACGGGTTAGTACGTGTGCGATCAAGATGCACGGGGGAGACTGACCTTGTACGGGTCCTTCGGATGGTAGTAGACTCTTTCGTCCTCCTCAAGCCAGGCGTCTGCTTTGTCGAAGCTGATCTTCACGAAGTCCTTAAGATCACCTCCCGTGAAGAGCTTGACGGCGGCGTCTGCCTTGCGGTTCGCCACCACGAGATCGTAGGTGTCCGACTTTTCGCCCTTTGTCGCGTTCTGGAGGTACTTCTCGGGGACGTCCGACTTGTGGAAGTAATAGTGCGGGAAGTACGCGTGCTCCCACCTACCAGAGCACGTTGTGGGCTTACGAACACAATAGGGGCGTGCTGATCAGGACTCACACTAGCTTTGAATTGCGAGTATCAACGATATACTCTCCTCCGAATAGCACGCGAATGCGCTTGATGGTATCTTCAGTGTAGCCAGCGGACGGAAACGGGACACCCATGCTGAAGAGTCTACGGAAGTGCTCGGCGATGGTTGGGAGTAAGAAGGAAAGATGTCGAGTTGACGCTCCTGACAGTTCGAAGCCGGGTTATATGCATATCTTTGACCTCTGCGGCATGCTTGTGCTGATGACTGATATACTACTGTGGGCGTGGTGAGTCAGATTCTCTCGTCAGATCATCGAGGGCGCAAGCTCTTACTAAATCTTGGAGCAGCTCTTCTGCGAGTAGGACAAACTTCGAAAACACCATCAGTCATCTGAGGATAGGACTCTAAGATAGGATTAGATAACAACCCGCAGGGGGGCATTCATTATGAGCACATCATACAACAGAGGAGGCTAAACATCTCCACGCCGCCGCGTACGTCGACTGGAAGTTTGCTAGTGCTTTGGAAAATGTGTCAAGTACCGGCTCAAAACATCTTGTTCAAGCGTGGCTTGAATCTGCAGGCACACGTTAGAAATGCGAATGACGAAGGGGCAATTTAGATGACAAACGAGAGGACAGCTGGCTTCTATGTAAACGCTGCACTGCGCCTGATGCTCGTGGACTTGCTGCACAGAATGGCATATGTGTAGCGAATCACTTGCTGGATCCCTCGTCAACGAGGCTCGGGAGGAGAGGCACGATACGCACTGTGTATGAACACGTTGCATTTGGCAATGCTCAGGCCCCCGCTCCTAAGATAGTAGAGTGCGCGACCAACCGTCCTTCGCAGTGCAACCCACGTAAGTACAACTTCTCGAGGAATTCAGGGGATGGAGTCGCGTCGGACTCGTGTCGAAAGATCTCTTCTGCCCTGGTATCATCGCCTGAATTCAGTATGCTGCTCAGGTACGTCGACAGCGAAGTGACGCCGGGGCAATATGACTGGAGGATCATCGAGAGAGACTCGACGTGCATCCTACGGTCTCTGCTCGAAGTCTTGACGCTCGGCGGGGCGCGGGCGCGGGGGGTAATACGGCGAAGGGATAAAAGCGACAAGGTATGCATTGAAAGGATCATTCGACTGTCAGAACCGTGGTAGGCAACATAGAAGGTTCCGACCACCCTCACCGAATCGCCTTCACGGGCGCCGTCAGAGATCGCACAATGGGAAATCGACTCAATTGGACGGATGCACGTGCACCGTGTCATCAGGTCACAACCGCCCTGTGGTCAAGTACTGCTTGCTACTGCTTGGCACTGAGCAGCATTCTACTAAGACTCTGGAGTCTGATTCATTCCGACTTTCGCTCTCCGAATTGCCCCCTGTAACGCACCGCGCGAGGTCGCGAACCCGAAGGAGACTACAGTACACTTTACCGTTTCTGATTTCTGGGTCGGGCTCCTGCCGCTTCCAAGTCAGAATAATCTTCTGAAGTACCATAAGGTCAACTCGTACGCAGTCTCCGTTGCCGACCACGCGCGGAAGACAGTCGTTCTAACTTCTACGGAGACCACACGTCTCCGCTCTGTTTGGCAGCAATCATCAATACCCTCCCCGTCGCCGACAATCAACCGGTCGATCTACCACGTTGCCGCCGAGAACAAGTATGAGGGACCTATGGGCAGTGCGGTGTGTGCATCTGATACTGTGTCTACCGGCACTCGCATACTAGACTCATAATTGCTGTACACAGGCTCGGCCACCTGAGCATGCCCAAGTGATCATACAGGTGCATATGTACGTCGCCATTGTTTCTTCAGTAGTGACGGTTACACTGCCGCTAATTAACACATGTGTCCAAATCAGACGGGTTGATTTGCCTGCCGTCGACCACTGACCCACCGTATTAGATGCCTTCTCAGTTCGGTCCAAGTGCGTGGTACGCGTTGTGGGCCAGTGATCAGCAGTGATCAGTCTCCTTATAAATTATTTGAAATTTTCCCGGCGACTACCGGTCATCCTCCTCTAAAACCTACTTGCATCCCGGTTAGTCTCCGTAGCTGACTTTGACAGATGATAGTCGATCTGTCTTAGTCCCGGTGGCCTTGGTTTTGAAGCTCGATGAAGACGACAGATGTGTCATCCCGGGAACTTGGAAAAAACATTTCCTGCTGCTTCTCAACATGATCACGGTTCCTCTTCATCTGTTTCGCCCAGCTTCGCGCGAGCCTCCGAATTCCATGATTCGAGAGAATACTTCAAGTCGACCCATCGTCTACTCGTGCTCGAGAAGAAAAGCCAACCTGTGCTTTGTGCTCCTGTGAAACGCAACCGCGTGAAGTCGGACGTTTGAGCTGTGCGAGCTTGTGATAATCAGCTAGCTTCGAGACTACGGCTCAGTTCGAAGGCCACGGTTCTTTCTTTCCGCATGGACGATTCGCGCTGCCGCTGCGAGCACAAGTACTAGTATGCTGAAACCTCGTATGTCTCTTGGCACGGATCCAGTCATGCCCGTGGCACGTTGAACATACTCATGACCACCGATCCGGCCGCTGTTGCTCCACTATGTGATTCTTTCCCGTTGACTACAGCCGATCTAGTCCATCTGCATGCGTGGTGGGCAGTGCGGACCACTCGTGGACCCTACTCATCTGCTACCCGGCACCCTCTCGCCTCTTGCACCGGCGTATCTGCAACCACGAGGATCCCAGGATCTGTACCACGGCCGCAGTTATACCCCGGCGACTGCAGCAACAGGCAGCGGACGTATAAAATGTCACGAGCTGTATGATAACTTTGTTCGTAGGACGCGATCATCTCTCCTATGCCTTCCCTTCGTACATTCGTCTGCCTCTTGTCTCTGGCGACGGCTATGCCGGCCGTCTTAGGAGCCGCCTTGTCGATGCGTTCCACCACGAGCGCTGCCCATGCCCGAGGCTCGCCAGTCAACGGTTATGGACAATGCGGAGGTGCGCATCACACCACGCCCGCCGTTGAGCGACGGACCATTGACTTCTGTACAAAGGCATAGGCTACACCGGATCGGCGGATTGCGGTGATGGATGGTACTGCCTTTACTACCTCCCCGGTACGTTCCATTTGCCTCTGTGGTAGCAAATGCCTAGCTGAATGTGAGCGCAGAGAAATCGGTTTGCTTCCCATTTAGCGAACAACCGATTGGGGGCGGCGCCAAGATTGGCGGTTATGGACAATGCGGAGGTGTGCATCACACCACGCCCGCTGTTGAGCGACGGACCATTGACTTCTGTACAAAGGCATAGGCTGGGGCGGACCGACGACATGCCAGGATGGATGGTCCTGCCTTTACAACACCCCCCGTACGTTCCATTTGCCTCTGTGGTAGCAAGCCCTAGCTGAATGTGAGCGCAGAGAATTCGAGTTGCTTCCCAGATGAAGTAGCGGGGGGCGCCAACACCACGAGCGCTGTCCATGCCCGAAACTCGCCAGTTAATGGTTATGGAAAATGCGCAGGTGCGCATCACACCACGCCCGCCGTTGAGCGACGGACCATTGACTTCTGTACAAAGGCATAGGCTACACCGGATCGGCGGATTGCGGTGATGGATGGTACTGCCTTTACTACCTCCCCGGTACGTTCCATTTGCCTCTGTGGTAGCAATGCCTAGCTGAATGTGAGCGCAGAGAAATCGGTTTGCTTCCCAGATAGTGACATACCGTTTGGGGGCGCCAAGATTGGCGGTTATGGACAATGCGGAGGTGTGCATCACACCACGCCCGCCGTAGAGCGACGGACCATTGACTTCTGTACAAAGGCATAGGCTGGAACGGACCGACGACATGCCAGGATGGATGGTCCTGCCTTGTCTACACACCCCGTACGTTCCATTTGCCTCTGGTAGCAAGGCCTAGCTGAATGTGAGCGCAGAAAATTCGAGTTGCTTCCCAGATGATGAAGTAGCGGGGGGCGCCAACACCACGAGCGCTGTCCATGCCTAGTGAAGTACTACTGGGGGGTGGTCGGAAGTAGTAGGGCGGCAGCTATCATGGAGGCGGGGTGACGAGTCGGGGGCCCGTAGCCTACAAATAAGTTGTTAAGACGTATCACGACTGCTCTCTAGTTACTCTTCGTGTTGCGAAGAATGTGGCGTAACGGGAGGACCTGCTGCTGATTTGTGGTCGCCTGCAGTGACGACAGAAGCGTTAGTTCCCTGCTCATGCTTTCCCTCTGTTCGGCATGGGCATTGGTCGCAGACGCCGACAAAACAGTTTAGCAGATGAACTCATCTAAGCTTGCATATCCTTTTTATAAGTGCAGAAGCCCTTGCACCCGTGCTCAAGTCTGCCTGCGGGCCACACTGATATTACTGTACTTCTAACGGGACACGTCCATGGACTCGGATCTCGTACAACATCATGCAATTCCTCGTAGGTATAAAGTGACAAAGGTGGACTGAGCAGACTAAGTACTCGACTGGTACCGCCAGTCGGAAACACAGAAGGTTCACGCGTCGGCGCTCAGAGTCAGACATATGATCCTGAGCCTGCGAAGGTTTGAATCTGTCTACTCTGCCTCTGGGAGACTACGCTCAGACGCCTCGCAGCGGCGACAGTGAAGCAAAGCAGAGCAGAGCCGCCAGCAAATGTACCCAAAGTACATCCACTTTTCATCTCCGAATCAGCATCCCCTCAAACCTCAGACCTCAATAAACGCATTGTCCGCCACCGGCTTCGCGTGTTCTGTATCCAGTCTGGAACGTAATATAGTTTAGTCTCGTACCAGAAGTTTTGATAGACACGAGTTGTCCACTCCAGCGCATTACAAGTACCTAATCTTAATCGTCGCGAGTCAAAAGTACAGTTCTGTCAGCATGCTCATGCTGTGTTTCACAAGCTGGCCAAACTCCTTTTTGTATCGACGATTCCTGCCGAGCGAAAGTTCGAAGGCGAGCGACTTCAGCAGCGACTTGTAGGCGGTGGGCTTACGCGACAAGACCGTGTGGAATGCCTTCGACCCCAACCTGCAGGGCGCGCATCGGAAAGTGCGCACGACGAAGGGGCAATTTAGGGGACAAACCAGAGGACGGCTGGCTTCATAACGTTGCACTGCGTCTGATGAGTCGTGGCCAGTTTGTTCGAGGACTTACTGCGCAGAATGGCATAGGTGTAGCGGATGACTTGCTGGATCGTCTCTACGGCACAGCCCTCGTCGACAAATCTCGGGAGGAGAGGTACAATACACACTGTGTATGAACGCGTTGTGCTTGGCAATGTTCAATCCCCAGCTCTTGAGATAGTAGTGCATCCGCATCGCGACCAAGAGGAAGTTCTGGTATAGATTGCGGTAGACGCCCAGCGTAGAGTTCAGGTCGGTGTCGCAGAACATGATGTGGCTCTTCGCTCTGCCGAGTCTGGCGTGATGATTGGGATGAGCAAGGGCGTTTGGAGCGGGCGCGCAGGACACGTACTGAAGCATTTTGTGCAGGAACACGATTCCGGCTCGACGTCCGCGGTCAACAGTTAGGGAGTCAACGATAACTGGAGTTGATGATCAACAGAAGATGCAACGCGGACATAACAGAAACTTGCAATTCTCGTTGTATCGGGTGTAGTCTGTCGACACAGACAGATCCGTCATGTTGATGAACAACGCACACCACGGAAAGCCTGAGATACGCAGAAGTGAGTCATTTGGACGAAGAACGCTGCTGTGTCCCCGACCTTTCTGATCGGGAGCGGTCACCCTCATGATGTTGGCATCGTAGTCAAAGTTTGTCATCGTTTTGTCTGGCGCGATGAAGCACCCGTACTCCGGATGTCCTGCGACAGGAGGTATGAGGACACTGAGAATGCGCAAATGATGTGTTGGAGTAGAACCTATCATCATAACGTCCAGGAACTTCTTCGCCTTGGATTTGTCGGTCGTTATGAAGAGATAGTCGTCAATCAGCCTAAGGAGAACCTTCAGAAGGACATTAAGATAGGATATCCATGTTGAAAGGGGCGGAGAGTCGTACACTTTGCGGATCTTGAGAAAATTTCAGATGGTTGCGTTCAAGATCGGCATAGAAGATCGAGCACAGGAGTGATGATAGAACAGAGCCTTGAGGGATACCGACGGCCTGACGGTAGTAGTCTTCACCGATCTGGCGTTACTTTTCATGAAAGCGTTCGACACAGAGGCAACGGAAACATACCTTGACTATGTTTTCGGAGATGTGCTCTTCCAGAAGCTCCAAGACATCTTCGCGGGTCGAGTAGGGATACTTCACCTGCAAAGCAAGGCGTGAGCTGCATACAACGCGACATCCATGTGGAAGATCTGACTTGGTCCACGAATATAGCGTGTCTGAGCATTCCCGCCAACTCGGTCGCATAGCGCAGAAAATGAGGATGCTCATCTGTGAAGATGCAAATAAGATCACCATTCCTGACTCGGACGACGCATCTGACCACCGGGAAGAGCCTTCTTCACGAATTTTCGCTTGATCTTGCCCGCAGTCTGTGTGACTTGGCCAAAGCGAGGTAAGACATATGAGTCCTGCAATTATAAGATACACCTCCGTCTCCGCCTCGTACAGCATGAACACTCGAGGCGCACCTCAGTCAGGATGTGCTTCAGAATTCCAAGAAGCTTCGACTGTTCGATGGTGTCAAAGCACGCCTGGACGTCGACCTTGACAAAGTAAAGTTTTGGTCTCGTTGAAAATCAGCAGAAACCTGCGATGGATACATCGGAGGGACATACAGAGATCCAGAAGGGGCGACAGCGTGTAGGCGAGTCTTATATGCCTTCAACTGTGAGTATATCTCGTTGTGTCCGAAAACCGAAGATCCAACTAGCTCTGGTCTGGAGTTCTTGGATGATACATCGTCAATGACAATCATTTCGGGCGAAGACTGCCACTTACCTTTTCGTATGTGAGGATCTGGAATGTGGCCTGGAGAATGTCATTGATCGATTGCCCGTAGCGAGCGAACTGGACCGAGTTCAGACATGTGTGTTTAGCAAGCACAGAGACTGCGCGCACCTTCAAGTCCACTTTCTTTCGCCTCAAGTTCACGATAGGACGCACTCCGGTGTCCTTCGGCAGGAGACGTACAAACGAAAAACCCAGTTTGCGCTGGCGAAGAATTTCCTCGGCTTCGTCCTTGTCCCAGATGAGCTCGTGTTCTATACAGGAAAAGATACACACCTTCTCGAGCTTGTAAAAGGTCTCCGTGGTTAGCCGCTCGATAAGAGGGGCGCACAGGATGTTCCAGTCATCCTGGCGGAAATATAGGATACGATTCTTGAAAGCCGACGACTCTGTCACGTAGAACGTGGTCTGGGGACGATTAAATTTCTCAGAGAAAAGAGACAATCCAATCCAGGGAACCATGCTCACCCGTAGTAGTGGTGCAAGGAATGAATCGAAGTACCACAGGATGAACTCTTCCCAGAGCTCACGGCGCTTCAATGTGTCAGAGACTGCGACATGTACGGACGAGCCACTGGGGCACAACCAGCGGCATGACGTTGTCTTGAGACCCTGCAATATGGAATGAAGCGAGATTGACTCGTGTCTTCGGCATGACACGTAGTCCCTGACAACTTTGGGAAGGCGTCACCCACTTCCCTATGGTCAAAATCGCGAGAACAGACCTTCCATCACTGACTTGAAATTCTCCTTAGAGCCCCAAAGAGCTTGAGGGATGACGGCCTTGGTAGCTAGCACTGCGAAGCGAAAGACCTTTCTTAGTGTCAGCTAGACGAATGAAGGCGAAGGCGCGCCACTCGCCTCGAAATTACTGCAGGCAAATTCCGCAAAGCGCGGCTTGCTCTTTGCCTTCGCAGAGAGCTGTGTCAAGCCGAGAGGTGGGTTCCCAGACACGACACTTGTGTTCAGAGATGGCTGTGATCGCAAAATGATAGATTGCTCCGACATAAGCTCCTGTAAGGCAGTCAGAGAGCACGCGCTATATGGAAAGAACATATCCTACGAGGATGACAGAGGAGTCGAGCGGTTGGGATTGCTGGGCACTCAAGAGCTACATAATTTCCGTCAACAGAGTCGAAATAATATGTAAGGCGCACGCACCTTGGAAGGGCAAGCCATGTCTCTGAGGGCTCTATAAGCGCATCTACCATGTCTCCAAATGACCTTCTCCAACAGATCCAGCGCAGGCTTGACCCTCTTTGGTGTCGAACACCTGCCCTTGGCCTGGGAATGTAGTCAGACCGACTCCCATCGACCCTGAGGAATCGAAGGGTCCACCTTGATTTCCTCCTCGCGATTCGAGTAGTCCGGCAGATGACGTAGATTTGTCGAAGCCGCAAAAGGATGCGATAAGCCGTACTGCCGCGCAAAGACGTACTTTGCTAGGTGGCGGGCATCGTCTATCTGCTTCCGAGGGTCGGGTTCTTGCCGCTGCTTGTTGCTACGGTGAAAGGATGACCGCAGGGAATTGAGGACATCTGTAATGTGGCATATTATGTCGCGTGTAGATGGGAAGAGCATCGAGGAACCCACGATGGGGAGGCAGTCCGGCGACGATGATCTCTGTATGCGGAATATATGCGGGTCGAGCGTAGCATATGCGCGAGCGATCAAAGATGATATCTGCAGGCGTGTGGTCTGGCAAAGAGTCGCCCGCCGTCCTGCCGCTTGTACGAGCGCGCTTCTTTGACTTGCCGACGGCATCCTCCTCCCTGTCGGCCTTCCTCTTCAGTTTCGACTCTGAATGTAAAGCAGCCAGCCCAACTCTCAGCGGTATCATGGAAGGCTTCAGTTCGACTACCGGGCGACCCGTGAGTTGACAGAGACATTCGTTCGGCAGCGATACGAAGATGCTGGTTTCTGTCAGCAGGTGGACCATCGTGCCTTCGCCGATCCTGCAGCGGCATCAGTAGTTGCAAAGCCCGTAGATGAGGGCACGAGGGTATACCTCTTCAGTAAGCGCTCCCACTGCGAGCCTTGTAGAGCCGTGATGTTGGTGTTGACATGCTCATTCACGATGCCCTGACGCGTCACCCCGATCTTCTCATCTCTGCCAAAGGGCTGCCACAGGTGTCAGGATGAGATACTTGATGCGGAGGTACAGACTGACCAGACGATATCCGAGAGTGATGACATTGGGCACCTTCTTGCGTCCCTTCGAGAGCAGCCGCACCTGTGCACGGTCGATAACCTATGCAGCACAATCAGCGGCGCACCGTGAGAGCAGCAATGAACTCACGTCGCGCATGGGTACCATTGGCTCATCCGCCGTGAAACACGCTACACCCTTGCCGCCGTCCTCCGCTGTCACCGTGCAAGCCACGTACGACTTGTCGAGAAACTCCAGGTATGTAGTCGCGTCGCACTCGCGTCGAAAGATATCTTCTGCCCTGCTATCATCGCCTGCATTCAGTATGCTGCTCAGGTACGTTGACAGCGAAGTGACGCTGGGGTAGTAAGACTGGAGGACGGAGAGGGATATGTTCGTTTGTGGCATCTTGGCACTTGCAGTCTCGCAGCGGTGTCTGCTTGAGGTGTGTAACAGAGGTTTTGACGCAGAGAGCAGGGCACGGTCAGGATCACGGCGAAGGTATAACAGCGGCAAGGTAGTCACAGTGCAGTATTGAGACGGCTACTCCACTCGCTCTGGTCGGCATTGGGCAACAGAGTCACTGTGGTACGAACTTGAAACTCCAGAGCGCTTATGTAAAGACTCATCGACCACCCCGGCGCCCACCGACTGACTTGTCTATCTCTTCCACTTATCATCTTCCTCAGACTTTAGCAGCTCCTTAGTTTTGCTATGCTGCGCTGCTCGGTCTATCGGGTCCGCTCCGACCATCGGCTGTGTCACAATCTGCCTCCGAAGGGGTAGTATTCATCGAAGGTTGAATCACAGCGCAGATTTCCCGACTTCGTCAGGCCAAGAGCGAAGTTGATGTGATTTTGTCCTGCGACCGCAAATCAAAGAGCCCAAGAAAACTGGCCAGCTCTAGGACTCCTCCGAGCAGCGGCGCATGATGTCTCTGCCGTCATTGGGTTTTCCAAGGACGCATCCTAGAATATCTGCGCTCGGAACTCACGCCGAGAGCACGTTCTATATGCCACCGATGCGAACCAGAAGGTGCGTGGGGACTGGCCTGGCGCTGGTCGTGCGACCCGCTCTAGTATATCTTCCTCTAGCCCAGCCTTGTGTTTGCAATTGCTGCCAAGAACTCGTGCCTATGGTTCAGATATCCCTGCATTCTTCTGTTTGCGTGCACTCAGACGCTGTCGTGGAACTGCTATCCTCCCACGGCATAGTCATCGCCAGCTGCATCTCGACAGCACAAGCTCACACCATTTTCGCCAAGCTTCGCTCGTGCTGTCGTTAAAAATATCCTCACCTGCCATCTCTCACGAGGCATGTCGCCGTTGCGGTAGCATTTCTAGTCTTTCTCTCACCCAAGTTATCATTCCCGCCATAACAGTGTGTTTTGTAGGAGCGTCACGGTACCATCGCGAACGTTCCGCTCCACGCCAAGTTCGTCACGCAACATCATGGTTGCAAGGTGTACGCATACTGTGCCCATATGCTCCGTCCCGCTCACACCAAGTCGCCACCCTTGGGCACGCAGGCAATCGCGTGCGCGCGCCAAGCTCCGCGCTATGTCGTCGACAAGGCTCAGCTGCGCTCCCCGGAACGTATAAATATTGGACGTCGTATGATGAGGATCTCCATCCTACCAGGACCTCAGACAACAAAGACACAGACAACATGCGCTTCAACTCTTTTGTGCTTGCCTCTCTCTTCCTCTTCGCGATGCTCGCGGGACCCGCGCTCGCTCGCCACGGCGATGGTGATCGTGGCGGCGACCGCGATGGAGACCGTGACGGCGACCGCGACCGCGACGGTGATAGGGTGTGTACTCCGCTGTCTGCACTCACTGCACGGAACAAAATTGATCTGGTTGTTTTGGTAGCGTCGCTTCAACTGAGCAAACGTGCTCTCTAACGGTGTTTTGCGTCTAACGGCCATTGAATGGTACGTCAAATGTCTCTGAAACTCGCATTGCGCGCTGACACACCCCCGACACAGAACTGTACATGTAGGGTGTAGGGTCGTGTGTGTGCCTCCGTCATAGTCACAGCTCTCCTGTCCTCGTTCGTCGGCACTGGGTTGATGTGATAGGGAGGAGCAGAGCTCGTAGCATTTGTCCCTGAATGGAGCGTATTCTGCATTTTATCCGGGTTGTTCTCAACATGCTAGTCGGTGGGTGAGATATTCTCACCTGTGCTGAGAGAAGTATTGTCGTTGTCTGGGGCTGGCAATGGCTGTAACCACAAGCCCACAACGAGCCGCCGCGGCCGTCGCTTGGCCTGCTCGCGGCTCAATGGCTGGAAAGGCGCGCGCGCGCGAGATCCGATTTGCAGAGGCAAGGCCTGATACAGCGGGAGCAGCGGCGCGAGAAGCGCGACAGTCTGCGCATGTTGATCCTGTGCGCGTATTGCTCCTGCGCGAGCGCCGAGTGTAGACCCTGCGCGCGTGTAGTAGATCCTGCGCGCGTGTACATAGATCCTGCAGCATCTGTAAAGCGTGGTTCTGGTCGTGCACGTAAGGGCCGGCTTTAGAGATCTCAGAGGGAAGGGTTGATGGTGCAGCGACCCCTCCTCGATCGGAAGGTCCTTCCATATCACCACGAGCAAAAATTGTTCCTGATTTTAGAGATCAACGCCGCGCGGTTCCACTCCGATGGCCTGGCATCTGCATTGCCCGTGAATCGAACACGGGGCGGGTCGAATCCAACCACTTGAATCTATGGCAACGACCCAGGTTACCACTACCCCAGCAATGCGATGACTCAAGGCAGATTTGAACATCCATAATGATCTGGACGGGGGCAGGAATGGCTAGACGCCAGGACCAGGTCGTGTCGCTGATGTGAGGTCATCCTACTTGCTGTTTGAACTAGTAGAAGTCGGTTGATGATACTAGAAGACAGTGGCTCGTAGCACTAGCAACGTTGCCGGCAACGACCACAAGTGGACGCCACAAAGATATCAGCGGCTACTCAATTGTACTCGTGTCCGCACACTTCACCGCGCCCGCCCTGCCCCAGCCGTCATGCCTTTGAGAATCGGGTACGGTGAGTAAAGAGCGCCTCTTGCGACCTAGTCGTCGATGCAAATCACTCGGTGTGCAGTTCGCGAGCACTTCTCCTCGCCGCTCCTCCAATATGCGGAAGCAGACCAAGGCCGCACGTTCACGCTCGTCGAGTGCCCCAGTACGCGCCGCCATCCCAGGTCTGTCGCCGAGCTGAACACATCCTGCGATATACAGGCGGCACCGGACAGCTCATCGCGCGCCTCACAAATGATGAGATCGACGTCGCCATGTACGGCCTCCGCGCTGTCCCTCGGTCGCGTCTGCTAGATCTCTGACCTCCACGCAGCGCGCTGACGGACCCCCTCATCTCCGGCATCGCCAACGGCTCCACCGCGTACAAGCTCGTCGGCAGCTTCGTCAACACGCCGCTGAACTGGCAAGTTGGCGCGCCGATCACCTCAGCCTCCGGATCCATCTGACGTCCCGCTGCGCAGGGCAGTCACGACCGGCGTGAACTCCAAGTACCAGTCCATTGCCGATCTTGAGGGTTCGACTATCGGCATCTCGCGGCCTGGGAGCGGGAGCCAGACGATGGCGTACGTGATGGCGCTGCAGCAGGGGTGGGCGACAGAGAAACTCCAGTTCAAAGGTCCGTCGGCCGTAAAGCACGGCCTCTTGCATTAGAATCCTCATGAGCCATTGTTTGATCTAGTGAACAACGACATTCGGGGGCTTCTCGACTCGGTGAACGACGGCTCCACGAGCGCGTTCATGTGGGAGTGGTTTACGACAAAGCCTTTTGTTGACGCCGGCGAGGGCCGCTTCGTACGTCCGGCACTTTTCCCTTCCCGTGAATTCTGTCTAAAACGAAACTCAACTGCACCTGTACGATGATGTTGATAGATCGGCTCCGTGCCCACGCCCTGGCCCTCATGGCTGATCGCCGCGCACCCATCGCCTGACCGCGCCCCGCCAGACGCGCTCCGCGTCTTCCTGCACGACCTCTCGTCCTACGTCACAGCCTTCGATTCGCAAGAGAAGCGCGAAAGCGCCAATGTTGACTTCATCAAAAGCAAGTTTGGATACCCGGAGGAGGACATCAAGGTGCGTTACGGCCCGGCGCGACTGAACTCATCACGTTCACTGAAACGGCGCCGTCATTGTCAAGGCGTGGCTGAAGACCGTCAGCTACCCGAACGATTGCGCTGCTATTCCGACGAAAGTGATCTCGGAGACACTGGAGTACGTTCACCGTGCAGACAGCACGCCTGCGGCTGTAACTGATCCAATCCCGACAGCGTTCTTGAGAAGGCTGGCGTCGTCAAGGGCAAATTCGAAGTATCCTACTTCGTAGACACCGATGTTGTCAAGCTCACCTAAAGCGGGGGATGAAGTCAACGACTTGTATGAAAATTGGACGCAGCTAGGCTATCTCTATATATTGCGAGTTCCATGATTTGTATGTGTGTACATTGCAACAAGAGCTCGTGGGGGAATGGATTGCTGGCACTGGGCGTGGAAACAAAAGCGAGGGAGAGTGTTCGCCCGTACCTTGCGAAAGTAATGAGTAAGTACATAAAGGTCTGTTGTCGGATATATGATGAGTTGGATGTGATATGCTTGGTAACCATTGATGCGCTCGCACGAAATGAAAAGTGTTCGGAGTAGTATAGTATACGTGACGATAAAATAGAAGCATGTAAATGTTCGTGAGGATCGTCAGGCACTCACTAGATGTGCTGTTAATGTATGAAAGACTGAGGAATATCATGGAGATGTCGCGAAAGGTCTATGTCAGTGGTATAGTCACGGCCAACTGACGGGATGGGTGGGCAGCAATGGAGCAGTCGGAAGAGATGCGCTGGGAATGGATAGCCTACAACAAAGCGATGGATGTTAGCAAAACGGATGACGGCAGTTACGCATGCGATAAATCACCTCAGCCAGATTCGCGACGCGCTGCACTTGTCTATCACGAGCTCCCACTCGCGTATGTCGCCAGCGTCCCCGCGCAGCGCGTCTAACAGCTCCTGCCGGCCCTCCTTAGTGCCGGCGCCCTCCAGCACCCACTCGCCGTGCCAGCCCTCGCCGAGGCCGGGGCGCCGCCGCGGGTGCACATGCGCTAGCCACATGTACTTGCGCGTGTGCGCGACGCCGTTCGGCGAGTGCGGGCTGCGCACCTGCGTCGGGAGAAGCGCCAGCGCGAGCTGCGGGTCGGCGCGTGGGAGCGCCATGCTGAGCTTCGAGTTCACGGAGCGCGGGGTGATGTGCGCGTAGTAGAGCGGCGAAGGGAGCAAATGCGGCTCGGCGAGGGGCAATGTCCGGTGCGGCGCGTACGGGACGAGCTGCATGCCGTCGAACAGCAGCCAGATGCCCGTGCCTGCAGGGTGATCGGATGACAGGTCGCTGCTCGAGCTCGGGACGTCCTCCGGTGGGAGAAAGCCAAGATTGCACACGATGTCACCGGTCGAGAGGTGCTCCCAAAGGCCCGCGCCCTCTAGCTGCGTCTCACAGTGGGCAATTTGATCCTGATTGAGCTCGGTGCACGGGGAAAAAACGCGGAGGACGGGCGCCCGCAGCCGCGATGTTGCCATCAAAATGTCATGGGGCGATGAAGGTGTGGGAGGCGTGTATGTATTTTGGGGGATAGGAGACGACGGGGAGGGGCTGCTATTCTCCAGTGAGGAGTCGCTGGACTGAGTCGCGGAGGCAAAACGGCGCTGTGGACGGCGCAGCAGCGTGTCCTCGCCCTCCGACGCCGACCCGTTGCGGCGCCGACCCCGCCAGCTCTCGACATAGTGAGTGACTGCGCCCTTTGAGGGCGGGGGCGGGAGCGGCTTGCGACCGCCGAAGATGCTGAGCCGGCGCACGGTAGCGCTGTCTTCGGAGCGGCGCGGCCGGGCACCGGCACCAGGCACGACGGCAGAAGCGGAGAGGAACCGGCCATGCTTCTTCGTGGCCGGGGCTTCTGGCGTTCTCGGAGCGGCATCGGCGCCAAAATAGGAAAGCGGGGCAGGAAAGACGAGCTCGCGGGCGGGCGACAGGCCATTCGGCGAGCGCAGGCGCGCGTCGTCGGGCTCGTCGGACAACGGTCGTGACGAGCTGTGCGTGAGCGACTGCAGCAGCAGCACGACGCGCGAGTGCGCTTGCGACATCGCGACGAGCCGCTCGGTCTTCCTCTGCTGCTGGGGATCCGGATAAAGGGCAGCCAGCATGCAGAGCGCGTGCGCGGGGTATTGATGTAATGGAACTTGCTGCGAAGCCACTGCGGCGCGGACGTCAATTCCATGCTGGCATGTCGGCGCTGTAGACTCACTGAAGAGATCGAGGTCCAAGAAGCCCACTTGTACTTCTCTGAAAGCCTGCAAGTCGGCATGGCGAAGGCTGTGGCTGTATCCCGGGACGAATCGAGACAGGACGATGTCCTTGAGCTGCGGCTGGTGGAAGACGTTCATACACTCCTTGGACGCCTGTGCTAACGACCGGAAGTCCTCCCATGGCGCATAGAGCAGTAAGCGGTGAAGGACGGCCGAATTCTGAAGGACGTTGGTGACAGAGAGTCGGCGTATGGGTGTTGAGAATGTCCGCGGCCGAACACCGTCCTGGCTGGCATCTGCTCGTCCCTTCCCCTTGGCAAGAGCTGGGGCGAGCTTGGCGTGGAGGGCCGCAGGAGAGATGGACTTTGGGCGCGGTGCGGGGCTCGCGGGGGTTGTTGGGGAGCTCAGCGAGGACGCGGTGCGGTCTGAGCGGGTGAGGGAGGGGGAGCGCATGGCTGGAGAAACAACGCCAACCGACAAGGCGAGTAACAAGGACAAGGGGGAGTACTACGGGCAGGCGACGGCCATGGATATAGGAGGATCGGTGGGCGCTGAATTAATGTCATTTTTGCCTATTCCTCCACATCGGCGTCATTTCGCAATATGGCGACGCCAACGCTGCGGCACCGACGGCAATCCAAGTGCCCCTTCCGTGGCTCTCTCTTCCTCTCCCTCCTCCCAACTACTCTCCTTCGCCACCGTCTATGTGTCTATTGCTGCTCTCAGCGCTGCGCCTGTCGACCGCTCCCATGCATCCTGTCTCGCCCAGTCGTTTTGCCTCCGGCGACTCGCCCATCGGGTCAGGGCGGCAACGTGCACCGCGTCTGTTGTATGACACCTCCCGCAACTGGTCCAGCATGTATTCGTCCTATTGATTGGTGTACTGCCCACGTTGTGCGCGCCCTGCAGCCTTCACCGCCGCAAGTCTGGCTGTCGCTTGCATGGACCTCGTGCCCGAGAAACCGACGCTCACGCCCACCGATCATGGACGCTTGCGTGCCTCGGCACCGCCTGCTGCGCATAACCGGCTGTGCCCTGCCGACCAGGCGCGCTTGTAGGTGCAGTCTCTGCTCTCCATCTGTACAACCCGGCGGCCGTTCGGCAGACAACAGCGTAGGCGGCTTACCTTATGAAACTAGAGCCACCACAGATCGCAAAGTAGAACGACAATCTCCTCACTATCACCTCTAGGTTCCTCCGCATCCGGGCACGCTGACACCGGAATGCGGGAATGGCTAGAGCAGCGCGCAGGTGACTTTGAATGGCCCCGCCTTCATTTGATAGGGGATCGTAGTAAGCCAATCACCCTGCGTAGTACCGGACTAACTGAGGACTCCATGATGACAGCGCGCTGACGCTCTCAATGTGCAACGCCGCTGGTATACTTGCTCGACTATCGAATATGCGCATGGTGCAACTTCCGCTCCTCCGCGAAACCATGCTTTCTCGTTGCTTCAGCGTGGCCCATCGATGATCGACATTGCGCCCTCGAGTCGCGCGGGTTGACATCTCCGCAAATCTTATGTCGTACACAAGCGCCTTCGCTGTAGGGTCCTGGCGCCGGCTAAATGTCAGGCTGACGTCAGATCACTACTACAGTAAGTACGTCCAGGCGACATAATGCACATGTGACCTCGCTGCTAAGTCCTGTGGGCTGTGACGGAGGCGCACATTTATCTTGTCTTCACAAACTGACGACAGCCTCGTCGGAGGTATCTCCCTGTGAGCACCGTAATGGCGATTGCTCAAGTTCCTCGAGGCACCCCTGCCATCTGGGTGAGGCCACCATGATCCCCGTGGTTCATGCGTAGACTGATGCGCTCTTCTATCAATATGTGAACATGTGTGCGCTGCCATCAGATCTGTCTCAAGGTAAAGCTATATCTGAAGCCGTGTTTCCTCTGCTCATGCCTAAAAGGTGCGACCGCGCTGGCGAGTCGACCGCGTCAAGTCGAATGCGCAACTCATCTTTGGCATGTCAAGGTCAGCATGATATTGAGCGCCGTTCTTTTCTCCATGGCTAGCTTCGTGCTTGAGCTGGCAAGAATCGGTCAAAACCAGCAAGCTGCTCTATGACTCCACTCGAGTCAAGCCTCGGCTTGGGTGCTGAAATCTCGGACGTTCCTGGGGCATGTTCTTCGACGTGGCGAGTTCAACGATGGTTCTACCGAGCGCCCTGATTGCATCCATCACGTTTAGGGCGGCCGCTGCGATCTACGCGTTATTACTGTGAGCATATCCTGCTATTCTAAATGATCACATGGGTTGATTTCTGACTTCCTTTCTGCTGGGTGCAGCTGCGCATCCTGGCCATGCTCTGCTTGGCATCTTCTGCCTCTACTCTTGGCGTATCTGCGGCTCTGCGGTGCTCAGGCTCTCACACCTAACTATACTACGCATTTCTAGAGACATTACGGTCGCCGGTCGCAGCTTTATGTTGTCAACGTCGTGGGTCATTCCTTGTAGCAGCCGACGATGCCTACAGTTTCGCTTTGCTTCCTCTTGTCCACGGCACTGGAAGCAATGCCAGTTGTCTTAGCTCTCCCCTTGGACACCCTACCTCGTTCTCGATGACGCCCACCACCACTGCCTACGCCGCCGCTCCTACCCAAACGGAGTGGTGACAATGCGCAGGTCATTGTGCCCACTTTCGATCTACAGTAAACTAATAAACAACGTCCATAGGCATAACTAGGCTGACTGAGCTGGCAAGGCCAGTCCGAAACCACGGTTATTTGTTTCCGCATAGACGGCTCTCCGCTGTCCTAGCTCAAACCTTGGCTCGTACTTGCTTAAATCTCGGACGTCTCCTGTCATTGCAGATGGCACGGGTCCAAATATCATAGTCGGCACGAGCGTTTGACACGCTTCTAACGAGCCCACGACGGCTACGATCATCTACAAGTCGGCGGCTGCCATCTTTCCAGTTATTACTGTAGGATTCTTCTACGCTGCCTACGGGCCGATTCATTCTGCATGTCTGATGGGCATCCTGGACGTGGTCATCTGGTACCCGGCGCCTCTTGTCTCTTCCTTTGGCATATTTCCGACCCTGAGGTGCTCAGGATTCGGTACTCAGCGGTGCAACAACTCAGCTCTCGGCCCTCAAGGTCGCAGCCATACCTCGGATTCGCCGCGGTGAATGCGTTCGCTTTTATCCCGGATGGGGACATTTCATCTCACGTTGGCAAGTCGTTGACAATGCCACCAAAAGAATGGCCGACGTATAAAGTGTTCGCAAGCTGTGGGGTAACTTTGGTTGTAGGAGACAATTCCTATGGCTTCCCTTCGTAGAATCGCCTGCTTCTTGTCTCTGGCGGCGGCGATGCCGGCTGTCTTAGGGGCTGCCCTCGACTCCACCGACTCGTCCTCGGCGACGGCCACCACAACGAGCTCCGTCCCCGTCGCCACGGTGTCACCGTATGGACAATGCGGAGGTGCGCATCACACATCACACGGTGCCCGCCGTCGAGCGACATACCATTGACTTCTGTACATAGGCCTAAGCTTCACCGGAGCGACGAAATGCGCGGATGGATATTACTGCCAATACGAGAGTGCCTGTAATTTGTATTTGCCTCTCTGGAGGAAAAGGCTAGCTGACTTTGAGCGCAGGGTATCAGAATTGCTTCCCGAACCCCACCACGACCGCTCCAGCGACCGCTACGGCGACCGCTCTTGGAGTCTGCGGTGGTACGCTTAGTTTCTGTATGTGCCGTGGAGGGACCAAACTGATGAGCTGTATCCAGGCGCAGGCTGGACCGGACCTACGGCATGCCCGGACGGCGGGTATGTGTGCACTGTCGTGAGCCCCTGTACGTCGCGACTGCTGTGACTAGCTGTCTCGGTACGCTGATGAAGATTGTGTTGGATAGGGACGTCGGATTGTCTTATTCCTGGCGACTGGTATTAGCCTCTCATCTCGGTTCAAGGTGCACGACAAAGTTATCGGTAGATAGTGGTCGGTTTTGTGGTGAATATTGAGACCAAATTATATGCTTGCATCCATTATTATTCTGTAGATTGATATTCCAAATTGATAGTGACAAACGTCACGTGACGATAAGGACGGTACTCAGCAGGGCTGACGACTTATTGAAGTGAACATCTTTCTTCTTTCTTAATCCATCACCTTCCTTCGATGCTCCAGAGTCCACTCTACTGAAGTATCAACTCTTCCATGCTTTGGCAAAATCTGATCGAGCCTATTTTTCATGGGCTTAGAATTTTCTCTGCCAGCAGGTACTCAGGCTATCATCAATCATCTCACAGTGCCCGCTGAGGGTGCGACAGTGGGCATATCAACCGTAGCGTTATTTTGTCTTGAGCTCCGTGATCGGAGGCGGACTGAGCTGACAAGTCAGGCAAGACACATCAAAACAAGTTGCGAGCCGCTGGCACTGCGCTTCATAACACAATCTTTTCCCCGCGCTGATGACCCGGTTGCAGCAGGCGGCCATGGTGATAAACAGGTTCTTGTGCTTAAATGTCGGACGTTACAGGCCCTGCGAAGGGCACGGGTCCCGTCTTCGCAAAGCTTATCGTCGACGTGGCGAGTACGAAGACGCCCTACGGACCCACGATTGCTCCATCACCTACAAGGCGGCCGTTTCAATCTTCTCGGTCATCATCACGAGCTTCTTTTACGGTGATTCTGGGCTGATTTATTCTGCAAGTCCTGGTGAGTGCAGCTGGGCACCCTGGTCATCTGCTGCACGGCGCCTTCCCATGGCAAATCTGCGGCCGCAAGGTGCTCATGATTGTGTATCAAATTGTGTAACGGCCCTCAAGGTCACACCTCGGCGTCGCAGCGGTGAATGCGTTCGCTCAGACTTCGGATGGGGATACTGTCCATGTTACGGTGGTGGGCCTCGACAATGCCTTCAAGAGTATGGCGGACGTATAAATTGTCGCGGGCTTGTAGGGTAACTTTGCTTGTACCAGGCGACAATTACTATGGCTTCGCTTCGTAGAATCGCTCGCTTGTTGTCTTTGGCGGCGGCGGCAATGCCCACTGTCTTGGCTGCCGTCCTTGACTCCACCGACTCGTCTTCGACGACACCCACCACCACCAGCTCCGCCCCAATTGATACGCCATCATTGTGGCCTCGACAAACTTCCTGGCTTCCACAATGCGGAGGTTCACATCATACCACATGACCGCCGACTGAGGGACCATTGAACTTCTGGTCATAGGCATAGGTTACACCTTATCCACGAAATGTCCGGATGGATACTACTGCGCATACTTTAACCCCTGTACGTTTCATTCGCCTCTATAGTGGAAAATACTAGCCCACCATGAGCCCAGGGTATTCGGGATGTACTCCAAACCCCACCACGACTGCTCCGTCTACTGCTACTCAAACCGCCCTTGGACAGTGTGGAGGTACGCGTCATACTACGTTCGCCCTCTATCACCGATCAATTGACGAGTGATGTATGCAGGCACAGATCCAGACTGGACCGGACCTATGGCATGTCCAGACGGGTATGTATGCACATACCAAAGCCCTTGTACGTCGCGACTGCTTCGTCGGTGGTGAAGCTGAGCTGTCCGCTGACGTTTATTCGTTGAATTTAGACACATCAGATTGCCTTCCCTCTGACGCTGGCGACATCTGACTGACTGACTGTACTGGTGAGGTAGTAATTGCAGTCTCGTAGTGGACGCAGGTAAGGAGTGTTACATTTTGTCGGTAAAGGCTGGTCATTGATACTTTCAGTATTTCCAAGGTGTTTCTCGTTAGATACGTACAGTTCTTTCACACCCACTGCGTTTCTTGGTCGCTGTGCTTCTCGACCAGAACTCCTCATTACTAGTTCCTCCACCTCTCTTCTTGTTCTCAGCTGAGAGTCACCGACGAGGCTGATTTCTTCAAGTGTGAGTGGCCCTGGATCTTGCGCTTTAATCTCGGACGTGGAGGACCCGTCGCCACAAAGGTCGTGGTGAAGATGAATTCGCTTTTCCCAAGCTCACGAACCTCTGTCGTCTACCAACGCCTCTGCGATCTTCTCTGTCATTTGTATGTACGCCTTTTGTGACTAAAAGCGATCACATGAACTGATTTATCCTGTAGGTGATTGCGGCTGGGCATCTTGGTCGCACTCTGCTCTGCGTCTGCTGCTTCTTCTCTTGGCATCTCAGCAGCTCTTACAGCTCCGAATCTCTTATTCAACTGTTCAAGGGCCATCAAGGTCGTAGATATACCTCGGAATGCCCGCGGTGAATGCGTCCGCTTGTATCTCGGATGGGGTCATTATATCCAGATTACGTGACCAAGCGACTCATAGCTTGTCGCGGGCTAGGGTAGCCCTTGTCACAGCTGATGATTGCCATGGCTTCCCTTGGCAGACTCGTCTGGCTCTTGTCTCTAACAGTGGCGGCATTGCCGGCCGTCTCAGTGCCGCCCTCGACTCCACAGACTCGTCCTCGACGAAACCCACTACCACCAGCTCCGCTTCCGTTGCAACAACGTCGGCGTGGGCAAAATGCGGAGGTGCGCATCTCACCCGCAGGCGATATCCGCAGCACCAAGCGGCACCGCCCGCCGTCGATCGAGGACCAACTACTGTATTCATCGTTAAATATAGGCCAAGACTTTATTGTACCGACGAAATGCACGGATGGATGGTACTGCCAATACATCAGCATCTGTACGTTCAATCCATTTGCCTGGCAATGCCTAGCTGAATGCGATCCTAGTTTACTCGCAGTGCCTCCAAGACCCAACCACGACCGCTCCGCCCACCGCTACGGCGACTGCTTTTGGAGTCTGCGGTGGTACGTCAAGTTGCTGTATATGTCGTGAAGCAACCAAACTGGTGAGCTGTATTCAGGCGCAGACTGGACCGGACCTACGGCATGCCCGAGCGGGTATGCGTGCACTTTCCAAAGCCAATGTACGTTGCGAATGATTCTCCGGTGATGAGGTCTTGAGGCTTAGCTGGTCGCTGACACGGATTCGTTAAATAGGGACGTCGGATTGCATCCCTGTATAATAAATACTCGCCTCTGACGAAATTAAGGTGCACAACAACGTCACTTTAATACGGCGTCATTTTTGGGATACAGTAGCATGGTGGAAGCGTTGATAACGAGACGAATAATCACTACAGCCATAATTATGTAGATCACCCTGGGTCTCTGAGTCTCACCACCAGTCATTGAGTCGGGCACATTGAGTCCTACTTCTGGGTCTCGGCTTCTTCCGCGCAAGCCTGCTGTCTCGAGCTCGCACTCCATAGACTGCCGTTCTCATGACGTGTTCGTACGACACATATACTTGTTTCGAAACTTAATCTTAGGCTCTACGTGTCCCCGCATTCCGCCTCCGTGTGGGCAAGGTCGCCGTACATAGCCAGGGCCCAGCTACTTAATGACCACGCCGCGTCACGTGTCCCATGTCCCTCTTGGATCTCCGACAACATGGAGCTCTTCTCCTTTTCTTCGCGATCGATGGCTAGCTTTGCGCCTTTACAGATTGACTGGGCTTTCACGAATCGATACAATTCTTAAAAGTGGGTACGTTGTGTGAGCATTGCGCTGGCAACTGACCCTGTGCAGATGGTCAGGGGTCACAGCACGGCCGCCGAACGCGGGGAGGGTTGCCATAGAATCACGCAGACCTTGTGGACATATGCTTCGGTTGTGGCGGCACGGGTCTGCCATCGCCCGGCCCACCGGCCTCAGAGCGGTCATCGTCGACGTGGCAGACATGCTTCTTCCGGCCACCGCTATAGTCTCGGTGCTATGACTCCGAGTCGCCGAGCGGAAAGCCATCTGCGCATCTATGACCAGAGCGTCTTTTGGGACCTTTGTCTGTGCCTACACACATTGGTCAGTCAGTGGTCTACTCTGTTCTAGTTCTACTCGCTAGCTGGTAATCCGATTCGGCATAGTACGCAGCGGCGAATTACTCATGATGTCGTATTCTGCCGACCCAAAGGGTAGCAGCTGTCGCCTATACTTCGGAATGCTCGCTTCAACCGGCCACCGATCGGGGGTCACACTGTCCTCTCCAGATTGACCTTACGGGCCGACCTCTACAGCGCAATGGCGACATATAAAGCCGTCAGGCTCTCGTCTAGCTTAGCTTAGAGTCGACGACGATGCCCTCACCTCGTAGGCTTGCCTGCCTCTTTTCTTTAGTCGCCGCGGCGATCCCGGCCGTCTTCGCCGTCTCCTCTCAAGCATACACCTGGAAGAACGTCAAGATCGGAGGCGGCGGCGGCTTTGTTCCTAACATAGTTTTCAACCCGTCACAGAAGGGCTTGGCCTATGCTCGGACCGACATTGGCGGTGCGTACAAACTGAATTCCGATGATACTTGGACGCCTTTGCTCGACTTTGCAAACGACACGACGTGGAACTACTGGGGTGTCGATGCGCTGGCGACAGATCCGGTGGACCCGACGCGGCTTTACTTGGTGCGTGATTACCCTGCGGAGAGATTGAGGTACTGAGTGTCGTACAGGCGACAGGGATGTACACCAACTCGTGGGATCCGAACAATGGCCAGATCCTGATATCCAAGGACCAAGGGAATACGTTCACCGCTTCTCCGCTGTCCTTCAAAGTCGGGGGAAATATGCCAGGAAGAGGAATTGGCGAAGTAAGTCATATCCCATCGCACTTCCGTTGACGCACACGTTTGAATGGAATTTGTAGCGCTTGGTTGTCGATCCGAACTTAAACAGCATCCTGTTCTTCGGCGCCCGAAGTGGACATGGTCTTTGGACGTCGAAAAACTCTGGGGTAACGTGGACGCAAGTCAGCGGCCTTCCAAACACAGGTCCGCCACCCTCGCTTTGCGCGACGTTGACTGCCTCTTACAGTTAGCATGATCTGTAGGAACGTATGTGCCAGACCCGACCGATACGTCCGGGTACAACAGCGACAAAATTGGCATCGCATGGGTCACCTTTGATCCGTCGTCAGGCTCATCAGGCTCAGCTACTCCGCGCATCTTCGTCGGCGTTGTTAGCAATGGAACTAGCAATATCTTCGTGACGACGAACGCTGGCTCTTCTTGTAGGCAGTTCAGTCGTCCACGGAATTGCGTTTGCTCATGTCGGCTTAAGGGTCTGCCGTCCCCGGCCAAAATACGACATACTTCCCTCACAAGGGCGTGTATTCGCCTGCGGAGAAGTCGCTGTACGTGTCGTACTCGGACGGCGCCGGCCCATACGACGGGACGTTGGGTGCCATCTTCAAATACAATATCTCTTCTTCTACTTGGAGCAACATCACACCGGTGTCGGGCGGTGATCTGTACTTCGGGTTCGGCGGCGTCGCCGTTGACCTCCAGAAGGCCGGTACAGTGATGGTAGCGGGTCAGTACAGCCATCGGGGGATACATCAGCGCTGTCTTCTAATATAAATGTAGCCCTCAACTCGTGGTGGCCAGACGGCCAAGTCTATCGCTCTACCAACGGAGGCACTACATGGAAGGCACTCTGGACGTGGGGATCGTATCCTACTATGTATAAAGGGTACACATACGACGACACTCTGGCACCTTGGCTGGGTGTCGGCTACACTGACGTGACACCCGGTGATAAACAAATTGGCTGGATGATGGAGGGTTTGTCGATCGACCCATTCGACTCTGACCACTGGTTGTACGGCACTGGTGCGACCATCCAGGGCGGGCACGATCTCACGAAATGGGACACGACGGGCAACATCACGCTGAAATCTCTGGCGGACGGGATTGAAGAGACCGCCGTTCTGGGACTGATCTCTCCCCCGACAGGGCCGTCGCTCATTTCCGCAGTGGGAGATATCGGCGGTGAGTTGCAGACTACCAAGTTTGGCTCTACTGCATCTAGCATCTGACGAGCTATGCTCTAGGCTTCGTTCACACCAACCTCGCGAAGGCGCCCGCCACTGAATTCACCAACCCAACGTGGGCCTCGACGGCCGACGTGGATTTCGCTGGAAACGCCCCGACCAACATCGTGCGCACAGGGACCGCAACCGACGGGTACGTAGCGAAGCGTCCGACGCCGCCACACTTTTAAACATACTCTCTGGTTTCAGTTCGAGCAAGCAGGTCGCCCTGTCAACCGACTCCGGAAACACCTGGTAGGTCCTGCCTCACCTTCCCATCTAGCCCGCTTAGACAATCCACTGCAGGGCCCCACACTACGGAGCCGCCGACGGCGTTGCGGGCTCCAAGGTAGCGCTGTCGGCAGATGGATCGACCGTGCTCTGGGGCACGAGCAGCCAAGGCGTGCAGGTGTCGTCGAACCAAGCGACATTCGCCGCCGTCTCCGGGCTCCCCGCAGGCGCTGCGATCGCGGCGGACCGGAAAAGCAGCACGGTGTTCTACGGCGCGTCGGGCGCGAAGTTCTACGTGTCGCAGGACAGCGGGAAGACGTTTACGGCGACGGCGGGGACGCTCGGCTCGTCGACGTCACCGGTGAAGATCGCGGTGCACCCGAACGTGACGGGCGACGTGTGGGTGTCGACGGACACGGGCCTCTTCCACTCGACGGACACGGGGAAGACGTTCACCGCCGTCTCGGGCATCACACAGGCGTGGGCGATTGCGCTCGGCGCGCCGGCCACGAGCGGCGGATACCCGTCAGTGTATGCCGCTGCAAAGCTCTCGGGCGCAGTGGGTTACTACAGGCTGGACAACGGCGGCACAACGTGGCTCCAGATCAACGACGCCACGCATGGCTTCGGGTCCGCGTCGTCGAACGTGCTCACCGCTGACCCGCGGATCTATGGAAGGTACACACGAGGATACCTATGAACTGTGCTTCCGCTGCTGACCGCCGGGCTGACAGGGTGTACATCGGCACGAATGGGCGCGGCATCTTCTACGGGGACACGTCGGGTACGACGACGACGACGACATCGTCGTCGTCCGCGACTTCCACATCTGTGTCCACAACATCCACATCTGTATCCACAACATCCACATCTGTGTCCACAACATCCAAGCCCGTGTCCACGACATCCTCCACGACCACATCAACTAGCTCCGCGCCCGCCGCCACCCAGTCCCAGTACGGCCAGTGCGGTGGTATGCACCCCACCTGTCATGCATCGAACGGCAGCTGACTACTTAACTCTTTCTGTGCGCAGGCCAAAGCTACAGTGGGCCCACGGCCTGCCCGACCGGATGGACATGCACATATTCCAACCCCTGTACGTCGCGCGCGCGCCTGTGGCGAACGAAGTCACACTGACGTAGAGCCCAGACTACTCGCAGTGCTTATCAGGATGATCGTTCCCCAGGGCGTAGTCGAGTGTCGCTGTCATTTTGGCTTTGAGTGTAAAACATGTGTTTTTTAAGTGTGCTAGCCTCATCGATAGTGTGTTGGTCGATTTGCGGATGGACGCTGAGGGTGTAGACGCCACGTCTCCGGCGGTCACACCTCCGAGCCTCGTGGAAGAGGTACGGTCGCCTTGGTGTTTACGTTGAGCGCGATCTACAGACCATGAATGTGATTGAATGTGATTGAGCAAGGTGACATCCATTGCGCTTGGGAGAATGAAGTCAGAGGACACCATAGTTAAGAACTTAGTTATATATTGCGGTACGCGGAGGAGGGTATTTGGCTGTGTTGTCCGCCGCGGCACACTCCGATCCGCAGGCGTGAGAACTCTGAGCCCTCCGTCGTTTGCGAACGCCCATTTGCCACACTTTACTGTCCATTTCGTCGTTGGCAGCGGCCCTGGGGCTCTCATCTTCTCACGAAACGCGTCGGTCACGCCCTCTCAACTGACAATCGAGCCGCGATCCTCAAAATGGCTGAAGAATACATGGAACCCGAACTCGATGAGGAGAGAGAGGCCCCTCAAGCCGTGCGTACTCTGCGACCTTTCTACGCCACGAGCATGTACTGATTCGCGGCGTATGCAGCCAAGAGGCCAAGTCATTGCAGAGAAGGACATCTTCGGGTCCGACTCAGACCTCTCAGATGCGCCCGAAGGTGCGCCTCCCAACTACTCCTTCCACACCCACTCTCACCGCATGCGCACACACAGAGGACGAGGAGCCGCCGAGCCAGCGCCGCTCGCCGCTCGCAGCGGGCGACGAGTCGTCCGACGACTCGGCGGACGAGTACCAGCAGTCGCGCGCCGCGCCGAAGAAGCGCAAGCGCGTGCGGATGCGCGAGGAGGACGTGGCGGCGGACGACGAGGGCGGGCGGCGGCGGCGGCGCAGCGCGGGGCAGCGCAAGACGACGTCGCGCAAGAAGAAGGCGGCGCCGACCGCGCAGGACCTCGCTGACCTGCCCGAGGGCCAAGGTGCGTCTGCGCGCGTGCTGACGCCGACGATGACGCTGACGGCGGTGCAGCGCGGAAGCTGAAGCTGGACATGGAGATCGACTCGATCCTCAAGTCGAAAAAGGCGTCGAGGCCGAAGAAGCGCAAGAAGGATGAGGACGTGCTGGACCAGGTCGCGGACATGCAGGTGTCGACGATGCGCGAGATGATGCTCGCCGCGGCGGACGACGACGACAAGGCGAATCGCGAGAAGATGCCCGCGACGGCGAAGCTGCGACTCTTGCCGCAGGTCATGGACGTCCTCCGCAAGTGCGCATTGTCTCCTTTCTCAGCGTTTCCAATTCTGAATCTTCGTGCCGTGCAGGGGTGCGCTTTGGCAATCCATCGTGGACAACAACCTCATGGAGGGCGTGCGGCGCTGGCTGGAGCCGCTCCCGGATCGGTCGCTGCCCGCGCTGAACATCCAGCGCGACTTCTTCGACATCCTGCCCTCACTCGACATCGACACGGCGGTGCTCAAAGAGTCGAAGCTGGGGCGCGTAATCCTGTTCTACACCAAGTGCAAGCGCGTGGTGGCGGACATCCAGCGCACGGCGAGCAACCTGGTGTCGACGTGGTCGCGGCCGATCATCAAGCGCTCCGCGTCGTACCGCGACCGCGCGATCCCGACGGCGGACGCGGGCGCGGACGAGCCGCACGGCGAGCGGCTGAACGTGATCCTCGCGCGCGCGAAGGAGGGGGAGCGCAATCGCACGCGCAAGAACGCGGTGATGATCCCGCAGCGCGAGCTCGGGACGTACACGGTCGCACCGCGGTCGAACGCGGGCGTGCTGAAGAGCAGCGTCAGCGTCGACATGGATACCGAGCGCAGGAAGCGCAATGCGGATCGTCTGCGGAGTCTGACGAGGAAGATTCAGTCCCAGGCGCGGGGCCAGTGAGGTGCACGGCTCTGTTGTTCGGCGCTGCAGTGTCCTCGTACATACTTGTTTCATATTCTGTGTATGTTATCGATATAATTGCGTATGGCCGCTTCGCTGCAGGGCCCGCTCCCTGGCTCTTTCTCCATGCATGCGGACACCCTTCAGACGATACATATAGCACAATCACAACACCGTTTATAGACAACTGGGGGGCGCAAGAACTTTGCAGGCCAGCGACGCGCTATCACGAGAAAATAATCATAAAAAGTAAGTACCAGATGTGAGTGAGTGCGGCGGAGCTTTCCAATTGACGCATCGGCGTCGAAGAACGCGTCGTGGAGGCGGCGCAATGGGTTATGAGTGCAACTCGGCCGAGGTTGTCCCGCGACGGACCCGACATAGGAGGCACAGCGCATTCCTCGGACAAGTGCTATGCCCTTCGTGCGACCGTACTCGCATTCGCGACACGGCAAGTACCTACATACAGCTACATACTTGTTTCATATTCTGTGTATGTTACGTATCCGCTTGCTGCTTTGGAGCGTGGGTCAAATGTTATCTCAAATTTGCGCGCGCGGAGGCATCTGGCCGAATGCTCCCGTGAGCGTACCGTGTTCCGGGCGAAGCGCCTGCCTCTATAATTAAGTGGCGCCCTTTGTTTTCAACACATGCGGCAGGATCGAGGACTAAATAGCCGGGTTTTCTAGAAAGCGTAATCGCTCTGAGAGCTCGAGCGCGACAAATGTGCTCTGCAGGGCAGGCCGGTAACTACAGCTCAATGCTAGCGACGGCCATCATGGATTTACGCAGGCAAAAGGTGATGGAGACACAGTGACTTGGGCGTTGCAAGAGACTGGCAGACGGGGTCCGTGGGGCGGCCGTCGTGGCCACCTGCTGACAGTGGATGTGTCACGGGGCCTGGGACTGACCGGCGGGTGCCTCCCTTGCATGCTTGTGGGGCAGTGACGGTGATGGACGGTGGCAATAACATAACATACGATGAAAAGGAAACGGGAACGTGTAAACTGAAAACGGATGTGACAGGAGGTGACAGGTCGGAAGGGCAATTATGCACGCGGGTATGGAGGCCTGGAGTGATCAGCTCGAAAAAGGCAATTATTGATGCCATCAGTAGCGGGACCCCGGCCACCGACAATGTGGCATTCACCTTCCCAATGTGGCAGGCATGCCCATATCCAGTCAACTAACACCCTTATCAAGTTGATATGCCAGGGTGGCATGCTCGATAACGCAGTTCTTGTCGGATAACTTAGCCACCTCGTGTTTGTGATAACTACTCAGTTTCTACCAGTTGTCAATACATGTACCACTGCGCCAAAACAAGGGCAAGGAGCTATATGCACTGGAAGAGCATGATAGATGTGGTGCAGCACAGCCTGCCGCGCGGAGTGAGGGAGTCGGACTGCGCGCGGGAGGTCGCGATGCTTCGCCCCAGTGTCGTCGTGCGCACATTTTCTTCTTTGTCTTGCCCCATGCGCTAATGTTGCTGGGTTACCATGCGCCTATTGTCAGTTCTCTCGACCGCATGTGCCCACGGGACACACAGGGCGGGGGGGTCGGACTGCACGCGGGAGGTCGCAATGCTCCGCCCCAGTGTCTTCGTGCGTACTTTTCCTTATTTGTCTGACCCCATCCGGTACGTTGGATGGCTCCCCGTCAGCCAATGGTCAGATCTGGTGATCTAAAGTGCCGGCGGGATGCTCGGAGTGGGCGGGTCGGACTGCACGCGGGAGGTCGCAATGCTCCGCCCCAGTGTCTTCGTGCGTACTTTTCCTTCTTTGTCTGGACGGACGCGGAGGATGGGAATTGGCAGGTGCCATTTGCCTGGTGGCTCGCACAGCACCGCACGCTTCGCTTCGCGTGTCTTATTTTTCCGGCGGCCCTACGCTAATTTCCTGTCTACTGCATCCATGTTCAATGGATTGTGCTAATTCCCTCTGCACCATGGCGCACTCGACCATATGGACGAGCCCACGGCACGGACCCGCAGTACTTGAGTGGTGCGCTCGTTGCGCTGCGTGTCGTTCTTTCCGGGTACCTACGCTGACTTTCTTGTTTTCACAGCACCGAACTAAGACATACTGGCCTTGTCTTTGGTTCTGAATGAGGCCTTAATTATCCATAACAAGCCCACCATACGGAATTGCAATACGGTGCGTGGCTCGCTCGGTGTACCGCGTGCTGTGCTTTCCGGGTACGTACGCTAACGTTCACTTTCCCTGCTCCGACTCTCAACAGATTGGCTTTGTCGTCTTCTACGGCGGGCGTCCTCTATTGCATGAGCAAATCCACCGTACATATTAGCAGTACGGTGCATGGTTCGCTTGGTGTGCCGCGTGTCGTGTTTTCCGGTCACCACTCCACCAATTTTTGACAGGTCGTTATAGTGTTTTGTTGAGCATGAAGACCGCAACCACATAATCAGAACTCTGCAGGGAGGTGCGTACGTGTACTCAGTTACCCCAGTGGAACCAGGGCTGCGACGCCACAGCGCTGCGCATCGGGGATGCAGAAACGACCAACGCTTGTCATATTTAAGAAAGACGCTATTTTACATCTGCATACGCTCTGCCGGTTTGCCCGCCGACCCTACGTCTCAGCTCAGTGTCGAATAACTCACCGAAAAGACGAGACGTGTGCTCACTTGGCCTAGTGGAACCAGGGCCGCGACGCCAGAGCACTGCGCATCGGGGACGCAGAATCGACCAACACTCGTCATATTCAAGAAAGATACCGTTTTACTTATGCATACGCTCTGCCCATCTGTCTGTTGACCCTACGCCCCAGCTCAGCGTCAAAGAACGCACCGAAAAGACGAGACGCACCGCCAATACTCGGAAGTCCGTCCGTCTATCTGCACGCTCCACGTCAGCCAGTCAGCACTGAAAGGTACTCATAAATTAAGAACGAGGCATAGAAGCAGCTGCAACGTACCTTGATGAACGACGAGTCCGGTCTCCGTCTTGTCTTCGACCAGCTCGGTGTCCATCCCTTCTTTGATCGGGCACACGTAGCGCGCATCACTGCGTAGCGAGTCAGCAAGCGCCCACCTGTTGGCTGGAGCACTTACAGGTCAGATACATACATGTACCAGCGCACGAGCACGAGTAGTAGGAGGTAGATAATTCGAATACGCATGATGGATGTGATGGAGGAAGGAGGAAGGAGCAGACGACAATCGGAGTTGCCAAAGTCGGACTCTATTTCCCACCCTCACTTTGCGCCGCCGCGTCGCATATTCCGGTACCTCTACACCTGGTGCGCTACTTTTCATTCTCTCAGACATTTCCAACCTTTTTTGAAAGCGATAATCCTCCAAGGAGCCACAAGCAGGCGCCGGCCGAACCAGACCCGGGGGGCTGCGCGATTCGGTGCAACAGTGCGCTTCCTGCACACCCTTTTTATCTTCCCATCGTACCCATAACCAATAGCTGTCCTTTCTAGCCATTTCCCCGGTGCTTTACCTCATCCGAAGTACTTCAAGCGAGGGCAGGTCAAATTTCGCTAGTGGTGCGCCCAGCCTCGCGCGGTTCGCTCGGTGCACCGCGTGTCATGTTTTCCGGGTGCGTACGGTCCAATACTGGGCGGATTGCCAGACCTGAGCTCCGAACCGCGTGGACAAACCCACCGCACGGAGTTGCAATGCGGTGCGTGGCTCGCTCGGTGCACCGCATGTCGTGTTTTCCGGGTTCGTACGCTAACGTTCCTTTTCCCTGCCGGAAACTTGACACATTGGCTTTGTCTCTAGAACAGAGTAGAGCACTCAATTGCATGGACAAACGGACCGCACTGAATCGCAATATGGTGCATGGCTCGCTCGGTGCACCGCATGTCGTGTTTTCCGGGTTCGTACGCTAACGTTCCTTTTCCCTGCCGGAAACTTGACACATTGGCTTTGTCTCTAGAACAGAGTAGAGCACTCAATTGCATGGACAAACGGACCGCACTGAATCGCAATATGGTGCATGGCTCGCTCGGTGCACCGCATGTCGTGATTTCCGGTTCGTATGCTAACGTTCTTTTTCCCAGCTTCAATTCTTGACATAATGGCTTTATCTCTCCAGAAGATTGGATCCCTCAATCGCATGGATAACCTCACCGCACGGAATTGCAATACGGTGCGTGGCTCGCTCGGTGCACCACATGTCGTGTGTTCCGGGTGTGTACGCTTACGTTCCTTTCCCTGCTCGAATACTTGATACATTGGCTTTGTCTCTATAACAGAGTGGAGCACTCAATTGCATGGACAAATGCACCTTACCGAATGGCAATATGGTGCGTGGCTCGCTCAGTGCACCGCATGTCGTGTTTTCCGGGTTCGTACGCTTACGTTCTTTTTCCCTCCTCCAATTCCTGACGCATTGGCTTTGTCCTTCCAGCAGAGTGGAGCATACCATTGCCTGGACAAGCTCACCGCACGGAATTGCAATATGGTCCGCGGCTCGCTCGGTGCACCGCATATCGTGATTTCCGGGTACGAACGCTGACGTTCTTTTCTCCTGCTCCAATTTTTCGCGGAGTGGCTTTGCCTATACGGCAAATTGGAGCACCAAACCTCATGCACATAGTCACCGCATTGAATTGCAATACGGTGCGTGGCTCGCTTGGTGCACCGCATGACGTGTTGTCCGGATTCATACGCTTACGTTCTTTTTCCCTGCTCCAATACTTGCCACATTGGCTTTGTCGTACCCCAATGTGTGCGTCCCCAACCAGATGAGCAGACCTACCGCACACAGTTGCAGTATGGTGCATGGTTCACTCGGTGTGCCGCGTGTCGTTATTTCCGGGTACCATACCGCTGACTTTATTTTCACTCCCCAAATTTCGACTGATCGTGCTCGGCTTCTTTCCACATGGTAGCTATACCTGCAAAAATCTATGCGTCACACGGAATCTCAATCTGGCGTGCGGTTCGCTCGGTGCACGGCCTGTCGTGCTTTCCGGGTACCCTAGGCTAATCTATTTTTCATCCCACCAATTGTTAATTGATTGTCATGATGCTCTTGCCCGTGTGGAGACATTGTCTGCGGTAGTAGGCCCACCGCACAAAATTGCAATACGCCGCGCGAGGCGCCCCCGACGAAGCTTCGAGACCGCCCGAATGGCGGCTCTCGCCCGGCATAGCAACTGTGGAATGTAATAATAAGCTACCCAGACTACATCCTTGAGAACACGCTACAAATCGGAAGACTATGGGGTCCCGGAAAAGCGCAGCTTCTCCCTCTCGAGCAACCATCGGCGATCAGCCTCGAGCTCGCCGTACTTTGACAGTCGATCTAGCTGGGCCTTCCACCCAGAATCCCCAACACCATCCAATTCTTCGCGTTCGGCCTCTGAGAGGGTGCCCGCCGGACGGAAGCCATGTCGGACCCACCTCAGCAGCCCGCCTGAGCAGTACTGCGTGAATGAGTACCTCCTCTCTCCGTCCTGTATGGGAAGATTTCCGTGACAAAGCCCCGCAGAGGATAGAAGTATGGTGGCGCCGGCGGGAAACTCGACCTTTAACTTGAGGTCCCAGAAGAGCATATGGCCTCCGCGTTTGTGATCAAAATTGCCAAACGCAGTCACCGCACATGCCAGTCCGGGATAGTTCCGAGTGTCCTTGTGCGGAACGCAGGTCGTATTTGGCCCGAGGTTTGCGGTGGCGGCGGGGTATGCACTGCAGCGGAAGTTCGGCTCGATCTCCGGATACCGCTGGTATAACTCCGCAAGGTGTAGCCGCATATGTTCGTACGGCTTTGGGAAGAAGCTGGCAAGCCCCTCTGCAAGAGACGTTCAGTAAAACACTGCTGGGCTTGGGACGGACCACGCACCGCTTTGATGCTTTGCGACTCGACCCATGTCTACCGCCTCCCGTAGACGGTTCACCATCTCCTGCTCTGTATCTCCGTGGCGGACCGTTGCAGGGGCCTGGGCATGCGATCAGCTATTCGTAAAACGGCTCAGAGAGCACGTTGACAGACCATGGCCCCTCCGCCGTAAGATGCACCGAACGACAGCGGTACGAAACGGCCTCGGGGGTTATTTTCAACTTGCTGATTTGTAAAGATGCCTTGCTGCTCCCCTAGCAACCGGGTTCTCTCAAAAAGGTCGGCCAACCTAGCCATGACCCGGTCCCAGCGCGTCTCGTCCGATTCACGCTCGCCGTCCTTGGGTCTGCCCAGCAGGACTGCAATTATCCGGTCCTCGCAGTCCAGGACAACGCAGGTGGCTCTGCAGAATGGCTGTGAGTTCACAAATCGCTGAAGAAGCTTGGATGGACGTACACGCCGTCCCAACCTACGGACGCCCACTCGTCGTCGTTGAGACCCGCGTTGCTCTCGCCGACCAAGCTCAAGTCATCAAGCAGTCGAACCTGGTAGGCTCCCTTGCGTGTGACTTTGTAACAAACTGCATCAAATTGGTCGACTATGATTGTGGGTGGGTCGGAGTTGCGCTGCGCAAAGCTTTCTCCGTGCCGGTGAGCAGTCGGATCTTCGGGCTCTCGACGCTTCTTCTCCATGCGACGGCGCTTGGACCCCTCCTTCTGGCTTGCGCGCATGGGGCGGACCTTGTCCTTCCATTCGACGCCAATCTCGTCAGCCTTTCGCTTGGCTGCGTTAGTCCGCTCACGCCGTTGGTCGCGGGACGCTTGTGCGTTCGTTCGTTCGTCTGCATCCACAGGCCAGTTGGACGGTGGCGCCGGCAGCTCTTCCACCTGAACACGCCGGTCAGCCCGCTGTGGATCTGACCTCGGGGCCATGTTCGTCAGCTCAAAGGAATTCCATCGGGACATGGGTGGCGCACCGGAATTTCGCACATGGTCAATCCTGCCCATCGGAGATGTGGCGACGGTTTCCACAGGTAGTGGGGACCGCCGTACTGACTCACATATTGCCATGCGGTCTTCATCCAGGACCGCTTGCCGCAGAATACGATCGTACGCAAGGTCCGTCCTCAGGGGCTCACTCAGCCCGACCGTCCCACTGTCGCGGCCTGACAGCATGATGCGGGTCTACCCAGCGTGCGGCGTGTCAGCTACTTGGTACCCTGGTTGATAGCTGGGACACGCACCGAGGAGCCGCATGAGAGCGGGGCATAAGTCCGCATGCTGGGGCAAAAACAGAGTGAGCATAGAGAAAGGAGCGCTTGCACCCTACACGTGCAGGTTTGCTCGACCCGTAGGCGGTGCATCAGTGCCGTGGAGGGGCTCATCTGCAATGACCTCAGAACCGCGCACGCCTCGCACGCCGCACCGGTGCACTCCGCGCATCAGTGCCGTGGAGGGGCTCATCTGCGACTTTCGAGCTACCGGACTTGCAGTGTGGTGCTGAGAGGGAGGAAATGACGCACGCAGGTCGTTGGAGAAAACCAATGACAGATAGAGGGGGCACTTGGTACGAAACAGACGCAACAGACGCGGTGGCAGGAGCATGCAGCAGAACGTTGGCGGCTGCAACAAACGCAGGGTGCAGGTGCCGGGGAGCACAGGCGGGCCAAGCCAATATCAACAAGACGACTTTTCTTTGTTGTGTTTTGTTTGGCTCAAGGCGCCACACGTGACCGCGTACACCTGGACCCACCTGCCAATGACAGGACACCTGCAAGCTCCACACGAAGGTCGGAGGCTTCCGCGCGAACATCCGTAGCGGCCGTCAGGCAGACCGCTGCATGACATTCGAGCCAACAGCGTGGTCATTCCACAGCGAGTCAGGCATGGCAGACTTCATGCAGGTTGGAAAACTGCTCAGAGGACAGACCTCGGACATAATCAAGAGATTTCAAGCACAAGTCAAATGAATTTTACATTTGGGACATGCTCAGTCATATACATCATGCATCAGGTCCCGTCAGACGAACCCCCTGCGCCTGGTCAATCAAACACTCCGAGTATGCGGCGTTGTAATTGGACCCGTTCGCCAGGTCCTGAACTGCAGCCCGAACGGCCGCCACACCTTCCGTGACGTGGTGTCTGATCCCTTCAAACATAGCTCGGAGGCTCTCGAGGTCCGGGGCAGGCGGCTCTGTCATTTCTACATGGAGGCACATGTCAGACAGGACCCTTTTGAGTTTACTTACATAAAACACGTACCTCGGAGGTGCGCCTCAACAAACGGCCGTCGCCCCTCTGCCGCATCTATAGCGGACAGTCCGTGCGCCACGATGGCGTTGGAGAGGGTCGCCGCTGCCCCAGCGGCAGCCATAACTGCCTCCGCACCTGTCGCGTTGAACCGTTTGATGTGTTCAATCGCACTTCGCAGGCTTTCCAGGTCAATGGCAAGCGGTTCCTCCGGGCCTGCAATGAGTGACCATCAGAAATGGAGTCCGGATCTCCGAAATTACACTTACGTCCGCGAGGCACATTTCTGTACGGCGTCAATCCGCCATGGGGGTACTCGAGACGCGGACGGGTCCCAGGCCCGCCGTCACCTACTGGAGAAATCAGGTATTTCAATCCCCAAACAAGTGGAGTGGGGCTTACCATCTAAATCCATCGGCTCGTTGCCCCCCTGCATTGCTGCCAGGTCCGGCTTGACCACAACTTCCCGTATGTCCGCGTCCGGAGTGGCAGGGCCGACCGCTGCGGAGGACGGGGTTGCCGTGTGCGGAACGGCCGGTACTTGGTGCTGCCGCTTGTTGGCAGTTCCCTGTCCATCTCCAGCAAGCCGTCAGTGCAATGTTAAGAAGATAAAGATGAACTACGCACCTTGCACCTCCCTCTTTCGCTTATGCTGCCCATCCACGGACACGGCTGCGGGGCTCGCTGAGGGGATGGAGGTGGGTGCGGGGACGAGGGCGCTGCTCAATGCCTGGGGCGGAGCGGGAGGCAGCTTGCGGGTAGCGACAGAAGCGGCTCCCATGTCCGTTGTCCGCAAGCGGAGGACGGGGGTGAAGGGTGCAGTGGGCACAGCGGGTGGCGCGGCAGCCTTTGAGAGCTCTGCGGGTGTGTGGGCCTGTGACGTTGGGCTTGTGCGCGCGGGAATGACTACGTCTGGAGGGCCGGCGCGTGTGGTCGTGGACGTCGTGGTAGCCGCAGGGGGAACAATGGCTGGGGCCACAGTGGCGGGGGTGGACGCCGTGGTGGCCGCAGCGGGAACAACGCGGGGGGGAACAGTGCCGGCGGAGGCTTCATCGGGTGTCGAGACGCTGGCCAAGGCGACGCTCGCAGGCGGCCCGGACGCTGGGCCAGCTGAATTTCCAGCGGTCGCAGACGGCACGGTGGTGACAGCAGCGGTGGCACCGCCGGGCGGCTGTTGCTCCATCATGGGGGTAACAGGATGCGGGCCTGGCACGGTGCCCTCCGCGCCTGCTGAGACGATCGCCGAGGCATCGACGGGAGGGACCGGAGGCGGCACAGTGGATGTGGAAGTGGAAGGCGGTCTGTTCATCCGCACCCTCCCTTTCTTCGGGAGGGCGGGGATAGTACCGTCCATGGAGACTGGTGCCCCGGGTGGCCGCATGGTGTTGGTAGCGGGGGACGCGGCTCGCGTCGTGTTCTCCTTGCGCTTTTGTTCGTCTTCCTTGGGCTTGTCGAGGGGAACGGCGGGCAGCGTCGGTGCTGTGTGTCCAGGGTGTTTAGTATGAGTAGTTTTGATATACGTCGGAGCACGCACCAGTTGTCTCCCCAGCGCCGCTCGTCTCCCCTCCGCCGCTCATCTCCGCTTCGCTGCTCCCCTTCACCCCGGCGTGGACGCTCTCTTGCGAGTCGGGTGGGCCTTTTTTCTGCATCCTTACGTTCAGTCCTATGCCGACCTTTGCTGGTTTGACTGGAGACCACATGGTTAGTTCGAATGGCAGGAAAGATCAGCGACTTGGGCCCACAGGTGAGGCCGCTGTGTACGGGACGTTGGACAATGACCGTTTCTGTAGATCAGCAGAGCCGTCAAAAAGGCCTCGAGGTGCGAGACGATGCATTGCTCACCTGGCTTTAGCTTGTGCTGATCACCTGGCTTGATGTTGTACTGACGGCGGCGGCGCATAAGCCAAGTCCAACTTGACGACGACGCGCGTGCAAATGTGACGTGACTGTGATGTGTTACGCCTGACATCGAACTCCGCACTCGCTAGCACACCTTGATCACCGCCATGACCGACTCAACACCGTCCGTCCCATCGGACTTGCAGAATGAACTCAACCTCCTGGCATCTCGTGTCTTGCTCGGAGCCAGAGCGTTGCAGGACTACAATGCCCCGGATGCCCCCACCTGGCATGCCATGCTCGTCAACGAGATCGTATGTGGCTTGATCTCCTCCTGTCAATCCGCTAAAGCTATTTCCAGGAGAACGCAGTGGTATTCTACAACGCCCACATGAACAAAGTGACCGCACCGAGCGTCCTGTATGAGGCCGAGGAGGGATACAAAGATGAGGCCGCGATGGTCGACGTCGGAAGTATTGTGCGGGCAGGAGAAGAATTTCAGGTTGGTGACCTCGAGGAGGCCACAGACAAATGGTGGTGCGAGATTGGTGAGCCTTCAATTTGACATCGCCGCCACCTGCTCTAGCTGACGCGTCCCAACACAGGCAAGACGGTTGAAGCCGGTGGGTTAATTTTGTCCACTGCATTCACAATGTACCGCATCATGCCCAGTACTGCCCGTGTCACTCTCAGCAGTGACATCAAGCTGACTACTCTGTACACAGTCAGAACACCGACACCACCCTCCACTGTCCGCGGTGCCCACGTAAGTCCGCAGGGGACTGATCGCGGTACGTCGGAAGCTCGTGGCCGTGTCGGTCATTGCTGAGTTCATTTCGTCCGGGGACCAGGTCTGCCCACTCCCACACGCAGTCGGCATGCAAGTCCAGGCAGTACCGGCGGGCCGTCCCCGGAGCAACTGTTTGCTGCAGATGCAAACGACTCGGAGGACGCTGAGGAGGAAGACGACGGGAGCTCGTCCCATTCGACAAACGCCTCGCCAGCACCATCCAGCCCGCCATCACCGTCACCAACAACCAGGCGTAACCGTGGACGGGCATCGGCGCGGCTGGCGGGGAAGAAGAAAACGCAGTCAACAAAATCTCAGGCTCGGGCCGCGAAGTCGAAGCAGGCCACGAAATCAGAGGACCCGATATCCGACGTACGTCTGTGCGGCATGGGTATCCTCAATGAGATCTGACCCTGTATGGCAGCCACCGTGCGAGAGGTGCCAACGGCTCGGCATAGAGTGCCGCATGTCGACCCACGCCGCCTGTATTTCCTGCCAGCAGAAGAAGCAGAACTGCTCCTTGTCGCCGGGCAGGGGCGCAGGCCCTCGCACTCGCAAGCGTGCTCCTACGCCACAGGCAGAGGTTGCTGTTGCCAAGGTTGGTGCTGCGAAGGCTAGCGGCGGGCTGGCACAAAAGCGGAAAGCCGTTGCATGTAAGTCACATGCCACTCCGACGTTGCCTGTAAACTAAAGTTGGCCGGTTTGCAGACGTCGGACTACCACCTCAGGAGAAGCGTGCGCGGACAGACGCAGCGGGCTCGAGTCGCGCAGGTGCAACCGGCGCCCAGCCGCCCGCCCCGTCACTGGCCGACAATGTGACGCCCGACCCGACGCGTGCACAGAGGGACGGAGAAGAATCGAGTCGCGATGGTGCGATCAGTGCCCAGCCCCGCACACCCTCTCTGGCAGACGACGCGATGCGGGGTTTGGACCACGTCGTGCACCTCCTGCAAGAGATTGTGCATAGCCAGCAGCAGATGGTGCAGGGCCAGCAGCAGGTCGTGGAGCGCTTGCAGCAGATTGCGGAGACCCAGGAGAAACTGTTGGCCCAGGGGGCGCCTATGGTTCCGAAGCAGAGTGATTGAGGGGGAGCTTGGCCGCCATTGGGCGGAAAATGGACCGCGTGAGGAGTCCTAACCAGCATGTGTATATAGTTGTACTTGCAACCTGACACCGCCGGGCTCGCCATTTTACCGTATGAACCGGTGGCCATTCTTACGAGCAGCGGCCTTGGTAATGAAAGGACGACGAGCCGCTCGGGAAACAGCTGCAGCGATATTCTCCGACTTACATTTGCTGATGGCGTGCGGACCTACGAAAGCCGAGTCTAGGGCCCAGCAGTCAACATACACGGCTGTAGCAAAATGACAGGCGTAGGTGAAGGATCAACTTGTATTAAGCAGGTACGCTAGAAGTCCGATGCTATGGTTCTGAAGGCGTACGGAGATAAATATACGGTCTGTGAGCACGCACAGATCAAGAACAGATGAGGAGGGAAGGAAAAAGCATCAGATCATGGCAGGGGCCGGTGCTACTACACTACAGGCAAAACAGCAATTATTCCGCCCCCTCGTAGCTTTCCAATTCGCCTTCCACCTCGTTCTCCGATTCCGCCTCTTCGTCCTCGCCATCGGAGCTATCGTCGTCCGTAAAGTCCGCCTGCATCGCCTGCTCTTCGACCATAATCTCCTGGAGCATATTTGAGTCGCGCATCCGCTGCAGGAATAACGGAAGCTGAGGGTTTGGTTGTCCACCGACGTACTCATACACGGCGTCTCCGCCGTGATGTCCGAAAATGACCCCCGCCGGTACGGGGTCGCCGGCGAGCAAATCATACGCATCCTCCTCAGGACCGATGAGGTCCACATGTCCCGCCCGCACGGCCGCTAGTGCCACCGCCACATCGGGAACTGCTCCTCCGCCCAGGAGGGAGGCCTTGGCCTGGTCCAGCAGCGCTCTGAAGACGTCCCAGAAGCTGTCGCCAAAGTTGGAGCTGTATACGTCGGGCGTGCCAATAGCACCAAACATTTGCTGAAGAAAGTTATCAACGGCGGGGGGCACGAGTTCGAATACTGGGTGGTCTTGCGGCGCATACGTCGCTTCCATCTCGTCAAACAGTGGGGCAGGAACGCCTACCTACGGAGGTATTAGTATGACATATAGCTGGGCAGAGGCACGCGCTTACCAGTAGATCCAATGCACCGACGCTCTGGGGAAAGTGATACATCAACTCAGGGATGCCGTTCGGTGACAGCTTGTGTTTGTTTGCCCGTCGCTTGGTCTTGTTCTGCTGCAGTCTCCAAAGATCAATCTCTCGTTGGATCCACGGAATGGCGAGCCAGCGGAATACCATTCTAGAGGGTAGCGTGATTTCTCAGCCGCAGTCAGGGACCCTTTCATCATAAAAAACGCACCGGTGGAGCATGTTGTCCGGATCATACCAGTTGCGCTGCAGCCCGAGGTCAAAGATCCTCTCAAAGCCAGGAGCCCAATCGCGACGAAACATCGACCACAGAATCTCTGGTTTGATGTTCTTGCGCGTTCTCATCCACCGATGCTGAACCGAAGTTCCGAGCGCTGGGTCCAGTCTCCTGCGGATGGCTGTCTGCGCATTCGCAACTCCGTAGTTCTCCGATCCAGGGTCGCTCTGGGTCATCATCGGCACACCTATTGCTCCCAATGTGCGTGTCAGCTGTCTGCCCCGACTAATAGTGATTCATTGCGCCCACCGTTTAATGTGCGAGCGTGATCCAGGAAATACTTGCATATCAGGCGGGGGTTGCGGTTAGTCCACCATACCTTCAGCCAGTTGATGTAGCCGGTGTGAACGTCCACTGAGCAGTGAAAGTACAAGTTAAACTTCCTCCACTTGTCGTGTTGATCCTGTGCCCAGCTGTCGTGAACCCCGGCCGACCAGTACTGCCTCCGCACAAGGGGGCGTGCTATGCGCTCGCGCACGGCATCCGGTTCCATGGCCCTCAGATACTGTGCCACCATCTCCCTGAAGAGAAGCATCAGAGAAGTTGACCATTTGCACTGAGGGAAAGTGGAACACACCTCGGAGCTTCAACACTGTACTCCCACCACAGGAGATGCTTAATTTTGCGGGCACCTCGGAACGGGTACTTCGCCCGTATGAGGGGGACAAACTGGGCTACCAACCTCATCTTGTCCTCCGCCTTGCGCTTGCCGGCAAGCCCCCACTCTGCCTTCCGGCGTCGAATGGTTGGTACACTGAGTTGGGGCAACAACGTCAGCATCGGACATCAGTCTCCGAATAGGTGGCACCAAACCTGAAAGAATAGTTCTCTGTTCCGAAGACCACTTCGCACATGTGTACAATGTAGGCGTCGGTACATCTCAAGTCATAAAGATAAAAGACCCAAGCCTTGAACACGTCGGTGTCGGCTGAAAATCAGGTTAGTTAAGTCGATTCACGGGATGCAACAGCTGTACAACGTACGAGGACCCTTGTGCTGGTTGGCATGCGGCATGCAGCTCGGATATGGTGGAATACGTGCGGGTGTGACGCACCGGGAGAAAAAGTAGATGACGTTGGCCAAACCTAGGTGTCTAATTTATACAAACCCACTATGGCTCATACGAACGATGGTCGGTGTGATGTTCACCCTCCACATGACCGGATCACAACGCTGGAGTGGCTGTGAGAGCGCATACGATGAAGAGAGCTGCCAACTCGCACATTTCAATGGGAGGCTCGAGGACACCGGTCTGAGCGATTACAACAACGAGGAGCTCCAATCGGCGCTATTCCGTGTGGCAGGATCGATCATGAAGATTAATGGCATACCTTGGCGCTATTCCGTGGATAACTCCGCAGGTTCTGATTGGATGCAACTCCACAGGTCGTGATGGGATACAACTCCGCAGGTTGCGATGTCATGCCCGAGTGCACCGGTTTCATTGATCATGACAAGGAATGGCCACGTTGGGGTTTTACAGTGCGGCAAACAGAGGAGCAAGCATGTGGCGATGCGTGCAAGCACCTCTGCATGTTGCGATTGGATGCCTGAGTGTGCGTCTCGTTGATCATGCACGTATTGATGGGATGCCAAAGTGCTTCGGTTTAATTGATTCATCATAATATTAAGTCGCCGGAGTGTTGAGCCTCGATCAGACTTGCTATCTATCACTCGACTGGCCAAGGTGATCGGTTGATATACCGTTTCCATGTGTCCGGCAGGGTACTGGTGAAATCTTCCACCTGGTAGTACCTAGAAACCGTAGTAAGTAGCTTACCGATGTGTACGATATCTGTAAGCTAACAAGCTAGGTTTTGCTTGCGTACAGTGACCCGCCGGGTTCCCCAGCGAGGCCCTCCCGATTAGGAAGACCCTGCTTACATGATCCCTGACCCCGGCGGGTACTGTCCCCTCCGCCCCGTCCCGTTCGGCATTGCGGCACAGGGTCCCGTCCCGAGCCCCGCGTCCCGCCCGCCGCCGGCACTTGCCGCCCACCGTTTCCCGCGCCTCGCCGCCGCCGCCGCCGACGACGACGAGGCATTCCCACGTCCCCCATGACCGTATCCCCACAATGTATATACCTATGGAACCGTGTACACGAGCAGAATACAATGGTACTATTTGTTTTGTAGTTTACCTAGGCTTCGATGCCCTATTGCGTCAGCGAGTAAGTACGATCACGTGCTGTTGGACTTTGAACGCGAGGCGACGGGCGCCTGCCATTCCGCTCTGTGGCACTTTTCTTATCTCCCTTATCTCTAACTCTTCACTGTTATCTATTTGACTTTCTCTTATCTCGCAGAACAGGCACGTGTTGTTTGACTTGAACTTGAGGCAGATTCCCTGTACTTATAGCTCACTCAAACCATTTTTATACGTGGTCACATTGAATAACTAAGTACTGTATGGTGCTATCAGTATATTAGCATGTACTAAACCCATGTAAACGTAGTACTGTTAACGGAATTCTCTTGTATGAGCGACGAGGATGATGCGCCAGGCGTCTGCACAGCGGCCCACTGCAGAGGCGCGTCGGGGAGCGACGCCGACGATAGCACTGTTGGAACAGGTCCGGACACGCCGTGGTTGCCCACAGCGGGGAAGTCAGGGAAGGCGTTTGCCAGCGCCTCCATGGCTGCGAGCTCCTCGTCGGTAAACGCCAAATTGAGGCCGTCTGCTGGAGTGGAGAGGAGGGAGAACGCAGGGGGAACCACAACTGTGGGGGCCATGTCAGATGGCGCAGGTGTTGCGGGCGATGTGGAAGGCGCTGTCGACGAGGTGGGTGTCGTTGTCAAGTTGTCACAGCCTTGAGCAATGCCTGCCGCCTGCATTTCGATGCGTTCTTCGTGCTCAGCGAGTCGGACCCGAGCCTCTTCTGTGGACAGCTTCTCCCACCGACAGTTCCCGTTCTTCAGCGCCACCGCGACGGCAGAGAGCTCCTTGCGCTTGAGGACTCCAGGGTCTACGATCTTGCCAGCGATTGGCCAGCCTCGGAGCTCGACTTCAAACCGCAGCACAATGGCCTCTTCGTAATTCTTGTATTGCATTTTGCCCTTCACGTTCGTAGGAATTTTTCGCAGCTCATGGAGGATAGAATCTGCATGTAGAATGTACGTTAGCAATGAAGCATTGAAGAGCCGAACCCAAGACGCACCTAAGCCGGTCGCAATCCTGTCGCGACAGAACGCGATCTCCTGCCGACCCTTCACCTTTCCAAATTGCAGGCTTTCTGTTCAATGCAGTGAGCTTATTAGACGGTCAACGGTGAGGCTCAAAAGCATACCATTGCCAAAGTCCCCAACGCTCCAAGCTTCAAATTTGACAGCAGCGTCGCTGATGCTGCTGTTGAGCGCGTGCAGCACCCACGACTTGGCCTTTGCGCTGCCATAGACGACAGGCTGCGCCTGGTGAACAGAATCTCCTCGAACTGCGATCAGCAAAGCCTGGCAGTCTGTTCGCTCTTGCACTGCGACGACCTGGAGGGTTAATTAGCAAGACACTGCATGACTAGAGGCATGACGAGCTCACCTCGCCAACCAAGGACTCGAACGTCATGTTGAAATCCTTCTGCCTGCTGAGCTCGGTCTGCCTCGAGGCTGTTTCCTTCTCCTTCTTGGACTTTGAACCTTCCTCTCTGAGCTCCTGCAGCTCTTCTTCATCCAAGGCTTTGTACTCGTCCTTGATGCCCTCCATCTGCTCGGTCGACAGGCTGGAAATCTTCAGCTTTTGGCCGACAGGTCGACCTGTGCGAACGCGTTGAGTGCTTGCCACAGATCGAGCGGGCAGCGAGACATACCTGAGTTGATGTCCCTCAAGGACTGTGCCAGGTGAGTTGTCCATGCGCTTGTGGTGCGTCGCTGTCGAAGCTGCCGACCGCCCATCAGCAAACGGCCCAGAACCCATTTGAATGTCCTAAGGGGCTTGCTTTCAGGAAGGCATTGACAACGTCATGACTGTCTCACTCACCGTCCATGCTCTTTGGCGATTTGCTTCGCTGTTTCCAGCTGGGCATTCTGTGCGTTGGTTATGGCTCGGGAGAGGGACAGCGACTTCTTCTTGCGCGCATCCTTCTGGGCCTCGGTGAGTTTGGGGCGAGTATTGACCATGCAAAAAAGGGAGAGCCTCCAACTCGAGGCGGTGAGTAGGGGAGGAAAGTTGAGTTGACTCAGGGACTTGGGGACCGTACCTTGGAGAGTGCGTGGTGTGTTTGTTCCATTCAACACCATCGAGATTCATACCCGGCAAAGTGATCGAGAGTCGGAGGTGATCGAGCCGCCGCCTGGCGGAGGATGGAATTGCAGCCGACAAGCTCCGCTGCATTTTATTGGGTCTACTAATTTTTGATATATACTCTGTGTAAGCCTATTTGAGCTGCCATAATTGCTTTGCTAGCCACTCGCGGTCAGCAGCCAGCTCACCATGTTTGGAGAGTCGTCCCAGCTGCGCCTCCCATTGGCCGGCATCAAGCTCGGCGCGCTCCGAGGCAGAGATCTCGCTAACGGGCCGGAAGCCGTGGTGGACCCATCGCATGAGGGCGCCGATACAGTACTGAGTAATTGAGTACCTCTTCTCACCAGGCTGGATAGCGGTATTGCCATGGCGGAGGCCAGCCGATGGAAGGAGGATGGTGGCCCCGGAAGGGAACCTGATCTTCAGCTTCAGGTCACTGAGGATGAGGCGGCCACCAAGGTCCGCGTTGAAAGAGCCGAGAGCGGTGAGGGCGCATGGAAGGCCAGGGTAGTTTGTGCAGTCATTGTGTAGGTGCGTGACCGTCTCGGGGCCCATGTTGAAAGACACCGTTGGGTAGGCGCTGTTGCTGAAGTTCCGTTTGAGCTCTGGCTGGGACTCGTACAGCGCGGTGAGACGCTTGCACATGTCGAGGTAGGCCTTCGGGTAGTACGCAGCTAGCGTGCCTAGGAGTTCAAGTTGTGAGCTTTCGAATCAGCATCCAGCAGCACTGTGACTCACCGTTTTCGAACCCAATGACTCGCTGAACATCCTGGTCACCAAGAAGGCTGTCGATCATTGCTGCACGGCCTTTCGACCCTCGACTCAGGTTATAAGGCCTCTGTAAAGTTTCGCTGCAGAGTGAGCGCGAGCGATGGAGCTCAGAGGGCAGGCAGACCTTTGGCCCGCCTCCATAGGATATTCCTGCGCTGAGGAGTGCATAGTTGCCACGGCGATGTTTGACGTGCTTGCTCTTGAACTCCTTCTCGTTCTTGGTACGAAGGTCCTCGAGTCGCTGCGCAATACGCTCGATGCAAGACTCCCAGCGGTCCTCAGGGTCGCGTGACTCGCCTTCAACCGGCATGCCGACAAGCACGGCGATGATACGCTCGTCGCAGTCCAATATCACGTAGGGAGTCCTAGCTTTGAGGTCAGCACAACTGGGAAGGAAGACAGACAGCAACGCACCTTCCATCCCACTCGAACGAACGGAACCCTTGCTCGTCCAGCTCCTCTGACGCCCACGGAACCAACTCTAGGTTGTCCAGCCTCCTCACGCTGTATCCTCCGCCGCTCGTGGTGGGATAGTCTGCGGCGTCCACGACTTCTCCCACAGCGACGGCCTCCGGCTCTGCGTACCGTCTGAACGCTGCCGGGTTGGTCAGGCGCCCCAGGCTCACCAGGTTCCTGGACATCCGCCCAGCCTGCGCTTGCTGCTCCTTGCGACGAAGCGCTCTCTTGCCCTTGGTCTTCTGCTTCTTAGCGGCCTTCTGCTCGTCCGTCTTGGCCTTCCTCACCCGCTTTCGCTTTCGCAACGGCGCCGCAGTCAAAGGAGGTTGCGCTGCATGCACCGCGCTAGCACTCGCGTCGAGGCCCGGCTCTGTCTCGCACGTGCTCCCAGCAGAGTCAAGAGCTGCAGAGGTTGAAGCAGCCTTGCTCAGCACCTCGTTGACCGCATGCAGGTCCAGCGACGGCGCGACGCCCGCATGCGCAGGGCTGTAGATAGATGGACTGCCCGGGCTAGAAGGGGGCGGTGTTGTCAATGGGGAGAGGTCGATGGGTGAGAGCGCGGTGGGTGACCAGAAGGCAGGCGCTGGGGCATTTTCCAGGTCGGCGTTGGAGCGTGCTGCCAGCGCATCGTCAGCGCGCGACGCCTTCTGAAGCAGATTAACGTAGTTGAGGGGCGTGTAGACAGGGACACCGAGCGCAAATGCGCCGAATTCCCGACCTGATCGAGTCTGCAGGGCAGTCAGCAGAGTATCTAGCAGTTGAGACCGAAGCAGGCTTACCGCACGGTTCGAGCCCATTGAAGAGGTCTGTATGAAGAAACAAACATTTAGAAACGACGTAAAAGAAAGCTCAAGGCAAACCGAATAGGAAGGAAGAACGGCAAGGGGCAAGCAAGCTCAAAGTCAACTTGACCGCTCGCCAGCTCCTGGGCAAGAAACCTCCGTGGCGGCCAAGACGACAGAAGAGCAATTGAAAGGAAGGAACAGCCAACATGACCGCTCGCCAGCTCCTGGGCGAGAAACCTCCGTGGCGGTCAAGAAGGCAACGAACCGTACAAGCAGCAAAAAAAAGAGCTTGGCTGCTCGCCAGCTCCTAGGCGAGAGACCTCCGTGGCAGCCAAGCAAGAAAAAAACCATACAAAGCATGGTACAAGCATACAGCGATGCTCACCTTGGTCATCTTGAGCCCGGAGCGAGGTTGGAGGCGAGCGTGGGTGAACGCGGGCGACAACTCAACCAACCACGGGAACAACGCGCCTGTGGCTGAACTCGGCCGTTGCCGACGCGACCCGTGTAGCAGACTCGCCCTTCGTGCAAAGCCGCTGCTTCAGCTACCAGACTAACAAATAACGATATAGATATATGAATCTACTTTATAATTAACATATCTCCAATGCTACCATCCGTAGATCCGCCGAAATTGAGCGCAATTGACACTGTGAGTCTGATAAGCTACAGACAATGGAGAGGCTGTGGTCAAGAACGTACCGGTGCCCTTGGAAGATCAGCAGCCCATCATCAATCGCAGTTCGTAAAGCAGTTTCTCCTCGTGCAATCAGCTGGCCAACTTGATAGAACCCAGCGACACGTCTTCGATGGCTGTGCAGGGTTGACTGGCAAGCAGCCAAGCTGCCACGCTTGATGTTGTGGCGGTATTCGTCAACGCGCAGCTCGGCCTGGTGCAGCTTCTCGTGCACGTCCTGCGCAAGCTGCTCCTCCACGTTGATGCGGAACCCCCCATCCAAGTCGTGGCCCGTGCTGAGCGTCTGGCAGAGGTTGGTGAGCCTTTCGAGGACATAATCGTACTCGCAGCGCTCGTCTGTGCGCATCGAGGCAGTGAGCGCGGGATCTGGCCCACTCCACCTCACCCAGGCAACGTCGGTGGCACACGGTCTGAAAAACTTGCTCAGCAGGCTGGCCAGAAAACAAAGTAAAAAAGTGAGGACGCACGCGCGAAAACCAGCCATCTCGTCTTCCCTCAGCTCCCTCAGCTGCGCCCGGTCTTGACGTGACAGCTTACGGCGTCCTTTCTCCAGGTAGTAGCGAAACTGCCTCCTAGCGAGGTGGTCTTCTTTGTGCCTCCGAAGTATCGCTGTCAGCGACGACATCAAGCACGTATGTCAGGAGGGCATACCGGACATAATACCTGCTGTTGGCTTGCGACTTCGCCGAGCTGGCCTTCTGTGGTGCCATAGCGTGAAGGCTGGTGCGTGCGGGCCAAGTCGAGGACGGGACTCAACAACAAGACAAGCAAGGCGACAAGTCGCGCCTGCTTAGTCAGGTTTGAGAATCGTCTGAACAATAGTGTTCAGCCATCAGAAAGCAGCTATATGAGTCGATAAGATTATATTGAGCAGATGTGAACTCACCAGGTGCGCCCCAGTGCCACGGTTGCGACCGATCTGGCACCGGTGTTTGTGTTGAAGTGCCTCCAAGAGTCCGCAGCTGCGGCGGTCTGGTAGGCATAGTGAAGCGGCAAGCCATGGTGTAGTACGAGGCTGCCTGTTATCTGTTTCCAGTCACCTGTTCTTCGGTTCTTCAGCACTCTCAACCTTCTCACTACACCGGCTATTCTTCATCACACAAGTTCAAGGAGTCGTGTAAAGCATTTGTATTTCAATTGGACCAGTACAGTACACTACTATTCAAAGATTCCGCACCCGCCTCAACCTGTTGTATGCGTTCGCGCGACCGTATGACTTCCGAGCGTCCTCGTACGACTTGAAGGGCACCGCAAAAGACCCAGGAACCCCCCATACCTGTGCGTAGGCACCGTGCCTATTTGTGCAGGTAAGCTTGACAGCTCAGAGCGTGTTCGAAAGGGCTTACCATGTATCATAGAGGCCGGGCCTTCTCCCAACGAACACAACATAGTAGTAGTCTTGATTCATAAAAGCTTTCATGTCGACGAGCGGGAGCAGGCAACCAACTTCATTTGCCGCAATGTCTTGGATGGTCTGGGGGTCCTTTGACGCGCGGCCGCTGGAGAGCACCATGGCTCGCTAGAGGCTAAGTTAGATTTGTCACGAAGGGAAGCAACTGCACACGCACCTTTTCCCCGTCATAGTCTCCGATTGCGCGGACTTCCTTCCTGGTGAGGGCGTGCCGGAACTCATCTGCGGCCTCCAGCGCCGTCGGCATGTACTTGATTTTGGTACCGGGGAGGTACATGATTTGGTCGAGGCAGCCTTGCCTATTCAAAGGGTCAGAGTGCGCAGTAGGTGAGGGGAAAGGTGACGTACAGATTGTACACACCCGGCATGTAGCCATGGATCACGGCCCACCGCTGATCTTCTTCCACCACCTTCATGGTCATGAACTGCAGAAGTCCCTGACGCTAGAGCAAGGTCAGCCGAAGCTGCAGCAAAATCGGCTGCTACACACCTCAAGCGCGGATGCTGTGCCCAGAGGGACTAGCTTGAAGTCGTTCACATAGAGCCGATACTCGTCGATGATCTGGTAGCCGTTGATGACAAGCCTATGGGCTTCCGCAAACCCTGCCGCCTGGGCCTGGGCATGAAGGCTATGTACCTGTGAGTTTCAAATGAAGAGAAGGCACGCTCGAAAGCTTACAGCTCATTGAACACGCCTGGAAGAAAGCCCTTGACGACCATGTACGTGAGCTGGAGGTCATATTTGACCCAGGGTTCCGGGTACTTCTTGGGATAGTCGTGGCTGACTGTGGTGGTGCCTAACGTCGCAGAGCTAGACGTTCGGAGGGGGGAAGATGGGATGGGACGCAGTTGGGCAGGTCGCCCTCTGCCATGCTTCGAGCTTGCGCTAACCTCGACATCGTCCCGTAGCCTGTGCAATTTGAGTGCACTCCAAAAGATTAGTTGTAGAACTCACAAGCCGTCAGCATCTTCGTCGCTGCTCAAATCCTCTACGCTGATCGCGTCGTGCTCTTCGTGCGGGCTGCCGTCGTGCGTGTGGTCATCGTGCGCACGGTCATCATTTGTGCTGCTGTCGTGCGTGCGGTTGTTGTGCACACGGTCGTTGCTCGTGCTGCCGTTGTGCATGCGGTTGTCATGCGTGCTGCTCGACTCGTGCTTGTCACCCGTACGCTCGTTGTCCAATGATTTCTCTAGAAAAAAAAGTTAGACAGCTATGCAGAACGCCAGGGACTGCCACGCACCTGGGATTCTCACCCATCCCATGCCATCTACATACCGCAAGCTCATCATGAAGATGCCATCCGCCGCGTCGGTGTGCTCCTCCTCGTCGTCCGTCCGCTCGTTGTCCGTGCGCTCGTCATCCGTGCGCTCGTCATCCGTGCGCTCATCGTCCGTGCGCTCGTTGTCCGTGCGCTCGGTTTCCGTGGTGCCATCATTCGTCCGGGAGGATGCCATGATGTGTGAGGAGAGGGAGGGAGAGGTTGGCACGAGGCGCTGTCACGGTTAGACCGCACAGCTGCCTGCACGGTCACATGACTCATTCAACAATATCTTATCTGAGATCTTGAGATCTCACCAACTCGCTATTAGGTGGCCTTACAAACGTACATAGGATACAAGATATCAGCAGTTACTGTACAGACAATGACTCTATCAAATCACCTATGCGAAGTACCTCCTCATTCACCTCGTCGTCACCATCAATCTCCACGTCATTCCCATCGCCAGCGTCGTCCTGTACAGCGTGATTGTTCGATGCCGACGACTCGACCGAGACGAACACATCGCCTGTGTATCCCGGGAGCGCGAAAACTTGCTGCAGTCGCTTCCGATGGCTGTCGTTGACCTGCCTTCGAATGCACCGAAGTCTGTCGATATGCGCGGCTAGCGGCGGATCGCTGGCATGTAGGACGCACACACGGTCACTGAGCTCGGCGTCTTCATGATCGACCCAGGCTTGAAGTCGCGCGATCTCGACGTTGAGGCGCGTGAGCTCCTCGCGTGCACGCACCACCTTGAAGTGCTTCGTTGCTGCTTCTCGATTTGCAAGACTTGACCATGGTCGATTGAGGATCTCGGATCGGGAGTCCTTGAGAAGCTCGAAGTCAGCCAGCCAGGTAAGGTTGGTGACGTCTTCATACTTGAAGGTCGGACGTGGTGGAGATTGCAGGAGGGCGAGCTCATTATACTTGTCAACCGCGTTTCGAACTGCGGCTGAGCGTCGAGTGATTGCGTGTGAGATGTGCTTGCGCATCTTATACCCTGTCGAACGGTTGTCAGTCAGTAAAGGGAAATGATACCAAAGAGAAATCGAAATCGAACCAGTGCCTGCTATGTTAGCTTTGGCAAGCTCGAATAGTCGCTGAACTACGAGACCCTCCAGCTGCTCGACAGCGCACACGAACACCGTCTTGTCCATGGATTCACGAGCCTTGATGAATGCTGGCGTTGAGGTCGTCCACCGCTCTTCGATACCGAGGCGGCGCTCCAAATCGCTGACCACGTTCTCCGCTATCTCTAGCTTGCGCTGCGCTGCGCGTCGCTCGAGCTCCTTGGCCTTCAGCTGGGCGGGTCGTAGGTTGGCGCCGCTGGCAAAATCTGCCGGTGTGTATGTCTGGAATTCAACAGTTGTGATGCCTCCATAGTGCTCCCTAATGTGAGGTTGGGCTGGTTGCAACAATGCGGAAGGAGGCCTGAGAACTTACTGTGCCTTTTGAAGGGAGAGTAAGTTCTCCACATACGCTACTTCCTGCAGGTCCTCCTCTGGCTCTTTGTTCGCCTTGTCAAGGTATTCGGCCTCTTCGAGGAGCCACTTCTCGAAGTCGACCTTGGTGAAGCCGGTCAACTTCTCGAAGGCAACGAGCTCGTACTCGTATTCTTGAATCGTCGTCAAAGCCTGTCGATAGTTGTTGAGTAGGAATTTGCCTTGGAGATGGTCAGTCAAATGCAGTTGAGAAGACGGAGCAAACTTACTGAGATTGGCATATCGGTCTTCATCCCACTGCTTGAGGCAGATGTGGAGGAAGAGCCGCCAGTGGTAGAGCGACGCATGTCGGATGTTGCGCGCGACAACGTTGAGCCACGAGAATATTCGCTCGCACGTCTCCAAGTCCTCAATGCCAAGGCCCGGTCGATAGAGGGGATGGAATTTGAGCTGGCATCCGCGGTTGTGTGCATAGCCATGGAACGCGTTCACAATTAGCTGAAGTCGTCGAGCTGTGGCCGTCTCGTTGAGAGATGTTGAGTGCACCGTAGACGACATGGAGCAGCCAATGTCGTAACCCACACCCTGGTCGTCGCCGTACGTCTTCATGATTGCATCCAAGGATGCAAGTGCATATTTAGCCCTACACATATAGTCAGATCACATCCCGGAGTTGAGGGCAATTGCTTAGCTGACAGCTCTCCGCTCTTGATCATCTCCTCGACGAACTCAACAATTCCGTGGCGGCACGTCGTGAGGAAGATGCCGGTCTGTTCAAACACCTGGGTGACAGCCTTGCCCATGGCAGATGCGTTAGCGGCCTGCCAGCTGTCAGTACACTTCGTCTTTGGCTGGTTTGTGGTGGGCAGGCTGTCTTCGCTATCATCCGGGACTGGCGGGCCGGGCACCGGCGCTACGCGATGCTTGCCCTTGACCTCGTTCGCGAACTTGTCGACTTGCTCACGTGAGATGAAATAGTCACTAGAAAAAGAACGTTCATCAGTGTGACCAACGCCCTGCAGCCGCTTCTGAGAGTTGTTGCCGTCCATTGCGTGAAGCCTAGCGGGTACAAGTGCAGGCTCGTCATGTTGCTGCAGCGGGCAGAGCAAGTCAACATCAGCGCGGTCAAAGCAAACAAAGGATGAACCTTGAAGCCGCAGCATGGGCAGCCATTCAGTGCACGCCAGTCTGGGCCCACCCTGTTGAGAGCACTGTCTGTCTTCTTCTGGAGACGCTCCTTCAAGTCGACATAGACGTCGAATGCAGTGGATAGCTTTTCTTGAAGCGTTGGATAGTAAAGAATCTATAACATAATGAGTTACTTCAATTACATGAAAGAGAATAGCTTACATTGTGGAAGGCACATATCACCTTTGCGAAGCCTTGGATCCCGACGGAGGGCTGTCGACGACGAAGGCAGTAGTAAAATTCGAGGAGGTTGAGGGAGAACGCAAGGGTCGGGAGAAACGGGGATGCACCAAGAAGGCCCTGTCGGACCAAAGCAACATTTGCCTCCTCATCGGAGCTTGAGCGATCTCGCGACTCGGTGAATATTCTATCGAAACAAACGGTCAGAAAGCCAATAGCCAATAGCACAGAAAACAAACCAGCAAGCCCGATCACCTGAACTGTGAACGTATGGCAGGCAGCGTTCTCTGTTGAATGGGTATGATCCCCATGCCGCCAGAGAAGCATGGCATCGAGCAGTCGCGGTGCAATGGACTGCCACTCGCGATGGTTGATTGCTCGACGATGGACCCGGGATCGCATGTCCCTGCCCCGAATTCGACCGCCATATAAGCTGTATAAAAGCTCTCAGATGACGAGCGGAGCCAATCAGACCATTACGCACCTTACTACCGCTTGAACCCGTGCTCGATGTATCGCTGCATCCTCTGGGCTGACAGCAGACGTGTCAGGCTCATCGTCCTGTTCCACATCGAACCAGAGATCGTCCGCGTCTTGAAGGAGCGGCATGGGGTCCTCCCAAGGCAAAGGGGCGACGTTTGCGGCACGCCCCGTCTCGATCTCCGCCTCTGCGAGACGCTGTCGATATGCACCCATGAGCCCTGTTGAGAATCAGTTAGTACCAAGACAGCATGCTGAATGTACCACGCACTATTTTCGTCAGCCTTCTTAGCTGCCCGCTGGTCGTCCTGGTCCTTCCTGATAGTGATCATGTTCTTTCTCTTTGACTTGATGGTGGGAACTTGTCCATGCAAGAGCGAACCAGCGGAGAACTCGCGAACATGAGAGGAAGTAGCTTTGAGGTTTGGACGCTTGGGTTTCTTCGGCTTTGCGCTACTGGTAGCTGGAGACATGGCTAGGAGGCGGGTGCAATGCAAGGAGACAGGCGCGCGTCGTGTTGATCGCGAAGTCGCACAACACGTGATCGTACTTACTCGCTGACGCAATAGGGCATCGAAGCCTAGGTAAACTACAAAACAAATAGTACCATTGTATTCTGCTCGTGTACACGGTTCCATAGGTATATACATTGTGGGGATACGGTCATGGGGGACGTGGGAATGCCTCGTCGTCGTCGGCGGCGGCGGCGGCGAGGCGCGGGAAACGGTGGACGGCAAGTGCCGGCGGCGGGCGGGACGCGGGGCTCGGGACGGGACCCTGTGCCGCAATGCCGAACGGGACGGGGCGGAGGGGACAGTACCCGCCGGGGTCAGGGATCATGTAAGCAGGGTCTTCCTAATCGGGAGGGCCTCGCTGGGGAACCCGGCGGGTCACTGTACGCAAGCAAAACCTAGCTTGTTAGCTTACAGATATCGTACACATCGGTAAGCTACTTACTACGGTTTCTAGGTACTACCAGGTGAAATCTTCGGCGAGGGACAGACCTGGTTCGGCGGGGATGCAGCTGACCACAGCCATGTCAACGATTGACCTTGCAAGCATGGCTGCAAAGGTCAATGTATAGCATAGCCATTGATGATATGGTGACCGGGATGCGGATCAGCATGCCCGGTGTTGATTCGCTGCAATCAGCCGATCATCACATGCGGAGAATGAAAAGTCACAAATTTTATTTGCCATGGTCAAAGATCATCAGACCATCCTGGCCAATCCTTCAAACACCATGCGGTGAGACCGGTCCGTAACGCAGGTCGTCACCTGGCTCTAGCTGGTACTGATGTCGGCGGTGCATCAACAAGTCCCCAACTTGACGATGACACGCATGCAAAGTGATGTGACTGTCACATGTCACGCCTCAAGTCAATCGGACTCTGCACGCATTGGCAAGCCTTGATCGCCGCCATGACTGAATCGACCGAAGACTCCACCTTCTCACGCCTCGCATCATGCTGGCATCCAGAGCCATACAGGGCTATGACGCTCCGGATGCCCCAACATGGCATTCCATGCTCATCTGCGAGATCGTATGTGGGTTCATTACCTCCCACCAATGCGCTAATGCTGGTTCTAGGATGACGCAGTCAACCTATACAACGCCTATGAAGATTTGGACGCACATTGCGCCCTGATCAAGACCGTGGAACTGTACGTAGATGGGCGCCCACTGGTGGACGTCAAGAGCATTGCGCACGCCGGAGAAGACTTCGAGGTTGATGACCTGGAAGCGGCCACGGACACGGAAGCGGCCACGAACAAGTGGTGGTGTGAAATTGGTGAGCTGACAATGTGATTTGGTCCGCAGGTCCTTCAGCTGACTCATGCCCACCAGGCGAGACGGTTGAGGCCAGTGGGTGTCTCCTATCCACGCCCTTCACAACGTACCGAATCCTGCCCTGTACTGGCCGTGTCCCTTTCAGCAAGCGGACCTTGCAGATTGCTTTCCGCGTAGACCGCACGCCGTTGCCTCCCTCTGCTGACCGTGCCGCCAACCTATATCTGCAGGGGAGCGATCACGGTATGTCGCAAGCCAGCACGATTCCTGATCGCTGACTGCGGTTCTTCTAGTACCGAATGCGGCTAGTCCGATGGGCAGTCACCAGTCAACTCCGTGCAGGGACGGTGTAAGTCGCACGCTACTCCGATCCTGAATGTAAACTCAACGCGCCCACTAAGCAGACGTCAGTGTGCCACCCCAGGCGAAGCGGGCACGCGCGGACAGACCGGCGCCCAGTGGCGACGTGGACACCACCGCCCAGAAGCTGCCTACGGAATAGCCTTCGCTCAGCCAAGTGGTGCATCGCATGGACCAGATGACGTATGAGCTGCAGGTAGACATGGCGCGTCTGCAGGACAATATCGCGCAGATGGCGACGCGCATGAATCAGGCACTTGCACAGCAAGCTGATGCATCACGGAGCTTGGCCGTCATCTTGAGGACGATCGAGCATCATGCGGGATCTCCGCCCAACGACCAAGCCGTCTGAGGTGTACTTAGTATTTGCAATGCGAATTATCTCCGTGCCAACTTAGCAACGTCGGAACCGAGGGTCCTCCCGCAAAGCAGTCGCCGTGGACATAAAAAGTGAACAAAGAAATGGCACTCCCCCAGCCGCGGGCACGTACCGCGTCTCCTGCGCCGCCTGGGCACACACCTTCCCTCCTGTGCCGCCTCGCAGCGGCCTCTCGCTGTACTCCCACAGTGCAACATCGGTTTCTACTCCGTCTAGTCCGCTCTCTATCCCCACACTCGTTCGCTGCTACCCGTCAACACCGCGCCCTCGTCATGTCCGGTGCTCCGCTAAGTGCGGACTTCACTGACGATCCCAGCTCCGATGTCCCGGTTCCATGCGGTAGGAAGGTGAAAGGGAAATGCAAGAACGAGGGAAAGCTTTTCCTCAAAAGCCAACTGGAGTTAATGAATGACAACGATCCCTCCAAACCGCCGCGCATGCTTTGTCCAGATTGTGTCGCGTATTATGCCACGAAGGTCGGCACTTACATCCCCCCCGGTGAGTATGGATGCACACCTCATACACCTGCAGTATGATCTTACGTGAATCCAGAGCGAGCGGGCGATTTTGCCGCCATCTCGGTCCCGGTCCGCGGTCAGCCACTACCTGCCGCACCAACGCAGCCAGCGAGAGCAGGGCCATCCAACCTAGGCGGGGGCATGCTGCCGCCTCCCGTGCGCCATGCCAACACAGAGCCTGGCGTGCAGCGTGCTTACATGCTGCCTGGAGGCCAACAAGGAAACCTACCTGCCCCTCAGTACGCGCCACTAAACCCCTTGACCCACTATAGTCTGCACCCTCCGTATCCTCAATTCCCGGGCTATCAGGGCCGGGGTGGAGCGATGCCTGTTGCTGGCTTTGGACAAGGTCCGTTTGTAGGACCACCGGCGGAGTTCGGTCAAGTCCGACCACCAGGCTACCTTCCTGGCAGCGTCAAAGAGCAAGAAGACATTCGCAAACAGACAGCTGCCGCACAGCGTGGCGGTACGTTCCCTGCGCAGCACTGAGTAATAGTGAGGCTAACCGGTACTATTCAGAGCCTCATGCAGAAGTCCGGGCACTCCCGGCAGGCGCTGGAGCTCCGCGACCCGGGTTTCCTGCCGGCCCCCGCGTTGCACGCGCTGCGCCAATTCCGTTCGTTGTTCCGGGCGCGCAGTACTCCACCTTGCCGTTGTTGGAGGGGCTTCAGGCAGTGAGAAGCGGAAGCTCGGCGCCCGAACGACAGCCAGGGTACAGTGCAAACCACAGTCTTCTCGACATGGCACAGGAGCTCCTCCGTGCCAGGTCTTACGGCGGGGATGCTCAAGGGACCCTGAGGCTTACGCTGATGCACAAGGCCCCTGGGCGCCAGAAGCCCCTTCAGATAGCGGTAAGTGGGTTCAGACATCGGCGAGAAGACATTTTCTGACGTGGCGGTGCCGCAGAATGCCTCGGTCGTTCTTGAAGCGGTCCCGGCCCGCATTAGTGCTACGGAGTTGACACACCTCGCCGTCTTGGTACTGCAGCATCCATTCGAAGAGTGGGCTCCAGGAGAGACGCTGGACCCGGACATGGTTACGCTGGAAAAGCCTAACGGGGTAAAGATTCCGTTGTATGCGATTGCCCCTCTAGAGGAGCAATGGGTCACGCCCACAGTGAAGAAGAGCAAGGTCGGTGCGAAGGTGTATTCAAAGACCCCGGCTCTGGTCAACGTTGTGCTCAACTCCGAGAGCTACGACCACGCTGAGCTAGCTGCGGAGGAGCATGCCAATAGGTTGATGCTCGAAAGACACGAAGCTCGGGTGAGGGAGGACAATGCACAGCACATGTTCAGCGCGGAGCAGCCCCCACCGTCCACCGCGGGCTCTCTGGATAGCAGTCAGGCGTCGAAACGCAGTCGGCCCACTGCGCCACATTCAAAGGTAGTTCTGTTTCGCGCTACCAGGGTCTACGAGCGACCGCTGATGGGTACCGGGCGACAGAACAAGAGATCAAAGAACGCAGCTACCTCTGTGACACAGGTACGACGCCACTTGGTTGCCATAGAGCTCAGCACTCACCAGTATTGTGCGGCAGTCACAGTCAATTGCGTCTCCAAAGTCGTGGGGTGCCATTGACCTCGAGGTACGGACATACGCGGAGTTAAGGTGAACGCGCTGACCCCGCATAGGATTCCAGCGATGAGGGGCCGTCGTACAATGCATCTACGGATTCCCATTTGATTGCTCGCGCGCTCGCGGCAGCACTTCCCACGAAGCCAGCGGAAATGATAGGACTATGTGAGCAATGTTGCCTATCTCCGTCAACCTCACTCACCTTGGTGCAGTCCGTCCTTCGGCACCGGCCACCAAAGTTATTGACGTCAATGTGCGCGTTCCGCGTGACCTAACCATGGCTGATCTGAAGGAGCCTGGGCTCTTGTCGGACCTCATCAACGGAGTTGAAAACCTCGAGACCACCATTGAATACTCCGCAGATGCCTCCGCTATGTTTGGCGCCTTCAAGAAAGCTACCTTTGGCCGCACGAGCACCCCCATCTTCGCCGGCTCTAACCAGACCGACGTCTGTATGAAGGTAGCGATCCACAAGAAGATGCACACCAACACGTACATCGTCTTCGAGCATGTGAAACAGGCGTGCGTGCTCAGCACGGAGATCGGCTGCAACATCTGGGCCCGCTTCCTGCTGAAGCTGGTGTACGACTTCATCAAGATGTCCGTGGTTAAATTAACCGTGCCTATTATGCGCTTTGTGGTAGTCGCCATTGCCATTGCGATTCATGGGGAAGGCGAGCCGGAGGGCCGCAAGGTCGTGTGCATGCTCGAAGAGGTCATTCCTGGCCGGTTTCGCAAGTACAACGGTAACGTGACAGCTGTCCCAAATTTCGCAGACCTTGATGAGGCGGACCACAATCGCGCCAAATTTTTGTCTTTCGCGCAGCACGTCCAGTACTGGAAGACCGACCGCTTAGCATTTGTGGCTGACATGCAAGGTGAGCGGAGTCCCATATCTCTGATAGAGCAGCTGTCTGACTTGCACATTGTAGGCAATGAGCAGTTGCTTACCGACCCTCAGATCATCACGGACCCGTGCGTAGCTCTAGTCAGTCCCCTGCCATGTTCTGACCACTATCATTGTCCATTTAGGAAGCTTGGCAATATTCTTGGGCAGGGGAACTACAGCACATTGTGGGAAAAATTCCCCCGGGAACACGTGTGCAACAAGTTCTGCCATGCCTTCGCGGTCCCGTCCCTACTGCCGCCCCCTCCGTCGCCCCCCCGGTCGACCCCCCCGTCTGACCCCCAATTGGCTCGCCGCGCACCGGTCCCTGCGGTGTTCCCTGCAGCAGCGCTCCGCGTTACGCGGGCGATGGCAAAGCAGGCCAATCCCAGTGAGCATGATCTTTGAGTTGATTTGGAATATTTCCAAATGTTCGTCTTCAGACAAAGACGGCACCGCGCCCGCGGGGACCCACAACACGTCGGACTAAGGGCGGTCGCGTTTCCTCGTGGCCCCCATTTCCCAAAGTATTCTCTCACATCGTCTTCCACCCTCAATCGGCCCCCCTCGATCTCTCTTTTGACATGCGCTTATGTTACTTCTCATTCGTATCTCACGGTCCGTTCAGAACAGTTCCGACATATTTATCTTTCCTCTTCACCGCACCCATCCTTTCTATAAGGACCTCTTGACCATCCCGACACGGACTGCTCACCGGGCGTTTAAATGCACACTCCGATGTATGAGCCGCTTTGTTACCAGTTTATTTATACTTCTTTGTTGACTATTTGTCCACGGACTGCTCACCATGCGTTTCAATGCACGTCTTGATGTATGAGCTACTTTTGTTTTCAATTTATTTATATTTCCGATGGAGACGGATACCAAGCGTAAGCACTTGTGGTTAGTACCGCCGACCCTACGGACTGCCATATATGTCTCACGGGCAAGCTCGCCATCTATATATGGGTGAAGGCCGAGTTGGTGTCGACGACAGGGCGGTCGTCCTCTGGGGGAACCCGCGCCACGGAAATCCCGCACGCGATAGGCTGATAGTGTGGGCAAAAGAAGCCATGGGCGATATTTCACCTGTCACGCTCGCACAGATCCGAAAAGCTGAAGTTGTCAATGCCCTGGGATCTACCCTCCCCAGCATCTTCAATCTCCCACTCCCATCTCGCTATGGAGGGGCTCACATTTCAGCAACTCCTCGAGACGATAGATCTCGAACTCGGGCGGTTCAACCCACGTTGGCAGTTACAGATGCAGCTTACTTGGCTCAAGAACATAGTGGATGCAATTGTGAGTAACAAATGGCGTTTACAACGGCTATGTTGGTCACTCAAAATTAACTCTAGAAAACAGCGATTTCGGATGACCCGGCGTGTGGCCCGTCGGTCATAACCATCCGGGTCCAGCAGCTCCGGCACCTAGCAAAGCAACACGGCAGTCCACAATGGGTGGAGGCTGGTGGGGGACTTCTCTCGGTGAGCATTTCTGGATACACATATGAGCACAAACCAACAGGTGGCTGGTAGTGGCCCGTCGATGATTACCCAGTGGTAGAAGTAGGTGAAATCATTGGCGAGGGGAGTCAGCATCAACCACCACCTCCGCACTTTGATTCGCCGGAACATCGCCGGTGGTACGAAGCACTAGAGGCATACCGGGTCGCTGAAGAGCAGGAGCGCGAGAGGCGATTGGCCAGGAGCATTGACGAGATTCGATGGCGGAGGATGCACAGCGGCACACGGCACCGCTAGGGCACACTGCGTCGCGCCTCTGTATCCCTTCTCCGGTGCATTTGAAGTATCGTGTACGATGTGTATATTAAAAGAGCTGAGCATCCAGCGAGCCAGGCAGTATTTTCCGATGGCGTGTGCGGTGTCGGATGTGTAGACGGAAAACGCAACGCACCAAGCGTTGTCCACATACAAGTGTGCTAACTCCGACTTTGAACAATTCCTCCACACGGCGTGGTCAATTCCTTCCGTCCGTAATACGTTCCTCTACATTGGATTGATTGCATATGGCCACCATGAGTCTGTTATTCTCGCATCATCGGGAATGAGTCTCTGCTCTGTATTCGTCGTATATGCTCGCCTCGTTCCGAATATATGGGGGCCACAATATGATAATCCGGTCGCACCGCGCCAGGCCCGGCCAATTGACTGAGGCATAAGACTGAATGATTGCAACGTCTCTGTCGACAACCAGGGGCGTCAGCGTCAACCACCACCTGCACACTTTGATTCGCCGGACCATCGCCGGTGGTACGCAGCACAGGAGGCACACTGTGTCGCTGAGGAGCAGGAGCGCGAAAGGCAACTGGCCCGGTCCATTGACGAGATTCGATGGCGGAGGATCGCACGGCGCCGCTAGGCCACACTGTGCGGCGTCACACCTCTATAAACCCTACCCAGTGCATTTGTGTACCGTGTGTGTATATATACAAATCGCTCAATCGCAAAATGAGACAGCCCATAGCGACGTAGCATCGGAGATATGGAATTGCACCATGCTAGCGGGGCGCCGGGTCGGAAGTACCTCCGCACCGCCAACTCCCTGCAGTCGCCACTGACTGATGGTACTCGAGGGACCACGGTATTACGAACGGACCGCGCTGAAGATTATCGCGGTCGCCGTCAGCAACTGACAACAACCGCGAGCCCGACATTTTGCGCACATACCGAGATCTAGCGCGAGTCTGCCAACCGAACGGCTGCGGCATGTGCAAGGTCAGTGCGCCGCATCAGCTGTAGCGCAAACTTACTCACTCGATGCTTGACTTGCAGGCCGTTCCTCAGCAGTGAAGAACACCAGTGCCAACAAGTACCGCAGGCTGTAGACGACGAATGCGCCGCGCACGCCCTACCTCGAAGCCGTCAGCAAGTTCACGAGCCCGAGGGCGAGCAACGTGCACCTGCCTGGGCGCTGTGGCAGCGTCCGCCTGCGTGCTGCGGAGCATCGGCGCCGGTGAGCATCGAGCCCGCCATACACACGACGAGACGCTCGCCTTCGTCCGTCAGCGAATTGACGAGGCCGTCCTGGACGCAAGCTTCTTCTGTCGCCGCGCGCGCACAATCAATACCGCCGTCCGATCCACCAAAGAGACCCGCACGGCCGACTGGCGTCTTCAACACCAAGCTTCGTGGGCCATGGGCGATGAACGCGCGCTACAAGATGGACAGCCCGCAGCGTCAACACTGACCTGCGCCTTCGTGCGCGCCGCGGCGGCCTGCGACAGGGAGAAAGAATCCTGTGGTGAGCGCCATTTCCGCATTCATTGCACGACAACGAGCTTACCTCTGCGTTAGATACATCGCCTACTGTCTCGAGAGTCGACGTCCATGGGCCCGGCGCAGTCTCGGCGCAGCGGGGGGCACTAAGCGCCCGTCCCGGTCGACCTTCTGCAAAGGGCCAGTCAGCGGACGTGCGCGGGCGCCGTGCGCAGGGACAGTCGCGCGATGAGGACGTACCTATGTCCCTATCGCTCTTGGCGCGGACGGCGCTGAGCAGTACACACCACGCGTCGCCCGTCTCCTGCGTCGTGTTCGTGGCGTGCATAGGTGTCAGTAGTAGCGGGGTCGACATTCGGGCGCACGTACGCGGAGCGTAAAGTGCCGGCGCGCGGCTGGTGGCAGCTGACGTATGGAACGACGGGCTTGCTGCGGTGCAAATGCATGGTCAGTATGCTTGCTTTCTCTACGAGCGCGAGAGCTAGCTACTGACCTGATGCTTGGACAGCAATGTGCGCGCGCAGAGAAAGGCTGCCACAGCGCTCACTGGAGGAGTCGTCGGGGAGCGCATCGGGCGCGGAGACAGCGGCACCCGTGTGGCACAACGGACAAGGAGAACGGATAGTAGGACGACAGCCCAATGACGAAACTAAGGGTACAGAGAGAAGCCAAGATGTCGCGCGACGCACCAAGTGAGCGCCGCAGCGTTTTCCGTCGGCGTGCTCGGCGTTGGTCCGTCTGGTGCGTGCCTCCGTGCAGCACAAAGAACAAGAATTGTTGACAGCCATATGCCTGCAAAGCAACGAAGATAAATGTTCAGAGGGAAGAAAAGACGACGCGCGACGCACCGAGAGAACTCCGCAGCGGTTTCCGTCTGCGCACGCGGTGTCTGGACGGCCGGGTGGTGGCTCCATGTGGCAGAAAAATCGAGGTGGGTTAATAGTCAGAATGCTACAAAACGACGAAGGTAAGCGTACAGAGGAGGAGAAGACGTCGCGCAACGCACCGAGAGAATGCCGCAGGATTTTCCCACCGGCGCGTGCGGTGTCTGGGCGGCCGGGTGGGGGCTCCAAGTGGCACAAAGAACTGAAGGGATTAATATTCAGACGGCTGAAAAACAACAAACGTAAGCGTCGAGAGGATGAGAAGATGTCGCGCGACGCACCTCGAGAACGCCGCAGCGGCTTCCGTTGGTGCGCGCGGCGTGTGGTCGGCCGGGACGTAGGTCCATGTGGCAAAACGAACGAGGTCGCCTGATAGTCAGAATCTTGCAGGACAACAAGGATGAGCGTGCAAAGGGAGAAAAAAACGTCGCGGGACGCGGCAAGTCAACGCCGCAGCGGTTTCCGTCGGCACGTGCGGTGTCTGGTCCGCCGCGTCGTACCTCCATGTGGCAAGAAGAACGAGATCGGTTGATAGTACGAAGCCTAAAAAACAACGTAGATTAGCGGACGGAGGAGAGAAAGAGGTCGCGTGATGCACCTCGAGAACGCCGCAGCGATTTCCGTCGGCGCGCGCGGTGTCTGGTCGGCCACGTCGTACGTCCATGTGGCAAAGGGGCAAAGGAGACGAGGTCGTTTGATAGGCAGGATCCTGCAAAACAACGAAAATGAGTGTACAGACGGAGAAAGGACGTCGCGGGACGCACCGAGTCACCGCCGCAGCGGTTTCCGTCGGCGCGCGCAGTGTCTGGTCGGCCGCGTTGTACGTCCATGTGGCAAAAAAAAACGAGGTCGTTTGATAGGTAGGATCCTGCAAAACAACGAAAATTAGTGTACAGACGGAGAAAAGATGTCGCGTGACGCACCTCGAGAACGCCGCAGCGGTTTCCGTCGGCGGGCGCGGGGTCTGGTCGGCCGCGTCGTAAGTCCATGTGGCAACAAAAACGAGGTCGTTTAATGGTCAGATGGCTGAGAAATGTCGCAAAGAAAGGAAAGGCGTACCAGTGGTGTTTGCGGTTGCGTATTGTATGTGGCTGCGCAAGTGAGGGTGGGAAACAATCCGACTTCTGGCAATTCCGTGACACGTCTCTTACCCTCTCCTCTGTCGTATCCACCATGCGCATTAGCACTTTCCTGCTCATTTCCCTCATCCTGGTTCGCTGGTACATGTATCTCGACGAGCTGTAAGTCCGCTATCCGTGACAATTCCGCATGCTGACTCGCTGGCCAGCCCGACGCGCTACACGTACCCTGTTGAGAATGAGCCGGAGAGTCGGTTGGAAGGTGTGCAAAGTGCGTACCTGCTGCTGTCGGTTTGATTGTCACAGCTGACCTGCCGATCAGCGCTTCCTGCCTGACGCGGAGTGTGTAGAAGGATGTACTTCAAAACGGCGACGGTACGACCCGTCTTTGCAACGGTCTTTCGAGTCTGAGCTGGTGGCCAGGTCCGTAGGGTGACATGTATGGGTGAATGGCCGCGTAGATAGGTCTGTTTTCTTGACAATCCGAGATGTTGGTAACGTCCACGGTTCCCCGCTGCGCGGTGCGTGGCCATGGTTCGACTTGTCCGCAAACCGGCGTTCTGCGATACCGTCCGCTAGCAAATGAATTAATTACCTTCTTGCGCGAGTTCCTGATATTTTCAGCTGCTAATATATATGACTACTATTGATCAATCACCGAAATGCATTGCTGATGGTTTATATTTGATATATTATCCAGGGGTTACGGGGTACTACATATGCCGAGCGTGCCGGGACGTCTCGATCGCAGCTGATCACTCCAGGCCTCCATACGCGGGTCCTGCCGGGAAGCCGACGGGGCGGCTCGATGATGGAAGCGGGCGGAGATGAAATGGCCGCTTGTGGCTGAGAACCCACCGGACTGCTCTTGACTCTATACCTTCATCTTCCCCTGCTAATCCTACCCCGCCGCTCCCTCATCTATGGCCCCCCCTCACTCTATCCCCCACATCATGCTCGCCCGTCCTAGGTCCATTCCACGCACCCCGCCCCTCGCGTCCCCGGCTCAGCCCCCAATCTACCTTCCAACTTCCAACAACAGGCTCTCGTCAGACAGTTGGAACTCGTCCTCAGCCGCAGACGAGATGGAATGGGAGTGGAAGCCGGACCAGGTTCTCCTCCTCACGCGCGTGCGTTTTCTCCGCGTTTTCACGCGTCTTGGTCTCCCTCACATACGCCTTTCCAGACTCTCGACGCACTTCCCCAACACCTCTTGACCCCCTTCAATGGCCCCGTACCCCCCTCCAACCTCCTCGACAAGATTGCTCGCGGTGTCGCGTCAGCAAAAGGCGCGGCAGACTGGCCCCACTCCATGCGGGCGACGCGTGCAAAACTAGTCGAACTCGCGCGTGCTCGCGATGCCATTGTTGAGGAGGACGCGCCTCACGAGGCTCTCCACCACACCACCAACATTAAGCGCCCCCTCTATCGCCAGTCCAGTATGGATTTCATGCAGAGCGCGACTCTCGAACCCCGGGACGACCCTTTCTCGAGGTGCGCGTCGCGTATGCATCTTTTCCCATTGTTCTTCGCTCACGTGTTTGCCGCAGGCTTTCTACCCGCATGTCTCGCAGCTCTTCCATATATCACCCATATGCCCGACCCTCGTCTCCCGCGCACTTCTATGCTCAGAGTCTCAACCCATCCACCCCTTCCTCCACGACCCTGCACTCCACGCGCTCCCATATGCGCGACGAGCCCAAGGTTAACTCCGCCCGCTCCTCTCTTCGCCACTCCACCTCCACACTCTCGTCCACGTCTTCCTCCATGTCCTTACCGCGCGTTAAGCCCTGTCGCAACGACTCCCTTCCGAACCCTGCCCAATATCTCGCCTCGCCTATCGCCCCGAAGAACCTCAAGCGCGCGACGTCCTTCCGCGCCGCTGCCCCCGCGTACGCTAGCTCTGATGAGGAAGAACAACAGCGCACTAAGCACGCGAAGAAGGCACGACGCGGGACGGCTGGCATAGGCACGGCGAGTCCCAGCCCCAGCCCCGTGCGTCCGCGCATGAACATCCAGCGCAACCCATCCATCCTAGGGGCGGAACTCCCTCACCCGCAGGTCCAGCCGAATCCGCCTGCGCACCTGCGCGTGCAGATCCCGGCGCTGAATCAGTCCCATTGCGAGCCGCCCCGCACCCCGCGTTCGCCTCGCCTGCGCCGTGTGCGGCCCGCCGTGTTCCCCGGGCGGTCGGCTAGGCGCATCAGTTTCAACTCCCTCGGCGAGAGTGACGTCCTCCTCGAGCCCGTGGACATCGTCCCCGGCCAGGGCCTCGGCCAGGGCCTCGACAGTGCGTTCCAGCTGCGCTGACCCGCCCTCCTCCCCTTGTTTTCCCCGACGTAGCGCCGCGGCGCTATCTCCCCGCTTTCCTCTTCATGTTCATGCTTTGGAGTTATGACTCGATGCTTACCTGCAACTATATGGATTTCTCTAGGCCAGGGTCTGCCCGGGTGGGCTTCTGCTTTTCCGTTCTTTTCTCGCTTCCAATACCCACTCTTTTGCCCCCTCCCTCGTCGCTCCCTTTCTTTATCTAATCAATCTTGCTCCGGCGTGCCGGCACATCACGCTCCTTACGCGCTCCTAGCCTCACTTCCTCCCCATCTTTGCTTCATCTGCCTCGCCTCGAATTTTGGGATTTTGGTGTATACATATATTGGCCTTTCTGTTGCCAACACGCTCTTTGTGACGTTTTTTTTTTCATTCTCATCGCCCACCATCTCCGCAAATACTCAGGACCTCGGCCGACTCATCCTTCCTCGCCTCCGCCGCCGATCCGCATTTGAGCCCTATCATGTTTCGTTCTGGCAGCCGGCACCTTCACTCATCAGCTTCGTCTTCCTCGGACATGGAACACGCATCCCTGCAATTCAAATTACCCTGGACTCGAGCCTACCACTGTCCCCTCCATACTCACCCCACCTCAACCATCACCATCACCCCTCGCCTTCTGATCGCCCCACCATTCCATTCACATCACTATTTGTTCCCGCCCTTTTCCCCCCGCTGTACAGTATATGTGCATACACTCATGCGCCCTGCCCCCAGCTTAGCTTCGTATACTTCTCGTTCCTTCGTCTTACCCCCGCCCGGGCTGCTGCCCCGCCGCGGGCAAGCGTGTATTAGGCGTCGCGCCGGCCGGTGCGACCCGCGCGTGTACATACGGTACGATACCTTACCGCCTGCTTGCTAGCTGCGGAATGCATGGTTGGCTCCGTCCGCAAGCTGCTAAATCAGGCCCGCGCGAGTGTGAGATAGGATACGAGCTGAGCTGTTTGCAATCGGCGGAGGAGCCTCCGATTGCCACTGCATGGGATATTTACGGAACATGCACCCTGATGGAAGGGTCGAAGGGCGCCATGAGGCGTGCCTTCGTGGCGCATTAGCGGACATGGGGAACTGAGTGCATTCTGGAAGGCGCGACGCGACGGCGACGGTTGCGGGTGCGACACGTTGCTGTGCGTGTCCGTGTGCCGCGGGCGTGATGACGACCGCTCGAACGTGGTCCGTGGAACGTTGGACGTTGACAGCGCGGTGAGACTGCAGCGGGCGGGCTGCGGCGGTATCCCACGAGACTCATACGCATGCCCGCCTCGACTCACGCGCCCGCCGCACACACCGCATGTGAGAACATTCTAGCTTTCCTTTCGAACGTGCTCTCGGGCTCTAGCATACGACAGACACGCATCAATCAGACGTTCCTGCGGCCAAAACACACACACGCGTCAGCATCCCGAATAGCAGGAACAGCGAGCATGGGGCGCGGTACGCACAGCAAGTAGGCTACACGGCGCAGCTCGTCCGTCATGACGCCGCGCCCGCGCGCCGCTCTGCGATCTGCGCACGCTTTTCTGCGATGAGCACCGCCGCGCGCTCGTCCCACCGGTGCGCCCAGTAGCCCGCAAAGCCGAACACGCCCATCGCGATGAGGTGGCCGCCGGGGTCTGGCACAGCCCACAGCGAGTGGTGTTAGCGGTAGGCAGGCAGGCAGGCAGGGGAGGGGAGGACGCACTGTCGAAGAGGTTGCGCTTCTGGATGCCGAGCTGGCCGACGCGCGCGGCGAGGCCGAAGAACGAGAAGCCGATGACGCTGCTTAGGAGCGCCATGTGTGTGTATGCGCGGGTGGTGGATGTTGGGGTGCGTGGGGCTGGACGTGGGCGAGCTCGTTGTCGGCGGCAGCGAGCGCGGAGGCTGGTTCCGAATCGGGAGACGTTGTCAATACGTGCAAACAGCGCCTCCTGTACGCGTGCGGGCCGCGCGGTGCGCCACAGCTCCTACGAACACCGCGAGTGGTACAAGTATCCTTGTTTCCGGGCTGTGCCTCCAGGATCCGGCTCTGCTTTTACCATTACCACCACCCCCATCTCAAAAGATCATGGCTGATCCGCTGGAAGTCGAGAGGAAGCTTGCCGTCGCGCGCGGCAAGAAAGACGAGGGCGACAAGGCGTTCAAGGCAGGGAGCATACAGCCTGGTGCGTTGTGTCTCGGCATTTTCACGCGGGTAGGAGGAGCTGATGTGCGGTGATCGATGGCAGCATTGAGGGCATATCATGAGGTCAGTGGTTATCTGCGTTCGCGCGTTCTGTGGCGTCTCACCGCTGCTGAAGTCCCTCATGTATCTTCAAGGCATAGACAAGTGAGCCCATCGTTTGCGCTATATCCAATCCTTCGCTGAAGCTTTGTACCGCAGATCTGGGCTCAAGAACGCTTTTCAACCTGCACCATCCCTGACGGACTCTGCTGACCCGCCACAGGAGAAGACGGAGGTGCGCCGCCCCTCTCCGCGCCGCATCGCATCGCCCGGCTGACTCTTTCTGTGCCCTGTGCATCGCTGTGCACGCAAGGTGGACGAGATGGTCGAGAAGATCTACGCCAATATGTCCGCGTGCCACATCAAACAGGAGAACTGGAGGCGCGCACACGAGACCGCCGAAAAGGTGCGCCGCGCCCCCCGACTTTGCATTCCATGTTCTTGTGTGCTGAAAAGGGATATCTCGCCACCGCAGGCACTGGCGAAGAACCCCGATAACTTCAAGGCGCTATTCAGAAAAGGCAAGGCGTTCGGCGAACTCGGCTACTTCGAGCGCGCGGAAGGCATCCTCCAGGATCTTGCGAAAAGGAGCACAGCAGGTACGTCTCCCTGCCCACCCATCCCATACAAGTATATGCCGTTGACGGACAGCGCGGAATTTGCAGACGCGGCCGCCGCGAATGTCGAGATCGCCCGCCTGCGCGCGCTCGACAAGGAGCGCGATCGCGAACAGACCAGGAAGCTCAAAGGTGCGTGCCGTGCTCGCGCACCTGTCGTGCTTCTCGCACTCACGGCTTGACGTCTGTTCATGAATATACAGGCTGGTTGAATCGCGCGAGTAAGACGACGCCCCTTGGGCCGACGGCATCCGACTCGGATGCGACGTTGGTGGGGTCGAGTTCGAACAATTCGGTGTCGGAGCCGGATGCAAAGCCGGCGGTGGAGAAGGCGTTTATCGAGGAGGTCTGAGGTCTGAGGGGAATCTGATGGGAGACTAAAATAGTTGATGTAATTTGTGTACATTTGGTGCTCTGCTTTGCTGTGCTTTGCTTCTTGAAACCTCTCGGTGTACCCTTCCCTTATCATTCTATCCCTCCGATTCGGAGTGGCAACTGGCATCCAATTCCACGAGCGTGTAGAGCCAAGGTCTGCAATCCTTTTGTATGGATAATTAGCGTCGAAGACAGATATTGAGGGAGATGTCTGGCAAGGGATCGTTCATACTCATGACAAGGGGCTTTTGCGGGACTGAGAGGGCTGTCCAAGCTGCGGACATGTCGAATCTGTGTCACCGTCGCTGGATACCGAAAATTATCGGGGGCACGGTGTTGCCGACTAAGTGTAAGTAGCATAAGTGCTAAACATAAAAGTCGGTCTGGGAGCACCGATCGTAGTAACGTCCTGTCGGTACTGTACTTGTCCTGAGGCATCGTCATTCGCAATACTACAGTTGAGAGGCTTTGAGAAGATCATCAAGATGACATAGGGACTCCTGGAAGGTAGCGGCGGTTTCGCTCTCTAACCTATCCATATGATCCCACCTGTCCCATTCTTGAAAAGCAGCCTCTGCCTGCTGGAAAATGTCTATACGCAATTGTTCCTGTCCCCGAGTTTCTTTTGCTACGTTGCCTTTAGCTGCATGATGAACACGAGATACAGTTGGTGGGGCTCACCAAAGCCCCGTGGTTGCTGCCACGACAACGTTCCGGCACGCCAACGATGGAGAAGGGAGCGGTCTAGCGCGCGTCATGCGATGTCAACCTCATCCGAACGTCGCACTCACCATATCCCTCTAGGAAGGTATCCGCGCAATAGTCGTCCTTTGGCTCCGGGCCCTTCTCTGTTGTCACATTCTCCTCAGCGACCTGTCGGCGGGTTCACAACCAAACTCACCATATTCTGGTACGTTGTTCATCACGATATCCAGCGGATCTACGACGGCGTGCGCTGTGGCTGCCTGTCTTGGTGCCGATCCTGAGCCTGAGAAGGTTTGCATCTGTCTCTTCTGCCTCGAGGGGGTTAGGCTGGCAGCGTCTCGTGCTGGTCGGCGAGCAATGTGTTAGAGCAGCAAGGGTGCAAGGGTGCGTGACTAACCTCGCTTTTTGGACAGAGCGCTTACTGCCGCATCCGCGGTTTTGGTAGAGGACGCGCCGGTGCTTGAGGCGCCTTTGATTCGAGTGCCTGCACGGCACGGAGAGAGGCAATTGAGAGCGAGGATGCAGGGAACGAGACTAACCTACCTTGCTTGTGGGTCAGAGCGCCTCCCGCCGGATCCCTCGAGGGCGCCGAGCCGCCTTTGAGTGGGAGGGCCGGCGAGGCAATTGAGCGAAGGACGCGCTGCTACTTTCACGTCACGGACCTTGCCTGACATCTGTTTTGACCAATTCCTCCTGGGACGTGTGTGTGTCTGCGTAGAGCGATGAAACGGCCTGAGGTTGTTGTAGTCGATAGAGCGACGTACTACCGACTGAATCGCCTTTAAACCGGAGTGACATGAGCCTGGCCGGCAGCCCCAGTGGTCTTACAGTCAAATCGCCTTTGATGCCATCGCTGTGGGCTGTAAAGCCGGGCTCTGCAGATGGCCGATCCATAGTACTTAAGTGAAGTAAGTATAAGTGAAGTAGAGAGTGCGGTCGCGAGCACCGCGCCGTGGGAACCCCCTGAGCCTAAGGAGACTCGGTAGTACGCGGTACGTGGCGCGAGAGCGCGACATGCAAAGCGCGATGTGCCGCCGACGATACCTACAAACGGTGCGAGGAGGTGGGGGAAGTCCTGGAGAAGTAGGGAAAAATCGGTTGATGTCGAGCAGTCCACGGGCCTGCTGACATAAGATTCTGCGTCCACTTCGTCAGTTCACTGTCAGTTCCCGTGGCACCAGTGGAGCAGAGGCTCAGGAAGTTCCGAGTCTCAGCCAGCTAGACTAGCTTCATGACATCAAACGCTCCTCCTGGTCCGTCTAACAAGCGGTGGCCCGGTTTCTACGACGCGCTTCAGCTCGCCATTCAACAAGCTGCCCACAAGTGGACGTGAGTTTCTCTTCGTCCATGTTGTCCTCCCGCAAAATACAATGTGTCACAGGTTCGAAGAGTTCGCTGAATGCTTTCCGCTCTGGTGTGAGGAACAACCGAAGGGAGCCGAGACGGTCTACCAGACGGTATCAGGCTTCGTCGAAAAGCGCATCGTGGTATGTCCGCCTTACTCGCGCGCTCCACCTCGCTCATACAGATCACCTCAGGAAGAGTCGAACAAGCTCTTTGAGAGATACGCGCTCCAAGAAAATCTTGACGGCTTGCAGGCCGTCGTCGACGACGCGCGCAGGCGGAAACGCAGCGGGGAGCCGCGCCCGCCCAATGCATGGCGGGAGGATCTCGGGCCACAAGCCGCTACACACGCACGCACAATCCCCACTCTCGAGGCCGAGCGCGACAAGTTGCGCAAGCAACTCGCCGAGGTGTGTGCTATCCCATGCACGACGCGTCGTGCTGATCGTTGCCTCATAGCTCGAGGCGCACAACACGGAGCTCGAGTCGGCCCTCATAGAAAGCACGAATACCAAAGTTGTGGCTGACGAGAAGATCGCTGAGATATTTGCTTTTTTGGATGAGGTGCGTCGCTGTGGATATTGCGAGAGCGACCGCTGATAGTGCGTCGGGGCCAGCTCGTGGTGAAATGGAAGGACCTTCCGATCGAAGAAATGCAGGAGTGGTCGCTGCAAAACGCCGAATCCCAGAGCACCAGCAACCCTTCCCTCTGAGATATCTAAAACCGGGCCTCACGTGTACAGATGCTGCAGGATCTACACGCGCGCAGGAGCAATACGCGCGCAGGATCAACATGCGCAGAACTGTCGCGCTTCTCCCACCGCTGCTCCCGCTGCTTCAGGCCTTGCCTCTGCAATTCGATCTCGCGTGCCTCGGACATTGCGCCGCGAGCGGGCCAAGCGACGGCCGCGGCGGCTCGTTGTGGGCTTGTTGGTTACAGCCATTGCCAGCCCCAGACAACGACAATACTTCTCTCAGGACAGGTGAGAATATCTCACCCACCGACTGGCATGTTGAGAACAACCCGGATAAAATGCAGAATACGCTCCATTCAGGGACAAATGCTACGAGCTCTGCTCCTCCCTATCACAACAACCCAGTGCCGACGAACGAGGACAGGAGAGCGACTATGACGGAGGCACACACACGACCCTACACCCTACATGTACAGTTCTGTGTCGGGGGTGTCAGCGCAATGCGAGTTCCAGAGCCATTTGACGTACCATTCAATGGCCGTTAGACGCAAAACACCGTTAGAGAGCACGTTTGCTCAGTTGAAGCCACGCTATCGAAACAACTAGATCAATTTTGTCCGTGCAGTGAGTGCAGAGAGCGGAGTACACACCCTATCACCGTCGCGGTCGCGGTCGCCGTCACGGTCTCCATCGCGGTCGCCGCCACGATCATCATCGCCGTGGCGAGGCGCAGCGAACACGGGTCCCGCGAGCATCGCGAAGAGGAAGAGAGAGGCGAGCACGAAAGAGTTGAAGCGCATGTTGTCTGTGTCTTTGTTGTCTGAGGTCCTCGTAGGATGGAGATCCTCATCCTACGACGTCCAATATTTATACGTTCCGGGGAGCGCAGCTGAGCCTTGTCGAAGACATGGCGCGGAGCTTGGCGCGCGCACGCGATTGCCTGCGTGCCCAAGGGTGTCGACTTGGTGTGAGCGGGACGGAGCATATATGCGCAGTATGCGCACACCTTGCAACCATGATGTTGCGTGACGAACTTGGCGTGGAGCGGAACGTTCGCGATGGTACCGTGACGCTCCTACAAAACACACTGTTATGGCGGGAATGATAACTTGGGTGAGAGAAAGACTAGAAATGCTACCGCAACGGCGACATGCCTCGTGAGAGATGGCAGGTGAGGATATTTTTAACGACAGCACGAGCGAAGCTTGGCGAAAATGGTGTGAGCTTGTGCTGTCGAGATGCAGCTGGCGATGACTATGACGTGGGAGGATAGCAGTTCCACGACAGCGTCTGAGTGCACGCAAACAGAGAAACGCAGGGATATCTGAACCATAGGCACGAGTTCTTGGCAGCAATTGCAAACACAAGGCTGGGCTAGAGGAAGATATACTAGAGCGGGTCGCACGACCAGCGCCAGGCCAGTCCCCACGCACCTTCTGGTTCGCATCGGTGGCATATAGAACGTGCTCTCGGCGTGAGTTCCGAGCGCAGATATTCTAGGATGCGTCCTTGGAAAACCCAATGACGGCAGAGACATCATGCGCCGCTGCTCGGAGGAGTCCTAGAGCTGGCCAGTTTTCTTGGGCTCTTTGCTTTGCGGTCCCAGGACAAAACCACATCAACTTCGCTCTGGGACTGACGAAGTCGGGAAATCTGCGCTGTGATTCAACCTTCGATGAATACTACCCCTTCGGAGGCAGATTGTGACACAGCCGATGGTCGGAGCGGCCCCAAGAGACCGAGCAGCGCAGCATAGCAAAACTAAGGAGCTGCTAAAGTCTGGGGAAGATGATAAGTGGAAGAGATAGACAAGTCAGTCGGTGGGCGCCGGGGCGGTGGTCGAATGAGTCTTTACATAAGCGCTCTGGAGTTTCAAGTTCTACTAGTAGTACCACAGTGACTCTGTTGCCCAATGCCGACCAGAGCGAGTGGAGTAGCCGTCTCAATACTGCACTACCTTGCCGCTGTTATACCTTCGCCGTGATCCTGACCGTGCCCTGCTCTCTGCGTCAAAACCTCTGTTACACACCTCAAGCAGACACCGCTGCGAGACCGCAAGTGCCGAGATGCCACAAACGAACATATCCCTCTCGGTCCTCCAGTCTTACTACCCCAGCGTCACTTCGCTGTCAACGTACCTGAGCAGCATACTGAATGCAGGCGATGATAGCAGGGCAGAAGATATCTTTCGACGCGAGTGCGACGCGACTACATACCTGGAGTTTCTCGACAAGTCGTACGTGGCTTGCACGGTGACAGCGGAGGACGGCGGCAAGGGTGTAGCGTGTTTCACGGCGGATGAGCCAATGGTACCCATGCGCGACGTGAGTTCGTTGCTGCTTTCACGGTGCGCCGCTGATTATGCTGCATAGGTTATCGACCGTGCACAGGTGCGGCTGCTCTCGAAGGGACGCAAGAAGGTGCCCAATGTCATCACTCTCGGATATCGTCTGGTCAGTCTGTACCTCCGCATCAAGTATCTCATCCTGACACCTGTGGCAGCCCTTTGGCAGAGATGAGAAGATCGGGGTGACGCGTCAGGGCATCGTGAATGAGCATGTCAACACCAACATCACGGCTCTACAAGGCTCGCAGTGGGAGCGCTTACTGAAGAGGTATATCATCTACGGGCTTTGCAACTACTGATGCCGCTGCAGGATCGGCGAAGGCGCGATGGTCCACTTGCTGACAGAAACCAGCATCTTCGTATCGCTGCCGAACGAATGTCTCTGCCAACTCACTGGTCGCCCGGTAGTCGAACTGAAGCCTTCCATGATCACACAGAGAGTTGGGCTCGCTGCTTTACATTCAGAGTCGAAACTGAAGAGGAAGGCCGACAGGGAGGAGGATGCCGTCGGAAAGCCAAAGAAGCGCGCTCGTACAATCGGCAGGACGGCGGGCGACTCTTTGCCAGACCACACGCCTGCAGATATCATCTTTGACCGCTCGCGCATATGCTACGCTCGACCCGCATATATTCCGCATACAGAGATCATCGTCGCCGGACTGCCTCCCCATCGTGGGTTCCTCGATGCTCTTCCCATCTACACGCGACATAATATGCCACATTACGGATGTCCTCAATTCCCTGCGGTCATCCTTTCACCGTAGCAACAAGCAGCGGCAAGACCCCGACCCTCGGAAGCAGATAGACGACGCCCGCCACCTGGCGAAGTACTCGAATCGTGAGGAGGAAATCAAGGTCGACCCTTCGATTCCTCAGGGTCAATGGGAGTCGGTCCGACTACATTCCCAGGCCAAGGGCAGGTGTTCGACACCAAGGAGGGTCAAGCCTGCCCTGGATCTGTTGGAGAAGGTCATTTGGAGACATGGTAGATGCGCTTATAGAGCCCTCAGAGACATGGCTTGCCCTTCTAAGGTGCGTGCGCATTACATTACTTCGAATCTGTTGACGGAATTATTTAGCTTTGAGTGCCCAGCAATCCCAACCGCTCGACTCCTCTGTCATCCTCGTATGATATGTTCTTTTAATATAGTGCGTGCTCTCTGATTGTCCTATAGGAGCTTATGTCGGAGCAATCTATCATTCTGCGATCATAGCCGTCTCTGGACACAAGTGTCGTGTCTGGAAACCCACCTCTCGGCTTGACACAGCTCTCTGCGAAGGCAAAGAGCAAGCCGCGCTTTGCGGAATTTGCCTGCAGTAATGTCGAGGCGAGAGGCGCGCCTTTGCATTCAATCGTCTAGCTCACACTGAGAAAGGTCTTTCGCCGCTTCGCAGTACTAGCTACCAAGGCCGTCATCTCTCAAGCCCAAGCCTTTCAGGGCTCTAAGGATAATTTCAAGTCAGACATGGAAGGTCTGCTCTCGTGATCTCGACCATAGGGAAGTGGGTGACGCCTTCCCAGACTACGCATCATGCCGAAGACACGAGCAATCTCCCTTCATTCCATATTGCAGGTTCCCGCACCGCCGATCAACTTAAATATTTGGACACTCCGAGTTCGCGCTGTCACACAACCGACTCTCGCTGATCGGTAGCGTGAGTCCACTAAGGTAAGGAGTTGTGATGGTAGTGCCAACATTGGCATGGGAGATGTAAGTAAACAGGAACTATGTGACCAAGTCTCTTCAGTCCTGACTAGAATGAAATTGTTCTTGTCACTTCCAATCGACGTATGATGAGGACGAACAACGCACAAATTGACCCACTCGTGCGCGAGGAGCTCCTGGCAAGTGGGTCGGCGGTCCGGGTCTAGCGTGAGTATCCTTTTCATGAAGTCGACGAGCAAGTGGTCCTGGTCCACATCCGATCGTCGCGAGAGGAGTTAATCGAACGGCAGACTTATGCGTCTCGGCAAGTGATGTTTCGACGAACCTTGACCCCAAACACATCAAAACATGAATAAATCGCGTAACAGGACCGACCACCAACCGTCTGAGTTGAAATAAGCGTCGCCGTGCCTGCCGCGTTGAACCAGCTCCAGAGGGTAGTCACCAAACACTTCAACTTGCAGGACGGGGAGTACCGTGTCCATCGCTTTGGGAGGAAATATCGGTTTCCCCAAGCAAAGCTCATAAATCTTGTATGTGTGTCAAAAAGGCCACGCGCATTTATGGGGATGCAGAGCAGCACGCACCATGCAACCAAAACTCCATACGTCAGCGGGCTTTCCCCATTCCGCTCCGATGCATACCTCTGGCGCGCGCAATGCAGGACTCTGGATGACATCAAAGGGACATTCAGACACCTTGTCGGCCCAGCAGGCTTACGCGGTGAGAGCGTCAGTTGCCACGTGAATATCAAGATGACTACGGTTACGCACCGACTCCGACATCGGCGAGCTTGACGTGCGCGTTGCGCCATGCGTCGGCAGCCTTTAGGTTTTCCGGTATAGGGAAAAGGATGCGGTTCTGTGGAACACGTGCGATGGAGCGCCCGTTTGGATCCAAACCGACAGACGTCTCATTGTGACCGTCAAACGGTGCGGCAGTGGCGGCAGCGGCGAATAGAGACGTAGGGTCGCCAAGTGGAGCGAACATTATGTTTGATGGTTTGAGGTCTGCAGTATACAAGTTTGAGAAAAAGGCGGCTTATAGTTCAAACAAAAAGATCGCGCACCTGTGTGGATGATGTTGCACTCGCTGTGCAGGTAGTCAAGGCCGAATAAAACCTGCCGAGCGACTTGCCTGACAAGAGGTATTGGCAAGGCGCGGGACTGCCATCCCGCCGCAAAGGCAGACAGGGTCTCACACATCGGCTCTGTGACGAGACAGAGATGCCGCGCTCCATTAGCCTCATGATAGAAGTGGTCCAGCAGCTGGACATTATGCGCATGCCCCGGATGCCTAGCGTTCTTGTCTCGGATCTCTTGCAGATATTCGAGTTCGTGCAATTCATCTACATCCGTCGCGCGGCCTGCAAATCATAAAAGCTCAGCCAAGACTGGTGCACACGAGGCAGGGTTTACTGGTCAGAATCTTCAGAGCAGAGAATCGGGGAGAGCTTGTCGGTGCGCCACACGGCTGTCAGCGGGAAGGTTGATCGTGACGGCAACATTTCGTACTTTTGCTGTTCAGCGAGCCATACAGTGGAGTAATTTCCCCACCCAAGCTTGCGCTTGATGACATAGCGGGAATCCAACACGTCGCCAATGGCTACGGGAAGGTATCCGAAGTCGCTGCCGTAGCCTTCTAAAGGCTCCTCGAATTTCGCCCAATCTGGAGGTGTAGGAGCGGACGCGCCCTGATGAGTGTTCTGGAGGTTCTGGGGATGAGGGGGTGTTGCTGAGGAAAGGTAACGACGCAGAATGGGGAGCCTCCGAAAGGTGTGCATCCGAGTCGGTGTTTGTCCACAGTCCAGACATAAGAACTATGGCTAAGTTATATCATGAGGTGTCGGCAAATGCCGAAGACGTTCTCACCCGCGCGCCCCAGACTAGCCCAGACTACTTAGCCTCCCGAATCAGCGCCCCTTCCGAACCTAAACGGCGACCGAGGCCTTGGCTACAATCAGTCTTCGGTCTGTGGTGCTCGGAGTGTCCCATCGTTGCGTCGTTTCATTTGCTGAGAGCGATCCTTGTAAATGGAATAACTTTGGCGTGCCGTGATCGTCCCGTTGTCGCTGACAATCCAAGAGACAAGGATGCGCCGTACGTCGGTCCTCCTCGGGCTGTGAGTGGCAGTTTCTGACTCCTTTCGAGTCCTTCGCTTTGATGGTTTCTCGGCACAGAACAAGAGGCTCCGCGTACGCGTTTTCTAGACTGTTATTGTGATCCTACTATACAAGATCCTCTCAGACCCGGGGCGGCGGTGACCAGGTCCGTGCCTTGGGCCAGCCCTTGGCTGTGAGCGCTGACGACAAGCCTTCGGTCTGCTGTGCTAGGAGCGTCTGATCGCTCTGTCATCTCATTTGTCAAGAGCGATCCTTGTAAATGGAAGAACTTTCGCCTTGCATCGTCTTGGTGTTCCAGAGACAAGGATGCACCGTCCGAGCTCCGTCCGTCCACGCGTACGTTTCCGTGTTCGGGCTGTGAACAGCCAGTCTCTGACTCCTTCGTTTTTGATGCTTCCCCACACAGAACAAGAGAGAGGCCGTGAAGGTGTTACGGCTCTGAGCTCTGAGCACTGATGCCGTCAATGGTTCTCCTCGTTGTGTGATCGAGCTGCGCGCGACCGGCAGGCGATCTATTGTTCAACGCGCTTCGAGCTGAGGCGAGCAACCTAATTACTCGGCATCGCTCACCGCCTGCTCCTAGCTGAGACTGTGACGTGCCATCAAGGCTACCTTCCGACGCGCGGTCCCTGCGTTGTTGTATTTGTTCCCGGCTTCCCTGCTTTTGTTGTTTTTCTCAGGACAAGCCTCTGCCAAGCTGGCGGTCTTTGTGCGGTAACTATCTCTTCGTCTCTGTTCTCAACCTCAGTATTAATTCTTGGGTCCCAAACAGCGGAGGAGCCCACAGTGGTGGAAGCGTTGATCCAAGCGATGCATTCCACAGCACCGTGCACCTTAGGTCGGCGTCCGGCACTCATATAAAGACGTTGCATGTCTATCATAACCCCTCCATCACGGTATGTCCCCGTACGCCTTGAGAGGGTCATTCTTGAGCTCACGATCGTTCAGGAGCTTGACTAGAAGCAGGAGACAGGATAGCTTGTCGTGCGATTGTAATCAGACGTGAACCCCATGCCAATCTCCGTAGCAGAGCCTGAAGATTTCCGCTATACTTCATGTGTTATGTAGTGCATTTGTTGCTTTGTTTTGCTACTTGAAATTTCCTCGGAACAACCTTGCAAGGCCTCGAGCACTGCCACCTGCGTGCAGCTGACTCGTCGACCAACTTGAACAACAACGACGGTTCCCGGCCTCCCCCAGCTCAAACTTTCCCTTCTGCTTGCTTTATTCCAAGGCTCCCGTTAGAAGTACAGTAATATCAGTGTGGGCAGGCAGACTTGAGCACGGGTGCAAGGCCTTCTGCACTTATAAAAAGGATATGCAAGCTTAGATGAGTTCATCTGCTAAACTGTTTTGTCGGCGTCTGCGACCAATGCCCATGCCGAACAGAGGGAAAGCATGAGCAGGGAACTAACGCTTCTGTCGTCACTGCAGGCGACCACAAATCAGCAGCAGGCCCTCCCGCTACACATTCTGCGCAACACGAAGCGTTACCAGAGAGTGGTCGTGATACGTCTTAACAACTCATTTTCAGGCTACGTGACCCCGACTCGTTATCCCGCCTCCAAGATAGCTGCCGCCCTACTACTTCCGACCACCCCCCAGTAGTACTTCACTAGGTATGGACAGCGCTCGTGGTGTTGGCGCCCCCCGCTACTTCATCATCTGGGAAGCAACTCGAATTTTCTGCGCTCACATTCAGCTAGGCCTTGCTACCAGAGGCAAATGGAACGTACGGGGTGTGTAGACAAGGCAGGACCATCCATCCTGGCATGTCGTCGGTCCGTTCCAGCCTATGCCTTTGTACAGAAGTCAATGGTCCGTCGCTCTACGGCGGGCGTGGTGTGATGCACACCTCCGCATTGTCCATAACCGCCAATCTTGGCGCCCCCAAACGGTATGTCACTATCTGGGAAGCAAACCGATTTCTCTGCGCTCACATTCAGCTAGGCATTGCTACCACAGAGGCAAATGGAACGTACCGGGGAGGTAGTAAAGGCAGTACCATCCATCACCGCAATCCGCCGATCCGGTGTAGCCTATGCCTTTGTACAGAAGTCAATGGTCCGTCGCTCAACGGCGGGCGTGGTGTGATGCGCACCTGCGCATTGTCCATAACCGTTAACTGGCGAGTCTCGGGCATGGACAGCGCTCGTGGTGTTGGCGCCCCCCGCTACTTCATCTGGGAAGCAACTCGAATTCTCTGCGCTCACATTCAGCTAGGGCTTGCTACCACAGAGGCAAATGGAACGTACGGGGGGTGTTGTAAAGGCAGGACCATCCATCCTGGCATGTCGTCGGTCCGCCCCAGCCTATGCCTTTGTACAGAAGTCAATGGTCCGTCGCTCACGCGGGCGTGGTGTGATGCGCACCTCCGCATTGTCCATAACCGCCAATCTCGGCGCCGCCCCCAATCGGTTGTTCGCTAAATGGGAAGCAAACCGATTTCTCTGCGCTCACATTCAGCTAGGCATTGCTACCACAGAGGCAAATGGAACGTACCGGGGAGGTAGTAAAGGCAGTACCATCCATCACCGCAATCCGCCGATCCGGTGTAGCCTATGCCTTTGTACAGAAGTCAATGGTCCGTCGCTCAACGGCGGGCGTGGTGTGATGCGCACCTCCGCATTGTCCATAACCGTTGACTGGCGAGCCTCGGGCATGGGCAGCGCTCGTGGTGGAGCGCATCGACAAGGCGGCTCCTAAGACGGCCGGCATAGCCGTCGCCAGAGACAAGAGGCAGACGAATGTACGAAGGGAAGGCATAGGAGAGATGATCGTGTCCTACGAACAAAGTTATCATACAGTTCGTGACATTTTATACGTCCGCTGCCCGTTGCTGCAGTCGCCGGGGTATAACTGCGGCCGTGGTACAGATCCTGGGATCCTCGTGGTCGCAGAAACGCCGGTGCAAGAGGCAAGAGGGTGCCGGGTAGCAGATGAGGAGGGTCCACGAGTGGTCCGCACTGCCCACCACGCATGCAGATGGACTAGATCGGCTGTAGTCAACGGGAAAGAACCACATAGTGGAGCAACAGCGGCCGGATCGGTGGTCATGAGTACGTTCAACGTGCCAGGAGTATGTTCAACGTGCCACGAGCATGACTGGATCCATGCCATTCTCCGTGTCAAGAGACATACGAGATTTCAGCGTACTAGTGCTCGCAGCGGCAGCACGAATCGTCCATGCGGAAAGAAAGAACCGTGGCCTTTGAACTGAGCCGTAGTCTCGAAGCTAGCTGATTATCACAAGCTCGCACAGCTCGAACGTCCGACTTTCACGCGGTTGCGTTTCACAGGAGCACAAGGTGGCTTTTCTTCTCGAGCACGAGTAAACGATGGGTCGACTTGAAGTATTTCTTCGAATCATGGGATTCGAAGGCTCGCGCGAAGCTGGGCGAAACATCGGATGAAGAGGAATTGTGGTCATGTTGAAAAGCAGCAGGAAATGTTTTTTCCAAGTTCCCGGGATGACATCTCTGTCGTCTTCATCGAGCTTCAAAACCAAGGCCACCGGGACTAAGACAGATCGACTATCATCTGTCAAAGTCAGCTACGGAGACTAACCGGGATGCAAGTAGGTTTTAGAGGAGGATGACCGGTAGTCGCCGGGAAAATTTCAAATAATTTATAAGGAGACTGATCACTGGCCCACCGTGACAACGCGTACCACGCACCTTGGACTGAGCTGAGAGGCATCTAATACGGTGGGTCAGTGGTCGACGGCAGGCAAATCAACCCGTCTGACTTGAACGCATGTGTTAATCAGCGGCAATGTAACCGTTACTACTGAATTTCATTGGCGACGTACATAACATATGCACCTGTATGATCACTTGGGCATGTCGTGGCCGAGCCTGTGTACAGCAATCATGAGTGTATCAGATGCACACACCGCACTGCCCATAGGTCCCTCATACTTGTTCTCGGCGGCGACGGAAGCGGTGATGTGGTGGTAGACCGGTTGATTGTCGGCGACGGGGAGGGTACTGATAATTGCTGCCAGACAGAGCGGAGACGTGTGGTCCCCGTAGAAGTATAGAACGACTGTCTTCCGCGCGTGGTCGGCAACGGAGACTGCGTACAAGTTGACCTTATGGTACTTCAGAAGATCGTTTTGACTTGGAAACGAGAGGAGCCCGATCCCAGAAATCAGTGACGGTAAAGTGTGCTGTAGTCTCCTTCGGGTTTGCGACCACGCGCGGTGCGTTGCAGGGGGCAATTCGGAGTCGGAGTGAATCAGACTCCAGAGTCTTTTAGGATGCTGCTCAGTGGATTACTTGGCAAACCGCACGGCGCAGAAGAGGTTGGTGACCTGATGACACGGTCCACGTGCATCCGTCCAAATTGAGTCGATGTCCCGAAGTGAGCCTGAGGGTGGTCTGAACCTTCTGTGTTGCCTACCACGGTACTGACACAGTCGAACGATCCTTTCAATGCATACCTTGTCACTTTTATCCCTTCGCCGTATTACCCCCCGCGCCCCGCAGAGCGTCAAGAGTTCCTCGACAGGTCGTACTTTCGTGGGTTGCACTGTGGAGGACGGTTGGTCGCGCACTCTACTACCTATGGAGCGGGACCCTGAACATTGTCGAACGCAACGCGTTCATACACAGTGCGTATCGTGCCTCTCCCCCTGAGCCTCGTGGACGAGGGATCCAGCAAGTGATCCGCTACAAATGCCAATCTGCGCAGCAAGTCCACCGAAGTGCAGAAGCCAGCTGTCTCCGAGTTTGTCCTCTAAATTGCCCCTTCGTTATCCGCACTCTCCGACGTGTGCCTGCAGATTGGTAGCAGATTGGGCTTTCCACACGGTCTTGTCACATAAGCCCCCTACAAGTCGCAGTTGTTGAAGTCGCTCGTCAGGGTACGTCGATACAAGAAGGAATTCGGCCAACTGGTTGAACACAACTCGCGTCATCGAAATCTTGGTACGAGACTAAAATTTATGCATGTACAATATACTGATACAGGCTAGAGACAGAACCCGATAGACTACATAACCAGTGAAACAATATGGAAATGGGTATGACCCTTGAATACACAGAGCGGCATGATTTAGACCAAGCTTGATCAAGGCAAAAACCTGCTCAAGCCTTGCTTCTGCTCGGCCACCGTCAGCGCTCAGCTACACGCATCACAAAACGACTGCACATACCTCCCCGGCCAAGTTCTTGATCTTGATCGCTCTCTCTCTATCGTCGGCTTGTTTGTGCAGCTGGACATTTTCGACCTCTTCCATCTTTTCGCGCAGCATCTCAGTGGTATCGCGAGCATGACGGCGACTATTCTCAAGAGCTTCTTCGTGGGATTTGAGGGTCGATTGACAGCGCTGGTGGGTCTCAAGAGCCGCCGAGTAAGCAATCTCTGCCTTGCGCGCGAGCTAGTTGGATCTTCGGTTTTCGGACACGACGAGATATACTCACAGTTGAAGGCATATAAGACTCGCCTACACGCTGTCGCCCCTTCTGGATCTCTGTATGTCCCTCCGATGTATCCATCGCAGGTTTCTGCTGATTTTCAACGAGACCGAAACTTTACTTTGTCAAGGTCGACGTCCAGGCGTGCTTTGACACCATCGAACAGTCGAAGCTTCTTGGAATCCTGAAGCACATCCTGACTGAGGTACACCTCGAGTGTTCATGCTGTACGAGGCGGAGACGGAGGTGTATCTTATAATTGCAGGACTCATATGTCTTACCTCGCTTTGGACAAGTCACACAGACTGCGGGCAAGATCAAGCGAAAATTCGTGAAGAAGGCTCTTCCCGGTGGTCAGATGCGTCGTCCGAGTCAGGAATGGTGATCTTATTTGCATCTTCACAGATGAGCATCCTCATTTTCTGCACTATGCGACCGAGTTGGCGGGAATGCTCAGACACGCTATATTCGTGGACCAAGTCAGATCTTCCACATGGATGTCGCGTTGTATGCAGCTCACGCCTTGCTTTGCAGGTGAAGTATCCCTACTCGACCCGCGAAGATGTCTTGGAGCTTCTGGAAGAGCACATCTCCGAAAACATAGTCAAGGTATGTTTCCGTTGCCTCTGTGTCGAACGCTTTCATGAAAAGTAACGCCAGATCGGTGAAGACTACTACCGTCAGGCCGTCGGTATCCCTCAAGGCTCTGTTCTATCATCACTCCTGTGCTCGATCTTCTATGCCGATCTTGAACGCAACCATCTGAAATTTTCTCAAGATCCGCAAAGTGTACGACTCTCCGCCCCTTTCAACATGGATATCCTATCTTAATGTCCTTCTGAAGGTTCTCCTTAGGCTGATTGACGACTATCTCTTCATAACGACCGACAAATCCAAGGCGAAGAAGTTCCTGGACGTTATGATGATAGGTTCTACTCCAACACATCATTTGCGCATTCTCAGTGTCCTCATACATCCTGTCGCAGGTCATCCGGAGTACGGGTGCTTCATCGCGCCAGACAAAACGATGACAAACTTTGACTACGATGCCAACATCATGAGGGTGACCGCTCCCGATCAGAAAGGTCGGGGACACAGCAGCGTTCTTCGTCCAAATGACTCACTTCTGCGTATCTCAGGCTTTCCGTGGTGTGCGTTGTTCATCAACATGACGGATCTGTCCGTGTCGACAGACTACACCCGATACAACGAGAATTGCAAGTTTCTGTTATGTCCGCGTTGCATCTTCTGTTGATCATCAACTCCAGTTATCGTCGACTCCCTAACTGTTGACCGCGGACGTCGAGCCGGAATCGTGTTCCTGCACAAAACGCTTCAGTACGTGTCCTGCGCGCCCGCTCCAAACGCCCTTGCTCATCCCAATCATCACGCCAGACTCGGCAGAGCGAAGAGCCACATCATGTTCTGCGACACCGACCTGAACTCTACGCTGGGCGTCTACCGCAATCTATACCAGAACTTCCTCTTGGTCGCGATGCGGATGCACTACTATCTCAAGAGCTGGGGATTGGACATTTCCAAGCACAACGCGTTCATACACAGTGTGTATTGTACCTCTCCTCCCGAGATTTGTCGACGAGGGCTGTGCCGTAGAGACGATCCAGCAAGTCATCCGCTACACCTATGCCATTCTGCGCAGTAAGTCCTCGAACAAACTGGCCACGACTCATCAGACGCAGTGCAACGTTATGAAGCCAGCCGTCCTCTGGTTTGTCCCCTAAATTGCCCCTTCGTCGTGCGCACTTTCCGATGCGCGCCCTGCAGGTTGGGGTCGAAGGCATTCCACACGGTCTTGTCGCGTAAGCCCACCGCGTACAAGTCGCTGCTGAAGTCGCTCGCCTTCGAACTTTCGCTCGGCAGGAATCGTCGATACAAAAAGGAGTTTGGCCAGCTTGTGAAACACAGCATGAGCATGCTGACAGAACTGTACTTTTGACTCGCGACGATTAAGTACCTGTAATGCGCTGGAGTGGACAACTCGTGTCCACAAAACTTTTGGTACGGGACTAAACTATATGTACGATACAGACTGGATACAGACCCCGCGAAGCCGGTGGCGGACAATGCCTTCATTGAGGAGGTCTGAGGTTTGACTCAGGGGATGCTGAGTCGGAGATGAAAAGTGGGGTACATTTTGCTACTCTGCACCTTTGTCACTTTATACCTCCGAGGAATGCATGATGTTGTAAGAGATCCGAGTCCATGGCCGTGTCCCGTTAGAAATACAGTGATATCAGTGTGGGCAGGCAGACTTCAGCACGGGTGCAAGGGCTTCTGCACTTATAAAAAGGATATGCAAGCTTAGATGAGTTCATCTGCTAACCTGTTTTGTCGGCGTCTGCAACCGATGCCCATGCCGAACAGAGGGAAAGCATGAGTAGAGAACTAACGCTTCTGTCGACGTCGTCACTGCAGGCGACCACAAATCGGCAGCAGGCCCTCCCGCTACGCCACATTCTTCGCAACACGAAGCGTAACTAGAGAGCGGTCGTGATACATATTCTCTAACAACTTATTTGTAGGCTACGGGCCCCCGACTCGTTACCCCGCCTCCAAGATAGCTGCCGCCCTATTACTTCCGACCACCCCCCAGTAGTACTTCACTAGGCATGGACAGCGCTCGTGGTGTTGGCGCCCCCCGCTACTTCATCTGGGAAGCAGCTCGAATTTTCTGCGCTCACATTCAGCTAGGGCTTGCTACCACAGAGGCAAATGGAACGTACGGGGGGTGTTGTAAAGGCAGGACCATCCATCCTGGCATGTCGTCGGTCCGCCCCAGCCTATGCCTTTGTACAGAAGTCAATGGTCCGTCGCTCACGCGGGCGTGGTGTGATGCACACCTCCGCATTGTCCATAACCGCCAATTTTGCCGCCGCCCCCAATCGGTTGTTCGCTCCATGGGAAGCAAACCGATTTCTCTGCGCTCACATTCAGCTAGGCATTACTACCACAGAGGCAAATGGAACGTACCGGGGATCCAGTAAAGGCAGTACCATCCATCACCGCAATCCGCCGATCCGGTGTAGCCTATGCCTTTGTACAGAAGTCAATGGTCCGTCGCTCAACGGCGGGCGTGGTGTGATGCGCACCTCCGCATTGTCCATAACCGTTGACTGGCGAGCCTCGGGCATGGGCAGCGCTCGCGGTGGAACGCATCGACAAGGCGGCTCCTAAGACGGCCGGCATAACCGTCGCCAGAGACAAGAGGCATCCGAGTGTACGAAGGGAAGGCATAGGAGAGATGATCGTGTCCTACGAACAAAGTTATCATACAGTTCGTGACATTTTATACGTCCGCTGCCCGTTGCTGCAGTCGCCGGGGTATAACTGCGGCCGTGATACAGATCCTGGGATCCTCGTGGTCGCAGATACGCCGGTGCAGAGGCAAGAGGGTGCCGGGTAGCAGATGAGTAGGGTCCACGAGTGGTCCGCACTGCCCACCACGCATGCAGATGGAATACATCGGCTGTAGTCAACGGGAAAGAATCACATAGTGGAGCAACAGCGGCCGGATCGGTGGTCATGAGTACGTTCAACGTGCCAGGAGTATGTTCAACGTGCCACGAGCATGACTAGATCCATGCTATTCTCCGTGTCAAGAGACATACGAGATTTCAGCGTACTAGTGCTCGCAGCGGCAGCGCGAATCGTCCATGCGGAAAGAAAGAACCGTGGCCTTTGAACTGAGCCGTAGTCTCGAAGCTAGCTGATTATCACAAGCTCGCACAGCTCGAACGTCCGACTTTCACGCGGTTGCGTTTCACAGGAGCACAAGGTGGCTTTTCTTCTCGAGCACGAGTAAACGATGGGTCGACTTGAAGTATTTCCTCGAATCATGGGCTTCGAAGGCTCGCGCGAAGCTGGGCGAAACATCGGATGAAGAGGAACTGTGATCATGTTGACAAGCAGCAGGAAATGTTTTTTCCAAGTTCCCGGGATGACATCTCTGTCGTCTTCATCGAGCTTCAAAACCAAGGCCACCGGGACTAAGACAGATCGACTATCATCTGTCAAAGTCAGCTACGGAGACTAACCGGGATGCAAGTAGGTTGTAGAGGAGGATGACCGGTAGTCGCCGGGAAAATTTCAAATAATTTGCAAGGAAGCTGATCCGAGTCACTGGCCCACAACGCGTACCACGCACCTTGGACTGAGCTGAGAGGCATCTAATACGGTGGGTCAGGCAGGCAAATCAACCCATCTGACTTGAACGCATGTGTTAATCAGCGGCAATGTAACCGTCACTACTGAATTTCATTGGCGACGTACATAACATATGCACCTGTTTGATCACTTGGGCATGTCGTGGCCGAGCCTGTGTAGTACAGCAATTATGAGTCTTATGCGAGTGCCGGCAGACACAGTATCAGATACACACACCGCACTGCCCATAGGTCCCTCATACTTGTTCTCGGCGGCGACGGAAGCGGTGATGTGGTGGTAGACCGGTTGATTGTCGGCGACGGGGAGGGTACTGATAATTGCTGCCAGACAGAGCGGAGACGTGTGGTCCCCGTAGAAGTTTAGAACGACTGTCTTCCGCGCGTGGTCGGCAACGGAGACTGCGTACAAGTTGACCTTGTGGTACTTCAGAAGATCGTTTTGACTTGGAAACGACAGGAGCCCGATCCCAGAAATCAGTGACGGTAAAGTGTGCTGTAGTCTCCTTCGAGTTTGCGACCACGCGCGGTGCGTTGCAGGGGGCAATTCGGAGTCGGAGTGAATCAGACTCCAGAGTCTTTTAGGATGCTGCTCAGTGCTATTACTTGGCAAACCGGACAGAAGGTGACCTGATGACACGGTCCACGTGCATCCGTCCAAATTGAGTCGATGTCCCGAAGTGAGCCTGAGGGTGGTCTGTGTTGCCTACCACGGTACTGACACAGTCGAACGATCCTTTCAATGCATACCTTGTCACTTTTATCCCTTCGCCGTATTACCCCCCGCGCCCCGCCGAGCGTCAAGAGTTCCTCGACAGGTCGTACTTTCGTGGGTTGCACTGTGGAGGACGGTTTGGTCGCGCACTCTACTATCTATGGAGCGGGACCCTGAACATTGTCAAACGCGACGCGTTCATACACAGTGCGTATCGTGCCTCTCCCCCTGGACGAGGGATCCAGCAAGTGATCCGCTACAAATGCCAATCTGCGCAGCAAGTCCACCGAAGTGCGGAAGCCAGCTGTCCCCTCGTTTGTCCTCTAAATTGCCCCTTCGTTATCCGCACTCTCCGACGTATGCCTGCAGATTGGTAGCAGATTGGACTTTCCACATCTTGTCACATAAGCCCCCTACAAGTCGCAGTTGTTGAAGTCGCTCGTCAGGGTACGTCGATACAAGAAGGAATTCGGCCAACTGGTTGTACACAACTCGCGTCATCGAAATCTTGGTACGAGACTAAAATTTATGCATGTACAAAATACTGATACAGGCTAGATACAGAACCCGATAGACTACATAACCAGTGAAACAATATGGAAATGGGTATGACCCTTTAATACACAGAGCGGCATGATTTAGACCAAGATCAAGGCAAAAACCTGCTCAAGCCTTGCTTCTGCTCGACCACCGTCAGCGCTCAGCTACACGCATCACAAAGCGACTGCACATACCTCCCCGGCCAAGTTCTTGATCTTGATCGCTCTCTCTCTATCGTCGGCTTGTTTGTGCAGCTGGACATTTTCGACCTCTTCCATCTTTTCCCGCAGCATCTCAGTGGTATCGCGAGCATGACGGCGACTATTCTCAAGAGCTTCTTCGTGGGATTTGAGGGTCGATTGACAGCGCTGGTGGGTCTCAAGAGCCGCCGAGTAAGCAATCTCTGCCTTGCGCGCCTCCTTCAGCGCATTGGTGAACTTGGTATTCGCCGTTAACTCATCCTAGAGTTGGTGGTGATTAACACAGTGGCAGCGCAGAAATGTTGGTACACAACCTTCACTGCTTGTTTCTGGATTTTCTGTATCTGATCGAGCTCTTTGATAACTACTTGCAGCGCTGCCTTCTCAGTCTTCGCCTCACTCTTAACAATTTTCGACAGTTGGCGCCCGTGAAGTTCTACCACCGCGGTCAGGTGACGCATCGTCCAAAAGCCCTTACGATCATCACTCACTTTCTTCTTTGGCAATGACCGCCTTCTCCTTAGGCCCCAGCTGCTCGTCTGCGCTTGCACGACGCGCGTGCAGGCTTGGATCGCCCTCGGGAGCCTTGTTGTTGGCGAGCGCAGCCCCGTTGACGAAGGTGCTCCCGAGGTCGGCGCTACCCGTGCGACGCGATCGAGTCGAGCCTGTGCGTCGTGCGGCCGCTCCGGCTGCTCCAACGCCGATCGCGCCTCCGGCAACGGCTCCCATCGTTCCTCTATGGTCGCGAGTCTCGCCAGGGTCCAAGGTTTCATTCGTGCGGACATCAGGAGGCGTGTTGTTAGCGAGCGTAGCCCCGTTGCTCCCGAGATCGGCACTGCCCGTGCGGTTCGATTTCGGAGAGCCTGGAGTGGGGCTCGCTGTGCGTCGCGAGGCCACGCTAGCCGCGCCAGCGCCAGCGGCACCTCCTGCGGCAGCTCCCATTGCCCCTGTATGTCCGCGAGAGTCGCCGAGCTCGGAGACGTCATTGGAACGGACATCGGGAGAGGCGTTATTGGCGAACGCGACGCCGTTGCTCTGGTCGGCATTGCCTGTGTGGGCGGTTTGGGTGGCGCCCGGAGCGGGGCTCGCGGTGCGCCGTGCGGCCATGCTTGCAGCTCCAGCGCCGGCCGCGCCTCCTGCAGCAGCTCCCACAGCCCCTCGGTATCCGCGAGAGTCATCATTATCGAAAGTCTCGATGGTGCGGCCGTCGAAGGACGTATTGCTCGCGGACACACCTCCGTCGGCACTGCCAATGCGACCGGATCGAGTGGAGCCTGGAGCGGGACTCGCGGCGCGGTGGGCGGTCATGCTTGCCGCCCCAGCGCCAGCTGCACCTCCTGCAGCAGCCCCCATCGCTCCTTTGTATCCGCGAGACTGGCGAGACTCCTCTGGGGTCTCATTGGTGCGGACACGCGAGAGGCTCTCCTGCGACCCGGAGGTCTCCTTCGCTTTCTGGGGCGGCGATGCGTTCATCAAGATGGGCTTAGGCTCGGGCGTTTGTGCGCGGGGGCGGATGGTTGAATCGTTGTCATCGCCAATGGGTGGCAGAGTCGAGGCGGTGTACTCTGGCTGGTGCTCGGGGATAGGGAAGGCGGGGTCCAGAGGTACTGGTTTGTCGGTGCTGAATGACGAAGCCTGCGCACCATCCTGGCCACCGCGGTCAGTGGTATGCCCGTTCGTGGTGGGGTGCCTTCCTAGACCGCTGCCATCGGCTGCAGACGGCTGGCGGCTGACGCCCGCTCCACTCTGCTCGCCGCCGACGATGGGCTTGTCGACAAAGCCAACCGACTGTCCTCCGCCTTCCCCGCCCACGTCCTGGACATGCGCCTGCCCGTTGGGCATGGGTGTGTCGCCGTTGATCCTGCGCTTCGAGTCCGGCGAGGGACCTCCTGGAGGAACGCCCTCGGTAGAATCTACGCTGGTCGTCGAGTCGCGGGATCCGTTGGGTTCGTTGTCGTTGTGTCTTTGGAAAAGAAACATTGCTGATGTCGATGGAGTGGGGAATAGGGGATAGAGTGGCCATGGCGTCGCTGTGGTTTATGTAGTGGCCGGATAGTCCAAGTTGGAATTGGGCCCGTTGGTCGTGACGTCACGATCTGACTGACTGGCTCGCTTGAATCGACTCGCACACCAAGGTACACATACGTCAGGTCTTCAAGTGTTGTCCATTCCCAAGTCGAACTGGGTTAGAGCTTCATATTTCATGGAGGCCGCGAGACACACGCCGTCGTCGTCGCGAGCACGACGATTCGGATGACGTCGACGACCCGTGGCGGCCGTGGGAAGCGGTGGCGGCCGGTAATGCGAGCGACCACCCTTTCAGCGATTCTCATGAAATTCAAAAAGACGGCTACTCAGCGCCGGGGCAAGTATCGCTGTCTTACTGTAGGCAATTAATCCAGGGAACGTCCAACAAAGCTGAGGGTGCGCCCGACAGCAATCTCAACCTTCCCACACATAAACCATCGAAGGCAACGCTACCCGGGCCGTCTGTGTCTGACCTTGCCAGTCTCTCGTGAGCCTGCATAAATCATGTCTATCCTCGCAGTTGCAACGGCCGTCAGCGTGGCCGTCGCAGCGCTGTCTTGCTTGCCAGCTGTGCGCTCGCATCTCCGCCGCATAGGGCCATACATCTCTTCGCCTCCCCTTCGAGACTTGCCAGGACCCCCATCTGAGCACTGGTTCTATGGCAATTACAAGCACAGCGACGAAGGACGAAACGCCGACATGGCATGGCTGGCTCAAGACATACGGCAAGGTCTTCAAAGTCCACGGCCCCGTCACAGTATGTACTATGTACAACACTCTCTCCATGATCTACCCAGTGAAGTTGTTCTATAACTACTTCGCCGCGGCCTGTTCCTTCTCCTTCTCCAGCAGCGCCGCGACCGTCTCATCTATCGTCTGCTCGAAGCCGATGAACTTCTCGAGTCCAAACAGCTCCTTCGCGTTGCTGCCCGACAGCTTCGCATACTCGCCAACCCTGCCCGTGCTGCTATCGTCAAGCTTGGAAATCCGCGCCTCGATCTCTGGGTGCGCCTTGTGCAGGTACTCCGCTATCTCCCGGAAGACGACCGGGCCGCTGTGCGCCAGGATACGCTTGTGCTGGCCGACATCGCCTACCTGCAGCGCACGGACTTGAAGAGCACTGAGGTCGCGGACGTTGACGAAGGTCGGCAGGAAGGGACCGTGGTCGAACAGAGGGCCGCCGACGATGTGGCCGTAGACCATCTTGTTGGAGCCGACGGCGAGACTGCCGATGGTTTGGCCCTTGGCAAAGCGGCCCAAAACGAACCCTGGGTTGACTGGACAAGGCTGTCAGCTCGGCCGCGAGACGCGCAATTCGTATACGCACTTGTCGTCACGTCGTAGTCCTTGTGCTCGTCGGCGAATTCCCAGACTTCCTGCTCAGCAAGAGTCTTGCCGATAACATACACAGTCCACGGGTCAAGCCCGTCCTTCAGGGCATCCTCGCGAGAGGGCTTAAACCAGTCTAGATGTGCAATTTTAGGCATATTTGAAAGCGCGGGTTGTCGAATGCTCTTACCCTTCTCGGTGTATGTTGCCTCCTTCCATGTGAGCGCGGGGTCGAACAAGGTAGCGAATGTACTAGTGAAGACGATCTTCTTGACTCTGGCCGCGTGCGCGGCGGCTATGACACGCTTTGTGCCGTCTATGGCAGAGGTAATGTTGACTTCGGCAGTGACATCTGGGGCGTCCGGAAGCGGCGAGCCGACATGCAGGACAGCCCAAACACCTATCGTAGTGGAGGCCATAAGCAGGAGGCATCACCTGTCGGGCAGGGAATTGGGCCTACCCTTGAACGCTGCACTCAAGTCAGAGGTGGCAAGATCGTCGATCACTGCGACCTCGAACTTGTCGCCGTAGTGGCCATAGGCGGCCTTCAGGGTGGTGACACGGGTAGGGCGAGCGAGTCTAAATAACGCATGGTTAGAATTTAGCGCCGCGTGAGCACTGACAGTATCTTACGCTCGAGCAGGGTAGCCAGCCTCGAGGACGGCTTCAAGGACATTAGCGCCAACGAAGCCAGACGCTCCTGTAACCTGCAGCAACCAACGCATCGTCAGCGCCATGTCCTCAGTTGGTAGCACAAATACATACGAGGACAATTCCAGTAGACATGTTCTTGTTTGTAGGATGTAGAACGGAGAGAAGTTGCTGACTCCCTCGTCGATGTACCATTGTCTTTATAGGCTCCACGACCCCCCTAGCGGGTGTACGCAAGCCCCATATCAGCATTCGCAATCACGTCGGCCCTCGGGCATCTCTGCAGAAGCCCGTCCTCTGCCGCGACCGGTTGGCCTACGTTGGTCTGAAGCGGTTTGAAGTTGGCAGTTCTGTATATGGCTATGGGCGCTGTCCTGTGTAAGCTGGGCGCGCCTCGAGCCATCGCATTGGCACTGACACGGTGACTGAGGGTTGCTCTGTCATCGTCAAGCTCCGCGCTTGGCCGGCAGTAAACACTGTATGTTCTTCTCCTTGTGTAAGCAAGATCGCCCGGCTAGATTTAAAGCTCGTTGATAATCAGTAGCATTGTGGATCAACGGATTTGGCTTGCCCTGCAGGGTACTCATGGACCGGAAACCGAGGTTCCGCGTTCTGTCGGATTTACTGTGTTGAAGCATTCGCCGAGAAACGGCGGCCATAGTCTGTTGCGTGCTTCTGGTGAGGGCAATGGGATCAAATCAGCAATCAATAGTCCCCGTTAAGTGTAAGACGAGCCGCCATTAGATATTGAACAACAATGGCAAGAAATGGACCGCATATGCCCCACTACCTTCCTCGCCAGAGCAAGTAAATGCTTCAGCATGTCCGAGGCATTTTGAAAATTGTGGCGATGCAATTGCGAAGGGTTACATTACAGTTAGCAATGTGATAAGTTAAGACTCGCCGTGGGACATTTAGAAGTTTCGTCCGGCACTCGTAGACGGCTTTGACAACCTCCTCTGTCCACTGCGCTTGCCCATTCGAGGAAGGTGCAACCGGGGTAAGGCTGTCATCCACGGATAGCGCTGACAGCGTGACGCCGCTGAACCCTGACCAATGCTCAACGTCAGCGCGCTCAATTAACACCATTCGAGGGATCGGCTACCTGGAAACTCACCTGTGTCGATGACAATTTTCTGTCCTCCACAACGAGAGACAATAATAATACTCTGTAAAAGCAAGCCACGTCAAAATCGCAAACTTGCGCAACGACGCATACGCAAGCCTCGCCGCTCACTGTTTTGTTGCACGTGTGGCCCATGACCATCCTCCGCGTCCCGTCTTCTCCAGCGGCTCCCACAGCGTTGAATACCACCTCTTCCTCGTCCCGTGCCCAGCCGCGGTACCAAAGTGGACCATCACTGCTATACAGCCCACGCTCCGCGGGAGTCGCGTTGTCCGGGAAGGCCATGAGACCTGGCTGCCGGCAGACGCGGCAGCGGCTGGGGGTTGCGCGTCTGCAGCCTTTGAAGCAGCGACAGCCCCAGTTCGTTGATGGCGGATGGGAACGGCGCCAGGTCGGGGTAGTCGGGTGCCAGCCCGCCGTGGACGAACAAGTATGCCGCATGGTCAAACTGGGGCGGGAAGACGCTGCGCACGTCGGGAGGTGGGTAGTCGTCGTTCGGCTGTCCGAGAGAGCCGTGCAGGGCTAGGCGAGCCGCGGTGGTGTAGTTGGCTGCCAAGCCTTGCCCAATGCGCCCTGTGGATATCTCAATGCACCCAAAAGTCTGAATCTCTGACAGCAGAACGTATCTTCACGAGAGGTCGATGACCAGGCGCATATATGCGTGGATGTAGCCTTACCTCCAGTCTCCTGCGGAAATGCAGAAGGTTGGCATCAGGATTGACTAGGTTCAACAGCACTGGGTCTCACCGATCGCATTACTCCACTCGTGACTGCCCAGGAGGGACAAGACGCGTGCGCGGGCCCTGTCAGCCTGCGCAGGCAGCTCCTCCATCCACGCGAAGAGTTTGATGGCATCGTCTCTTCTGACTCGCCATTTGTCACTGACAGTGCACTGTTGCAAAGAGGACACCAGCGTACTCACCAGTCGAGGATGTCCCCAGTCTGCACCAAAGCGTCTACGTTTCCCGACCATGTCCCGGTGGAGTCAGTCACGCCCGCTATCGCAAGCACCTTCTGCGCGTTGCCAAAGTCTCCGTTAGGGTCTCCGACTGCCATGATTCGAGAACGACGCTCTTCGTTGACTTGCTCTGATGCGGTCCTCACAGTTAAGGGCGAAAGGCGGGAAGAGCTGCGATCAGCGGACTGATATGAGGCAGCGAGGATACAGAATATGACGACTAGGATGAAGACTAGCTGCGGAAATGCTGGAAAGACGCGTCGAGCATGGTAGTGGTCGTGGCGTGAGACGATGATACCAACAGCACTATCTTCGACGGCGAGACGCGGAGTCCCACCTTCCACCTCTGAGGTTCGAGCTCTGTAGTCGACGACTTGAAAGTTATGTGAGCGCGAGTTGCAGCCTTCGCTGCTTGCCAGTCAAAGATTTAGCCCCTCTGCAACCGTACAGGCGTCCACTACCATCACCCATGAGGGTTTGAAGTCTTGAGGTGTATGCTGCTCTGCCTTGGCTTCCCTCCAACTGATTCTGCGTATTTCGCCAATATCTTGCGTCTGCTCAAGTGTCCTCGAGCGCACGTGACCATGTCGGCATCTTAGGCCCTGAGTCGAAGGGCTCCGAGTCTGAGATGTTGAGCAGAGGATGTCTGCAGTACTGCGCATCGCTGGGAAAAGCCTCTGTATCCTATGTAGTGTCTCTGGCATACATTTATGACCTAGAATGAAGTCCGTAAGGGGAAAGGGGACCGGGAAAGTGTAGGCGTACGCTCCGAGTCGGGATCGTCTTCTGGCACCTTCATGCTGAGGATGTATGCTGTGGACTATTAAGCAACGTCCGTAGAACGCTGAACGCCACTGAGGAGTATCCAACGACGTTGATTCCAGTGATGGGCGGTGATAAAGTCAAGAGTCAGAGGGCGGTGTAGAAACTGCGGGCGGGGATGGCGGCGCGGAGGAAGTTCTAAACACTCACTGCCACACAGACTGGGCACACAGGGCAACAACCCCACCGCCTCCCTTCATCCAACCATGGAGTCTGCTCCTCCGACCGGCATCCTCGCCGTGATTGACAACCTCAAATATCAGCTCAATGACGTCTACGCTGCCCTCTCTGGCTGCTTGTGCCAGCAACAGCAGAAGCTCAAGATCAACGGGCGAACGTGTCAGTACCTTGACCCTTCTCCGCTCGTCTACGCGATATCGTGTTTCCCATCCACTCAGAGTTGTTGACAATGACCCTCCGCAGTCCACATCATCAAGTTACTGGGCGAGGGTGGCTTCTCATTCGTATACCTAGCGCAGGATGAGACAAGTGGGGTACGCCGACGCGCAGTCATCAGCGCGCGCTTGGGAACTGACGCCAGTGCAGAAAGAGTTTGCGTTGAAGAAGATACGGTGTCCGACTGGCTCGGATGGAGTGAAGGACGTTATGCGGGAGGTCGAGGCGTACCGACGCTTCAAGTGCGCCATCTTTCGATGCTTCTCGCGTGACATACTTACATTGCCGCTCCCCAGGCATCCCAACATCATCCGCATACTGGTATGTGCACTGTTGTCTGAATCCTACGCGTCGCTGATAAATGAAGTAGGACTCTGCCGTCCTGCAGGACCCAGACGGCGACGGGCAGATTGTCTACCTCTTCCTCCCCATCTATAAGGTACATACAGCCCCTTTGCCCTTCTCCCTCCTAGTTCCGGCTCTTACACCGATGCTTCATAGCGAGGTAATCTGCAGGACGCCATCAACACCAATGTTTCCGACGGCACGCACTTCCCCGAGCGCCAGATGCTGCGCCTCTTCAAAGGCACATGCGAGGCCATCCGCGCCATGCACACCTACCGTGCGCCGGCGGGCCACGCGTCCTCCTTCTCGCGCAGCGGCCCGTCTCCCGCTGCCTCGCGCGGGCGTGCGCAGAATCAGTCAGATGACGAGGACGACGAGGACGAAAGCTTCCCGCAGCCAGAAGGCGACGGGGACGACGGGTACTCGTACGGCCCCCCGAGCGCGCGGCGCGCAGAGGACGTGCCGCTGGTGACGAAGCATCGTCTCGAACAGGGCGACGTAATCTTTGACGGCGACCAGGACGGCGCAGGGCATGGGCAGAACGGCGGGGCGGGGGCGGGGACGGGCGAGCTTGTGCCGTATGCGCATCGGGATCTGAAGCCTGGGTGAGTGTGCTTGCGAATGCAGTGAGCAATCTGGAAACATGCTGATGCTTGGTTGTGTGCAGCAATATCATGATTGCGGACGACGGTGTCACACCGATTCTCATGGACTTTGGGAGCTGCGTCAAGGCGCGCATACCAATCGTCAACCGGTCGCAGGCGTTGGTGCAACAGGTAAGCTGCGTCCTACGATTCTCGAACTTAAAAGTTAATTGCGTGTGTTCAGGACATTGCTGCGGAGCAAAGTACGATGGCCTATCGTGCACCCGAGCTCTTCGACGTCAAAACCGGCATCGAGCTCGATGAGAAGGTGGACATATGGGTACGCCTCCCCCTACTCTTCATGCTGCCTGCTGCCTCATGCATTCACCGCGCAGTCCCTTGGTTGTGTCCTCTTTGCCCTGGCGTACTCGCACTCGCCATTCGAGAATACGCAGACGACGGAGCAGGGCGGTTCGATAGCGATGGCGGTGCTGAACGCGCAATACAAGCATCCAGCGTCAAGCTTCTCGCAGGGTCTGAAGTCACTCATTGATAACATGCTCAAGGCGAATCCGAAGGATCGGCCGGATATTCAGCAGGTCGGTACAGTGCATTTGTATGCGCGCTATGTTAGCTAAGTCAATCCTGCAGGTGATAGATGCAGTTGACAGCTTGCTGCAGGGTGGCCGATGACCGTCGCGCTGAGTTTCGTCCGAGCTTTGATCTAATGTTATTTACTTCGGACAGTGTGGTTCACTATATTTCTCTGGGACCGCGTCTAGACATGTTTTTCGCGCTATGCTCGTCAAGGTCCCGAGCCAAGGAGTAGTATGTGACAACGTCAATCAAAAACCTGTAACACCTTTACTCTCTCCATCCGCTTTTTCTCCTTCCTCGCCTTTGTCGACAGCGTCCCCTTCGACGGGCTCTTCTTGACCCCACCCCCCGACGCCGGCTCGTCAAAGTAGCGTTTCTGGTCGTGCGGCTTCGGGGGCGTCTTGCCCTGCTTTTCTAGCTTCCTCCGCTTCTTCTCGCGTGCCTCCTCGCGTTGCTCCGCCGTCTTCGGCTCGCGCTTCACCCTCGTGGGCTTGGTGTCGACAGGCAGTGGGTTGCCGAGCGCGTTGAGGCGGCGCAGCTCCTCCGCCTTCGCGGCCTCCTTCTTGGCGATCTGCTTCGCCCGCCCGATCTCTTTGGCTTTGGCCTTCTTGGCCGCGTTCTGCTCACGGGCGACCTTGATATGGGCGAGCTTCTCTTTCTGCGAGACGGGCGGGCAACGTGTGTGAGATGGGGGTGGGGCTAGAGCGGTGTGCGACGTACCCGTTTCTGTGCGCGCCGTGAAACAGTAACAGGTTCTGCCGGGAGTATGGGCTTGGTTTCCTCCTCAATCTTCACCACGAGTGTTTGAATGATCTCCTCGTCGGGTTCGACCTTCATTGCGAGTTCTTGTACGCGTTTGAATCGACGTTGGTGGGCCTGAGCAAGAGCAAATGTGGTCAACATACCGTTAGAGGGGAATGGAATAGATGACACACTTTGGAGCTTTCGTGCACTTGTACCATAGTAGAATTCTTTAGTATTTTTCCCGGGCACATCGCGCAGAACGACTGATCAGGATGAGCAATGCTCTCGCGGATGGGTTGCCGGAGCGCAGACGAGACGGTAATGGCGGGCTCGCCTGTTGCTTGTTCATCATCACTATCGCCCTCTTCCTCCTCTTCATCCTCCTCTTTCTCATCAGCATCGTTATTGGCTTCCGCCTCCTCTTCACCATCGCTGCTACTCGCGTCCTCCGCATCCGCCTCCGTCTTTGCATCGTCCACCCGCTTCCTCTTCTTCCCACCCTGCGGGGCACGCTTCGCAGAGCTTACGCTCGACGAAGATTCCGCTTCAGAGCTCGAGTCAGAGTCAGAGTCCGACTCGGACTCTGATGAGTCTGTGTCTTGTAGGCCCATGACAGCCTTCATGTCCTCGTCGAGGCCGAGTTCTTCCTCTTCCTCCTTCCGTTTGCGCCGGCGTTCGACGCGTTTGAACATGTTGGTTTAGTTGTACGGTCCCAAACCTGCGAGGCTGTCGCTGCAGATGACGACCGTGTGCCAGCTGCAGACTCGGAGTTCCGTCCAGTGATTTTGGTCGGCGGCACAAGTACCGGGCCGCGCGGGGCGTCTTTTACTCCCGCGACCATTCGTCCAAGTTTCGTCCAGCGCAACCTCGTTCAACGCGTCACTTCCCTTTGAATGCATCGCCGGGGCCTCAAATGCGCCCGAGCTTACACTCTCCTTCCTCGCGTTCATGACGCGCCCTTAGCTCATCCGCTCACCCGCGCACGTTCTGGCGGCAGCGCGAAGCGCAAGCCGCGGACGCCCTTCGACGAAGTTCACAAATCGGCCGCCACCATCCTCTCCACCGCGCGCAACAGCGAATTCAAGGGCGGATGGAAGCATCGCAGGTCGCCGCAGAGCCAGGAGACACGTCTCGTCGATGCCATATTGAGCCAGGTAGTGTTACCCGCGACGGGCCCGCCTTCGCCTCCGACAGTACCACAGCTGTCGAGCGTGAGCGATATGACGGCATCCGACGATATGTCCTTGGAGTTGATGGGCCCTCATTTGGGTATAGGTAGCCTTGTGGAACTGCAGAGGTGAGTGCTACGTCTCCTACGCGCATCCATTGCCTGACGGACACTCAATTGCAGAGAGCAGTCGGGCCACTTTGGCATCATCATCGGTGTTCACACACTGGAAAATACCGGCAGCACTATCTTCACGCTGAATGTCAACGGTAGTTTGACTTATCACCATCCCGAGGACGCCGTTTGGGTAGTCCCCAATGTCATCGACAAACATCTTGCAGCGCGTTGCGGAGCGGCAGAACGAGCGGGATCATCTACAGAACTTATGGCGCGCGTTGCTGTGCTACAAGCCGTCCGAGACTATCAAAAAAGACACGAGGACCTGTTCAACGGGATGGCCGCGCGCTTCGCTACCCTCCACGAGCAAGTCTGTTCGCCAGACCCTGAAGAGTGGGCAGAAGTCTCTGTCTCCCACGCGCGCTATCTGCTCAACGTCAAGAACGAGGACAAGAAACTGGCGCTGCACTGCGTGCACTCCCACTTGCTACGGCGCACGCGGGAGTTCCTCATCGTGCGGACGAATTATCTGGACAACCCGCTCCTGCATGTCCGGCCGCGCGCGCAGGTGGAGCGCTTCAACGAGGTCTCGAACATGTTTCGGACCAAGGATCCTCGTCTGGCGGAGTTCACGCAGAATGCGCGCCGGACGGTCTTGGCCCTTCGGGAGCTGCGAGGATCGTCAGACAACGAGCCGCCATCGCGCGCACCCGCGCCCGGTCTCGAGTACACGGACAACGACCGCCTGATGATCAACTTCTTCCTTGACGGCCTCACAGAAATGCGTGCCTTCCAGACAAATGCCCACTTTCCCCTCATATACGCCCTCATGAAGGATATGAAGCTGTACAAAGGCGACCTGGGAGAGGCGCAGATTCGGAATTTCCTCATTGACTACGGGGTCTACGCGCCATGGCAGGACTGGGCCTCGCGCCGCATCGAGCTGGACTCGGCCATACGCAGTCGCTTGGGAGACGCGAAACAAGTGCAACAGCAGGAGGATCTCATTGCGAGGACATTGACAACACCGACCCTTGGGCCTGCACAGTCGAATCAACCACTCGGACCAGAGGACTTCTACCCCTCCGATCCATTGGAGCATCTACGGCATGACTTTGGCGACCTCCCTGTGTATGTCGTCGACGACAAGTCTGCGCACGAGCTCGACGATGGCATCTCTGTCGAGACCATTCCCAATGAACCGGAGAACAAGTGGCTGCACGTCCATATCGCGGATCCTACAGCCCTCTTGCCCCCCTCACACATCTTTGCCAAGCAGGCTGAAGAACGCATGGAGAGTGTGTATTTCATGCACAGGGCATACCCTATGCTCCCTACAGCTCTCATGCGCGAGAGGCTCAGTCTCGGTACATCTTCCGCTCGCGGGATGCCAGAAAACGTTCTAACGTTCAGCGCGAAGATCGACGCTGTCGGAAACGTCTTGGACCACAAAGTACGCGTCGGGCTCATAAGGAACGTTCAGCTCATGCAGTACGACAACGTGGATCAGGCTATGGGTTTCAACGGCCCAGCTTACAAGCAGCCATTCGGTCGACCCGCTGTGTTTGATCGTTCAGAACAAGCTCTAGCACTCTCGGAGCGTGCCAAGAACGATTTTCAGCTGTTGAAGAATATCACTGACACGCTCGCACTGCACCGACTCCAGTCCCCAATGTTCTACTTCCCACACCCGCGAACGTACCTCACCGTCCACCCCAAACCCCTCCCGCCAAGCGTCCTCGATGCCTCGGCCCCCGGTGTATTCAAGGGATTCCCCGAAGTCAACTACGCGGTCGCCGACTTTGGTGAAATAGAAGTTGGCTCCCGAAAGATCATCGCAGAGGCAGCGAAAATGGCCTGTCGCGTCGCGTCCCTCTTCGCCGTATCCAAGGGTGTCCCAATTATCCATCGCGGGCTTCCCCCGCCGACCATCTACTCGGAGAGCCAATTTGCAGAGCTGTTGGCTTCGCGTGACAAGCGGGGCTACGTTGACCACTACAAAGCCCGCCAGGCGCACTTCATGTTTACCTCCGCTGGGCACTCGCTGGAGCCGCAGCAACACTGGATGCTCGCGCTGCCCGAGGGCGAAGGCTATGCGCGCGTCACGTCGCCGCTGCGGCGCTTCACGGATCTCGTCGCCCACTGGCAAATCAAAAACGCGCTACTGCATGGGAGCTCTTACTTCCCGCGCGACGTGATGCAGAAGTGGTCCAACATGACGGCGGCGTCCGCGAAGCGCCAGGGACGGATATACGACCAGCACGAGCACGTGTGGGCGCTGGTGTATATTAAGCGGTGGATGGCTCAGCATGGCGAGACGGGTCCGCTGAGCAACCTGGTTGGGCACGCGCTGTCAGTCCCAAGGGCCTCGGATGGGGCCATGTCCACGCAGATGGTGCTCATCGAGGAGCTTGGTTTGAGGGTCATTGTGGTGGACAGCCAGGATCGATTGGTACCGCGGATAGGAATGCCTTTGAACGTGAGGGTGGGTGATATCATGCTCTCGCCGTCGGGTAGGACCGCCTTCCGCGTGCGGTAGTACACTGGTCATGCCTAGGATAGTTGCACACCACTCACATCTACAGTACTTACTTAGCTTACATACAAAACTATTATGGCCTGACCAGAATCGATAGCCTACTCTTTTTTTTTTTTCCATCGTCTAGAATGATTCCGCCCCACGGCCGGGCGACTCTGGACTCGAGCGAGTCTCCTCTCGGAGTTCCCACGGTACAATGGTTCGATTCCGGTTGGCCTATATATTTTCGTGCTTGTGAGCATCGCGTCACAGACTTCCAGCGCATTTCTTCCCTCGACACCAACGTCCCCTCGACACCGACGTCGCTGCGAGTCCATGGCGTTCAACGCCTCCTCCATACCCTTCCCGTCGTCCGACGCGTGGTCCGGCTTCGTCGCGGAGGCGCAGAAGTTCTTGCCTCAATCCAACTCACGTCTGGCCCTTCTCGCGTTCGTCAATATACCCGTCTTTGCCATCCTTATCAACGTTCTGCGACAATTGGTACGCGTTATTTTGATTCTTCTCGTAGCCTGTGCTCATGACGCTCGTAGATCTTGCCCAAGGACCGCTCGCTGCCGCCAGAGGTGTTCCATTGGATTCCTATCATAGGTTCCGCGCCGAGCTACGGCGATGACCCCATCGCGTTCCTCGCAGACGCACAGAAGAAGGTGCCTGTTCATTTTCTTGCTATCGAGCCAATTCTTACGCGTGGTTCAGTATGGCAATGTCTTCACGTTCGTTATGCTGGGTCGCAAGATGACTGTCGCGTTGGGATCCGCGGGGAACAACTTCATTCTCGGTGGGAAAGTGGCTAATCTCTCCGCTGAGGATGCATATACTGTGCGTCGCGCTCTTCTTGAACCTAGCGCCATGCCTGACCGTTCTGCAGCCTCTGACCACCCCCGTCTTCGGCAAGGACGTCGTGTATGACGTGCCTAACGAGGTCCTCATGGAGCAGAAGAAATTCATCAAGGTCGGGCTCTCGACGGAGAATTTCCGCTCTTACGTGGGCATGATCGAGGACGAGGTCTCCGAGTTCATGGCCCACGACCCCAGCTTCCGGACGTTCCAGATGAACGACATCAACGAGTGGGGCGAGTTCGACCCACTCAAGATCCTCGCCGAGATGACTATCCTCACGGCCGCGCGCACGCTCCAGGGCAAGGAGGTTCGCAGCAACATGGACAAGACGTTCTCGAAGCTGTTCTCCGACCTCGATGGCGGGTTCACGCCCCTGCATATGATCTTCCCGAACTTGCCGCTGGAAAGCTACAGGAAGCGTGACGCAGCGCAGAAGAAGCTCTCTGAGTTCTACATCAACATCATCAACGGCCGTCGGGACAACACAAGCACCGTGCGTGGCTATCTTGCTGCCATTTACTTTTGCTGAGCTCTGTACAGAACGACGAGACGGACATGATTGCAGCTCTGATGAACCAGCACTATCGCAGCGGCCGCGCTCTCCCTGATCACGAGATTGCGCACATCATGATTGCCCTCCTGATGGCCGGCCAGCACACGAGCTCTACCACCGGTGCATGGACAATCTTGCACATTGCCTCCCGCCCTGACATCGCGTAAGTCCTGCGCCACGCCTCCAATCCAGTTATTAATCGCACAACACATCTCAGCGACGCTCTGTATCAAGAACAAGTAGAGAAGTTCTCCAACCCGGACGGCACCCTGCGCTCCCCGACATACGACGAGCTCAAGACGCTCACCGTTCTCGACGCCGTCATCCGCGAGACGCTCCGCCTGCATCCGCCGATCCACAGCATCATGCGCAAGGTGCGCGCGGACTTCCCCGTGCCGCCGACCCTCGCCGCGCCGTCCAAGGACGGGGTGTATGTCGTCCCCAAGGGGCACTTCGTCCTCGCGTCGCCCGCCGTGAGCCAGCGCGACCCGACGCTGTGGCACGACTGCGACGCATGGGAGCCTGCGCGGTGGAACGACGCGGACGGCGAGGCGCAGACGGCGTTCAAGCAGTACGTGGATGAGAACGGAGAGAAGGTGGACTTTGGGTTCGGCGCCGTGAGCAAGGGCACGGAGAGCCCGTATCAGCCGTTCGGCGCGGGCAGGCATCGCTGCATTGGCGAACAGGTTGGTTTCTCTTTCGTCACTCTGACAGAGAGAGTCGGGCTGACGCGCGTCTGCAGTTTGCGTATCTCCAGCTCGGCACGCTCATTACCACGATGGTGCGCAAAATTGAGATGCGTCTGCCCGCAGGCATGCCCGGTCCCAACTACCACGTAAGTCGCGCACCTCTTGTCTTGCTGTCGCTGTTCTGACCCTCAATGGCTCTTCAGACTATGATCACGATGCCGAAGACTCCACGCACGATTACCTACCGTCGTCGGAATTTCGATTGATCGTGCTCTTTGTACTACTTTATCTTAACACCTAAGTACATACCCGATAGACATGACAGCTAATATGAACACAACACTTTCTACTCCCGATGCTGTGCTTGCCTCAACGAACGCCAAGCAGTCCATGAGAGCTATTCGATATGCATATAAACGACAGTTCATACCTTACTTAGCGACAGTGAATGTGACACCCCGTCTTTTACACTCCCAGTTCAACACTGCCACAACCCTCGGCATGATGTGGTCCCCCCGTAATAATGCAACACTCCGCAAGCACGGCAACGAGCTCTGCCCCAGCACTCGCCCCAGCGCCACCAACTGCTCTTCATCGCCGCCATATTCGAGCCTCTCCAGACATCGCAGCGACGCGTACTGGGCAAAGTCCGCCGGCGCAACGACGCTCGCGTGTGCGCGCAGCTCGCGCACGGCGTGCAGCGACGACAGGATGCACTGGACAGCAGCGGAGTCCGCGCACTCGAGGCGCAGCACGGTCAACGTGCCCGCCCACTGCGCGAGCGCGAGCTGCAGCATGGCGGGCTGCAGCGCCGCGAGCCCATCTGACCGCGAGTCCATGTCCGCGAGGGCGGGCGCGAGGCGGGTGAGCGCTGGGATCCACGCGCTGGGCAGCGGCGCGTCGATGCTGATGCGGCGGAGCCGCGGACACGCGGACACCTGCCCGGCCTCAGGGGCGGACTCATCGAGGTGCCAGCCGTGCGTTCTGAGCTGCACGCTCTCGAGGTGCGGGAGCGCGGCGAGCAGCGCGAAGGACTGCACTGCGGAGCAGCGGTGGACGCCGAAGACTGGCTTGGTCGCGAGGCGCAGGTGCCGCAGGCCCGTGCGCGCGGCGATTGCTGCGTGCAGGGCGTCGCGCTCCGCAATGTCGTCGTAGCGCATAACGTCGACGTCGAGCGCGTATAGCGCGTCGCAGAGCGTGAGGACGTGTGCAACGGTGGCGCCGAGGCGCTGGCCGCGGTGTGCGTCGATTGTGACTGCGAGGGTGCGCACTTGTGGACGCAGCGCGGGGGTGGAGTGGAGGGTGCGCAGAAAGAGCTCGGTGACGTGCAGGGCGGGGTGCCGGATGGTGTCGAGCGTGACGGAGTAGTAGAGGGCACGGCGGGCTTCGGGGAGGAAGGCGCGACAGGTGAGGGCCAGCGCGGGTAGAGCGGACTTGAAGTCGGCATCTGGGGTGAGATACTCGAAGATTCTCCCCGCAATCTCGGGGGGTAGCGACTGCATCGTCTAAAGATCGTGACAGTCAGTATCGGGCGCAAACGCCATGTGAGGAGAGGCATACTGAGAGATGGTTCCGTGCCAGCAACGAGTGTTTGACCAGTGATCGTCAAAGCGTAGGTTTTGTTTTTGTAAATGGCGAAGGCTATTTAGATGTCAGTCCGACTCGGGATATACTTGAGCTTGAGCGCCGCACGGACTCACACCCTTTTCTCAGCTGTGGATAACTAAAGCGAGAGGGAATGAGCTTCCCGCAGGCTTATCGGACGAGGTGGTCATGGAACAAGAGAGGCTCATCATGGACGTGGAAGCAGAGCTAGCAGTGTGGGAGCTCGACCGTTCGGCGTCCCTGCAGCCACTGACGTACCTTCACGTGCACGCGCACTTCGACTAAAACTCTATAATCGCTTTTCAGCAGGAGAGCTAGCCTCGTAACCAGCCGTACTGACGACGATGTTGAGAGGGGGAGGAATCGTTGTCGCCGGACAGACGGTCACCGGTCTACAGGAGAGCCGCAGCGGTTATGTTTTGACTTGCGATGACCAGTGTGATTGGCGTCGTCCGATCCAGAATAACGATCCTCTCACCCGCTTGGCTATACACCATGATCAGTCGGCAGTAAGTATAGTTGATTATAGACTCACGAGCAAATCGCGCTCACCGAACGGATGTTTTCGTGGCATGGTAATCGATGGCGGATGTCGATATGTTGGAATTTGGCGACCTCACGGTGTTTGGGAAGATATACACGAGGGACGTACTCCCGCGGTAGATGACTCGCACGGGAAACAGGACGAGTGAGCCATCTTGGTAGGCTTGTACGTTCAACTGGAACCAGGAACCTCAAGGCCTCATGGCAGGCTGCTGCTGAGTTTGAAGTAGCCTCCCTGCGGTCGTCAGTCCTATAGCTCGTGGCAAGACAGTCAACACCATCGACATCATCCGAGCTGCCCTCATCTATGAGCTTGCGAAGGTTCTACTCGAAGACTACCCCTATCCCGGAATGCGATCGCTTGTGTCAGCTCTTTCACGCGTGAGTCACCTACTTAGGTTACTACACCGCCAGAGTCACACCCTACAATTTACGGACGACGGCAAGCGGCTTACGACGTAAGTCCAGCGCAGGTTACTTATAAAACCGTGCTGCAGGAGGACACCCTTGCTGGCACCCATCGCACTACCATAGATCAGGATGTCGCGCTCCCCTAGCCCTGCAGCTTCCGATCCACCCACTCCTGTCTCCGATTCCTCTAGCGAGGATGGCTCTCGTTCCACTTCTCTCTCTCCTGGCCCCGCCACCGTGACCCCCAGCACAGCGGCCATGGTGCAGCGCTTCCGGGAGTCCATCACACATCGGCCTCCGTTCACCAGTGGCACTATAGCCGCCCAGCCCAACGAACTCATCCTCTTCTTTGGAAAGGGAAACAAGTCAGAGTGAGTTCATTTCGTACTCGACAGCAAGGCATCCCGTCATGACCGATTTCAGGCGCCTGGACTACGCTACAGCTGGGCCAGAGGAGCTGGATGCACTGTCGCGTGCCTGCGATCGTGCATCCTTCGGCCTCAATGGCGAGAATGTCCATGACGAAACCTACCGCAAGGCCGGGAAGCTGGATTGTGCCTTCTTCTCCACGCCTTTTGTTCCAGAGAGCGCAACACGCTCGCTAGTATTGTCGGCGGTAGCCTGCTGGAAGGTGACAATGCTACACGCCCCCTCCACTTTGAGCTGTACAAGCTTAATGTTTATGGTGCGCGTCCTAGTATTTTCAACAGGCTTGAGTCGACATGCTGAGGATTCTATGTATACTAGGTGAGGGCTCCTTTTTCAAACCGCACCAAGATACGCCGAGAGGTGGGGACATGTTTGCCTCGCTCGTGGTAGTGTTCCCCGCCGCACATGAAGGCGGTGCGCTTGTCCTGCGCCACGGAGGTGAAGAATGGACATTCGACGCCGCGCAAGCACTAGACAAGGAACGCACACCCTCCGTCGCCTACATCGCCTTCTTCAGTGACGTTGAGCACGAAGTTCTTCCTGTCACCAAGGGCCATCGAGTCACACTCACATACAACATCTACTATGCCGACGATGGCAATTGCAAAGTTCCCAATCCGCCAACATTCTTTGACCCGCACGCTCGGTCCAGCTACGGAGGTACCCTCAAGAACAGGCTTGCAGAACTCATCAAGTGTCCTGACTTTCTGCGTGAAGGCGGAAATCTCGGGTTCGGGTTGCGCCACGTGTACCCGGTCGTCAGTTTCCCGAGTAATCCCTTATCAGCGTCCCTCGACAATATTCGTCTCAAGGGCACCGACAGGCTGCTGGACCAGGTGTGTTCCGCGCTCGGCCTCGAGACGCAGCTGTACTTCCTCTACCGCGAAGAGGATGACCGGGCAAGCACTGCGGTCGCGGCCAGTGGATTTCACGTCGATTTGGGGTGCAGCGAGGTCCTCATGTCTACAGACGTGCCTCATGCCCAGACGCTCTTGGGTGGAGAATATGAGTCATTTTCGGAGGCCATGGGGGGAGCTCGGATATATGATCCAGAGAATAGCAGCCCACTGGACGAAGTGATCAACTGGGTGACAGTGCCGAATTCGTGGACGCGAACTCAAACTGCGTTGGCGTACTACGGGAACGAGCCGGGCCTCAGCTGGGTGTATGCAGATGTGTGTTTGGTCGCGACGGTTGGAAAGGCTGGCAACCGGTGATGAGCAACTGTATTAGGAATTAGGAACAGAATTCCAGCGTTGTGATGCTTCTGCGAGCATGCCAGTCGTGAAAGTAGTGATACATAAATCGAACCCGAACATTCATCCCAGGTATTGCAGACATCTGTGCTGCGGGCCATGGCTCGACGTAGCCGGCCAGCATCGATATAGGGGTCTATCGCCCGAGAAACCTTTCGGACGATGTTCGAGTTGAATAGCGGCGATCTCACGCTACAAAATACGAAGTCGTGACATGTGGGTTTGACGGAAGGATTTGACGACAACAAGGAGTGAGGCATGATGGGAAACAGCAAAATCAGAGCACCTAGAGTATGGCGGTCAGACCAAACCACTCAATAATCACATATGACAGTCGCCGCAGCATGATTACACACATACATCAACACCGCGGTTGCAGCTAGACTCGTAGACAGTCAGCTGAAAAAATTCTCCTCTGAACGAATTCATCATCCCCTCCGTCCGACACGGCACGCAGGCGATCCTCCTGCAGCGGCGGCGCCTTGCGTGCAGAATGTTGAGATCCACGCGGAGGAATTGAACATGATACATGCACTGTACAGCGCGTGGGGGCAGTGGCATGGGCGACGAAATCAAGGAGGTCGGGATGCGGGCGCAGCGGGCTTCTCGCGGCCGCGCGGAAAGACGCGCTCCTGGCACAAGGTATGGCTAGCTCCCGTTTTTGTGAAGAAATGTGGGGTACGGCTATGGTGCTTTTGGTTTTGGCATATGCTGCAAACCTAGGAATAGAAAAGACGGGCAGTCGACGAGTGGAACGAAGCCGTGCATGACGTGTTTTTCTCCCCGTGTTGTAAGGATTTTTTTAGACGATAAGGTGAGAAAGGGCCTGCATTGTCACCGTTCATAGAACACCCTATGGATTCCCTAATATCATACATTGAGCAAATCCCACGGCGATCACACGCAAGTATGGGACTTACCGGAGCACTAAACGGATCCTGGTAGAACACATATTCGATACCACGGTCGCGGCACATCTCTTCGAGCGCTGTGAGCAATCCCACTGTCGATTGTCTTGTACAAGTCACCAGGTGCAAATGCTCCAACTCTTGGAGCACCTGTACGAACAGCACGACATTATCGTCGTCCTGTGGCCAATTGCGGTCCAGCACTGATCCAAATTTGTGGTAACCGACATGGCACAGGGTCTGAGGGAGCGCAATGGCGACCGTGGGCAGGTGTTCGCCGAAAACCAGGCTTTCGAGCTGCATGAGTTGATTAAGAACGCTCTGTGGTGGGAGGGAAGACTCGATTTTCAGTGTGCGGAGCTGTTGTAGCAAACGCGACACACGTGGCTGCTGATACCACGGGGCATCGACCTCAGGCTCGGGAAATTGGTGGGGATGTCCCACCTCCAAGGTGCACAGTTCGCGGAGGCTATCTTCAGGAAGTAAGATGTCGTGCAAAGAGCCGTCGACGACGGACAGCGCTTCCAGAGCGTGTGGTAACAGAACTGGTAGAGTCGGTCCGTCGCCTTCGGAGGCCCCTATGTCCAGACTGAGTGTGCGGACGCTCGGCCACATCTCCAAGCAGGATTTGATCATCTCCGGCTCGCCAGAGATTGTGAGGAACACGGGGCGCAGCGGGATCAACCGCAGGCGCGCTTCGAGTGGGGCATGCCAAGGGAGTAAAGTGACGTCCTGCATAAAAATGCCCTCGACGTGCGGGCAGAGCTCGAGCAGGTCGATGTCCATGACATCGACTGGGGCATCCAATGACTCGACGTCCGGCCATGACCATAAGGACACTTCGAAAAAGCGCACATATGCGGCAATGTGGGGCTGGGAGCGGAGGGTACGGAGAAGATTAACGCGCGATGTGATGGCGAAGGGGGTCGCTGTAAACAGGGCGGCGGCACATGATCTGGCGGAAAAGAAGACGCTGCGCGGTGGGCGTCCATGCGCGGCAGACGAGCGCGCAAGCGCGCAAGGTCGGGTTGTAATTGAATCCACGCTGTGTGTATGTCGATTCAACGATCATAAGCTGGATGTCCAAGTTGAGGCCCATCATCTTGCGTTGCGAATGGTTGGAGAATGGGTTGTTGACGACTATGATCTATTGATCTGATGGTTCGATATATGAGCCCGCAAGCTGCCATGATGATACTAATATGCGCACCTGGGTGCTCGATGGTTGCAGCTGGAGAGAGACTCTCTCTCCAGCTCTCTCAGAGAGAAGAGCACATCGGATGAGGTTGGTCCCCCGCCAAATCTTGCGCCAAATCGGGTCTGCCAAAGTACTTACAGCATTGGACGCGCGCCGGTAGCCTCCTAGTTTCAGACCCCAATTCCAACAGATCGATCCCAGTCGATCTATTCATTGACCTAAATGATACAGAGCTTGCGAAGGCTGAGTTCGTCTTCTCTGCCGAGACTACCGCTCGAGATTCTCACCGACATCTTCACCCTCCTTTCCTTGACGGACCAACCCACGCGCAGCCGGAAAAAGACCAGTGGCCGCCATGCGTGCGATGAAGGCGGCGGATGGATGGCGACAGTAGCGAGGTAGATCTGCGTGTTGAATTGTGTTCTACCTTCGTAGACGAGCGTTCCAGGTCGGAGCCTCAGTCATTCACTGCCTGCTGCATGCTAGTAGCAACTGGCAGTAGTAGTCAACATCTCGAGCCCTGCATGTGCGTTTTACATCCAGACAGGGGAATCGCAATGGAATCGCAATGGTGTAACCTAGAACGACCGCGCATGAGCTGAAGTACCATGTTATCATGGAAATGACTCGAACCTCGAGCCCGGCATCGAGCGGACACCGGAGGGCCTGCCTGCAGTGAACTGTACAAGTTCCAATCATAGATCCGTGGATTTTGAGAGATGTTGAAAAGTCGTTCATGTTCACATGTGGGTGCAATAGAGAAAGTGCACCATCGCAAGTTATGAAGTAGCGCGTTGGTGTGACATAGCGCGCAAGCCTGAGTGCGCGTCGCACAACTTGACCCTGACAGTGACCATCTTGCCCCCACCCTCGTCCCTCGACGCACCTCACGTTCGCTGCTTTCACCATGGCATCCGCACTCCCAGTTGTAATCGTCTTCGCTCTCGTGGCAGCCCTCATGTCCGCCTCCTGGTTCTTCACAGCTAAGGGCCCGCAACAAACGTGCGCTCACCTAGCACTTGGCATTATCTTATACCGCAGTCCACTGACCCGCCCGTCGCAGACTCATCCGCTCAAGCCTGATGCTCACCCTCGCGTGCTTGTACCTCATGTGGATGATTGCGTATCTCGCGCAGTTACACCCATTAATTGGTGAGTTGCAGAGTGTAGTGCGCGGGCCACGTGCTGAGTTGGCCTTCGTCCAGAGCCGAAACAGAACTTCGCTGCGGAGGCTTGACGGGCGAGCGTGTTGGTGGGTGTCGGTGGGACCGTAGATACCTGGTGCGTTGCACCGTACCGAATTGCGCGCCGACGCTGACGAGCCGTGGCTAACCCGCAGGCGTTGAGCTGCAGCGGGCCTATGTATTCATGTTTCGTCCATACGTTTTTCAAGTCACGGACTGTTCACTCCCTTGCTTCGGGTGCTACCGACGTGTCGATGATGCTAGGTATAGGTGCCGCCTCGTCCCACGCCCCGCTCGTCGCCCACCCCTCACTGTCCCCCCACAGAGCTGCTGACCCTTCATACGTCCAGGCAGTCGAAGTGTTCCCCGTTCCCCAGCTCGTCGCCCACTCCACCGAACTCGACTGCGTAGCGGACCCCTTACCAGCCTCGCCCCAGCCAGTCGTGCACTCCAATACTGGAGCTGGCGGTTCCTCTGTGATCGGTGAATGCGTACCCAACCTTTCGCCAGGATCGTCCTCGGAATCGGAATCTTTACCCATCAATATCCCCGCATAAAGCGCCTCCTCCCGCTCCTCCTCCACGTCTTCCCAAGTTTTCTGCTGCCGTGGTAGGGCCCCCACCAGCTCGACGCACCAGTCGTCGACATATTTGCCGTCCCTGCGCAGCACGAGCATCTCCGCCTGATCCAGCGCATCCACAAGCACCTCGACCCAGCCCCCACACAGCGCAGCAACGCGGTCCTCGCGCCACAGCTCCGTCACGACGACGCGCGCCTCCTCCCACTCCCGCATGAGCTCCGCGACGGCCCCAGCAATGAGTTCGCGCGCAGCGGGCTTGCCTGCGGAGGGGTGTGGCGCGCTCAGGTGCGTGGCGCGCAATATATGCGCAGTCCCGTCCTTCTTCAGGAATTCCGCAGCGCGTGTTCGTCGGCGCTCTGCCCACTCGGCCCCCTCCTTCCGGCGGAACAGCACCACCTGGCTCGCCTTCAGCCCCTCCCCGCGCCCCCACGGATCGCGCTCGGCATTGTGCCCGACGCCGCCCATCTGCACGTCATATCCCCAATCGTCCGCGGCGCGCGCACACCACTCCGTGCACTCGGCGACTGTCCACTCGAACTTGTGGTCATCGTGACGGAAGACGCGTGTTGTACGCTGTGTCGGGTCGGGGAAGCCCCAGGGTGCGGGGTCGTCGGGCGGGTTGAAGAGCGGGTTGAAGTCGTAGGATGGCGTCGTGACGAGAAGCAGGTCTGGCTGGTAGTGCCCCAAGAGCGTCGGTGCGAAGTAGGGCAGGATGGAGGGCGGGAGGTGTTCGATGCTGCGCGAAGGTGGATGTGAATGTAAGTATACACGACGAATGGCGGCACGGGGTGGATGGCGTACGCACACTTCCATTGCGACGATACACTCGACCCCATTGAACGCACTGTTCGGTACCTCCAATCCACCCTCCCACACGCGCGTGTCCAGCGCCTCCCACCGCGTATGCCGTGCCCAGCCCTTGGCATCTGGCGGCCGCGTCACCTCGATCGCCTCTTCCAGGTCGTCCGCGCTGATATCCAGCCCATGCAGCGTGCGGACGTGTGCGAACTCGAATTTGGCATGGGCGGGAAGCGGTACGGCCGGGGTGGCGGGGGTGTATGCAAGCCATGGTGCGGGGTGCGAGAGGCAGTCAAGCAGCGCGCCCTCGCCGCAGCCGACATCTAGCACCTGCGCGATCGATCATTTCATCAGGTTCATAAGCTGTGCGCGTGGAAGCATGCAGGGATGCTCACTGATGCAACTCCCTCGCGCTGGAGGATGTCGAGTACCCAAGCGCGACGCTGCTCGCACAGCGGCGGGACAAACATCACCGTATGGGGCTCGCTTGCGGGTACGGCGGTCATCGTGGTATGAGTTGGGTCGGTGGTGAGATGGAGTCGGTCGAGGTCGGTCGAGAGCCTGATCATGAGAGGATGGGGTTACAGTATAGAAGTTGACAGGGACAACGACGCGCATGGCCGCGCAGCCCCGAGCTTTAATGCACTGTCTCAGGGAGAGACTATAAGTATTACTTTAGAGTCACGTCTTCTCGATTTCAAGACTGTCCATCCGTCGACCCAACAACGCTCTCATCGCATCTCCCCAGACCATCATGACATCGACACTCAAAGTCACCGAAGGCGAAGCCCCCTTCTCCTGGCCCGCCGCCAACAAGCCCCTCACAACATACTACAAAATTACGGGCGACCTTTCCACCAGCACCCGGCCGCCGCTCATCGTGCTGCACGGCGGACCAGGCGTCTCGCACGTCTACCTCACGCCCTTTGAAGACCTCGCCGCCGCGCACGGCATCCCCGTGATCCTGTACGACCAGATCGGCAACGGGCGCTCGACGCACCTGCGCGAGCGCGCGGGCGACGTCGCGTTCTGGTCTGACGCACTCTTCGTCGCGCAGCTCGACGCGCTGATCGCAGAGTTGGGCGTGACGGAGTACGACCTTGCGGGGCACTCGTGGGGCGGCATGGTCGCGGCGCGCTTTGCGGTGCGCCGTCCGCAGGGGCTGCGCAGGCTCGTGCTCGCGAGCGCGCCGGAGGACATGCGCACCTGGTTGAAGGTGCAGTACAAGCTGTTGGAGGAGTTGCCCGAGGACGTGCAGGAGACGCTGAAGAAGCCGGAGGCCGCATTTACCGAGGAGTACAGGGCCGCGGCGGGGAAGTTCCATGCGCGCCATTTCTGCAGGCTGAACCCGCTGCCAGACGGTGTGCAGGCTGCGGAAGAAGCGATCAAAGCCGATCCGACGGTGTTCCTAACTATGTGTGTGCACCTATTAGTTGGCTTCGTAAAATTTCTCTTCTAATGCATTGCGATCCTGTAGGAACGGCCCGTCGGAATTCCATATAATCGGTACCATCAAGGACTGGACGGTGGTCGACGAACTGCACAAGATCAACGTCCCGACACTGATTACGAATGGCCGCTACGACAAGGCGCAGGATGAGGCGGTCCTGCCGTACTTCCTGCACATACCCAAGGTCAAGTGGGTGCAGATGGCGGAGTCTTCCCACGTGCCACACTGGGAGGAGCGGGAGCGCTTCATGCGAGTGCTCGGCGACTTTCTTACCTCATGAAGTAGTCTCCGTTGCTGACCTCAGGTCGCGCGGAAGAGAGTAAGTACTGCAGTAGTCGTTCCGCCACTATCAGAAAACCGACGCGGCAACAAGTACTGCCACCCGAGTGAAGTCACGTTGAACACCGCGCCCGCGCAGCAGCTCACCGGCGGCAAGAGCCATCGTTCAGCCGCCGTACGCGTGTGCATGCAGATTGTGCAGCTCGTGGGAGCCCTTGGGGAAGGCAGTTGAGCACCTGCGCGCGATCAATCATTGTATCAGGTTCATGATGCTGTCCGCGCGGAAGCATGCAGGGATGCTCACCGATGCAACTCCCTCGCTGGGCGATGTCGAGCACCCAAGCGCGACGCTGCACTGACGCTGCTCGCACAGCGGCGGGACAAACATCACCGTATGGGGCTCGCTTGCGGGTACGGCGGCCATCGTGGTATATTTTGGCTCATAAGTCTCTGGTCAGGGGTCGAGATTAGTCTCCCCGAGGCAGAGTAGACAGCTTCAACCTTCGCGAGCTCAGCAGGATCAGCTGTCTAGTCGAGATGGACTCGGTCGAGAGAGGAGGGGGTAACGTACTAAGTAAGTTGAACACCTGCCCATGTGCCGGTAGACACCGTAGAGTCACTCGATCTTTCCGTCTTCTGGATTTAAAGACTGTCGCTCTCGTCGCATCTCCCCAGACCCGGCAATATGACCTCCACACCTAGTGTCACCGAAGGCGAAGTTCCCTTCTCCTGGCCCGCCGCCAACAAACCCCTCACAACATACTACAAAATTACGGGCGACCTTTCCACCAGCACCCAGCCGCCGCTCATCGTGCTGCACGGCGGACCAGGCGTCTCGCACATCTACCTCACGCCCTTTGAAGACCTTGCCACCGCGCACGGCATCCCCGTGATCCTGTACGACCAGATCGGCAACGGGCGCTCGACGCACCTGCGCGAGCGCGCGGGCGACGGCGCGTTCTGGTCTGACGCGCTCTTCGTCGCGCAGCTCGACGCGCTGATCGCGGCCCTGGGCGTCACAGAGTATGACCTCGCGGGGCACTCGTGGGGCGGCATGCTCGCGGCGCGCTTTGCGGTGCGCCGTCCGCAGGGGCTGCGCAGGCTCGTGATCGCGAGCTCGCCAGCGGACATGCACACCTGGGTGAAGGTGCAGAACGACCTGTTGAAGGAGATGCCCGAGGACGTGCAGGAGACGCTTAAAAGCATGAGGCGGACGGGACCACAGATACCGAGGAGTACAAGGCCGCGATGGAGAAGTACTATGCGCGCCATTTGTGCAGGCTGAACCCGCTGCCAGACGGTGTGCAGGCTGTGGGAAATGCGATCGAAGACGATCCGACGGTGTATCTAACTATGTGTGTGCACCTCTTCGTTGGCTTCGCAGAGTTTCCTTCTGATGCATTGCGATCCTGTAGGATCGGCCCGTCGGAATTCCATGTGATTGGCACCGTCAAGGACTGGACGGTGGTCGACGAACTGTACAAGATCAACGTCCCGACATTGCTTACGAATGGCCGCTACGACGAGGCGCAGGATGAGGCGGTCCTGCCGTACTTCCTGCACATAGCCAAGGTCAAGTGGGTGCAGATGGCGGAGTCTTCCCACATGCCGCACTGGGAGGAGCGGAAGCGCTTCGTGCGAGTGCTCGGAGACTTTCTTACCTCATGAATTCACATACATGGGCGAGAAATATGCTTGCTGCAGACAGATAACGAGAAGTAAGGGAAGAGAATGTAAGATATTACAGATTTGGGATGGAGAACGACACTGACAGCATGAGGGTAAGTACTCAATCTCTTCGCTGACCACCTGACAACAACGCACCAAAAACCGTAAATAAAGACACGCCGCGCGGTCATAGCAGCCCAGCCGCACGTAGATCAGCCTCTAATCGCGCCTCGTCCCGTCGCAGTCCATGGCTCGTGTTCAGCGCACTCTCGGTGGCGGTCGATGGCGTCACCGGCGCATCAGCCATGGGGCGCCCGTGCGCCTGCCCATCGTCAAATACGACGGTGATGCCGAACACTTCTTCGAGATTGCGGCGGATGACCACGTCCCGCTCAACGTCCTCTGCGGAGAGCGGCGTGGGCCGCGTGCGCGAGGCGCGCACGGACATCTCGAAGCGCTTCACGCGGAAGTAGCCAATGAGGGAGGTCAGTAGGAGGAACCAGCCTGGTGACGATGAGCACTGTGCGGCCAAAACGAACCGAGGGCAGCGTACCTATTGTCATGAGAAGAAAGGAGACCCATTCGTGACCCATGAACAACGGCGGTCCCCACTCAGGTAGCGCTGCCGGATCGCTGATGGGCGACGCGGTCGGCGCCGGCAGCTCGCCGGTGGTGGTGTTCGTTGAGACCATGCCGCCGTCCATCCCTGCGCCCATATCAAAATCGCCGCTCCAAGGCGAGCCGCCCAGGCCGAAGCCACCACCGCCAGTACTCCCGTCCTCGCCCACCTCATCCGACACCGTGACACTAAACCCGAACTGGATGAGCGTCAGCGCAAGGCCGGCCTGCGAGCCGAACTTGCCCGCGTGCGTGCCGTGCAGGAGGTAGGTGAGGATGAAACCGGGCAGCTGGAAGAACCACGAGACGAGCGCAGTGAAGAAGAACGTGAGCAGCGAGCCCGTTGGCAGGTCATCGACAATCATGTCGCCGTTCATATCCGTCGCAGACGGTGCGTGCACGGTCGTCTCCCAGTAGGCGGGTGCCGCGTCCGCGGAAGCCGCAGCGTACGACTGCGCAGCACACGCTTGTCAGCACGGCGAGATCAAGCATCAGTAGGGTGGCGACAACGCACTGGGGGTGCCTCTGCCTGCGTCTCCTCAGGTACCATGTAGATCTCCCCGTTCTCCCCCTGTATTGTGCGTGCACGAGCAGGCTTGGCCATGACGTTGGCGAACACGCCGTCGTTGTCAATGCCGCCCCCGCGGGGCCCGGCGCTTCCCGTGGGCACGCGGTGGTAATACGACGGCCACACCATACCCACTGCCCTCCGGAAGAACGACGGTTTTGGGGCCGCGACAGGGGACGTCGGGATGAACCCATTCGAGTTGCCGTAGTCGTTCGGCCGCGCGCTGGACGAGGGTCCTGGGGGCGAGCCGGGTGGCGGCCGCGCGTAGTCGTATTCGCGCTCGAAGTCGTACACGGAGGGCTGCGACGGTGCTGACACGGCGATGCGCAGGGCAGAGTGGTCGGCATGGTCGATCGTGAGCGGGGTATGCTCGCTATGGTCGAACCCGTCGTCGTCGTCGTCGAATGCGTCCTCCATCTCGCGGTGGGCGTTCGGGACGGTGCGGGGGTTGATGAGCGGCTCGTATCCTGTGGGAGCCATGACGGCGACGACCTCGAGGGTCGAAAGACGTTATAGGAGGGAGACGGACAGGAGAAACGACAGGAGTGGACAATTGTTGGATGGGGAGATATCAAAGCAATATCTTCCGAACCCATTAGATGCTGACAAAGCGGGGCAATGCCGCACTGTTCCGTGTAGTACTCTTCCGCCTCATCCCGCAAACGTGAGGTTGAAGTGTAGGTATGAACATTGTGCAAAAGGTTCTGGTTCTCATCGTATGCAAGAAGATACAAGCAGTCATCGGCCCATGAACGCGACAGTCCATTCAACCCAATAACCCCTTCACGTACTTCAACAGCTCCCTACCCTGCCAACCAAATCAGCATGTCGATCATACCCAACAAAGCAAAATACTCACCCCTTTGCTCTTCACTCCCGCGACCATCGCCTCGACAGGGTCCACTTCCATCTCTTCGCTCTCGTCAAGAGCCTCGAATGTTGCGCTCCGCTGCAGACCCCCCTCGGCCCTCCGCAACAGCTCATCGCGCTGCCGCGCCCCCATCCTGTACCGCATGACGACCATTAAAACCGCGCGCCAGCCCTCGAGCTGCGCGCTCCCGCCTAGCTGCGGCAGCGACGCGTTCGACCCCGAGAACATCGATGGCGGAGACGGCGTCGACGACGCGGCGCGCGCGTGTGTAGGTGGGACGGGCAGGGAGGGCACAGTCGTCGAGCGCACGACGTAAGGGCAGTACGGCCGGTGCTCGCGCAGCAGGTCAATCTGCCGGCTCTGCGGCGGTGCGCTCGCGCCGTCGGGGGCGACCGAGTTCGCGCGTGACACTGAGCCGACGGCCCAGAGGCCCAGCCGCCGATGGCACAGCAAGCAATGCAGCAACGTCGAGTCGCGTCGCAGCTCTGGGATGGCGCTGCCCGAGCGGCTGGTAGCCAAACGTGAGTTCACGCGGGACAGCGGAGACTCGGGTGGCGGCATTTCGACGTCACGGTCAAATGTTGACGACGCGCGAGGTGTACCAGGGATGGAGGGGACAGCCGAGACCGCCCTCGAAAGGGAGGGTGTGCGAAGGACTTGCGGTGGCACAGCCGGGGCGATTGACCAGCCGAAGAGAGACGTCAAAACAGCTGTCGGCGAGGGCTCACTGGATGGGATTGGTTGTGGAGATGGCGTAGACGGCGAATCAGTAGTAGGCGATGTAGGTTCCGCGTTGTCAAAGACGGGCTCCTCGAGCTTTATCGACGCAATTGTGGCCAAAAGGTTCTGGACTTGTGTGGAATTCTGACAGGATTTATGAGGGAAAGCGAGAAACGAGTGTATTTGGCAAACTTACGAGAGGATGCTTGACGTCCACACCTTCCAACACAGACTCCAAGGTAAGAGCTCTAAGCTTGATCTCTTTGCCCATGGCGGCGGGCGAGGACAGTGAGATGCGATACACGTCAGCTACAAAACAATCAGCCCTGCCCTCGCCGTCGTCTATGCGACTCACGATCACACTGCCTGGTCTTCCACGGACACCCGTCTTTGTGCGATGACGCGAGCTGGCCGCGCTGCTTTTCCACCAATGCATTCGCTACGAAGTTGAAGAACGACATTTGACACGCGATCTACCTGCGATCAGTGAGCACTTGCACATACCTGCGTCCCTTCCCATGCCCTCGCGACCCACGACGACCCACGCCGTGCTGCACAGCCCACACACGAGCCTGTCCTTCCCATCGTTTACCCACCCCGCCTTCGCCGCGGCGACCGCGTCGATTGAGGGCGGCTTATTCGCATACGTGTTCAGCTTGTACGTCGCGAGGCGTGCAAGGAAGGACGCGGTCGAAGAGGGGCGGTACTCGGACGGTGCAGAAGCGGCGGGTGTGGCGGACCGAAAGCGCGGGATCGCCTTGCGGGTCTTGGTTGCGGTGCGCGCGATAATGGCGGCGAGGTGTGGCGCCTTCGATAGGTCAGCGGGTTTGCTGCCGGGGTAAGTTCTAGAGATATGGTTAGCAAGTAGTGCATACAGCCAGGAGCACGACTCACGGTGGGGGCTCCTTCGACCGGATGCCATACTTTGCGAGAGTGGAATACAGCGACCGCACGGTGTTCTGCCTCTTCGGCGGGTCCGGGCGCTCGCCAGCGTCTTCGCTCTTGCGCGAACCCACCGCATCGTCAAGGCTCTGCAGCGCATCTTCGAACTTTCGCTGGAGGGGCCACGAAGGACAAGGTGTTAGCTTGAGGTTCTCTGAGAGCGACTCAGGAGCTGACTTTGTTGGAGCGATTGGAGGATGTTGAGGTAGAGGCGGTGATTTGAGTGGGTGTCGGTGTGGCTGGGGTGGTCATGGTGGTAGCTGGGGTGGTCATGGTGGTGGTGAAGATGTGGACGGTTGGAAAGACATGCGGCAAGGGTCTGGCCAACTCAGGTTGTTCGCACTCACGGGCCGGTTTACTCCGCAGTCGGCGGGCCGCACAAGCGTCGCATGCATCTGAACTTCATCTGTTCTGCGATTTATGGAAAGCGCATTATACCAACATGGACACTTGTATCCTCAGGCATCCTCGTCCTTCTCGTTCACAGCAAATTCGTGAGGCTCTATCCCGTGCGGCTGTGCATCTCCAAACACCTCCGCCATCTCCTCCAACGTTTTCCCTGACAAAATGCCGAATTCAGCTCTGCAGATGCGGAGCACGAGAGCACCGTCCGACGCACCTTTCGTCTCCGGGAAGAACAGCGCAATCAGCACGAAGTCCACCGTGTTCAGCGCGATGAACAGTATGTAGAACTTCCATCCAACCCTGTTCATACCGATCGGCGACACCTCAGAGAGCATTACGTTGAACGCCCAGTTCGCACACGTTGCCCGACTGTCCCTAGTGCGCGTGTCTGCGTTGGGAACACCTGCATTGCACGGCATCAGCACCATACGTGCCATTGCCTCGTAAATATGTACCTCTGAAGCCAGCACCCAGCTAACCGGCCCAAAGCTGAGCGAAAAGACAATGCTCATCAGGAAGATCATCGCGATACCCGCCACGCTGCGCTGCAAGATTGGTGACGCCGTCGCCCGGTGGGAAGGACGCGATGATGGCGGAGAGCACGGAGAAAAGGGCGACGAGCATGCCTGCGCCAAGAGAAGGGGCTTCTTGCGGCCAACCGTGTCAAGAATGAGCGTGATGAAGCTTGAGAGGGTCTTCAGCGTTCAGCTCAAGGATGGACAGGAAATGTGCTTACATGAAGTTCGTTATGGGCCCGACTGCACGTAGATACCCTGTATGAGGAGGAGCTTGCCACTAGAGATGCTAGAGACTTATACATAGTCGGGCCATAGTAATTGATCACTGAAACCTCGTCAACGTCCGCGCTCGGCGCAACACTCACAGACAACATACCATTGATCCCCGTGAACTGCCCAAACACTTGCACACCCACCGCGACGAGCGTCCTGCGCAACATTGCGCGAGTCTCCCACAGATCCGCGTACGTGCGACTGCGCACGGCGGCCTCTGCCTTGATCGTGTACGCCATGTCGAGGAACTGCTGCTCCGCGACGTCCTTCTTCTCCGGCGTGTCCGTCCCGTGCAGGCGCAGCACAACTGCCGGGCTTCCTCGTCGCGCCCGACTTCGAGCAGCCACCGCGGGCTGAAGGGAAGGAACTGGATTCCGACGAGGAGCATGAATGCGGGCACCATCTGCGTATGGCGGCTCGTGAGCTTGGGCTGGTGGGTTGGTGGCCGGCCTACGAACCTGGAGGCCCAACGGGAGACGCCACTGTGCGTTTCCGGAAAGGTACTGCGAGCCGTATCCAACCCAGTTCGCAACTATGAAGCCGATGCCAATCATTTGCTGCGCCATACCGACGATGAATCCACGTATTTTGGGTGGCGCGATCTCAGTCTTGACTGCAAGTTAGTGCGAGGCCTTGGCGGCGTTTGAGACAGGCGGCGTACGTTATACAAAGGCACAGACATCGAGAGCAGTCTACGAGCAGGATCAGCAACGAGAAAGCATCGAATGTAAGGCGAGGCGTACCCGATGGAGAAGCCGCCAATGATACGCCCGACGAGCAGTGTCCCAATGTTGTTGGGCCGGTTTGCATGGCGCAGCCCCAGAGCCCGATAACAGCCCCGACCTATGCACCGTTCGTCAGTATGCAAGACACCCTTAGCAATGACAGCAATGCCTACCTGTATTGTCCGTTTCCGGCTAATCTTGTCGTTCAAGCTGCGATACCATGAGCGGCCAAATTTTCAATATTGAGAGGTGCACGCTCACTATCCCCCTGCCAGTGCGCCGAAGAAGCATCCGCCGTGAATGTTGAGACCACGGCACCTGTGAGGCTAGGACTCGGGTTGTGGAAACGATTGTTGAATGCGTCAAAAGTGAGCACAGAGGCTATGATGCCACTGGAAGAAGACAGCTTCAACGGTGATCATGGCGTGTTGAGAAAGACTCTGACCTATCGTATCTGTTCAAGGCTTCGGTGTCAGCATCGCGCTACCTCAACACACTGTAAGACGCACCCAAACAAGAACGATCCTACGAACGAAGTCGAGCATCAAGTTGAGAAAACGCTGTCACAGTAGGTCAGATGTAGACAGACCTATTGACGAAAACGCCGCGATGAAGATGTTGTACGGAAGTCCCATCGTGAGGTCGTCAGGGTAAAATCCAGGGAAGATAAACCAGAACGCGCTAGCAGAGCCGGGAAGCACATCAGCTTCGCATACTACTTATACCACTGCCGGCAGTGACTGGGGTCGAGTGCGCGGAGAAACCACGGGCAGCAAGTTGGATGTACAGAGCACCCGTGCACATGTACGACACGCAAATGCACGGCAATGAGGTCAACTTGCGGTCACAAGATGTCCAAAGTCGCAGGCAGAAGGCGGTTGGGACTCGGGAGCACTTCACCATGCGCGCCTTAATAACCGGTGCGGCCTGGCCGGGCCGCCGGACCGCCGCCACGAGAGCTTCAATTCGAGGTCGACTTTGCCCTAGCTAGATGACAAGAGGGCGAGCGTCGACCGGGCGAAGGTTAGTGCAACATGGATGGGGCGGGGCGATGAAGTGCGATGATGTCAGGATTGAGATTGAAGGGAATGAGAAAAGCGATACGGGGAGCGGCCTTCTGTGGCCCGGGCGGAAGTCGCGGAGGCCGGTGCCAAGGCACAGCGCAGGAGACGTGGAGATACCCATATCTGCTCACATGGGGGTGCTGCAGAGATCATCAGATATCCCATGAGTAAAAATGACGCCTTGAGGTGGAAGCAAGAATGTAAGTCACAATTATCGTACATGAGCGGAAGGGAGAATTTGAAGATACAGTTTTACTGCTGAACCTCTTTTTCCGGCGCCCCTGGACCCGGGAAGTACAACGGAATTAATTCTCTGGTCAGCGCCAATCAATACCAGCACCAGGTCTCGAATTCAAATGGGTAACTGACTCATAGACTTCTTCATCTTCTTCGTCGAACACGACAAAGACGACGCGCTCGAGCTAGAAAGAGGGAAACACAGCAGATCAGGAAAAGCCGGTCAATAGGTCGACAAAAATACAACACACGTCCTTGCCTTGTTCCGATTCGAGGAACTGCCGCACTTCCGCCAGCGCTATATGTGTCGCATCTTCGATCGGATACCCATACACACCAGTGGAAATGGACGGGAATGCCTAAGTTGCGCCATTAGCGTCTGAATACTCGCAAAGGCAAAGATCACTTGCAATGGAGCGCAGAGAGTTGTCGGCTATCAATTTTAAGCTCGTGCTGTAGCACGAGCCGAGCTGCTGCGCTACCAAAGGCAGTCTGGACGGCCTGAAGACTGGCCCAACGGCATGGATGACATGTCGGCTGGATGAAAGCAGTAATCGTTCACTTCATTGCGGGATGAACGAATACGAAGCTGCGTACGCAGGGAGCTCGTAGCCTTGGGTGATCTTCGCGCCGCCCGTGTCACAGCCATCGAGCGTGCGACCTAGCCAGCATTAGAGATATCAGTCGACGTCGACGTTAAGGGGCATGTGCTGCTCACATTCCTCCAGCAGATCTGGTCCTGCAGCTCGATGGATCGCCCCGTCAACTTCACAGATATTAGCGTTCAATCACCAGGCATTCCCACAGCTATGCGTACCTCCGCCGCCACCTGTGCTTCCACATGTCAGCTCTGAACGCACGATGATGTGTGAAGACGGCGCACCTAAGAGGCTGCGATTCGCGGCATTCACGATGGCGTCGACATCCAAGTGTGTGATGTCTCCCCGCCTACAATACCGCTTGAGTTCGTTGCATCCCATTCGTTTACCTGATCACTTGTGCTCACAGCAGAGATACACGATCGAGCAGGCTAGCGAGAGGTGGGAAGTGCGGTTCGGTGGCGGCGGGCTTGAGCACGGCGCGATCGAATAGCTGTCGGATCGTCGGAATTTGCGTTAGTCCCAAGACGCGCGACATTGACAGATGTGGTCCTATGGACTAGATGGTGGACGTGGAAGAAGAGACCCTTGGGTGGGCTGCACGGCTCCAGGGGACTTGTCGCTGGCCGCCGCGGGGCGCACGGCCAATTGGTCGGGTCATGAACAGCGAGCTTTGTATATAAAGTTTGCCGGTTAACTCGCTCCAGCTTCCGGTCCACCGCAGCGGTGCCAACGGGGAACAACGACAGCGATTGCACTGCCCAAATTGTCAGAACCGGCCGTTACTATGGATCACAACACTCGAAATTGACATTACAGATGATACCACCGTTAACCGTTACTATGACCCACGACGCCGCTAGACAGCGTGTCTAGTACAACACTTCAAACTTCAAAGAACAAGGTTGTTGAAAGTACAGACAAGTATCTATGGATACAGTGGGGCGGGTAAGATACAGATTAATTGCATAGTGTAGAAGCTAAGACGATTCTGTCCGTCGTGGTAATATTGCAAACGAAATGAAGATGGAGCAAATGTGGGGGAATGCAATGCTGCGAGCCGCTCGGCGGCAGACAGAAGCCAGTGGGGGAGGTAACGTGTACGAACAAGTGTGAAGGGGTACAATTAAAGCGCGGGTGTAAGAGTACAAGCATGCCAAGATGGGATATGCAGGTCGTGTTGATGCTGTGATATGCTTGCCGCATGCGCGGCGGGCGCGGAGTACAAGGTCGTGACGGTGCCTAGAACAAGGACCGCCATGTAAGTCCCATGCCCTGCCGCGCGGTCGGAGGAATGGACTGACGGGTCGTGGTCTCGTTGTAGCGGAGTACAAGACACGCTATGTTCGGACCTTGCTGCTCGAGCGGGAGGGGCGGGAGCTTTGGTGCCGCGTGCTCGAGTCGTCGGAGGCGCGAGATGGCGATGGCTGGCGCGAGTGAATCACGACGGTGCCCGTCTGCACGAACGTATTCGTCTGCGAGGGCACGACCATCGTCGGCTCCGCATCCGCCTCGTGCGACGCGAGGATCGGCGCGTTCAGCGGATAGTACGACTTGCGCGCGGACGTCTGGAAGTCGTACACAGTGAACTCCTTCTCGAGCTGCCGCAGCTCCGGCTTCATCTTCTCGAGGTTCGGGTTGGCCTTGCGCTTCTGGTGGGTGAGCGGCTTCTCTGCCAGGAGGAACTCGTCGAGCTCGTGAGTCACGTCGAAGTTCGCGCGATTGGCCTGTGGGCATGGTGCGCGGTTAGTACGCACTTCAAGGAGGCGGCAGGCACCGGTCGACGCACATCAGGGACAAAAGGCGGGTCCAGTTGCTTCGCCTCGAGCTTCTCCCAGTTCACGCGTGCGAACCAGGGGTGTGCGCGCACGTCTTCAAGGCTCGTTGCGAGCGAGCGGCACCCCAAGCGGGTCTTCGGATTCCGATCGAGCATCTGTGGCGTCCACGCGTAAGCACGCGCCATCGATACGCAGAGCTGTCAGTCTACTCACGTCGAAGACCGCCTTGCATCCCTCCTTGCTGACCGGGTGCACGCTGTGGCGCGTAGAGGGCACCTGTATGGGGTCGTTGCCGATGCTGTCGCACATCTTCTCTGAGGTGCTGCCGTCGAAGGGGCGCTTGCGCCACAGCATCTCATAGGCGCAGACGCCTAGACTCCACCAGTCGACCTGCCAAGAGTAACGGGGCGCGCGTGGGCAACCACTTCAGGGCCATGTACGCCATGCTGCCTGCCACTGAGGTATGGAGGCGGCGGTCGGAGTAGTGGATGGCGATGTTAAAGTCTGTGAGATGCGCATGACCCGCGGCATCAAGCAATATGTTGTCGGGTTTAATGTCCCTAACGATGGGCAGTGTGAGAAAATGGTGATGCAGATGGGACGTGTCTCATCATACCTGTGCACTATGTGTTGGTTATGCAAGTATGCTAGTCCTGAGGCCAGCTCAGCCATCCAGAAGCGCACTGTGCGCTCGGGGAAATGCCCCTTGCAGTTGAGATGGTCTAGCACCGACTGGGTGAGCACGGACAGCGTGCACCATCAAGGGGAACTCACAGCGCAAGTCCCCGCCGAGCATGAGATCCAGCACAAAGAAACAGTTCTCATCGTCCTGGAAGGCGTAGCGGAGGTTGACCACGAAGGGGTGGTCGATCTGGGCGGCAGATGAGACGAGGGCTCGATGTGCGGTGTGGAACGGACTACCTCCTCCAAAAGCCGACGTTCTTGGACAATGTTGGCGATGGCCTTCTGCTTGATACATTGCGACTTGTCAATGTACTTCAAGGCGTAGAGTTTCTTGGTCCTCTTGTGCTCGACCACTCGGACCTAAAATAATCAGCAGTGGCTCAAGCGGATGGGAGCGGAGAGAGCGAACCTTGCCAAAAGCACCCTTGCCGACGACCCTGTGGAGGTCAAAGTGGTAGAGAGAGACCTCGCTGTCAAAGTCGATGGGCTCGGAGAAGCAGCAGCCCATGGTCGGGACTGGCGGGCGTCAGCGAGGCGAGGGGAAATGCAAGGTAAGATAGGCGAGCGGAAAGCTTAAAAGGAGGAGAGCAAGAAGAAAGCAGGACCGCCAGCCAGGGCGTATGATTCAAGGCATTGTACTCTGGAAGGCAAGGAGCGGTTGATCGGTCCTTGCCGCGTGCGTCGAAACAATAACACCGCCGTGAGAAGCGCCCTGGGATGCCGTCTCGCAAACACGCGGCTCTCAGGCCGTGTGCGCAGACAATTAGACAGAAGACTTGGCCACAGTCGCCGATATTGCTATGTTCTACCGACGACCTTCGCGATCTCGTAAAATAAACTTGAATCTCCACGGGGGCAAAGTAGCCCAGCCCTAAACCGAAAACGGCCGGGGCCATCAGGCCACGCGGATCAGAGCCACGCGCGTATGAGGGGTCCGCGGACCGGTCCTCGTCTACCCCCGCAGTCCACGCTCGCAGTCCACGCCTCCTGCGTTGTTCCCGCTCGTCACAAACGCTCTTTGCCGTCTCGAAGGCAACGACCTCGCCGACTATGGACCCCGAAGGACAAGGCGACCACAACCTCCTCGGCCCCTCAGAGGAGTATCTGGCGTCTGTCAAGGTCTTCCCATTCATACCGCGTCTCAAGAAAGATGTCATCGTAAGTGGGGAACAATAAGCCATGCATTGCATATTCTGAATCCTGCCTTGCTTCTGAAGCAAAACATAGGTTCGTGCAAGCCTACACTGCTGGTCACGCGACCCTGAAAACGCTGTCGTCTAGACAGTGCCCTCACCTGGGAGTACGTGCCAAAGCTTTATCTCCCCTTCGGCCCGGCTTAGCAACTTTGCATCCAGCCAGCTTACGGCCTCCGATATCAACTTCGCTATCGTTCGCCCGCTAGTCTTCAAATACGCCCGTGTACGGAACCCCTCTATTGTCTACGTATGTCTGGTGGTGCGCTCCCACTTCCTCGCGGCCGCCGACGGCGATCTCGCCTTTGCCGGCGTCAGCCAAGCGCGAGCGCACCTGTGCGAGATCCTCGCGATGAAGCTCGTCAACCACTTTGCAAACAATAGGATCGAGCTCGTCGCCGTGCTCACCACAAGCTGGAGCCCACTCGCAGGCGCGTCCCATGACGTGGTCGCGGAGGTTTGCAGCATCCTCGGCACGAAGCACGAGGATGTGGACGACCCGCAATCAGCGCTGGAGGTGCGTGCCTTGCTTCCATCGGGACCGCCAGCGCGCGACTGAGATGTCCCGTTAGATGGCCATCGCGACGCGTGCCAAGCGCTTCATCTCCTCGCCCCTAGTGCAGCAAGTCGTGAACGACATCTACACGGGACGCGTTGTCTACGGGACCGCATCCACTGGGCCTATCGTCGCGGACACGTACAAGGAGCGCGCCATCGAGATCTACGACAGTCGCAACGCTAGCTGGTTAAATCACTACAGGTCGGCGCGCCGTTTCGCGCGCGACACAGACGCTGACGCGCCCGCAGGCTGCGTGTGCCCAAGTACGGCGCCATCCTCGAGTTCCTAAACTTCGCGTGCCTGCTGATTACGTTCATCCTCTGTCTTTCTTGTGAGTCGCACGCGCTCCGAGTCTGCGTCACCCGGCGTCCAGTAACGTCAGCTAGACCGGGATGTGAATGCCCTGCACCCGTTCGAGGTGCTGTTCCTTGTATTTGCGGCCGCCTTCGCGCTGGAAGAATACACCGCATCCATGGAGCACGGTTGGGGAAGTGAGTGGCGTTCGTTCAATGTGATTGTTCCCCGAGTCTGATCGGGTTTGACAGTCTATATTGCCAACGTAAGTCCGACGCCTTAGACGGCATGTCGACGCAGGCTCATATCGCGGACAGATGTGGAATATCTTTGACACCTCGTTCATCGTGGTAACACTGGTGTATGTGGGCTGCAGGATCAAAGGCTTGGCATATAACGACCGTCAGTCCCGTGCATCTTGGAGCACGAGACAAGCTCACTCACAGCCTGTCAACCTCACAGCTGATGCGTCCGGCCTGGGATTCGACATCCTGGCGTGCGGCGCTTGCATTCTATTTCCGCGGTGAGTCGTCAGACAAGGGCTGCCTTTCCGTGAACAGCGCTCATACCACGATGTAGCCTCGCGTTCTTCCTAGTCTCCAACAACGTGGTCATCTTGTATGTGTGCCCTTGTTTTAGACCATCCCGAGCTGTCTGGAGACGCCTGCCGCTAATAACGCCCTGCGCCGCAGATCTCTGCGCGCCATGACCGCCGAGTTCGTGTTCTTCATGGGAATCGCGGTGATCTGCTTTTCGGGCCTGTTGTTCACGCTGTGGACGCTCGCGCCCAGTACGTCACATTGGACCTTCAAGGCAATTGCCTGGCTTCTGGTGGAGATTTGGTTTGGGAATACATACCTATCATTCGGGCAGGCGTCTTCGTTCCATCCGTGTAAGTGATGGTTCCGCTGTGCTTTCCGAGACGCGCATTGACGCGCACGGAAGTTTTCGGACCCATTCTGATGACGGGTTTTGCTGCTTTGAGTAACACCTTGTTGCTGACCAGTGAGTTCAGGATGCTTCCCACCTGGCCGACCTCTCATAATGTACCTGCAGTTTTGATCTCGATCCTCTCAAACACATTTGCTCGCATCGATGAAGTGAGTAACCCTTGTCTTATCTCCCTTCCCCTTGACGACGATTTGCTCACGAGCTGCACTCAGAATGCAAATCAGGAAGTGGGCTTTTGTTCTCCTGTGCTGGAGTACTTTGTTTTGCTAATCGTCATGCCAGTATCTCTTCCAATTCACCATCATCACACTGGAAGGGTGCGTAGCCCCCGCTGGTTGGCGTGTCGTACACGTGCTCAATTTCTTGCAGGATGCAATCCGACGCGCTGTTCAGCTATCAGCCTCCATTCAACCTTTTCGCCTTCGCCATCCTCTGGCCTGCAAGCTTCTTCGCGTCCCCGCGGACGCTACACACTGCCAATGTGTTTATGATTCGCCTGACAGTACGTCCATGGTTGCGTTCATACCGTCTGCGTAACTAAACGGATGTCAGTCTTTCCCCGTCCTGATCTTGATCTCCATCTATGAGAAATTCCTGTACACGCATCCATCCCTGCGTGATTCAACACAGTCGGCAGCGCAGTCCTGGTACAATTCGCTGCCTCGCCCGATGAAGTCACTGCCCATCTTGGAAGCCATCATGGGCACGAACGCAAACGACATCTATGAGGCGATCTTCGACGTTGACGCGGACCTCGTGGACGACGACGACGACAACGACCTCTTCGCCTACGACCGAGAAGAAGACCGCGTCGGCCTGCGCAGCTGGGCGAGTCGAGAAAACGGCGGGACGCAGACACCGTCATCGCAGGTTCAGAGCCCCGCGAACTTCCCGACGGTTCGCACCCCGGACCGCCCCGGCGCGGGCCGGGGCCGCCGCTCGTCGAGCTTGCCCCGCTCACCCGTCGGCGGCAGGGCCGCCCGCTCTCCTCGACACCGCAACGTCAGCCTGCGCCCTCCTTCGGTCGCCGACCGCGCGACCGGGGGCGAGCTGCCGGCAGCGGCGCCCCAGAGCCCGCTGTCACGCTTATTTGGCGCGCGCCTGGACGCGGGCAATGGAAGCGCGGCGCAGCCGGCGCGCATGGACAGGATCGAGGAGGGCATGCGCCGCGTGCAGGAGCTGCTGGAGGACGTGCGCGAGCTGCCGGTGACGCGCCTGAAGGACGAGATGAAGGAGTTGCAGGAGCGTCAGGCGAGGATTGAGGGGCTGCTGTTGATGCTCACTCGGGGGATGAGAAACGATCATTCGGGGCCGTCGCGGCATGATACACTCTGATCTCGCTCCTTGCTTGCTCGATCGTAGCCCTTCGTGGCCTCGGCAATCTCTATCGTGAGTGGTCTTTGCATGTGTTACGGTGTGAATCTTATGAACCCTTTTCTCTCAGAGCATACACTGTTCTATATTCAGGTTCGAGCATAATTGCGTCGTCGTTTGATGATGGAATTTTCTGAGTTGCCTCTCGGAGGTCTTGCATAGCCCGGGTAGGTCGACAGGAGTCTGAAGGCCTCCGAGTCTGTTCCAGCGCCTGCTTCCATCCGGACAGTATGCACGGAAGACTGGGTCCGACAGATCTAGAGTTCGACAGCTGGCTCGGAAAGTATGCGGGCACACAGCCACATTTGGAAAATCTGCGGCATCCAATTTTGTGCAATGACACTGTGCATTGAACGCTTGCCATCCCGACTCCCAAGTAAACACGTCAACAGCGAAATCTGTCTTTATTCGTCACCACCACGTACCCTAGCGGCCTCAGGACACGTTCATGCTCTAGGCCGACCCCAAACAGGACGTGCAATCCCTCCCAACGTCTGGACGAACTCGCGCGCGAGCTTGACCGTGTTTTTAGTGGTGCGTAATGGCATTCTCGGGAGAGAAATAGGCTCCGTTCTGTCATATTAATATGCGAGCAAGGTGCAGGCGCCCGGATGGCCGATCAGCTTCGAAACGTCTCGCTCAATTTTAAAAGGAGCGTCAGTCAGGCCCAGAACAACTTCCACGAGAGTCCCTCCCCCCTCACACCTGCCAAGTCGACGCCTCCTCGAGCCGAAGCGCGTCCCTCAGGCTGGGACTTCCTTGTGAGTGACATCCCAACCGGAGCCAACTGCTGCTGACCTCCCTTCGTGATGGCCTTCCATCATCACCGATCTACCAGAATCTACTCTTCCTCCTCCTCGGCACGCTCATTAGCATTCTGACCGGCGACATGGCAACCCGTACCTATGGCGGCGTTGTGAGTGCATCTTGACTACAGACGTATATAAGTATAGTGCTGAGTGGTCCCGGCGTCAGGACTCGCACAACCCCAAAGCTCCTGCTCAAGCACCCTTCGGGATTCCGGCGATCCCCAGGATTCCTGACGGCCTGAATTTCCCCAATCCTGCGGAGGTGTTCTCTGCCATCCCGGGTCAAGCAAAGGTTTCCAAGGACGAACTCACGGAGTACTTGGGTCACCTCAAAGCCGTGTTTACGATGCCCTTGATTTGGTTCCTGAGGACATTCGCGTCCTTCGCCATGAGCCTCGCGAAGCGTTTCTTCGTACGTTTTATCTGCCTTCATACCACTACCGCCACTGACGCTGCGGCAGTTCCCTGCCCTCATGCTCTTCATCACCTTCTACGAGGGCAAGATTAGGAAGGCGTATCCGTGGCTTCCGTCGATCTGGGGCATGCTCTTCGCGTTCTTCCCAATGGGCATCAAGCTCCCCGCTAGTCTCACTGGCATCCTCCCCAACCTTCCATCTATACCCCTCGAATTTAGTCAGTTCATGAACGCGGGGCAGGACGCTGCCAACATGGCGGCCAACGTCGCCAGTGGCGCGGCGGACCTCATGAAGAATGCGGCAGGTGATGCTGTGAAGCAAGCCGGTAACGCGGCGGCTGCAGCTAGTCAGGCGGCGGGCGATGCTGTGAAGCAAGTCGGTAACGTGGCGGCTGCAGCTAGTCAGGCGGCGGGCGATGCTGTGAAACAAGCCGGCGACGTGGCGACTGCAGCAAGTCAAGCAGCGGGCGACGCTGTGAAGCACGCCGGTGATGCGGCAGCTGCAGCAAGTCAGGCGGCGGGCGATGCTGTGAAGCAAGCTAGCGATGCGGCCGCTGCGGCAAGTCAGGCGGCGGCGGCGGCGGCGAGTCAGGCGGCGGGCAACGCTGTGAAGCAAGCCGGCAACGTGGCAGCCGCAGCAAGTCAGGCGGCAGGCGACGCTGTGAAGCAAGCAGGCGGTATTGCCAACGCAGTAAGTCAGGCGACGGGGGATGCTGTGAAGCAAGCTGGCGGTACGGCAGCTGCAGCAGGTCAGGCGGCGGCAATTGCGGCAGGTCAGGCGGCGGGAGATGCTGTGAAGCAGGCTGGCGGTATAGCAAATGCAGCAAGTCAGGCGGCGGGAGATGCTGTGAAGCAAGCTGGTGGTGTGGCAGCTGCAGCAAGTCAGGCGGCTGCGGGAGTCGTCAACGGTCTGCAATCGCAGTTAGACGTCGGTGCCAACGGTGTCAAGGCGCTGCCGGTGCCTGATCTGAGCCAGGGGATTCAGGGTCTCAAGGTGCGTGTTACCTGCATTACGCCTGGTGATTTTATTCATAGACGTCGCGCCCCTTCCTTCCTAAGGATCAACAAAAGCGCGTGGAGGGTATAGTGCAGTCATTTGTGCCGGGGAATCTCTCCCCGTCAATCGGGGCCGGCGCTGCTGCGCCTGTGATCCCCAGCTTCCCTATCGCTCCAAGCCTCCCTAGCCTCCCTACCTTCAATAGCGCCTCATCCGGTGTTAGCCTTGGACTCATCAATTTTGGAAAAAGGTCGTGATGGCTTCTGCGTAGAATGTATATTTGCCTCTATGCGTGCACCGTCCATCCCTCCGTGAGATGCGACCAATGTGAAATTTAATACTGCGAGGAACATCGTGCACACCGCATGCCGCCATCGCAGGCTCATGGCTCCCATGACTGAGGACCGCCCGGGCCGGCGGATACTATGATTGATCACGTGCGCGACTCGGCGAGTCGACGGCGAGTTCTTCCTCTTCAATAGGGTACGGGAAAAGTCGATCCGGCTCGAGAGTTACCGTACATTTACCCGGGTGCTCAGAGAGGGTCACTTTTACAGCTGAGATTTACAGTAAATTTACGGGTCTCTGTTTTACGGAAATTTACGGTAATTATCGAGTAAAAGTCGGTAAAAGTCGGTAAGACCGGGTAAAAGTAAACATGAGGGGGCCGCAAAGACATCCCAGCTCAAATTCGGGCGCACTGCTATAGTCTCCGGAGCCTGGAGTGAAGGCTGAGGTCCAGCGGAGGGCTGCGATGGTGCGTCTGAGAGGAAATCCATCACAAACCGTGAGCTCAAGTCTATTTCTTCACCAACGTGGGTGCTGTTTGAGGCCGCTTCGACGAGTGTCGACCTTCTCCGCGCTATCGATGAAGTCGGGGTCATCAAAGTTCTCGACAATCTTCGTATCCGGGCGTTTGACATTGCCGCGAGTACGTGCCCGCTTCTTCCCATCTGCCTTTGCTGACTGTTTTGCCACATGTACAGCAAGGTGTGCTGAATCTGCCTCGATGAGCTCGATATCGGGCACGCAGTCCACTGTCGACAAGTGCTTCGGTTTTTGCACGCTCGCACTCGATGGCTGAGATATATTGAAGGTGAGGCACAGACGATGGAAATAGAGGCCGGCGAGCTCACCAATGGCGCCCCGGCTGCATTGTAAATGTTCTCTGCTGCGCGGATCGAATCCTGAACCCATTTTTTGCAGGATCACTGAATTTGGGAGCTCTCGCAAATATCCAGCAAGAACATCAACCAGGGCCTCGATGCCCGGGCCGCGCTCGGTGAGTATGAAGGTGTTGTTTGGCCCCGTTCGCGGGCCAAGAGTGACCTCGAGCTCTCGATTGACAGCTGTCTCTCGGCCCTCGTCCGCGAACCGATCGAAATCTGGGGCAAAATTCCGGAGGTCAACAGAAGGCGACTGCGGGGATGGCAGTGTGTTGGGTAGGTTTTTGAGATAAACAGAGAGTAAGGAGAGCCCCTCGGAAGCAGTTCCAATAGGGGCTGTCGACATTGTCGACGAGGATATGTAGTGTCAGTGTCGCGCGGCCGCGCGGGCATCTACAATAGCACATGATTTATCAGCAAATTCAATATGTTCTGAATACATCCAGCGAGGCATGATGAGTTCAGCAAAGGCCTGGTAGGCAATTGATTTGTAGCAGGGGGTTTGTGGGACGTCGAGAGGCTCTGTAGCTACGAGGCGCGACCTATATTCCCAGTTTTACCCAGTTTTACCACGCAAATCCGGGCCCTGCCATATTTACCGTACATTACCGCTAATTTACCCGGGTAAATTTACCCTCTGTAAATTTACCCTACCACTTTCCCCGAACCCTACTCTTCAACTCGACGGACGAGACCTCGTTCCCCAGCACTATGAACCCGTCTTAGCCACTTTGATTGACTATGGTCGCTATTTGGTGCCAATATTGGCGGTTTTGTGCTTGAGTGAGTGCGTCGCGCGATTAGTATGTAGTTGACTTTTTCACGATGTTCTGAAGCTTTGTCTCTTAGGATCTTTTGACAAGTGCGATGCCATAGTGCTGAGCGCGTTTGCTTGGGGAGAGGAGGAGGCAGGAAGTACGTCCATACTACGCAACTGATATTACTCTCTACTGCCTATCACCGACTCAATCCCAGCTCCCTATCACTGCGATGTGATTTGAAGCGCTGTCGAGCGCAGTGTCCATGTCTACGCAACTGCCCGCCCAAAAAGGGCAGAGCCCATATCACGACGCAAACGTTACCCTACCTGCTGTACAGGGTGAACTTTCTAATATGCGTACGCTAAGGTGCATGTCATTTACTTTTGCTGTGATGGTTGGGTCACTGACGTTCATTCTGAAGACGGCACTCGCATCTCGTTTCCGCGGCCACTAAAGAGCCGATAGACAAGGCCTCGAATTATCTCGAACTGCGCTCACACCATGACTCAGCTGTGCCTCACTCCTATATCCTCCAACGTGATGCTATGCGAGAGCAGTCGTCCGGAGTGCTGCTTACGATGCCATTGACAGCAGGTCTTTCCGTGCCATGATAGCCGAGTTCGTGCTTTTCATCGGTATGTTGAGGCGATATTTCCGGGCCAGTGCAACATTTGTCGATCCTCGGACAAAACCTCAACGCGATCTCGTGTCTCATGATGCCATGATGATGCAAACTTCAAACTCGGTTAAAGAGTACCTTCCTGTCATCTATAGACGGGTCATCTATAGACGGGCGACATCCTTGTTCTTTCCGTGTGCGTGATGCTTCGGTGCTGTCCGGGTACGCGGTATTGACGAGTACGGCAGTCGTCGGACCGATTACAGTGATAGGGCAACACCTTGTTGACGAGTGCAAGACCAGTGTTTGTCTCAACTGCAATCTTAATCGCCATCCTCTCAAACTCATTTACCGGGCTGATGAAGTGAGTAGTGTCTCCCTTGGCGATGATTGACTCACGATCCGCCCGCTATAGAATGGGGTCGTGTTCGGTTGGATACTTAGTGTTGCCACGGTAACCGCCCCTCGACATGTGCGCCCTCGTCGCCCTCGTCAGTCAACGAGCTGCCGGCAGCTGCCTCGCTTACTTGACGTACGTGTGCAGATGGAGGCGAGGCGCGCGCATGCACAAGGTCGACGTCGGGGAGGACGTGCGGCGCGTGCAGGCGCTGCAAGCCTGTGACGCTGAAGATGAAGGATATGCAGAGCGCTAGCCGACGGGCTGCTGCCACCGACGGGGATGTGTCGATGAGGCACGATCACTCGGGTATGTCGCGGCTCGGATTGCGCTTCTTGCTCGGGACTCTTGACCTGAACATTCGTGACTCCAACATGTGAGTGCATCGTTCTTGCTTTCTCTTGCATGTGGTTTCATGTGAATCTCGTGCTCGCATATATAGAGCATACTTTCTGCCATTCTCAGATTCAAGCATACTCGCGCCATCGTTGTATGATGCTTTACCTCACGGAGGTCTTCTTCTTTCTTATCTCAACAGGAGCGTAGTTCCACCGGTGCTCCAGCGTCTACCCCAGTCGGAATCACATGGTGCTGCGAAGTGACATGTCCATTGAAAGTATGCACGGAAGAGCATTGCTTCGGACAGCTACCTCGGAACGTGTGCGGATACGCACCGGATACAGACACAGGACAGCAAGCGGCATGTAATCCCGCGCCGGTCAAATGCTGGTCTTCCCAGGTAAATCCGTTAACGGGTTGAGGGCGGAATGCACGTCTGCTCGTCTCTATCATAAACTCTGGCGGCCTTGGGAGACTCTAATGCTCCAGGATCCCCCAAGTAGGACGTCTGCACCATCCTTGGACGAAATTGCCCGCAGACTCGAACGTGTTTTTGGAGGTGCGTAATGACATCGCCTGGCCGGGAGATAAATAGGCTCCATTCTGACACATGCGAGCAAGGCTCGTGCAAGCGCCCGGATGGCTGATCAGCTTCGACAACTCTCGCTCGATTTAAAAAGGCGCGTCAATCAGGCCCACAACAACTTGCACGAGAGCCTCTCCCCCCTCGCGCCCGTGAAGTCGACCCCTCCTCGGATTAAATCGTGTTCCTTTGAATTCCTCGTGAGTGTCAACACATCCGCAGCTTCTCGCCGCTAACCTTCCTCCTTCGCGACCTGTGTCGGCCTTTCATCATGCCTGCCAGAATCCACTCTTCCTCCTCGGCCTGCTCATCACCATCCTGACCGGCGGCATGTCTCATACCTATGGTGGCGTTGTGAGTATATATTTAATGTAGAGGCATCGTGGTGTTGAGAGCGATTGGCTGGTGCAGGACTCGCAGAACCCCAATGCTCCCGCTCAGGCGCCATATGGGGTGCCCCCGCTCCCCAAAATCCCTGACGACTTGAAGTTCCCCAACCCGATGGAAATCTTCTCCGACATCCCGGGACGCTTCAAGGCTTTCAAGGCCGAACTCCAAGAGTTCTTCAACCGCCTCAAATACGTGTTCATCTTGCCCTTGAGCTGGTTCCTGACGTTCGCGTCCTTCGGGAAGGGCCTCTTGAAGCGTCTCATCGTAAGTCTGACCTGCCTCTATGCCACCATCGTTTCTGATGCTGCGACAGTTCCTTCCCGTCACGATCGCCCTCAACATCTACGAGGGCAAGATCAGGACGTGGTGGCCTTGGCTCCCGTCGATCTGGGGTCTGTTCTTCGCGCTCTTCCCGCAAGGTATCAAGCTCCCCTCTCTCACCACTTTCATCACCGGCAAATACAACGGCGCCGGCCCTACGGACCTCCCTACCATGGAAGTCGACATGAGCCAGTTCATGAACACGGGGACCAACGCAGCGGCAGACGTTGCGAATGGGGCGGCGGACGGCCTGAAGCAGGCGGCGGGGGATTTGAAGCAGGCTGGCGGTATGGCAACAGCAGCAAGTCAGGCGGATACTAACACTCTCAATGGTCCGCAATCGCAGATGAACCAGCTGGACGGCGTCCTTAAAGACGTCAAGGGGCTACCAGAGGTGGATGTGATTCAGGAGCTTAAGGTGCGTGATACCTACATTGCGCCCATATGTTGTTGATTCATACGCATTGCGCCCTCTTCCTCAGGAGCCACAAAAGCGCACGGAGAGGAGGCCGCCGTCAGTGCGTTCCCCGTCTCGCGGCGCCGGCCTCTCCCGACCTACAACCCCGAGCTTCCCTATTACTCCTAGAGTACCCAGCCTCCCTAGTTTCAGTAAGGCCGCCGCCACCTCCGGCGTGAGCCTTGGTTTTGGTGATTTTGGAAACCGATCCTGACTTGTTCAACTCTGTGTGGAATGTATACTTGTCCATATGCACGTACCATTCAATCATCCCTCTTCCCTTCACTTCCCATCGCGTTCATGTACCTGCATTTGGAAACGTGCCCGTAATAGAGGTGTCGTTCATCGACATACTCTTGTGATCTTGACATGTTCGAGGGAGCATGCATGAGTGAGTCGTCCATTGAGCTCCGACTCACCGGAGATGGAATTTCCGCGGAACTTCGCGTCCGCGCCGCAACTTCGCCGCTGACTCTTCCGCTCTCTTGCCACCCCACCGGTCGCCGACTCTGACGTGTACATTCATTCAATGTCCAACGTTCATTCCGTTAAAGTGCGACTCGGATCCGTTTGTGTCTCCATTCACTACTATTAGTCACTCGGAGTCGCAGCACCGTCGGCGTCACATTTCATCTCCATCAAGGCCGTGGCATGAAACTCTCCCGGACCCGAAGCCCCGAGGCTGTGTAGACTATGTCGAGCGCTGGGAGTCGTCTACTCGATAGAAGTATCCGTGTGACTATGGCAGTGCTGGGCATCGAAACGAAGTCGACACGACCGCATGCAAAGGCCCCGTGGACGACATGTCTGTCGCGCAGGCTCATCCATCACACCGTCGTACGCCGTGCTGCCCTTCCATTCAATCCAGAGATGACACTGCAACATGGCTAAGCAATCATGAATGGTCTGCGCCTTTTCCGTACGTGCCCTGTACGTGCCATCTAATTCTGACGGATTGGCGCTGCAGATAACGGCGCGCATGTCCGCGCCGCCGCCACTAGAAACCGGACGGTCTGGCTGCACTCTGGCTGCCTGGCCTTACTATTTGTCCGCGTACTTTGCAACACGTTGCCGGCCATGACGCACGGCCTGGTACGGCTTTCGGGCGCACTCCTGCGCACTCTCACCAAGTGTGCCAACTTGATACATGCAATATCCCTCGGGATCCAATCATGATGGAGCGTATATGAGTGTTTGGGTTGTCTTGCTCGCGTCCTCGGTACAGGGCACGGTGCTGTATCGATTTCGCTTGCATGCTCGGCCATTCATGCCTGACGTGGGCGTCAGCGTGCTCATTTGACGTGTTGCTTAGCGGGATGCAGGCATACTTAAGGGCGGTGGGTACCTTTCACTTTAGAGCTTCCTTCCTGGCTCCCACCTTATCTACAGCACCTTTCTTTCACCCGCCACGGCGCCATGGGGTTCACCGACGTGCTCAACTTCGCCACCCCAGCTCCAGGGAACCTTTCCTTGTGAGCGCATCTCTACGCACCTATCGTCGATGACCGGCTGACCTCGCCCAGCAGCGGCGACGGCTCGTTAAATTCCGGCTTTGCTGTACTATCGCGCGTATGGCCAAGAGCAGAGGAACGCATCGCTTTCACGAAGTACAACTTTTACACCGAGTTCGCGCCATGGCTGCTGGGCTTCTACACTCTCGCCGTCCTCGTCCAGTTGCCAAATACGCGCACTTTACGCATGGGCGTTCTCGCAGTGATGGTGGCGCTGGGCTGGCATCTCGCCACGGCGTATGAATATGCCGAGATCCCAGTGAAGGCAGGGGACAACTGGGTCAGCTTCTCCGTTTGCGTGAGTACATTATGATCCGTCTGTCCATAGTTCGCCTCCGCTCATATGTTCCCGCTCATTTCATCAGTGGTTCATCTCGTTTTGGATGCTGCGCGCGATTGACTTCGCGACCTCGGACAAACTATTCAAACGCATCAAATGGTCCAACCTCCCCGATGACGCTCCTCAGGACTTCGGCACGCAGCTCAAAGGCGCGCTGCTCAACGCGCCCGACTTGTGTTTCAACGGACGCGGCATCGGCTGGAATTGGGGCAAGAACATCTACACGCCTCCCTCGACGCCCGTTGCGGAGACGCCCGCGCTAGACTACCTCTACAACTACATCAAGGTCCAGATTTTCTTCGACTTCGTGCTGTTCGCACAACAGACGTGGACGCTATACCCCGCGCCTGGGTACGCGGTGCACCCCGCGGGCGGCACGATCTTCGACCCGACGCTGCCGTGGTACCTGGTCGTGGGGAAGTGCGTAGCGATGACCATCCTGTGCCCCGTCGGGCTGTGCTCGTCGTTCGCTGCGACGTACTACATCGTCGCGTTCCTGTGCATCACACTTCTCAGGCAGTCGTCCGAGCAGTGGCCGCCGCTGTTCCAGGAGCCGTGGCGCGCGACGAGCCTCGCGGACTACTGGGGCACGCGCTGGCACCAGGTGTTCAAGCGCTCGTTCGTCGTGTGCGGCGCGAAGCCCGCCGCGCGTGTGTTCGGGCGCGCGGGCGGCGTCATCGGCGCGTTCTTCGTGTCGGGTGTTATGCACGACACGGGCGTGTGGGGCGCGGGGCTCGGCACGGACCCCGGGTCCATCACGATGTTCTTCACGATGATGGGCGTCGGGTGCGTGCTCGAGGAGGTGTGGAAGCAGAAGACGGGCAGGAAGGTCGGCGGCGTGCTCGGGTGGGCCTGGGCGATGGTGTGGATGCTGTACTGGGGCAGCTTCATCATCGATGCGTGGGCGCGGAGGGGCCTGATCATCAGCAAGATGTCCGCGGACGCGATGCGGCCGTCTTTGTACTGGGCTAAGGTCGTGCAGCGCTGGATAGAGCTGAATGGGCAGCCCCCCGTTTGAAGGTTGGTGGGGAGTTACTTACACGCGGCTGTAACGTTGCATCATCATGGTCCCTAATATTTCACCTGTACTTCCTACTAGTTTCCGCTACTAGTTTCCGCTACGTCTGACTGTGCATTACTATAGTTTAGCTAAAAGCTTCCTCGAGTTTCTATGCTTGACAGAATAAATGAATGCGGCGTTGAAATTCCAGTGTCAGTTCGGGAGTGCCATCGCCGCGCGCGCGCTTTTCAATGCCAGACATGCCCCAGCTGCAGAGTTGAATAGGTTTTCCTTATTTAGCCCATAGCTCTTTCGTTTTGCTGCTTTCTCATGAAATTTTCACGATTTATCTCATCTACCTCATTCCTATTTTTCCGCAGACATATTCTGTCCTCGGGGAGCTCCTTACACTCGAAATTCAGAGGGGGACCCAGAGATGAACAAATTCTCCTCCAAGCACAGGAAGGGAGGTGTCTGAAGTGGTGCAAGTGATATTCAAGATGTTCCCCTCTGGGGGCTTGTTCAACTCTGGGGCAACGATAGTATGTCTTGTCGTCAATACGCGCGGTTACGATTCTAGTTAATGCCAACGGTAAATTCGATGCTGAGCTCTAGGGACCTCGAATCGAGGCTTGCGGTTGTCGATCAATCGTACATACATATTATTTACAGAGCGAGCGATGCGAATACGACAGATACTATACGGAAGCCATGCAACTCTGTGCGCAGTCATGCCCCTGGATCAAGCGGTGTCCTCCGAGCCACTTCAGAAGGTGCACGAAGAGTCGTACTGTATAGATTTGATCCCAGACAAACCGTTCGACAAGAGATTATACTCAAAGCCTCATTCTTCTGACAGCCGAAAAACTGCGTCGCATCAGCCGCCACTGCACAGGAGCTCCAGAGCGGGCGAGCGCATCGCGGTCTGAGTTGGTCATCGCAAGAACGCATGCATGGCCGGGGAAAGCCCAGGTAAGAGGCATCCTGAAAACGGCATCAGCTCACTCGAAGACGATCGGTCGGTACCCATACCTCATAGTACTCGCGCCAGAGGATATTCCTTACGACGAATAAGTATATCCAGCTTGAAAAACATAGGGAACGGTGCCAAAAAGCTCGGGCGGTTTTTGGTCCCGTCCCAGCCTTCCGACCATTAGTCTCGATGCTTGATCGATGTCCAACGGAAATTCGGGCGAGATATTGTAGTCCACAAAGTAGTACTTGACGCCGGCGGATAGTCGAGAGTAGCTCGGTGCTCCCTCAGGTAGGGCAATAGACTGGAATCCTTCAGGAAACATTGCGCTCGCGTCTATCATGATATTGGGCGACGTGCAGTCCCTATGAATCACGGATTGGCGTATGAGAACTCAGTCGTAGGAGGTAACCCGGACCCTCCAGAAAGTACGCCCATCGTCTCTCGTGAGAACGCAAATTTTCTGCAAGTCGGTTGTGGGGATGGTTGGGGTCGAGGACGGAAATTGGAGGATCTATGTTGTCCAGTAGAGGGATTGCCATGGTCTGTCTGTAGGGCTCGCCGCAGAGCATGTTCCTGCCACGACCTCCTGCCACGCGCGCAGAAACTCAAATGTAGTGGACTCGCATGCGCTTGAAGCGACTGGGCAAGCGGCGTGTAGGGAGAAGAAATTGTCCGCGGCGCGGTGTCAGCTATGGCCCAGTAGTGACCGACAGTGAGGCTGAGGTCGTGGTGGAAAGACATAAGTATTGGCGCCGTGCATTGTGCGTCAGCGCTTCAATGAATCTATGGGGCGTTAACACTGCGGATTACCTAAGCTAGCACAACTGACCTTTCGCGCTTTCGTATCGTACACTGTACGTACACTGCAAGTAAGTATCTCATGTCTTCTGGCCTCTGAGACGTTTGACTGATTCGAGCACTGAGAGGATAAAGATAAAGGAAAGGGGTACATAAGATGACGGGAAGACACATACACTGTGGCTGCTGCCATTCTTCATCCCGCCAGGGCCCACTCAGGGGGAAATTTCGCCTTCGATCTGCACTCGCCGCATTGCAACGGCGCAGCGTCTGCCAGTCTGTCCCATTCGCATGGACTGCGCATCTCGCTTGATATTGGCGCTCCGCAGTCAAACGTGATGCTGGCAATTGACTGACGGGCTATAACCGCCGTTTCCTCCCCGGCAATTGCTGTGCGGTCATCGTGTATAAGTATAGGCCTGGCCACTTTAAACGATGCAGCATCACCTACGTAGACTGGTAATTCAGACCACCTCCTCCCTCCCTTCCACCCTCCTACTAGAGCGACGCTCACGATGGGTACGCCGTACGATGTTGGCCCTGATCCCGACTCCCAGTACCACTACGACCCGACTCGATGGGTCGCCATAGTCTTCATAGCTCTATTTGGCCTCTCCACCAGTAGGTCCTATGCGCGTGTATACGTTGCCTAGCGTGTTGCTGACGATATCCACGCATAGTTGTTCACCTTGGCCAGCTTGTCTGGTGCCGCATGTGGTGGCTGCTGCCTACGGCTGTGCTGTGTGGCATCCTCGAGATAGCGGGCTGGAGCGGACGACTATGGTCCAGCTTCGACAATGGCACCTTAGATGCGCCCTTCATGCTGCAGTAAGCTCTCGATGTTATTTGTTGTCGTCTTACAGCTGAGCCCTGTTGTGCAGGATCGTTACCACCATCATCGCTCCTACACCGCTGGTCGGGGCTAACTTCATCTTACTGGGGCGTATCATCCGCCGCCTAGGACCACGTTACAGTCGCCTCGGCCCCAAACTGTGTACGCTACATCTGCCTGTCTTACTAACCTTCGTTTAATTGACGTGCGATTTGCAGACACAACAATTTTCCTGACATGTGTAAGTTCCGATTCTCTCGCACGATGGGTGACTGCGCGGCTCACAACCTATACCACAGGATATCGTAGCCCTCGTCGTGCAAGGCGGTGGAGGTGGTATTGCCTCAGGCAACAACAATTCAAATGCAAAACTCGGTGGCAACATCATGCTCGGTGGCATCATCTTCCAACTGAGTAGGCATTATCCTGTCAGGCATCTGTCAGCGTTGAGTAACCTACCACAACCGTAGTCGCGATCATCTGCTACGCGGCACTCGCGGCGGAGTTCCTGCTTCGATACGCCAGGGACAGACCCTTCAAGAAGCGTAATTCTTCTGACCAGCCTAGGGGACGCACCGACAGGCACATGAGAATTCTGCTCGGCGGCATGTCGCTCATGACGCTCTTCATTCTCATCCGGTCAGTTGCACCCGACCCTCCGTCTTTGCGCGCACTGATGTGTCCTGTGAAGTTCCGTGTACCGTACCATCGAGCTTGCGGACGGTTGGGACGGCAAGGTCATCTCAACGCAAGTACTTTTCAGTAAGATCAATCCTGCTGGCATCGCATACTGTTAGCTCAACGTTGATACACCAGATGTGTTTGACGGTGCCATGATCACGCTGGCAATGGTGACGCTCAACTTTTGCCACCCTGGCTACTTTCTACGCCCGGAGCATGAGTATCAAGAAGGATCGGGCATATCTATGTCCTACCGGAACCACCATGCGCCTCTGGTGGGTGCGAATCGCGTCTGACGTTGTGCGGTCGTGATTGCCCATCCCTCGACGACGGGCTAAATCATTCTCCTGATATTCTGTTGTCAGTGTCCAACTTTTTTCATGTACTAGAATTTGATGACAACGACACGGACACGTTGTGCTGATATTATCATTTACGGTTATCAGACGATATGTTAAAAGTATATTGCTCGAAAAGCGAACGGCAGGATCAAACGTGTTGTTTATTGAGCCTCGTGGGACTCGCCAACGGCATCGCGTTGCTTCCCAATGAGCTGTGGTCTGCCTGCGGGCCTCGCGCACGTGCACGGTCCTCGCCATAAATATTGGCGGCCTGGCGCCTCCAAGCCGGCCCGGGGGATACTAGCCAGTCTACGCAACGCATCGACGCGCGCTGCCGTAATGCCACCAACGTCAGCGCATCCGATCAGCGCTTCAATCCCGCGAGCTTGACTCAGTGCCTTGTCCGCAACCTCCAGCGCCATATGCCGACACAACATTTCCGCTGCCTCAATATCCTGCCTCTCGCTGCCCATTTCTTTTCCGCGCATTAGCGAACTAATCCTCCCGGATTTCCGTGCAACACCACCCGGGCCTTTCTGGGGCCCGAACTAGTAGCCCCAGAGCACCGTGACCATTTTACGTCTCGCGGCGGCCCACGAACGGAACTTAGCACGCACACAGGCGCACACCGTGACTAGCTCGTTGTGCGATAAAGCTCGTCGCGTCCATCGCACCACTCATCACCGCCCTCCTGTCCGCGCCGCCGTCAGCCATGCCAAACATAACCCTGCCCGACGCGCTCGCGCTCCTCCGCCTCCCCGCACCCGACCCCGCGAAGCGAGTGCCCCTGACCCCGCGCGCCCTCGCGCCGCTCTTCGCGCTCTACTACCTCCAGGCGGTCCTCGTTCTCCTCCCGCACACACGCGTGCTGCGCGTCGCGCTGCTCCCGCCCATCTTCTATCTCGCGTACACGGCCGCCGTCACGCAGGACTTTGCGCGCGGTGTCATCGCAGTGTTCCCCGTGCTCGACCCGGAGCGCGTCGTGTGCTGGAACTACGCGTATGTGGTGCGTGCATCGCCCTTGCCCGCCTCTTTGCTGCGGCGCAGTTGACTGTAATGCGGCAGATCGCGACGATGGCGATTGCGCTGCGGGCCTTTGAGTGGGCGTGCGTCGCGCAGCCGTACAGGCGCTACGAGGCGGTGCCCGAGCAAGGCAAAGCCCCGCGCGAGCGCCCGCTCACCGCGCTCTCCGCACTCGCCGACGCCGGCGAGCTGCTCTGCAACCAGCGCGGGCTCGGCTGGAACTGGTCCCGGCAGCCCTTCCCCCCCACCAGCCCCACCATGACGCCCTTCCGCCAATTCCGCTCCCTCGTCTTCAAGCTCACCATCTTCGACGCGATCCACTTCCTCCTGCAGCACTTCGTGCCCGCGCTCGACCGCGCCTCGGGAACATCCATCTTCGACCCCGCGCTCCCGCCCGCGCGGCGCTACGCGCAGAGCACGCTCATCACGCTCGCCGCGGGGCTCATCGTGTACACGACCGTCGACGTGCTGTACCTGGCCGGCGCGCTCGCGGGGCAGCTCCTGCTCGGGCAGCCCGCCGCGGCGTGGCCCCCGCTCTCCGCGCGTCCGTGGTGCGCGACGTCCCTCGCGGACTTCTGGGGGCGCCGCTGGCACCAGTTCTTCCGCCGGCTGTTCGTCGCGGCCGGCGCGCGCCCGCTCGGCGCGCTGCTCGGCCCCGCCGGCGCGGTCGCCGGTGCGTTCGGCGTGTCTGCTGTGCTGCACGATGTGGGGATGTGGGGGCTCGGCCGCGGGACGGAGTTCTGGGCGGTGGGCGGGTTCTTTTTGGTGAGTGGCGCCGGCGTGCTGCTGGAGCGCGCGTGGGCGGGCGTGAGCGGCCGCGGGGTCGGCGGGGTCGGCGGGTGGGCGTGGACGATGGCGTGGACGGTGGGGTGGGGCTGGCTGATGGTCGACGCATGGGCGCGCCGGGGGCTCGTGGGGAGCGATTTCCTGCCCGAGGCGTGGCGGCCGGGGAAGATGCTGCTCGTTGCGCTCGCGACGGGGCGGATGCCTTGATGCGCAGAACTACAAATCATTGCCCCTGCGCATGCGTATGGCTGTATTCACGTTGCAGTCGACTGTCATAGCAGTCCTCACTGGTCGTCAACGGCGCCCTTCTCAGACCCAAAGCCAAAACGAACACCCTAATACCAGTGAGCTGCCCGAGACGCCCGGTGCCATATGTATATCATGTAAAATCCACGTATTTCATTTCATTGGCATCACGCGAGGGATTCAGAAATCTGAGCCTACAGCTGATGCGCGCGGACGAGAGATCCGATCAAAACAGGTGAGGAGGGGAGCCCGGGCCTTGAAATTCCGAATCAACATGGTACACACGGCAGTCTCGCTATGCTACTCCTCAAATCGGTTCAGAACATTTCATTCTCGCCCACGAAATGAATGGTCTGAAGTGAGATGGTCGGACTCTGTCACAGAATAGGATAGGCGCAACGCACGGCAAAGAATCCGCATAGGGTCTGGGAACACGATTGCCACCTCCTCTACGCCTGAGTGCGCTCTAAATACCAGAAATGCAGCCATTTTCTGGGGAATTCTTGTGCAGACGTCCGGGGCACGCACTCCAGCCGGGGCTGTCAAAAATCGGGCGCCGAAAAAAAAAAACACGAATTAATCGCCGCAGAATACACAGGGACCGCCGCTGCACGTACTGTCACGCTTCCACAAAGGTAAGACGTCTCTTAAGTTACCACGATGTACCGGCCTGAGATTGGCCGTGTCCCATGTGGGCGAGCTCAGACTCTCGGTTGGCCCAGAGGTATTGAAGCGGCCGAACTTGCGCGCAAGGCGCCGCTAGACGCGATTTTGGCACGCGAGGGTTGATCGCAGCTGTAGTACGGATGGGGGACCACGACTGCATGGCGATGGCATGTCTCAAACTGCATGGTGCCTTGGGCGGGCCTCAACTCAGAGTACTCAGCCCCTTCAGCATCAGCATCCATCACCTTGCGTCCCACGCGTTGGGGAGCGTCGTTTCAAGCTGAGTAGTATGTGGCCTGGATGCATGCCACACAGAAATCAGCACGTCCATCCAGAATTCCTTGACGGGGGAAATATGAACGCACCGCGAGGCTATCGTTCGCCTCTTCCAAACCTCCAGCCTGAGTCGCTTGGACCCTGATACCAGGCGTTGTATCTGCGAACCTCCGCGACGCGTAGTACAAAGCGGACCCGGATCGCAGGCGCGCGGCCCTGTGTGAACACCAAATTCGCGCGGAGTGCGCCAGGCGGCGGTATACTTCTCGACCGCCGCGTCCATGTACGCGAAGAGTGCCTTGCGCGGTCAAGTTTCCGTTCGCCTGCGGACGTCATGCGCTGTGAATGGCGCGACTGGCTTCGATGGGGAGGACCGCCTTGTGAGCCACGACCAGTCAGTATCTGGTGCGTGTGCATGCGTCACTGCGCCACCGTGCGCGCAGCTGTGCGTGGGCCGCGCCCGAGCCCAGACCGAGTCTGATCCGAGCTTAAGCTCGCGAAGGGAAGCCTGATCTGCCCCAGGGAGATGTACAGCACTGTACAGGCTACTTATCCGAGCCTGAACGCCGCTGAGCGCGCGCCGGCCCCGCCACGACGCGTGCCGCGAACCGATATCCCGCCCCGCCCCTCCGGAACATCGATGTATGACTTGGACCCTGCGCAGAGGGCGATCATCGCGCGTGGGCGGAGGTGATGGTGGATGCGTCAACCCGGGAGACATGCTGGGCGACGGCCGCGCACCCTATGTAGACTGGAGTGACTGCATCGTCTGGTGAACTGGAACCGTCTGGCGTTGCTGTCGTCGTGAATCAAGGAAACCTCCACAACGGCCCGCGTCTACTTAGTTCACGTGCACCGCTCCCGTCCAGACAGCGGCGGATCGCACCGCGCCGCCCGACGTGCGCTGCGCCGGTTGCATGATCCACCATGCATGCCTCGGTGTGATGCTGCCCGTCGTGGGCGGATCTCGCGGCGGGTGTGTGCGCGTCGCACGACGAGAGGTGAAATTTGTCTTTGTCTGCAGGGGCCTCGGTGGAGATCCGGCGTCCAGGGGCACTGGCAGGTCCTCGGGGTGCAGGGCTGCGGGGCGAGACCGCGCTGCGTGCGAGCTCACACGCAGGCCGGGCGACGGCACCGAGCCGTACAACTGACGTCAAAAAGGCCGGCATGCATAACGGCGTGACCCTCGCTAGCCATGCACGCGCGCGAACGCACTGGGCCGTCAGAGTGCTGCGCATGCGTTGATGTGTTGTATCAGCCGGGGGCGCCGGGGAGGTCGAGGGGATCAGCAATTGCGACGCATCACGACGATCATGGGAATTCGAAAGGATGATGATATGGGGTGAAAATTTGGCTGGGTAGCAATGCGCGACGGTCGCCGAGCAACGCGCTGCGGCGTGCCAGCGATCAGGGGGTGTCGGGTCAGGTGGGCGGGCATGTGGGCGGCGGCGGCGGGCAGAGGACGCGGGCGGGGGTGGCGGTGGGTGCGGAGGCGAGAGCCACGTTTTGCGGGGGTGCGCGTGGGGATCTCGATACGCGCGTGACTGCGTGCCATCATCACCGCCGTCCAAATGCGGCCCGTTCGCGTCGTCTCTATACGCCGACGTCGGGACCAGCCGCGCTCCCGCTGCTGCGTCTGTACAGCTGGTATGTATGCGCGGACGGGTGCAGAGGCGCGTGCGGGTGCCACGTCGGTCGGTGTCGCGGGCTGGCTGGCGTGGGTGCGGTGACACGACACGGAGGGACTGAGTCTTCCATGCCCTGGCTTCTCGCTCTGTTCCCCAGACCCTGTGATGCTGCTGCACAAGGCACCCTCTTCCCACCCGCCGCTTGCCTCATGCACCCTGGTTCTCGGCCTCTCCCAGCTGCCACAGTCTTCCGCTCCATTTCCAACTCCCCGTCACCCACCCGCTCTTGCATTCCAACCTCTCTTTCTCTTGCCTCCCACCACCATCTCGCCATGTCCGCCGGCCCTCCCTCCGCCTCCCACCGCTTCAGAATCCGCGTCGGCCTCGCAAAGAAGAAGCCACAGCGCCAGGCCAGCATCAGACGCTCTCCTGCCTCCCCCGCCACCCCGCCCCGCTCCCCGTCCGCCGCAGCCACCCCCAAGCCTGTCGATCCTGTCGCCGCACCGCGCCCGCAGCCACCCGCACCACCCGCCAATGTGCTGTCAGCACTGTCACCGCAGCCTGATCGGAACGGCGTTACCCTCGACCCGTGCGTGATTCTCTCCGTCCTCACAATCGCCGCCATACGTTATATATACCCGCCGCCGCCGTGCACGCCTGTCCCACCGCCATGGCATGGATACTCATCGCGTTCCTTTCGCCCAGGTCCGCGAACAAGCCGCGTGCCGATGCCAGCGAACCGTACGCCACACGCCGCTTGCTTCCCACCGCACACAGCTGACCGACCCCCGCCCAGACCCACCCTGCCGCCTGAGGTCACGGCCGCACGTCCCGCCGAGTAAGCCCGTCTCCACCGCGCATACACGCACCGACTCACCGCGCCCCGCGTCGCAGCCCGCCGAAGCCCCTCGCGAAGAAGAAATCCGCCAGCCTCCTCGGCACGCTCGGCCGCAAGCTCCGCGCGCTCAGCCCCGCGCCCACGCCCGCCGACGCGCTCCCGCCGCCGCCCGCGCACCGCGCGAGCGTGCACGTGCGCGCCGCGGCGCCGCTGCTGCCCAACTCGTTCACGCCCAAGGCGCGGCAGGACGCCCTGCGCGCGTGCGGCCTGCTGCCCGCGCGCGACCTCTCGGACGTCGAGGCGGATGAGGACCGCCGCCTCGGCGTCGTGCCGGAGAGCGACGGGTCGGGCGACGAGGATGCGCGGACGCAGGCGCGCGAGATCGTCGCGATGTGGCGCTCGATGCAGACGGGCGGCGGGGACAGCGCGGGCGCGGCGGGCGAGCTTGGAGAGAAGACGGAGGACGGGGCTGCGCAAGGTGCTTAGACAGCCAATCAGACTTTAGAGACGGACTGACTCGGTCGATCGGCGACGTCTGTTTGCTTCTAGACACCCGCCTGCCCAACCCTGACGCTTCTGCCGTAGTCGCCGCCTCGTCGGCCCCCGCCAGCCCGTCGCGCAGGCCAAGCGGATCGCCGGTGGCCGATGCCGCGCCGCCCACGCCCACGCCCACGTCAACGACGCCGCGCCCGCGGGGTCCGCGCATGTCGCGCTCGTCGCTCGACGCGTTCGTCCCGCCCTCGCCCGCCGCGGACAGGGTCACGCAGTGGCTGGCCACGGACAAGTCCGCGCTCTCCGCGTCGCCGCCCAGCTCGCCCGCCGCCAGGCAGACCTTCGCCTCGCGCCGCTCCTCCGTCGACGCCACCACCCCCGTGCCACGCTCGCCCCGCTCCGCACACTCGGCGCAGCAGCGCCCCGCGCCGACGGGCCCGCTGCCGTCCCCGCCCGCCTCGCCCGTGCCCCCGCCCAAGGACAACCCGCCGCTGCCGCCGCCGTCGCCGTCGCACTCGCACTCGCCCAAGCACAGGGCCGCCCGCTCCCCGCACGGCTCCCCGTCCCCGCCCCACTCGCCCTCCCCGCCCTCGCCCGCGATCGCGACGACGCTCACCTCGCAGCCGTCGCTCGCGTCGACGTCCGAGTCCGCCGCGCTGCGCACGCCCGCGAGCCCCACGTTCCCGTCGCTGCTGCACTCGTCCGCGTCGCAGAGCACGCTCGCGTCGCTCAGCACCCACGAGGCGCCCGACGCGCGCAAGGCGCGCACGCCGCCCGCGCCCATCATCGTCGAGGACGCGGAGGAGCACCACCTCGCCCTGTTCCGCGAGCCCGCGATCGGCGCGCCCGCCCCCAGCGCGTTCGGCGTGGCCAAGGACGCCGACGCCGACGCCGACGCGCTCCCGGAGCCCCCGCACTCCGCCCCGCCCCTGCCCGCGACGCCGCCCGCCGCCCCGCGCGCAGAGCAGCGCCGCAAGTCGCTCGGGTTCTTCGGGTCGAAGCGCGCGCCGCGCCGCGGCAAGACGCTCGACGTGCCGGCGGTGCCGAAGCCCGCGTCGACGGGCAACCTGCGGCGCTCCGTGACGGGCAAGCTCGCGCCGCGCCCCAGGACGCTCGTCGTGCCGGAGGGCGCGCCCGCGGCGTGGGACCCGCTCAGCCCGACGATGCACTCGCGCGGGAGCATCTTGCTGAGCACGGCGTGCATTGACGACGAGGAGAGCCGCCGGCTGAGCGAGATGGCGTTTTTGACGTAGGGACGCTAGGGAGCGGATTTTGGTTGGTCTGGTTTGGTTGGGGGCCTTGGCTTGGGCCAGCACGCACGCACGCACGCATTGTATCCTATTTTCTGCATACCCACCCGCACGCTCACTACTCCGTTTCAATTTCATGATTTTTTTTGTTTTCGTTTCCCGCTCAGCATGCATGGATGTGTATTTTTCACGGTGCGGCGCTCGTTGTGATACCTCATGAATAATACCCCCGTACATTATATGCATCTAGGATTCTGATCCACGCGCGGTAGTCCCGGGGCGTGGCGCCGGGTCTGCGGTGCTTAGCGTGCCGATCTGCTGTGTGTCGTTCGGAATCTGGATTATTCAATGTGCGGGGTGCCCTCGCCGTGCGTGCGTGCGTATTCGCGACGCCACCGAGTCACCGACGCACGCGGCGTGCGTCATGTGATCAGAGCAGACTCCATCCGACTCCGAGTCGTCGCAAGGCGCCACTGGCATCGCAATTGCGAGCCATCTCGACTTCTGCAGCTCTCCTGACGACTCATAAGCATAACCTAGCTGGCCTGGGCGCTGAACGCGTGAGCCGCTCGCGGTGTGCGCTGGTGCGCTGGGCTGACTCGGATGGGTACTGAGTTGCAATTGGCCGGCAGGTATGGCAAGGCGCGGGACGACGCGACGAAGGTGCGTCTGTGCCATGATTACTCATGAGTATATGCATAAGTACAAGTATATGGCTTCGCCGCGGCAGACAAGGACGACGAGTCCCACGTCTGCGCGTAAGTACCCTGCTTCCGTGCAGCGCGCGCTCGACGCGCTGCCGCTGCGCGCGTAGATTTACTTTGTATAGGGGAAGTGGGCCTTGATAACTGCACTTATCTGCCCAAAGATACCTTGGTATTACGGTAAATACTGCATAATAATATTGTTTTTTGTCATTAACCGCAATTTCCAAGGTACTTATCAAGCTCATCAACGCGCTCGTCCACCTCGCCGTCGCCACTCATCACTCATGAGATATCTCCACGGAAGTCGCTCGCACCCAATCACACGCATGACGACCGCAGACGAGCTGAAGACTAGGGTTATGCGGCGTTCTTCGCGGAGCGGGAGTACATGCGCTCGAGAAGGATATCGCCGCAGGCGCACCCGGCGCGGGTGTGGTGTTCCAGTTCTACTCGAATAAGGTCGCTTGCAATTTCGCTTCGAACGCGTGAGCGCGGGCGCTGAGTTTTGTGGATTTATCCCTTGGTCCCATTGATCCCAATGAATCAGGCCGGATGTTGGAAGAGGCGAAGGATAGCATGGGTGAGGTGTGTTTATACTGCCTCAATCAAGGAGTCTGAGAGGACGTACTGATTTCTGTGTAGCATCTAGGCTAAAGAGCTTGACGCTCGGACGCTCTCGCAACCGTGGCGACGCCTGGACATCGCGCTAGACGTGCACCCCACTCTGCCCTTCAATGTTTCTGGCATCACATGCAGGCCCTCGACGAGCCCTTCGAAGCAGCCAAACACTGGACTAAGACCTTTGTATCTTCCCGACAAATCCGTGACGCCCGCCGAGGAGGCCGAGCACATCGAAGACACCACAAACCTGCTTCGAGGATGGAAGTGGAAGGGTGCCGATGGCGTTCGACTGGGAGGCTGACGTGCGCGCGGGGCTCCAAGTGCAGGTAAAGATGGCGCTGTAAGACTGGCAGGTGATTCCGATGGAGTGCCAGTGGTAAGGAAGTCAGACATATGATACGCGGGCGCCATGAACCATGAAACATTTGTGAGCGCCGGTAAGTATCGCATCCGCACGGCTTATTCGCCTTAGGACTGTGCCTGAGTTCATTCCTCTTGATGCTCTGAAACGGGCGCAACTGGTAGCAATTGATGGCCGCTATCTCGCTGTTTCTTGGCGAATACTTCAGTCATCCAAGCAGAATGCGGTGCCCGCTCAAGGCAAGCCGGATCAAGTTCCCATTGGTATCCCTTCTGCGCCACGTATTGACAAGCTTTGAATCTGGACAGACACGATCTCGCTTACGGATGTTAGGCGAATCCTTAGATCGTCATGCACGTCCGAGAGGAGCGCTGGATAAAAACCTCGCGTGCAAAATTCCGTCCAAGGACACGCCTCGCAGGTTCGGCCGCTTTGTATCTGTGGCCGCAGCAGTCTACTACCCGTGCACAGTTTTCCGGCGCCGCGGGGAGCGCGCAGATAACGGCATCGGGCGGGAGAGCATGCGCAACGCACTGGCCTCTGAGCTCGAGCGCGCCACCTCCAATACTCAGGTGAGACATTCAGAGAGGACAGCCAGATTCCGGGCCGGGCCATCGTGAAAGAGATGTCTCACTTCTTACTGAGTACTGCGCGCGCCCAACATCCCTGCGCACGACTGTAAGACATGCTTTGCTTTCGAGTTGTCCGGGTGACGAATTTATGGGTGGGGCCTCCGATATAAATACGGCACAAACCCGCTGGCCTTACACCTCAGTTGACTTCTCGTCGACACACCTAGCCATGAAGTTCTCAACCGCTTTTCTCGCCCTTGTCCTTGCGACTGTGGTCTCTGCCGCTTCAGTGGCAGACTGTCGACAGTGCGTGTACCGGCCATTCTTGTATTCTCCAGCGACTAACTCTTGATATTCCAGAGCCCGACTTTGACAGCCCTTGGTGGAGTACGTGCACGGGCCATTCATCTCCAGCGACTGATTTTAATGCGTTTTTGTTATTTTAGAGCGCACTGCCTCTGTCGACAGTGTGTGCACCAGCCAGTAGTGTATTCTCCAGCGACTGACACTCTTGATGTTTCAGAGCCCGACTTCGACAGCCCTTGGTGGAGTGCGTGCCCGGGCCATTCTCCTCTGACAACTGATCGTAAGTAGTTATTCTAGAGCGCGAGCTTGAGGGAGCTCAGGCGTGATTTGCCACATCCATTGATTCGTGGGCGAGAAGTGCTATAATTCAACGCGTTGCATGAAATGCTGCGAAGTTGAGGATAGTACTTAAGTTAGTACTTTGTAGGATAGCGAGACTGCCGTATCTGTTTCATGTTGTATCAGAAACTAAAGACCTCCCGCTCTAGTAGACCGGTGACCGTCTGTCCGGCGACAACGAGATGGGGAGGGTGTTGTCGCCAGACGACGATTCCTCCCCATCCCAACATCGTCGTCAGTACGGCTGGTTACGAGTCTACCGCTCTAGTGCACTTGCCAGCGTCGGGTGTGAAGCTTGAGCTTGAGGTCTTGGATGGTCGAAGTCGTCGACTGTGACGAAGTACTTACATCCCAGTTGAGGACCACTGTGGCAGGGCTGATCTGACGGCCCTAGGCTACTATCGCAACGCGAACACAGGCTCACAGCCATATACGGATGGCCTTGGCGTGCGACGGACTCGCTCTTCTCTGTGTCTCTGAGATCAAGTACAAGTACATACCGTCGGCGACTGGGCCGAGAAATTTCAAGCATGTGCAATAAAAGAGACCATGATTGGGCACTTGATCAGGCGCCACAGCCATGTGATTGCCACGAGCGCCTCTCATCAACGTAGTTCGGATGGAGATATGTTTCACTCGGTATCCTCGCCTCTCCTGCCCACTGCACTTCTCCAGTGACATTTTCGAACCATGGCATCGCTCAAGCAGTTCACGAGGGAGGAAGTCGCCCAGGTCAGCTTGTCCCAGCATTCGTCCACTCGTCGCAGACCTAACTACAGTTTGATACACGCGTATAGCACAACAAGGACGGTGACCTGGTACGTCTTCTTGCACACTCAAGCCCCCAGCACGCCGCCTGACCATTCCCAGTGGATCATCATTGACGCAAAAGTGTACAATCTTTCGCGCTTCGCGGACCTGCACCCTGGCGGCAAGAACGTGCTCTTCGGCGACGACATTCCCGGGCAGGACGCGACCGAAGCCTTTTATGGGCTACATCGGCACGAGGTCCTTGAGCGCGCACAGTACGCTCGCCTACAGATTGGCACCGTGCGCGGTGAACAGCCTGTCATCGTCGGGCGCGCGAACGGCGCGCTGAGCAAAGTCCCGTACGCGGAGCCGACGTGGTTGTCGGACGGCTACCATAGTCCCTACTACACCGAGGTGCGTGCCCTCTCTATTACCGCGATATGGGGCTAAGCCGCGGGATGCAGAATCACAAGAGGTTCCAAAAGGCGGTGCGCGAGTTCATTGATGAGCATATGTACGCGGATGCGCAGGCGCGGGAAGCGGACGGGAAGCGGCCGAGCCAGTCGGTGTTCGACAAGATGGGGTGCGTTCCGTCTCACATGCTCGTACACGGCAACATCTCCATGCTGACGCTGGTCTGTTGGGTTGGTGAAGCGAGGTGAATCTCCATGCCATGCGGATGGGCCCCGGAAAGCACCTGAAGGGTCTGACGCTCATGAATGGCATCGTTCAACCAGAGGAGGTGTGTTTGTCCCTATCTGAAGTCATGAGTCTGACAGACCGAGTGCTTCCCGCCATAGTTTGACTACTTCCACGAGGTTCGCGCATTCCTGATTTGCCCAGGGCAGACACCGACTCAAGCATACATCTGTAGCTCATCATCACACAAGAGATCGTGCGAACAGGCAATCGCGGCTACGGTGATGGTCCGTACTTCCCAATATACAACCCGTCCGCCGACAACTGACGGACGACCCCAGGTATGCTCGGTGGCATGGTTATCGGCCTGCCACCCATCCTCAATTTCGGTTCCGATGAGTTGAAAGCCAAGGCCGGTCAATTTTCTCACTCACACAGAGCAACCATTTGCTCAAAATGTAGTTCTAGATTGTGCCAGATGTCTTTGCGGGGAAGAAGTTCATATGCCTGGCTATCTCTGAGGCACACGCCGGTAGCGATGTGTCAGGTATCCAGACCACTGCAGAGAAGAGCCCAGATGGCAAAGAGTGGATTATAACGGCGAGAAGAAGTGGATCACGAATGGACAGTGAGGACCTTTCGGCTAATCACGCATATAGTTGGGGCTGACCACTGCCTCTAGCTTCGCTGACTAGTAAGTGATATCTTCGGGCCTAAGCCTGCTCCAAAATAAGTACCAATTTTTTCTTCTATAGCTTCACCACTGGCTGCAAGACTGAGGTAACGCACTCATCGTATCTCTTTGTCTCATCGTGTGCCGTAACGACGCATGTCACAGGATGGTTTCACCGTCATCCTTGTACCACGCGGCGAAGGTGTCTCAACGAAGCCCATTAAGACGTCCTACTCCGCAACAGCTGGCACCGCATACGTGACGTTCGAAAATGTGCGTGTACCAGTGGAGAACACCCTCGGGCCAGAAGGCGGTGGAATCTTTGTCATTCTCAGGTGAGGTGATCGAACTACTCGCTCATACACCGATCGATATCGACCATGTCCCATAGTAATTTCAATCACGAACGGTGGGTTATGTGCTGCAGTTCGGCACGGAGTCAGCGACTCGTCATCGAGGAGGTTTTGAAGTAGGTGCCCCTCGTTGCGTTTGCACCCAGCGTCTCACAGGAACGACGCAGGTGGATTCAGCAGCGCAAAGCATTTGGCCGACCTTTGAGCTCGCAAGCTGTCATTCGTAACAAGGTCGCGCAAATGATCGCCAAAGCGGAGAGCTTGCAGGCGTGGCTCGAGAATGTGACCTACCAGATGAACAACATGGTGCGTGCACCGCAAACTCGTTCTCGACCCACGCAAGCTCATGCTGAGTGAGGACAGACTTACAGGCAGCAGTCGTCCAAGCTCGCGGGTCAACTCGCGTTCTTGAAGATGTACAGCACGCAGTGTGCTCAGGACACCGCGCGGGACGCCGTGCAGATCTTTGGCGGGCGCGGAATCACGCAGACGGGCATGGGGCGGTTCATCGAGCACGTACGTTACTCTAGTACATTCCACAGCTGGCTTGCTGACTTTCTTCTCTGTTTTGCAGTACCACCGGACAATCCCATTCGACGCTCTGCTCGGTGGAGGTGAGTTGTACATGATTATAGTGTGTCCGTTTGAGATTGACTGTGGACGCAGCGGAGGATGTGCTCGGCGATCTCGGTGTCCGTCAAGCCATGCGGGCAATGCCCAAGAACGCACGATTGTAGTTCCTTTACAGTTCGTTACAACTGGATGTTGTAAATTACCTACCCTACCAGCTAATGCCCACACGGCGGGAGTGTATTTACAGTTACATGATGAGGCTCATGGCGAAGTCCGCATGGGTAGGGGTAGGCACTCTAGCCTTCCAGAGAACAAAGATTGTCGGTGCAGCTATGATCGATCACCAGCCTTCTGAGACAGGACTGATTTAGGCGCTCTTGCTACCTTCTATGGGGTACTAACACGCACGACCCCCGGGAATGCGGGGCCAGTACTTGAACTTCAATCATTTCAAGGGTTGGAACGTTATAGACGCCCTCCCTCCTGGTCTACACTGTCGCCACCCTGTCACGGTCGCCGCGTTTCTTTTGGATATGGTAAGAAATTGTCCTCCGCGTGGTCTTCCTCCAGAGTGCGCTCCTTCGCGGCACGCTCGATGTCTTCGAGCGTGATGCCCGACCGCTCGCACATTGTGTGGAAAATGCCGTTGTCGAGGTACAGCTTCGTGGGCGTGTCAAACTCTGCAATCGTGCCCTGGTCCATGACGCAGATACGGTCGTATGCGATGATCGTGCGCAGGCGGTCTACACATACACATCAGCTCCCAGCCGAAGTGCTTGCATTTTGGACTTAAACTTACGCGCAATACACAAGATCGCCCGCTCGCGGAATTCGTTCTTTATCGTCTCTTGAATGTTCCGGTCCGTCTCGTAGTCAACCGACGCCGTCGCCTCGTCCAGAATGAGCACCTTGCTGTCTTTCACCAGCGCACGAGCGAGCGACACAAGCGACCGCAGGCCGATCGACAGATTGTCTCCCCCCTCCTCGATAGGGCTGTCCAGACTGAGGCGCGGGCCTGTCGGCGTGCTCGCGGCTGTTCGCAGCTTCTCGTCCTCCGCGCCCTCTTCGACGACCGCCGCCGGCTTCGCGTCCTCAACAAGGTACGAGCGCTAAGGGCGTCCCACAGGCGGGCGTCGTCGTGAAGATTGAACGGGTCGAGGTTCGAGCGAAGCGTCCCAGAGAAGAGGGTCTGAGCACAAGTGAGCATGGAAGCAACGTATGCGGCGGCTCGTCTACACACCGCATCCTGGGGAATGATGGCGAGCCCTTTGCGGACATCCGCGAGCCCAGTTTTGGAGATATCGACGCCGTCAATGGTTATGGAGCCGCCGACCAGTTCCACGATGCGGAACAGCGCGGTCATGATAGACGATTTTCCGGCACCAGTCCTAGGAAATAGGAAATGTCTAGTCAGCCAGATAGCAGACACGTTCGCAAGGTGGCGCTACCTTCCGACAATTCCAATCTTCTCACCGCCAGTCACAGACATGGTCACGCCTTTCAACACGGCAGGGAGCTCCGGACGATACTTCAAGACTACGTCTTTGAACTCAACCTTGCCCTCGCCTGGCCATGGGGGCGTCGGCTTGTGGTCGGGGATCTCGTGCGCGGCTTCCTGCTCGACGTGTTGGGCGTAGTACACGATGCGCTCCACCGAGTTCATGTCGGTCTCCACCTCGGCGAGCTGCCGCACCAAGACGCCGGCGGACTGCTGGATGGACAGAATGTAGGAGAGCGTGACGCCGCTCTTCGCGGAGGAGATGCTAAAGCGCGTGCCGACTGTGAGTATGGCTACCACGAGAGTCAGGATACTGATGAGGAGGTCCAGCCGGATCCCAAGCCATCTCTGAATAGGCGATAAGTAGTCCATCGAGGTGTGAGAAAGAAAAAAAATCATTGACCTGGTTTGTAACAGTTAACCAGTATGCACGGTTCTCATTGTCACGTCGGTCGCGGTTGTCCTTGCAGAAACGCTCTTCTTCACCGTATGAGCGGATAGTGACAAGACCGGACAAGGACTCCGAGAAGTGGGAGTAGAGCGAAGATCGCAGTATCGCATCTAGACTAAGTGTGAAATTGGGTCAGTTTATATAAGATAAAAACATCATACCCAGTCGCTAAAATTGTTGTTAAAACGTACAGTTAATCATGGTAGAGTTGAACATACCTTCAACTCTCGTGCGCTAGCGCGGTAGAAAGCAGCGGCCAGAACGTACAATACGGTGACCACAGCGACGGCGGTGAGGAACCAGGGTTGCAGGATAGCGATGATGATGACTGCGCCCAAGACACTGGACAGGGTGTATAGCAACAGACGAACGGCATCTGGAGAGCAGCTTTCATGAGGACGCTTAAGCGTAGCAGAGAAGTTCACACACCAGCGATGACATTATCATGATATCTATGTCTTTGGAGAACCGATTCATGATACGTCCGACAGGCTGTAAACCTGCCTCAGCGAAAAGCTCTAACGAAGACGAGTGTTTCCTACAGTGGTCTCGAAGAACGACATGGGGGCGTGCATGATTCGTCGTATGGCATCCTGGCACAAACGTCAGCGTCTTTTGCATAGCACTTAAGATAGTGGCATACTTTGTGTAGATTCCCTGACGCAGTGCATACCGTAACCGCTATCATCGCACCCATGGACAAACCCATAAGAGCCTGTGCAACGCCCAGGAATGCATATATGCCCATCTGTATAGGTACTTCGTCAGCTGTCCATTCCGCACACCATGAGTAGTCCCGATTTACTGACATAGAAACCTTGCGGGTGCGCGAATTTCCTATGGATGATGCTGAGCGGCGCCGACACAGAGATTGCCCAGCAAACTTACCGTTCCTGCCAACATACGAGCCTGCAGAATGCATAGTAAGCATGACGTCTGACTCGTCAAGATCGAGTAAGGTTTCCAGTACGAGGAAAGAACAGTAGCGACCTGCATCAGCACAATGGAAAGGAGCATTAATGGGAGCATGAGCAGCCCATTCCCCGAGCGCAGGTAGGCCTTGTACACATTCGCGTTGACCGCGCCGGTGCTTCGCTCCTCCACCTGCATGAGTTGCGCGCCCCTCACCGCGGCCTTCCGCTTCTTCGTCTCTGCCGATCCTGCGAGACGCGGAAATGGATGTTTTCTTGACCGGCGCACCATCTGGGCCACCCACACCTTGATCATTCAGGTCGTACTCCTTGAGGTCAGGCCCAGACCCTGTATCGAGCCCATCGCGTTTAGCCATAGGAACTTCGTTGTCGGGGGTAGCAGACGCGCAACGCAGGCGGAAGGTCGGGGATTTTAGATCAGGGCGAAGAATGAGCGACTCGCAGTACACCTAGCCATTCTACACATCTGAAGGTATTTATGCGACCACGCAGGATAGAGCGCGGCCACTTAACCAGTGCGTCCCGTCGGGAGAGTTCAACCCATATCATACCTTCACAAGATGATCATGGCCGTCGGGAGCTAACTTGCAATTGGTCATCTTCCGTCGGATCAGCTAGTATGTACGTACTGCGCAATATGATAAGTTACAGCTACCAGGCAATTCCTTCCAGCAGACGTTACGCACTACATTCATCCTCAAATATTGGAAGAGTGCACCTCCGATTAAAGCGATATAGTATACCTATCAACCAGTCCAATCAAGATGATCAATACAGAGTTCGGAGGAGCAGGAGACATCGTACCGATACATAAGCAACACCGACGAAAGCAAATGAATAAGAGACTAAAGCACAGAAGAAATGCAGTGACGGTAGTATATCATTGGAATGACCAGACAGTTAGAGGGTTGTGTGTGGCTCGTCGCGTGCTATCATGTACGGCCATCCCTCGATCCCGACGCAGCCCCATTCGTCTGGTAGATGTACGGATGCGAGCTCTGCACTGCGCTAGGCTGCGCCTTCGTCGTCGTGCCCGCCCGCGGGCGGTAGTAGCTCGTCCGCTGCGGCTCCGACTCGCCGCTGGGCCCCGTGATCACCGGCGCCGTCGCCGACGCGACGGTGGGCATCGGCCATGGCATGTTCACCGCCGTCGTCGGCGGGCCCGTCGCAGGACGACTGTTTGATGCAGATGACGCGGATGCCTGTCGTGGTTGAGCTTGGGTAGATGGCGGGCGGTACTGGATAGCGGGCGAGGGTTGTGCTGAGGGTGTTGATGCGGTGGTGTGACTTTGGGCGGGCGAGGCGAGTGTGGCGGCGGGGTTCGCGGCGGGGTTCGCGGCGGCGGCGGCATTTTGCGCTGCGGCGGAGGTGCTGGACTCGGCGGCGGGCGTTGCCTCTGCCTCCCGTCGCCGTTTCACGCCGCGGGTGGTGCTTTCTTTCAGTCCAAGGGAGGTCGCCTTTAGTAAAATTTGGTGTCTGAAAGGCGTCGAATCGGTCCGAGCTCGAGCTTCCGAAGAGTCGCACGTACCTTGTGCGAGAGTTGCCCCATTGATTGACCACCCAGTCCCAGTCGATCTCACCAGACGCACTGGTGGTTCGACTGTCTTCCGCAAGCTTCTTCAGCCGATCAACCTCCTCTTCTGCCCACGCTCCGGAAGCACCACCCGGATTGCTGGCACTCATGTTGAGAGTTGCAGTGGTAGAGGGAGCAGCACCGGTAGGCGCTGGGCTGGAGTACTGGGCGGGAGCGGATGCGGACGTGCCAGCTTGAGGTTGCGGAGGGGCAGGAGGAAAGTACCCCGGCGGCGCAGCGTACTGGTAATAAGGAGCAGTGGGGTAGCGTGTCGGAGGCGGGTACATTGCGGGGTACATCGGCGTCGCGGTGCCTGGCATGCCTAGTGACATAACGAATGTTTGAGGATTTGTTATCACCGGGGCTGGTGAAGTCTGGGAAGTCGTTGATGGAGGCGCAGATACAGCAGCAGCTGGAGGGGGCAAGGGTGTAGGGTAGGGCATTGCAGGGTAAACTGAAGGCGGAGGTTGGCCGACCAGTTGGCTGGGATTTTGAAGCTAGAACGACGGTGAGGCGACGTACGAGAGAAATGCATGACGGCGCACCAGTTGATCGCATATACGCTTGGCCTCGTTCAACATGTTCAGCGGATCAACTTTGCTGGACGGCCCCGTGTGATATGATTGCGCGATGACCATAGGCGGCGTTCCTTTCTAAGGAGAGCTATGAACACACAATGAGTAGCGCAAACCGCACGTGGACGCACTACGAGCTCTTCCGCTGCGCCATAGAACTCCGAGCATAGGTTGAGGACGCGCCATTGAAACTCGTAGTACTGCTGGTTCTGTGGTGTGACACCGGGAAGCTGGGGCGCACTAGTCGGTGGCGGGGGGTAGCTGTGGAACTGAGACTTCGATGCAGTACTGCCTCCGCTCTCCCGAGGCTTCCGATTCCGCGAGCCCTTCGGTCGACCGGGGCGACGTTTTTCAGGTATTTCGTGTTCTGGCCGAGACTGGTTACCCCCGGTGCCCGCAGGGTTTGACGGTGCGGCCGGACTTCCGGCGTGAAAGAGTCAAGAAATGGGTATTTACAGAAATGAAGCGTGACAATTTGACACACCCAGCTGTTGGCCGACTAGTGTGCGGAGAGGAATGCACACTGCCGTCGCGGCGGACAGTATCGTCAAGTTCCTCCTCGACGACTTCCTCTTCCTCTTCTTCCTCTTCCTCTCTCCGATTGCCGTGTGCGTAGTCCGCTGCCGATGTATTGAAGCTAGAATATTGTTGAGGGGACCGATGCACCGGGGGATTCAACGCATGCGACAGAGGCTGATAGTGCTGTGGATTGTCCATGACGACGGTATATTTGGACGCCCAACTGGAGCCTACAGCCAGCAAGTGCGCGCTGAAGACCTGAGCCGCCGCAGTGAGCGGACCAGTGCCGACGAGGAAATACGGAGGTGACCGGACAGATCAACGAGTAAACAAAGATATTGTGGGAAATGGGAATCGATCACCTCATGTTCAACAACGTTCAACAAACACTCTTCCAACACGAGTCCGTCAGATCGCCGACCTCGTCTCCCTTGATTTATTTCCCTGCAATTCCCGACGCACTATGCAGGCTGCCTCTGCTCGCTGCGCCCGGCGATCCCGAGGACGAGCAACACACTGCAGTTTCGTCCTGGCAGCGGGCCGTGGAACATCGCATATCTGGGCGGAATCTGGACCGCATTTAGCCTCGTCTGGACCACTTTCTGACAGGCCGGACCGGCGGCAATTTGGATATTGGTCAGCAGCCGCCATTGTTGTGACTGCGACCGTGACTCCCGCGTGACTCGCCTTCACGGTGCCGTCACTGCGCCAGCCTTGCTCTTGAGCCACCGTCGTCTGCCTTATTCTTGCCCTCAATCCCAACCGCTACTCAACCTCTATCCTTCCCTCTCACCGTCACCAGCAGCATTTTCGCTGCACACCCGCCCCTATGTTCCAGACGCCCCCGCCCGCCGCCTCTGGCTCTCGCACGCTCGCATCCAACGCACTGCGCAAGGCGGGCCTTATTGATCGCGATGAACGCATGCGCGACGCATCCGAGAAGCAAGGCGGGCGCAAGGGGTCGTCCAAGCTTCGCTCGCACCAATCTCGCCTCGCCCCCATCCTCGGCAAGCCTCTGCCGTCTCTCGCTGCTAGAAAATCTACGGTAAATACACGGTTGTTCTTACTTTCCTCCCGCGTCTTGCAGAGCCCCTACAAGCACACGGTGTCCTGTATCCCCTTCCTTGAATGAGAACAGATTACTTACAATGGTTCATCTTTCCCTCCGACCTCTCCGCGTCTGCCGTGTATTGCAAACCCAAGCTCGCCACTCGCATTGGCGGTGCTCCTGAGCCCTCAGTGACCATCCGCGGCGCCGCCAAGACGCCTGCGACCAGGGGCCGCAGGAATGCTATATCCATGAATGGCGGCAGATTGCCTGGGAGTCGGACTCTTCCAGGAAGTATCCTCGAGGTCTGGAAGCAATTCGTGAATCAGCGATGGGATCCCGCGGCCCGTTTCTTGAATCTGGAAGTGCGTCATTGCTTGCTTTCCCCGTCTCATTATCTGATCGCCTCTCTAGCGCATAGCGGACGACGAATTTATCAAGAAGTCCCGAGTCCCAGCTCCAGGAGGCCCTTCGTCGACTGGGAAGGAGGCATCTGTGATATTCAAACTTGCTGCGCAGCTAAAACCACCTGTAAGTGTCTGACCTTAATTCTCGCTCCTTGCTCACACAGCTTCAGGTCCAGTCGTTATCTTTGGCCCACAACCGTTTCAATTCCACCCAGCCCATATCTACGCTTCCCCACTACCTCCCCGACCTCGAGAACCTCTCACTAGCGAACAATGAAATTCGCGTATGGAAGGACATCGACTACCTATCACAATTATCTACTCGGCAGGACAAGTTGCGGAAACTACGGGAAATAATCTTAGTGGGGAACCCCATCCGTGAGATGGAGTATCAGCATAATCGTGTCGATTCGTATAAGAAGTGAGTCTTGTGACTTGTTTGATATGCGACATAAATCAATGTATGGCTAGCAACATCATACGGCGGTTCCCAACGCTAGAGATGCTGGACGGAGAAGCTGTGCCGAAGATCGCCTTCGACGCACCCCAATCGTCGCAAGCGCTTTCAACGTCAAGCGGCCCCCGACCAGCCGCCACCTCCTTCCCTGCCGAGATGTGCCCATCATTTATTGTAGGCGTTGATCCCGGCGTCACGAGTGCTTTTCTCAGCCGGTATGTCCTTTTGTTGTCGGGCGGCTGGCGCCCTCCTAAACCCCTTTGGCAGATTCTTCTCGCTATACGACACCAACCGGCAAGCGCTGCTCGATGTTTACAACGAATCCGCCACTTTCTCGTTCCAAGCGAATACTTCTATCCCCGCGCGCGCCCGCATTCAAGGGTTCCAGCATACACTACCCAATCAAAGGAGTCTCGACTGGCAAACATGGTTGCACTTGGGGGCAGGATCACGCAACCTCAGCCGAGTGGGTGGCGCAATGGACAAGATTTTGCAGAGTTTGCATGTTGGCAGAGAAGATGTCGTGAAGACGATGTCTTCTTTCCCAGCGATGAAGCATGATCCCTCGGGTTCACCGGAGAAGTTTCTGGTCGATGCGTGGCCGATCACGCAGGAGAACCTCACGATGTTATTCGTGTCTGTTCATGGGCAGTTCACAGAAGGTGCGCCGTAATTGTTTGTTTGAGCTTGCCTTCTTTGAACTAACACGTTTCTGGTGCGCAGAACTTTCGGGCGGCATCCGGTCGTTTGACCGCACATTCGTCCTCGTGCCCGCACCGGAAGGTTCACGGTCAGTCATGGGTCCGTCATGGCCGCTTAACTGTCCACTTACGCCGCACTTTTTCCAGAGCACAAGCTGCAGGGTGGGGAGTGGAGATCCTATCAGACCAACTCGTCATCCGCGCATATTCCAGCCACGAAGCATGGACGCCTGGTCCTCTTCTTGTGCAAGCGCCAGTTGCCGCACCTGGGCTGGTGCCGACGCCGTCAGCGGCGTTCGCGCCACTGCCCGCCCTCTCGCAGCCGATGCAGGAGCTGCTAGCCACTATCGTACGCTGCTTCTCTGTGTCTTTTTATCTAGCCGCGCGTCTCACGCCGCATCTGGCAGCCTGAACTGCAGAAGACCCAGGTATTGCAAGTGTGTCAACGTACGCGCTTGAACGTCAAGTTCGCCATCGATTGCTTGCAGGGCAACGGATGGAACATCGATGCGGCGGTCGCCAATTTCGAGCAGGTGAAGGTGCGTTGCCGTCGCTGGATTAAGCTTTTCTCCAAGACGAAAAGGTCACTAACGCATAATTCTGACATAACAGGGGACGTTGCCGAGAGATGCTTTTATGTGATGCGCTCGCGACGGATCCCGAGCTGTCGTCTGTTTCTGATGCTGCCCGCAGACATTATTCTGTTATCGTTTGTTACGAGTGCCAGGCGATCTCGGCTGTAGAATGAGCATCGCATACGGTACCCAATTCGCATTTGCAATGTAAACATAGCATTATCGTCGCAACACGTTCCCGCTCATGCATAGTAATCACGCTTCCTTCACATACAACCGTCGTTAGTCCATGGGTTTCTAAAGGACAGACTGCCTGCTACTAGACCAAAGTGGTGCCCAGGCCAGCGTTCCCTTGCAACTAGTACTGAGAGTGGTCAAGTCGCGGATCGACAGCGCCTGCACCTAACGGACCTATCCCGCCTTGTGGCAGCATACTGGGTACCCCGAGGCTCGCGGTGGAGGGGGCGTCTGTGGATAGGTACGCGGGCACGTGTGGTGCACGCGCCGGCGCCGGTGTCGAGTCGGAGGCCTTCCAGTGTTCACAGCGCCTCTGCGTTTTACATGCACTCATCAATTCGCATTATTCGCCGCAGGTCTGTCCGGCCCCGAGCGCCGAGACCTTCCCAGCCCCATTGTCTATGCTGGCATCCCCGCCTCGTGCACTCTATGTATGTGCCCGCTTCCCGAGGAATAAATGCCAACAGCCCCCGCGGCTATCTGCCCCAATCTTTTCCTCCTGCCTTCCACCTCGCTGTGTGTCTTACTAACAAAACCCACCCGTCTGTCTCTTACTCGCGTTCCTTTCTCGTACAGAATATCTCGACATGACCCTCACGACACACGACGCGTCTGCGCGTGGGCCCACTGCTCCCTTCATTGATGCCGTTATCCGCGGAGACGATGACTGCGTGCGGTCGGCTCTCGATGCCGGCGAGGACGTGAACGCGATCGACAATGCAGGGCGGTCTGCTGTCGCGTGTACGATTACCGGAGAGAGGTATGTCATCGCCCCGCATGACCTCCCCGCTGACCTCCAGTCCCACAGCTGGGAGACCGCAGACGCGTCGAACGCGTCGTTCATGACACCAAGCCGTCTGAATGTCCTGCGGATGCTCGTCGAACACAAACATATCTCGTTGTACGCGTTGAATGCTCCGCAGGACGCTATGAATGGTGTCACTCCGCTCGGAGTCGCCGCCTGGATGAATGCGCCGGAGTTTGTACGAATACTGCTGGAGGACAGCGCCGGTGCTGTTGCGGTGAACGGTCTAGACACGCATAAAGCTACCGCGCTGATGTGTGCGTATTTTACCCGCGCATCGCTTCCGTTCTGACTTCCTACTGGCTGTTAGATGCCGCACGTGATGGCGGCATCGAGGTTGCAGATTGCCTGGTGAGCGCAGTTTGCACCGTCGTCCTCGGCCTTGAGCTCATCGATGCCCAGCTTTCGCATGGTGCCCGCCCTGACTATCGTGACAGGAATCATCGCTCCTCGATACACTATGCCCTCAGGCACCCATCTTTGCTGAGCTTGTGCGAGGCAGCCCTCCGAGAACACAGGACCAATGAGATGAAGGTATGCAGTTGTCCAGAAGTCCTCCAGTGCATGACTGTCCTGACGTCCTTCCAGTCCGGAAACAAAAGGCGACTGTGCGCTACATCGGAGGAGGAATTCGACCCTGCGGCCTCCGCTGAACACCCACCTTCACCGACCGTATCCGACTCTGATGCTTTCTCTGTGACAAAAAAGCTCGTAAGCGCACTGGTCGCAGGCGACTTACCTCTCCTGCACTCTATCCTGTACACTCCTCTGACCCAGACGCCTGAGACACCCGAAAAGCACGCATCCTTCCCCCTGGTCAACAGCCCTGACGCCGATTCATGGTCACCCATCCACTACTGTGCCTCTGTCCGGCAACCATCCATTGACGTGCTCGACATCCTTTACCTCGCCGGCGCCGATGTCTCCCTCTTCTCCCCTGCCGGCAACTACACGCCGCTACACTGCCTCGCGCGGCGCAAGCGCGGGCCCGACGCGCTGCGCGACCGCACAGCGAACGCCGCCCTGCACGCGTTCGTGGTGCACCTCGTGTGCGACCTGCGCGCGCCGATGGAGGCGTGCGACACCGAGCGCGAGACGTGCATGCACCTCGCCGCCGAGCACGGAGACAGCGCGGAGATCCTGCGCGCGATGCTGGAGTGCGATACGGGCCGACTTGTTGCGGAGATGCGTAATTCGCGAGGGTAGGTTGCCGCCTATACTTCCTTTCCCCCCTTTATTGCCTATTTGTGCCTGTACTCCTCGCTAACCGATGTCTTTGTCCAGGCTTACCCCCTTGGAAGTCGCGAAGCCTGAGTTTCGCGCCGTATTCGGTATACACGACGAGGCGCTTCGACCGGCGTCGGCAGCGTCTCATCTCACAATCCGGCCCTTACATACTTCCAGCTCGGTGCCGTCCTTGCATGCATCGACGCGTCTCCTGCCCCGGTCCCCACGCTCCATTCTAGCACCTCTTCCTGCAGTCCTGAATGCTGCTGACGCGTCATCGGCCTTCGAGCGCGTGCTGCAAAATCTCCGCACAGTAAGAGATGGGGTTCCGGCGTTCGGAGAGCCCCCTTTGAACGAGGAAGCTCTCTATCGCCTTGAGGAACTACTCCGGGACGTAATGACAGACAGCCAAAGCGCCCTCCGTATGCTGCACGTCCGGATGGACGAGACCCGCGATGGGCTGGCAACCGCCCGGACAACATGGACGCACATGGACACCCTCCTCGATTCCACGGCGCAGCTCGTGGAAGAGCAAGTGCTCAAAGAAGCAGAAGCAGTCTCGCGCCAAAAGGCTGACGAGCCCGTGGGGCGCAACCGCAGCGGCACCATGGCCTCCGCTGACTCACAGACGACCGCCGTGTCTGACCACGAGTCTGACCTAGTGGCTGACGAAAACGCGGTTGGCTCGTTCCCGGATGCAGACGAGCTCCCCGCGCCGTGGCCTGTATGGCTGGACCCATCCATCCCGACGTCCCCTGAGATGCGCTCGACGATCAGCCCCGGGGACATCTCTGCGCCCGGACGCGTCTACAGCGGGCTCAAGTCGTATAAGAGCATGAGCGACCTTACCAACGCGCATGCGTCGCTCTCGCCGACCCGCGCCTCGCACACCGTACGCGCGCAGCGTCGCACGCGCGCAGACACGCTCAACAGCACGACGGCGGCGAAGCGCCCGCAGCGCAGCGAGCCGTCGTCGTCTAAGTCGAGCGTGAAGGAGGGCGAAAAGGGTAGCGGGGCGCGCATCAAGGCGTGGTTCAGGCGCAAGCTGTTGCCCGAGCGCGCCGCGCCAATCCCGAGGTTGCCGACACCAGAGCCAGAGAAGGCAAGCAGGCCAGAGCCGGAGCCGCGCTGGTCGACGAACACGCTGTGCGAGGGCATCGAGGCGCTAGAGAAGGGTGGGAAAGAGGCGCAAGCGGAGTGTGTGCAGCGGACTGCGCGGCATTACCGGGCGCTGGCTGCGGCGGGGAAGGACCTGGCCAGGATCGACGAGTGCATGTCGCATGTGGGGCTAACTTTTTTGATTTCTACGTACCTCCGTGTGCTGACAGCCGGCGTTTTTTTGGCGCAGGCGGATAAGCTGATCGCTTCGGCGTACCGAGCGATTTCGCGTACAGAACGTATCTTGGCCCGCACGTTGCAAGTGCGTATGTTTGGTTCTGATCTGAGAGCTGGGAGCTGACGCGATGAACCAGTCACATAGGGCGGCCATTCATGAACACCGCTGCGTACAAAAGCTCGACGCCGCACTCGAGGCGATCAACACGCCATCCACCCCGACCTCCCCGCTCCGATCGCCGCCCCCTGCACTGAAACTGATGATCCCTCAAAATCTCAGCGGCGCTGCCTCCTCCAACGTATCTCCGAACTCTGCAGTGTTCCAGTCGCCTGAACGGCGGGAGGGATGCGATGACGCGGACCTGCGTGCCCTGGAGCACCTGGTGCTGTATAAAATGAATGCCCGAGCATACGCGGCCGCCGACGAGGTTGACAAGGTCGACGTCTGGCTGGGCGTTGTGCGCGCTGTGCTGAAGGGCGTGCAGACGCGGGGCGGAGCGACGCCGCTATGAACGATTTACGACACGGACGATCTGCTGTAGATGATTATTTTGTATCTATAATGGGCGGTCGGCTGGCGGGGAATGCCGAGTCAGTTTGAACTGAGCTTGTAAGCTGTGGTCAGACCGGGCAACCGCCAGTGAAACCAAACCGCCGCCCACGCTGGTTCAAGCTGCGTGCACGAAATGTCCGCCCAAGTCCAAAGGTGATCACCGATCCGCATCTCTGCTCTCCCGCCGCCCTGACCCCCGTCCAGCCATGCCGCCCTCCCTGACACCGTCGACCACAGCCGCGTCGACCACAATGCACAGGTGAGCCACTCGCCTCCTGTCCACATCAGTCTGCCCATCCGCGATTTGCATGCCAAACAGTCGCTCGACCAGGCGCTGGACCCCCATCTGTCCCATGTTAGCCTCGACGCAAGATCCCACTACCAGAGCCACTTCTCCCAACCCACCCACATCATGGCCCCGGAGCACGCCCACCATCCGGAACAGTACATGTACTCCCAGCAGCAGCACGACATCGGCGTGCAGCCCGTAGACCGCCAGCCGACCGCCAACGGCTCTGCACCCAAGCGCAAGCAGGTCGAGGTCCCGTATGCCCCCACATCAGCCAAGAAGCGGCGGCAGACGGACAGCGGGTTTGATGGTGACGAGATGGACGACGATGTCGGGGACGGCGACGGGGCGGGCCCCGGCGCCCGGCACTGGACCGACGACGAGAAGACACGGCTGTTCAAGTGGCTCATGGGCCCCGGCGAGGACGAGCACTTCGACGCCCTGCGAACAAAGAAGAACACATGCTTCCGTGATGTGAGCGCCCCCGTCGCTCCATCGATCTCCCTATCTAACACCCTGCAGTGCGCGATGGACGCTTTTCAAGGCCGCAAGACGTTCCTCGCCGTCAAGGGCTGCTACGAGCGCAATTTTGTTGTGTTCAAGCAGATCTTCGCGTTCGAGACGTTCACGTCGAACATGCAGCAGACCGATGTCGAGTCGGAGAGCGAGGTCGACCGCCTGCGCGAGTACGAGCGTCGAATATACGCCGCCCGCAAGGCGGGCTTCCATGTTGGCAATCTCTCGTCGCGCATCCTGGACCACTGGCACCGCATGGGATGGTACGCTATCTTCCACTCACGGTGAGCCCAGCCCCTGCCTCCATCAGGCGTGTGCCCTTATGTCCGCCGCAGCTGGCAAGGGGACCCGAACGTCCGACGCCCGCCCGGTCGAGGACGCACGATGGGACCGCCGGCCTCCCTGCCCGCTCACGCCCAGTCCAATGGCGAAAACCACATTGAGCCGCCACTGCGCCCCGAGGAGTCGTCGCCGGTGCTCGAAAGAGCGCCTGTCCCTGTCCCTGTCCCTGTCCCCGTGCCAATGGCCGGGCCCTCACACGACCGATCCTACGAACACGAAGGCACATCCTACTCGTCGCAGCCGGACCCGAGCGAGTCCACGATGCCCTCTCCGCCGCACACGCCGAGTGTCGGGCCCTCGCCCGCGCAACAGCTGCCCATCGGGTACCCCATGCCTCTGCAGCAGCAACAGCCGCAGCAACAGCCGCAGCCGCCGCCGCAGCCACAGCCGATCCTATCGCCGCCGGTCGGCGAGCAGACGTCGGCGGGCGTGTCGGGGATGGCGCAGACGATGATGTCCGCGTGCATGCGGCTGCTGCAGGCGCAGGCGGAGGACAGCCGCATCCGGCTGGAGTACATGCGGCGGCGCGAGGCGCGCGACGAGGAGGAGAGCCGCGCGCGGCAGGTGCTGGAGAAGAAGCGTGCTGAGCGGGAGGCGATGGACTGGGACCGCATGCAGCAGACGGCGAAGATCAGGCAAAAGTCTGAGCTTGCGACGGAGCTGCTCGCGAAGCCGGGCGTCGACCAGACTGTGAAGCAGGCGGCGGGCGACTACCTGAAGAAGCTGTTCTTGACTGATTAATTATTGGGTTTTCGGGGCATAGACTAGCATATACTACGGATGTTTTGTATAGGGTATACCTAGTATAGTATCGATTTGTAGCTAAGAGAATGAAGCTACGATCTCGATCCAGCGTGCCGGATTCCAGGCGAGCGCCGGTAATAAATTCTAGATCCACGTTCGAATCCTGCGGACATCAGACTGCACTCCTCTTTTCAACTTGCAGTCGACTCGGCGAGCTGCCCGAAGACATGGGCGCGGAGGCAAAGGTGCGCCGTCTCGAGGGCATGGCTGCCGCTCGCGAGTGACCGCAGCTGTAGCAAAAAACCAGGGCGAAGAAGAGGTATCTCAAGGCGAAGAAGGACCGCCGCAAGCAGCGCAAGGCCGTCATTGCACCGCACGCAGCAGATGGCCCGGAGGACGAGGGCGCCGACGAGGGGAGCGGAATCGCCTCGGGCTCAGAGCTCGACTCGTCGGATGCGGAGCAGGTGAAGGCGGCAGCGGACGAAAAGGCGAGGCGCAAAGCAAAGAAAGCAGCCAAGAAGACGAGCGCGCCAGATGAGACGCAGGAGCCCGAGCGCCCTCGCAAGCGGCGGAGGCTCTCCACCGAAATCGCCAACGCCGCCCCCGACGTCGTCGACGTGCCCCCCGCGCCGTCGCCGCCCCCCGACCGCCGCACGCCTACCCCGCCTCCGCCCCCGCCCTCCACCCTCCCCGCGTTCCCGCTGCCGACGCGCCCCGACGCGCCCGCGCGCGCCGAGCTCGCGTCGCAGGGCCTCGACCGCGCGCTCGCACGCGCGCAGCTCGTCGATCCGGGCGTGTCGACGCCGCTCGGCGTGGACGACGACGACGGGACGGGGCTCGGTGAGCGGACGCGGGGCCGGCTGCGGGAGCTAGGGATCACGGAACTGTTTGCAGGTGCGTGCGCGGGTGTGGGCGTGCGTTTGGCGGGTTGTCTGAATGAAGTGTGCGTTTAGTTCAGACGACACTGCTGCCCCTCTTGCTGCCGGCGGATCGGCTGCAGCGCGCGCTCTACTTGCCTTACGACTCTCCGCGCGATATATGCGTGTCTGCGCCCACTGGGAGCGGGAAGACGCTTGCATATGTGCTGCCCATCGTTGAGGTTCGTCGCCCTCCCTTCTTCCCCCGCCTCGCGCTCAATGCCATCTCTTTCCGCTGGATGTCTGTGTACAGACACTTTCAGCGCGGATCGTGACGCGATTGCGTGCCCTCATTGTGCTCCCGACGCGCGACCTGGTCACGCAAGTGCGCGAGACGTTCGAAGCGGTGGGAAAGGGCCGCGGCCTCAAGGTCGGTGCGCTGTATGCGGGGTGTATGCGCACAGAGATTGATGGGTTCCGTAGGTAGTCACTGCGACAGGCCAACATTCATTTGCCCACGAACAAGCGCAGCTCGTCGCGGACAAATCTTCCCAGTGTGTGACCAATTTATTCAACCCTCCCCTCTGACCTGAGCTTTCTTGACCAGTTTGCAGGGAGGATCGAGCAAGGTTGACATTCTGATTTGCACACCGGGTCGGTTGATCGATCACCTCCACGGGACGCCCAATTTCTCTCTGCAGCATCTACGATTTATGGTACGCGTCGTGGTGACCGCTTTTTTGGTGACCGCTCTCGGGTAACTAACTGACCCGGTCGATGATTCACGTCCAGGTGATCGACGAGGCTGACCGACTACTCGCACAGTCGTTCCAGGACTGGCTTGCGCAGGTGCTCGTGTCAACCCGACTGCCACCCGCGGGCGACGCCAGTCCGCCCGCGCCGGGAACAACTTCCATTCCGTGTGCGGATGCGCTGGCCCCGGCGTTTATGCACCTCCTTCCAGACGCGCCGACGTACGTCACCGACCTGGATGAGAAGAAGGAGCCGTCCTGCCAGAAGCTGCTCTTCTCTGCGACGCTGATGAGCGATCCAGGGAAGATAGCAGCGCTGGAGCTCCGGGACCCGCAATACATCGTCGTGCAGTCGCCCACGGGTGACCATGCAGAGGGTATTCTGGGCGTGGCCTTGGAGCAATTCAGCATGCCAGCCACGCTGAAAGTGCGTGTCTGTTTCGCACTGGCAAGGTATCGAGCTGACGTGTGCTGGCAGGAGCATATGGTGGTGTGTGACGCCTCGCAGAAGCCCCTCGTCCTGTTCCACCTCGTGCACTCGCATGACGTTACAAATGCGCTCATTTTCACCAAGTCGACCGAGTCGACCCTTCGTCTTGTCCGCTTGTTTGACTTTTTTGAGTCCGCCAGCGCCGCGGCGGGCGATCGCACCGCGAAGCCCGTGGTCGTGCGCGCTTACTCGTCAGATCTGAGCCCTGCCGAGCGCAAGACGATCCTGGACCAGTTCAAGGCACGGGAAATTGACATGTACGCCGCGGTTGTCCGGCCGCGGTCTATTTATACGAGCGTCGGGATCGGAGCTAACGGATGCGTGGCACAGACTGGTTTGCTCGGATCTGATATCCCGGGGTATTGATATCAGCCACGTCGCGCATGTGGTGAGCTATGATGTGCCTGTCGACATGCGGAAGTACGTGCACCGCGCAGGGCGCACGGCGCGTGCGGGGCGGGCTGGGGATGCGTGGACGCTCGTCGAGGAGCAGGAGGTGCGTGATGCCCCCGATCAGCAGTCTGCGCGCCCACGAATGACTTTGTCGCCGCGCTTTGTATCGTGCCGGCCGTCTCGAACAGGCGAGGTACTTCAAAGATATGCTGAGAACTGCGGGCCATATGGACGCAGTCGGCAGGGTCCGTGTGAGCGATAAGCAGCTCGCCGCACTGTCGCCGTTCTACGAGGTGGGTGCTGCTGTAATTATGTGGTTATTCAGCCCGCTGATGTCGCACTGCGCAGTCTGCTCTGCGGTCGCTGAAGGAGGTCTATGCCCGGGAATGAGGTGTGGCGAGGTTTCGAGCGAATTCGGCGGAGGCAGCCACCCGTCGGAGCCCGGCAGCGCGGCGCCGACGGTTGTGCCGACCGCGGCAGGAGAGGCACTGTGATGACGGAACAGATGACCGGCAGCTCGAGTGTATGATATCTCAAAGTTAGGCTCGTACCCAGCCGGTTCCGCATTACGTCAGCATGATATATGAGAGGGTGACGCTTTTGCGGAACCGGCTGGGCCGACCGGTCGCCCTTTTGGCTTGACGCGTCGTCGCCCGCCAAATCAAAGCTCGTCCCTCCACCGAAAATACCTTCCACATCTCAAAAAAAAGTTGCTTAAGTTGGTATATGAAAGATGAAATTTATGAGATTTGGAACATATTTGAGTATATGACTTTTTTCACGATACTACACTGTGACTTCGACATCTCGACGCGGGCGCTTACACTGTGCGGCTGGCGCGCAAAGTCGCGCGCGACACGTAGCAACTACTCCTCGCTCCCACTCTCATCAGTATCATCATCAACACCTGCCACCTCATCCCCGCTATCCAGATTGTCACTCTCTGCACTGGAATCGGAGCTGTCACGCAGGCCAGCTAGCAACTCGTGTGGGTACCACTGTGTGTCAGCCTCCATGCCTGTCTCAGGTGCAAATTCGGTGTCCTCGAGCACGCGCGACACCTCCGCGGTAGTGCCTTCTTCACTAGACACCGCTGACGAGGCCTCAGAGTCGCTGCTGTCGGAGTCGGCTTCCCACTCTGCGGCATCCGCTATGGTGGCTTCCGGCAACTCGGTGACTCGTACAGGTCCGCGCGCGGAAGACTCGGCAGCTGCCCGCTGTGACAGCAGCGTGTCGTTGGTGGGATTGTTAGTGGGGAGAGGTGCACCGGGGTCGGAGGTAGGTCGAAATAGTGATGTTCTGAGTGGATTATCCGGGTCTAACAGTGTCATTAGTTCTGATATAGGTGTCAGTCGGCGTCGTTCGCGCGCCTGCTCGCACGCAGCGTTGAACTCTGCGAGCGGGCTCGAGGCCCCATTTCGAATGAGAGCAGCTGCGCCATCCGAGATGACGTCGGGTGCCGGCTTTTCGTCGTCGTCGAGTACTCGCCCTTCCACATGTTGGTACACTTGCAATTCCGAGAGGCTTTTCATGAGGAGTGCGCATCGAGTTACCTCCCTTGGAGACGGCCTCGAGCGTGCAGATGGGTGGCTCGATGGCGCGTGGACGTGGACGTGGCCATGGCCGTGGCCGTGGCCGAGGACGTGGACGTGGACGAGGCGGTAGTGAACGCGGACGAGCACAGGCACAGGGTGGCAGACGAGCGCCGGGTTCCGAGGATACAGGAACAGATGTTCTACTCACTGCCGACCATCCGAGCTTCCGTGTCGTACCTTCACAGACAGGTCTCGTGGCACCGTCTCTGATGGAGATAGAAGCCCATTTGCGGCGTTCTGGGTGGAATGGGGGTATGGGCACCTGAGACGGCAGGACCGGGGGCCCGAAACGGCGAAGTCAGAGTGTAGTGTCATGTAAAAATTCATATACTCGAAGTTGTTCCAAATCACATAAAAATCACTTTTTGTATACCAAGTTAGAGAGCTTTTTTTTCAGATGTGGAAGGTTTTTTCGACGAAGTGACCAGCTTGGATTTGGCGGGTGGCGACGCGTCAGGCCAAAACAGCGCCCAATATGCCCAGTCCGCTCGCAAGCTCGCGCGCCCTATATTGACTCCTTACATAAGCGCGGGCTGTGCGAGCGGACTGGGGACGAGTCTATCTCAAAGTGTACATGCTGCGCGCGGTTTGCAGGCGCGTATTGCATCGCTGTGGGAATATATTGCATCGCTGTGGGAATATACTGCGTCCTGGAATCGACTGCGGAGAGATGCCGGTTGGCAATTTTGTGCCGACGGACGCGTCATCCGATTACAGTCATGGCACCGGCCCTCCGAGTCCGTCATGCACGGCTGCTATACTTGATATCTGCGAATGCACATGGCTGCGACTCTTGTCTTTGACGTCGACGCACACGGCCTTGAGTCGTTCGCAAGCCCCGGCACCCGTCGTCTCCTGCGCATATGGGCAAACGATATGGCACGGACTCTGTCGATGGGCCCGACCTCGAGAAGCATGAGCTAGGGAGTCAGGCTGAGGATGTTGCAGACGCAGCGCCGGTCGACAAGAAGCGCGCCTCGGTGCCTCGCAGGATTGGCAGGTACGTTGTCGTGCTTCGTCGCAATGCTTGCTTGGCCCGCGTCATATGGGGCGTTCATACTTGCAATCAGATCTGTCAAAGGGTTCTTCGTTCCCCTCAACCCACCGCCTCCAAAGGCCAGCGTTCACGATGCCGAGGAGATTCCTGAGGCGACCGCAGGGTGGTTCAGCCTGCTCACGTTCAGCTGGCTCAACCCGCTCATGACGCTGGGCTACGCGCGCCCGCTCGAGGACTCGGACCTCTACAAGCTCCAGGACCACCGATCCTCCACCTTCATCGCAGACAAAATCCTCGCGTCCTTCGAGGCTCGCCGCAAGGCTGCCGACGAGTACAATGTGCGATTAGCGAGCGGTGAGATCAAGCCCTCGCTGCGGCAACGCATCGCGTGGTCCGTGAAAGGCAACCGCGCGGAGCGAGAGAAGCATTGGCGGGAGGAGAAGGGCAAAAGGAAGCCGAGCTTGACATGGGCTATGAACGACTCCATCAAGTGGTGGTTCTGGTCGGGTGGCGTGCTGAAAGTCACTGGCGACACGGCGCAGGTCACCAGTCCGCTTCTCGTCAAGGTAAGACACCCCGCGCTTATATCTGCATGGCTAATCCCCTCGCTTTGCAGCATCTTCTCAACTTTGCGACGAAGTCGTACGTTGCACACAGAACGGGTCAGACTGCTCCGGGTATCGGTCGGGGCATCGGCTATGCCATCGGACTCTTCCTCCTGCAAATGATTTCGTCATTCTCGACGCACCACTTCTTTTACCGGAGCTCCTCCTCTGGCGTGCTCCTCCGCGGCGGGCTCATCACCGCGATCTACACGCGTTCTCTGCGGCTTACGACGCGTGCGCGTGCGCAGCTGTCCACCGGCAAGCTCGTCAACCACATCTCAACGGACGTCTCGCGCATCGACTTTTGCTGCGGCTTCTTCCACATGTTCTGGGCCGCACCAATACAGCTTGTCATCTGTCTCATCCTGCTTCTTATCAACCTGGGGCCGAGCGCGCTCGCGGGCTTTGCAATCTTCATCGTCCTCACGCCTATCCAGGGAAGGGTCATGAAGTCCCTTTTCCAGCTGAGGAAGAAGGCCATGGCCTGGACGGACAAGCGTGCGAAGCTGCTGCAGGAACTGCTTGGCGGCATGAAGGTTATCAAGTTCTTTGCTTGGGAACAGCCGTTCCTGAAGCGGATATCTGGGTTCCGGACCAAAGAGATGGGGTCAGTTCGGTTATTATTTTCTGGCATTGAGCGCGCATTCCTCTGCATAACACTGATGGCTGATTGACTTTCAGTTATGTGCGGAATCTGCTTCTCATTCGAGCTGGTATCACGGCCCTCGCGATGTCGACGCCTACGCTGGCGTCCGTACTCGCCTTTGTGGTCTACGCGGTATCGGGTCACGATCTGACTCCTGGCGTCATCTTCTCGTCGCTTTCGCTGTTCCAGCTACTCCGCATACCCCTCATGTTCATTCGTCAGTCTTCTTCGTAGTGCTCGCATGCAAGCAACTTCTGACCGATCCTCCACAGCCATGTCAGTCGCCGCTATCGCAGACGCGCGCAGCGCGGTTGGCCGGCTGGAGACCGTATTCATGGCAGAGCTGGTCACCGAGACCCTCGTCATCGACCCGACCATCGAGACCGCGATCGAGGTGAAGGATGCCTGCTTCACGTGGGACACCCCGCCCCCCGAGCCTGAGGCCAAGAAGAAGAAGGTGTACGGCGACAAGGGCAAGGCGGCTGACGCCGCCGCCGCGAAGGACGCGCCGAAGGACGAGAAGGAAAAGAAGGACGAGGACATCTTCCACATGAAGGACATTAACATGGCGGTGCCCAAGGGGAAGCTCGTTGCGATTGTCGGCGCTGTTGGCGCGGGGAAATCTTCGCTGCTGCAGGGCCTCCTCGGGGACATGCGCCGGACGTCTGGTTCGGTGCGGTTCAGCGACTCGGTCGCATATTGCTCGCAGAGCGCTTGGATTCAGGTGTGCTTCCCTACGGCCGCTTATGATTTTCCTTCTCACAATCGCCTGGCAGAATGCGACTATTCGCGAGAACGTCTGCTTTGGACGGCCGTTTGAGCCGGAGAGGTACTGGAAGGCTGTCGCCGACGCCTGCCTTGAGGCTGATTTAGACGTACTGCCTAATGGCGATCTGACGGAGGTCGGCGAAAAGGTCTGTCCATATTAGACTCGTAGCAGCGGGGTATGCCAAAGCTGACGTAAATGTAGGGCATCTCGTTGTCTGGAGGTCAGAAACAGCGAGTCAACATCTGCCGTGCCATCTACTCCGGGACAAAGATTCAGATTTTCGATGTGCGCAGTCCGCCCGAATTTGCAACGTCCAGAGACTTGACCTTGTCTTTATATAGGATCCTTTGTCCGCGCTCGATGCGCACGTCGGCCAAGCTGTCTTCAAAAACGTGCTTGCCGACAACTCGCGCGGAAGCACACGCCTCCTCGTCACTCACGCGCTACATTTCCTCCCGGAGGTCGACTACATCTACTCCATCGCTGACGGGCGCATCGCCGAACAGGGTACGTTCGCGGAGATCATGGCGGCCGGCGGTGAGTTCGCGCGCAACTTCGACGAGTTTGTGTCGAAGGACAAGAAAGAGAAGAAGGAGGAGGAAGAAGTCGAAGAGGAAGAGGACGACGCGGAGGCGGCAGAGACGAAGAAGCGGAAGGCCGCGGTGAGGGGCGCGCAACTCATGCAGGTGGAGGAGCGAAGCACCGGCGCGGTCAACGCGAATGTGTACAAGGCCTACCTGCGCTCGGGGAATGGGCCGATCATGCTTCCGCTTATGCTATTCTCCCTCGTTCTGATGCAGGTCGCTACAGTTCTTTCTTCTTACTGGTACGTAGGTTTAACCAGCTCCGGATTGCACGTCAAGCTGACTGTCAATTACGCAGGCTGGTGTGGTGGCAAGAACGGTAGGCAGTTTCGTGGATGTGTTCTGTGCTGGGACTGACCCGCATCAATAGGAAATTTGGGCATCCGCAAGGTTTTTATGTGCATATTTTTGTGGCAGTCCTGGAGTGCGGCATTGACAAGTTATTCCAGATGGCTATATATGCTTTCCTCGGCGTGGCTCAGGCTCTCCTGGGCTTGGTAATGGGCTGCGTCATGTCGGTCATGGTCTACACTGCGTCAAGAAACCTGCACAAGGTGTGCTTCATCCTGCAATCCTGATCTTTCATACTAACTTTTGTGCCAGGATGCTATCCGACGAGTGATGCACGCGCCTATGTCGTTCTTTGAGACAACCGTAAGGATACGATAGCATTGTTTTGGTTTTGTTGCTGACAAGTACATTCAGCCCATCGGACGCATCATGAATCGATTCTCCAAGGATGTCGATACCATTGATAATCTTCTCGCTGGTATGTTGTTGCCCTTCAGACGATAAGCGTGTTCCTGAACGGTGCTCTTCAGATGCTATTCGCACATTCCTGAGTACATTCTCTGGCGTCATCGGCGCCGTCATCCTCATTGCAATTTTGCAACCGTGGTTCCTCATTGCTGTCGCAGTCGTCACCGTAATGTACGCCATGGCTGCGGCGTTCTATCGCGCTAGCGCAAGAGAACTGAAGGTCTGTCCAGCCTTCCGTCGAGGTCGAGGACCCGTATGTGCTGACGATAGTTTCTAGCGACTGGGTATGGTGTCTTACAAATACAACCGGCAGCAATCTCACTCTTGGTCTAGATGCGATTTTGCGGTCCTCACTTTACTCCCACTTCTCAGAGTCGTTATCCGGCCTTGCCACTATCCGAGCCTACGGTGAAGAGGAGCGCTTTTACAAAGACAATCGTGACCGGGTAGATATTGAAAACCGCGCGTACTGGTTAACGGTCACCAACCAGGTCAGTTGACCTTCGTTGTGACAATCAACTGCTAACTGTTCTAGCAGAGATGGCTCGGGATCCGGCTCGACTTCCTCGGCAGCACCCTGACACTCGTGGTCGCCATGCTCACAGTCGGCACGCGCTTTAGTATCTCCCCCGCGAAGAGCGGCGTCACGCTCTCCTACATTCTGTCCATCCAGCAAGCCTTTGGCTTCATGGTGCGGCAGCTCGCCGAGGTGGAGAACGACATGAACTCGGTGGAGCGCATCGTGTACTACGCACAGCAAGTCGAGCAGGAAGCCGCGCATGAGATCCCCGACCACAAGCCGACGCCCCCATGGCCAGGCGAGGGCAAGGTCGAGATCAAAGACGTAGTCTTGAAGTATCGTCCGGAGCTCCCTGCCGTGTTAAAAGGCTTGACTATGTCTGTGACTGGCGGCGAGAAGATTGGAATTGTCGGAAGGTAGTGCCAACTTGCGAACGTGCCCTGCTATCCGGCTGAACCAGACATTCTTTTTTCTCTAGGACGGGTGCCGGAAAATCGTCCATCATGACCGCCCTATTCCGCATCGTGGAACTGGTCTCCGGCTCCATAACCATTGATGGCGTCGATATCTCCAAAATTGGGCTCGCGGATGTCCGCAAAGGGCTCGCCATCATTCCCCAGGATGCGGTACGTAGCCAAGCGGATCGCCGCATACGTTGCTTCCATGCTCACTCAATCTCAGACCCTCTTCTCTGGGACGCTTCGCTCGAACCTCGACCCGTTCGATCTTCACGACGACGCGCGCCTGTGGGACGCCCTCAAGCGCTCGTACCTTGTTGAAGACGCGAAGCCGGCGGCGGTCACCGCCGCCGTCGAGGAGGGCGCGGAGGAAGATAAGTTGCTAACAGGAGCGAGCACGCCGATGGGCCCGCGGTTCAGTCTGGACAGCCCTATTGAGGAGGAGGGCAACAATCTGTCAATCGGCCAGCGGTCGCTTGTGTCGCTCGCTCGCGCGCTGGTGAAAGACAGTAAAGTGCTTATTCTGGACGAGGCGACAGCGTCGGTCGACTACGAGACGGACCGCAAAATTCAGGAGACGATCAAGAACGAATTCCGCGAGCGGACGATCCTGTGTATTGCGCGTAAGTCTTAGTCCGAAATGTAAGTACATTGGCTGGGAGCTGATGTGTATGTGTAGATCGCCTCCGCACGATTATCGCATACGACCGCATCTGCGTCATGGACCAGGGCACAATCGCTGAATTTGACACGCCCGCGAACTTGTACCTCGATAATGGCATCTTTCGCACGATGTGCGAGCGGTCGGGCATCACGCTCGAGGACATCAAGCGCGCCGCTAAGGAGCGCACCATGGAGGACGAGGAGATCGAGGAGTCATGATCCTACACGTATATATATTCATACTCATATCCACAACGCAAATATACACGCCAACAACTCATCAGTGGGTGGGGGAGGGCAGGCGTGTAGCTAATGAATGGCATTTATTACGACCACTGTTGTATCTTGCACATCCAATTTTGATCCTTGAAGCTGTTTCATGTGTGGGATGCATCTGACCGCCGACTTAAATAAATAAATACAACATCCCAATGCGTTTCTTTTGTGTGACTCAATAAGAAACGTGGTGTTTGGCGCGTCGGTTGCCCGCGCGGCGCGAGGCGCGCTGAGAATCACGGGATGCATGAAGTCGCTCACGTGCGCCTCGGTATGTCCGAAGCAGCTGCGGCAGCGCGTTCGACTCTATCATCGACTGGCGCGGCCAGAACCATGGCCCCATTTGAACCTCCTCACATAGTCATCAACGGTTTCAAGGAGCGGGTGGACGCGCTGACAGTGCAGGGTGCGTCCCTCTTGACTCTGAACAGCGCGTGGTTACTGACGCGTACCACAGGTGATCGACTTTACATCGGAACGGCGGTAGGAAATGTACACATTTATAGCATCAACGAAAGTTCAGGTGCTTGCCTCGTTGGACGGATTGTGTGGTGCTCAGCTGACCGCCCATCGTTTGTAGAGGAGCCAGCAACACTGGTAGACATCAAGAAGGGCATCTCTCGGAAGGGCATCGACCAGCTCGGACATGTCAAAGATATTAACTCCCTTGTAGTCCTTTCTGGTGCGCCTTCCGGTCCAAACTGTTTCACCGCATGGGGTTAACGTCTTGCAGACATGCAAGTATCGCTATACCCTCTCCCAGAGATCTCCACCCCGACGCCGTTGCCGAAAGCCAAAGCTGCATTCTCCTTCGCCATACACACTTCTGTTCAGCACCTCTACCCAGACGGAACGGACAAGAAACCAACAGGCGCAGAGTTCTCCACGGCCGTATCTGTACCCTCTGTGGTGACGGACCTCGTGGTGGGATGCCGCCGAAAGCTCGTCATATACTCGTGGAAGGATGGAGAGCCGCAGGATGTCAAGGTGCGTTACCTGTCTGCAGCATTGGCAACCTCTTCTGACAACCAGCAGGAAGCAGCTCTGCCGCACTCAGCGCGCACCATCGCCTTTCTGACGAACGATATCGTTTCATTGTCCTACTCTCCAACCGAGCACATCTTGTTCTCCTTGGGGAGCTTGACCACTACAGAAATTGCAACGCCCCCTGTCGCGAGCGGTTCAGCAGTCGCTATCAGCAACATGGGCATGGGCGCGCTGTCGGGCTTGGGAGGATATATGACCTTGGGCCTTGGGGCAAAGGCGAAACCTTGCGTCACTAACGTTAGCTCCTCTGAGGTGCTCATTGCCAAAGACAGTAAGTCATCCTTAGCACGATGTCTGCATGGGACAAATGGCTGAAGAATGGGCACAGACGACGGGCTGTTCATCGGTGTTGACGGAAAGCTGTCCCGCAGTACGCGTATTGACTGGCCAGCGCCGCCAGAGGACCTGAGTGAGATTATGGTCCCTTTCTTATCTTGAACTTTCTCTCTGACAATCGGAAGATTTTGTTGCGCCATATATTTTCAGCGTGCTCCCCGCCAATACCGTTCCCACACAACCACCAACATCATCACCACAACCTTCCTTCTTTCCCTCTCCTGTCCTCCAAGTCCACTCCTCTATATCCCTGAATTTGTCACAAAGCGTCCCATTTCCATTCTCAGACGCAAATCCTCCGAGTGCGCCAACGACGAATTACTCCGTCCGTCTCCTGACAGCATCTCCCTTCGCCAAGTCACCATTATTTGTTGTGAGCACGCCAACAGACCGAGCCGCCGCGACAGTAGAGGGGAGCTCAATATGGAGATTCCGAATGCGGCCATGGTCCGAGCAGGTCGATGAGCTCGTCAACGCTGGGCTGTATGTCGATGCGCTTGCGCTGCTGGACACCATCGACGTTGCTGTCCTACCAGACAAGGTCAGTAGCCTATCGCAAGGATATTAGTAGGTCGGTCTTAAACGTATGCCTAGGACCGGAGACGGTTGGCCATTCAAGGGCTCAATGCCGTCGCCCTATTCAAATCTGGTGACTTCGATCAAGCCCTTGACACATTCATCGAGCTCAATATCAATCCCGCGAAGGTCGTTGCGTTGTATCCCGAGAGTGTCTCTGGGAGACTTTCTGTGCCGCGAGAGCAATGGATACCATTATTTGGAGGGCCTGCCCCATCGATTCCTGAAGAGCCCGCACTGGCAGCCTCAGAGAAGGTGGACAGCGGAGGAGAGGAGGCAGCGTCTCCGCCCGTTGAAAGTGCTCCGGCGACCAACCAGTCGCCTCCCTCTGCTGGGCTGCGCAGTAAGTTCACAAAGTACAACCCGTTGGAGGCCATACGGCCATCCGGACCGAAAGATCCCGAGACGGCGTCCATAGCGAGCACCAAGAAGGCGGGTCGCGCCGCAGGTCCGTCTTTCCCTCCTTTAAATTATATGCCATGCACTCAGAAGGTCGAGCATATAGCTGACGATTATGCACGCGCCATCGAGAGCCTTTTCAAGTATCTTCCGGATCGACGAACAAAACTTATAGGCGCACTTGAAGCATTCCACATAACACCGGCCCATTCCCACCGACACTCTCCACTTTCCGAGTCTTCTCCCGAGGATCTGCGCGATATTCCGAGTGCTCCGCTATCTGTTCTTACGCCTGATCAGCTTGTGCGATATGCACAAGTGGTGGACACTGCGTTGTTTAAATCTTACCTGATTGCACGACCGGGGCTGCTGGGGGCGCTCTGCAGGCGAGATAACTGGTGTGAAGTATCTGAGGTGGAAGAGGTACTTGCTGCGCGGGAGGTGAGCGACGTCGCTGTGCATGTCAAACACCGATCTCAAACATCTGAATCTAGAGGTTCCCAGAGCTTATCGACTTGTACAATGTGAGGAAGATGCACTCGAAGGCTTTGGACCTCCTCCGCAAGTACGTCGCAGTCTTCATCTGTGGCTGGTCATTGACACAGTGTCTAGACTAAGCGAGAAGGAGCTCGACATGCGCGACAAGCTGGGGCCATCTATCACTTACTTGCAGAGACTTGGACCTGAGTATATCGATCAAGTCTTCAAACACTCGCTCTGGGTGTTTGAGCAAGACGCGGACATGGCTTTTGAGGTTTTTTCTGTCCTCCGTATCTCACAGACGCTTGCTGACCTATCAATCTCGCCAGATCTTCACATCTGAAGAGGTCGAGTTGGCACCATCCCTGGTTGCCAACTTCCTTGAAGGAGTTGACCCCAAGCACTGTGCACGGTATCTAGAATTCCTCATCGAGGAAAGGAACGAGGAGGCGCCTCAATTCCACGATCGCCTGGCAGAGCTATATCTCAAAATGTCCTTGGATGGAAAGAAGAAAGGCGACACCGGTGAGCTGGCAGCCCTGGTCTGAAACAATATATTGAAACATCAGTTCAGATGCTTACCAGGCTGTGTACTCAAAGCTTCTTACATTTATCGACACTACGAACCGATACCGCCTGGATCGCTTGTTCAGTCTATTACCAACGGACGGTCAGTGGGTTTCACATCTCTCATCAGCTGACTGATCGAACAGCCGACAGACTTGTTTGAGGCGAAGGCCATTTTGCTCGGCCGACTAGGCCGACATGACAGTGCCCTGGAGCTCTATGTATATCGCCTGCGCGATTATGACAAGGCGGAGCGGTACGCAGCCCCCCGGCCCCCTTGGACTTTGCTGACACGACCTAGCTACTGCAAGCGCATCTACAAGCCCGACGCTGACACGCACAACATCTTTCTCACGCTCCTTCGCATATACCTCCGCCCACTCGTCAAGACCACCGACGACCTCTTGCGCCCGGCGATCGCGCTCATCAGCCACAACGGTGCGCGCCTCGACCCTGAAGAAGCTCTGCAGCTTTTGCCACCTCTCGTGGGTGCGCAAGACGTCCGAGAGTTCCTCTTGGAGGCCCTGCGCGCGCCAGTGTTCGACACGAAGGTTGTCCGGGATATCAGCAAGGCCCGGAATGAACAGGTTGCGCGGAAGTTGATGTATCTCGAGAGCAACCGTGTGAAGGTTACAGACAGTCGCATGTACGTGCCATATGTCTTGTGCCGTCCACTCTGCTCATGGGGCTTCTACAGATGCCCTCAATGTCATAAACGACTTGGCCACAGCGTCATTGCGGTTCATGCACCTGGGTAAGAGTCAATTCGATGTCGCGGTGATAGTGCATTGACAATCCGACTTTCAGTGGCGAAGTGACGCACTACCAGTGTCGAGAAGCATTCTCCCGGAAACTCAAGGAGATGCGACATTCATAACATGCATTATACACAAGATCATACCTTGGCGCATGTACACACTACATCCATCCACATATCATACATCTTGCTTGCCACTTCGCGGTCGTCATCACTTGTACATGCCATCATCGCTACCTTCGTCCTCGTCAAATAGACACGGACCCTCGAGATCTCCTGACATACCGTCCTGCGCTTCATTCAGTGCCGGACTTGGTTGATCGGTGTCGTCCATCTGAGGTAGCAGTGCGTCGAGATCGACGTCGGCAGTCGAGACGTAGGACGAGGGCGTGACGGACGCAAGGGGCGATAGCGCAGGCAGTGCGTGCGATCGAGGAGCTGGTGTAAGCGCGAGCGGCAAGGGGGGAGCGAATGCGTAGTTCGAGTTCCGCTTCGCCCGCAAAGGCAGTTCGGCGCAGGATGCGTCTTGCGTGAGGGTCGCACGCATCAGGGCTTCAATATCGACGTCCATGGCCTGTAGAACGCCAGAGGACGCCGAAGGGCGCTCGTCAGAAAGAGGTGGGCCGTCCAGAGCCTCATCATCTTCTGTGCCTTCTTGTTCGTCGTTCTGCGCACGGTCGTTATCGAGGACAGCGCTGTCTAGAGCAGGTGTAGCGATCGACGGCGGCTGCGGACTCCATCCTACCCCTCCCCTAGGATTCATTTGAAGAGAGGCTACGAGCTTCAGCACAGGCGAGTCGGGTCGTGGAGGCACAGCTGGCAAACCGATGAGATTGCCTATAGCATTCCACGGGTCTTCTAGCTCTAATAGGCGACCATACGGCATATATTGACCGCCGCTGAAGAGACTCCGTGGGAGTGATGAATCAGACAGTGCATCCTGTCGAGCAGGAGGATTCGGAGAGAATGCTGTGCGCGCAAAGTCTTCTGAAGAGCTGAATTTCTGAGGCGGTGTACGGAGGACGGACGGGGTACTCCGGGAGGTGGAGAGAAGTGACGAAGCAGGTAGTGGCGAGGACGGGAAGTCGATGATGTCGAGGGACGTTGTCGGAGACAGTGGAGGACGTGGGCGACTGGGCTGACTGGGAGATTCATATTCGTCTAGGTTGTCTGCGTTGTCTTCGAAGTAGTGCTCCTGAGATAGCTCGAAGTCTGCATATGGGCTATATGCGCGTTCTTCGTCAAGACCACTAGAGCCAAACTCCGCATAGCCAGAGTCGTCGTTTACGTCAAAGTGCAAATCAGAGTCGGTGTACGCGTCGTTGACTTTTCGATCGGTGGACACTGCAAAAAATGTGACAGTCGAAAGCGGCCCGTCATCTCGAGGAGATGGGAACGCACCGTGGTCAGGGCTTCTAACTACATGTCCAGTCCGCACAGCTACTGATTCCTCGGGTCTTCTATTCGGAATCCTCGGCGGCGACATTGCGAACTAGACAACCAGCTCTGGTTAGGACGGGGACCTGCTAAGCGACTGCTGCTCACCTTGCTGATGGCACCTGATGTCCCCAAATCCGTCACTTCGCGATCTTGTCGGTTGGGCCGGAATGTCGCCAGTCCAACGGTATTAGATACCCTGAGAATCTCGTCGATATCATTTCGAAGAGAGGCATCTGAAAGAGATCAGGGAGTTCCTGTGTGATGATACATTAGGATGAACGTACTGCCTGCATTGTCCTTCAGCGCTCGAAGCACCTTGGAAGAACTACTTCCTGCTGGCCGAGGATGGAGCCTTGGGGGCGCCATGGTGCTTGTCTGCGCGTTTCGCGTCCATTGAAAGTCGTCGAGTTGGTCGATATTCTCGATATCTCTGCTTGCATGCGAGAGGGCGAAAGTCAAGGCCGTCTTCCGCTCCGTAGTGTGTGGAGAAGAAGCCTGAACAAGTCCCTTGCTGAGGACCTCGGCGCGTTTCTTCCCGAAGTGACTCTTCTGTACTCGGCGATTGTAGTCGCGAGAGCGTGCTTTGGCAAAATTTCTGGAGTATCAGGGATCAGCATCAAACGTTCAAGTTGGCAACTGACTGAAGGACATGCGCACCTTTTGCCTCCCATGTAGTTTGCACCAGGCATTCTGCTAGATTTTCTTAGCACATTCGGCGAAGAATTGAGAGGGTTCCTCCGAGGGGATGGATGGCGTTGGCGTTGGCGACTGAGACGGCCGAGGAGGAGTCAGGACTGAGGACTTCCGACAGACAGTCTCGCGTCGTGTCACAATCACGCATCTCGTGACACGTTACTATCGCGGACTCCGCCGAGTCCGAGTCGTCGCACTCGTCGGCCAACCTTGTCCTTGTAAGTACATACATGTCCTCCTCTTCGCCTCTATCTGCACTGGGCAGCAGACCGGAGACCTTGACACGAGGCTGGAGAAGGCAGCACGATTATCTGGGTCCTTCTCGGGTACTCGACACTGGATACTTTGGCAAGCCCTGTGCCTCGTCTACACCACTGCAGCCACAAACTTGAAGTCGGGGCCGAGTAGGATCCGTCAAGCACACCACATGGCTGTCATAAAGGGACATAGGGCAGAAACAATGCTAGGAGAGCGTCACCCCTGGTTGGTGAGGTGCGCATGGCCCACGGTTCTGCAGAGGCCATGGGAATCACTCATTTCCAGACCTAAAACGTGTAGCCATGTTTGACGGACTCACGATCCTCCCCGACGCCTTCCACGAGTACCTGTTGGTGCGCCAGCTCTCTGGTCCAAGGTTAAGGGTTCTTGCCCTGAGTGTGCTGGATCAAGCGCACTTCGAGAGGTGGACCACACTGTTGAGGGATTTGGTCGACGAACTGGCCATCGATCCCAGGGATGCACCCGATTTGGGGTCAGACGTCGGTGGCGCCGGGAAAGGTGCTGTACAAGGTGGACGATTGGAACGCTCTTGTAGACTACCTGTCCTCGGAAGAAGGCATCAACTGCACGGATAACGAACTCAAGGCCTGAATTAACAGGCGACTCGCACATAGCTCATAGTATAACATTCAATTGAATTCAAGAAATATAGGAGGCGATACAAATTGTACATAGTCCATAAGTGATAGGCATGATGTGCGCTAACAACGCGAGTCAAAATATCGATCGCAGTGGACGGGCAAAAGAGACGGGAGGCCTGCATAGTTCTTGGTAGAGTGTGGAAACGGCTAGATGTCGAGATAGGTCAATTGGCAAACAGGATAGATGCAGAAGCCCACGTACTCCACTTCAGTTCGCCATTCAGTTCCAGCAGGGCTTTGTTTTCTTGGACCAGATTCTCAAGAGCTGGCACAACTGTATTAGATCTCGTGGTCAGAACAAGTCGATCTCGCAACCTATGGACGCACATGCGGTAATGGTTGCTGTGACAGTTTTCCGGTGTATCTTGATGGTGTCAAGGATCTCCCTGAGGGCAAAAATTTCTTTATTCCATGCGTCCCGCCGCCTCTTCTGTTTTTGCGCCGATGTTAGTTGTCCTCCCGTTGCGGCTTGTAGCGCCTGCTGCTGTGGTTTCGCTGCGGTAGTTGCGTTCGGGGAAGGTGCTGTCCTTTCGTCGACGTTATACGGGTGAGTTCGCCTAGCTGTAGAGGATCGCTTATGCCGACGAGGTGACCTCAAATTCAAATCGTCGACAGACGAAGAAGGTGCTCTCTGAGATAAAGATGTCGACCGCGGAGCAACATTTTCCTTGTCAGGAGAAAGAGAACGGAGGAAGTGAGATGACTTCTTCCGTTCTTGGCTAGGCAGAGAAGGCATAGGCTCGTTAGCAACACTGGGAACGTCCAGTGCATGCGCCTGGAATGCTGGGATGGCTTTCGTTGAGTAAACGTCGAGCGCGTGAGGGAAGGACGGGGAAGAGTCCTGTAGGCAGTAGGGAGGCAGGGTATCCGGGATGGAAAGATCCGTCGTGTTGGCAATCACCGCGTTTGGAGGCATGAGATTTTCATAGTGCGAACGATATCCCGGGAGTCTGTTAAGAGGTCATGAATATGCTGCTCGCAATACAGGTATTGAGGGCCCACCCGTCAAGGGGTAACTTGTCCTCGAACGATAGTGGGGGATTTTGAGGTTCTGTGCATGCTCGCACTGCCCTGAGTGTCGCACTCGATGTCATCGGGGGCTCTGGTGAAGCGTGTGGTGAGGTGAGATGTGCGTGTAGAGGATGTGTGGTATCGCTCTCCCTGCAACGACCTGTCCATTATATAGCACGTACGCCACTGTGGGCGACGTCAGCCCAATGTTCGGCATCGGGCCACGGCATGGCAGAAACGAAATACCAAGTCGACAGCCACCGGACATGCGCGGTAGGGATTTCATTGCCGGTGTGATGACATGCACTTTTCGAGATGTGCGGGGATATTTGGTGGCTGTGGTGGAGGGAAGAAGGTGAAAGACGTGGAGAAATGTATGGCATGGACCCTGGCACTACGAAGGTTAATGCGAATGAAGCCAGTGGTGGCGCCACACAGGAAAACGTGAGGGTACCGGCGGGGGAGGCATGAGGCATGCGCCACGGTATTTGAGCAATGGCTGTCCAACACGAGGAGCGACGTTCAACGTTACGTGACGTTGCCTTGGGTTCAGGTACTGGTGGCTGCTTCGAAGAGCTCTCGAGGAACAGATACTTACGCGCGGTGTGGCAGCCATAGAGTAGTTCTCGACAACGATGTAGTGACAGCACAGACACTGCAAGCGCGCCACCAAAAGCATCAAACGTGTGGGGACTCAGACAAGCTACGAAGCAGGACAAGTGTGCACGTCGAATGGCGCCAAGTTGTTGTTGACGTGGCCTCGGCACTGCGCGTCGGCAGGTTGCGGCCTTTGGCACGTGACCGTATGACTTGGGGTGTCTCGGGTTCAGTCTCCTGTATCCAACCGTTCACTTTCCCTCCCTTTTCGATCTTCCCATCGCGTCGACCGCACACCAGCCGCTTTTGAACTCATTCTCACGCCGTGATAACGTCCAGCGTGTTTTACACCGTCCCTCTGTCTTTCACCGTCCCTGATTTCCTTCTACGTCCTCATCTTCCTGTGGACACTTGCCGCACAGTTCTTCAACATTGCGCGATTAAACGGGTACCAACCAAACCATCGTACAACAAAAACACAGTCTGAGGTGCCCGAAGCTATCTGCCTGCGTGGCCCACCTCAATTGTAGTGCTTCACACGGATGCCGTTAAGCAGGACCTCTTCCTCTACTCCTTGCTCTGCATTGCTCCTCTTCAGGTCAGACGTGCCGTACGCGGCCGTCCGTGCCTTTCGCCACGCCTCCATCATGGGAGCCTCCCCAGGCGCTGCGCGTCGCTTTATTCCCTCGCGCTGGAGCACGGGGCTCGCCTCGAGGGGCTCGAGCTGGACGTCATCATCGGCGTAGCAGAAGTAGAAGACACCGAGGCGCCTGTGGCCACGCTGATCAACCGGAGGCTGTACGACGCGGTGGATCGCAGACTTGTAGTATCCACCGGACAGCATCTCCATTGTATCACCGGCGTTGATCACCTGTGAGGTGGAGAGGCATGTCAGCGACCGTGTGTGCGTCAGTCGACTGCGATGTGTACCAGTGCGTTCTCCTTGTGACGAACCCATCGCCATTTATCGTCTGCGTCCCGGATCTGCAGGGCGGATATCGGCTGGCTGTACAGGACGCTGAACGTCGTTTGATCTGAAGGTACTGCAAGTCAGCTCTAGGTCCGAGTACACGAAGCGCAGGGCGCACCGGCGTGACCTTTCAACCAGACATTCTCGGTCTTCTCTTCTTCTTCCTCGGGACGAGGGTGACTGAGAGGGACGGGAATGTCACCTCAGGGCGTCCTTGACATGACCGCATTCAGTGTACTTACTACATCATGAAGCGACCTTAAGGTTTCGTCAAGATAGCTGCGGCGTCAATAAGAGACACGTTACTGACAGTAGGCGTTGTTCTTTGCCTCGAAATGGTGGATCTTGACCAACGTGTCCTCAGGCAGCTCCAATCCCAGTGCAAGAAGTCTGTCACAGGCATGAGCAAGGCGCATGTCTGATTGAGTCAAACAATGCTCTTCACCTTTCGATCTCATGGAGCACATCGACGTGATTATGCCGTATGAACTCCTGGATCTCAGGCAAGAAGGGGCGCACTGCCTCCGGGTGTGGCTTCAAGTCGACGTTTCTGTTGACTGTGTCAACGGATCTAGGCATCAGCTCGTGCGTAAAGAATTGAACATGCGGCGCACGATTGTAATGCTCGATACGATCTTTGACGCCGTTGGCGATGTGCTGTGATCAGAAGGTGAGATCGGGGGGATCTAATCACCGGCAGAGAATACGGCAGAGAACACAAGCCGAACGCACCCAGTATTGCAGGGGCTTGTATCCCATGAACGTCCCGGTTTCTTTGATTCTTGCGACGTACTGCGGCTTCTCTTCGGGCGGAACCGAGTCAAATGGTACCGTCGCGATATCGAAGATCCTCTCAATCTGACATCGCGGTCCGGTCATAGACACATGAACTGTGGTAAATGAGATCTACCTGCCCTTTGTCTAATCCATGGTTAATGACATAGAAAAACCCCTGCTTGTGCATCGCATCCCGGGCCTTGGCGACCTGTTCCGCCCTGCCTTCAGGCGTTTTCGCCTTCGCAAGATCAACGACCTCGAGTTCGGCCCATTCCACTGAACGTAACGCTGTGAATCAGACTACATCACCCAAGGCTGCGAATGGACGATCGCTCACGGTCTTCTGTCGTTGGCGGAGGTGGGACCCAGCGGGGTGCAGTAGGGACGGTCAATGCAGGCATCACTGCGAGGCGATGGTGTCGTGCAACAAAAGGCGCAACGGCCGGCCTCCGCGTTGCATATATAGCCTTTTTAGAGGGCTTGGATACTCACGATGGCGCAATCCTTGGCCTCGCTGACGCCGTGGTCGCGATCGAACTCACCTGGCTGATAAATTTGCAGGAGTCGGTCTAACCATCTCCCACCCAGCCTAATACTGACCAACAAGGTGAAGGGCCAGGGCAAAAATCAGAGACGAAGACGCGTGGCAGTCGCCTCGGCAAAGTGCGCGTCTGCCGCTTCGTTCTACAACACTTTCCTAAATGGGCCATCGGGCAGCAGTCCAGAGATCAAAATAGTTTAGAGCAACGACAGCTATGTTTACACGGATATACAACATTCATGGGGGCATGATGGGCATGAAACATGCCACGTACAAGTACAACAGACTCTGCTACACAAGGGTCCGACGATGCAACCACGGCGACTGTCAAGTATCTGGCCTGGTGCCCCCGACAGCCAAAGGACACCACGCCAAAGACTTCACAGGACTGCGCGAGCAGCCCTCAAGTTGAGTCCTAGTTGTGATGCGTCACGCGCACACCATTCACGATCTCGTACTCCGACCCGTCTTCTGCCTTCTTGAGCTCGGAAACACCGTAGACAGCCGTGCGGGTCTTGCGCCACTTCTCCTGCGTCGGGACATCGCCCTCGATGCGCTTGGTGATACCTTCGCGTTGAACCACTGGGCTATCGAGAAGCGGCTGAATGGGCACTTGGTCTGCAGTGTAGTGGAAGTAGAAGAGGCCGAGGCGGCGGAGCCCCTCCTGGTCCTTGGGGGGCTTCACCACGCGGTGCACAGCCGAGCGGTAGTAGCCGCCAGTGATGTACTCCATGGTGTCGCCGCAGTTGATGACCTAGGCAGCGAGAATCAGTGCACAGTGACGCATGGAGTGACGCGACGTCGTACCAAAGCATTCGGGACGTGCCGCACATAGCGCCACTGTCCGTCATGGTCCTTGATCTGCAGGGCAGTGACCGGCTGGCTCCAAAGCGCAGTGAAGCTCATGTGGTCTAGCGATTCCGACCATAATTAGCCGAAAGGAACAGTGCTCATGGGAACAATCAGCTCACCTGCGTGACCCTTCATCCACACGTTGTTGGTCTTCTCTTCTTCCTCCTGAGTCCGGGGATGGCTGAGGATGGGGAAATTAAACAATTGAAACACGGAAACAGAAGGGCGCAATCTTACTAAAGCATGAACCTCCCTGTAGATAGATAGTGTCAGCATCTTTCACATATATGGGCGCGCATCGGGCTCACAGAATGAATGGTTCGTCTCATCGTAAGGGTGGAGATCGGGGAGGATATTTTCCGGCAGTTCTAGACCCAAGGACAAAAGCCTGCGCATATTATCGGCGAAAAGTACGAAACCAGTCAAATTGGTTATCTTACTTTTGTACTTCGTTCAATATATCACGGTGGGTGAACTCGATGAACTTCTGAATCTCCGGGAGGAACGGGCGGACAGCATTCGGATGCTCCCGCTCGTTGACATCTCGCGGAACTACCACGCAATCAGTGAAGGGGTCGCATGGTAAGTGGCCGTTGCGTACTGTTGTAGTGTTCGATTCTGTCCCGGACGCCGTTGGCGATGTGCTGGCGACAGGTAAGGCACACAGTGTGCGATAAGCAGGGACACGACGCTTACCCAGTACTGCTGAAGCTTGTACCCAAGGTACGTGCCGGTCTGCTTGATCCTGGCCTCGTAGCGCAGCTTCTCCTCCGCGTCCACCTCCTCGAAGGCAGTCGACGCGATATCGAACATACGGTCGACCTACGTCACGGGGGAAGGACATGGCGTCGCTCAGGGATAGACAGGGGTGACGGATGAATGGAAGTACATTAGCTTGATCCATTCCGTGATTTACCACATAAAAGAACCCCTGCTTGTGGGTGGCGTCTCGGGCAAGGCGCACTTGTTCCTCCCGCCCTTCCGGGGTCTTGGCCTTCGCAAGATCTATGACCGTGAGATTGGCCCAATCAACTAGACAGAGTTAGCGCGAGTTGTTGCGCTTCGCTTGAGGCCAAACAAAGCGATACGCACTGTTCTCTTGGGTAACAGGAGGGGCAATCCAGCGGCGGACGGGTGGGAGTGTCAGGGCGGGCATCGTGTGCAGCGTCTTCGGTAAGATACAAGGACTGGCAAAGAGAACGAAAGGGGACGAGAATGGGGGAAGCTTTGCCAACAGCTTTTAAGCCAATGGCAGCATAGGTCAAGGAGCGGCGAACATTCTGCGACGGGCGCTTCGCGGGGATTAGAATGTTTGGGCATGGGGGCGGAAAGCAATTCCGAGTTGGATAGAGAACTGCCGCACCCAGGGGAATCAACGATGGTGAGCCGAAAACGGGCTGCCATATGGCCAGGGTGCCTCGGAGGAACGCCTTGTCGATTTTGATTCCGGCCGCATTCCGAGAGTAGGCGCTTTAGGATAGATGACGTCCAGATTCCACACTGGTGTAAAATTTTACTAACACACGACAACCGCGACAAAGTGCCCGGTTGCCGAAACTCGGGGTTCGCCTCGCTGCACTGCTTCACCAGTGGGAAATCAGAAAGCCAAAATAAGGAAAAGCTAGCCACCTTATCCTCTGATCTGCGCACCGCAACGAAAAAGGAGGGGTTGGCCCGAAACTTCCGCCGAATTCTGAGGGCGGTGCCCAGACGGCATCGAGAGGGGGGCCAGAGCAGGTGTGGAGACTAGAAGCAAGCGACGTGTCGGCTCACCACTTTCCAGCATTGACGAGGAGAATTTGAGTGGCAGAGACATGTAATGGTGGCAAGAAAAAAAGTGACAGAGCGAAACGTCGGGACGCGAGCGCCACTGTGCCGCGCTTGGGTCACGGGGTCCAAGCCCGACTCGCACGCGCGTTTCGCTTTCTCGTGGGCTTGGGCAAACACGGTTCAAATTTCGTGACCTTACATAATCCACGCGTCAATTTAGACACGGCCCCGACACGCTGCGCGACCGTATTTCGAGCGCACCAGCTTCATTCCCTCTACTACCTGTGCCTATGCGTCTATCTACGCTTGTGTTCCCCCTCCTTGACAATCTGACTAGCTTTCCACCTGCATTGGGGTCAGATTGGGCTCCATCAGACCATTTGAGCGTGTGATCACAGCCTGCAACTTCCCGAGCTTCTCTGCCTTCCGTGTAGAATCTTTCTTCAAGCCAATGGTAGTATCCCCAGCTTTCCTACGCTTGTCAAGTTGGTCCTCGAGCTGTGCGCTTGTCATCTCTCGTAAAAGTGCCACGTCGTCAACGAGTTTGATTGCATCGAGTCTCTCGACCTTGTCGGCTTTCTTCTTCTCCTTCACGACGTCCTTTGCATGCTTGGCCTCTACCACTTCTTTGTCATGCAAAACCTGGGCAGCTCGAGCTTTTGACGCAAGCCCACTGGAGTCAAGTGCTCGTGCCTGACGCATGAGATGGAGGTGGTCATCTGGCTGGATGAAAACTGCCGTCATGAAGGCCTCCGTATCATTGTGAGTGTATGTTGCCTGTGCGTTGTATGCATGAATCGTTGAATTGGGCTTCGTACGTGCGTGCAGACGAAAGGATCCCAAGGCGCCCTCATTTGCGTCGTTTGTCGCAGGCATCCACGCGCGCTCACGTTCAGACGCCGTTGCAAGATCTATGAGGCCGCCAGGCGCGAATTCTGACGTGAACCGCTCCCATGTCGTCAACGCGCCGCGCAGGAAGGCAACCAGTACGCCTTCAAGATGGGGGAGATGTGGTGCCAGCGCACGGACGGCGTACATCGCCTCTGGACGATGCCACTGCAGTCCGTCCATCGCGCCGGTTGCAGCGGTTGCATCGCTTGCGAGCAGAAGGCCAGGGTCGGCAATCAGCTTCTTGATGAAGTTGAGAACTTCTCGGTGAAAAGGTCCGTAGTTCAGCATATTGCTGTCTCCACTGTCTGACCCTCGCACAACTCGCATGTAGGGGTGCGTGATGGACTGTGCGTACAGCACCAACACGACAAGTTCCGTCAGCGTCGGCGTGTCCAGAAGGGCGTTGTAAACGTTCTGTTCCATGTGGTTCAAGGTACGCGACGTCTTCTTGTCTTTGATCAGCTTGAGAAACTCGACCAGGCCCGACCGGTACACCAAGATCTCCGCGGCTGCCTCGCAATAGGACTGGTATCGTGTGTTGCTTGTATCGGGAAATTTGGTTTGGCGGTTGTAGTGCTCGTGAAGGTAATTTCGGTACGTATCTTGCGCCCCTTTCTTGTCATCTTTGTGATTGAATAATGCCCCCGCAAGCTCGGCCGTCTTGACGCCGCCGCACGACGTCACCTCTTGCGCCCGCATTTCCGCCGCTGTTAGCGCTTCGGCACCGTCTGCAATCCCTTCGAGTGTCGCTGCATTGTCCCGATTTGCAAGGGGGATGGGGCCAGGGATGTTGTGAGTTGTCCAGAACTCCTGCATTGCCCGGTTCCCTCCCTTGACGGAGTTCAATTCCTTGTGCATACAACAGCCGCACCAGATGAAGAGGTCAAGCTCGCGCTTCTTCTCTTCTGGCATGTCGCCGTAAGCCTCTTTCCCTAATTGAATTGACAGCTCCTTCATTGCTGACACCTCGCGGATTGTCTTCTGTTCAGCACTCAGCAATTCCCATGCGGCCTCGCCACCAGCATTGACGATCTTCTTCCGATTGGTCTCCAGCAACATCGCAATCAGGTCTTCGGTAGGCTGCGCAATGAGTGAGTTCCGCCCGAGTTCCGCATGCATGCACTCGGCCTTCCACATGCATGCAAGCCTATAAAGCTTCTGCTGATCTGCGGCATGATCTGTATTCAGGCCTGTCCACTTGCGAATAATGTCCTCAGCTTCAAGAGTGATGGCCTCGCGCTTTGCCAGCGGGCTCTGTGCGTATGCATTTGCTACAGCGGTGAGACTCTCCTTGATCCCTTCGAGCTGGCTTTCACTCGTATGATTGACAGTCGTCTGAATAGACAGCAACCGGACCTTGTGCAAAGGTGCCGAGGGCGCGGAGCTGTCCGTGTTGCCGGCCGTGCCGCCGTAAGAAGGCGCCGTCACCGCAATGTGACGGGATTCATACTGCAAGTCCTTGTGCGAGGTGCCATCGCAGCTCACTGTGAAGCCTGATAGGTTCGTCGTCAATGAATGCTTCTTCTGTACTGATTTAATACTCACTCGACGCCCTAGATATCTCATGCCCGAGTTGAATATTCGATGCAACACCACCTTCCTTGATCGCACGGCCGACAGTCCTTCGGCTCATCGCATTCCCCTTCAGAGTAATTCCGGCCATCATTCCGCAAGCATCCACTGCCTTCCCGACATGCTCTTGGGAACATCCAGACTTCACCAGGAACCGTGCGAGGGCCCGCATCGCCGGGACATACGCACGACCCTTTTTGATGGTGACCACGCGCGCGCTCGCAATGCCTCGTTTCCGCCCGCTCTCGAGGGCCTTTTGTATGCGCTGCGGGAGCCTGTAGAGCCTGGCTTTCAGGTTGCGCATCTGAGTCTGCACAGCGCGGCGCTGGGTCGCGTGCACAGCTTGTTCCCCAAGTAAGTTCTTGATTGAAGCTCTCTTGACTGCAAGCTCATTTGAAAGACGCGCGCTCTCGTTCTTGATCGCAGTGTACGACGCTAGCTCGCTGTGCAGCTCATCCAGATCGGCAATCTTGCGCGCAAGCTTGATCTTGAAGGCCTCCTTCGCGCGATTGGCACCGGTGCAAGCCCTGGTAAGCTTCTTCCGCTCGTTCCTGAGTAATTGGTCTTTCTTCGACAGCCGACTTTCTACAACACCCAGCACATCACGGGTGACAGTGAGTGCCGCCTCCGACCTCGCTTTGGCCGCTTCAGCGGCCCCGCGAAGCAGCCGTGCTGTTTCCGCAGCTGCCCTTGCTTCTGCCAGTAGGCCTCGAGTGACTTCGAGCGAGACTGTCAAGCTGTCGACCTCCCGAGCACGGGCAGCACCAGACCGTGTTCCAGACGGGCCACTGTGTCCAGTTGGACGTGTGTTTTCTTTCCCAACGAGAGGGCTTGACGGGTGCCCGGCGTGTCTTGCAGCTCGAGCCCGAGCTACGTTCTCCAGCTGCGCCGATGACTTCATGTTCCTATTGGGATATGTCAGCCAACCCTCTACGATAATTGTAGTAATATCATGTCGTACCGTTTGTGTTGTGAGGCGGCTGTGTCGTTGCTGCGACGTCGCTGCGAGTATTTGTTGATCGTGGAGTCGCGTCGGCGTGCTCCATGAGCTGAGCACGTGATCGTGGTACAGCCAATAGCAGCCAAAGGCCCGTGTTTGCAAAGGTACCTCATCACATCATCCATTCGAAAGGCTACAGAAAAAGTGAAGAGACAGTATTGTAGAGGCTGCCGTCTATGGCATTTTGGATAGAGGGATAAAGAATTGCTTCCCAGGAAGGTTTTCTACATGTGCTTAGTGGTCTCAATCTCTACCAAAAATGACATCCAAGCAAATTCCTCTATCCAAATACTAGTTTACATTATTTGAATATTTATCATTGCTTATGATTGATGCAGAGAGTGTGCACATCGCGGAGAGTGAGACCGCAGGTCGGAGTGCCGTATCTAGGACGAGGGCCGTGCAATTTTGCTCAGCCACTGATCGTGGGAACAAAATTCCGCACAACCGAAATGCCCAAGCCCATTTCTCGTGTTCGACGTCCGTTTGGCTCCATTTCTCCCTCTCCTCAGCACAATCAACCCGCATGCTTTGACAATGTCGATGGACAAAGACGGTGGTGTAGGCGTAGCGCCGTCCTCGAGGCGCGCTTCTGCATCCTCCAGCGCCGGCGCTGATGCCCCAGCTGCATCTGCATCAACACCCAGTGCAATCATCCCCACCGCACTCGCTCAAAAGCGCAGGCATTCAAAGCTCCAGCGCTCCCCATCTTCAGCACAGCTGTCATTCAAGCCGCCACTGGCGCCCCTGCGCCCCACCAAGACGCTCACGCGCACCCGTTCACTGCCCCTGCGCTCCCCAACCACTGCCCAGGCGAACATTCCATCGATACAAGATGTCGCATTTGATCCTGAAAGGCTTGTCAAATTGCACCAGTGGGCATTGGGATTGGCAATAGGCACTCCTGGTCTTTTGCGCCGTCATGCCTAGCCCACTCACGCGTCATGCCTTGCAGTCGATTTCGACCTCGATCTGGGGCCCGTCATAAGCTGTATCTTCCCACCGCTTCAGCTCTACCCTTTTGAGGCTGAGAATATGTCAGTCGTGCTTCCGCTGCCCTCCACATTGTACGTATTGAACTTAACACCCCAGTGCCTTTTCCGCGTTCCCTGATTCTCCTCAATTCCGCGAAGGTTCGCAGATGCACTCATTTCGAATACAAGGGCAAGCACCGCCGCGTGGAGCACGTTCCTCATCGACTCAGCGGCGGCCGCTTTTGCCAGACGGGTTTATCTACGGGTATTCCCACTTCAACCAACGGAGAGATCCCGCCTCCAAGCGGGGTTACGCTCAGGTTGGTTCTATCATGGTTGCTCCTCGGAGTAATGACTGACTTGTCTAATCATTTGGAAGCGTTCTGTCGTAATTTTGACTCACTACCCGTACCCAGCCCTGTTCTATGCACTTCTGTCAAAGTTGGGGCCGATGTACCACGCACACGGAGAGCCAATTCTCGAAGTTGCCTGCCATAACATTGCCAATTGGTAAGGCTCGTCATCTCTGTCACTAGTCCGATCAACATAAGCGGGTGTTCATGCATCGCATGGAAGCACAGGTCTACCCCTGCCGCTGGTCTGACAATCGAACTCGGCTTCGTGGGCTCTGTACTCCACGTAGAGCTCCCACAAAATGTTGATGAACAGCAATTGAGTAGTACTGCCCATCTGCACGCGCAGACTGATCAGGACTGGCATGTGAGTCACTCTAGCTTTGATTTCGGCATTGTCGCTCAACGCCTTAGATCCTCGCATGTGCTCCCCCTCCTGTCCCACCGCCATTAAACCTCTTCGAGAGCACGGTTTCCCATCTGTGGTCCATCTGGGAATGCCTCGTACTATGCGAGCCAATTCTTCTCTTCGGCCATTCTCCAGCCATCACCAGCCAGGCGGTGTGGTGGCTGCGTGATCTGTTCCGTCCTGTATGTTTTCCGTGATTTGGAAGTCCCTTCTGTGACTTATTATCATCCCGCAGATTCCATGGGCTGGCGACTTCCGCCCGTATTTTACCATCCATGATAAGGATCACAACGTGTTGGTCAACGACATGCCGCCTAAAGCCGGTCTGCTGTTGGGCGTTACGAACCCCTTTTTTGAGAAAGCGTGCAGCCATTGGCCACATGTGCTCAGCTTGGGAGGCGCAAGGTGAGATACGTACTGGTTGCCCAAGTATACAGGCTTCCCTGATCGATCATGCAGTAATCCCCAAAGCTCTAGTGATCTTCCATCGAGTGTGGTCGGGCCCCCGCCCGGATGGAAGACAAAGACTCACAAGCGGTTCATATCCAAAGACCGGCAGTTGCTTCAGCAAATGGAAGATGCATTCCGACGCGGTCCGCTAGCTCGTGAGCACCTTCTGTCTCCATTTCTTTTTCAGCCGACTCACGGCACATGCATGTAGTCGAGGAAGCGTCGACAAACCTCAGGCGACATTTCTCATCGCGCTCGGCTGCCCTCCTCGTGCCCCTCAATCGTTATCTGAATACGCTCATTCCCTCGCCCGCCGAAACGATCCGTACACCCTCCGTCACCGCACGTCTCAAGCCCTTCAACAACAACAATTTCTTGGCCTCGTTGAAGACGCATGGTGCAGTGCTTCCTTTCCTCTCGGCACAAAAGCAGCGTCTATTTTACGAGCGATGGTTGCGAACGCCGGCGTTCGGCCTCTGGCTTGCACGTCAAGAAGAGGTCGTCGAACGGGTGCTGGCAGAGAAACAGACAACGCGCGCTTCGACGCCGTCGGCTTGAGCATCATGTCGGCGATAACATATCGCTCTTGTTGAATATACCCACCGCTATTTCTGCCGAAAACGTCCAGAGAGCTTTGGGCGGCGGCAGCGCACCCGCAAATTCTTCTGGCGCAAAGAGAGGCTTCAAAGGGTTGATTGGGCGCCAGGAAATTGTACGTTGACTTCATCTCCGACTTGCTTTACCGGTATCAGCAGGTCACACCCGTAGGTGAAGAATACGGAGGTTTCCTGGACCGGGTCAGGAGGCGCTGACCCGTTTGCTGGACCCGGCGTACCCGGCAGGGCCCTGAGCAATCTTATCAGTTATGCCGTTGCATAAAGCATCCGGCCACGCAATTCCCACTGCTGTTGGGCTCGCTTGCGTCGAGATGCTCCCGCTGGATTCCGCTGTTCTGGCCGCCGCCGACAAAGACGGATGGGCGCGCAACATGCGAAGGCTCCTCGCGCGGACGCCGCGCTGCAGGCTCGCGTCTCAGATCCCGATGTTTTAGACCTGTCATGGGTCTGCGAGGACGTGCGGCCTCTAGCCTGCATGGCGAGAGCTGCGCCGTCGCTGTCACGGCTCCCCGCGTCCTGTCAGCTGTCCGCCTGGTCGGCTGTAAAGGCTTACTATGGTGTGATACGGTTGGTGTACTGCATCAGAAGCCACGTTTTTCGGGCTGCTGATAGCTGCGACTGCAAACGAGCGAAGGGTGCCTGCTCCAAATCCACGCTGTCTCAGGCATTTTCTCGGGAGGACGACGTAGGCGGGGGCCGTGGGGCCATATCACAGCCTACATACATTGCGATCCCCCGAGCGCTTTTCAGGGCCGGCCGGACCACAATACAACGGTGGATAGTACTAACGCCTCAGCAGGACACTGCCTCCTCGAAGTGGGGTCGGCCCTGAAAGTACTCTCCGACCGGCCATCGCGCTCTTGACCCACTCATTCCTCCTCGCAGCCAGCCTCGAGGACATGACACGAAGCGGCCGGCCATCTCCATGCAGTGGGGACTGAGCGCCGAAACCACGAGCGCCGGGTTCGTCGCGGTCACGAGATTTCTGCGAGCAACTTTCCTCCAGACTTGGCGTTAGCTTGACATGGACATCTCGCCTTGTCGACTACTCGCCTTCCGAACAAGAATCTTGGTACGCCCCACTAAACACGCTTCCCAAACGGCTGACCAGGCCTCGTGCGGATTCCCAGTTCCTGCACCCCGACTGTCCTTGCTTCTATCAAGATCCTGATCCGTGTCAAGTCCTATGCAGTAATCTAGGCTACCTCCGCGCAGCCTCGGTCAATTTTCTCCATATTTATCGCTCGAATCAATGAAACACCATATACGAAGGGTTCGAGAAGATTGGTTCTCTAGAGACATCTGCCATGAGTGCGGGGCCTGGGCTAGATCTGAGCGGAGCAAACTTTTCTTGTCGATCAAACTACGGAGATCGATGGTGCTATAGCAATGGATCTCGATTACCCCCCCAGAATCTTTCCGTTGCAATTCCGTGCCAGAAGTTTGAGCGGTCAACTTCGATGCAGTACTAAGACACCATAATCGCAGTAGTTCGTTCGTAATCTAATACATCTGCTACAGGATGAGGGTAGGAAAATACTAGAAAGCGTACAATTTGAAAACATTAGGTAGGGGTTGGGGGAGGTAGGGTGACCAGGCGGTCTCTATAGCTAGAGGGCGTCCCGGGCAGGCTATGAAACAATCGTGCTGGTAGATGTTACTGTACAAAATGCATCGGCGATCAGCGGCCGACTTCGTTTTGGTTTCGTCTTCTTCTTCTTCCAAATTATCTTCGTGTCTTGCGTTATGATCGTATATCGTAGCACATTCACTCGAACACGGGGGTATCAAACATGCCCTCGGGGTCTGCAAGGCGGCTGTCAGCGACGAGGTCTTCACAACAAGTAGCAACAGCGGTCCGCACCTTTTCCGAACTCGTAGATATAGTCCCTGTCCTTCTGCGCGAGGTGCATGAAGAAGGTCGCGAGCTGGTGCGCCTCCGCCTGGATCTTGGGGTTGTGCAGCGCTCCGCCGCGCACGGCTGCGGCTGCGATGTCGTACCGCGACGTGTGGTTGGCAATCATCATCTGCCGCTCACATCAGCATCGCCACAGCCTAGCAAAACATGAAACAAGACACTCACGTCGAACGGGCTCGTCGTCGTGCCCTCCTCACGGTACCCCTCGATCGAGATGCGCTCCAGGTTCGGGCGGCCGAACAGCAGGCCCTTGAGCTCGATCGGGTACCCGTGGTAGTTGATGTGCACCGCGCGGTCCTTCATGAACAGCGACTCGAAGTCTTCGTCCGAGAGCGCGTGCGGGTGCGAGCCCCACGGTCCAACGATCATCAGATCCGTCACGTTCACGACGCGAACGCGGAGCGCGGGCGCGTGCTTGCGCAGGAGCGCCGCGGCGGCGATGACCTCGAAGGTGACTTCCACGCCGATGCCGACGAGTACGACATCGGGGTCGACGCCGTCATCGACGGACGCGAACTTCCAGATGGAGGCGCCGGCGATGCAGTGCTGTGTAGAATGGAGAGTCAGCGTGTCATCAAATGGAGGCAAGGCGAAACGTACGCGGTCGGCCTCCTCGGCGGAGAGCCACACGGGCGTGGGCTGCTTGGACCCAACCATCAAGTTGATGTAGTCCTTCGCGCGCAAGCAATGCGCCATCGTGCTCAGGAAACAATTGGCGTCGGGCGGGAGGTACACGCGCGCCGCGGCGGGCTTGAGGTTGAGCACCGCGCCAATGAAGGCGGGGTTCTGGTGCGAGAAGCCATTGTGCTCCTGGCGCGTCCAAGTGCTCGTCTCGACGTAGTTGAGCGAGCCGACTGATTGGCGCCATGTCGTCTCCTTCGCCATCTTGACGAACTTGGAGTACTGCACCATCATTGTCTGGGTGATGCCCAGGAACGCTTCGTACGAGGGGAAGAGGCCCGTGCGACCGGTGAGCGTGTAGCCTTGAAGCATCGCCTGGCAGGTGTGTTCGGAGAGAATTTCGACGACGCGACCGCCGTGCGCGCGAGAGGCGACATCCCACTGGAAGTTGCGCTGTGAGTCGCGCAGAACGGCGTCGAGCTTGTTGGAGACGAGCTCGTCGGGAGAGAAGATACGGAAGTCCTTGGCGTTCCTAGAGATCATTGAGTACGTCTGCAACTAAGTAGCGACAGAGGAGACGTACCGCTCAACAACATCATGCAGAAATTCGCCGACCACCTTCATGCAGCTTGCCTGCGTTCCTTTTTCTACGACCATGTTCTTCCAGTCTGGGACGTCCAGCGGGACGTATGCGGCATTCGACTCCTTGCGCTGGCCTAGCTTCTTCGCGTCGTTGTCGGGGATGACGCTGAGAATCTCCTCGACAGGCACACCGTCCTTGTCGAAGAGCTCGCCGGACTTGTATGAGTGGAGCCATTGGCCGAGCGCGGAGAGTTGCTCTGGGTCGTTCTTACACTCTGGCAGAGGGACCTGATGAGAATGGAACGAGCCCTCGATGAACTCGCCACGGAAGGACTTGGGTCCACCCCAGCCCTTGGGCGTGCGCAGGATGAGCACGGGCCAGCGAGGCTTGACGATGGGATTCCCGCTGCGAGCGGCCTTCTGGATCGTGTGGATCTCAGCGATGGCCCACTCCATAGATGCAGCAAGATCCTGATCGATGTTCTCGAGGTCCTCGACAAAGCGGACTTGGTAGCCGTAGCCGCTGTAGGTGCAGCGTTCAGCCTGAGGACTAAGTCAGAAGCGGACTGCAGAGATGTTGACTTGCCTGAAGAGTGCTGTCAACTCCTTGTCATCCATAGTTCCGTATATGGTGCGCTCTGAGATCTTGAAACCGTTCACGTGTACGATTGGCAGGACGGCACCTGACTCGGCCGGGTCGATGTACTTGTACGCGTGCCACGCGCTGCGTTTTTGACTAAGTCGCTGAGTATATGCACAAAACACTATGCACTCACGTCGCGGTTGGGCCGGTCTCTGCCTCTCCGTCACCGACGATGCAAGCGACGATGAGGTCTGGCTTGTCCATGATGGCGCCAAAAGACACGCCGAGGGCATATCCGAGCTCTCCACCTTCGTGGACACTTCCTGGTGTCTGGGCATTGATGTGGCTGCAAAAGGTATAAGCATATACCCGCAAAAAGCACGCGAAAAGAGCATACCTGGGGAATCCTCCGGGGATGGAGAAGGAAGCGATGAGCTTCTCAAGGCCAGCCTTGTCGCGGGTGTAAGGCGGGATGTACGGAGAGAGAGAGTTCTCGAGCCAAAGGCAGGACAGAATGGCTGGTGCGCCATGTCCGGGGCCGACGACGTAGAGGGCGTCCTGGCCCGTGTTCCGGATGATACGGTTGAGGTGGGCATAGACCATGACGAGGCCGGGGCAGGTGCCCCAGTGACCAAGCAGACGGAACTTGATGTCATCTGGTGACAGCTTGCGCTCGAGCAGCTGGTTGTCCTTGAGGAATATCATCGCTGCCCCGCAGCTGTGAGCAGAAGGCAGTCAATGCAGAGCGAGGACACTCACCCGCTGCGATGAAGTCCGCGGCGCGGCGGAAGGCCTGAACGGCATGGAGGTCCTTTGGCGAAAGGTAGTCGTTTATGTCCAACTGAACGCGATAGGAGAGGATGGAGTCCGGGAGTTGGGAGGGATCTGGGGGCGGGTTGGGAGAGGCGAGTTCTTGTCCAGGCATGCTGGTGTGAGTGTGTATGAAGATGAAGCTGGGGGAGGGCAACAGGCAGCTGGCACGCCTTTATAGGAGCACGGTCGGCCGGAATGTATGCGATCATGGTGAGTTGCATATTCGCTCAGCTGTGGGGAGCGGGAGGATGGAGCCGTTCTGGTGGCAGGACCCCGAGCCGTCCTCGTCCCCGCGTCCCGGACCCCACGCGCTTTCCGCGTCGTCCCCCAAGCGTCTTCCCGCTCTTCATCGTCAAACAAACCTACTGAAGAACACACTCGACCGTTTTCTTCAACCACAGGCCTTCAGTGCGCTCACCAATTGGCCACTCGACGGGCGTGCATCGTCAGACGGGGGCGGTGACGGGGGGCCGCACGGTGTGGGTCTCGATGACGTCTAGACTCCTCTCCGGCCTTTCCATGGTCGACGACTCGAGCTCGACGTCGACCACAACCAATTGACCCGCATTCCTTGCTACCAGTTCTCAGCTGAGCGCTGATCCCGCCCGTGGTCTGGACTCGCTGCGCGCACGCTCAGCAAAACCTTCATCGCTGTCGGCCGGGTCTGGATTATCTGTCGACGCTGCTCATCCTTCGCGTTCCAGATTTTGGCATCTGCCAAAAAGGCTGAACCACGTCAGTCAGGTGGGCACCGATTCTTCTTCGACCGTCTCGACCGCCTGAGCCAATTACTGGCCTCTGCCGGATCTTTCAACCTGGCGGAATTTCTATCACGAGAGCACACCGCGTCGTCCGAACTGCATCCTTACACACCTCCCAAACATCTAGACTCTGCACCGCGACTGTGCGCGACGCCGCCGCCGACGCGTCCGATACTTGTTCGACGCGCTCTAGGTTTGTCGCTCGACCGACATTCGCCCGCTTTTTCAAGAGCTTTTCCCGTTCACATCTGTAGGTCCCAACCTACCCTCGAACCCCCAGTATACACCGCCCAGTTGGTCTCCACGCGAGTACCATCATGTTCACTTTTCCTGCAGAGGCAGCCGCTATGGCAGAAGCTCCTGGCTCGCGGACAGGGCTCATCCTTGCCCTGAACGCTGGCTCTTCATCTCTCAAAATCTCGCTTTACCGGCTTTCTCCCGAAACAGAGTCGCCTGTGAACCTCCTCCTGACGTCTTCCGTCTCCAACATTTCCACACCGAACCCCACATTCTCCTTCTCCACCGAGTCTCACTCCACGGGGAAGAACGTCAAGGACGCCGAACCGGCGGACATCAAAGACCACGCATCCGCGTTCGCGTACTTCCTCGACTACCTGGAGAGAGAGGCCAACATCAACCGCGGGCAGATCGTGCATGCGTGCCACCGCATTGTGCACGGGGGCGATTATTACAAGCCTGTCATCATCACCGAGGACACATACCACCACATCGAACGCCTGACGGACCTCGCGCCATTGTACGTGCCCATCTCCCTGCATATATGCGTACCCAAGTGAGCTCACGGGGTGGCGCAGACATAACGGACCCGCGTTGAGCGTGATCGAGGCATGCCTCGAGTCGCTCAAGCACGCGAACGCGATCGCGTACTTCGACACTGCGTTCCACCATCACATCCCTAAGCACATCTGGTCCTACGCGATTGACCCAAAGATTGCACAGAACAAGGGCCTGCGAAAATATGGTTTTCACGGGCTCAGCTGTGCGTCCGGCCTCTCCTCTCCGCCCTGCTCCTACTCACCTGCACCTGCAGACGCGTTCATCCTGCGCACGGTGTCGCAGTTCCTGAAAAAGGATGAGGCACAGACAAACCTGATTGTTCTGCACCTCGGCTCGGGCGCATCCGCTTGCGCGATCCGAGGTGGCACGTCGCTCGACACGAGCATGGGGCTCACGCCCGTCGAGGGCCTCCCCGGCGCGACGCGCTCTGGCGCGATCGACCCGACGCTCATCTTCCACTACACACACCGCGCTGGGCACATCACGCACGAGAAGACCGGCGCGCGCAACGTCGACATCACCGAGGCGGAGACGATCCTGAATAAGAAGGCCGGGTGGCGTGCGCTTGTCGGCACGACCGACTTCGCGGAGGTCACGCGGCAGCGCGCGACGAACCCGAATGCGGAGCTCGCGTTCAACATCTTTACGGACCGCTTGATCAGTTTTGTGGGTGCGTACTTCACGAAGCTCGGCGGGCAGGTCGACGCGCTTGTGTTCTCGGGCGGCATCGGCGAGCGCTCCGTCGAACTGCGCCGCGAGGTGGTCGAGCGTACAACTTGTCTCGGCTTCAAGCTTGATGATGGAAAGAATGAGGCTGTGGCGGGAGAAGAGGGTGAGGTGGTGCAGATTGGAAGTGGCGAGGGGGAGAAGGGGAGGAAGGTGCTGGTATGCAGGACGGACGAGCAGGTGAGATTCTTCTTCGCAATTTCCAGAGTCGCCAGTTGACGATGTGTGTAGTTTGAGATGGCACGCTCGTGTGCGCTCGAGGAGAAATTCTGGGATTGAACGAACACTGCAGAGATACTGTAGCTGGATGGAAGAATCATTGTATTGAAAGGAGATAAGTTCTGGGATTGAACGAACACTGCAGAGATACTGTAGCTGGATGGAAGAATCATTGTATTGAAAGGAGATGAACTTTGTAGCCTTGTATAATTCTGTGTAATATTCGCAACAAATATTGGGCCGTCCCTGTGGCAGCCAGGATTGACAACGTAACTCTGAGGTGTCCTGAGCAGGCCTGACGTCTCTGAGTGGTCCTGAGAGACCCTGAGATTACGCTTCAGGGTCCCTCAGGACGTCGTGAGCAGTACTGATGCACACGCGCAGGCGAATATTTTTTGACCCATGGGGTATGACATGGCTATGCACGGCACAATGAATCTTCGACCCCAAGGGTCGCCCCTCCACAAATATCGGAACAACTGCCGACATCGTGGACGAGATGTAAACCTCGATTACATAAGTCCGAGGACAACGACTTGTCTCCTGCTCGCTAATTCGGCCGCTTCATATACGTGGGTATATGTGTGCGACCATATGTCCTGCTAATGCACAACCTTTCTAGCACCGCTGGGACCGTGCAAACAATGTCATCGCGCGGTACAATACTGGTACAAGTGGTCTGCGCGGTAGCCTCGTGACCATGCTGTGTAGAGCTGACATCATCTCACGCTTACCCGGCAGTTCAGTCGGAGCTTTGAACTGCCGGGCAAGCCGAGCTGGATTGAACGGAGCCTGCGGAGTTTCAATTAACGGCTGGTTCCGAGCCTATCTGCGCGGCGACCCGGCGGCGCAAGCATCTGGCGGGATCCTGCCCAGGCTCGTCGTGGTCCCTATAACAGCGCGGTCGTAAGATGCTTCAGAGTAGCCCTGGATGTGATCGTCTGATGGATTCTGGAAGGAATCAGAGTCTGATTGCTTCCAGAATTCACGCTCTATGGTTAAGGGACTCTGCTATGGTTGCTCTGTGGCACATGGCCAAGCTCAGGCTCTCTTCTAGCTATATAAGAAGCTGTATGTTCTGCTTCACGCCTCAGTATACTCCCCATCGACATCCCTAGCCATGAAGTTCTCTCTCGCTTTTTTCGCCTTTGTCCTCGCGACTGTTGTCTCTGCCGCTCCAGTGGCAGACAGTGCGTATTATTGTGTTATCCAGCGATTCGAGTGGACTGACGCATTCTTTTTATATTGCAGAGACCGATTCCTCCCCGACCACCGAGTGGAGTACGTGTACCGGACGTTTGGGTACTCTGCGGCAACTGATTATTATGTTTTTTCTAGAGCGTGGCGGTCCGTGTCATCTGTGTAGTATCCAGCGACCAAATCGTTCTCATACGCTCTCTGCAGACACCGACTCCTCCCCGACCACCGAGTGGAGTACGTGTACCGGACGTTTGGGTACTCTGCGGCGACTGATTTTTTTTTTTTTTTCTAGAGCGTGGCGGTCCGTGTCATCTGTGTAGTATCCAGCGACCAAATCGTTCTCATACGCTCTTTGCAGACACCGACTCCTCCCCGACCACCGAGTGGAGTACGTGTACCGGACGTTTGGGTACTCTGCGGCGACTGATTATTATGTTTTTTTTTCTAGAGCGTGACGGTCCGTGTCATCTGTGTAGTATCCAGCGACCAAATCGTTCTCATACGCTCTTTGCAGACACCGACTCCTCCCCGACCACCGAGTGGAGTACGTGCACCGGACGTTTGGGTACTCTGCGGCGACTGATTATTATGTTTTTTTCTAGAGCGTGGCGGTCCGTGTCATCTGTGTAGTATCCAGCGACCAAATCGTTCTCATACGCTCTTTGCAGACACCGACTCCTCCCCGACCACCGAGTGGAGTACGTGCACCGGACGTTTGGGTACTCTGCGGCGACTGATTATTATGTTTTTTTCTAGAGCGCGGCGGTCCGTGTCATCTGTGTAGTATCCAGCGACCAAATCGTTCTCATACGCTCTTTGCAGACACCGACTCCTCCCCGACCACCGAGTGGAGTACGTGTACCGGACGTTTGGGTACTCTGCGGCGACTGATTATTATGTTTTTTTTTCTAGAGCGTGACGGTCCGTGTCATCTGTGTAGTATCCAGCGACCAAATCGTTCTCATACGCTCTTTGCAGACACCGACTCCTCCCCGACCACCGAGTGGAGTACGTGCACCGGACGTTTGGGTACTCTGCGGCGACTGATTATTATGTTTTTTTCTAGAGCGCGGCGGTCCGTGTCATCTGTGTAGTATCCAGCGACCAAATCGTTCTCATACGCTCTTTGCAGACACCGACTCCTCCCCGACCACCGAGTGGAGTACGTGTACCGGACGTTTGGGTACTCTGCGGCGACTGATTATTATGTTTTTTCTAGAGCGTGGCGGTCCGTGTCATCTGTGTAGTATCCAGCGACCAAATCGTTCTCATACGCTCTTTGCAGACACCGACTCCTCCCCGACCACCGAGTGGAGTACGTGCACCGGACGTTTGTGTAGTTACTCTGCGGTCACTGATCATTATCCTTTTTTGGTTTTCTAGAGCGCACTGAGGCCTAATTTCAAGATAGGTGGTGGCAATCATGTTCCCAGACTCTGCGAGGTCTTTGCCGTGCGTTTTGCCTATCATATCCTCTGTTCGAGTTCCGCTAACGCACTCCGCGCTTCAGACCATGCAATACCAAGCAGCGCATGTCATTTTCGGACCATGGAGTATAGATTAGCGAGACGTTCACCTCTGTGTGGTATCTCTTGTCGCGTTGCATTATGAATTATAAAGCCGTTCGCCTTGACTACGCAGGCAAGCGCGCTGAGTCACTGAAGCGGACGACCCCGGGACCAGCTGAAAGCCGCGCCAGGTTTGCTGAGGTTTGCTTCACGCCGGTCAGCACTCGTCCATCATCCCAGCCTCTGGGCGAACGTCAAGTCAGTCTCAAGTGAGTCTGCTCACTGCGGTCAACTTCGCAGCGAGTATCACAGTCAGCTTCGTAAAGCTCGGGATTCTTGTGAACAGCCTCGCACCATCGAGCCCATCCCAGACCCGAGTTGTTATTCGTGCAGAACACAGCCTTTGTTGCTCGCCGTCTTCTGGGCTTTACAGTGCAGCTGCCTCACAAATAGCGTTCGGCCTCTGGACAGACTAGATCCACTAGACTGGCCCCTGAACCTTGTTCACAGGGTGTGCACATGGACAGACCGTGCGACACTGCATCGAGTCCTCCGCATTGCCGCCGTCGGCGTGGCACTGGTAGTCCTTACTCCGGATCCGTGATAGATGGGCGTCAGCGTCCACTGTTACCAGCATCATTTATTCACGTCGTACGGAGGTCTCACTGGAGTGGAAAAATCTCTGTCCGCCCTTCACTTCCCACCCGTGCTCGTCATATACGCCATGCTGCCTCACTGACTAGCAGTGACTCAATGCTCAGGCTGCGATCACGTGGAACATGCTTCGCAGCGTGTTGGGACAGTTCGGGACTCGCAGTGTATACGCACCTGCGAACGCGACGGACCCGTAGGGAGGACGGAGTTAGAGCATATCGGCTCATCAGTCGCTAGGGTGATCAAAACAGATGTAGCGCAGAGGCTTGCGAAATTCATCATGTAAAGTATGATAGAATCGAAATACTGCGAACCCTTGGGGGCGGTGAAATACGCAGCTCGAGAGCACAGGCAAACAGATTGAAGGAGCGCGCCCAGGTGGTGGCACTTAACTGTAATACAACGTGAAAATGAGCGATCAGCGGTAATAAGGGAAGTGCAGGTTCAAACTTCAAGCTTCAGACATTGCGTATTGAATAAGATCACACAGGCCAAGGCCTGCGAAAATACGGCTTCCACGAGCTCCGCTGTACGTCCGGCCTCTCCTCAGCCCTGCTCTACTCACACGCTCCGCAGACGCGTTCATTCTGCGCACGGTGTTGCAATTCCTGAAGAAGGACAAGGCGCAGACAAACCTAATCGTTCTGCAACTCAACTCGCGCGCGATCCGGGGCGGCGTGTCGCTCGACACGAGCATGGGGCTGACGCCCGTCGACGGCCTCCCCAGCGCGATCGAGCCGACGCTCATCTTCCACTTCAAGCACCGCGTGGGGCGCATCACGCACGATAAGACCTGTGCACGCGACGTCGACATCACCGAGGTAGAGACGATCTTGAACAAGAAGGCCGGGTGGCGTGCGCTCGTCGGCACGACCGACTTCGCGGAGTCACGGCGCAGCGCGCGACGAAACCGGATGCGGGGCTCGCCTTCAACATCTTTGCAGACCGCTTGATCAGTCATATGCGTGTAGGAAGCTTGGCGGGCAGGTCGACGCCCTTGTGCTCTCGGGTGGCATCGGCGAGCGCTCCGTCGAGCCGCGCCGCGAGGTTGTCGAGCGTATAGCGTGTCTCGGCTTCAAGATCGACGATGGGAAGAATGAGGCTGTTGCGGTAGAGTATGGTGAGGTTGTGCAGATTGGGGGAGGCGAGGGGAGAAGGTCAGGAAGGTGCTGGTATGCAGGACGGACGAGCAGGTGAGATTCTTCTTTGCAGTTCCCAGAGTCGCCTGTTGACGATGTGTGCAGTTAGAGATGGCGCGCTCGTATGCGCTCGAGGAGAAGTTTTGGGAATGAACTCACGCTGCAGAGATACTGTCACTGGATCATTGTATTGGAAGGACTTGAAACTCTGTAGCCTTTTATAATCTTGTGTTATATCTGCAAGACTAGTCGTTGTTCGTTGTCGCCTATAAGGGTCTTTGTGCGCACCATCAGTTCTGGGAGGGAAAGGTTCAACTCCGAGGTCGCAAATACAGTAATCCGCTGCGGACTGAGGAGTGGCGCGACTCGACGACTCCGGCCGGGGCGTCGGGGAACTTCAAGAAGACACAATACAATTATCATCACGTGTACCCAAGTGGCCCCCGAGTTGGCCGACTCAGCGCTACCGGGCTAGTGACACTGACTCTTCCTTTCAATGTTCAATGCTCTTCCTCTAGTATCACTACAACGTGCATCCGCCCCACGCAACTCACAGCCGAATGTCACTCAACATTTGTTACGCCTACCTGAGCCTATCACTAGCTCCCAGAACTGCCAGAACTGTCAAGGAACTGCCCAAGAACAGCCTCGCACTTCGTCGATACTCGGGCAAGTCTTCGAAGTTCCACTGACCTGCTGTCCGCCTGGCAGACATTCCGGCCAAAAAAAAAACATGTCGGTGGCGAGATGCCTCGTTTTTGATGGGTGCCCGGCGCTGCCTGCTACTGTCGACGTGTTTGCCTCGGCATCGGCATTGTTTTTAACTGCGCTTTCGTAGCATCTACGAAATACACCGTCTTCTGCTGCCTAGCTCCGAGACTTGTGCGCGTCGCCGCTATCCCGACGCTTGGCGAGAAGGTGCGAACGTAGTGATACGTTTCTGCGCAGCACGACGTGGTGTTCGGCAATGCAAAATCTGCCCCTCCGGTGGCCTCCGGTGGCTTGCCGAAGCAGCGCTTGCTTCTGCCGCTGCACGTTGTCTGCACGTCTCGTGGCTTTCGTGGCGCGCTGCTGCCGATTCCGTGGCGCCGTGTCCTATATAACTGGTGGGTCGTCGGAGAGCACGACATCACATTCTCCCAACCCATTGCTCGACTACTCGAACACGTCTAACCATCTTCAAGACATCGCCTCTACACATGGTAAGCCTGCCCTACCGTTCTTGGAGAAGCCCAGTTCTTGACAAACTCTATCACAGTCGTCATACCAATCAACCCACCAGATTCCGGCTGTGCCTCAAGCTGAGAACTACAATATGTTTGCCAGTGGGTTCGTTATCCTCGTCTTGACTGCGCGTTGCATGTTCTGATAGTCCATTCCCAGCGCGGCAAATGAGGACAGCGCATATCAACCCAATCTCGCCACCGATCCTACCTTCTCAGATGATTTTCATCCTTTCATTCAAGAGTCTCTACACGCACCGACAGGAGATTCTCGCATGCGGCCCTCACCTTCCCAGCCGCTCCCTCCCGTTAATCCCTATCATCAGTCCGACAACTTTATGTTCACTCCATCGCAGGTCTCTCAACAGTTTCCTGGTCTCCCGCTCTACGAAAACGCTAGTTCAGCGTCGACGGCGCCTCAACCATACGCCTCTGGTGCTTCATCAAGTTCCAGAGGTCAAGCCGGATATCCTCGAACAATGCAGGACGCACAAACTGGATACACTTCTCTGCAGCTACCTTCCCGGTCATTCCCTCCTCCCCATCATCAGCCCGAGGAATTTACCTTTCCGCCCTACGATATGTCGCATGGCTCTCAAGGGATGCCGGGTCCCTCGTCTCACGAAGACGCTTTCCCTGCGTTCATGGCGAGTATACCACGCGCCTCGGGTTCTTCATCAGAGGCAAGAGGTCAACCCGGAGAGTTTCGGGCATCGCATGGCGTGCCAACCGGAGAGTCTCCTACGCGGCACCCACCTTCCCAGCCATTCCCTCCCATCAATTTCTTAGGTCAGTTCGACAACTCTATGTACACGTTCGATGCCCCCCCATGGATGCATGGTCCTCCGGATAACGGAGCGAACGCCAGCTCTGGGCTCCTTTGGCAACCGTGTGCCTCTGGTTCTTCATCGGAGACAAGAGGCCAACCCGAAGACTATTTGGCGCAAAGCGTGCCACTGGTATTCGACCTCACGTCTAGCGATGCCTTGCAGTCGTCGCTTTTTCCCTCGGGCAGCGCCCCAACCCACCACCAACACATGGCCTCGGGATCGACGCGAAGTTCTATGAGCCCTTTAGCAAGTTCTTCTTATGATAACCAGACGAGGGAGCAGGACAGGCTAGCCGATCGCAATGACCACTCAGTTTTCTCCAGTGCCCAATCTCCGGTGCCCGGAAAAAGGAAGGGCAGAAAAAAGGGTCGGTCGCGAGCGGAGAAGGACATGGTGCTGGCGCAACGTCAGGCTGTATTTCGTGCCAAGGAGAGTTACGAACTCGAGGGTGTGCGCAACTTCCTTGCGCTCGGGACACGCGTGACCCGTGTGAACGTATTGAGGATAGGTGCGTCTTACGATTCGAAGCTGCTTCCCGTGATGCTGACGATGAAACTGGCTTAGCCTACGAACGGATCCAAGCAGAGATAGACAAAAAGAAACGCTTGACGAAAGAAAACCAGGATCTTCAAAAACGTGAGCATGTACTTATATCCAATCCTACACATTGATGCTAAATACAAAATGACTCGGACATCTAGAGCTCAGTGCCTGTCCACGCACACTGAGGGAGCAACTCCGGAGACATGTAGAACAAAGAATCGCCCCCATAGACCCCACCGCTCAACGCATGCCTTCGCACGCGCAAGCAAACCTAGGGGCGGGGCCGGTGCTGACCCCACGTAGCCAGCCCCGCCAGCCCCGCCGCACTGCACCTTACTGGCCGTCATCGCTATAATCGCATGCAAACGTCAATGTAGATATTGTTTGATACTACGGCGACGCGATTTTCTTGAGTCTGCGATGCGTTCTGCAGAGAATGACGTAGCTAAAGTTCGAGCGAGGCTATGATCAACATGTAAAGCGGGGGTTTTTGCCGCGACTCTTATTCATCCTGCATAAGTATGACCGTGACAGGGCTGTACTGAACCTTCCTGGATCAAAGCATCCTAGCGAGCGTTTGCCTGCCGAGTCCAAGCACTCATTTACGCACCACAAGGAACATGTGCCAACCTTGCCGCCACGCCCGCGCACCTCGCGCCGTTGTCGCTCGAGCAGCACATCCGATACGATAACGAAGTCGCAAGGCTCGGCAGTGAAGAAATACTCGAGAACACCAGCAAACGCAGACGCAGACGCAGCTGTCACCCTGCTGCGCCCCCACCGAGCGCACTCGCCGCGGCGCGCGCGCCCGTCTCCACCTCGCTCTCGCGCCGCCGCCGCTCGAGCAGGAGGAACGACACGACGACCATGTCGCGCACGCCCTCCGCGCGCTCGTCGAGCAGCAGCGTGGCGGGCCGCGCCTGCAGCTTGACCGCGCGCACGAAGCGCGCGATGGGCTCGCTCTTGGACTGCGGGCCGTACAGCTGCGCATGCGGCGCGTGAGTGCAGCAGCTCGCGCGGGGGGTGTGCCATGTGGACGCACCGTGAGGCTTTTGCCCGGGAGGTTGTTCGTCCACTTGTACTCGACGCCCAGATCGTCTTTGAACGTCACGGTCCTGCGAGCCTTTAGCATAGCATAGCAGGAGCCCCCCCTCCACGGAAACAGGAATAGCGCGCGCACCCTCTATACGGAATCAAGCTCTTCTTGAGCCACGCGCTCGCGGAGCCGCGCGGGCGCAGGCCGAGCGTGAGGATGTCCGCGCGCGCGTCGCGCCACTCCCACTGCGCGACGCGCTCGCCGTGCGGCGTGTGCACGTACGTGACGGGCCTGGCGGCGTCCGCGAAGGACGTCGCGACGGTGTAGAGGGGCGCGCCGTCGGCGGCGAGGATGGTCGTGTTGCAGGGGTTGTCTTGTTGGAAGGTGAGGGTGCGGACGGACATGGATGGATGGGTGGTAGGATTGGGTGGCGGGAGCGGGGAGTCTGAGGGGCTTTTGTAGGACTGGGGTGCCGCTGGGGATGTGCAGGCTGAGATGGAAGCGGCAGCGGGCTGGTGCTGCGCAGCACATCATTGACATGGATGGACAGGTCATGAGATGCACTTGACATATGCATATGTTCCTGCCGCACGATCGCTATCTCTGCCCTGATGCGAGCTCGAGATGTCAGAGCAATTTCTCAGTTGAGAGAGTGCCATTGACCGTACGGTACACTGGCAGGACGAGTGACTCGAGCGCTTGCTGCGGAGGCGCCCGCCGAGTGGGCGCTTGTTGTCGCTCTTCCGCACCCGTCACGACAAGATTCACAAAATCCTCACCTTTCGCGCGACGGGCTCCGCCTTGGAAGTACTGCGGGCCGTACAGCTGCGGGAGCTCAGTGGGCGTACCTCCACCGTGACACGCGCGGGAAGAGAAAGGTGAGCGCACTGCCTGCCAGTGCAGGCTCGCTGTTCGTCCACTTACACGTTAAGAGCGTCTGTGACCGTCGCCGTCCTGCAATGTCGGGCAATGATCCATTCAGCAGCCTGCCCACCCGAACCACTTCTTCGGCACACGCACCTCGGAACGGGACGCGGCCGTGCGCGAAGGTGAGTGAGGGGGGACAATATTGGTCGTGTTCGGTGTGCTTGGGGTGACATGGTCTACTCTATAGCGCTGCGATGGCGCGCAGGGAGCGCGTGCGCCAGCGACGTGATATGGACGCGCTTGGCACAGCCGGCCGGACGCTGCTCGGCTCCGCATCGAGTCGACAGTGGCCACAGTGGCCGTGCCGTCCTCTAGGTAGGCGCGCTCGCCCATCTTTGCTATGGGCCTGGCATGCAGTTTCTTTATCTTGATGAGCGTGAGTGCACGCTGTCGTACGCTTCATGCCGTGCTACCGGTTGGTGACATGCCTTGGGGTATCGTTCACTTGGAAGGGTCGTCGCCCACACATAACTGCTGACTCCTTGTTGTGCAGTGAGCGCCACCACGATGAGGCTGATAGGAGAACGCGGTCGACTACCGTCGGGTCGAGCGGGTCGGGATGTGGAAGGTCCGGCGACGAATAGCTGGTCGCTCGCCGAGTTGCGCTGCGTGGCTACCTACGGGTACGGCAACCGATGACGCGGATCGACAACAGGAAGATTTGTGGGGAGTGGCAGCTCCTGCGAAAATTATGTGCAGGTCATGTGACTCTCGTACGCGCGTCGACACGGTCCGACGCGGTAATTAGCGTATATCGACGTGTACCCTCTTCATATACATGTTTCTACTACCACAACACCTACGGGATTGCATGCCAGACCTTTCAGCAACACGAGGCGCCTGTTACTCAAGCGTCTTCGCCATCAGAAGCATCGCTGGCGCCTGTTTTGTGAGAATCCTCTGCAGCTGTCGGCACCACGCTACTCGGCTCCCCTTCAACACTGTCCACGACATTGTCAACCTCCCTGTTTGCTGCCCGTTGATTATAGCGATGCACAGCGGCCTTCAAGGCCTCTATTTTGTCTTTCTTCACCTTCAGGTTAGTGGTCTTTGGAATCTCCATGTCTCCAGCTCGTCGGTGCCAGGCAAGTTGCAGGTCCAGGTCTTTGACAGTTCCCGGTGAGTTTTCAATGTCTTCTTCATTGAGTCGGACTGAAAGTGTGTCCAGCAGGTCATCCTTGGCGCGCTTTTTTCCCCTGGCAACCTCAAGTTTCTGCCGCTTCTCCAGCACGACAGCCTCATCTGCCTCTGCCAGCTCCAGTCGCCTCTTCCGCTCCAGCCCCGCACTGTCAAGGTCCCGGGCTTCTCTCCGAAGGAACTTCTGATCTTCACTTGCGAGTGTTTTGATGTAAGCCCCTGTCTCATTCTTCTGATATGTTGTCCGTGCATTGTACTGATGCATAGTCATGCTCGGGTTACGACGAATTTTGACGCGGAAGCCGCCGAGGCTGCCCTCGTTTTCGTCGTTGGTCGCATTGACAAATACCTCTTTCCGTTCAATCGCAGCAGCAAGTACTGCGGCGCTGTCGGGAGAAAACTCCGAGGTGAAACGGACCCATGTTTCGAGGGCTCCTTCTAAAAATGCGACTAACGCTGCGCGCAGGTGAGGCAGCTCGGGGAGCATCCTGTGGACAGCATAGAATGCATCTGCTCGCTCCCATGGCTTCCCGTCCAGTGCGCCGGTCTCGTATGATGCATCCGGAGCTAACAGCAGGTCCGCATTCTTGATAAGGGCACGGCAGTGCGCCTTGACGCGTTCGTGGAACGGGCCCAGCTCGAGCATGTTCGTTGATGACAAGCCGCGACCACGGACTGTCCGGATATATGGCTGGCTGATGGCCTGCGAGTAGAGAGCGAGGACAGCCATTTCGGTAAGCGTCGGAATATCGTGCAGAGCTTTGTAGACGTTGGCTTCCAGGTGATTAAATGCCCGCGTGTCCTTCTTGTCCCGGACGAGCTCAAGGAACTCGATATAGTATACCCGGTGCACGATCATCTCCTCCGACGCTCGGAGGTGTGTTCCAAATCGAGTGTTGCTTGTGTCCGGGAACGGAATGCTATAGCCCAACTTGAGCTCGAAGAACACACGCAGTGAGTCTTGCTGTCCTTTCTTGTCGTCCTTGTGACGAAATAGCGCGCCAGCTAAACTTGTTGCCTTGACAGCTCCAGCCTGGGACACCTCCTCCGCCCGCTTCTTCGCCTCTGATGTACCCGCAGCGGCAGCGGCATCGTTGTCCTTGTTCATCAGCAAGACGGGACTGACAAGGCCGGCTCGAGCCCACGAGCCCATCATCCGTACGTTTCCACCCTTCACCGCGTTGAGTTCTTTGTGCATACAGCACCCCATCCAGATGAAGAGGTCTGCGCGCTGTTTGTCCTCATCACGCAATGCAGTGTACGCTTCTTCTCCCAAGCGTGCACATGTGCTGCGGTGCGTTACCTCGAGAATTTTCTTCTGCTCCGCCGCTGATAGGTCATCCCAGCCACTCTGTCCCCCGACTGCCGCGAGTCGCTGCGCGGTCTCCTCTTGGATAATCTCGAAGAGCTCTGCTAGAGGCTTCGAAAACAAGACATCCTCACCGCGCACTTCTCGCTCCGCCGATCTCTTGAGGTTGACCCATCCACGTGAGACGCTTTTTTGATCCTCAGCGTGGTCCGAATTCATCGAGGTTGCCTTTGCTGTTAGACGTGCTGGCGAGATGCAAGGCCGCGAGGTACCGCCGGGAGCGCTCGATGAGCCAAGTGGTGCAGCATTGTACGTCGCCGACAATTCGGCAATTGTCTCCTTCCAGCCTTCGAGCTGAGTGTGTGCTGAATGATTGGGTGCAGATGATATACCAAGGGTTCTCGTAATCGGCTTTGATGAACCGGGCAGCATGAAGGTAATGTGTTTGGCTTCGTATTGGATGTGCTTGTGTGACGTGCCATCACCGCTGACTGTGTACCCTAGGATCCTGTCAAATATGTTGAGGACGTGAGACCAATTGCGCGACTCACCTTGGCTCGCCGTTATCTCTTGTGCAAGTTGCATCTTCGCAGCAACTCCACCTTCCAGAACAATCCTCCCGATAGACCGTTCACTGATAGTGCCTTCAACTGCAACCCCAAAGTGAGCGGCCGTCGTCTTTATTGTCTCCTCGATATGATTAGCAGGTGTCCCATTAGAGACAAGTTCTCGAACGAGAGTCCGAGCACCATCAGGGATAATTCCGTCTTCCTTGAGTCTGAAGGTATGTTGCTTTGTTTGGACATCCTCGACGGCGCGCTGAATAGCACGAGCCTGGTTTGCGGGCGCTCGCAGGTTTCGCATACGCAGTGCGTTCTTCTCGCGTTCGAGAGCCGCCCGACGTGCTTCAAGGTAATTTGTTTTTTCAAGTGCAGCTGCAAGTTGTGCTTTGACCTTGGTGAGCTCGATATCGGCCTGCTCCGCAGTTTCCCGTGCTGACGACAGCTCGTCCACTGCCGTTGCTTGCGATTTCTCGAGGCGCCGATACCGTCTCCGCGTATTTCTAAGCAAAGCTTGGTATTTGTCGCCTCGAGCACGCTGTTGAGGGTCTTTCAGCTGCAGAAAATCTGTGAGTTCAGTCTGCACTTGCCTCTGCATGTTCAGTTTCGCTTTCTGATCCTGTCTCGCTCTCAGATGCTATATTCTCCTTGTCCCACCTGATTCTAGCGAGATTCCGTGTTGACTGTTGGCGCTGAGCGGCGGAGCGGCGTGCCGGCATCGGATGTTGTCCCGGATAGGGTATGTTGGTGCCAGCGCGGCGGTTTACGCGCGCGCTTCGACGCTTCCGCCGCTGTTACGTCAGCTCTCCGGTGCGTCTTTACATTTCGAGGTTGCTCTCCTTCATCTTGCTCATAGAAATACAGGAGAATTCAAATTATATTACTTTAAATAGCTGTGATGAGATCCTTCGGGACAGTTTTATTATTTACCGCCTTCGTGATATGTCATGGGATCTCTCTCGAACATACCAGCACACCTCGTGTCTGATTCTCGTAAATTGAAGCCGTTCCGACAGATTCTAGCCCGGAAAATATGTTCAACACATTAAAATGACATCATTTACTAATTAACCTAGGCAGAAAAGTGACGCAGCGGAAAGATGACATTTTGGACCATAGCTGCGAGCAGCTACAGTGCGCGCCACCTGCACGTCGGAGTTGAATTTCCGGCGCGCGCTGCCACTCCCCAAGATTTGTCCTGGAGAGTTGTTGACACTGACCCGACGACCAAATGCGGCAATTATCTAGGCACACCCATCCCATGCCATCCGCACGGGCACCTTGGCCCGCCGGCACCGCACGCCCACAACACAGCACCCACAGGCGCAGGTCAGCTGTGCGCACGGAAGACCGCCCGCGCCCGCGACCGAACGAGCGGTCGGGAACCGAACTGCACGCGCTCCGGCGCATGACCAATGATGCCATGCACGGGCGGGTGCATGTCATTACTGCAAGTAGCGCAGGCTTGATGAAATCAGAACGCAGGTGTCGAGGTGGCAGACGAGCAGGTGCGCTGCGGGGCTGGTGCGGGCGCAGACGCTGTCTGTCGCTGGGCGCGGCAGACTCCGTAGCGCCAGGAGAACTGGGCGGACGAGGCAGCTCGCGCCATGGCCAGCCTGTTCTCGAGTTGACAATCGATGGTTGGGACGCCGGCAGCGCGCGAGAGAGCCGCGAGGGAGGCCGGAGATCACGCGCACGCAGCTCGCAGTCGCTGGGCGGGGAGGAGAGCAAAGTCGGTCGGTGGCTGGCGCGGTGGCGACGCTAGACTACGATCGCCACGGGGATTGCGCACCGCTCGCACCCCAGAAATGGTTCGATTCCACTCAGTGTCGTTGGGGCGCCTCGTGTCCCTGACGTAAGGCGCTCCCCACGTCCCGCATACATAAACCCCGCGTCTCTCCCCGCCAGCTGCAGCCGTCCACCCCCGACCCACCACCACCACCATGTCCCTCCGCACCGCCGCCCGCGCCCTCGCCCAGCCCCTCCGCGCCCACACCCGCACCTTCTACTCCCCCTTCGCCGCCCTCTCCCCGTCCCCGTCCCCCTCCGCCTCCGCACCCGAGCCCGCCCCCACCGAGCCCACCCCCACCGTCTACGTCGTCTCCGAGCCGCACCCCAGCGACCGCCCATACGACGTCCCTGCCGGCGCATACCCGACCTCCGCGCCCTACGCGCCCCTCGCCGCCGCCCCCGCCCCCGCGGTGAGTGCCTCCTCCACCAGCAGCACCCCCGCGCACCCCGTGCTCACGCGCGCCGCCCTAGCCCACGACGCCGGCCTAGGCGCCAGCGCCGCCGTCCGCTTCCGCTCCGCGCCCGGCGCGATGGGCACACAGGGCGGCGCAGACGGCGGGCTCGGCTTGATGGATGCAGAGGGCGCTAGAGAGGGCGAGGGCGCGCTGGCGGAGCGCAACCCCCCGCCGATCCAGGACGTGGGTGAGCAGATCGGGAAAATGGGCGTGCGCGAGGCGTGGAAGGCGCGGAAATGAAATGAGGGGTTTTACTTGCTGTCTTGTCGTGCTTTGATGTCGTTGAGCTGAGCTGTTATTTTGGGGAGTGTACGATAGGAGGGTTCGCATCCACGCTGCATAGAGATTCTGCCAATGTCATTCTGGCGCATAATTCTTTCAATTTCTTGTTTCTGCGCGGGCCTGGGGGGATATTGCATGGAGACGCGACACGGCCTTTCGCGTCGGGCACGGAGCTGTCCACAGTTCGGTCGACTCGTCGCGCGCAGTTCGCCTGCGCGTCTGCGTCATCCATCGGAGGCTGGGCGCGATGAGTCCGCAACGGCTGGACAATGGCAAGGTAGCTGTCGCCCGCAGCGGCGCTTTTCGAGTCTTCATTGTAGCTCAAATCATAAATATCACCTCCGCACACACGCGCGTACTCTTGTTTCCAAGCTTCAGACATCCCTAATTCGAAGTCCATGACGTGTACTTACCTCTGTCCCATTCACGACGAACAAGCTGAGCACGTCACCTAGTAGAGTGAGCACGTTTCGAAAGCGAAAGAGTCACTGTCGGCACTGTATAGACAGGACTACCAGTAACCAGGTCTTTACTCAGGAGAGCAAGCAGAGACCGATGAGTTAGTGAGATCAATCCGGTTCTTATATAACATCACCTTGCTGGAGACTGGCGTTACTCCGCATATCCTGAGCATACAATTTATCCGCGCTAGTTCTTTTCACGGAAGTTCATTCTCCTACGAACCCTTCCTCCAACCATCCCAGAAGGCGATCAAGATCTCTCCCGCCTACTGACTGATGTCGCTTCTTCGACATATTGGTCCTAAACGCGTCTTCGAAATCGATAAACCTGTAGTGGTGGATGACGTGGTGGCGCGGACACTTGATTCCAGCTCCGGTGGAAGCACTGGCAGCCGAAGAGTCCTGCTTGGCATGGAGGATATTTTCCCAGCGGATATCCCCATGCCCAATACCAAGGCAGATCAGGTCCTCCAACGTAGCGACCAAGTCATCCCTGGGCGCAGATGATCAAGTAAGTCAAAGCCCATGTATGCATGACAACAATGCTTACCGGTGCGGAAACGGCTTCTGACCCGGCACCGTAAGCCCCCCGACCCTCTCGAGTAGCAGAACACAGACCCTGGTGTTTCCAGGCTCGTCAAACCAGTTCAATTCGCGAGGCCAACCTTCCAGCCAGCCTTCCATATTGACGGACATTCCCGGCTGCAGTTCCCCTTGGAAGTAACCATAGCAACGGGGCACTGCCACGCCTTGTATACTTTCCATTTCTTCGTAGAACCAGGCCTCTTGCGCAAGGAAGGGCCTACGGGCTCGTCTGGCCACCTTAAGCACCAGCTCTGGCATAATAACAGTGTCGAGGGCGATGCTGTTGCCGTCCGCGTCTGAGAGGCTTGTCACCTGAGTGCGGAACACAGAACCACAGCGACCGACGTCTGGGTCAGGAAGCAGAGTGATTTCCATGGCTAAGTTGCCCGGGGGTGGCAGTGATGATGGGGGTTTGGGCGGAGGAAAGCCGCTTTCCGTTTGCCAGTCCGCCGCCTGTTTTATTGGAGGCGTAGGGGAAGGACTCCAACGGACAAGAGTGGTGGCTTGCGGAGGAAGTAGGCCGGTATTTGAGGCTAGTAGATTGGAGACGGTCACGGATGTCAATGCATTCAATGCCTATGCGGCTTCGATTAGTTACGATACACATCAGTATATGCGCAGTAAACTCACAAACTCTATAGCCATAACAGCAGTATGAAGCAATGCCGGGGGATTACAATGGTCAAGGATTCGGTGCGAACGGTGCTTTATACATGGTTCTTGTTTCGGAGTTTGAATAGTCGCAAGCGGCAGACTGACTCGGAGTCTCTAGAAATTGACAGCACTTTCGCCGCATCACTTGCGTGGGGTCGCCACGACGCATTACGCTGCATATCTCATTGTCGATGAACGCGTGAACGTGTTTTGGCACTCTAAGAAATGGCGGCGACTCGATCCACGTTTCCACCAACACAGCACATCGGCCCAGAATGTCCGTACCTGTATGTAGTAGGGCATTTGCAATTTCCGGCGCGGGGCAGCTGAGGACCAATGAAACTTGAGATCCGGAGGCGTACAGATCTGGGCGACATGTGAGATCTTTGAGATCCGGAGCCGGACAGATCTTGGGCGGTTATATGAGCCACGTGCTTGACGCGTCGTCTGAATTTGCTCTAAGTCGCGCCTGTCTGCGACGCACACTGTCCGCTCCGCGCAACTCTCAGCTCCCGCCGCCATCCTCGACGCTCTCCACCGTCTCCACTCCCTCCGACCGTCCTGTCCTCCTTCTGCTCAAGTCGACATGCCCCCGCGACCTCGCGACACCGCCTTGCGGGCCTGTCCATGCTCTATATGCCTCAAGACCAACGCGCGGCAGCGGCCGAAAACTATATGGAATCATATGCAGAAAGAGAAGACGGCTACCCGGGGTGTAGGCGAGGAGGAGGATCATCAGAAAGCGGGCAGTAGCAAGCAAGTAGCTGCTGGTGAGTGGGACGACCATCTGTCACAGCGTCGACGCAGCCGCTCTCTTGCGTCGCGCGCGCCACTCTCGCCTGCGCATTTCAACAATGCCGATGAAGACTTCGATTTGGACAACGTCTCATGGGGAGCGCCTGCAGTCAGCCCTGCAGAAGAGTCCAGGGAGCGCAGCATGGAACCCCAAGGTGTGTCGCAGTGGCATCTCAGGCGCATATATGCTGACAAGGGACAAGTTCTAGGCTTTGATACACCGCGCATGCAGTCCTCACCGCCTCGTGATGTCTCTCCTGGGGCTTCCGACGCTTATGAAGATGCCTTTGGCGACATCTTCGAGGTTCCAGACGCTGACTACCGGCCTGAGGGCGCATATATGCGGCCCACCGTCGAAGATGCCTCGAGCTCTGACGACGAGCTGGATCATATCTACCGCGCCGCTCGTGCTCCTCGTGCTCCCACTCCTCCTGTGGCTTCCTCTGACGATGATGACGCTGAGAACGACAACCTCTCGGACGAGGAACTGCCTATGCTCGACGATGACCCTCTCTTTCGGGGGAATGAGGAAGTCTTTGATGGCCCTCTTCATGACAACGTCAACCTTGATGACATTGACTCCGGCCCGCCCCCTGCTTTTTCGGAGCATCCTTGGATTCGCAATGCCTATCTCACGGCATATCTCCAGACTGCGTTTCATGGCGCTACGGAAAAATCCATCAAACTGTACCTGGACACGCAATACGAGACGCTGATGGCTGTACAGCGCGCTACTGGTGCTGTTATCACAGGCTTGAGCTCCATGGCGCGCACTCTGAAGACGGCAGAGCGTCGCCTCGGCCTCGACCCCGACATGTACATTGTATATTACTTCCTCTGTGATAAATGCTGGCACCGTCACCTTCCTTCCGAGCTGTACGGCCTGGAGGGTCCCTCATGCGATCAGCCGAACTGCTCAGGGACCCTGTACATCACGAAAACGCTGGCCGACGGCAAGACCAAGCGCACGCCTGTCAAGGTTCTCCCGACGGCGCCCCTCATTCCCATGATCCAGCGCATGCTCCTTCGCCCCGGCAAGTACGATGAGTTCCAGCACTGGCGCGGCGAGGGGGACGAACCAGGGCCTGCTGCCCCCATTCGGCCGCCTGAAGACGCTCTGCACGGCGCCGATGCTTTTGCCGACAAGCACAAGCGTATGTATGACATCTATGACGGCTATGGCTGGCGCGCTATCCAGGCTGGCCTCAAGCGGCGCCGTGGCGGCAAATGGGGGCTCGAGGACGTTGATGTGAGGAACATACATCAACGTTTCGTCTCACTCCCATGTGGTCTCGTCTTCATGATCAATATCGACTGGTGAGTCAAATCCCCCGCCGTATCTCCTCAACTCAGTGCGTGTTGTTAGGTTCAGCCCAATGAAACGCAGCCGTGGGTACTCGACGGGCGCGGTCTACGTTAACATTTGCAACAACCCGCGCTCGAAGCGGTTCGCGCCGGAGGAGACAATACTCGTCTGCTCGATTCCCGGACCACATGAGCCTACGCAAGAGCAACTCAATGAAGTCTTGGAGCCGCTCGTTCAGGACTTCATACGACTCTATGAAGGTATGATTTGCTTTGCTGCACTCGATCACTGAGCTCACAACAATTGCAGGCGTCATGCTGCGCGTGCACGGCAAAGCCGAGCCTGCCCCAATTCACGGTACTATGTACATCGAAGCCTCGGATCTTCCGGCCAGCCGCAAGTCAGGCGGCATGCGCGGAGTCACGCACAACATTTTCATGTGCACGATCTGTTACCAGCCGTTAGCGGGGCTGGTTTGCCGTGACTGCTTTGATCCCTCGAGTACGAGCTTTCCCTTTTATTTGTGTCATCTGGCTACAGTACATTTCACAGAGTTCAAGCTTCGAGACGACTGGCGCTACCTCAAATATCAACTCAAGTGGAAGCTGACGGACGACCCTGAAGTACGGACGGAAATAGAGGAGAAGCGAGGCGCGCGTTGGACTGCCTTGAGCGCAATGCCGAACTTCCTGCCATCAAGGGACACGCCGCCGGACTTCATGCATGGTGCCTTACTCGGTACGCAATTATTCACGCTCTGTACGCTGTCATTAACAGAGCTACTTGCAGGTGAAGTCAAACACCTGACAAATGGCCTCCTCGTCAAGATGGGCATGTTCACGGCGCGCTCGCGCGATGACAAGCCACTGGAGAAGCTCGACGAAATGCTGTCAAGGATCACATGGCCATCGTCGATGACCCGGGTTCCTAAGAAGGTTCGTACCTTGCGATCTCACTGCTATCTTTCTCATGCTTCAGGACGCAGCTGGCCTCGATCTCGAAGGCGGACGAGTGGCGCAATTTTGCCCTCGTTCTACCCCTTCTCCTCTTCCATGCCTTCCAGATTGATGGCGACATCCCGGACGAGGACGCGCCATACCCTAAGGACTCCACGAAAGCGAGTGCAGGGCTCGATCGCACGGAAGGTTTGATGCAGCAACGCCGTCGCGCGAACCTCGGGCGACAAGTTGATGCAACGGCAAGTGATTACGAGGATAATTACGATACTGAGATGGACAGGAACTACCGCCATCACTTTGACAATATCCTCGACTTCTGCTCCGGGAACCGGATCGTTCTCTCTCAGTCAATCACCCCAGATGAGGCACGGCGGGCTGAAGAATATCACGGTCGCGCGATGCGCTCTTGGGCCGACATGAACTGTCATCTCACTCCATACTGCCACCTTATGATGCACGGTGCGCCCGCAATTTATCGACTGGGACCTGTTTACGGCTTTTGGTGCTTCGGCAACGAGCGCAACAATGGCCGACAGGTGAAAGTAAACACCAATGGACATGGTGGTGGGGAGCTTGAAGGCACGCTCATGAGAAGCTGGATCAAGCGGATGCTCCTGTACGATTTGGTGAGTGCCGTTGCCTCACGCCGAGCTCAACTGACTATGAACACTAGATTAATCATTTTCTTGCTATTGAAGACCCAACAGAGGACGACACGAACGCTCTGCAGCACTTACAGGAACACATACGCAAGGCCTCAAAGTCGAACGATCGAGGGAGTCTCATGCAACAAATAAATTCGCAGAAGTGTGGAAACAATGGTACGTTCTGTTGGGGAAATCGGGTCCGCATGACCTACGACGAGAGTGTGCGACGCACTCGAAGGACGACGAAAGAGGGAATGAGGTTGATTGGGTTACAATCGCGTAGAGAACAGTGTAGGCTACAAGCTAGCTACATGTATACGAAATAAGGTTCGTGCGAACTGTACAGTACCCGGAAGTTGCCGACGCGGCGTTGAGCTCGCTCACGTGATATATCCAACACACTCCCTCGAGCGAAAACGCCAAGCAAGAAAAGAAAAGGAATTAGGAAGAGATGGGGGATAGGGACGGAATGGGGTTGGGAATCATAAAGCAAAGGGATAAGAAAAGAAGATGAAGACGTGCCTAGTAGCCCCAGACAGTAGGAGATCCTAGCCATGACCAACTCCCAAACGATCCTGCCACTCCCTGACTCTGGACGCACTCCCTGCCTGACCAGCTTCCTGAAACGCAGATGGTCCACCTGGACCGAAGTGCAACCTCGGCGACCTCGCACGAGTTGCCCGACCTATGGCGCCGGTGAGCCCTCCAGTGGCGCATTACCCGCGAGTGGGCGTGGCAGCCTCAGAGCCCCGTAAGACAGGCTCCCCTGTTCGGCCTGAGCCAGCTCGGGAACAGCCTCTCCTGTTCAACCGGAGTCAAAGGCTGGAGCAGCCTGCAGTGCCCAGTGGTCCGGAGACCGTATCCCGTGGCGCGGACGATGGCGGATGATGATGAAGCCCGAAGGCGGAGGATGGCGGAGAAGGAGGAAGAAGGGGCGGTAGCCCACCTGGGCTGATTACAACGCGAGTCATTACGCGAGGGCGGCTGCGACGCGAGTTCCAGTTACGCGCGCACGGCGCACGACCGAGACAGTACGACCGGGAGGAGGGTGCTGGTGATTGGCCTCACCACGAAGGCGACACGCGATTGTGTTGGGGAAATCGGGTCCGCATGACCTACGACGAGAGTGTGCGACGCACTCGAAGGACGACGAAAGAGGGAATGAGGTTGATTGGGTTACAATCGCGTAGAGAACAGTGTAGGCTACAAGCTAGCTACATGTATACGAAATAAGGTTCGTGCGAACTGTACAGTACCCGGAAGTTGCCGACGCGGCGTTGAGCTCGCTCACGTGATATATCCAACACGTTCTTCATCCTGATGTGCTTCCCTTCCCGGCTCTGAAGCTTCACAGGCGATGGTGTGATATACTCGCGCGGGACTGCCTGCAACCTCCATGAACTCGGACTCTACAACATCGTCTTCGTCTTCCTTCGCGACCGGTGGCGCGATGAGATCGAACTTGTGGTAGATGCAGGCAACTGGGACGAGGGCGAACCATTCGTCACACGATCGGTGACGTCTCATTCCCATTGTTTCGTGAACGAGAGGCGATTTGGAGCAGGGACTTCCCTGCACGGGGTCGGCGTGTCCTACGCATACATTGACCATAATATTCCCGTCCGCATTAAGTACATCTTTACAGTGAAACATGCACTACAAGAAGCAGAGGAGCCCCCGCTCACAGCTGGTGTCGCGATCGTGCAGCGCTTTGTGCGAGACGACGACATGCCGGAGATGGCATGGTACCTTCAGTGCGTGCAATCAATTTTCCTGTGATTGTTGCTCATTTTCTCCAGTGCTGCCGACATCGGATACTCAACCTGGCTCGCCAACGTGCTCGGCAAGGAAGAAGTGGTCAGCACAACAAGACTTACCGGCCATTTCGCCCTTGGAGATCTCCCCTTCAACGATGGCCACAGGGAGATCGACCTGTGGATTGCTATGTCTGGAAATCATGTGAGCCCGTCGCGCATACCATCTGGAACCCTTATCAACGCTATTCACTCAGATGACACAAGAACCTGATTTTGACATTGACGAAGCAGACGCTCTCGGCGCAAATTAATACATACACGTTTGTCTGGCCTGTCTTTTCTTTGGTACCTTTCTGACGTCTCATTCAGCGCCGCCCCGCTGTTGTCGCCGACCTCTGCGATCGCCTACGCGTTACCATCCCGGCCCCTTCCCCACTCTGCGACGGGCCCCCTTCCACACTCTGTGACCGGCCCGCTTCCTCTGCATCCTCTTGGATAAACCACGGTCGATTTTGTTCGGGGTGAGCATCCAGCCATTTGCTATCGACGAACCGGCGCCGGATTTTCTTGCCGCTGCCGACATCCGGCAGCGGGACTTCGATAGGGTCTCCTCGCTTCCTCTTGTGAACCTTGTGTTCCCTGGCGACTTCTGCATCAAGGGTCTTCAACAGCGCATTAATCTGAATCATCGTTATCAAGCATGGCCAAGCGTAAATTCATCACAGGGACACTCACCTCGGCAATGCGATACATCGGTGCGCGCGTAACATATGGCAACGTCGACTCGACCTTGCGCTTCTTCGTCTTGCGCGGCGGGCTGGGCCTTGTTTCGACTTCTTCGGTGCTCTGCGCGTCGACCGCTTGCTCGTCTTGCTCTCCCCCAGACTCGTCGACGGATTGATACGGCACCTCCTCTATCCAGTCGTACTCTGGTCCTTGGAGCGCCTTCACCTGGTGGCGGTGCTGCTTGCGCATATTGGCTTTCTGAATAATCCGCTTGGTGAGTTTGATTGCCGCCGATATCAAAGGAAATGACAATTCACCGTTGCCTGGCGTCCTCTCAGACGTTTGGCCCTATTTGCCGCCTCCTTTTCTCCAGGCCCCTTTTGCTGAGACTTGTACGCTGTTTTCCAGGACGAAAATGCCGTATGAATTGCATCTCGAAGTATCTTGCTCGACACGTTCTGCAAGGCGTCGGCCGACATGTCTGTCGACCACCGATGTCCGTGCTTCCGGATTTTGTCCTCAGCCTCGACGAGCCATGCCCTGCTGTTTGCTGTCCAATCCAAATCCCACCGTGGGCGCAGGATCCGTGTCGTCACCTTCTCCTCGTCGTCACCCGCCCCTGGCACGCTCTCCTGGATGACATCCCAGTATGGCAGCGGTTCGTCGGGCACGGCCGCTATGGGATCAGGCAGGCACGCTGTGTCGCTTATTCGCATCATCGCCATGAGGGCTGACCGAACAACAGACTGATTAAGTTGTGAGTGATGTTATTCCTGCATAATGATAGCCAACTTACCGAGAGCGCGTTGTTTCTTTTTGTCCCTTGACCGTCGTCTCCTGCAACGCTTCCACCTCCCCGACCTCCCGCGGCTGTCAGCCGCCCTTCCAGCGTCGCTATGCGCTTCCCCAAAGCATCGACTTCGCTCTGCCTGTCGGTTTTCTCGCGTTCGAGCTCCTTGGCAAGCCTCTTCACATGTTCCCTGGTCTTCTTGTCGTTGTGTTTCAGCTCTCTGACATCGTCGCGCAGGCCATTCACGGCGTCGCTGAGGCGTTTCTGGGTTTTCGGGCGAACAGGAGCTTAAAACAAGTCAAGGTGAGTTATCTGTCTTGCTCGAGACACGCGAGCACTCACATTCATCTGAACTAATGACCACTTCGTTCTCGCCGGCATCACTGCCATAGTCGCTAAGCCCGCGCTTGCGCGCATGCCGTCCCCTCTGTCGCTCGTCAATACCATGGCTGTCGTCCTGGCTACCTGCATTCTCAAGAGCCCATGTGCCTTCCCTTTCCTTCGCCCGGCTCGCCGCTTTCCTAGCCAACTCCTCTCGAACGCGGGCTCGCTCCGTCTCCTTCACGCGCTCGATTTCCTCCGCCCGCTGTGCCTCCTCCTTCCGCCTCGCCTCCTCCGCCCGCTTCGCCTCCTCCGCCCGCTTCGCCTGCGCCTCGCGCTTCGCCTCTGCGCGTTTTGCATCAGCCTGTCGACGAGCCTTCGCTTCGGCCGCCCGACTCACTTCCGCCTCCCGACGAGCCTGTTCATCCGCTGCCCGCTTCGCCTCTGCTTCCCACTTTGCGGCATCCTCCGCCTCTCGACGTGCGGCCCGACGCGCCTCAGCTTCTGCGGCGCGCTTCTCCTCTTCCTCCCGCTGCATCTCCACCAAAGCGCGCTTCGCCTCGGCGTCTCGGCGTGCCTTCTCCTCTGTTCTGCGCTCTGCCTCCTTCGCCAAGCTCGCCCACCGCGCATCCTCCGCATCCTCCGCCTCCGCTGCGCCTCGATTGTTCACCGTCTGCGTGTGCGGCCCTGCTCCGCGGACAGGTTGCTTACCGCGAGCGACTCGTGCACGCCGGGTCTGTTCCAGCCGTTCCGCCAACTCCATTTCCTCTCGGGCGCGCCTGGCCTGAAGCTCTTCTTGCGCCTGTCGGAGGCGCTCTTCCTCGCGGGCTAGCTCCTCGTCCTCTTCGTCTTCGCAGGGCTGTCGGTCGTCGTCTCCATGGACACTCGCGTGTGCCTGCCTGTCTGGCGATGACGCGTGGATGTCGGGCCCGGCTCCTCTTGTGAAGGCACGAACACCCTCTTCAAGATCGTCTTGCAGCCCTGGAGACCACCATGAAGGTAAGCAGTGCTTCGCAAGCATAGAAGCAATATAACTCACCACCAGAGTCCAGAGTCGTCCCTTCCCATTCCACATGCCCGGATGAGCCCAGGAGGTCGTCCATGGGTGCGTCATTCGTTCCTAGAGAAGGCTCCGGAGTCGCCTGATGGGTAGCAGCAGTGGCGCTCGACGTGGGTTCTGCGGGCGACGCATACGGAGCACGCGCGATCACAAAGGTGCGTTCAGCGCTTCAGCACATTGCTCGCGTCCAAACAATCAAGCTTACCACCTGATCCCAGAGTCGCCGCATTTGATCGCATTCCCGCGAACGGATCCAGGAAGCGGTCCGCAGGCACATCAAGTCGGCTCGGAGGAGGCTCCTGTGCGGGCTTTGCAGCGGCGCGAGTGTTCGGCCTCGCAGCGCGTTCTGTGGGCTGCACACGCGCACGACGCGTGCCCTTGTTGCGGGCAGCCAGGGCCTTGGCATTCGAAGGTGGCGGGTCGGCCATAAGCGCGTCGATATCGACGACTGATTCAGTACGTTTGGCGGGTTTTTTGCGTGCTTTCATGACTGCAGGGTGGGGGCTAACAGGCGAGAGCAGGAGCCTTCGCGCGCAACGACCAGGCGATTTTTCGCGAGCCCATGGAACCCGTCAGAAGCTGTCAGCCAAGGATCGTCGCCGGGCTGCAGCGGAGTGACAGTTTATTGTTTTTTAGAGCATTTACATGGCTTCCTAGGCACTGTAGCATACTCTTATATTATTTCCACAATTTATAGGATTTATTTGCCCCTGCCAGCAGCTGTACAGAGGCGGGACAGGACGACGGGTCTGCCTGTCTACCTCCGGACGTCTCTGGACGTGCGGAAAGTCCTGAGCATGTCCTGAGCATGTCCGGAGTCATGCCAGGTCTTGGCATCCGGCGGACATTCGGAATGTCCCGAGGATGTCCGGCGCCGGACATTAGGTCCGAGGTCCCGTGCAACAGGCTTCGGCAAGCTGTCCGTCGGAATGAATACCGCTAGTGTTTTCAGAACGTCTGAAGTATTCTTCGCACCACAGTTTCTCGAGTTCGAGGCCCTTGGAGACCCTTACGTGGTGCCTACACAAGTTGTACACCTGGTATGAATGATGATCGCCTTACGCTCCCCGATTGACTTTCGTGCTGTTAGTTGCCCACGTCGTTTGCTCTCGTACTTGCACGCAGCGTAGTACGCAGCTAGTTCCTGCGCAGGCTCGAGGGGATATTGCCAGGGAGACGCGCGTTGACACACGGCCTTTCGCGTCGCGCACGGACATGTCCGCAGGTTCGGGTCGGGTTCGCCTGCGCGTCTCCGTCATCCGGACGCTCGCTGGGCACGATGACGACGCGTCCATCACGTGCACCAGCCATCCCAGCATCTCCCCACAACATTACACACGCACACAATCGAGGATCCACCACCAATCCCATACCATACTTGCAAAAAATATATTATGAGGATGCGTGCGACCACAACCAGCCAAGTAAAAAAAAAAGAGACTATGCACAAAAGACGCGCCGCGGCCCTGCCGCGCACGCATAGGTCAGGTCGTCGTCCCTGATTACTTAAAAAATACACGGTGAAGTGAAGCGCAAGGTGATGTGTGTGCAACTATCGGACAATGTGAAATGAACGGGCGGATGGATGGGGAGGTGCGCAGGAAGGCAAGGCAAGAGAAGAGAATGTATGCGCTTGGAAGAGAGAGAGAGCATTAATCGAGTGATGCGAGGCAAGCTGGGGTGGGGTGGGGTGGGGTGCGATGGGATGGGAGGGTCAACCGGGGTGTGGGTGAGCGTGCGTGCGTGTGTGCGATGGAGGGTAATGTCGTGCGATGTAGGAAGGCGCGATGCCCGGATGTAGGATATCGATACGAGACCATCAAGTCATGCAAACCGTCGTAAACTGTCCACGTGAAACCGCTGCCCCCACGCAAGCAAGCAAGCACATCAGCACGCGCCCGCAAACACACACACACAGACAGACCCAGCAAACACTCACAGCAAATCATCCGTGGCGCCGCGCCTACGCGCGACAGCACAGCACCGCCCAGAAGCCCTTCTTCCGCCCATGCTCGTCGTCGCCGTCCCCCACGCCCCGCGCCCCCGCGTCCCGCTCGAACATCGCCATCCCGTTCGCGCCCACGTCGCGTGTCAGCGCGGCGTCCTCCCCGCGCTTCTGCGCCTGGCTGCCATACGGGAACGAGTCCGACGTTGTCCCGTTCGCGCCCGACGCGGGCGCGAGTGCCGCGCTCGACCCGCCCGGCAGGCCCGTCGCGCTGTCCGTGCGCAGCCCCGCGCCGCCGTACGGAGCGCCGCGGTACGCCGTCGGGCTCGGCGCCGCCGCGTACGGGTGCGGCGGCGCGCCCGTGCCGAGCGCATCGCGCGCGAGCTGCTGCTGGCTCGCCCGCCGGCTCGTCGGCGCGACGGGCTGCACGCTCACATCGCGGCTCACCGCGCGCGAGTCGCCCGGCACGGGCCGCCGCGCGGACGCCTTGACGTGCGCGGGCGACGGGCTCGCAAGCCCCCCGGACAGGTTGTTCGCGTCCTGCAGGGCCTGCCGCGAGGCCCGCCGGTGCTCGCGCGAGCGGTGTTCGCGGTGCGCCAACGGTGGGTTGGCGCCGGCGTTTGCGTGCGCCTGCGCGAGGACCTGAGCAGGCGACTGGGATGACATTAGTTTTGCGTTCGGCATGATGATCGGGGGACGCACCGGTCCTGCCTCCCAGCCCTTGCCTCCGTTCAACAACATCCAATCGTAGACGCCATCCTCCGTCTCACCTGCAGTCTTCAGCACCTTCGAGAACAGCTCCCGCAGGAAGTCATAGTCGGGGTTCTCCTCAAAGCCCAATTTCCGGACGTAGTTCATGTAGATGGCGAACTCTTCTGTTGGTGTCCCGGTCAGCGCGTGCCGACACGTGCGCCGCCCAGAACGGACTGACCTGGAAAGCCCTCGCAAAGCTCCGGGATCGGCGTTGACTGCTTCTTCTCCCCGATCTTTTCATACTTCTGCTTGTTGGTCGCGGCCCGCAGCCCCTGCCATGGTAGGCCGCCGCGCAGGAAATACATAAAGACGTGGCCCAGCGACTCGAGGTCGTCTCGCCGTGACTGCTCGCGCCCCAAATGCGTGTTGATGGACATGTACCGCGCGGTGCCAGAGAGGGACTTGCGCTCGCGATAAGGTATGTGCATCTTTGTCTTGGGGTCGCGGTAGTGCTTTGCCATACCGAAATCTGCATAGAGGGTGTCCCGTTACGTCAGTCCAGCGCCAGGGCAAGGCGGAAGAACGGGGAGGCGATAAACATAAACAGGCCGTCGAGCGGTGCCTTCTAGCGTCATCTAGACTGATGCAGGTGCACGAGGACGTTTGAGGCCGCCTCTGGCACCGCACTCTGATCGGTCCGTGCCGTCCACAGGCTGCTCTAGTGCTAGCAGATCACCAAGGAGACGCTCGCCTCGCGCAGGCAATGTGCGCGACATGACGGCCAATATGAAGGAAGACGTACCGATTAAATGAATGACGTTGGCGTTCTTGGTGCCGGGGACGCCGATGAGAAAGTTATCGGGCTTGATGTCGCGGTAAATGAGGGACTTGTCGTGGACGGATTGTATGCGAGTGACCTATGAGCGCTGTCTGTCAGTGGCTATTCAATGCTACCCGGACCTCAACAGTAGCGAAGATGAACGGTAACGAGATGCTTCGGCTTCGCTGCTCGCCTGTCTCGTTTCAGAAACATCCGACTGCAAGCGTACGTCCGTGCGTATCCACCCGACGCAGCTGCGCAGAAGCCGCGAGCCCAGGGAGCATGCATCCGTGCTCACCATTTGCTTCGCAGCCATGCAAACAGTTTTGATGGAGAACTTGCGGTTGCACATATCAAACAGGTCTTCCAAGTTGGGTCCAAGGAGGTCGATGGCAAGCACGTTGTGCAAACCTTCCTGCCCAAAGTGGTGCACCTGCGGAACGCCAGCTGTAAGTGGCAAGGCACGCCAGGCAAAAACATTGTTGAGATTGCGGAGGGCGAGCAGAGACATGCAGCGACGTACTTGTGCCGTTCAAAGTGCGGTAGGAGCGGTACTCGTCTCGTAGTTGGGGGGCGTCAGATTTGCGAGGCTCCTGGAGGCGACACGACGTCAGTGGAAGCCACCCACGCAAGCGCCAGCACCCGACTCACGAATTTGATGGCGACAGGCTGGTTGGTCAAGAGGTTGCTGCCTGTGCGCCGAGCACGGGCGAGAGCGTGAAGACGTGCTCAGACGGCAGAGAGACAATAAGCACCTTCGAAGACAACGCCAAACGAGCCCTCGCCGATCTTCTTGCCAACACGAAAGTGGCTGCCGACGATGCCATTGGTGGTTGCGGAGGCGGATGTGTGCGGGGACGAGGATGCGATTACATGTGAGGTTGTCATTGGGGGCGAGGAGGGGGAGGGACGGGCAGGCGGGGACGGCGGCGGAATAAAGCGGTTAGCATATGTATTCGGCGCTCCCCAATGTGTGTCGTGCAGCTTTCGCACGCTCGCCAGGCCCGTTCACACGCTCCACACGAGGCCGCCGGGGACGTTCAGCTCTCTTCTGAAACGGCGTGCTCGCCGTGCACTGCGCAGCTGGCTCTTATCTCGATGCACAGCAGTACTTTGTTTGGCGCGCAGTTATTACGACCCACAGCGCTCCGAGCCGCAGCTGCGGTCCTTTGGCCCGGAAAGCTGTCTTCGCAGCGCCGCAGGTGGTCAGAATCCCTAAGTATTCCAAGCTCTACCCCAGCCTGTCCCATCGTCTCCGGCATGGTCGATCTGATCACGTCTCATGGCCACGCGTCCTCCGCGCAGGTTGTGGCGATCACTCCATTGGCCAGCGCGAGCATCAGAACACGAGGTGCGGTATTTCGGCGCTGAAGCTCGAGTTCTAACTCCTTCAAAATTTAAACTATAGAGCCCGGGGGACTTGAAACCTTCCCACTACAGTAGGCTTTCACGGCGCAGGTGAATATTTGCAGTGACACCAACCCACGTCTCCCTGATCATCCGCTAGGTCACGCTCAAGTTCATTAAGCTGGTGTGTATCCGGTATCCTGCGCAGTCCTGGACCCTACAGGAACTTCCCAGTACGTGGCTATTGGCCGCGGGGTCAAAACCAGTGCGCACAATGCAAGTATCTCTCCGACGTCTATCCGTCGACCCATCCAGATCTAGAGGTCCCGGTCAGTAATAATTTCACACTTCCACCACCCTGACACCGCCACAACGGGTCACAGACCCCTCCCTGTCACCCGAACGTCCCCTCCATCTATTGCCATCTCGTCTCTCGAGCACGATGCACGGCTCCGTTCTGAGATCGTGACCAATAGTTGCGCAGCTTATCCAACTGGCTGGACCCGTCTTGCTGAGCAGTGCACGCTCCTATGCGTCAATATTGTAAGCCAGGATAAATCATGTTTTGCTACGGCTACCACTTGCGACTCGGATATTCAATCAATCATAGGTCATAGACCCACACCCGCTCAGCTCTATCCTTCTCACCCCTGACGCGCTAGCCCGGAACGTGAACCCAATTGTCTTAAACGGGCGCACAATAAATGCACCTGGAAGAAGACGAGCTTGTCTTTGCAGATTATGCATTGCGCGAGGGGTCTCCACCACGTCGTACCTACCGCCTCTGGAAAAGAGGCTTCCGGGCGCTCCATGGTCCTTTTGAGGCCATGTACTGCGTTGCATGCCATCTGTCCGCAGCTGTCTCCCCCAGACGTTGTTCGCTCACAGATCAGTTGAAGTACGTCAACCCCTGGCCCGCGCGAGCGCACGCGACCCGCTGGCGGCTGAAGTCCCACAGCGACAGCTGGGGCCCATATGTGAGGACGCGCACATCGGCGAGCGCGCCTTCCTCCCTGCCTTGCGGCCATCCCCATCTCTTCCTCATGTCGTTTGTAAACCCCATGCCAATCCGGCCATGTTCCCATGGGATTTCTATGAGGCTGGAGGTGGACTTCGCTGATGCCTTTTGCACCGCTGATAACAACATGTCCGCGTGAATGAAGAAACTCGTGTAGGCCAATGTGAAGTTGTTCATGGCAACGACGAAAATGCGCTCTGAAGGATCCCGATAAATCATTCCCCGTTGGTGGGAACCGCAGAGTGATGGACACGGCGCAAGGAACATATGGTCGCTTCTCGCCATGTCCATAAACGAGAATGAAAAGACAGGTAGATGCCTCTAGGCTTGGGCATCTGGGGCCTGGCCGTGACGCCGAAACTGAAAGACTTGGAGCCGGGACCTGATGGGATGGGCCTTCAAGATAACGAGGCGTGTATCGTCCAGAAAGGTGTACCCCGCAATGTCGAGCGGAGCTTCCAGTGGCTGGTGTGCAGTTTAGCGATGACTATGACAAATAGAACAAGTTACTGAAACGCTCGCCATTTGCATCTCCAGCAGCCCGGTTTTCCAGTTTCAAACGCAGAGGATTGTTCCGGGACAATTAAGGACCACCATCAGAAGATAGTCCCCGTATATGTTTGCAGATGATTTATTGATGTTCTTGTAGACTTGAATGTTGATTTCAGCTAGAGACTGTGCGTCCGGATGATCGCCTCCTGTCAACAAAGAGCAAAACACGAAACGCCGTGGACGAATCATAGTTCCGCTACTTAGATTGACCAGATCAACGTTACGGTGGGCTGCGGAGACAGCTGGCTCACCTTGGAAATTGGCTATGCAAAAGGACAAGGAGGTCTTGAGACACATCCATGCAAGCGATGTCTTCCCCCTCACGAAGGGGGATCTCCCACTGTTCTTCGTCAATTCCTCTCAGCAGCTGCGAGAGCTGATGGAGGACGACTTGGCCATTTTCAGGGAATGGAAAAGCGAGAAGGCTGCCGGAAACCAGACTAGGCATGCGGTGCTGACAGAGCTTAGAGAGAGTCGTGTGCTCCCTCCAAGCTACTTCGTCCTCGTCGGACCGTTGTTCTTGCCTGTACGCCTTGAGGGCTTCCAAGCGATCGGCCACGGAGAGATCAATGCGTCCTCCGTCACACAGTCCGCTGCTCGACAGGTTGACTATATATTGCAGAAGTAAGGATTCGTTGATGATGTCCTTCAGCTTGTGACAAACCTACGGCTAACAGTGAGCTGCTGCACACATCAGGATAAGTAACGCCCTCGACGCACCAAGCGGCAAGCCACCACAGAATATATTTCAGAAAGATCAAAAATCTTCACGATGATCTCCGTAGGTAGAACAAGTAGCACCATTGCGAATGAGCTCAAGCAACCGTGACGATGAGTGAAGGTAGCCGGCGCATGTGGCCGCCGGGCCGCGTCACCGCGCCCGGGCCGCCGACCATCGGAATCTTCAAACATCCCAGTCTCTCTCCGTAGCTAGTGCTTGACCTTATGGTGTCAGAAGATAGCCGTCTGAATAGTGTAAGAGGACAAACCTATTGTATTGCAGAGCTCAATTTTTATCTTCTTCCGTCAGGTCACGCTCCGACTCGAATTCCACAAGCTCAGGCTGCTGGCCCATGAAGTCAACCGACTCGGAGGAACTCACCCGAGTCAACTAGTCACCGGCCATAGTGGATTAGCTTTGAATAGTCTCAATTTGACGACCTTGCGGGGCGCGGAATACAGGCGTTCCGCCACTAAGCTTTGACTTATATAATCTGCGTTGCTCGTCGGGGCTCTCGTCATTCTCGACTCTGTTCCGAGATCGCGACCCGATCTCTCAATAATGTCCCGGAAAGCCACCGGCGCCAGGCGTGACCGAGACTGTGTGCTTCAGCATCTCCTATTCTCCTCCTAACTAAGGATTGTTCTACATGTTGCAGGCCGTCACGGAATGGATTTCAGAGAGATCCAAGACACTCGCGAGGGTCTCCGGACGTAGATCAAGCTACATGATCTCAGGGCAGTGGTGAGAGTAAAAGCTTGAGAGCTTTATTATTTAAAGCTTTAGCTTTAATCGCAACCGCGAAGCGTCAACCGGGCGGCCTCGTCTGCTTGAAACGGACACTTGCTACCGATGGCTACTCGCGCTGCACAGGCTCGATGAATGCCATATGTGATGCGCTATTACACGCGCTCAAGCGCTCTGCATTGCCCGTCAATATTGCTTGACGTCGACGGATTTCTACTTAAAGTTACATGTCGGTGGTGAGTCCTGCATCCGAGGTCACGCTTCCGTGAAATTACTGACCGTCGACCTATTAGTGTACTCATCGTTATCATTTTTGTCGTGCCCCTTATAGGCAGGCGGCTGGATTCACTGCGCACTGCGCACCTACGTCGCTTGGTAAGTCTACGCGCGCAGGAACGCGCAGACGCGGGGCCGCTCACCAATCGGCGCACCGGCAATCACCACTACGACTGTCCTTCAGAGGCCTGAGCAGTCCGCGACGGACGTGGACGTCTCTGTGCCCAGTCATCCCAAACATGGCTCTATTTTTCTGGGAGACTATCGTGAAATTGACTGATGCAAACTCGAGGATGCATGGCAAGGCGAAACGCACCCAGCAGATATATCCCGCCTCCCGCCGGGCATCACAACTAGATCCACGCCATTTCATGGTGGCCATACACTCAAATCGCACTCGCCGGCGATATAAACTGCGCGCGCAAACGCAGGATCTCGGGCAGAGCTCGGGCATCGAGCCCTCCCAGCAAGATATGTCACCTCGGGCATGATACTCAGACTCTCAAGGTTAATCAATATGCAGAGGTCGGCTGGTGGACTCGGAGTGCCTCTGGGCTGAATAGGGAGCACCGACAATACTAGTTATCATTGATGTGGACACAAGTGGGAAGGATAGATAGACTCGGCGCACCTGTGGGGATTTTATGGGCGATATTGGGACATGGTTGCGTAAGAAGTGGGCGTCGAGATAATCAGTGATGTACTCGCATGGAGGACTTCGTGTATGTGGGAACACTTGAGCTGGCGTGAGCCTGGAGCTAGCGGCCGGATAGGCTGGAGCCCCAAGGCTAAGACTTAGCATTGACTGCTTGCCCAATGCTTAGAAATGCTTAGGCTGGTTCGCACTCACTGATTTGTGGCAAATTTGTAGTCGCCCAGCACATGACGTAGCGAGGGTCGCATAAGGGGCACCAAAAGCGGATGATCATTCACATCCGAGATGCGCGGCATGGCTGCGGGCCAGCGTTGTGCGGGACAGGTCTGACGACGACGAGCAGAGTACTGGCGACGGATGGAGGGGCGGGCGGGCAGGCGGGCGGGGAAGAGACTCACGTCACGGCGATGGGCGGGGCGGCTGTGCTGAAGGGGAGCGTGACTGTGACATAGATGAGAGGGTGCTCACCAATCTCCGGTGTCTCTTGCATATAGTAATTCCAGCGTCCATGGCCCGTATTATAAACGCCTTCGCCCTCTCCGCTCGCCGTCCGATCTTGCTTGCTCACCCTCCAGTTTCCCACCGCCCCTCCTCCTCCACAGCCCTGTCAACCATCCCCCTGCCGCCGCCCGCCCGCCATGTCCACGGACAAGCGCAGCGTCAAGCTCGTGGTCATCTCTGACTTTGTGCGCTTTCCATTCCCTCGCCCCCCGTTGGCTACCCGCTAAGCGCTCGCAGACATGTCCGTGGTGTTTCATCGGCCACCAGGAGCTCCTCAAGGCCGTCGCCCAGTGCGCCAACCTCCCTGTCGTCTTTGACCTCGAGTACCGCCCCTTCATCCTCCACCGGACACTCCCCACCGACGGCCGCGACAAGGACGAGTGGCATGCGAAGAAATTCGGACGCGAAAAGTGGCAGCAGATGAAGCAGGTCATGATGGCGAAAGGCGAGGAGGCCGATATCCAATTGTGAGTGTGAGAGGCGTCACTTCCTCGTTTTCCCCCGTCGTCTCGACGCGAGTGCGGCGGGCGTGCGTTGCGCACTGCCCCTTGCCAGCTGCTCCCGACGCGACATTCATTCCCGCCTCGCATTCCGCCTGCAAAGATCAGATTTCATTGCTCACCTGCATGCTCTTCCAGCTCGTTCAACGGCCCAGTATGCGTGACGCTACAAGCGCATCGACTCGTGGCGAAGGCCTACACCATCGGCGGATCCAGCCAGCAGCTCAAGCTCACCACCCTGATATACCGCGCGTACAACGAAGAAGAGCAGGACATCTCACGCGACGACGTGTTGGCGGACCTCGCGGTGCAGGCTGAGATGATGTCGAAGGAAGAGGTGCGTGCCGTTTATCGCGCCCGTGTCGGCAACTCTGCCGGCCTCGGGGCCGCACCCCGCAGCGTGATGATGCAGCATCGCTGACGAGTTTGCGCAGGCACTGGCGTTCCTCGCGACTGACGAGTGCTTGGCCAAGACGCAGCACCAGATAGCGGAGGCGCAGTCGAAGGGCGTCACGGGCGTGCCGTTCACGATCATCGACGGGAAGTGGGCGGTGAGCGGCGGGCAGCCTGCCCCCGTGTTCGTCAAGGTGCGTGGATAGCGACCGGCTAGCTGTGCAGCTCTGATGGGTGTCCATGTGCAGATCTTCAGCAAGCTCGCGCAGGTGTCAGATTCGCCGCCATCACCGGCTGGCACGCCTGTTCCCGTCGCCGCCGCGGCATGATCCTGTCTCTCGCCCGCCTCTCCTCTCCTCTCCCTCACGTCGGACCGACCCGTTGCTCGACCGTACTCGCCCTTGTTTATATGTGCGCCCTCTCACACTCTCTGGGCCATCGCCGTGGTTTTTTCTTCTTTATATCTCTATCTCTCGTCTCGCCAGCGCAAACCGTTTCTGCAGCCGTTTGTCTGCATGTTAATCACTTCCTGCTCGCTCGTACACTATACTATTACTGTTTTTTCTTCTCTGTCTCCCTTGGTGTGCCCTCGCACAATTGAATGTAGGATTGCAATGTCGCCGTGGCCTGCGAGAATCTTTGCGCTCTGGGATACTTTGGACCTACTAGGTCAGCTTATAGTCAGCAGCCGGGGCCCGATCCGTCAGAAGAGCTGCAGTCAGCATGGTGCGTGTGTGACGTCACTGACTGTGTTGAGGACATGTACAGGCATACTTATCGCTCGACGCTCCAACACACACTGCCACACTGCGTGGAGAGCGTCACACGACGACGATGACTACATGTACAAAACCCACGGACCGACGTCGCAGGCCTTGCTTCCTCCTCCCGTTCCGCCCAAATCTCTCTGGGTCCAGCCACCCGCCTTCAAAATCCTCCCGCTCGCCGCCCGGTCTGCATCATAATGGCCCTCTTCTCTCACCGTCACCACCACTGGGCATATGTCTGGATACCCGCCTTCACCGCCGCTGTGTGGTTCGGTACGTCCTGGCCAGCTCTCTTACCCCCGAGACCGGTGCTGACAGCCAGACGGCGCAGGCACACTGCTCGCCATGATCGTGACGTGGGCCGCCCAGGGCAAGCCGCACTACGTCTCGGAGGACGGCTCGATCCCCTACATCTCAGACATCGGGGCGGACATCCTCAAGCCGCTCTTCATCGCAGGGTGCTCTGTCACCGCCGTCGGCTTCGTGCTCACGCTTATTTGCGAGCGCGTGCTGCGCCATAACGGCCGGTGCGTACTCTCCTAATTGTGTCAACGGATGCGCTGACATGGATTGGGCATGGGACAGACTACACCCGGAGATGCGCAGGCGCGAGTCTGTCTTCTCGTGGCTCGCGGTCCTGGGCTCCGTCATTGGCGGCGCGGGGCTTATCCTACTCTCCGTGTTCGACACCAAGCGCCACTCGTCCGCGCACCGCGGGTTCCTGCTTATGTTCATGGTCGGCGTTGGACTCTCCGCGATCTTCACCATCATCGAGGTGCGACTGCCGCGTACCGTCCCATCATCTTCTGCGAGGCTAATGGTCTAACTACTGGCAGTTCCGGTGGCTGTACAAGGACTACAGCTACGCCGCGCAGCTGCGGCGCGCGTACATAATGAAGGCCGTCATCGCGGGCGCGCTTATTGTGCTCGCCGTCGCGTTCGCGATCTGCCTGTGGCGCAGCAAGAACGCAGGCGGCGTGCTCGAGTGGACGATCGCGTTCGGCTTCACGCTGTATCTCCTCACGTTCGTGTACGACTTGCGCATGAGCAAGGGCATACACAAGCACGAGCTCAGTGAGCAGGGGCTCGTGGGCAACCGGCGTCCAAGGGACATGAGCTATGCGTGAGGTGGTGACGATGACTGTGTGCAGCGCTAGAATGTACTATACCACCCTACAACATCTTGATAGTCTGTAAGACAGGCTTTGTAGCAACCCGTGAATTCTTGACCATTACATTAGCATTTCTTCTACAAAATCGTCCAGTCGGACATAGTATGTACTGCTTTCGATCCTTCGTCCTCAATAAATCCGTCCAGAAAATTAGCTCGGCCGCCACCCACCCGGCACCCACCGCTCGCTCTCCTGTCTCCCTACCCCAGGCCCGCCCCCCTCCGCCCCGAGGTTGAGCTCCATATCGAGATTCCTCGCCAGCTCCGCGTCGATGCGCTCCTGCTCGCGCCGCTGCTGGTCCTCCTCCTCCTCGCGCTGCTGCATCTCGCGCGCCGCGCGCTCGTCCGCGCTCTCCCGCACCGGCTGGGGCTGCCATTGAGGTTGCGGTTCTGGGTGCAGTTGCGGTTGCGGTTGCGGTTGCGGTTGGTGCTGGTGCGGGCGCGGTGTGTCCGCACCAGGGGGCAGTGGCAGCGGCGTCTTGTAGCGCTCCAGGAGGTACAGGTCCGGGAGCTCCTCGCGGGCGGGCGTCGGCGGCGAGTACCCGCCGTACGATGGGCCCTGCGCGCCGGGCATCGGCATGGGGAAGGACAGGGCCGCGCCGGGCGCAGGTGCTGGGGGGTAGCCGCCTGTGGGGTACTGCGAGGGGGCGGCGAAGGGCGGGTACGACGCGGGCGGGGGTGGGGAGCCCGGCCCGTACACGGGCGACTGGGGCGCTGCGTACGGGGGGTACTGTGGGGGGTACGCCTGTGCAGGTGCGTAGGGCGCCTGCGCGGGCGGAAAGAACCCGTTCGACGGGCGCGCGTCGGGCTGCACGGGCGAGGGCAATGTGTGCGGGGCGTAGTGCGGCTGCTGCGCGGGGTGGCCCTGCGCGTAGGGCTGCGCCTGCGCCTGCGGGAAGGGCTCGCTGGATTGGTGGCGGCCGTCGGGCTGGGTGGACGCGTACGGCGCGGGCAGCGGCGCGTAGCCGCCGCCGGAGGGGGAGTGCTGGTGGTGCGCGTGATGGACGGGCGCAGTGCTCGGCGGGGGGGAGCCAGGGTACGCCGCGGGCGGGTAGGGCTGCTCATACGACGCCGCGGGACGTGCCTCGGGTGGCTGTTCGTACGACGACACGGGGCGCACCTGCGCGGGCGCCGGCGGGATCGGGCTCTGGTAGTCCTGTGCGTACTGCCCGGGGTGCGGGCGGGGCACGTCCTGTGGGCCTGCGAACGAGTGCCCGGGCGGGGAGGAGTGGGTCGGGCCCGTCCCGGGGTACCGCGCGTGCAGGCCCGCGTCGAGGGGCACCGGGCGCGTCTCCTGCACGGGCTGAGAGTCGCGGTGCGGGCCTGGGCGCAGGATGCTGGGCACGAACGGCTCGGGGGCACCGTTCGCTGGGAGCGGTGGTAACGCGGCATCTCGCTTCGGCGAGTGGCTGTGCGACGCAGTGGGCGGGGTGAGGTGCTGCTGCTGTTGTTGTATGCCCGACCCCGACTGCCGGTGCCGCCCGTGCTGCTGATGCTCCGGGCGCGGCTGCCTGCCGCCGCCGGGTGTGAGGTCCGGCGGGGAAAGCTGTGGGGACGTTTGTGGCGGTGCGAGGTTCGCGTGCGATTTGGGCGGTGTGGTCGGTGCGAGGGAGTTAGCGTAGGGGGCTGCCGGGCGCGCGAGCCGCTCGGAGGGTATGAATTTCGATGCGCGACGCGCGAGGGGTGCGGGCCCGGCGGCGAAGAAGGTCATCTCGAGGTATATGTCGCCGCGCTGCGCGCTGCCGAGCTGCAGGGGTATCCAGTCTGCGATCCGTGCGTGAGTACAGAGTCATCTACATAGCGGGCCACACATACGCACCATCGAACTCGCCTGACCTCAGCGTTTCTGCGATGTCAAGCTGACCCTCACCTAAGAGCTGATCATCCTTGCGCTCCTTCGAATAGCACTGGATGGTGAGGATGCGGTTCTTCTTGTCGGAGGCATCCTTGGATATGGGGAAGCGGAGCTCGGCGTCCCAGACAGGGTGCTGGCCCCCCTTGAGGTCGGGCTCTGTCTGCTTGGATGCACCACTGAGCTGGAGCTTTGCGTAGGGATCCTGCTTGTAGAAGGTGTGATTGTCGATAAGGTTGCGCGCCTTGAGGACGACGATGACTAGGGTGCCGAGGATGGCCTCTTTCGACATCGCGGGAGGTATTATGCTGCAGGTGCTGCTGTGATGGCGGTGGTCGAGCTCACTTACAACGACTTTGTGAGTGGAACGGGGCGGTGTCTCGGGAAAGATGCCAGGCCCACAGCTGTCGGATTCGGTGCAAGGCCTTGCATGCAGTTATTGCGTCACAGCTTGATAGCCCGTTTGGGGCATACGAGGCGGGCCGGGCCCTTCCCGCTCGGCAGACGCCGCTGCGCAGCGATGCATGTTGCCAACGACTCCCACCTTGCTCCCACCACAGCATCTTATACAGTCGCATACACTGCGTCGTCTTTTTTGCCTCCACTGCGGTGCCACGGCTGTGCAGAAAGGCAGTGCGGGTAACTGCTCTGCCACAGCCAGCGCGAGGTCGGCGCTCACTGGCAGTCGAATCAACGCGACAGAGTCCTGTCTTTGACCCTTGGGTTTTCGAGGCATCCTCCCAACGGTTCTCTTTTGGGATCACTCCATCACCGCCTTCATTGGCTCGATCGACAACGTGGCGGACAGATGGACAGCAACAAGTCCAGTACGTCGCGAGCTGTCTCTCTTCGATATGCCGACGGTCTCATAATGAAACGATTTTGTCAAAGAGAGTATTGGCGAGCGGGTGTCCAACATCTCGGCCACTGTCGTAACCACCCAACAGCCTTCCGCCCTTCCCGCGTTGGGCATTGTTACCTCTCCGACACCGCGCCCGACAACGAACCTTGACTCTCTCAACATCGTCACGCCACTGCGTCAGTGCTTGGAGAGAACGTGGTTGTCTCGCACTTGAAAATCGCACCGTGGCGTCGCCCCGCGCTATTGTCAGCGTGAGACTGTCGGTGGGAGCTCGGTTGTGTTCCGCGGCGGAGTTTGACAAGTCGTTCACGCGCTATTTGCTCGGCACAAATGACCATGCCAAGAGAGGGTTTTCAGTGAGATGAGACACTGACAAGCGCGTGGCTTAGCGGCCGAACCGAAAATATAGACGGTCACAGGTCAACCTCCCTCGTGCGCACTGCGAAGTGTACCTCCGAGCACCGGCCGTATACTTGAGAAATGGGTCACCTGAGTTGGTGAGCGACATGTCTTCGACCTTACGCCGTTCGAGCAAAGTCATGCACTGCGGTTGCTTGACCACTAATCCTAAGCCCCAGTTCTTTGTCGCCTATATGAATAGTTGCTCGTTCTCATTCAATTTGTTTCAGTGGTTTTGGGAGTCAACTGGTGACTCCACCGCGACACCATGTGGCGCGGCTTCTCTGAATATGCGGCTTCGTGGTGACAAGTTGTCACCACAAGCTTCTTTTCTACTTCGCACTCCCCAACCTGCTACCTGCGGTGACGCAAATATCTTGCCCTCGTGTCCTCGAGCGGCCCGCCTGCCTCTAAACATGGAATTCCTCAATTTCTCTCTCGGAGGTGCCGCTGTCCCCATATGCTGCTGAAGCTGCTTCTCGGGTGTCGAGGGATATCTTCGGTATGCCACCTGATACCGCGGTGATGACTAGGCGGCAAGGTCATATAATGTGTCAATTGTGTCAGGCTCGTGGGCTCTAGCCATGCATCTTCGTCTGCCGCACCTTGCTCTCGTCTCTGTTCTTGGGGCATCCGCTGCATATGCCCAAGTAGACATCGTCTCCGGAGCAAGGTGGACTGATACAAGCGGTAACACTATCCAGGGACATGGGGCAGGCATCTTGAAGGTGAGCTATTTGACGTCAGAGTGTGTTTGCTTAATGTTGTGGTGCGAAGGTTGGAAGCACGTTCTACTGGTTCGGCGAGGACAAGTCAGCAAATAGCGCACTTTTCAAGGCCGTCTCATGCTACACGGTGCGTCGTTCTAAGGCTTACTGAACGCGTCGATGAACTGGGCTGGACGCTAGTCGACGGATCTGGCAACCTGGACGAGGCAAAATGATGCGCTGTCGCCTCAATCTGGCACGATGATATCTACCTCCAACATATTGGAGCGTCCAAAGGGTGGGTCGTGCATTTTGTCGACGAAAAACATCGCTTAGTGAGGATGTTGCGTAGTGATCTTCAACAACAAGGTGCGTGTACGGCTACGTTGGTATTAACAATGGCTAAGATCGGCGTCAGAATCAAGAATACGTGATGTGGTTCCACTCGGACACCAGCAGGTGAGTCTGTCCAGTACCTACCGTACTGCGCAATTCCTGACTGTCTTCTCCATTGACGATTCTCCTGTTAGCTATGGTGCAGCTATGGTCGGTGTTGCGACAGCCCAGTCTCCCTGCGGACCATACACATACAAAGGCAGTTGGAAACCCCTCGGTGCAGACTCCCGCGATGAGGGTCTCTTCCTGGACGGTGCGTTGGCGATGCAACCTAATGGGGTAGTTACTTATTGCTTACCGATACATATACTAGATGACCAGACGGCATACCTGCTGTATGCGTCGGACAACAACCAAAACTTCAAGATCTCGCAGTTGGACAGCAACTACTACAATGTCACGGCGGTTGCTAGCGCACTCAATGGTACGTATATCAAGTCACATCGCAGTGCTTGCTCGTGAGCTGAGTGTCGTGTGCGTCCAGGGTCAACGCTGGAGGCTCCGGGCATCGTGAAGCGAAACGGGGTGAGCGTTGTCCTCACTTTGCTGCGCTCCTCGACTCAAGCATCTGGAATTAGGTCTACTATCTCATTGCATCTCACACCAGTGGATGGGCTCCCAACCCCAATAAATACTTCACTAGCTCCGTACGCCTTTTCGCCCCTCCGACCACTTCACTATCCATACTGACGCATACCTACGCCCACGCCCTCTAGTCTCTTCATGGCACATGGTCGGCGCAGAATGACATCGCACCCTCTGCCACGAACACCTACTTCTCGCAGAACGCGTACGACCTTCCGCTCGGCTCGAACGCGATCTATATGGGCGACCGCTGGCGCCCTGACGTGCTTGGCAGCAGCACGTACATCTGGTACCCGCTCGACTGGTCCTCCGGCGCGCCGCAGATTGTGCACGCGGATGTTTGGACCGTCAACGTGAACGCCGGTATGTCCGCATATATCAACGGGGGGCGCAGTGTGCTGATGAGTGCGCGGGAAGGCACTTATTCGGTCGCATCGGGAACAACGTACGAAGCGGAGAGCGGGACCAGGAGCGGCAGTGCGACGTTAATAACAGATAGCTCCTTCTCGGGCGGCAAAGGGGTCGGCTATCTCGGCGAGGGAGGGTCTGTCGCTATCACGGTGCAGGGCCAGGGCAAGGCGCAATGGGTCGCGCTTTACTATGCTAATGGCGACTCGACGTGGAGGAACACGACGGTCAGGTGCGCGCCAACGCCCTTTTCACATGCCCTGGACCCGACTGATCAGCTACGAAGTGTGAACGGCGGATCAAGCGTCCTGGTTGACCAGCCGAACACCGGGAGCGGGCACGTCATCCTCAGCATGCCAGTGAAGCTGAATCTTAACCAAGGAAGCAATACGCTTACCTTTGGAGCGGGAATGAGCAGTAAGAATTTATTAATTTTGTCGCATGGTCAGGACTGATGACACTTTCTGCCACAGCATATGCGGGCGACCTGGACAAGATCATTGTTTACTCATCCTAACTATCATCTCAGCGAATACGAATTGGTCAAAAGATGAAACAAAAATAGCACTGTCACAGCGTGATTGATAGCTCCATATTACATATAAGTGAGTGGGGAGTTTGACGTGTAAGTAAGACTACTACACAACATGTCGGTGGGAGCGGAGATGTAGGCTTCTCATTCGACAGTATCCAAGCAAACGCCACTGCCAAGGTCCGTACATATCCGTACATTTTGTTATATTCCATCATTCACATTCAAATCAGGGGTAAACCATTCGTTGAGTGTCTTGGTATTTGATCAGATTCGGGAAAGGCTCGTATACCGACTATCAAGACCCAACGTCAACGCAAGAATGGCGAGCATGAAGAAATGACTCACGTCTCGGTACACGCCCTGGAGCTTCATCCTCACCAAGCACTTCCCCGACAAGCTCTCCGCATCCTCCGCCATCCATACCTTCCATAACCATGATTCCTGTGGGATGACTTCTTCCAGATGCCGCCTCACGATCTTCCACCCTGCGCCGCTGTAGTGCAGCCCGAGCACACGTACAAGCCGCTGGAGGTGGTTATGCACGAGCGTGTGATAAAGCTTTTTCGCAGCCTCCTCCCGCGACGCGGTAACAACACAGTGGTCCGGCAGGAACGCGAACGGCACGCCCGTCGATGCGCAAAGCGTCGGTGCGTGCACGCGCAGGCCGCCGAGGTCCCGCATGACGAAGCCGATCGGCGTGCGTGTGGCGCGCGAGATCCGCAGGAGTGTGTTCTGTGCGTGCGCTTCGAAGGCAAGACCGTTGTGCAGGAGCGCGGGGACAACGGCAGCGACGAGCAGGCGGGTGTATCTGCGGTGATATGAGCATCAAAGTATCGCAGGTCAGTGGGCTCACGCACTCGTCGAAGAACGCGACCCGCTTTCTCTCGGTGTCCAGGCCCAGGACATGCTGGACGAGGGGGATGCCTGCCGGCACGCCGGAGTGCCCCCATTCGAGCAGCGCTGCGCACACCACGACCGCCTCGTCCTCTCGCACTGGATACTGCTCCCGGAGAACCGCAGTGAAGTGTTTCGAAACGTCTGGATCCAGCAGCTCGCCCTCTGCGTCCCTCACGACTATTGCGCTTGCAATCTCGCTCTCGATGTGCAAGATACGAGTGTCGATCGCTAACTTAGGCACAAGCTGCGAAAAGCGCGGACCAAGGTTGGCAGTAAAGTGCGAGATCGTGCGGAGCGCGGAGGACACCTTGATGCCCACGGCGAGCTTGTAAGCTGTCCGTGGAATCTCAGGCACGACGACGGTACTGCGGCACATCGGTAAGCATTTATACCCCGCCCGCGGCACGCAGTTACGCACCGGATGCTGACTTGTCCCAGAGCCTCGATGCTGAACTCCTCACCCAGGACCTCGATGTCGGGGAACTTCTCCCGAACATTGGTCACCTGCAGATCGTAGAGTGGCATGACTATGCGGTCATCATTTACATCTGGCAGCGACTTCCCGGCACGCTGAGCCGCGAGGCGCGTGAGGGGTTCGAGATCGCGCTCGAACGCCCCCTGAAATTCCAGCCTCTTGCGGAGCACCAGGGCGAAGCGTATCCGCGGATGGTGCCAGTCCCTATCCGCAGGTGTCACGGCAGTCAGTGGAGGGAGTGTTCTCCGCGCTCGGTGCATCTGGAGACCACGACAATGTAAGTAGCATGGTGAGGAACAAATCGGGGTCCCTTACAGGGTGCGTCGGGTGGCCTTCAAGAAGACACTGCTCCCACTCAATAGGCAGCGAGTCGAGCGTTGGGCAGGGGGGAGGTGATTCGTATGCAGCTCCTAGGCGGGGTTCATGAGACACATCCGCGATGCGGCGTGGCGACGACGTACTCTGCCATGTGTATGAGCTTTCCAGCTCGTCGGCCAGGCTCGCACGGAGGTCATGCGTTATCATGACATCTTGCGCAAATTTCCCCCACCAATGAAGGGGATCGAGTACTGTTGTCAGGCAGGTGACAGAACCTAACTCCCATGGCGGGGGGACTAACTGCGATAGAATAGCGGCTGACAACTCGCTCTGCAGGCGACGTCAGCCGATATGCGTCAAATCAAGAATTCTATCTATGACACGTACCTCCTGATCTTGACCTCTTGAGTGTCCTTCGTTGAGCTGGTAGATGGCGGGCAGCATATCTAATGGATCAAGAAGCCAAATCGGGCTTCCGTGGATGCTGGCCTTGCCCTTGAGCACAGGCTCATGATGCAGCGGCAGTATGGCGAACACGTCTGCGGGGCGGAGAGAGCGCTCCAGCACCACAGGCTCGCCAATGACATGGGTGGACAGAATGACGCAGACGCCAAAGGCGACGGGCGACTTGAGGGGCACGTAGTACGCGCGGAGCAGCGACTCTGTTACGATGCTGGCCAGCAGCCGAGACGTCACTGCGAAGCCCGCCCGGGCATGGGGATCCAAGGTCGACACAGCGGCCAACGTTGCGATGCCGTCGGGGACCTTGCCCTTGGCGGCTGAAGTTGAGCCCGTAGCGATCGATTTTGGCGCCATGTGCGCGGCATCTGCGGCGGATGGGCGAGCTTGTATGATTAGCGTCATGATGGTATCAAGGGTGTGGTGGTAAAAAGGGGGAGGTGCGGGGAAGTGAGGTTGCCAGTGTCTTAGATTTGAGCCGATGCCCGGTCAAGTGCGAAATCAGTGGGCGCACCGCGGCAGGCTTGGGAGAGGAGGGGAGATGAAGAAAACCACGGGGAGGGGGAAAGTTACTTGGCTGCATGTGTGCTTAGTGAGAGTATTTGAGAGTCGATGGGCGGACGCTGGTGAGCTCGCCGGGAAGCGATCGATCCGCGCGAGACCGCGCATCTGATAAGATGCCCCATCAGTATAATTATCAGATTAGATGCGACCCTTGTCCCACGCGGAGGCATCTTACTGGCACTCGCCATCTCGCACCATATTCTTTCAATGGCTTTACGCAAGAGTGACGTGGAACACGTTCAGAGCCTAGGTGCGCAGTAGGAACGCCTGTCTGCCGCGCAAGGTCGGCAACGGAGACTAAGTGCGCAGCGCGTTCCTGCTGGGAATTTCCTGCTAGCGTGTATGCTTGGCACGGAACGTGTGCCCCTTCGCAGTTTGACCCGGCCGTCGTTTTCACATTCATGGATCCTTGAGCGGGGTAGCGGTACATGTGTCCCATGCCCCAATTTTATTGGGCCTATGTTTTCAGGCATAGCAATTATGACAGTGTCTTGCCTGCTACACCACTGCACAGGGACGCAGCCTGAGGCGCGCTAATAAGACATCCCGAGGCAACTCTATCACGGTAATAAATGACTATCCTTGCACGGTATGATAGTGCTGGGAGCCTTCGTCGGCCTCTCGGCTGGTGCCCATATAATGCAGGAGATTCGGGAACGGTGCGTGGAGATGCTGTGATTAATCAGAATAACTCTCAGGCGAGGTGGAAAGCGGACTCACATGCCGATATGCTCCCACCATCCGCATCCGCATGAAGCATTTTCCAGGCAGCGTCTTTGCGTCCTCGCTCAACCACACCCGCTCCAGGGCATGGCCCCGCGGCACCGCCTGCCGCAGCCGGGAACGCACGACGTCCCATCCCTTGCCGTTGTAGTGCAGCTCGAGCACGCGGATGAGCTGCTGCAGGTGGTTGTGGACCATCGTGTGGTACATGCGTGTGTAGACGTCGTCCAGCGTCTCGGCGATGATGGAGTGCCCTGGCGCCACGTCGAGCGCGACCCCCGTTGAAGCCAGCAGCGTTGGCGGGTGCACACGCAGCCCACCAAAGTCGCGGATAATGAAGCCAAGGAGCTTGTGCGGGGCGGCGAGCGAGAAGCGGGCGACGGTGTTCTGCGGATGGGCCTCGAAGGCCACGCCGTTGTGCAGCACCTGCGGGAGGAACGCGGCAAAAAACAGCTGCACAAAACTGCGATGAAGAAAATGCCGAGGTCAAAGAGAGCAGCAGAATAAGCAGAGTAACATGCACACCTATCAAGCCATGCTATCCGCTTCTCCTCAGTATCCAGCCCAAAGACGCGCACGACGCTGGGCACCCCGCTCTCGACGCCCGCATGCCCGCTCTCCACAAGACTCGTGCATACAATGAGCCGCTCCCCGCGTGCCTCGCTGCCGTTCTCGTGGCACTCCCTAACGATCGCCGCACAGTGCTTTGCAACCTCGCCGTCCGGGTGCGCATGCACGACACTCGCGAGCTCCTTCGCCACCGTGAGGATCGCAGGGTCTATGCGGAGCGCGGGCACGACCTGCGCCGAGAAACGCGGGCCGAGGTACGCGCTCGCGGGTGAGATGGTGCGCACAGCGGAAGTGAGCTTGATGCCGACCCCAAGCTTGAGATGCGTCTCGTGGAGCGCATCAGGCAGAACCACAGAGCTGCATCAATGAAGTCAGCTCTGGAAATGCAGCTCGAACGCAGGCGTGACCGACCGGATGCTCTGCTGCGCTCTGGCGTGGACGTGGAACGCCTCGGGGTATATGACAGCCTCCAAGAATTTTGCGCGGATATGGTGCACTTGCAGCTCATGCACAGGCACCACTACGTGCCCTTCCGGGATTTCTAGAGTGGCGCTCGCATTTTTCGACGCGCATTCAAGGACGGGTAGCGTGAGCTGCTCGAAGTCGCCGGTGATCTTCAGACTCTCGCGAGGGAGTGCAGCAAGTCGGATGCGAGGCGAATACAAATCGTACTCGCCAGGCTCAATAGGAGGAATCGGGTGCAGAAAGTGCCGTGTCTTGTGCATCTACACACCCTTCAGTCAGCGATTGCGGACAGCTCACACGGAATCCAGCAGCACGTACGGGATGCGTGGGATGCCCCTCGACAATAGACTGCTCCCAGTCTATGCTGGGAGAGTCGAAGAGCGGCGCCTTTGCCGGGTGCTCGTACGAATAGGTTTGCCACTTGACCGCGCTCGCCAGCTCGCCCGCGATATCCGCAGCCATCGGCGCCTCGAGCTCGATGCTACGCGCATACATGTGCCACAGCTCCACTGGATCTTCCAGCTCGACGAGGTTTACCGCGTTTCCAAGCTCCCAAGCAGCCGCGCCGAGCGCCCCCACAACATCTGACACGAGCTTGCAGCGACATCAGAACCCGCTGTGCTGTTATCATGAACATGAAAGCACACCTTCTCGCGCGCCTCGCTGCGATCGAGCGCGTCGCTGCCCTGGTGCACTTGCAAAACAAGCGGGAGCATATCCAGCGGGTCGAGCAGCGCGATCTCCCGCCCGCGCGCGTCCGTCGCATCCGAGTCGTGCTTGAACACCGGGACATGTCGCAGCGGCACCAGCACCAGCACGTCGTCCGCCGTGTACGCGGCCGGCGCCTTCGCAGACGCCGGCCCAGACAGCACGACACATACACCGACGCAGCCGGGGCTGTCTAGGTCTAGCGGGACGTAGAGCGCGCGGAGGAGCGACTCGGTGACCAAGCAAGAGAGCAGACGCGCGGCGGTGGCGAACGAGGCGCGCGCATGCGGCGGCAGGTCGGTTGCGCGGAGCATGGCGGTGGTGGTCAAGCGAGAGGAGAGTCGACGTCCACCAGCATTCTTGCGGTAGATCTGGCATCGATGGTGTCCGTGCGGGGAGGGCAGCGAACTTGGCACAGGCCGTAGATCTAGGGTGAGCATTATCTGATAAACGCGATAACACCGATAACACCGATTGCCCCGCAGCTGACTCCCTGTGGACATGGACAAAGGGGCAGAATTGTTTGGATGGCGAAATTAACGGTATATGCAGGATTGACAGATCTCTAATGTAGAGCAACTAAGGATGACAGCCGGTATGTACAGGTATGTACAAGGGCAGACGAATATATAGGCACATGATATAACAACAACGACAACGACAGCATTTCATCCAGCCAGCAAAACACATCCCAAAGAGATGAAAAAATACCACGAATACAGATAGACACAGACAGCGACTAACGGAAGGTCGGTTGTGTGACATGCCTATATTGCGATCCGTAATCTAGGGGTGGCATTTGGCCCATCCATCCAAAGCCTGCAATCCCAAGTCAGAACACAGCGCACGTGTCCAAAGGCAAAAATCCAGTGCTCACCAGGCAGCATCGTGCCCTGCAGCTCCGACAGCGCCGACAGCGACTGCATCGACTCCAGGATCTCGCTGTCCAGCGGGAGCGGCGCCCGGAAAAACTCGGTCGCCTCCATGCCCATGACCCCGCCCGCGCCGCCGCCGTCCGTGGCGTTCTGGAATTGCTTCTCCGTGCCGGGGCCTGCAAAGTGGTCGAACGGCGTGGTCGGGCGCGACGGCAGCGGCGCGAAGTAGCCCTTCGCGGCGGCCGGCGGCGACGGCTGCTCGAACACGTGGACCTGCGCGTCCTCGGGAATCGCCGCCGGCGACGGCACGGCGCGCTTCGCGGCGCGGCGCGGCGTGCGCTTCCCGCCCGGTGGCTGCGCCTTCACATCCTCGAGCAGCCTGCCGATGAAGCGCGAGAAAAGCTTCGGCCCATGGCGGTCATCGATGCTGATGTCCGCGCTCCTGCCAAAGTCGACTGCGCGCTGCACCGTGTTGATGATCTCCTCGCGCTGCAGCGGCGAGATGTACCCGGCGTACTTCGGCTGCAGGAGCTGCACAAATGAGCGGTCAGCGGCCGAAGCGCGAAGCACAGAAGCTATACTGACCTTGATCAAGAATGTACATGAGAAGGACACAAAGACAGATTGCGCGTCAGGCCCGTGCTTCACATAGATGCCTATAAGGAGACGTTAGGCGGGTGCATACAGTGGAGACTCTCGGCGGAAGACGTACGTTGCGAGGGACGCCCGATGTCGTCTACCATCGCGCTTACGACATCCTCCGCCGCGTTGATGCACTGATTCCCCGCATCAGCCCGCTGAAACGCAGGAATCAGATAATAACATGCATGGAACGTACCCGGTTCAGAAACGGATTCTCATCCGTGCTGTTCTTCCCAAAGGCGTGTTGGAAACCGAAAGAAAGAGCGACCAGCCGCGCGTAGCTGTAGCCCAGCTTGAGCAGCCCTATCCGGAAGCGGTTCTGCTCGTTGGACATGTCCGTGTCTGACAGGCGGGAGAACCACTCCATCCGAAGCTGCTCAATCCTGTCGTCCGTGACCGACGCGAGCTTTTCCAAGTCAATTTCCTGCATCGCACGCGCGTGCTCAGTACACAGCCGGCACATTCATCAACTATTACGCACCTTGTTCAGCCCCGTCGGATGGTTAGGGTCGCTGTACACCTGCATCATAAAGTCGTTCAGCACGCGGAGCTCCGCGTTGTACGCGCACAGGTGGATGTCGAAGTGCTCCAAATTGTACGCGGACGAATTCCACCAGACAGGCGCGCGGCTCGCGACGTAGTCTGTGTTGCGAATGACCGTGATCTTCCCGTACTGGCTGCCCATCGAGCGGTCGAGGTTGAAGCAGTTCAGCCATGCGCGTGTGCGGTTCAGCATCTCGCGCGCGTGCTGCTCGCTGCGCGGCTTCGCCGTGTTTGGGTGGTGCAGGTTCATGTCCATCGCGATGCGGATGCCCTGCCCGAGGTAGATCCAGCAGCGGTCATCCTCCCACCGCCGCCCCGGCGTCGGGTACAGGCTGAGCAGGATGTACGCCTGCACGACCTCGACGCGCTTCTCACCGCCGAGGAAGGCGGCGCCGGCGTCTTCCCGTGCGTATTCCATCGCTGTGGGGTACAAGTCCGGCCGCTCCTTGTCGAATCTGGACGCGATGGCGCATACTACGGTAAAAGTTTAGCAGCAGCAGAGCTAGGCAGTGGGATGACACTTACTAACTGTAAACAAGAACGGACATCGCCAATAGACCTGCTGCGCCGTGTACAGGACAGGGTCTAGTAACGAAACAGAGATGTTCATCCAGTCAAAGTAACTACGTCGCGTCTTAGCCACGGAAAATAGTCAAAAGGGAAAAGATAAACCATACATCTTGAAAAGCTTTTCCGCCTCGAGGACCGTGATAATATTCTTGCGCAGGAGCTTGGGCACCTCGTAGCCTGGGATAGAAAGGCGACCAACGTCGACCTCCGGACCTGCGAGCACGGTGTCAGCTACCCGCTAGCACGCGCAAAAAGAACGTCCTACTCGGCCGAAAGAAATCTTCGTTGGCGACACCGAGATCGCTGTTCTCGCTGACGACGCTGCCGGAGCGGCGCGCCTTGCCCTTCTTCACGCTCATGTTCGCCATCAGGCCGTACGGGCTCGCCTCGCTCGGGATGCTCGAGAGCTTCTTGCCCGTGTGTCTCGGGCGGGCGGTGGCCATGGCCTCGTCCTCGCTCTCGCTCTCGTCCTTGACGACGACCTCGTCCTCGTCGCTTGACGACCCGTCCTCAAAATCCTGCTCCACAAAGTGCTCCTTGCTGAGGCTCGCGCCGCCGAGCCCAATGAGCCCACCGAACGCCTCGAGCTTCTGCCGCGCCTGCATGATCCATGCGGAGCTCTCTTGACTCACGGGCGGATCGTGCTCGATGTACGACGATGTGGAGAGCGACTCATCGTGGCCCAGGGGGAACGGCGATGCCGAGGTGGAGCCGCGCGATTCAGTCAGCGTCCCGCTTTTCGGGGAGCTCAAGGTGGAGTGGGCGAAATCGCGCGGGAGCTCCTTGGCAAGCTGTGTGGTTTTGCGATCAGAGGCTTGCACAGTCTCGAGCTGGCTCATGAGCTCTTCGATCTGTGCGGCCTGCTCGCGGATCTTGGTAAGGAGCACCTCGCGTTTCCTGAGAGACAGCGGCGTATCCACATCAACATTAGCGTCACGAAGAAGATATCGCGTAGCTCACGGTGGCGGCCTCCGCTTCTTCCTGCCCGGTATTACACACTCGTGAGACCCCTTGATGCACCGCTCGCATGTCTCCTGGTCGTCCCGAAACTCACAACGGACCTAGAGATCGCCATGGAGGTCAGGCCATCATAGGCGAACGCGAGATGGGATGATTGACGGTACCTTTAGACCTTTGCACCGCGCGCAAGCGCGTTTCAATTTGTCGAGAGCCGATTGCGCCGCATCCCCGAGCCCATCGCCGAGGCCATCGTCGTTGTCCTGATCATCTGAACGTGGACGTTTGTTCGCACCATCTGGATGGCGGGCAGCCGACTCGTCGCGCTGCACGTAATGGGCTGGCGGGGGATGGAACTTGGTCGGCAGGCTGCTGGAGCTCTCCGCGGTCGTCGGAAGAGTCAACGTGGGGAAGAGCTGCCGCCGGTCAGCGCCGTCAGAGTAGTGCATTCGCTGATCTTGATAAGAGTCGGGCATGGCGGCCGAGTAGAGGGAGGACGAGCTCGCGATCTGGGTCTGGGTGGCCGGGGCAAAGACCGGCTCCTGTGCCGACGCCGCATATAGGCTGGAGGACTGGTCGTTGTTGTTGTAAGGGGCGCTGTAGGAGAAGGGTGCGGAGACAAAGGAGGACTGGGGCTGTGCGAGTGAGGAGGCACTTGTGGATGCAGGGTAGTTCTGGTAGCCGTAAGACGGGTAGGAGGGATTAGAGGCTGGGAGGGTAGTGCTGGGCTGTGGGTCGGTGGCCGCGGCCGAGGCATAATAAGGGTGCGCCTGCTGCGGCGGGCGTGCGCGACGCTGAGCAAAGAGGTGGTCGTAGTCTCCTGAGGTCGCGCCGGCCATCGGGTGGAGAGGGAGCGAGAGAAAGGGAGATTTTGAGGGAGGCGGGTGCGGGGAAGGGGTAGGATATGTCAGACGAAGACGGCGTAGTCACAGACTAAGACCGAGAGCGATCGCCGATGCCGAGAGGGCGATGTGTGGCAGTGGGTGGACGGGAAGGTGGGAAGGGAGCGGGCGGTGACGGGAGCAGGTGATGGAGGAAAGCAAAGGAGGTCGGCGCAGTGTCGGCGCCCGGGCTGGCTGGATGGTGAGGACTTGCCTGTGCGATCATGTCGACGTCCACATGGGGAACCAACCCGTACGCGTGCTGTGCAGATCGCATCGCCAGATGCTGCGCTACGTATCCGTGCACTTCCCACGCACTCCTCCCGATCGTCGTCCTCGATGTCCTCCTCGACGCCCTCGACGCCCTCGACGCCCCCGACGCCCCCGACGCCCCCGCCGCCCCCGCCGCCGCTGCCCACATCGCCCGCCGCCCGCCGCCGCCATCCATCTTCCCCCCATATCGCCCACCTCCGAGTCTGACGTTCATCAATCTTCCCTCCCGGCGTCTTCCTGCGCGCTCGCGCTCCATCGCGCCCTGGTTCTACGTCTTCGTGTGAACTTATCAACATTCAGGTGACGTCGATCCCGACCCGATGGCGACATCATAATGTACATTGGTCAGCGCACACCCAGCGCCCCGATTCCAACGCATCTTGCTCGCCGTTGACCATGTCCTCCACTGTCAAGATCTTCATCACAGGCGCTACTGGCATGTTTCATCCACCGTCGAATACATCCTCTTTCTAATCTCCCACCAGGCTACATCGGCGGGGTTGTGCTGCAGCGCCTGCTCGCCCATCCGGAGCACGCCTCCTTTGAAATCACAGCCCTCGTTCGCGACGACGCTAAAGCTAAGAAGCTCAACAACCTCGGTGTTAAAACCCAAATCGGCTCTTTTGCCCGGGGCGATCTGCTCGAGGACCTCGCCGCCGCGTCCGATGTCGTCATCCACACGGTGCGCATACCCGATTTTACGTCCCCTGCGCGATTTTACGTGCCTGCTGGCAGAGTGGCTGACAGCGTACCACTGGCAGGCCAACGCAGATGATTTGCACGCAGCCCGCGCGATATTGCGCGGCCTCAATGCGCGCCACGCAAAGACGGGCCAGGTGCCCATCTACATCCACACTGTGTGTCTTCACTCACGTTGCCACTCCGCCGCTGATACACACCCCCAGTCCGGGACCGGTGCGTGCGGTGCTGTATCGGCAGCGGAGCCTGCGCTTATACTCGCCATCGGGCAGGCGTGCTCGCCGACAACGCGAAGGGCGAGTACGCCTCCGAGACCATATACCACGACAGCGACGTCGCGCAGATCGAGTCGCTCGCGCCCTCGCAGCCGCACCGCGAGGTCGATGTGGAGGTCGTCGCGGCCGATCAAGCCGGTGCGATCCCCCCGATGCAGTCACTACTCACTACTTTGGTAGCCGCTGACCTCATCGCCCGCGGCAGGCTACGTGCGCACTTACATCGTCCTCCCGTCGACGATCTGGGGCATCGGCGCGGGCCCGGTGTACGACGCGGGCATCGCGAACCCGTACTCGCAGCAGATCCCCGGCGCGATCAAGGTGAGCGTGGGCAGGGGCCAGGGCGGCGTGGTCGGCGCGGGCAAGAACGTGTGGCCGCACATCTGGATCCAGGACCGTGCGTCGTCATTTCTGTTATACGCCTCGCTGCGCCTTTGGCTGACGCAACACCGCAGAGGGCGACATCTACCAGACTATATTCGACGCCGCGCGCGCGGACCCGCATACCCCGCACGGGCGCGAGGGCTTCTACTTTGGTGAGGCCGGCGAGTACACGCTGTACGACGCCGCACGGACGTACACGCAGGCGCTCCACGCGCTGGGCAAGTCCGCGACGGCGGAGCCGACGAGCTTCACGGACGAGGAGATCCAGCGGTACTTCGGGGTGCGTCTGCTTCGTCTCGCCGCGGCGCGGCTGCTCACACGTCCGCGTAGGGCCCGTACCTGGGCTCCAACTCCCGTGCGCGGGGCGACCGCGCCCGCGCGCTGGGGTGGACGCCGACGAAGACAACGGACGACTTTTACGCGAGCATTGGGCAGGAGGTCGATGCGGTCGTCGGGATTGCGAAGTAGAGCCTTTGGATGTCCAAGTTTATGTAAACAGCAGAAAGCATCGAAGCCGAATCAATGAAGCCAAATTATTTTTATCCACTGCTGCGGCTGGCTTCCGCGCGAAGAGCTGCCGTGCACTCGTCGGCGCGTTTCATGCCAGTGACAACGAATGCAGTTCACATCGTCACCGTGACCGTCGGGCACAAATAATCACGTGTACGTCCAGGAGAGACGGACGATGATCTCGATAGCGCTTAGTGGGCCCGGGATTTGCAGGGTACAGTAGTACTGACTAGCTTCTGCCTCGACTGAGTCCGATGCCAATATAATATATATATATCCACCGAACCGCCGGCTCGATCCACCCGCGCCAACACCAGGCCGACATCGCGGAGCACCGCAGGCTTGGATCGCGATGGGGACGGTCGTATAGTAAGTGATGAGCGTGTGGCCACGAAGCAGCGAGCACGTTGCTCGCGGGGCGAGGCACAAGCGGGCGAAAAAAATGGAGATTTCCGTGGAGAACGACTGGCCTTGCCTGAGTAGAAACGTAAAATGAACTGCGTGCCCTGAATACGTTCGCTCGACCACCGCCGCTGATGCGGGACCCGAAGAATCGCGCTCGGGCAGAAGCTCGCTCGGCCGCCGACCCGGCTCGAGGGCTCGCAGTGAGCGAGGTACGAGACCCAAGGCAGTCTCGCGTTCGGGGAGAAATGTCGGCAGGTTGTGGAATGCATTTCGCAATGGCTGAGGTCCAGTGGGTCGCTGACGGACGAAGTCAACCTTGGTCTCAACTTGGTCGAGTTCACCACTAGCCAGGGTTTTCTTTCGGCATATGCCGAACGATTGCTCACACTGCAGCCTTCAACGCGTTCGTCAAAGAGCTGTTCAAACGTCCGCTCTATGTGTACCGATGATACCCTCATCTTATCGCCACGTCCTCCTTGTTTCTCCGTCACTCGCGACTGGGAAGTCAAGCACATGTCGAGTCGCGCCCGCCGAACGGTGCTCCACAGTCCTTGGCACGAAAATGGCCCCGCAGTTTCTGCATGACCTTGTGCGCGTGCACACTAGGATTGCTGTGAGCAGCAGTCTTCTGCGCACCTGTCCATCTTTCCAGATGGTTGCATGGTGCCTTCCGCATGCTCGACATTCGCCATCCTTTGCTTCTGCCTAGCCATCTGGTGCCATCGGTCCGCTCTCTGCAGTTTACACCTTACTTGACAAGCTCTCGAATTCACGAATGGCTTTTCACGCGGAGATGCGGCCCGCGTGGAGACAGCTTGCAAGATACGTGACTCGTCATCTGCTCAAATGGGTACTCGTCCCTGGCGTCGAACCCCAATGAACTGCCAACGATGTTCCGGCCTTCCTATATTGCACTATACAACACGTTTCCGTGTTCTACAATTGCGCTTCTAGTGCTACCGCGGGTGATTTTCGCATCCAGGTACCCCTTGGAGCTTGCATCCGATGTCCGACAATTACCCTATGCTCCATCATCCTTCAGACACAGGTCGTCGTTGCCTTCCTATAAAAATGGACCGAGCAGCCTACGTTGGGCAACACACTTAGCATGATTGGCATTACTTTCGCGACATTGGCACTCCTGTCTGCTCTGCGCGGCGCGTCTGCGCATGGGTACGTGCAGGAAGTTGTGTCCGGCTCGTCGAGCTACACGGGCTATCTCCCGTACACCGACCCCTACTACAACCCACCCCCGCAGCGCATCATCCGCAAGATCCCTGGCAATGGTACGCTCAGCACACTCTTCATGCCGTGCTGCATCCATTGGCTTACCGCTGCCCTACAGGACCGGTCACCGACCTTACCTTGATAGAGTGCGTCTCCAAGCACAGTCGAACGCTCAGCATCCCTTTGACGGAATTTTTCTTTTTCTGCAGCCTGCAGTGCAACGGGGACACGGCCGACGGTTCGCCAGGCAGCGCCCCTGCTCCCATCTACGGGACCGTAGCGGCAGGAGCGCAGGTCAATCTGAACTGGACAACGTGGCCCTCTTCGCACGTCGTACGTGCTTTTTTATCCCGCATGATGTGCTCGTAGCTCATTTCCAATCCAAGGGGCCCATGATCACATACATGGCTCGCGCGCCGTCCGACATCACCGCATGGTCGCCCGGCTCCTCGTATGAGCTTCAACTTCTCTTGCACTTTGCAGTATCTGACGGACCGCCGAAGGGCTGTCTGGTTCAAGGTCGCTGAGTCTGGCAAGACATCGGACGGCAAGTGGGCCTCGACGGACTTACTCACCGCCACGAACAGCATCTACACCTTCACGGTGCCGCCAAAGCTCAAGGCAGGGCAATACATCGTGCGCCATGAAATGTGCGTATGCAGCATTTGACAGCATCTCGTGATCTAGACTAATACTCCACGTCAGCATTGCTCTGCATGTTGGTATGCATCGTAATTTTGCATCACGCTACGACTCCGCTCGCTGACGCGCCCGGTCAGCGTCGGTCTACCCCGGAGCACAATTCTACACATCGTGCATCCAGCTCCAGGTCACCGGTTCTGGCACTGCCCTCCCCACCTCTTTTGTGTCATTCCCGGGTGCGTATACCCCCAGCACGCCGGGCATTGTATATGATGTCTACTTGAGTAAGTAGCATTCTGCTTGGCCTGCCTTGATAGGCCGTGCTGACCTCGGCACAGATACGTCCGCCTATCCGATTCCGGGCCCTGCTCTGTGCGTTCCAATTCTTTCGCTTGTAGCGCCTTTTCACTGACCGCTTTTGGTGCCATTAGGTGGACGGGTGGAAACTGAGAGTATTTTTCTTACCTTTACAACTTTATGTAACATTGGATCTCGCCGGCACGAGAATGAAATATTGGAGCGTCCTTGCGGAACACCCCTGCGAGAGCTTAGTCACTCAAAAGTGATCGTCGGCCCGGAGGCTCATAGGTTCATGTTGAGCTAAAGCATTCAAGGCAGTGCTGCGGTTCAGCGCAACTGTGGGCGGCCTGTTCGACATATCCCGCAATGTCTGAGGTCCATTGTATTGCCGCAGGACGAGGGCAGAATTGGTCCAGAAATTTGGTCGACTTCACCATCCCTGTAGCCAGGGTTTTCCGAACTTTGGCATGTGACGCGTGACGTCGTGCTGCGCAGTGCCTCCAACGCACGACGATGGGTCGTCGTCCGTGGCGCGCTGCCTTCTACACTGTCACAAGGTCCTTCGCGGCCGGAGACCAGGCGAGAGTTTATTAGCGCACGATACTGGGAAAGAAAGAGAAGACCAAAACGCGACGGTGCCAGAGAATCGCAGTCCCGTAGACGAGCGCGAGAAGACAACAACATGGCGACCCAGATCAACATCATGGTTGCAAAGCAGCCGGCGAAGAACCAGGGCAAGGCTGAGACGGAGGCATTAGATGCTAGCAATTCAGAATCAGAACATCAGACCTGCAGGTGGTTGCCACAGTAGAACCGAACGAGTGCAGTGCATACAGGGGGGCTGGAGAAGCAAGACTAGATCGTGAGCGTAGACGGCGGTGAAGCAGGAAAGATCGGACATCAACGGCGAGCGGATGTACTTACCCAAGTAGAAGAGCACACAATGTACGGTACATATCAGAAGGAACAACGCAGCTAGACCTAGCCTTGTACTGACCATGCCGTCCGGCAGTTCCGTGTCGTCTCCGTTAACGCCGATGCCACCAACGGCGCGGCCTCACACTTTTCCTTATGGCCACGCATTCAATCTCCCTCGCGCACCCGGCCGTCCGACACTCCTCATTGTCATTTACAACATATCTGTCTTGAGGCACAACTTCTGCCTTGTGTTGGCCTTGTGGGTCTGGCGCGACACGCGTTCTTAGCTTGATTGTGCGTTCCCACAGGACAAAGATACTTCAATGATACCGGGAGGAAATAATAAATAACGTTGGAAGAACATCGTGCTGCAGACTCAAGAAAGTCGGGTCGCAGTAGTATCAAATCAGATCTACATTGACGTTTGCATGCGATTATAGCAAAGACGGTCAATAAGGTGCAGTGCGGCGGTGCTGGCGTTGCTGGCTATGTGGGATCAGCACCGGCCCCGCCCCTTGGTTTGCTTGCGCGTGCGAAGGAATGCGTTGGGCGGTGGGGTCTATGGGGACAGTTCCTTGTTCGACATATCTCCGGAGTTGCTCCCTCCATATACGTTGATAGGCATTAAGCACTAGATGTCATTTTTGTATTTAGCATCAAAGTGTAGGATTGGATATAGATGCTCACTTTCTTGAAGATCCTCGTTTTCCTCTGTCAAGCGTTTCTTTCTGTCTATCTCTGCTTGGATCCGTTCGTGGGCTAACCCAGTTTTACCGTCAGCATCACGGCAAGCAGGCTTCGAATTGAGAGACGCACCTATCTCCAATACGTTCGCACGGCTCCGAGCCACACCCTTCCCGAGCGCAAGGTACTTGCGCACACGCTCGACTTCGTAGCTCTCCTTGGCACGAGATACAGCCTGGCGTTTCGCCGCCACCACATTCTTCTCTTCTCGCGACCGACCCTTCTTTCCGCCCCTCCGATTTCCGGGCACCGGAGATTGGGGACTGGAGAAACTTGACTTTTCATTGCGATCGGCTAGCCCGTCTTGCTCCCTCGTCTGGTTATAATAAGAAGAACTTGCTAAAGGGCTGCTGCTTGAAACTTGCGGCGTCGAGCCCGAGGCCATGTATTGGTGGTGGGTGGGGGCGCTGTCCATGAGGAGAGGCGACAACTGGAAGGCATCTCTAGACGTCAAGTCGAATTTTGGAGGTACGTTCTGCGCCAAATAGTCTTTGGGTTGGCTTCTTGTCTCTAACGAAGAACCAGAGGCACATGGTTGAAGCACCGGGAGCGCTGAGCTAGCGTGCGCTCCGTTAGCCTGGGAACCATGCATCCTAGAGTTGTCCAACTGATCTAAGAAATCGATGGGAGGGAATGGCTGGGAAGGTGGGTGTCGCATAGGAGAGTCTCCGGTTGGCACGCCCTGCGGTGTCCGAAAGTCTCTAGGTTGATCTCTTGTCTGTGAAGATGAACCAGAGGCACATGACTGAGGCGCCTGAGGCGCCATGAACGCCGAGCTAGCGTCTACGTAAGACGGGGAGACAGCGATCCCTTGAGCGCCCTGCCATGGATTATCGAGCACGAAGATAGAGTTGTCGGACTGATGGTGGGAATTAACGGGAGAGAATGAAAGCCTGGAAGGTGACCGCAAAGAGGGATATCCAGTTGGCGCTGAGCTAGCGTCCTGGTAATACGAGACACCAGGCATCCCTTGAAAGCCCTGCGAATGATCCTCAAACGTGAACGACATAGAGATGTCTGACTGATGATTGGAGAAATCGAGAGGAAGGAATGACTGGGAAGGTGAGGACCACATAAGGGAATCTCCTATTCGTGCACGTCGAAGGCCTTCAATGAAACAAAGGTCATCATTTGAGAACATGATATCGGTGACAAAATTGGGATGGGTTGCGCTGTCCTTGTTCCCCGCGCTGAGAATAGGATGTCTGCACGTAATAAGGACATGCAACGCGTAGTCAAGACGAGGATGACGAACCCACTGGCAAACGTTTCAGCTTGAGGCACAGCTGCCAGTGGGATCGGGTGGGTTGACTGGTATAGCGACTGTAATGTGAGTTTGTCAAGAACTGACTTTCTCCAACGTGACGGTAGGGCAGGCTGACCATGTGTGTAGGTGATGTCTTGAAGATGGTTGGAACGTGTTCGAGTAGTCGAGCGATGGGTTGGGAGAATGTGATGTCGTGTTCTCCAACGACCCAGCCGTTATATAGGACACGGCGCCACGAAATCAGCAGGGCGCCACGGAAGCCACGAGACGTGCAGCCAATGTACAGCTAACGTGCAGCCAACGTGCAGTGGCAGAAGCAAGCGCTGCTTCGAGGCAGATTTTGTATTGCCGAACACCACGTCGTGCTGCGCAGAAACGTATCAGTACATTGGCACCTTCTCGCCAAGCGTCGGGATAGCGGCGAGGCGCACAAGTCTCGGGGCTAGGCTGCAGAAGGCGGTGCATTTCGTAGGTGCTACGAAAGCGCAGTTAACAGCAGTGACGATGCCGAGGCAAACACGTCGCTAGTAACAGGCCGCGCCGGGCACCATCAAAAACGAGGCATCTCGCCACCGACATGTTATGGCCGGGATGTCTGCCTGGTGGACAGCAGGTCAGTGGAACTTCGGAAAGTTGAGGCCACTCGGCGAAGTGTGAGGCTGTTCTTGGGTAGTTACTTGACAGGTCCAGGGGCTAGTGATAGGCTTAGGTAGGCGCAGCAAACTTTGAGTGGGCTTCAGCTGTGAGTCGCGTGGGGACGCACGTTGTAGTGATAACTTCAGATAAGAGGAAGAGTCACTGGTACAGGTAGCGCTCGGGGCCACACTTGGGTCACGTGACCGTGACCACACTCGAGTCGGACTCCCTCGGACCCTCGCTTTCAGCCGACCCTTTAGTTCGCAGCAGATTACTTGCGATCATCGAAGTTGAACGTTGAACATTATTGACTAATCTGATAATGGTGCGCAGACCATGCGCAGACCATATAGCTGCTAACAAGGACCATTACAGGCCGCGTCAACAAGCAACGATTGTTGCAGAGAATGATACAAGGCTACCGTGTCAGCTACAGTAACTCTGCAGTGTTGTTTCACTCCCATAAGTTCTCCTCGAACGCACACGAGCGCGCCATCTCTAACTGCTCACATCATCAACAGGCGACTCTGGGAACTGCAAAGAATCTCACCTGCTCGTCCGCCCCGCATACCAGCACCTTCCTCCCCTTCTCCCCTCGCCACACCCAATCTGCACAACTTCACCCTGTTCTCCCGCAACAGCCTCATTCTTCCCATCGTTGAGCTTGAAGCCGAGACACGCTGTACGCTCGACAACCTCGCAGCGCGGCTCGACGGAGCGCTCGCCGATGCCACCCGAGAGCACAAGGGCGTCGACCTGCCCGCCAAGCTTCGTAAAGTACGCACCCATATAACTGATCAAACGGTCTGCAATGATGTTGAACGCGAGCTCCGCATCCGGTTTCGTCACGCGCTGCGCCGTGACTCCGCGAAGTAGGTCGTGCTGACGAGCGCGCACCACCGGCCCTCTTCTTCAAAATCGTCTCCGCCTCGGTTATGTCGACGTCGCGTGCACCGGTTTTATCGTGCGTGATGCGCCCCACGCGGTGCATGTAGCGGAAGATGAGTGTCGGGTCGATCGCGCCGGGGAGGCCATCGACGGGCGTCAGCCCCATGCTCGTGTCGAGCGACACGCCGCCCCGGATCGCGCAGACGGACGCGCGCGAGTTGAGTTGCAGAACGATTAGGTTTGTCTGCGCCTTGTCCTGCTTCAGGAATTGCAATACCGTGCGCAGGATGAACGCGTCTGCGGAGCGTGTGAGTAGAGCAGGGCTGAGGAGAGGCCCATCGGCAAAATCAGAGAATAATTATGATCATTATAACCGATTATGACAAAGCTCTCCCAGGCATGATATCCAGCCTGTAGCTACCTTATTTAGGTTATACGACAGGATATCCTCACTAATCTACTAAGCTGGACATCCCGCATGTTCGTGATAACTTTCAGGACATATCACCTACGTAGATTGCGAAATGACCCATAATTATGACGGGGAGAGAAGCATGATAATCGCTTATAATCGCTATAATTATTTCTCGCTTTTGCTGATGCCTGACGTACAGCGGAGCTCGTGGAAGCTGTATTTTCGCAGGCCCTTGGCATGTGTGATTTTATTCAATACTCAATGTCTCAAGCTTGAAGTTTGAACCTGCACTTCCCTTATTACCTCTGATCGCTCATTTTCACGTTGTGTTGCAGTCAAGTGCCACCACCTGGGCGCGCTCCTTCAATCCATTTGCCTGTGCTCTCGAGCTGCGTATTTCACCGGCCAGGGTCGGAGTAAGGACTGCCAGTGCCACGCCGACGGCGGCAATGCGGAGGACTCGAAGTGTCACACGGTCTGTCCACCCTGTGAACATCCACTACATGGTAAGTAAAAGGCCGACCTGCCATCAAGTTGGACATATTCTGTCAAAAAGCGCCACGAAATGTGGCCAGTGCTCACGGATTGCCAAATGCTGGCGGGTCTTGCAACCACCGTGACAACTGTCGAGCGACAAAAGAGAGAGATAAGGGCATAGTGTGACGAGCTATATACTCTGCCGAGGGGAAGAAAAGAGCTGAAAGCGCAGGTAAAAGGTCTGCTTGAGCTAGTGACTGGAATGCCGAGATCGCGGACGTCCGCCGCCGAATTATTACCCGCCGGACCGAGACCCCTGCACTGTTGCTATGGAGAAGGTTCAGGGTGGAATCAGGGGCCAGTCTAGTGGTCTACCGTCTAGTCTGTCCAGAGGCCGAACGCTATTTGTGAGGCAGCTGCACTGTAAAGCCCGTAAAGCCCAGAAGACGGCGAGCAACAAAGGCTGTGTTCTGCACGAATAACAACTCGGGTCTGGGATGGGCTCGATGGTGCGAGGCTGTTCACAAGAATCCAGAAAGGCGAAAACCCTGATGCAGTCTGAGTTTGAAAGCGCGCATCGGCACGGCCGGCCGAAATCGAAACACGATGGCTGACTGGTCTCCAAGGTTTGTCCATCACCGTCGACGACACCAGCGAAAAAGTCGGTGTCAGGCGCTGTCCCCGCGCTCTGCTCCCTCTCGTTCATCCTCTTCCACGACTGGATGCAACCGCGCTCACACAGGTGAGTTTCCGGTACCATCATACCTCAGCTGTGTTAACCCCACCGTCTTCACATCAGCATCGCCGTCATTCTCGCTCCGTCCCGCTATTAATCCTCGGCCCCGCCTTCGTAGGCCCTGTACACTCTTTCATCTGCCGCTCCTTGTACGATTTTCTCGTAATTTGCCACACCCACCACCACTTCAATGCACATCAAGTATCCGCACCTTGCCAAGCGTCAAGCTTCCGACGCCCTTCCATCCGCCAATGGGCTTGGGACCGCGGTCACCGTCGCCTCCTTAGGCGATACTCATTCCACGTTGCTCCTGGGTGGAAGCGCCGCCGTGGAACCATCTGTGTCCGTACCATTTGTCGCGGGCGAGCCCACCATCACCACGACGCTCCCTCCCACATCGACTCCCATACCCTCGTCGACGGAAACCTTGATACCGTCTGTAACGTCAGAAGCCTCATCTTCTGGTTCGTCGTCCATTTCCACTGGTGCCGTGATTGGCATCGCCGTCGGGGTTTTTGCAGTCCTCCTCATAATCATTTTGGGCGTGTATCGCTATATCAAACACTCAACCCCCCGCACTCGCCAAATACGCAATGGTTCATCCCCTTCATCTGCCCGCAATGCAAACGGTGATGCCGACCGTCGTCGGTCGCGTGGGGATACGTGGAACAAGTTGGATGATGATCAGTGGGAAGGGAAGGACGGGCCCAAGGGCGGAGATGGGCAACTGACTGCTGGGACCGACAAGTTCGCCATGTTCGAGAAGGATCCGAGCCTAAGCTCCAACAAGGCCCTGACTTCCGAGGGTCACGGTGACTTCGACCCGTCGACCATGCCCGACTTCACCAAATACACGCCTGGCCTCGCAAGTGAGTTCGCTCAACCTCCGACCCGGCCGTTTGTTCCTCGCGTCGATGGTTCACCTGTCGTGTCCTGGGATGGAGAGACTATCGGCGACGATTCATTCCTATCCATGCGGTCTGTCCGCATGTCGAGCGACGCCATGTCGCCCCCGCCCGTTTTGGTCAAGCAGACACCGCTTGCAACTACGTCCCAACCGCACCTCTGGGAGTCTGCCGAAGTCGTTACCGATACCACCGCTGTTGCCGCCGCCGCCGCCGCCGCCGGGACACCCGCACGCGCTGCCGAGCCCCACCCAGCGGAGCACCCATTTGCGGAGGAGGAAGCGCGGAAGAGCTTTGGAAACCCCTTCTTCAACGCGCAAAGTTTCCAGCGCGACCCCTTCTCCGACTCTCATTCCGTCCCCAAAGCGACACGTTCACGGAAATCATCTGTGGCATCCGTCGGCACGGTACAGGCGGTAGAAGCGGCACAGTCCGAATTGCAGCGTGCGGACTCTACCGCAAGCGACGCGAGCACCGTGCGGGGGCAGCACCACGCGATGGAGTCGCTCATTGCTGCTCTGGACTTCGCTCCCTCAGAAGGTTACGACGCCTTACATCGATCCTCAATGCAAACATCCGATTCCCTCTTCCTCACCGCGGAGAATGAGAGCATCATCTCGGTGCCACCGACACCGAAAGCCGTATAATAATACCCTGGAGGCCATCCCAATCTTACGCGTCCCCGTTTTTTCCTTGCGCCTTCTTCCTATTACCTACCTGCCTTGGCAACCGTAGGCGTCTTTCTATACCGTTCGCGGTGCCTTTGCCGTCTCGTGTACATTATGCGCCGTGCCATTCACTCCTTCATTCGCACAACCCGCATGGCCACCCTGCGATCTGGCATCATACCTTTCCTCCCTATTCGATGTCGGCCTGAGGCTTACCCTGTGCGCCGCATCAAGTATCCAAGGCCGCTGCGGTCTTTTCTTGCAGTATGCGTTTGGCGTGTTTTGTACCTACTCAATATCCTTACCAGTAGTTTATTTATTTATGGCCGCTTTCAAGCTGCTTTTCTGTCGTCGAACACGTCGCTGCGAATCGCAATAACATATATGCCTTCGCCTGTGCGCGGTCGGTTCTGAAGCGAGTTTGGTGCGAGGGTCGCGCTACGGAAGCGGCCGCCGGTGACCTGTATAGGCGCTGCGGCAGCGCATGTCCATGGGCAGTGCATTCCCTTACTTCTGCCTCCAATAGATCTCTTTCTCACTGGCGCACCAATCATCGTCGACTTTCCCTCTCAAAGACGTGTCTCGGCGGCCTATGGTATCTTGCCTTGGATTCTGACCATCACCACCTGCTAACTGCCCCGCCGCAGACAGCCCCACGCTCAGATGGCTACTCCACTCTAGTCGACGGCTCTGAGTCCGTGCATGAGCACGACGGCCCAGAGCACGATGACGACGCTGAGGACGCCTCCACGCCGCTTCTCTCCGCCGCCTCTGCGCCTCTCCTCGCCGCCGCGCACGCGCACGCGGACCTGCGCGGCGGCACGCTGACCGTGCACGCGGACGGCGAGACTTACGCATACGCGTACGGGCCACCCGGGCTTGCGGGGCTGCTGCACAACAGCTTCGCGCTGGGCTGCGCGGTGTTTGCGTCGCTCGGCGGGCTCACGTTTGGGTACGACCAAGGCGTCATCGCGAACGTGCTGGTGATGAAGGACTTCACGGAGCGCTGGCCAATCGGCGCATGGGAAAGGGGTCTTATGAGTGCGTCGTGTCCGCTTCTTGATCATGAAATGAAGCTGACTTGCCGTTGTGCTTGTAGCGGCGGTCCTGGAGCTAGGATGTCTGTTTGGGGCGCTTCTGTCGGGTGTGCTGGCCGACAGGCTTTCCAGGCGCTCTTCCATCGCCATCGCTTGCGGTAAGCCTTTCACCCAGCGTGAACGCAGGAGTTGATCATGGCATTGAAACACCGTGATACCAGCCGTCTTCAGCATCGGCTCCGCCCTCCAATGCTGGGCTTACTCCTTGACCCAAATCACCATTGGCCGCGCTGTAGGCGGCTTCGGTGTCGGAGCTTTGAGGTAACGCCGCATATACTCGTCCCATACATGCCCACCGCTTGATTCCCTCTCTCGCATGGCGTGTGTCAGTATGCTATCGCCTCTGTACATGGCGGAAATCAGCCCGCCCGAGCTGCGTGGCTCCCTCATGGCGCTCGAGCAGTTCTCCATCGTCCTGGGTTGTGTCGTGGGCTTTTGGACAGGCTTCTTCACGCGGAATAGTAAGTGAACGAATCTTCCGGTCAAATATGCACTAAATGGCTGTCAATTTCAGTTAGTGGTAGCGCATCGTGGCGTATACCGTTAGGTCTTCAGCTTGTCCCTGGTGTCCTCCTTGGCATGGGCACATTCTTTCTTCCACCCTCTCCGCGGTTACTCGTAATGCGAGGAAAGCGAGAGGCTGCGCTCGCTTCGCTGGCCAAACTACGCCTCCGGCCTCTTGAGGTTGCAAGGACCGACCCACTGGTGCTGGTGAGCCTTTCTTCTTTGTGTCAATTTCGAGAGTAGAGCTGAGAATCATTTGCCGGGTGCGCAGACGGAGCTCCTCGAGATGGAGGTCGAAATCGCGTTGCTTCAAAAGACCACGCACAGCCAAGGCAAGAGCGTGTGGCGCAACGAGGCTCTTGCGTGGGCCCGACTCTTCGACAAGCGGTACATCGACAGGACGATGATCGGCATCTTGATAATGTTCTTCCAACGTATGCTATCCGGACCTTTGCTTTTTATGTCCATCTTGCTCAACAATGCTCCGTGCGATAGAATGGAGCGGCATCAATGCACTTATCTACTACGGCCCCCTGCTGATGCGTAGCCTTGGTTTGAACGGGACGACAGTCAACCTCCTGGTCGCTGGAGGCGTCAACATTGTTCAATTCTTTGCCGTCTTCCCCGCCATCTTATACATCGACAAATGGGGTACGTCTGCAGTTTCGGCCTATATGGATATTAGTATCTAGACAAGGCCGTGCAGGTCGGAAGCCTTTACTGCGGACTGGAAGCATATTCATGGCCACTGCGCATCTAGTGATCGCGCTGCTAGTGAGTTTGCTTTTGTGACCTGTCGATCTTGCCGAGCCGAGCTCATGTGTCTTTTTTCGATAGATTTTCCAGTTTGAAGGTCACTGGGAGGATCATCCTATGGCTGCTTGGGTGGCTGTCGGGTACAGAGCTCTTCGACATCTTCACAGCTTGTGTCTGATATATCAATGCAGATGCGTATACGTATTCACGGCGGCGTACGGTGTCAGTTTTGGACCTGTCGGCTGGGTCCTGCCCAGCGAGGTCTTCCCTTTAACCATGCGCAGCAAAGGAGTATCTTTATCGACAGCTTCAAACTGGCTTAACAATTGTGCGCTTCTCCCCTCCCCATGTATGCCCGGCATCAGGCTGACAGTCAACAGTCGTGATCGGACTGGTCACCCCTGCACTCATGGAAGCTTCTGCCTCGTAAGCCCTATCTGTCCATCATGTCGGCAGTGATTTGATCGCGTCTACGCAGTTTAACATTTGGAATCTTCGGCGTGGCCTGCTTCGTTGCATACATGTGGGCGACGCACATCGTCCCGGAGACAGCGAACGTGTCATTGGAGATGATTGACGAGGTGTTCAACTCATCGGCCGGCAGGGAAGATCTGTTGCTAAAGAAGCAGGTTCGTCTTTTGTGGTACCACGAGAAACCCGCGGCTGATGACTTCCAGGTTGAACGAGACCTCGGTCTCCATGATTGGATCAGTAGGATTGCCGAAGTCGACATGCATGGCTAGGCATCGAGTAAGTACGTGTTTCCTCTCGTTAGATGACGCATTCATTTCTTAGGATATCGTGCAGCCTTTTTTCGAGACGATGGGGACGTGCTGGCAGTTTCTGTCAATCTGTCGGGCATTGCAGGGGATCGGGGTGATGGAGGTGTTGAATAGGATCAGGATCACTTGTTGGAATCAAACCGGTGAGCCTCGGGACGCCGAACCAGTTCATTATCGGGCTCACCTGAATTGGTCTTACGGGACAAATCAATTTGGACTTCGTTGCGGTTGCCAAGGCTCGGCACGGAAGCTTCGAGCAATCACTGAGCGATCTTCCTCAAGTCCCTGCCTGCGACCAGCGTACATTCCTCTGCGCAGGCTGAGAGCCCCAAAGGCACCGCGTCGGTCGGAATGCAAGCCAGTCGAGGGTGCTTAGAGCTGCGAGGGCGAACGGAGGGGCGAAGAATTCGATTGACAGGTCGGAATGGCCGGCGCCGGGAATGGCCGGATGTCCGAGCCGGGGTTGGGCGCGCCTGTTGCTCACCTGGTTGTCATATCTTCTCTCTTCCCCTCTTCCTGCTTGGTGCGTTTTCGAGTCTCGCGACGCCTTCCCCCCGCGTCAGACCTCAGCACCAGGACATCAGTCCTACCACAAGGCACCCCGCCGCAGTCTTTCCTTACTCCTCGACATTCATTCATCGCCTCGTCTTCATACACGAGACACCCCCTCTTTCAACCTCTCGTCATGGCCCCTTTCTTCCAGATCGCTCCTCGCGCTGCCAGCCCCCATGATGACGACTCCATGAAAATCACACCCACAATTATTGCGGGTATCGCGGTTGCCGCGTCCGTGTTCGCGTGCGTTTGCCTCTGGCTCGGCATACGCTGGTACAGGAAGCGTGCGCGGAAGCAGAGGGAGGGTGGGAGGCAAACTGCTTTCTTGACTGTGAAAGGCGTGATGTCTGAGGGCGAGAAGGTCGCTCCCGTTTCTCCCATGCCCAGGTGCAACGAGACTCCCTGATCTCGCGTGTATCGTCGCTGATGCGCAGCTTATATTTCAGGGTGCCCAAGATCAATGTCGTCAACGAATTCTCCAGGGCGCAACTGACGACGTCCATTGTCATGCCGAATCAGACCATTGTCCGCCCCGACGCGACGAAGGAGGATATCATCCGCTACCACCAGGAAACTGGCACCCTCACGCGCCCCTTCGGCTTCGGCCCATCTGTCACCATCCCTGCCTCAAACGCTCCTGCCGCCGCTCGGGATGCGCGCCCGGTCTCTACCGTCTCCTGGGTTAGCCCAGTGTCTCCGCACCGCACGTCCTTCTTCGCCTTCGGGCGCCCGACCTCCTCCGCATCGATGTTCAGCAACTCTTCCTCCTCGCGTGGCAGCGAAGGGCGCAAAGTCCGCCAGCTGTTTGCACCGGTGCTTCCCGACGAGCTCGTGCTGAGCCTCGGGGAAAGTGTCACTGTCGTGCAGTCCTTCGACGACGGTTGGTGCATCGTCGGCCGCGAGAGCACATTCAAAACCGACGAGATCGAGATGGGTGCAGTCCCTGCGTGGTGCTTCATGAAGCCCGTAAAGGGCCTGAAGGCCGAGCGCCCCATGCGCACGACCAGTCTGGGCGTCACCGTGCAGCTGGACGCCGGTCTGAACGCCCCCGCGCGCGACGAGCTCGTCTCGTGGTCCAACTTCTGAACTACATCAGTAACGCGCTTGCCTACATCCTGGCAAGCTGCTATCCTGTCGCCATCGAGTTCCCTACGTAGGCTCTAATCTCTTCTGCATACGACGCACACGTGCTCCTTGTCATGTCCTGCCATATATGCCACCGCTTTATCCCCCACTCGCCACCCCTATTCCACTCCCAAGCCCGATCTTGACATAATTCCGCTCTTGTCTTCACCTTCGCAATATTTGATAGCTATCGTTATCTTCTGACCTTCGGCCACAGTGCATACCCTTTTATCGTTGCAGCCGTCTCGACGATGGCAGCCCGCCTTAACCGTCCATGCCCTGCTATATACCTCGCTTGCGACGTTAGCGTGGACACGCGCCGGCACGTTGTAGATTTCGTATTAATTTATTGCTGTATACTTTGTGTGCACCAGAAACTGTGCATATTGCAAGGAGGCGAATCTTCTCGTATGGCTGCGGCCGCAACCAAACCAAAGTATCCCTTGATCGACTGATTGTACGGAAGTTCTAGACAAGTTCCAGATATATTTTGGTCCAAGACACAAATATGCGTCACAGGCAAGTGCGTGCACGAAAGCTGCAGACACGCGGACGGTCCAACACAAAAGAGATGGAAAGGGAAAGGCATTTAACTTCTGACGCAACGCGAAAAGGGGGTGTACATTTCAATAACTTCATTCTCAAGGTTTCAAGCGGTACAAATATTGCATATCTCTCGCAACAGAGTATTTGAAGCACAGACTCTTCAACGAAAGTCGATATAGGATAGAAAAACACACGGCAAAGAGAGAACATAAGATTGCCACGACTTCTCAAAAATACGCCTGAGCTCCCTAAAATGACCTCAGAATGTATGAGTTGCTGGAGAATGCCTCTGTATATATGTCTTACACGCGATCCAGTATTGGTTGCTCAAGTCGTGACAAAGACTATCAGTCGACATGAATGGCTGGTGTGCGCCACCGGCGGAGACATTTGCACTCTAAGATGTAAAAAAAGCATTACGTTCAGTACTAGTTGCTGGAGATCAACGGCCCGTCATGCAGGCCCGTCAAGCACTCTAATCATGGTTGATAAAGTCAGGCTCCGAAACATGAAGATTAGTAGTCGCCGGAGAATACATGAACGGAGCGGCCGAGACCGCTCCGTTCAAGACAAGGGCGAAAAAAGCAGCGCCATCTTTACCTGCGCTTTGCCATCTGCGGTGTGTCGCAGATTTCCACTACAATCCAAGCCGATCTGTGGGTGACGGCACGCGCGGCACGATCGAGGGCGTTGTACGTCTTGCGCTCGACCTCGTCGGCGGGCATCAGAGATGTGTCGGGGGGAGACGAAGGCCTCTGTTCAGCACGTGGCTGCTTCGCCTGGGACCTGCAGAGTAAGTGATAGGCGCACGTCTAGCGAGGTCTCGAGGCATAGCCATGCTTTAGCGAACGTCATATCGAGCTGTAGTACGACTCCGATACAAATACGAGTACCCTGAGAAATGCCAGCGTTGTAGACCAGAGTCTTGCGAGAGATGCCGATGAAACAGCGGAGATTATATCGATGCTGGTGGCAAGACAACGCTCACAACGCATCCACGTGCAACGAAGAAGACCCTGATCAACTTCGCAGAGTCAGACAGATGAAGCACGTTCTCGACAACAAAAAGTCATCAAACGCCGGCGAACATGTGGCAGTCAAGATTCGGAACGCAAACCATCCTAGAGATCCGGATGCGAACGCAGACCCAGCAGCATGGGCTCAGCAACGATAAGATGTTCAACTCTGATGTCGGTGATGTCGGTGATGTCGGTGAGTGTCAAACAGGAACCGTCGCCGATTATCTGTGTTGAGGCATGACTCGGATCTTCACTGGCATAGGTTTCGTCAATACTTGCCACGGCGCATCGTTGATGATTGGCTTGGGGATTCGATGACTTTCGATCATGATAGCAGTCAGCTTACTTGAAATTTCGGAGAAAACACGACTCGTACCTTCCAAAGCGTATGATGGTGAGCCTGAGGGCGTTGCGGCGGGTCCTCGACAACGATAAGTAACAGCAGCATGGAATCGAATGGAGCGTTGCGCACATTTGGAGCGCTCCTTGAGATCGTTCCGCCAAAGATTACCTTGCTCGGCAAGGTCTCTCCCGTCCGAAATTGAGTCAGGCACATATGCATATTTGTACATATTTCTTCTCCCCGCACGCCTCAGTGTTGCGAGGCATGGGTAAGCTCTTCCTCCGAGCAAGGTTACGGCCCCTGGGGCGCGTTTCGAGTGGTGACATGTTCTTTAAATCATGGTGCAGAAGATACGCAGAAAGTAAGTTGACGCCAAGCGGTAGCGAGCGGGCCGGCCGGCTATCCGGGGCATAGGACCTAACCCAAGTGCAGGGTATCGGGACTCCGACGCTAATGCTTGCGCTCATGTCTCTACCACCACCATCGCCTGTTCACCTCATTCGCGCCCACACATCTGCAGTCAACGTTATATTGATTTCCACAGACAATGAACGCATTTACACTGGAGATGCCTCGGGCCTCGTGGTGATCACTTCGACGCGTTCTCTTCGCTCTCTCGCGTCCTGGCGCGCACATACCGACGGAATCCTTGGAATAGAAGAATGGGGGGCTCATATTATTACGTTCGTGTGTGAATGATTTGCGGATTAAACTAATACGGGGCTGATGCGCGTTTGTTTTCTTACTGAAGGCATGGAAGAGACAATAAACTGCACGTATGGGCGCGTCCTGTCCAACCCCCAACTGCTCTCGGAGGCTCTGCCGCTGTCCCTGGCCTGCCTACACCGGCTTTGGCCTACTCTATGGACGTAAATGCGCTGAATTACTGCCGCTTCTCACTACTGCCTTTGTTCCAAGGCAGCTCTGCGTCGGAGCCGCGAGCCCTTCTTGCGGTCCCAAACCTTGTCGAGTCGTCCTTGGTATGATTATGGTATCCTGGTGTAACCAGTGCCATAACCGTGTTTCTTTGCCCAGGCGGACGTCTGGACTCTCCCCGCCCGGGAGCGGCTTCACGCGGCTATAGGCAAGGCTGGCAACGCCGCTCCTGCAGGGGACGGCAGGGGCGGCGTCCGGAATGCGACAGGTGAGCGGGACAGCGGCTTTCCTCACAGTCACCGCGAATAACCTCTACTAGGCATCATCATGTCCATGCATCTATTGCCCGAGGGCAGCGCGTCCGAGCTGTCGGAGAAGACCACCAAGGGCCTGAGATTGCTTACATCCTATGAGAATGGAAGTGTCGCAATGTGGCAGTATACGGCCGAGCGAGCGCGCTCTATAGAGGGCCTCGGCTGGGAACGCATCTGGACGTGCAAGATCCACGTCGAAACAGGTATGGAATAGCTCCCGCACGCTCGTCCAATCGCCTATTTCGTGCTGAAAGGAAAGGGCTACACAGTCATGGCAACTGTCATCGCGCTTGACAGATCCCTCGCACTGTCCGTGTCGGCGGACCACCTCGTCGGCCGCTACGATCTCAACGTGCGTGCGCACACCGTCGCGGAAGCGCATCCGCTGACCTTTGTCGCCGCTGCAGGCTCTGCGCGCCGACCCCGGGACCGTCGACGCGTCCACGGCGAAATTGCGCACCACGCACCCCGGGAACGGTGCCGTCGCGCTTCGGGGGGACGCCCGTGTGTGTGCCGTGGGAGGCTGGGACGGGAAGTGCGCACTCACCAGTATCTATTGCCCCGCCATCGCAACCAACACGCTTCTTTCTGGCTATCAGGGTTAGACTGTTCTCCTCGCGGGCCCTGAAACCGCTCGGCACGCTCGCACACCACAAGGACGCGGTTCAGGCACTCGCGTTCGCCCGCGCCGCTGCGTCAGGCATAGATGCGGGAGTCAATGATGATGACGAAGACGGGGACACAGACGAAGATGAGATGAGCGCGGCTGAGAAGACGCGGCGCGAGCGGTGGCTCGTGAGCGGGGGCAAGGACGGCAGGGTCGCTATATGGGAACTCATCGACTTCTCGGGGAAAAGCACGTAGCGACGTGCCCTTCAGGGCTGGACCTTCACGCGCAGGCGCCTTCCCATGGTGCAGGAGGTTTGGTTCCATGCAGCCCCGTGCGCGTCTGCTGGCCATCCCGGTTCTATAGCTGATCATGCGCGTGCAGATTCTCCAGGGAGTAGCCCGGGAGAATCAGGTCGCAGTAGTGGGATGGCGGACAGCGTGCAGTACAACAAAGTGCCCGCCTTTCGTCATCGCGGCAATTTGAGGCGTGCCGAGGCGGGACCTGATGGGATCATTGGGATGTACATAACATAGCCCACATACAAATTTCGTGCGACAGAGTCTACAATGGGAAGCCTGGGGGCGGCGAACTCATTACGGTCGCGCCCAGGTATAAGAATGGGAGAGTGTGGTTGTTGATGCCATCGTAACGTGTCGTGGGGATGCGATATGCGGAATTACGCGTACATAGGGCTAGAATACAACAGAGCAGCAGCGTTTGTGACCGACCAGAGAAATGAAAGCGTGAAAAGGACGAAGATAACGTGAAAACATCGTGCACGGCAGACTCAGACAAGGGCAGCAGACTTCAGGTAATCGCGGAAGATTGAGTCACGGACTGAACAAAGATGGCACGTTAGATCTATTCGTTATGAGAGACTGAATCAACTAACCATTCGCGATGATGCTCCGGGTGGTTTTAATGTCCTGATGGCCGACGCGGTGTGAAAATGTCATCGACCATAATGGTGACGGAAGGGACTTACCACGACGCTGGTGAGATGGGTGTAAAGGACGCGCTTCCGTTCATTGTTCTTTCTATGGACTTGTAGGAAATGGGCGCGGAAATAATTGACAACCGTATCGAAGTCGTTCGGCCGTTCGCCAAAGGACGTGATGCTGCCGAGAGGGGTCAGCGCCAGCATTCAAGTTGATGACCGCACGTACTATTTGTTTACTTTTAGCCCGCTGTCTAACTTGGCTTGCAGAACATCGGTCTTGTCTGCAGGCGCATGAGAACACATGACGGATATAGAACAAGGGAGGACGCACTGAGAAAGAGGACTAGATGGATGTGTTTCAGGAGTGGGTTTGCACAAATCTGTGTGAACAACTGCAGCGAATCATCGATTCTGTTTGTTCGAGGATCCTCCTCCAAGTACTGGCGCGCCCCATCAACATGAGAGGGACGTCCGACGCACGTACATCGTTGCCAACGTACCTGATCAAATGCGCTGACCGGCGCTACGAAGATGATAGCGTTGGCTTCGTCGAAGTACGGGACCCATGTATGGCGCTGTCCCCTGGCGCCGCCTACGTCGTAGAGATGCCAGCTGACCGCCTTGCCATGGAGGGGCACATCAAATGTATGCTCCGCAACCCCCATGGTCTGTATCCGGGCATGTAGGATGTCGTCTGTGCGGATGTAAGGGGTCTGTAGGATAACCTAGATCAGGGTAATTACCTGTACTAGGCACGTAGTCTTTGGCCGCGACACGATCAATAGCCAGGAGAAAGCTAGCAAGCATATCAGCATATGTGGATATATGCGCATTAAATGCGGTTCTCACAATTCTGACCACTCCTCTAGACGTAAGCGCCTCTTTTTGATCATCCTCCTGACGATGTCGCTATTCCAAAGGGTCTTGACGTCGTCCTTACTACCATCCAAAAGCCGACCGATGTCTTCCACGACCTCGGCCGGACCAGGGAGACCAGGTGTCCCCTCCTCGCTGATGCTGATTCGGGTGAGATCACTCTGCGTGCTCGCGGTGCCAAGGCTCTTGCGACCGCGATGCTGCAGAGCGGAGCCCGACCGTCCACCCGAGCGTATCTGCCAGCCCCGGCGGACGTAGACGCCACCACGACCAGAGCCAGAAACACGCACGCCCCCGCTAAGCCTGTCTCCAAGGGTGGCTTCTGCTGCGACAAGCGGCGACAACCTCAGGCGCAATATTGCGATCTCCTTTTGGCTATCAGACAAGGTATTGGGCGTGCCTGGTAGAGCGGGATAGCCAGACGGCTGCGTGGATGGGCCCGACGAACCAGCCTGCTCGGGAGAGCCGCCGCGTCCGCCGAGAAGTTCACCAGTGACGCGACGCATGGGACTGTGCTCGTAGCTAGAGACATCGGAGCGGTCAGGACTCTCGTCCTCGAAGACATCCCCGTGCGCCTCAAGCACGTCGAGGATGCGCTTGACGGAACGCGCCATGTTGAAGTAGACGACCATGCGCCAGGACGCGCGCTCGTTGTCGAGGGAGTCGGGGTTGTACATGAGCTGGAATTGCTTCTGCAGCGTCGACTTGCCTGACTCTGCCTGCCCCAGCAGCAGGAGCTATACGGGAGTTGAAACGCGCATACATGAGGCGAGACGCGGGATTACGCACGCGAACATCCTGCTTCGACCGATCATAATTGCGCTTATCCTGCCGCAGCTCCTCGTCGATAGAGTCGGAGACACGCTTCGCCTCTTGTTCGGCCTCTACGCGCGCACGGCGCTCTGCTTCTGTCTCTGCCTCTGGAGGGCGGAGGACATAGGATAGGGGATCGTCCTGTGAGTAGACAGATGGGGGACGTCGTGCGTGCAGCATCTGGGGGGGAAAGGGCGAAGGGGGAAGGAAGCAACTGATGGGTGGGTGTTATAGGGGCCGGTTATATACCTGTCACGTGCCGGCAGGCCAGTGCGCGCGCCGTTACTTCGTCACACACACATCTTCCATCATACCAAGTCCTGAGGCCTGAGCCCCAAGCGCGACCATCACCCAATGGTCAGTCAGTCACCGATTTGAAACCCTCGCGCTCACCGCCCCGATAGTCCGTCACCCTGCACACCTCCCACGGTGACCTCAAGGTAGCTGCGCAAGCCCTTTTTTGTTATCTCCTGCTCGCGTGGCGCTCAAAGGGTTCATATCATAGGTCGAAATCTTTTGCGAAGCGGTGCCTAAGACCGCGGAGGTGCATTTGTTCCTCGTCTCCGAGTCCTGAGCTCACTTTTGGTGCACAGAACTTTCTAGCGCACTGTGCCTCAGGCTATTATGACGGCTGTCTATTCCACCGCAATATTAAGGGCTTCATGGTACAGACAGGCGACCCGACCGGCTCTGGCAAGGGCGGCCAGTCTATCTGGGGAAAGCCCTTTCCAGACGAGCTCCGTTCCACGCTCAAGGCAGGCTTCCTATTCGTCGGGTTTCGCGTACCGCTGATGCGCTTCCATCTCCAGTTCAACGCTCGTGGCGTCCTGGCGATGGCCAACTCTGGTCCGGACACCAACAAGTCCCAGTTCTTCATCACATATGCTAAGCAACCGCATCTCGACTCCAAGTACACCATCTTCGGAAAGGTTATCGATGGCGCGGATTCCACGCTCGATGCGATGGAACGGGTGCCCGTGACCGCCAAAAACAGGCCGCTCTCCGAGATAAAGCTCACACACGTATGTGTCGATCCGAGCTTCGAGGTATCATGATCTCAACGCTGCCTCCAACAGGTCACATTCCACGCGAACCCCATTGCAGATGCCCAGTTGCGATCATGATGACTGCTATAACCGGGCAACCGTGCTATAACCGGGCAACCGTGGAATGCGTATCTCAAAATCTAAATTCGCCCCCTCACCGCCCCGGCAGCATGACCATCCGCGGCTTGAGAACGACCGGACTTAGGGTACGATGGTCTTTTCTCCGTTCCCATGCACCCCGCAATATGAAAAGCGCTCTAAGCACCCAGGTGAGCGAGGTCGGCAGAAGCCCCAGTATATTTACAGCGCTCCTAGTCACAAGATTACATGTCTTCTTTTTGTCGTACTGCATACCAACCATCATCGCTTGATAAACCCAACGAGCTCCTTCTGCAGCTCTCTTTGCCTCCGCGCCTTCTCCAAGTCGTCCACGCTGCGCAGATCGTACACAACGTCCCGCGTCTTGCCAAAATACACCTCTTGCAGCATATTGCGCATCTTGATTTCCAGATCCTCAATCAAACGCCCGATATTGGGGATGTGCGATGTCGAATCTTGGATGGGGTGATCCGCTTCCATCTTGTGCGCCTGGTCAGCCACGTCAGCCCACCGCGAACAACGCGAACGCACCTGTCTGGTCATGCTGCCGCTCAAAGTTACCTCGCCGTCGTGCTTCCACGGGTCGCCATCCTTCTCCGCCGCCGCCGCCGCACTCGTGTTCTCGCTGCGAGTGACGAGCTGCAGCATGATCGTCGACGTGAGCTTGTAGTGCGCTTGCCGTCCGCGTTCCGCCGCCTCGAAGACGTGGATGGAGTCCCAGTTCCCTGACGGCTCCGAGGGCAATGCTGGGTCCAGCGCTGCATCAAACAAAGCCATGAGCACGTCGCGTCGGCGATGCGTGATCTCGACAGCACGCCAGGAAGGACAGCGTCGCACGTACTCTTCTTAAGCAGGACGACGCCGGCGAAGCCACCGTCGTCAAGGTCCCACAGGAATACAGATGACACGCCGCCCTCGAAGTACCTGCAGATATGATGCCCGTCAATCATTCGCGCTGCGGAGGACAGCCGCGGGTGGGAAGACAGGCCACTGACATCTCGCGGTACATGTCGAACGCCTCGTTCGCGGCGATCTCGAGCTTGCGCAGCTTTATCGATGGGAATGTGCCATCCTCTATCGGCGGGTAGTACTCGTTTGTCCACGGTGACCTGCACCGAAGTCAGAGCGGGTCGAGGAAGGGCAGCGCGACGCACCTGTAGCTCTCGCCATCGCGGTTGTAATCGCACGCGAGAAACTCCTTCCCCGTCGCCTTGTCCACCTTCAGCTTGAGCGGCTGGTCGACGTTGCCGAGGAGCTCGTCCGCATCGTCCGGGCTGATCTGGACGAGCGTGGACACGTTCTCTTCGATCTTGGTGGGCGGAAGCCGCCGCAGCAGGTCGAGCATCGAGTCCACAAGGTCCGACATGGCGTGTGGATCAGCTGTGGACGCGAGTGTTTACAAAGGAAGAGGCGTTGTCTGCCTAGTATACTTGCTCGACGTTCAAAGGGACAGGTTGCATAACGTAATCGTAACCTCCGAAGTAGGCAAGTATGTAGGAACATCTACTTCTTGGAAGTTGTCTTTCAGTTTAGCTGTCTTTCTACATTGTGTGGTAAAAGCTACATGCTATCGCTTCATCCCTGCATCAGAATTTCACCTCCCTAATTCTCGTTTGCTTCTAGCTTGCCGGTCTGATTCGCGCCGACGCGACCGCCCTCCGCGAACTTCCCCTCCCCATTCTTCAGATTCGCGAGCTCCATCACGTTGAATTTTTGGAGCTCGTAGTAATCCTTAACCATGCTGATGCCACACACGCTCTGTGAGAAATACGACAGCCGGCGATCGGGTGGGCCGGCGGTGAGAAATGCAGAAGCAAGAATGCAAAGCCGCTCCAAGCCACGAACCTTGAAGACTTCCACAAGCACGAAGACCTGTGCATGTTCCAAGTCGACAGTATACTCGGCCGGCATGCACTCCACTATTGTGTCGATCACTGCCTGTCTAGAGAGGGTGTTATGGTTCCGCATGCGGAGCTCAATTTTGTACTTCGTCGCGCAGCAACAATTAGACGCATGTCAGAGAAACGTTGGGAAGAAATAGACTGTCGGACTTACGCGATACGCAGGCTCTGCGTCTTCGGAGGTAAAGCTCTTCAGCACGCGCTGGAAGAGCGACTTGATCTCGGGGGCATTTGCCACGCAGGTATTGACGACTGGCGTGAGCCGCAGCGTGTACCTACATCCTCAGTTAGCCACGTCCTCTCTCATCCATGACTAGGCTCAGCCGGTCCATACCTAGTATGAGTGACACCCGTGTCCCTGACATTTTCGATGTGTTTGAGGACAAGTCGGACAGGATCCACAGGGGATTTACATGCAATGAACACCACTACACGGGCGTGCGCTGTTGAGCTGGCCTAGAGCTGCACCGCCGGAGCAGGTGAAACACACGCACCACATGTCGTGTTGGTAAGACAGTTCGCTAGGCCGCAATCAGATTCAAGAAGATTAATTCAGATGCCAACATACCGAACCTTTGCTCTTTTCGCGGCCGCTTGATCGCAGCTAGCTCCTTCGCTATCTGTTTCTCCAGGTCCTCCTCTTCCTCCTCCTCTTCCTTTCCTCGTCCTCGTCCTCCTCTTTGTCCATGCCTGGAGCGTCGCCTCCGCGCAGATCGCGGCCTATGACATCCCCGCCGGCGCCATCTTCTGGCCACAATTGCGCCGCTAGCTGATCCGCGTGCATGCTATCAGACGCTGCTGAGCCCCACAGCACCGGACGACTCACATGCTCAAAGACATCATACAGCTCCCCTACCGTTTGCTTCTCCTTCCCTTTTACGCAGCTGACCCAGACGCCTGGCCCGTCGATAGACCGTTTGCCCCAGATCGGCGTGCCGTCCTGTGCGGAGAGCCGCTAGCTGTCAGGGAGGTAAGTAAGAAGATACGCGCCGACTCACAGAGCGATAGCGCTTCCTGGAACGGTCGGTACTGGCCCCGCTGCGTTTGTTGTCGCCCATCGCGTGTTGGATGCGACAGTGAGGGAGATGGCCGAAGCAACTAGGCGTGGGAACTTCAAAATCAGTGGAGGCTGCGGCGTGCACAGAGTCTGCGAGACTGCGACTGCCAGCAACTACCACTTATCATTTTTATCACCCCGACCTATCCTATCCTCCTTCCAAGTCAACGTGCACCGCTTGGAAAACAGGCAATGCCACCCAGTATTCGTCCACATTTGCCCTCAGCCAGGTCTCGCAGCGTTCGCGCTGGGCGCGCCACTCCGAGTCAATCGCTTTGACCCACCAGTGGCTCGCTTTCGCATACGACGTCGCTTTGTCCCTTGTCTCACCCAGTCCCTTGCTTTGAAGTTGTATCGTGAAAGCTATCAGGGATAGCTATGAACCTTTCTCCATGAAATGCGCTCTCCAGGCAGCGTTGGAGTCGATTCACAAAGACAAGGCGTCAAGTGCCTTCCCTGGTTTCTCGCGATATTCTACAAAGTTTCAAGGCAGCGCAAACTTACTGACGGTGCGTGGCCGCTTTGCTCGTCCACTGTCTGGTGGCTACCGCTGGGTGGCGGCAGCTTTGCCGGCGTCGTGGCTAACTCCCTCGCCACATCGCATTGTACCGCTTTGACAGCTCGGATTTGGTTTTAAAACACCTGTAATGTGCACTATGCAGTCCATTGAGCAGCTTTTGTCTCATTCGCCCCCAAGTCGAAACCACTTATCAAACCGACAACCGCCCACACTCTCTTCCGTCACCTCCCACCAAGCCACTACTCTCGCCCATCACGCAACTTGCCATGTCGACAAGGTCGTCAGTCTTCACCGAAGACTCGAGTCAATTACCGTTTCTGCTGCAACTGTTCAAGGAACAGAGGTGGGAGGACGCCAAAGTCCTGCTCAACACGTACTGGCGCGAGATAGATTGGCTTATCACGAGGAAGCTCGATGCAAGCAAAGACATGCTCGGCGACGCTGCGCAACTCCAGTTCATTCATCGCCCCCAGGTTTCCGTCAGGAGACAGCACCGTTTGGGCCTCAACAGTGCGTCTCAATGAACACTATTTGGCTTTGCAATCCTGACTTCGCGCTTCAGTGAATCCTGCGCAATTTCGCGAAGCCAAGCAGCTGCTCGCCCAAATCCACGCGATCATGCCCTCGCGCGATGACTTCGAGCAGATCCTCTTCCACTTCAGCCCGTATGCCATTGTCTACGCGTGTATGGACCTCAACATTGCGCTTCCGCGGACCCTCGACATGCGCTTCTTCTTCGCGCACCTCGCTCAACTCATCGACGAGCACCGCACGAGCGAACTGATCTGGTCGCAGGAGCGCGCGAACCTTGCGCTGCTCAGTGATGAGCCGCGCACCGCAGAAGGCATCGACATGCTGCGTGTGCTCAGCGCCGTCACGGAGGGCACGCCGCTCCCCACATGTCTCGCTCACACCGGCCCCACCGTCTACGTCGCCGCGACTGCCGGTTCAACATCCGGCGCATGGAGCAGCGTCGTCAACATGCGCGAAGTCACGCGCTTTTTCGCCCTCCCGCGCCCAGTGTCCGAGCCCGCGCACGTCGCCGCGCGAGAGCAGTACGCGATGGTTGACGCGGCGTGCTGCTTTGCGCCTGAGTGGGACGGCTGCACGGTGCGCTTCGTCACCTCCTCGCAGCGCGTCGCGTGGGCGGTCAACGACGTGATCGCCTGCGCGGCGGAGTTCCCTGCTGTGCAGCTGCTGCACGCGCTCGGCACGCGCTGGAACTTCCGCGTCACCGCGGTGTGCTTCGCGGAGGCGGCGATCCCGCTCGAGGCGCGCGAGGCGCGCGTGCATGCGCGGCAGGCGGAGCAGACGGCCGAGGCGCACTTTGCGGCGGGCTGCGGGCTCGTGCACGAGGTCATGGACTGCGCGCTGCTGAGCTGCAACCTGGAGGACGCGGATCTCGGGCGTGACTTTGTGCACGTCGTGCTTATGGCGTACACGCTGCTGCTCGCGAGGGCGCGGGCCCCGGGTTATGTATGCGACAACGTACAGCTCGTCGAGCCAGGCAGCCTGTACTACGCGATGCGCTGCAGGCAGCTCGTGATCCCGAAGATCGTCGAGGGCGGGGGCAAGGGCAAGAGGCGCGCGGCGCCGATGCCGCGCCTACAACCGATGCCTGCGACGATCACCAAGGCAGACGCGGTGGCGACGAAGTTGGCGATCCAGCACCAGCTTCAGGAGTTTGCGGTCGACAAGATGCGCAGGGAGGCGAGAGTGCGCGCGGCGAGGGGGAACGCGGTGCGCCTCGCCGCGGCGCGGGACGACTCTGGGGACCCCGCGCTGCCTCTGCACAAGCCTGAGGTGACGCTCTGGCGGGGTTGACGCGTTGCGGGTCGGACGCTTGTATAGCTCATACGTACATATGATAGGCCTTGTATGATTCCCTATGCCTTGGTCGACATTGTGGGCGAATAATATAGTGACCAACGGATTTCAAGTCGGGCTGCGACTCGCCTCGGAAGTAGCATTCCCACATGCAGTACTGCAAGTACTTGCCATTCGGCCCTCTACATGGACTGGTGACCAAGCTTCTACTAAGCCAGTGACGAGGCGCAGGCATGTACCAGTGCAGCTTGTTGTCGTCGACGGATGAACCTCGTCCGAAGCGCCGGAGGTCAGAGGCTAATAACACCGTCAACCCCAGGTCATGATAAAAGTGATTCATGACGATTTTCATCAACCCTATTCCTCCCATACGCCGCAGCCGCATCTACAATTCGGAAGTCTGTATCGCACAAGCTTGAGTTCTCGTCGGTCCACAGAGCCGGCACGACCAGAGTAATAAAGGCTGCCTTCTTCTCCCCAAGACATGTCCGGCTCTCGATGAGCGTGCTGCGGCCCCGCCGCCTCGGCTGCCTCGCCTTTGTCAAGACGCTTTCCCACCGCGTTCCTGTGGTCTCCTGTAACTCAAAGTCACGATGGACGCTGCCATCGTCAACCGGGAAAACCAAAAACCGCGGCGTGGGTTGCAGGTAGTCGATGAGGATGCCGAGATCTGTCAGAGCAATGTCAGGGTAATTTGTGCGCGCTTCAGCCCGCAGCGTCTTGAGATTGTGACGGGCATCGGCGAGGACGCATTGCGAATGAAATTTCCGATTCCTGGTAGAAAGTTGGATGTCCGGGGTTGACCATTCTACCAGCTGAGTGTCAGATCAGACCGATGAAGTGCAAGGACGGCGTCGACTCACCTGCGCGGTCCGTGCACTCATGTTTGTGCGATGGCCAGCCATTCACCTGGCAAGCCTCTGAGCAGTACATGACGGAGCGGCATCTAGCACAACGCTTCAGCGCTGACCTCGAAGCTCGCGTCTCGCACTGTATTCGTAGAATAAACACTGCGAACTATCTCATAGGTAATGAACTCACAGCATCGCAATATCCAGTGTCCGAAAAAGTGTCCCATTGGTGTTTCAGGTGGAGCCGTTGCAGAGAGAACTCTGATGTGAACGCCAAATAGGTTTTCAACGGCGACTCCGGGATTGTGGTCAGGCAACTTTGCATTTCTGACCGGCGCATCTCGCGGGCAATAGGAAGAATGACGGAGGCGTGCAAAGAGTATCGTGGAATGAAGTCGCATAGAACGGTGAGCATCGAGTTTTGCAGCGTCGCATCCAGCGAATGGTATATGGGGCCGAGGATGCCGAAGGCGGTCAGCAGGCCCCCTCGGATGGCAGAGCGTGTCCAACGGATGGCGTTGCCGGTCTCGAGAAAGTCTGGAAAAAAATGGAAACAAAGGGTGGCCATCATGAAAGCGCTTTGCCTACGTGCGACTCTCTGATCGAAAAAAAGAGGCGCAACAGCGAGGAGACTGTGGACGATGGCCCGAACAGCTCCTCTGTGCAGCAAGGCGTCCCGCAGGACTCGCACCCTTCCCACAGCCATCATGAGGAGGATGTGACAATCGAGATAGTCAGGCGCACGGGACCTGGGCGCTCCTTCGAGTGGACGGATTACATAGTCCGCTATATCACCTGCGGAGCTCTCCAGGTCTTCAAAACAAGCCAAGAAGCGAGGAAGGACGGTATCGTTGCCCTTGTCGCTCAGCATGGCAGCGAGAGCAGCCACGCAGGGAGGCCTGTCAAATGGCCGCAGAGAAGGGTCTTCCTTCAACCAGAAGGACACGAGGAGCTCCATCGATCCATGCGAATTTAGCACGAGTTGCTTTCCTGGAGAACTAACCAAAATCCCCCAAATCGCCTGGCCGAGAATGTTGAAGAAGTCGTCCCGGATATGCAGCTCTTCAGGCGCAGATGATTGGAAACGCTCGAAGAAGCGAAACCACTGCCAAACGTCGGGCCACACGTCGGTGGCATAGTCTGAACGTGTTGGTGACTTCCCTAGCACAAAGCAAGCACCATTCAGAGACAGGAATGCCTTGTCGATGAACGACGTAGTAGAGGCGCTGAGTGGGAGGGAAATGGGAAGCGGAGGTATGTGGGATGTGCGGAGGTTGGAATGCAGGATATCGAGAACGTCCTGGCACCGTTCGGCGGGTATAACGCGTCCATCAAGGGAGAGTGCCTCCAGAATCACCAGCGAGCCCTCCTTGGCCATCTTCATTGCCTGTACGTCGACAACGTTCGACATATCAGCCTCTCATCTAGCCACTACTTGGATATGCCAGCTTGTACCTTGGCCGGTTTGGTACGTATGATCCTCTCCGCCTGGACAAGCGCTTCTTTCGATGCTTTGAACATGGTCTTGTTGATCCTGAAGGTAGCCAGTGTCAGTGGCACAAGCAAGTAGTACTTAGGGCAGGTCCCGGTCACCGGTCACGCGTCCGGGCCCTTACCAATTTCCTCCGAGCTCGACGTTCAGTTACAACGTTAACTAATCCATGTCATCACCCGACCCCTTCACCAATGTCCTTCGGGAACGCATCGACGCACTCGCCGCCAAGGAGCGAGCCATCTTTAGCGAGGCAGTGTCCGAGGACATTCGCAATTGAATGTGCAATGTCACGCAGAGGTTCGACCTGAGGCCTGAGGCCTGAAGGTTCACCTCCAGTCGGGCGAGCTCGCGCACCGTGCGCGCCGGCTCCGCGAGCTTTGGGATTCTCCTGGCCTTCTTGGACACTGAGGAAGGGCGAGGAGACGTGGGAAGAGGCATGTGGCAGCCCAACAGTGGTGTATGGGGCGCCATCAAGTTCGTGATTCAGGTGCCAGTGAGCGGTCGACATCGACCCGACTGCGATTGATTTTTGCTGAAGGAGGCCTTGCAGGTGATCCCTGATCTACCATTTGTACAAGTATTTGGAGAAACGGTGCATATATTTATGAGGATCAAGGCAGACCTGCCGTTGTAGTACCATGATGTGGTCAAGTTATGTCGGGAGTCCCCTCCAGCAACAATGGTGCGTAAAGGGCCGCATGTCTGCAATCTCCGCGACCTCACCCTTGTTGGCCCGCGCAAGGTTATCGCGGGACTGTCTCGGGACATCACCTCCGCTCCGTGTGCACCGCCGTCCGAGGGGTCCACAGCCAAGGCAGTCAGCTACGAGGTATGTATGCTGCGCTAGTCGCTGGTCGCTCACGCTCATGCCGCGGCTTTTGATCCCAGCTACTGTGTCTTCCTCACAAACCCGCTCTCTCGCACCTTCAAGGACGTGCGTCGCAACCTCGACACGCGGCGCCCCAGCCACGAGCTTCCCATATGTACGACTTTGAAACGACGCGGTGGAATGCTCTGCATGAACGCTACCGCGTCCCAGGCTGCCCCGCACATGGCACCTTCGCCGACCGATTTTCCATGTACGCGAGCGCGGGCCTCGCGTGTCGATATTTTTATGCGCTCGTGCTGCCGGAGCTGTACGCATGCGTCCGCGTCCGCCGTCACGTCTCTTACAGCGTGCGAGGCCCTCGCGCGCGCGCGAGGAGGCATCCTGGGGCGTGCTGTCGCACGTCCCCGAAATAGTATCCAGCGCGCTGCGGCAGACGTGCGCGCCGACCTTGCGCACGCTGCACTGGGGCGGACACTCCGTCGTTTGGCCTGCGCTGCAGGATGGGCATGCGGTGCTCGCCGCGGCAGTGAGGCTCCGTGCTGGTGTACGACGCGTGCCTTGGCGGGTGCCGGTGCCGCTTGCCCGTGCTTCCAGACCTTATATACTTCCGAACGATACTCGCTGTTTCCTGATGCCTGTGCTCCACTGCCTGCAATGTAAACGGGCGTCCGTGGTCTCTGCTGTCATCGGCCGTGGCGAGCACGGAGCTCTGTTATGTCCGGGCCACCCGTGCATACAATCGAGAACGTGGCAAGGATACATCGCTTCGAAATTACAAGACAACTACTACACATTCTGGAACCTATGCGTCAATCAAATATTAATGAAGAGTCCGAGTCATCAGACTGATACTACCCCGGCTGGAAATTGAACTGCTCCTCCGCAGGCACTCCTAGGAAGGCCGCCGTCTCCTCGATGTCACTGCCATAGTCCTCCTTGAGCCGCACCGTGCGATGCAAGCAAGCCTCCTTCAGAGCCTTGTATGAGCCTTCTGCCAAGGACTTTGCCTCTGCAAATCCGTAATCCCATGTTTTTGTCAGCGTGAGCTCCTTCAGCATGGGAATGCGCCGTGGCTGGGAGCGCAGTGCGTCTGTAAGCACATCTATATTCGTGTCCTCTTCAAGCTCGTATTCCAGCTTTTCCAACGCAGGAAAGGCCAAGGGATCTGAGAATGCGCCTGGGGGCATGCAGGCGCTGCCGGTCTTGAGGTGGCGCAGTACAGGAGCATGTGCCAGGGCAGCAGCGACGTCGGCGCCGAAAATGTCGAAGCCTTCCACATCCCAGTCACTGGAAAGGTGGAGCTCCGTTAGGGATTGGGAGAGTGCTTCGAGCACGGCGATGCCGGGACGGGAGAATATAACCTTTGGATTGATTTTCAAAGTGGACAGATTCGGCGCGAGCTGGAGGAGAGCGAGTAAGTGTCTCGCCTCGAAGTTACTGCCAAGGTAGCGACGGTCACTGAAACGCTTGAAGTGCGGCAGCATTCCGGGCTTGAGGGGGAAGGACACTTGCAACACCGCAGCCCTTCGCTCCGCTGAGGTCTCACCCTCTTCATAAAGTTCGTTCTTGTCCAGCACATCCGCTTCAAGCCCAATTTCGCGCAGTTCCGGGTAACATTGCACGATCTGGAAAAAATTCGTCGCCGTCGCAAACGGCACGTATCTGCTCCTGTACGTGTTGCCAGGTGGGGCGATGACCAGTTTTTGCAGATGCACTGCGTTCATCATCGCGTTGCGCATCTCAGAAAGGCCATGTCCGAGTCCGTAGTGATACCTGCCGATCCGCAGACTGCGAAGGTTTTCCGGACCACAGAGCTCGATTATTTTCGCGAAGTAGAACATGGCATCGGAGGCGCGATAATCCGCAACATCGAAGGTGAGCGCCCGCACCATGGATGCAGGCTGCCACGCGGGAGAGTCGGAGAGGGTGCGAAGGAGATTTTTGGTTGACGCGCGGAGGTCAATGTTTGCGAGGTAGATGGATGTGTAGAGCACTTCGCGTGCAGGGGCGAGCCAGGATTTGCAAACGAGGGCGGAGCTTGCAAGCGCGCGGTTTGAGACGAATCGGTCAGGAAGCTGGTCAACTTCAGTGCGCCATGTGGTTGTGATGAGTATTCTGAGCAGGATCTCGATGGAGAGTGCAGATGCAATTGGTCGGCTTCAAAGTTTGTTACGGCGCTCAGCTTTTGCGTAGAGAAATCGAAGGACCGGGCTCATGTTGACAGTCGCGCGCATTATCGCATACGATGCCTAGATTATTGTTGTTAGTCAGCTGCAATGCAATGAGAATTGCATCTAAGAAACGTACCGCGACGTTTTTCGAAAGCTTTTGTACAACGGTCACGTTAAGTCGCAAGTGCTGCCAGTGTGCAGTTGATGACTCAGATCTCACGCTGGCTTGTGTTCAGGCACCATCAGCAAAACCGCCGAATCATGACGGCCCGTTCCAGCCGCTGTTAGATTCTCACGCGCTAACAATGCATGGCAATGGATGCTAACGCTGCGCTTCCTCTGGCGCAGCAATGTAATGGCCAGCTAATGGACTAATATATGACATGTACTTAGATTTACAATAGTAGCCTCTGCCCGAAGCTGTTCCACGCCGCCCCATGTCGTTCTCGCCTCACGCGTGCCTCATGCCCAAGCGCACGAGTGGGACGCGCCCACAGACGCGGACAGCTGGGCCGTCACTACCTGTAGCTCACTGACACTCCTGTGCAAGCCGCTCTCCGTGCGCGCACTCCTCGCGCTGCAGTCCTCGCTCACTGCGCTCGTGCTCGTCGCCTGCCCGCACTGGTCACTGCCTGCCGGAGAAGTTCCCGCTACTGCATGCAGATCCTCGCCGTGTCGTTCAAAGAGTAGGGCGAGCGCACACTGCAGCGCATCGCGTGGCAGAGCTGGAAGAGCCTGGTCCATCTGCCCGTCCTCGCACAATGGAACGTGTGCACCAACGTTGAGTTCGCCGGCGTTGTCAGCGCAATGCTCACGCGCTCACGCGCGTGTTGTGGAACTCCTCCGTGTTCTTGTCTCCGGGTGTCGGCCCGTCTCCTTCGCGCCGCGAAACGAGGATGGTCAACTAAATCTGCGTGCAGTTAAAATGCGCGTTCTATGCGGCTGGCATCGGCGGTCATCCTGGCCTCGTCCCAATCTCGCCATGCGGCACAACTTCAAGGTGAGGCAGCAGAGCGCGGCAGGATGACCTGGCACGTGCAGAGGAGCGCAATGCTTGCCGGCGCTGCGTGTAATCAGGGCGTGGCTCCTCGTGCGGCCGCGCTTGTCCGCCTGCCGGCCCCGGTCCCTGTGCACCACCAGCTGCCGGAAAAGTGCTTTCTGGAGGTACTTGACTGGTCATTGAACAAGTGGGGAGAGCGCGCGGAGAGTCATGATCGGACTGTCTATCGCTGAAGGCCGTGCCGACGACGTCAGTGCGATGGGCGACGGTTTTCGCGAGGCGCGAGGACTGCGCAGCAGATGCACCAGCAGCAGGCTTGTGGTGCTCAGGCGGGAGCTTTAAGGCCGGCGGAAACGGCAGCTCGGCCCTGTTCACCCGTAGCGGTTGCGCAGAATGTGACTGAGAGCGTCAGCACGCGTACACGGGAGAAAAAACCCTGTCGTACCTTGCCGCACGCTGGAGAGGAGCACGTTCTCCGAGTCCCGCACTCGCACGTCCGCTCCGAGCTCCCGCAGCGTCATCATATCGATTGCCTTGCCCTGCGCACACTTTGTTCAGAACAATTCTTGCTGGGCGTGAGGGGTGTGCTGGCGATGCGTATACACGAGTGCGTAATAGTCCGAGGGTCCAGGCGCATACAACGTGCCTCAAAGGTGTTCCCTACAACAAAAAGTCAGTACTCTGTTGCTCTGTGGGTATCTACTAGCCTGCTTGTAGCGTACCTATGCAACATCTCTGACAAACCTACCAGCAAAGCAGTCGGCCCCTCGAATCGGTGACAGCTCACAGCATGCCGCGCTGGCGCTGCCTATAGCCTTCCAAAAAGTAAGCGCTGGCGCCGGTCTCCAGCGCTTTGACGCGGGATGGGGATGTAAAGGGATGGTAGGATGTACGATTTGAAGGTGAACGCACGACTTAACCGATTTGCTGCAAGACAGCACGTGATGGCATCATCGCGTCATGTCACATTGTGACTCCATTCTCCAGTGCGCGATAGGGTTGCGGAGAAAACCTCCGGGACCCTTTCTTACCGGTAATTTTCCTCGGGCCCCAGGGCGGGGGGGTAAATTACGGTAAGTTACGGTAAAAAACAGGGGTCACGTGACATGCAGAATAGCTCTGAACAACGTATAAAATCTCATTTTTCGGCTCAGCCAGACCTAGAAGGATAGGATAGGATAGGCTTAAGTATGCCCCATGTGCCAGCAGCAGAATTAGATGCATGAAATGCCAGGTATTCAGGTATTCATCCACAGCACTCGTCAACTTTACTACTGTAGTGAGGGTGCGCCGGCGGGCGGCATTCGCCCTATCGCCCAGCGCGGGCACACTTTGTGGGGCCGGGACACGCAGGTCACGCTCCGAGGGGCACTGCGCAACCATCTGTCAGTAACTGGCAGCATCCTACAGGGAATGGAGCGTACTCCGAGCACCTCCCGCAGCACCTCTTTGGCCCACCGGGGGTGACGGAATTTAATTACCGCGACACATGTTGGATGTGTCCCATCCCTGCTGGCAGCACATGCATAAGCACCATGTCGCACAGCACGTCAGTCAGCGATGCACACACCCAGAACGCGACACCCCCGCTCGTCTCGAGCTACGGATCACTCGAGCGCCCGCATGGATATGCGGTGCTGCAAGTTAGGGGATCACGCACCCGCCGTCGGCATAGTCGTCAACTGGCAGTGTGCGCGTAACATGTGCTCTCATCGGACGCGAGCTTGGCGCGAGCACGAAGCCGGGGAAGAGGTCGCTGGCAGGGAGGTCGCACAGTCGCGGCGCAGCTGAGCTATGTAGCCACGGAATCATGTGATCACGTGTGCTGGGGTAAAATACCCTCCCCAGGCCTTGGTTCGGGGGCTAGGTAATTAACCTGTAACTTACCGGTAATTTACGTGCAAAAAACCTCATCGGTAGAAAACCTAGGTATTTTCCGCAACCCTAGTGCGCGACCCACATCCAACTCACCCTCCTGCCACCACCATCTCTCCATGATGCCCCCTTTGTTCTGCCTCCGTCTCGAGTCTCATATATCTCCTCTCGTTTGGCACGGACCAATCGCTGCACAACACAAAGCCGGGCATCCAACTGATGGTGAGCACATGCTCAGTGCCCTGTGCTGCGTACACATAGTCATCCTTTCTCTCCTTGGCAGGACTGATTGCAGCAAACTCTCCTACGCGCCAAGCGCCGTCTTATATGCGAGGACTTAATTGTTAGGTTTGTGTCCAGATTTATGCGCATATATGCGCCAAGCTGGTGAAGGGTATGCCCTCTACTCCCGCCGCCAACAGGGTCAGGAGTGCGCAGGACTTCGGGTGCGTGAGCTGGCTTGGATACCATGCTGTTTATAGAGTCCTAACATCATCGCCTACTTCAGTTTTCCTCCCGGCGAGCGAGTGGTCCCGACGTAAGGACACGGCAAGGTCGTTGCCTCGACAAGGCCAAGCAAAGCGCGGAGTGCTTCTCGCGACGACGCCCGATTGGCAGAGCGGTATGTTCTACGTTTTTGTCATCTTCACCCGAGCTCACCCGTCTTCATGAACGCGTCGACCAGGATCGTCTTGCCGCTTGCCTTGTACTGAGGTTTCGTGTCCGCTCTCCCGTCTCGTTGTCATGTATTATAATCACTGCCCTGGCCCTGTATGTAGTACTGAATTAAATCTGATGATAATCCCCTCGAATTGTGTGATCATGGATTATAATACCCCCGGTACCCTCACAGCGAGCGAGCATCTGACAACCAGTTCGCGGTATGTCCGAAATTTGAGTTCCTCGTTAATGCATGATAATGCCAGGGGCCGCATGACAGCCGCACACGGATATCAGCCGATAACAGGCGTTGTCATGCATTATAATGGGATAAAATTTTCCGGCGGTTTTGCTGATGACCGCCTCGGACGTACTGCCTTCGGCCACACCGTAGCCAACACTTCGACCACTGGCAGCTCAGATCACTAGCACTGGAAAACTGAGTGGGTAAGGTCGGACGGTCGACACCACAAGTTGGAAGGACTCACAGGCGGTTGGGTCAAGATCTTAGGCTTCAACTTTCCGCCGCCTGTGCGGCCACTCCTGGCTGGCCTTCCGGCGTCCTCTGCAGCATGCGTGGTCTCGTAGGCCTATTTTGGTGCTTAGATATGTCGGTCTGTCTCGCTTGTCAAGGTGCTCCCCCGAGTCGACCGTTCGTCATGTTTCTGCTCGTAATTTGCTCCTCTCGCCTTCCCTCCCATCGTTCATGGCGCTGTCAACACTGATGTGCAACGATTCGTTCAGCATTCAGTATTCGAGTACATTAGCAATAAAACCGATGGCACTGATGAGCGTCAGAGAGGCCCCCAGTCCACTGATTCATTCATCGTCGTCACTGTCGTCGTCCTCTTCATTCTCTTCATCTTCTTCATCCTCTTCATACTCATCTTCGTCCCATTCGGCCTCTTCATCTTCATCATCCCACTCGGCCTCATCATCGGAATAAATCTCGTCCGCCTTCAGCTCGTACAGCTCCCTCATTTCCTCCACGGTCACGTCATACCGCGCTGCCTCGCTCTCAATCTCGCTGTCGAAATCCTCCTTCAGACGCACCCCGCGGGCCGCACACACCTCCTTGAGAGCCTGATGCACACCGTCTTGGAATGATCTCGGGTGCGCGAATCCATCAAATGCACGGTGGCCCGTCATCAGGACAAGCACCTTCAACGCCGGTGCGTGGTGGGGCTGAGCGCGTAGTGCGTCTGTGAGCACGTGGATCTCGTCCGTGTCCTTGCGTATCTCGTAGTCCAGATGCTCGAGCGCAGGGAAGGCCTGAGCAGCGAGGAACGCGCTCGGGAGCATGCACTTGCTGGCCAGTTCGAGGCTACGCAGGCAGGGCGCGGCCGCGAGCAGGCTGGCGACCTCCGCGCCGAACGCATTGAAGTCGCCTTTGGACGGATTGGTGGTGATGTGGAGCTTCGTGAGGGAGGGCGAGAGCGCTTTAAGGGCAGCGATGCCGGAGAGGCGGAACAGGGCTTCGCCGTACACCGCGAGCGTGGAGAGGTTCGGCGCCAGATGGGAGAGGGCGAGAAGATGCTTTCCCGCAAAGTTGTAGCGGTCGTCGAAGCTCCTGAAGATGGGCAGCGCGCCGGGCGTGACTGGAATCGACCCCTTCGTCTCCCCATTCTTTGTCTGCCCTTGTCCCTTGAAGTCCCAACCCTCGTCCCAAGCCGCGATTACGTCCTGATAAAACTTGATTGTTTGCAGTTCTGGCCAACACTGGATCATGCTGAAAATTTTCGGTATAGTTGCGAATCTACCACATTCGCGGTCGCGCTGATCGTGCGAGGATATCTTGAGATTTTGCAGATGGACCGCGTGCGTCATTGCCTCGCGCAGCGCAGCGAGCTCGCCTCTGTTGTACCCGGAAAGAGAGAGAGAGCGAAGGCTCGGTGCGCAGAGCGCAATGATTCCGGCAAGAGCTTTTGTTTCGCCATACTCGTGGTCATATGTGCCGAAGGAGATCGAGCGGACCATGGACCGGAGGGGAGGGGAGGCCGATAGCGTGCGTTTGAGGTTTTTTGCCGCGAATTCGTTGCGCGAGTTGCCCACGTAGACGGCAGTGTAGAGCAGCTCTCGCGCAGCGACGAGCCACGACTTGCAGACGAGCGCGAGTCTGGGCAGTGTACGGTTGGCGGCGAGGTCGTAGAGCCCGCGCCGTTTGGTCATGCTGAAGATTTTCAGGAGGATCTCGACAGGGAGGACGGGGGCCGAGCGCCGGTTTTTCCTCAGACTTGTGGTACGGGCTGCTCAGACATGCAAGTATGAAGATGTAGATAGATAGACTCACCTCTTTTTCGAGGTGTGACCGCTTGCCATCGTGCTTAATACACTACACGGGCGTTGGTTGACGCGATACAGCTCTGCCCAAGTCAATAATCAATCGGGTCCCAACAGACACATGCATGCTCACCAGGAACCTTCCTACGCAGCTTGTTGTCTTTGCAGACGTTGCGACCAGCGTTGGCGAAGCCCCGAGTCGGTCGGCCGCCGCCGACTGATTTGCAAGTGGCGTGTGTATATTCAGCCACCGACGCGTTTTGGCGCGGTCACGAGCTGAAGCGCTTGAACGTTGAACTTTTTATCCGAGTACACTATATCCATTCAACCATCTTCGTCCTCGCTGCCCTCTCCATCTTCTGCATTTTCCTCGTCGTCCAATCCGCCACTGTCTTGGTCCTCGTCCTCTTGATCGTCGTCCTCGTCGTCCTCGTCGTCGTCTTCAACGTCGTCGTAGTCGTCGTCGGTATACACATCCGCCTTCAACTCGAACTCGTCTCGGACATCCTCCTCCGAGACCTGGAGCTCGGCCGCCATGCTCTCCATCTCACTGGCAAACTGTTCCTGCAGCCGCACCCCACGGTGTACACACGCGTCTTTGAGCGCTTGGTACACACCCTCCTTGAACTCCATCGGTCGAGCGAAACTTCCCATCGACCGCGAGCCAGTCATCACCGCGAGCCGCTTCAGCTCCGGCAGCCGGCGCGGTTGCATGCGGAGGATGTCTGTGAGCGCGTGAATTTCGTCGGTGTCTTTTCGGATGCGGTAGTCCAGTTGCTTGAGCGCTGGGAAGCTCTGCGCGTCGGTGAATATGCCCGGGACTATCCATGCACTGGAAGCCTCGAGGTGCTCTAGTGCTGGATGTGATGCGAGCGCAGCGGCTACCTGGGCGCCAAACTTGTCGAGCAAGGAATCAGGGACGCTCAGGTTGCTGGTGATGTGGATGTGGGTAAGTTGGGAGAGCGCTTTCAGAGCGAAGATGCCGGGGGCGGTGAAGAGGACGTGGAGATCGGCTGTGAGGCTGGAGAGGTTCGGTGCGATTTGCGCAAGTGCAAGTATATCTTTTCCCATAAAGTTGAATCGGTCATCAAAGCTTTCAAAGACGGTGAGTGCCCCGTGTCGGACAGGGTACGAGACCTTCATTTCCGCCGCCGCACGCTCTTCCTCTGTCGCCATTTCATCAGATGTGTCTTCGGAATCGGAATCCGAGTCGTCATCATCCCAGAAGTCCGATAGGACTTGCTGGTAGAGTCTGATGGCACGCAGCTCCGGCCAAGACTGCATCATACCGAAGAACTTTGAAACCGTCGCGAACCGCACGCACGGGCTGTCGCGCATGTCGCGCGCGATGATGACCAGCTGCTGCAAGCGCACCGCGCCCTGCATGGCCTCACGCAAGGCAACAAGTGCCTCCCCGCCGCTGTACCCGAACAAATGCAGCTTCCGCAGGTTTATCGGCCCACAGAGCGCGACGATACCCGCTAGAGCATGTGTCCCACCCTTCTCGTCGCCGTCCGTTGTCCCAAAATATATGGCGCGCACCATGGCCTTGAGATTCGGAGAGGATTCAAGAGTGCGTAGAAGACGTGATGCTGTGCGTGGAAGGACAGCAGAGCCAAGGTAGATGGATGTGTAGAGAAGCTCGCGTGCGACTGGTAGCCAGGACTTGCTGACGCGCGCCAGCCTGGGGAGAGTGTGGCTCGCGACCATGTCGAAGTACGAGCGGCGTTTGGTCATGCTGAATATTTTGAGCAGAACTTCGACGGGGAGGGCGGGCGCGACGGACCCGCGACTTTGGATCTGGCTTTCAGTCTCTAGGGCGGGAAGGGTAAATGCAAAATCATACTGACGTCGTTTGGGCGAATTTTCTCCTCGCCCTCGCGTCTGCCATCGTCAACGTGCTTCGAAATGCCGTCAGAAGTGAAGAGGCGTTGAGCTGTGGTGGCGATAAGCGAAAAATATTCAGCCACCGACAGCCACCGACTCCACGTTGCCATCAGCTCGCAGCCTTGAACCTACTGCAACCATTGCCATACTGTAGACTCGTCATACCGTACAACTGAGTGTCACTCCATCTAGACCTGTTCAGACTCTGCATGAATTCACGTCAAGATGTTTGGTCCCGCACTATGTAGGTGTGTTCTGATTCTGACTCACAGGCAGGAGTCTCGACTAACTTCCTGGGCACAGCTTCAATTGAACACTCGGGTGTCTTGTCTTGGCACCCGATAGTTGAGGAGTCGAAGGTCCCCGACCAGCAGTCTACAACGCACAGGCAGGCCGCACCTGATGTTGGCAGTTGCCTCAGAGTCGAAGTCATTATCAAGACGAGTTCTGGCTGGCTTCCGCCCGAATGCCAGGCTGGGAGACGATGACGAGTCTCCGGCAGGCTGACCTGCGCATGCACTGCAATTTGCACCACCTGCTGCCGGTGAGACATGCATCCCATTCCGTCTGGACCGCTGACGAAGTCCAGTCCAAACTGATGGAGGTAGGCGGCCGGCGGGCAAATTTGGTTGTGTTTGTCCCTCCCCGGGAGTTTATAGCGCGGACGGTTGGCATCCGAGAGATAGGTCTCGCTCACTTTCCGCCCACTTCCTCCCCATTCCCGCCCTTCGCTCTCTCAGTGCCCGCCGCCTTGCAATCGTCTCGCAATTACGTCAACTCTAATCGCTTGGATCCCGGGCGACATCCTGCGTCATGTGTGCAGCCTGGCGGGCTGGCTCTGCATGTGTCTCGACTCCGATCGGCGTGTCTTCGCTTGCAGTGGGCTCTTACTCCTCTGATCTAGCATGCCAACCACATCCCACACTCTGGTCTACCCGCTGCTCCTCTCCTCGTGTCTATGAGCTGCCTCTTATTCAACATCCTGGCTCTTGACGTCTTCCGCTACGTCCCGGGCGACATCATCTCTTCGTGTTTAACTCTCGGGCAGCCAAACGCCTAAGTTCTTCCTTGGTCTGGCGTTGTCCCTTACTTTCTTGGTCTCGTATTCAATCGGCCTGATGGTTCGGGCTGTGGCCGTTTTCTGGTGTCGTCTCTTGGTCCGTCTCGCCTTGGTCCGCCAGACTTGATTGCACTCTGTCTAAGCGCTCTGCGACTCATCACAGCAGTTCAGTATACGGTTCTAACCTCTCCCCCCAGAAAAGTTTCAGTCCTTGAGCGCTTTCGTGTTCCCACTCGCTCATTCTGATCCTGGTCTCTTGTGTCTTCTGCGTCTACGATCCGTCTCAGTCTCAGTCTCAGGGGTTGTGGGCTCTGGTCGGCTCTCCGTTCTATACACCTCCTACGCGACTAATCAAGTTTGCTCTTGCTGCTATCATCTCTTCCTTTCTCTCGAATGCGCCGTCTTGCTCCACGCTCGCCTTGGCCCTTCTGCTTCTACCTGTCGCGCTATGGGCTCTTCTCTTTGAATTTCAGCCGTATGTAAAGCTGAGTTTAATCAATCTGGGCTACTCCATTTGATTGACAACAAGTCGTCTGTCTTTGCACCACTTCTCCTCCCCATACCAAGCGGTCCCCAAGGCCCAGAGTGGTTACGAGTTGACGTCCGAGTCAGGAATCAGCATCTCTAGCACGCAGCTCTGTTATACCCCGTGCTGTTCGGGCTAGCCATGCGTACAGTTTCAAAGTATATGCCAGGTGTCTTTCCAATCACGCTCCGTTCACTCCGTTTCGACGGATGGTCAGCTGCGATGCAATGACTCAATTGTATCTCCGAAACGCACCGTCTGGTGGACGCTTGTGCTAGCCAATTGCAAGGTCGCTATATGTTAGCCAATGGCAGCGCTGTTGGCGGGGGTTTAAGAGCATTTTGTTGGCCGCGGCCGGAGCTCAGTAGTACAGGAGGGAATTGTGGGGAAGTGCGGGGTGCGCCGGGGACGGACAACAGGGCCAAACAGGCGCGGGTATCACATGAACACCCGATCTGTCTCTCCAATCCAATTCAAAGTGCACCAGCTGCCAGTCCGTTCGTTCCACTCTACCACCATGGCCTCCAGCCTGCTCACCCCGTCCGAGTCCCATGCTTTCCAGTCCTTCCTCTCCTCCATCGACTACGACTACTCCATCGTCGACCATGTAGTCGCATCCGCAGAGTGGTCCTCGCTCTCCGACGACATCCCCGTCCCCCATGCAAAGCCCGGCAAGGAGGCCCTCTCCAAGGCCACAAAGGAGCTCATGTCATTGCAGCCCCAGGCCGTTGCAGACGTCGCCTCCGCCTGGTCCATGGCCGACATCGATCTGCCCTCGCTTCACAGGCAGGCGCCCACCCGGACCTCGCGCGCGTCCCTCACCCCCGCCCTCACCCCCGCCCCCAACCCGAACATGCTGCAGGATTTTGGCCTCGCATACCAGGTCTGGAGCGACAGCCGTGACCAACACAGCCCGGCGCGCCGCCCGTCGTATGCGCGCATACCGCCTGGCCTTCCGCTGCCGAGCGGCCGGCGCGACTCAACGTCCACGGCGTCCTCTTCCGCACCGCCACCACTACCCACGCGCTCGTCGGCACGTCAGCCATCAAAGCGATCCTTTTCCGAAGACTCCAGCGCATCGAGTACATCGTACAAGCGAGCACGTGCCTCCCCGCCATCAGAGGCGACCCCTCAGCCGTCCGGATCGGCTACCCCACCACAGTCCGTGCCCGCCGGAAAGCCCGCCCTGCTCACGGCGTCGCAGAAGAAGGCGAACCACATCCAGTCGGAGCAGAAGCGTCGCGCGAACATCCGGCGCGGGTACGAGGCGCTGTGCGAAAAGATCCCCGCGCTGCGCGAGGCGATCCGTGCCGAGGAGGAGGCGAACAGTGCGGGAGCAGGGAGTGGGAGCATGAATGGTCCGGCAAGGAAGCGCAAGACGAGGGGGAAGGTCGGTGATGATGGGGAAAAGATTGATGGGCGAGCAGGTCCTCGGAGCGAGAATATCGTCTTAGCAAAGAGTGAGTGTTGGCGTGCATGCTTCTCTGTGATCGCCTCTGCTCACGCCTGATCTGCGTCTTAGCCGTGGATTACCTCCAGGAGCTGCTTTCTGAGCGCCAGGGTCTTGTGGAGCGGCTGCAGCGGGCACGGGGCCTCCTGCCGCGTAACCACCCAGCGCAGCGGCCGCAGACGGGCGGGCAGCAGCCGTTGTGGGAGCGCGAATGGACAGGGGGAGACGATGCGAACGACGACGATGGCAGCGACGACGACGATTCGTAGCTCGCCGATTTCCAGTGTTTCATTGGGGACTCGCGCATTCATGTATCGCTCTCACTAATTCCTCGTTGTTTGTATGACTTGTCAGGTTTCCTATGTCGTCTAACCATATAGCATTCACGTCCGCGCCCGCTCTCGCTCTCGCACTCGCACTCGTCCTTCCCTCGTCCTGTGTGACCTTCTTCCACCCGGCGCCCACTCGAGACGTGATGCATGGCCCCACCATTCCTCCCTCCTAACGACGCCGCCCAACGCACGCACCTCTCCTGCAGTAGCCCAGGCCAATACCTTCCGTTCCGTGTCCCGCTGTCGTCGGGCAAATGCACAGGCCCGTCTTCGTGCCATTGACGCCCGCTCGCTCGCTTCGAGCATGTGTTTACATCGATTCACCCACAGATGCTCTTTAGGCAACAGTTACACAGCGCGCGCGTGTGCCATGTATGACGTCAGCTGCGGGCGAACCCCCACTGCCACGAGCGCGCACGGCCGCAGTCCCGACATCGGAAACACACAGTGCCCGCCCGTCGCAAATGCCACCGCCAACGTCCCACTCGCGTGCAAAGGCCGTCCACCCCGAACACGTTTGACGGCGCGAAGTGGCTGGTGACAGCGGAATGCCGGCCCCATCATGGATTGTGCAGGCCCTGCAGGGGACGATGGGTTTCAGCGCTTCGGCTCAAGGTGCCGCGATGATGCGCGGTATCCAGTACTAACTTAGGACGCGGTCGGTATTCGGAGCGGGACGCAAGCGCTTGCGGGCTCAACGACGACGGCGATGGCGGGGCGAACTCCACAGGTGCAGTGCTGGTGGCAATGGAGCACGTCGCCCTGCATCTGCTGATGATCGACAGGCTTCGACAGGGCGACCAGATCAGTCGCCACAGCTCGCGTAAGCCCAAGCGCATGATGTGGACGGGGCCACGTCGTTGGGACATCCACTACCCTTGATTTCCATCGCACTGTCACCGGCGTACAAGCGTGTCGCCTGATGCTCCCTGGTGCGCCACCTCGATACAACAGCGTGTGTACTGTCGGCACGAACTTGGACATTGAAGTCACTAATCGACTTGTGTCTGTCAGTGATGCGCATCAGCGATGGCGCGTCGGTCGGCAACTGGTCGATCGACTCGGAGTACAGCGAGGCGTCGCGCAGTCGAATCTCCCTCAGCGACCGCAGCGTCAGTGCCGTGCAAGTGAGGCGCGTTCATTACTTAGCCACAGGCGCGATGGTATGTATGTATGTATCAGCCACAGACGCGTCAATCATATGCAACTGCCCACCCAGGCCCACGCCTCGACTTTCTGGCTCGCAGACATGTGAAAAGGCGCAGAGGGCATGACGACGTTGACGTTGAGGGCTATTTGTGGACTTCTTCGAAGATGCAGGCGCCAAGTACTGAGGCCGACTGGCCCTGCCAACGATTGAGATCAGGATTCTGATAGGTGTAGGTCCCCCAGCTTTACTTGGAAGCTGATGGTCTGCGTAGCATGCAAAGAGAGACGTCAGGATAAGTAGCACACCACTGTTTCCCAGACCATACATTCCCTTCTACGAAGGAGGCCTCAGAGCTTGGAAGACCTATATCTCTAACTGCAGTACGGGAGACACCCAATCTGGTCTACTTGGGGAAGCGTGTCCTGCTGGAATCACCAGACGCGCCTGGCTGACCTATAAGGAGCGAGGCAAGCCTACGGGGTATGTGGGGCTCCTGCCGGCGGCCGGCCGCTGCGCAGATGCAGCAATGCAGCCCGAGCGGCACTGCGTGTTGAGACCGGTTTTGAACCGGGTGGAGAATGGGCGAAAACCCGCTTTTCGCCCGTTTTTCGACCGATCCGCTGAACCATCCAGCACCCGCTCAAATACGGGCGAAGGGCCGAATTTCGCCCGGTTTTCCACCGGCGATGCCTCAAATCACCTGCGCTCAACATGGATGAAAGCTGGCATGATATCTGTCGCCGCTGCCGGTTGTTTTGCATTATATCCATGTATACCGCATTATAATCCCTTATATTATCAATATAATACTGTAAATGGTACACAATATGCTGCCCGCCCTGCTCCTAGCCTCGACAACGCCGCGGATACTCGCCACGCTTGCGCGCGGGCCCCTCGCCACGATCCCAAGCGGCAGGTTGGCGGCAAACTAATGACATTGTGTGTATGAGAGACGTGGGGAAGGTGTCGTCGGGTTTGCTTGCACAGGTAACGCGGGCGCGGGCACTGAGGAACAATAATCAGTCTGTTGCATAGTCTCCATGGAAACTGCAACGCACCTGCCACCACAACTGTCGCATGCGCGTCTCGTGCTTGACGAGCCTGGTCTTCTCGCTGCAAACTGCGCGTCTTGAGGTACCCGGAGGCGTGAATGGTGAGAGGGTGAGGGCTTATGCATGCAGAAGGAGGCACAAGGTGGGTTAGTGGTAGATGTCGAAGCAAAAGATGGGGTACGCACCTTGTCGCATGCGCGTCTCCTTGCCGACCCTGGTCTTCTCACTGCAAACTGCGCGCCCTTAGGTACCCGGAGGTGTGAACTGTGAGAGGGTGAGGGTGTATGCATGCATGATAGAGGCACAAGGTGGGTCAGTGGTAGATGTCGAAGCAAAGGACGGGGTACGTACAGAGCGCATGCAGCATGTATGCGTCGAGTTTCATGTCCCCGAGTGCATCAAACTGCAGTAAGCACCTGAGTCAGCATCTGATTGATAGAGACAGCACGATGACATACCTGGTTGCCCAGCGAGACCAATTGCATCCGACAGGAAGATGAGGATATGGCAGGGTGACGAGGCTCGAGGCGTAGAGCGCGTCTGCGCACCCGTTAGCACCAGGCCTGTCACCCACGTATAGAAGGGACTCTTGATGTGTTTTGTGGGTCTTGAAGTACCGGCTGCTCGAGAGACTCGAAGCTTGATGCATTGCCGAGTGTCGACCACGGCTGTGCATACAAGGCCGCAATCAGCACATCTGCATCAACTCGAACAACGGATGTACCACTTAGCTGTGCTGCCAGTTGTCATTCACATCGCACTGAATACCAATAGAAAGGAGAGGGCAAGTCTTGGGGGACGATGGTGGAGGGCAGAGGCAAGCTCGAGCCCGCCTCGCGATTGCAGCACCTTCCTAATCCGGAGGACGTGTCGCTGGGATCTGCGACTTGTCAAATCGAACTCTATGCTCGCTGAACGCGTTTTCTCTCTTGTCTTTTCATTCAAAACACTAAGATACATCTCTCGTACGTTGTCTATAGCTCGATACATTTTTCCAGCCCATTGAGCTCACGAGACAAAGCATACAGTCGCATGCACGCGCAGGCGCCTGCCATTCCGCCCTTGCGGAATGGCAGGCGCCCGTACTCCGGGAAATCACCCCTCCCGAGATCACCCTCAAATCAGCCGTCGTTCACGCAAAAGCACTGCTATCACCTGCGGCGGGTGAAAACAAGTTCAAAGACGGTTCATCGACCAATTTATACCCATTCCGTGCCCGGCTCAAATCCGGTGTCAACACGCAGTGCGGGGCACATACGGTGCGCAAACGCCACCTGCACAGAAGAATGCCCAGTGACCATGTGTGCGTGGGTCAGGTCTCGACGCGCGTGTGAGCACCTAGATATACATGTCCATGAGCAATGCAGCCCGGGGGAGGCGCCCATGATGCACACAAAGAACATACCGGCGGAACAGCTGCATCAGAGCGGAGGCATCCCCTGCCAGAGGGCGAATCTTGCTCGGCTCCTGGCCAAGTCGATCGGCGCCGCGGATCCGCAAGGGCCACCCAATATCCAGAGCGGTGCGCGCGCACCGCAGAGACTGAGACACGCCGACGTGCCGACCGTGCATGGCGGGTTTAGCGCCCTGTCATGCCGCAGCAGAGCAAATGTATGCGGCCTGCAAGCGAGGGCTGGGCGCTGAGTGACAAGGTTGTGAGCGTGGGCTGAGGCGAGGCCTGAGGAGTCGTGCGCGGGCGATCGGTGGGCGGTAGGCGGTAGGCCAGCACGGCAGGGAGAAGGGCCTGATCATGATGGTAGGCGAGGGCTCGGTGGTAGTGACTGCACCTGCGCGAAGTCCACAGGTGAGAGACGAGGGTTGCGGCTATTCTGCGCAGGAGGGCTCAACGAAACGAACCACCTGCAGGGACGAGCGCCGTGGGGAGAGGCAACCGAAGGCGAGCGCTTATTGAGTCCTTCACATCGCAGCAAGTATACTTACCCTTGCGCCCCAAACCGTTCATCGTGCCATCCGTGCTGGCCTTTCTAATTGAGATTCTTCCCGCCATGCAGGCTGTGCGCTAATATCACCAGAGAAAAGCTGGCCGAATCTGTCCTGGCGATGTCAACTGTACCAACCGCAGCAAAGCTCACCCATGCCCCCTGCACCTTCACCCATCCAGCAGCCGGCGACCGTAGACCGGGGCCATGACCATATCGCCTCACGAACGGCCGTCGAAACTTCGCCGCCGCCTTACGTACCTGCGCTCGCCACGAGGGTCGCTGTCCCGAGCCAGCAAAACGGCCCGCGGGGTATTGTATTTTGAACTCAAATACATTGCGCAGAGAGGGAGGGCTGCGAGGAAGGAAGACGGGCAACGGAGTGTGTCGAAAGGGCGGACACGTACAGTTGCGGCGGAACGTGGCAACAGAACAACGAACGTGGGGTAAGTAAAACACGGACACATGATGTGGATCAGAGCGCCCGTCGAGGGCCGCCGCGGCAGCAACGATCGACTGTATTGACAAAAGCAAGGATCAGATGGCGCAGCGGCCAGCGAGTCCTTCAGACGCGGAGTGTAACGACGCAGCCCGCGTACGATTGCAGCAGTTAATGTATGGAGAAGACGAGAGATGTGTACAAAAGCAGATGTATGCAAGGTGTCTACGGCGGCTCGGTGGACACTGGCAGCGGGCGTGCGGGCGCGGGCGCGGGCGCGGGCGCGGGCGCGGGCGTGGGGCGGACCGTGGGCGCGTGAGTGGGGAAGTGCGGTGTGCGCTGCGGACAGAGGGAAAGGGCGACGGCGCCGTGGTATCATGTGGATAGCAATAGGGAGGCGAGTAAGTTATGCAGAGGGGCGTGGGCTTGGTCTATGGCTGTGGATGGGATGCGGGGAATGGAGGCGTGGGTGGGCTGCGCGGGGCGAGCGGGAGGCGATGTACAACTTGAAATTTGCATTTGCCGGGGCGGTCGGTCGGGGTGCGGTGTTCCGAGTCCGATGGCCGACGGGCGGATTCTACCGGCGCGGCGAGAGCGACGACAGGAGCAGGCCCTGCGCGAGCTCCGGCTTCCAGGACATGCGTGTCACGGCCTCGGCGAAGTCGACCCACTCGCGCCGGCGCTCGTTGCCCTCGAGCCACTCCGCGTCGAGGCTCGACACGTCGAGCTCGTAGAAGTGGTACGTGGTCGAGGCGGAGTAGATGGTCGTGACGTAGCGCGTGATGGTGCCGCGGACGCCGGCTGGATGAAAGGCGGGCGGGCGAGCGGGACGGGGGATACGTCAGGATGGATGGGCACGGGTAGAGGGGCAAAGGATGAGACCTTCTTCCAAGGCTTCCCGCGAGGCAGCGGCTTCCAACACCACATCCGTAGACTCCCAACCTCCTTTGGGCACTGCAGAGAGGACACGGTGGTCAGCACAGCTCGCCACGACGAGCCCCGAGATCGCGGGGGCGGGGGCGGGGGCGGGGGCAGGAGAGACAGACACGTGTACTCACAGACCCAGTTATTTGGCCGCTTGCGGCTGGTGATGACGAGGATCTTGCCTGCGGCTCTTGCTATGGGGATTGCACAGCACACGACCCGGGGTTGGGAGCGGCCTTTTGTCGACATGGTTGTGGAAGATGGGCGCAGGGCGAGTAGACGCGGTCTGGAAGACGAGGAAGCAGACGACGGTGACTATGGGGCAGCCAGGATGTTCAAGACGACTTCATGAGTCGTATGGGATCAATTATATGGGGAAGAAGACGCGTGGGCGGAGCCGAAGGGTGTTGGGCTGGGTGGGGAAACGTAATGTGCCGGTCCGCAGGCGGTGGCGACGGTGGGGGCAAGAGGATGATCGCAGGAGGCTTTGGGCGAGCAGGAGGCTTTTATAGGGTGTCAGGACGGGGGAGCTCCTGAGTTCGGAAGAGGCGGAGATGAGCTGTAAGATGTGGTATGCAGACGGGCTGTACGCACTCGCGGGGCTGTTGGCTGGACGGGGCGAGGAGGAGAAAGAGAGAGGAAATAGCGACTGTCGGGAAATAAGGTACGTATGTGCAAAAAGGTCGTGTGGTTGGAAGTCGCTTGCGCGTCCATGACGGAGACGCCGGCCCAGCCAACGGGCGCCACGCGGCCACGCACGTTCGTCGGACATATACCTCTTTTCTCCTCCCGTCGAGCTCAGTTCGAGCTCCAGCCGCGTCCCCAGCGTCCTGCGGCCACCCAGCGTGCTCACCACGCAGCCAGCCACGCACACCCTGCGTAGCACCCTCCGTGCCCGCCCGGCCTCGTTGCGCGCATTCGCACCTCAGAAGACACCGCCACGCACACGGGCTTTGTTCGGCCGCTCGGGTCTCTCCTGCCTATTCCACGTATCGAGATTCACGAGGGCTTCTACACAGGCCTCTTGGCCGCCCTACGGACTGCACACCACATCGCGCCCGCCCACCGAGCGACAGTGCCACAGGCAAGTAAGCGTCACACGACCAGCACGGTCTACCCAGATATCCCTCTACTCGTTCCACCTGCAACGTCAGATGACCCGTCAGCCTCTGACAGTCGGTCAAGAAAAGCAACGTACGCCACCAGAAACATGCACATAACCCCAAACGCCATCGCTCCAAACTGCAAACACATACAGTCAGACATGAGGCTGCCAGCGACAAACAGTGGGAACATCTTCGTACCTCGCGAAGGGCCTGCTTACCGCTTTTGCTCTCCTGGAGTAGTCTAAGGAAGCAATGAGGTGAGGCCTCGAGGCGCCGCGCAGGGTCATGCGAGCAGAAGACCTACGTTGGAAGCACCGCCACTGCGCCGATGTACAGAAACCCTCCAGCAACGAACGGGATGACCTGTGCCGAGCATCAGCGGGCATCTCGGCACTGGACACATGTGAGCCCACCAGATCAGCCAGCTGTACCGTCGTCCCCAGCAGCCCCAAGGCACTCTGCCGCACCGCAGCCGCCAGGTCCACCCCCTCAGTCTCGCCGTGTGAAGAGGCCGATAGGTTGTGAACTGCGATTCCCAAGAACGTTCTGTGCGCAATGAATTGGCCCCGAGTGCACAACGGCGCAATTTGAATGTCACCTACCCAACCTGTGGGGAACGGATCAAAAGAATCAGCGATGGAACAGACGGATAGAGCGAGCGCGACGGATCCTGCGAAGAGGATAACGGCGCACGGCAACGTGGGCCGCGGAGTCGAAAATGCGGGGGAGGAAGCAGCGCTGGGGAGGTACTCACAAACGCGCCCACCGCCGTGAGGAACTGGCTCTGCATCGCCTGCTTCTTCGTGAACCCGCTGCGGATGAGGATGCTGTAGTCTGCGATTTCGTGCGGGATCTCGTGCGCGAAGCACGCGAGCGTCGTCGTCGCGCCGATGAGCGGACTCGAGTAGAACGACGCGGCCATCCTGATGGGAAAAGAACCTCAGAACGCCTCGCGCGGCGGAGTTAGACGCGATGATGTCACGCACGCGAGCCCGTCGGTACTAAGGGCACCCCCAGCGATGAGCAATCCGGCGTGAGCAGAGCGGACGCGGGGCTCACATGTTGTGCACAAAGTCGCCGAACAAGTTCAGATACGCCGAGAGCTTGGACGGGCCTTGCCCGTGTGCGTGCTCGTGGTCTGCGTCACCCTTTGTTGCCTGCTCGTCGCCGGCCTTTTCGGACACGCCGCGCGCACGAAGGCCTTCGCTGCTGACGCTCGACGCGACGGCGGAGGAGGTGCCCTCGCCTTCAACGCTCGGCGCCGCATGCCCGTGCTCATGGGAGTGTCCATCCTCACCGCCGAGCACCCGCAAGGTCTTCTCCATCACAAAAAAAGCCGCGAAGCCACCGAAGATGCCCAGACTGAATTGAACGTGCGTCGCGGTCAGTACGCTCTGATGCATGCATGGCGAAGACGACATGGCCGAGTGACGCACCCAATCAAGATGTTGCGCTTCTCCTCGACCATGACGAAATGCACCCCGCCGTCCTGGTGCTCGCCGACGAACGAGTGCGGGACGAGGTGCAGGAACACGTCGGACAGGAGGCCGCCGGTCTGGATCAGAGCGAAAGCAAGCGCGGTCAGCGGGCGGGTGCCTGGGGCCAGCGCGTCGTGTCAGGCAGCGGCCGGGGCGCGGGACGGACGCACCGCGAACGCCGTCATCGTGTTCAGCGTGTCCCGGTTGATTTGCGCGGGGATGAACGCGAGGATGAAATTGGGGACCCTGCATCGTTTACGTGGACGTCAACCGTCTGACGGCCAGCGCGTGTAGGGTGCGGAGGACGTACGAGCTGATGTAGAATGTCCCGAGCACTGAGCACGTTCGCGGAAAGAGGGGGTTCAGTAGGCGGTGGTGGCCGAGCAGGCGCACACGCACCTGCGTTCCAGCCTGGCCCGAACGGGAACAACCAGGCAAAGACCTGGCGCATGACGGGCGACTCATTTCCGGCGATCTCCTCCTTGAGGGCAGACAGCTGCTGCACCGGGGCGCACTCTGCGAGCGCGGTGTCCTGTACGTGGCGCCGTGTATGTAGGAGCATGGGCGTCCGCATAGGCGGGGGTAGGAAACGAGGGTGAGATGCATGGCGCACGTGTATCGCAAGGTCAGTAGGAGAAAGAGGGAAGAGGGTGGACGAGACGGACCCGGATGACGAGCGAGGGCGAGGGCGTGCCGGCGCTGACCAAGAGAACCAGAAGACATATGGAGAGAAAGGACGGAAGTAGGACTCGAATGGTCGACGCCATCGGGTAGAGTGTGTGCAATGAGTGTCAGTAGTCGGCGAGCTGGTGTTGTCAGTGTTGGTGTTCAAGCGCGGCCGTCGTCGTCGCTCGTGTCAGATAATTGCCCGGCCGTTGCCGCAATCTAATCAGCGCGTGTGCGTGTCGCGCTCGCGTGACCGCAACAGAAAACTGTTTTCCTTCCTTTCTCTCGACGACGACGCGCAGAGGCAGCCATGGCCGTCGAATCGACATACCCGACCGCCGACGACGCTCAGGTCATCAAAGCCGCCGAGGCGTACATGGTGCGCACCATGGCCAAGTTCTCAGACCCATCCCACGACCACTTCCACGGTACGCACGCCGTCCTCCGGCGCAATGCCACACTGACCACACACAGTCAGACGGGTACGAAAGACCGCCCTTCACCTCGCGCGCGCTGTCGCTGCAAGCGGCCAGTCCGTCGACCTCCTCACCGTCGAGCTCGGCGCGCTGCTCCACGACGTCCTCGACAAGAAATACGTCTCCGTAGACTCGTACACCGACGCCGACTCCTACTTCCGCTCCTTCTTCGAAGACACTCGCACTGTCGCGCCGAACGTCGATCTCATCGCCGATGGGCGTGCGAAGCAGATTGTCGCGATCGTGGAGAATGTGAGCTGGTCGAACGAGACGAAGTTACGGAAGACGGGCCTGTGGGGCGAGTGGCACCAGAGCTGCGTTGAGCTGCATTGCGTGCAGGACGCCGACCGGCTAGATGCCATTGGCGCTTTCGGTGCGTGAAGTCAGTCTCCTAGTGTCGTGAATCTGAATCCATTGCATCGCACATAGGTATCCTACGCTGCGCAGCCTACAGCGCCGCTACAAACCAGTACGCCAACGTAGTCCTAATGAGCTCCGATGCTGCTAATCTCTCCTTGCAGTGCGCTCCATGCGCCCAAAGGCGATCCCGAACAGCCCGCCTCTGCAATTCAACACTTCCACGACAAACTCTTACATATCCGCGAACGCATGAAGACGGCGCCGGGCAAGGAGCTTGCAGACAAACGGCACAAACTTGTATATCACATTCTCTTCCGCATCGTAATGGATCTGACCTGTGCTGCAGATTTTGGATTTCGTCGATGCTGTCGAGGAGGAGTACGACGTGTAGCGTAAGACGCGGATGTTTTTTGGAGCGAATAAATTGTGCGGTCGGAGAAGATGGACGCCGGGCGTATCGAATGGCGTCCGCGTGGACAGCAAGAGGGCCAGGACTATCATGGGAGAGAGCATGATCGGCAGTCTTGGATTAGGACCGGACATGCTTGAGTGCGAGCGATAGAAACAAGCTAGAGCCAAGAAGCAATTACAAGGCCATCGCAGGCACAAATAGCCGCACAATAGTCGGTAGACAAGAGCGTCGGATGCCGACAACGCCTAGATCGTCGAGATGTCGATGAGCAACAGCAGCGAGATATGCTTAGACACAGCATTCGGATTTCGCTTGCGGGTGCTGCAAGGAAGCACGTCGGAGAGCCTACGGGACCCGTCGCCAGAGTCCCAGCGCAAGAAAGGCGCAGGTCAGGCAAAGTGAGCAGATGAGAGGTACAAGAGGCAGAGGACTTTCTGTCAATCAAATGGAGCAGCCCAGATTGATATGACTCAAGGAACATAGGATCGATCCTCAAGGAAGGCCAGCGCGATAGGGGTAAATGCAAAAGTACGGATAGGGAGACGTCAAGGGCATTCGGGTAAAAAGAGGAGATGATAGTGGTTGGTCGCGTAGGAGGTGCATAGCACACCAAGCCGACGTGGAGGGAAACCCGACCAGGCCAAAGCCCCTGACAGTTAGAGTGAAAAAAAAAAGCAGACGCAGAAGACACAAGAGGCTAGGATCAGGATCAGGATGAGCGAATGGGAACACGAAGAGCGCTTAATACGGAGTGCAATCCAGTCTGGCGGACCAAGGCAAGACGGACCAAGAGGAGAGATCCCCGATACGGACGACGCCCAGCAGAACACGGTCACAGCCCGAACCATCAGGCCGATTGAAGACGAGACCAAGCAAGTAAGGGACACCACCAGACCAAGGAAGAACCTAGGCGTTTGGCTGCCAGAGAGTTGAGCACGAAGAGAGAATGCCTCCCGGGACGTAGAAGAAAGCACAGCAGAGAAGCACGGAAGACGTCAAAAGCCAGGAGGATGTCGAATACGAGGCAGCTCGTAGACACGAGGGGAGGAGCAGCGGGTATACCAGAGTGTCGGGATGGGGTTGGCATGCCAGATCAGAGGACTGCGAGCGAAGACACGCCGATCGCAATCGAGACGCATGGAGAGTCAACCCGCCAGGCTGCACAGGACGCAGGATCAAGCAATCAGAGAAGAGGAAATTACGAGACGAATGCAAGGCGGCGGGCACAGAGAGAGCGAAGGGCGGGAAAGGGGAGGAGGAAAGACTGAAAGACCTGTCTCTCGGATGCTAACCGCCCGCGTTATATACTCCCGGGAGGGACAAACAGAACCAAATATGCCTGCCGCCTCCATCAGTAGTTTGGACTGGGCTGTCAGCGTTCGTCAGCGGTCCAGACGGAAAGGGATGCATGTCTCACCGGTGAAAATTTGCAATGCAAGCGCAGGTCAGACTCTAGGAGACTCGTCGAGAGTTACCTGGCATTCGGGCGAAAGCTATCGGACCAGTACTGGTCTTGATAATGACCGAGTCTGACTCCGACTGAGGCAACTGTAACATCAGGGGCGGCATGCTTGTGCGTATGCGTTGTAGATCGGGGAGCTTTGACTCCTCAGCCTCAACTATCAGGTGCCAAGACAAGACAGCCATATGAGAGTCGCTCGAGTGTTGGCTCAGGTTGGCTCAAGGCGAGTTTGTGGCGGAGTCCGTCGGTGCCCGAATATAAGCCGCGCAGAGCGATTCAAGTTGGCGTCCCCCAAACGCGTTCCAGAAACGTGCGGTACGTTTTGTAGTTGCAATTCTCATTGCATCGCAGCTGACCATTCTCTAGGCATTGTATTCAACGCGGGGAACACGCAACATGGACTCCACCGCGAAGATGTGAGTCCTGCCCGTTTCTTAGCTTTCTCTGCTTCATAGCTGAGCGCTTCAACGAATTTTGAAGCCGACCAGTTGCACCTGCACTCCCCATCGAGATCCTGCTCAAAATATTCAGCATCACCACATGGCGTAGTGGCGAGGCTGAAGAGCCTCCTGACCGGTTCGCATCAAACCGCGCGCTTGCAAACGCCGCCCTCGTTTGCAAATCCTGGCTCCCTCCTGCACGCGAAGTGCTCTACACATCCATCTACCTCATAAACATTGACCTGTGCAAGTCCACGAAACATCTCCTGCGCACCCTCTCCGAGTCTCCCGCGTGGCAGCCTGTGTCCATGGTGCGGGCGATCACCTTCGACGTTGCTGATTATCGCGCCTCCGCCGCCGTGGCTGACTTCGCGAAAATCATCGAGCTTTGCGGTCCGGAAAACCTTCGTACTCTGCATATCAGCAGGTTTCACAGCGACTTGGGCCGGTCTGGGCTGCGCGTCGCGATGATGAACGCAGTCCATCTGCAGAAGTTGGTCATTGCCCCACCCCGCCGCCACATGGACATCCACTTATACGAGCCGTTCGCAAAGGTGACGCAGTTTCTCCATATGGTGCAGTGTTGGCCGGAACTTCGCGAAATTAGGCTGGCAGAGGATGCGCTGGAAATAATTTGGGACCAGGACGAATATGAAGAGAGCCAGACTTCAGCGGAGCAGAGGCCCGGTGTGGAGATGAAGCCGTCTTTTTACATCAAACCCGGAGTGCTGTTGCACTTCAAGTGCCTCAACCCCCAGCTCGCGCCGAATCTGTCCACTTTGACAATCAATGTGGAAATTATATTCTCCCGTCCCGGCATCGCAGCGCTCGAAGCGCTCCTCCGGTCCCTAAAGGAGCTCTACCTCTCCGGAAGTCAATTCGAGGCAGACTTCGACATTTCCGACGCCGGTGCCGCCCTGGCATCTGCTCCTGTACTACGCTACCTCAAGACCAGCAGCATCTACATGCTCCCAGTCGCATTCTGCGATGCCCTTGCTTTCCCTGCGCTTGAAAGGCTGGAATACGAGCTGGGATGGGGGCATGAAGAGAGTATCAACGTGCTTACAGACGCCCTGCGCGCCCAGCCACGCCGCATCTCCATGCTGAAGGAGCTCGCGCTGACAATGAGTGACGGCCGATTCGCAGGGGCAAATTGCTTTGCGGACGGCTCGTACGAGACTTTGAAGGAGGCGTGTTTGCATCGCGGGGTACGGCTCAAGGAGGACTATGACAGTGTGATTGAGAAGACGGTGGCCGTGCTGGGAGTGCCTGAGGAGGACCAGTTCAAGTACGAGCTGGGGGTGTGTCGAGCGGCCCCATGGGAGAATGGCCTTCTATCTGACTGATTGGCACAGGTTGCACAAAATGTACCGGGCTATGAAATCGGAGAATTCTTTGAACGAGTTTGAATGGAAAGACGCCTGGCAATTTACTTTCGATTGTGCACCACACGGGGCATAATGGAGCTCCGTGTTGATATTAGATGCTGAGCCTTGACTCGTACGTATAAGACTCGTAAGTTTATTTACTGTCTGGCCACGGTGGGGGCGAAACGACAACAGGCGGACTGTCCCTTCCTCTTTGCAAAGTCGTAGGCGTGTTTACTGATATACTCTATGAATACAACATTGGTGATACTGTACTCTGAATAAAAATGTTCACAACTTGACACAAACTTGACACAACAAATCGCACGCAGATTCACCTACAACGCCCAAGACACAACACCTCTATTGCTTCCCCTTCCTTCATGACCGATCAATCTCCACCGCCGTCGACGAGAGCTTCGTGCCGCCCGCGCTGCCGGGCAGCAGCTCCGCGACGCCGCCCTTGTCGACCTGCCCGTTCGCGCTCTGCTCAAGCTTCTGCATCTCCTTCACGAAGGACGTGCCCCAGAACGCCGCACTGTACTTGGTGACGTACTTGAACAGCTTGCGGTGGTTCTCCGCGCGCGTCTCCGCGTCCATCGTCACCGCCTCGTGGATCGCGTCCGCGACCTGCTGCGCATCCCACGGGTTCACGACGATCGAGCCGTTAAGCGACTGTGCGGCGCCGGCGAACTCGGAGAGGATCATGACGCCCTGGCGCGCCTGCTGGCATGCGATGTACTCGTAGGACACCTTGAGAGGGGGTTCAGCGACTGTACAGGAGGGGAGGGTGTAAGGACGCACAAGGTTCATACCGTCACGCGTACTTGACACGAGACAGACATCGCTGACAGCATACAGCGCACACAGCTCGTCGAATGGTAGCGATTTGTGCATGAAGTGGATGGGCATGAATTCGACCGTGCCAAAGCGACCGTTGATTCGCCCCACGAGCTCGTTCACAGTGGCGCGGAGGTTCTGGTACTCCTCTACGTCCTGCCGTGATGGTACAGCGAGTTGGGCCAAGACGACCTGTTACAAAGCAAGATTAACTCAGATCTAAACCACCTGCCCTGGTATTCCCGGCATCCGATCTGAGACATGGGCAACAAACCCAGTCTCGAGACGCGATCACGCGCGTGATTTCTCCCCACATAAGTGCGCACGGAAGCACCCGGGGCTGGAAACGTATTGGTGAAGGCAGAGATCGCGCACCTTTCCGATCCACTCAGGGTGTTGCGTGAGGAAGAGCTCCAGGGCATGCAGCTTCTGCGGGACACCCTTGATGTAGTCCAGGCGATCAACACCGACGATGACCTTGACGCCATTGAAGCGCTGCTCAAGAGCGTTGATGCGCTTCTTTACGGACTCCTTCTGGAGGTTGTCGGTGAAGGAGGTGGGGTCGATACCGATGGGGAAGGTCCCGACGTGTGCCAAGCGGCCCTCGAACTCGACTCCGTTGGGCATGGTGGGCAACCCGAGAATACGGGTGCACGAGGAGAGGAAGTGCCGCGCATAGTCGTACGTGTGGAAGCCGATGAGGTCCGAGTAGAGGATGCCGAGCAGAATCTCACGGCGCACAGGGAGGATGCGGTAGATCTCGCTGCTGGGGAAGGGCGTGTGGAGGAAGAAGCCGATCTTCACGTCGTGGATGGGCTCGGGGGTGTCTTCGCCACCGAGGTCTTCCCGAATTTTTGAGAGCTCGTTCGCGGTGAAGTCGCGCGTCGCGTCGGGGGAAGTGACGAGGCCGCGCAGGAGCATGGGGAGGAGCATGAGGTGGTAGTCCTGCACCCAAACCATGGAGCCGGGGCGGAGTTGCTTGTACACAACCTCTGCGAAGCGCATGTTGGCCTGGCGGTATGCGAGCCAGTTCTCCTCGTCGAAGTTCATCTCGCCGGGGTGGTAGTGGAAGAGGGGCCATAGAATGGAGTTAGAGAAGCCGTTGTAGTGGCGGTCGGCGACGTCGTCGTCGAGGTAGACGGCCTGGCAGGAGTACTCGTCGCGGAGGCGAGCGTCGACGATGGGGCGGTCCTTGAGGGGAATGAAGAAGCCTGGCCAGCCGATCCAGGTGAAGGTCATGGACTTTTTGGTGCCGGAGAGGGCGCTGACGAGCCCGCCAGAGGACATCTTGAAGTGGTACTCGCCAGCGGCATCCTTGGAGATGGTGATGGGGAGGCGGTTGGAGACGACGACGAGGTGCTGCTCGCTGGGCATGGTGGGGGACGAGGGGGAGACGGGGGGACAGAGGCGGGGTGCGCTCTTATGAGGAGAGTTATCGGATCCCTCGGTTTGCTCAATTCGGTCATCGCGCTCTGCCAGACGACCAGGTGATGTCATGGCACACACAGAGGCCCCCAGCAACCTCCAATCTGCCAATTCATTTCTTCCACACGGCCACTTGCTTGCTCGACTTTTGCAAAAGGCATCCAGCGGCGACCTCAGCTGGAACAGGCGACGGGTCGGCAGGTCAACGTTGTGCGGGTACCACTGGCACTGGCAGGCAGATCAGGAAAATCCGTCACCCGTCTGCCGGCCCGGACTTGCTCCGGGCTCCTGCGCCCTCTTCGCCGCCCCGAGTCTTCGAGCGGCTTTGATCTCGGCAGGTCAACCTGTGCCATGCGCACCACGCCAGCCCTCGCCTTAGTGCAGGCTGGGGCACTCAGGAGTCCACGGAAACCGGGCAGGACGCGACGCGTCTGTCACGTGAAAACATACGGGCCTCCTGTCTTGGGGGTCGCGGGGGTCCGCCCGCTCTTGCCTTGAACCATGGCAAACGGTCCGACCTACGTGGCCGACTTTCTCCCGCATATCCGCCTTCATAGAGTTCTGCCAGCAGTAGATTCAAGCCATAGAAACACGGCGTATCGATCCGACCCCCCAGCGACGCGAACGATGCATCTCGCCCGGAAGAACCACCATCAGCGAACGATGCTACGTGCGCACGTTCGCGTCCTAGCGCTAATCCTTAACAGCCAACAACTGAGGGCTTCATACCACCGGTATCAGGATGTCAGTCATGATTGATCGTGAAACTCTAGATACATGGAGCGTGTGTGTGTGTACAGCGCGCGCGGACAGCTTAGTCGAACAGATTGGTGCCCTGCGAACTTTGTTAGTGAGCCTCCCATAGCGCTGAAAGGTTGGACTCCGGCTCAGACTCCACCTCTTCCCCCTTCTCCTCGGCAGCAGGAGCAGCCTCCGCAACGGGAGCGGCGCTAGCGAACGCCTCGGGGTTGGCGAGGTACTCCTTGGCCTGGGCATGGTGGTCAGCATCCGGCATCCAGTCTATACCAATGAGTGCGAGAAGCTCGAAGGTCAGAAAGGGTTTGAATATATACGGTACTCTTTCGACGTTCAATATATCCAGTAGCGATATCACGAAGAACAAGCTGAAGTACCATATACAAGAGACAATAAAGAATGTACCTTCTCGGCACGTATGGCTAATAGAACATCGCCACCCGCACGCATACCAGCTTACACGTACGGCCAGTACTTACCATGGTGTTTCGTTGCCTACTACATAGTACTAACTTTAAAGCCCAGGACAAACAAACACCACGGTCACGTGCCTGAGGTAATCGTGACTCCTCGGACCTCCGACTTGACGCACCGCAACCTTTCTCGAGTTATTTGTGCGACGGTGAGTTGCAAGTGGATTCTGTTGGATAAGATAGAATAGGATAGCAACCCGCCAGGGGTCCCGATGGGGGTGGGGAACTCCGTCTCACGCCCCTTGTATTCTGGCACCGGCCGCCCACTCCGCCACAAGCTCGCGCCTTCAATTTCGACGTTCGCGTCCTTGATTCCTCACAGCCGACAACTGAAAGCTTCATTCCATCGGTATCAGAATGTCATGATTGATCGTGAAACTCTAGATACATGGAGCGTGTGTCTACAGCGCGCACGCCGGCAGCTTAGTCGAACAGCCCGAAGCCCTGTGAGAACGTCGTTAATGAGCTCCCATAGCGCTGCAAGATTGAAGGATCAACGTACCATATCGTCGTCGGACTCCTCCTTCTCTTCCTCCTTCTCCTCGGCAACAGGAGCAGCCTCGGCAGCGGCAGCCTCCGCAACGGGGGCGGCGCTAACAAACGCATCGGGATTGGCGAGGTACTCCTTGGCCTGGGCACGGTGGTCAGCATCCAGCATCCAGTTCATATCAATGAATGTGAGAAGTTCAAAGGTCAGAAAAGGTTTGAATACTCTACTTTGTCTTTCGACGTTCAGTATTTTCAGTGTAATAATACCATCACGAACAACAAGGAACAGAAAAAGCCGAGACCAAAAAGGACGCACCTTCTCGGCACCCTCGAACGTGTACTCCGTAGCCAGGGCAATGGCGAGCAGGTTCTTGTAAGAGTTGACGAGGGAGTGCGCGACCGACACGACCGTGGGGTACTTGAGCGCAAGCGAGATAGCGGCAATGGTCTTGATACCCGACAGGAAACGGTCGACGAGGTCCTGCGCATCGATGTCGAGCACCTCCGGCGCAAACACATTGCCCTGGTCGTAGATCTGCACGACCGACATACCGTACGTGAACGGCGAGATGTTCAGCATGTTCAGCAGGGTAGCCTCGGAGGACCCGACGCGCGTGCCCGCCGTGACGACCTTCACGTCCGACACGATTTCGATCGTACCACGCGCGATCTTCGTAGGGATGCCGAGCGCCTGGAAGAAGGACGTCTTGCCGGGCTCCATGCCTGTGTTTCCCGCAGGGATGGACACGTCCAGGGGCGCGAACGCACCCGCGCGGGCGGGGGCAGCAACCTTGTTCGCCACGACGATGTCGCGCACCTCCGCGAGGTCCGTCGCGGTGAAGACGAAGCCAATGTTGCCGCGGACGTGCGGGAGGAGGCGCTCGAGCGAAGGGTACTCGGAGATGATCGTGCGCAGAGCGCGGCGCACCATCGTGTTTTTGCCCATCAGCACGACACCCTTGCCGCGCAGCGCGACACGGATCTGGTGCATCTGGTTGGAGCCGACATTGTCGACATTCACGATGAAGATGGAGGCTGAAAGAGGATTGATTGCATGAGATGGGGCGCGGGCCAGGAGGGTGCGCGAAACGTACGGTACTCCGCAATGAGCTTGCGGAGCTTCTCGAAGTAGAGCTCTTTCTCAGCACGGCTGGCACCCATTGCGAGTTATTTTAGTATCTGCAAAGACTCGTAAGTCCTCTGGTGTCCGTCTGCAGATGGGATCCACTCACAGAACGGAGATAGGGCTACAGAGGGTGCGTCCGTGAATGAAGGGTACCGAGTGCCTCCCAATTGACCTCTGCAACCGAGATACGAGTTTCAGCGAATGTAACATCGCGGCCACCAGTTACATAAATCCACGAACCAGAGTGCCAATGGATTTTTCAAGGCAACTGGTGAGCGAGTATGAGTGTCGAAGAATTCAAGGAGAGGCCGTCGTGTCGATGAGGACGCGCAAAGAGAGTTAGAGTTCGGTGCCCGCCCGGCATATGCCGCGTCCGCCTCGGCCAGCCAGCGCGACGCGCGCTCGACGTCGCGCACGCTCCCACAGCGTATCTTGTCCTTCATTCTGCGACTCTCGACGTCGCGAAGGCGCGCAGAGGACAGATTTGCAACCATCTGAGGAGTACATTGTCCCGCCTTCGCTCATGCAATGGAATGTTGCGATGGGGACTGTCGACCGTCCAACGTTTGGGCGGGCGCGACGCCTCGCTGTCTACCCGCTCGTGAGTTTCTTGAGGCATCTGAGCTATGGATTCATGCTGATTGTTACAAAACAGGCGTCTTCCACGGGTACACGGGCTGGCATATGGCACCCGGTACCATGACAGCAACGCCTCAAGCGTACACGACGACGTGTCGAACGCGCCGACGGAGGTGAATCCTCGCGCTGTATCACCATCGATGGCCGCGGTTTCGAACGGTTCATCTGTCTCCTTGACCGAGACGCGTCCCGCGCTACCCACGCTCGCGTCCTCGGCCCAACAGAAGACGCCACCACCTATCAAGCTCCTCCGGCAGCTCCTCTCCCCCACCAACATCGCCTCAGACGCGCCTCTACTCTTCTCAGCACAAACTATTCGCAGCTTGTACCTCCGCGCCGCCTCCAATGGTGCCCTTGACGAGTTCTCGTCGACGCGTTTCTCGGCGCTTCTGGCGCTATTCGGTACGCTCTCGCATGGGCGGGGTGCCAGTGCGCATGCAAGCAAGCTTGCGGGCCATATGGAGGAGGGCGATCGCAAGCAGTGGTGGGGCTTCATGCTGCACATACTGCGGGATATGAAGAAGTCCAGGAAGGAGATGGGAAGTGCGGATCTGTATTGGCTGGTAAAAGCACGCTTGGGAGAGGCTGGAGTGGAGGGAGTAACGGTTGATTCTGTCGAGGACGGTGCGCTATCTCATCTTCGCTCTTTCTTCTGACACTGAATGTTTCATCGCGGCCCAGCCTCTGCTGCTCTCGACAAAGCGCGCGCGGTTTATATGCGCACCAACTTCCACTCTGCCGATCCCGATGCGCATGTCCAGTACATCCAAACTCTATTCTCGCTCAGCCGGCCTACTGCAACCGTAGAGGCTGCTGGATGGATATCTGCTCTCCTCCGCCGGCAAATGCACGTCTCAAATCGTATCTTGCGCTTCTTTTGGACCATCCTCGTGGACCGGGTGGATGCGCTGTCGGACGACGTGAAAATCGACATTTTGGACATCGTCACGCATCGGTTATCAATGCCCGACGCCAACTTGAAGTCGCTGCCTGACGAGATCGAGGTCGCCTCGCAAGACGAGGCAATCGAGAACGATGCAATGTTCAGCATCAGTGCGACCGACATGGCTTGCCAAGTCACTCAACTCATATTCCCGCAACGCGGTGCCCGGATACTGCTTACTCCGTCGCAATCCGCCTTGCAAAATTGGGCACACATGCAGGCGCACACGATGTTTAACACAGAGCCGTCTTCCCAGTGGCGAAACCTTGTGCTCCTCGCGCTCGCCAACTCATCCTCGACTTCCCTCAGCTCTGCCGGCGCGTCCGCTTTCCAAACCCCCGCAGCGCACCACACGTCGACCGTGGATTTCAATATCATCACCGTTCTCACTGTCCTCGAACGCATCAGCCACGCGCGTGACGTCGGTGTAGAACTGCAGACCTTCGTACGTGCGCTCTGGCGCATGTGGTCCGCGGCCGTACAGGAAGACCGTACCGTCCACCCCGCGCTCATCCGCCCAATACTCGCGACCTTCTTCCGCCTCTCTGCACGCACCACAGACGAGGCGCTGCGTGTTCGCGTGCTGCGTCTCGCGAACACGGGCTTCTGGACATTCGACGTCGGCGACGACGTCGCGCGGCGGCAGGTGCAGCTGCTCGCGGTCGAGTATATCGTCGCGAGCGCGGTGTGCGGGCGCACGGTATGGGAGGACGTCGTTGGCGCGCTGCCACACTATGTCGCTTTCCCGCAGTGGCAGGGCATGCTTATAGCGGAGACGCTCGTCCGGCTCGTCCGCGTCAATGCGCAGCTGGCGTGGGACATGTATACGCTGTGGGGGCGGTATCTGGATATTCCGGCGCGGGTGCGGTATCCGCTGTGCCTGGCATTCGTGGAGGAGGGCCGGATCGACCTTGCTATGCCGATGTTGGGGGAGTGGCCCGCTGATGGCGAGAAAGGTCAAGCATTGGCTGCTGCGCTCCTTCTGCAGTTAGCCCGGGAACGCAACTGGTTCATCGACCTGCAAATCGCGGGCATCCTGAAGACCGCGCTTTTCGAGTGGTCCGCGTCCCCGGCTGCAATCCCGCTGCGCATTCGCGGCCGTGTTTCGTGGGCGCTCCTCGCCTTGGTGCACTCCGCGCAGCCGACGGCCGTGCTCCCTATCTTCAGAAACGTGCGGACGAAGCAGCCAAAGTTTTTTGGCCCGCGGCTCATCGGCACGCTGTTGCGAACACTTCTCCGCCACCGGCAGTTCCGGAGCGCGTCGAAGATGGTGGATGACGTGGCTGCGTTGTATCCTGTCATGGCGACCCGCTGGCGGAGGATGCTGTTCTTTAGTCTGTCGAGGAGCGGGGCCAGTGCACTGGCGGCGCGTGCCGGCAAACACCTTGCGGAACGATCCTTGTCGATGGCCGTGGCACGGGCCACGCGGTTTGGGAGGCCCCATTCCTTAACTGTGCTGCGGATCCAGCGCTGGCTTCCTGCTGTCGTCCGGCCTTCACCCTCCGACGCCGTGGCCGTGCGCCAGGGGCTTCAATCGCTTGCACGCGTCCGCAGTCCGCGCGCCGCTCGAAGTCTCCATCGGCGCATCCTGCCCCTCCACGACGCCAGCACGCAGACCACGCTTGGGAACGTCATCCTGCACAACCACGCCGTGCTTGCGAAGGCGCGCAACCTGCGCGGCGTGCGCGGCGTCATGCGCACGCTCGACTACCTCGTTCGCGAGTGCGCTTTCGTGCCGGACCGTGTGACGATGAACATCGTCGTCGGCGCTGTGCTTCGCTGGCCACGCGTACTCGACGGCACGCAGGTGCGCGCGCTTTTCGACCACCTCGTGTGGTGTGGGTATCCGGTCGGCGCGGCCGCTGCCGGCGCGAGGCTGCCCTTCGGCGCGACGGTAGAGGCGGCCGCACGCGCGTCGTCTGCCCTGGAGGGCCTGATGCTGCCTACGCCGGCGGGCCCGATGTCGTTCTCGAGGCATGTGCGGCCACTGTATAAGATGTTCATCAAGGCGCTTTTTGTGAGGAGGGATGTGGTTGGCGCGAGGCGGGTTGTGGGGATCTTGAAGGCTGTTGGCGATGAGGAACGAGCGAAGGTTGTTGGGCGCAAGAGGCGATAGATACACAGGGTGGGATGCGGAGTAGCGCGTGTCTGGTGTGGCTGTAGGAGGCTGTAGGCCATGAAAAGGGACTTGACGGTGTGTGACAGAATGAGATCTATCCAGCGCACCGGACCAGCGCAGCGTTACTCATCCGAACTTCGAAGAGAACGGTGGCTTCGGATAGGACGTACAAAGTCGCAACGTGGCCACTTGGATAGAACAATGCCCTTCCACTGCCATCCACCATCATCCAGCCCTCTCTTCCCCTGCCATGTCGGCCAGTCAGCTGAAAGAGCAAGGCAACGCGTTTTTCGCAAAGAAACAGTACTCGGAGGCCATCGAGAAGTACTCAGCGGCCATTGCGCTTGACGGCGAGGACAAGTTCTTTTACTCAAACAGGGCCGCATGCTACCTTGCTCTGAACGAGTGAGTCGAGATTCTGTTCGTGCTTGAGACAGTGAAGGATCCGACGCCTCAGTTATGAGAAAGCAAAGGACGACGCTACCAAGGTGCGCAGCGCGCCCCTAGCGTATTTCCTCTTGCTCATATCTATCCTACAGGCCACGGAAATCGACCCGACTTTCACGAAAGCATGGGGCCGTCTCGGCACTGCCCTTGATGTACGTGTCTCCCCATCTAGACCTCCACAGACTGGCACTCAGGCTCATCGTCTCGAATACGCGCAGGAACTTGCTCTTCACTCGAAGGCTATCGCCGCATGGGAGCGAGCGGTATTGAACGTCCCATCCCGTGCCCTCACCGCTGCGGAGACATCCGCGCGAGACATGTATGTCGAGCGCCTTGCCAGGAGCATTGAGCTATCCAAGCGCGTCGTGCCGGCAGATGCTCGTGTGGTCACGCCGGACGTCGTATGGAAACATAAAGACGATGAAATGCCATGGGTACGCGCGAAAAATTTGTTGCCCATGCTGATACGTCGTGGGCAGACGGACAGCAGCGTGAGTCCCGCTCATGGTTCTTTGAGCGATTCGCCAGCTGACTGTAGTGCTTGCAGGCCTTTGTGATCGAGTCTGCGGCCTCTGTCCGTACATCAGTCAATTCTGAGGGTGCGGTGTGCTGATTTAGTACCCAAAACCAGGAGTTCATCGAGGCTGTGGAGACGATGTTTCGGTTGACGATGACAGTATCGGCCGAAGGTTATAGGTTTAACGGCAAGCCTGGGGTGCGTCACTCGCCCGAGCTTGCTCGAATCTAGTTTCAAACATCAGCGTCCCACATTCAGGTCATCGAAGGGATCACTAATGCGGTCTTGAAAGACGACCGCTGCTTCCACATCGCGCGGGACGGTTGGATAGAAAGATTTAATGATCAGGGTAGGCACTGCTTTCCGTTCGTTCGACCTAGCTCACACATTGTCATCATGGCAGTCAGAATGGAATCCATACATGCCGGGATATACAACATCAACAGCAGACTCTCTGCTGAGGGGCTTATTGCGGAGTTTCGCAGCATCCATGCAGCTGGCGGTTTTGACAAGTCTCGCCCAGCTGTCGCACTCATGACGAGGTCGGTTCGGCCAAGCGCCCTCTGCTGCCCATTCGGTGTTATTCACCCCTGTTTATCATAAGATTGTTGTTCTTCAACGCCTTTCTATCTGAAGGGCTGGAGGCGAAGCACGCTGAAGCTGTTGCTGCATACGACACAGTCCTTGCGGTTTTACGTTGGGGAAGGGAAGAGTGGCCGAACGTCGGCAAAGACATCCGAGGCTCAGTTCTCGAATCCACCTTTATACGAGCCATTCGTTCTGTCCGCCTGAGCGCTTACATGAAGGTGAGTAGTTCTGCGTATACGACGGTAACGGTTTCAAGTAGCTGTAAGCAGGCGTGGACGACCGACAAGAAATCGGGGAAGTTCACACTCGATGCAATGTTTGCTGAAGCGGAGGACATCCTAGCAGAGATAGCTGCGAATCCATCAGACTACGTGGGTGATGCGTCATTCAAGTCTGCATTCTGGACGTATCCGGCGGGAGACGCGCTTAGGTATGTATCGTTGGAGTGCGACATTATGAACCGGTGTTGCTGACATACTATATCTCGGGCAGTATCAAGGGCTTCGCGCTATATGATAGGGTCCGCATGCATGACTACAAGGACTTAGAAGAAGCACGAGCGCTTCTGCGCAAAGCTGCTGAGTCTTATTTCGAAGCCGCAAAGAAGTTCCCCCGAGACGACGAGCGCCACGTTTGTGCGTACCGTTCCGTTTTCACTTCAGGAATATCACCCTAACTATCGTCAAGGGTACCTGAAGATCGGACTCGACGCTCAATGGTCTGCTGGGACGCCAATGAAAGCATGCGTCCCAATCGTCGCGCGTATCCGGGCTGCTATCCCAGATATGTTCAAGATATGGGAGTACTCGTCCATGGCTCAAGGAGGCCGTGAAAAGGCGCTGCAGGACGTGCTTGATTTTGAGACCTTTGTGCTGGAGGAGGTGGCCTTGGGCAAAGCAAGCCTTGATGACGAGCTGCTGCCCCCATGGTGTAAACTTGACTTTTTCTGAATTTTGGAGACATGCCGGTGTCGATTAGAATGATACGTAGTCTTGTCTTGTCCTTTTTGCCAAGGCATTTCTTGGTGATCGAGTCAAGATCGAATGACGTGCAAGTCCTCCGTGCCGGATTCGGATTATTTAATTGGTGCCGGCGGGGGTTCTCATGCTTCTACTCCCAGAAAATATATCACACAAGGCTTACTTGCGAGCAGGCTACAGAGTATTGGCCATCGAGAAGTACTCGGCGGCCATGATTGTGCTTGACGGCGGGGAAAAGTTCTTTTATTCGAACAGGGCAGCCCCCTCCACATTTCCTTCATGCCACAAACCGACCGCGGAGTCTATGTCACAAAGACGACGAAGCGCGAGAAACTCATCAATGTCAGTCTTTACCTCGTGTCAGTATATAGCTGTCGCCCCATATATTACAGAGATCCTGTTGAGCTGTTGATCCACATACCCGTTCCAACCCAGTGCACCTCTTCTAGCTTCTAGGGAAACACTCTGCCTACTCCTCCGCACGTCTCGCAAGGCAGCTCGTCGAAGATCATGAACGGCGTCATGCCCCGCCCGCCGCACCGCCAGCACAGCCGTCCGCCAATGCGCGAATCGCCAGGCATTACGACGGTCGCACCGGGGGGTGGCAGCATGCTGGGGACGACAGCAACGGGACGAGAGGGCGACCGGTTGAGCGATGGCGGCCCTTGAGGCTGCGATAGAGAGCGACGGTGCGCGATGCCGGGGGGAGTGGAGTACGACGAGGATGCCTGCGGAGGTCCGCGGAGGTCCGGAAGGGGCTTCTGGAACGACCACTTGGTGCGGTTGTCCTGCGATGCATCCGGGCCCCATGGACTCGAGTCGAAGATGGCCGTGTATGTGCGTCCGTAGCGCTCCCAATCCTTTCGACACGGATGTGTTGGATCATAGGATTTGTAACCCGTATTAAGGCCTGCACATAGATCAGTGTTTTGCGTCCGCAGATAAGTCTTATATTGACGTACATTTATCGCAGGTGTATCCCTGAGGATACACGAGAATCCTGCCTTTGTTCAGGAGGGGATGGCCGGGAGTGGGTGTCGATGTCGGCCGCCCATCATTCGAGGGGCCGCTTCCACTTCCGCCTCCTCCTCCGCGATGGCGCGTGTTCGAACCTGCCGCTGAGCTCGGGCGTCGTGGCGGTTCTCCTGGTGGGGGTGCAAACCGCGGCTGTGGGGCATCCTGCCCTGGCGTCCCAGCACCCGCAGAGTAGAACTCCCTGGCAAAGTCCGATATGTTCGCCTGCGGGCTAGTTGGCTGTGACTGCGGACGGATGTCGGGCGAGGGAGCGCGGAGCGAGGGAGGAGCTTGCGGCGGAGGTAGCCAGTTGTTTGCGGGAGGCGAAGGGGATCCCCAGTTACTTGGAGGTGCCTGGGGTGGCGGGGCCCAGTTGTTTGCTGGAGGCGCGGGCGGAGCCCAATGGTTTAAATTGTTTAAAGGATGCACGGGAGGGTGAGGCTGGGGCGCAGGCTGGAAAGGCCGCCGCGGCCCGACGTCGACAGTGCTCTCCCCGATATGGGCATCGGGTGTGGGCGTGTACGCAGGTGGCGGAGCTTCGTCTGTAGGCGGAGTATTCGACGGGAGATCGAAGGACTGGTTTGTCGGGGAGGAGACGGTGATACGAGATGGGAGAGGGGGAGGCGTCCCAGACGGCGGCCCGAGAGAGTCGACTCGACTTGTTGTTGCGGTTACACGAGATGGGAGAGGTGGTGGCGTGCCCGATGGCGGCCCCAGGGAGTCGACTCGGCTTGTCACGGAAGAGGTAGATGCGCGCGGTGGGAGAGGCGGCGGCGCCACGGGGGATGGGCCCGGGCGTGTGAGGGAAGGTCGAGGCGCCAGAGCTGGAAGCTGCTCTGGTGGCCCATCGTCGACAGGACTTTCTGAGCCTGATCGCATCGGAGCCTGGAAGTCCCCACCAGTACTTGAGGCGAGGAGGTGAGGCGGCGGCGGGCCCTGAGGAGGTGGAAAGTATCCCGGAGAGCTGAACGTAGATGCTCCGGTGGGCATGGGGGTCACTGTTGGCGTCCTGAACGGATTATTGGAAGCCATTCTCGCTTTCAAATGACACAGTGCGAATCGATCAGCAGGGCTGCGATAAAGTCAGGCTCAGAGTTCGAGTGCTCACCGTTTCAGCAAGCACCAGAGGAGGATAACAGGTGAGGTGGAAGGGCGAGACAACCGATGGAGGCAGTTGCCAGAGGTAAGCCCAGGACGTACGAGAGATGTCAAGGCGAACGAGCACGAACGGCAGCCGAGATTGATCAGCCGGCCAATCACAGCGCCGCCCGTAGCACGCCCGCCACCGCCCCGCCCGAGCCCTACACCGGTCACCTCCTCGCCCGCCATCTCTCGCCCCGTCGTCCTCCCTAGGACCTGTGGCATCGTCCGCGATGAACCAGCGTGAAGAGCACACGAGCTGCTGGTAGGCAACCCGACAGCGGGCAGACTTACCTGCGCCTGAACATCAGGCGCAGCGCGGCATGCCCGCTATCGCCCTGTCCCGCTGGCAGCGACGCAGCAAGCGCGCCAACACGCGCACCCGCACGCGCCCGTCTGGCCATCCGACATCAAGCAACGAGGGCGCATACCCTGCCCTCGTCACAGGTGGAGCACGCAGGTCCGACATACCGACGTTGCCTCGCCGACACATGCGCGCTGCGACACCTCTGTGAGCGCCTGGCCCACGCACGTCCACGGCCCGACGCCGCGCTGACCTACTGCTATACCCTGTGCAGAATGCGCTACAACATCGGGGCCAAATACGCACATCAGCCTCCCTTTCGGCCGGTCTGCAAATGCAGCGGACAGCGCGACGCGCGCAGGAACACGCACAGTGGCGAACGAGCCCAGAGTACCTGCTGGAGATGGTCAGCGTCCTCGAATGGTTGCAAAGGGCTGTGATGCTCGAGATCTGGGAGTATTTTCCGATGGCTCAAGGGAGCGATGAACAGGCACTGTAGGATTTGCTTCGCATCTACGGGTGCAGACGGCCATGGGCAAGGCAAGCACGGCTGACTGCTTCAGCCGTGGTGTGAAGGCTTTTTTTTTGATTTTGGATATATACATCGTGTCAGTTTCGATTTGAATGCATGCTCGACTCGGAAGTTCTCACGCCCCTGGTACGATGGGGCGATGCCACAGTACTCATGCCACGCTCTGGTCATTATCGCAGAAGTAAGTTACTATCAGAGGCCACCGGCCGCTTCTGATGCCGACGGGAGGCGCTTGCCCTTCTTTGGGTAGGCTAAAAGCTTGACAATTCGGTAGGCAACGTGGCCAGCGAACCCCGCCTGCGGAGATTTTACATAGGTTCGTGAAGACACCGCTCTCTTTCTCTCACAACCGCCATCCTGTGCCCATTCCCTCACTTCCATGTCCGCAATCGAGCTCAAGAATCAAGGCAATGCGCTCTTCACGCAGAAGAAGTTTGCTCAGGCCATCAAGAGATATACAGCGGCTATTGCTCTTGACGACGCCAATGCTGTCCTTTACTCCAACAGAGCCGCCTGCCACCTTGCTCTAAACGCGTAAGTCAATCGTTTCAGTTGAGTGAGTTGACTCAAAGACCATCCGTTCTTTCAGACACGCTGCCGCTGCAGAGGACGCACGGAAGGTCGGCAACTTGCAACCGGCATCTTGCCATTTTTTTTTTTTACCACGCATACGAGGATAACATATGAATTAGGCAACCCAACTTGATATCAAGTTTACCAAGGCTTGGGCGCGTCTTGCCACAGCACAGAATGTGCGCTTCATCTCCTTTCATGCTGTCACTAGTCTCAATCTTCCTCGCTCTACAGGCTCTGCAGCTCTACAATGCCGCCATCGACTCCTGGCAAGCAGCGATCGACAGCATGCCAGAGGAGGGGAACCGGACTCCAGCTGAAACCGAGACCCGAGAGAAGTATCTCGTCCACCTCGCCAATAGTCGACTCCAAGAGCGTGCGGAACGAGCGCAAGCTGCGAGCGCGCCGCATGCGCCTCCGAGTCCGTATCCTCCCGGAGCTGGACCCGGCGGCATCATTGTACAGACTCCAAGTGATCAGCAGCCATGGGCACGCGCTCGAGAGCTGATACCAACTTTGGAATGGGCGGGCAATCGGAACAGCAGCGTGAGGAGATTTCACTTCATGCCAGTGGTAGGGATCCCTGACTAAATCCGTTGTCTTCTTTCAGGCGTGGGTAATCGTGGAAGCAGCCGATGTAAGTCCAAGCTGTTTAGCTGGCCGCCTGCAATGACGTCCTGAGCCCGGCGCAGCAATACCAACAGGCCGTACAAGGAATGTTTGCCGTGAAGCTAGTACAGCGAGCAGGCAGCTTCTCACTGTATGGCATGACAGGAGTAAGTGACTTGTATTCTGCAATGCGTGGCTTGCTCTCATCTTCCTCGATTCCTTACTGTACACAGATGATTGGTGAAATAACTAATGCCGTCCTACAAGATTCGCGCTGTTTCCACATAAGCCATCCTGACTGGTTCACAAAGTTCAACATGCAAGGTTTGCCTGGACACATAATAATCAGTTACGCGCTCATAATCTTGTCTAGTGAGAATGGAAGCACAGATGGCAAAAGCTATCGACATCGACACAAAAAGGAATGTCAATGCCGTCATTGAAGACTTTCGACGACTGCACGCCACGGGAGGCTTTGACTGTGCCCGCCCAGCCATCTCACTCCTCACTAGGTTCTTTTTCTTCGCGAGCGTGGCGTATCCCCTCATCTAAGCCTTGGCTAGGGTAATCTTCATACATGGCTTCATTGCGGCCGGTCTCCGGGATGACCCCGTTGAAGCGGTCATGGAGTACGACAAGGCGCTGACCATTCTGCGCTGGGGAAGGGCTGAATGGGCCGATACGCCCACGATCGATCGAGGAGTTGTTTTCGAGGAATCCTTCATCAGGGGCATACGCAATCAGCGCCTTGAGTGCTACATGAAGGTGCGTCACTGTCAGATTTATCAGATTTTCAAGGGTTAACTATTCGTCGTGTGTTGAAGGCATACCAGAAGGAGGCGGATTCTGGTAGATTCACTCTGGAAGGTCTTCTTCGAGAAGCCGAGGACATGCTGGCAGAAGTTCGAGCGGCCCCTCCTCCGGATCAATTCGCCCCGCCCGGCTTCAAGCTCGCATTCTGGGATTATGTCGAAGGACACGCTTTGTGGTATGCTGCGACGCCAAGCCACTGAATCATGTCTGAGGTTGTTTGTCTGTAGCATGATAGGCTTTGTCCTCCATCAAATGGCCCGCCGTAATCTCAGGACCGCTCCGTTCGAGGAGTTAGAACCCCTCTTCAGGAGGGCCGCGGAGTCATACTTACTGGGCGCCGAAAAATATCCCGCTGATGACGAGTCGCACCCTTGTACGTCGCTCGTTGTTTTTGCAGTTCTGACTGCTAATAATATAATCTGTCAGGGTTCCTCAAACTCGGCCTCGACATTCTTTCCTTAGCTCGATCGCCCTTGAAGGATATGCTGCCCGTCATGGAGCGAATTCGCAAAGCAGTTCCAGAGATCAAGAAAATATGGGAACATTCAGCAATGAAACAAGGTGGCCGTGACGATGCTTTCAAGTTGGTAATCGACTTTGAGAAGCAAGTAAAGGCTGCGTTGAAGGCGGGCACCGCCGAGCTTGACCACGATTGCGCCTTCCCGTGGCTGATAGGCGGCTTGTAATATACTTCTTGCGCGTTTCCAAAGTTGACGAGTGTAGCTGTTCATTTTGCGCAGGACTTACTGTCCTAGCCAGTCGTTCTTACTACATCTCTGTTCGCCTTCTCAGTCTTAGCGCACCCACGTGGTTCGATAATTCGGAAAACATTTGACTGAAGCTATGGTTACAGCAACCCGCAGAGGTAATGAAGCCGGTTTCGACTCACATCGAACACATTTGGCATTAGTGCTCACACGTCTGGGCTGTTGATGACACTATGCACGCTAATGAAAAGGAACTGGACCGTCGTGAGCCACGGGCACTTCTTTACGGGCATGCGCATCTTTGAACTCGCCAAGCAGGAGTGCGCCATTATATGTTTGGAGCGGTCTTGATTATACGTTCAAAGTTTGTGCATGCATACACAGCCGGCCTCATTCTCGGAGCTGATTTCATGTTTACGGCCAGATAAGCGCAACTCTTATTACCGTGTCGAACACCACGATTCGAAGGGTCGGCGCGTCTCAGAATGGTTGAAGGCGCAATCGTCCGTTGTCAGCGATGACGAACTGTCTTGGTCAGTTGTCTCCACCGCGAGATGCTCGAAGCTGTGAGGGCTCGCGGTCAATTGTTTCATGCTCTTACGATGTATCAGGGTGTCATGGGGCCGCTGAACGTGCGCAACGATGGAACCGTCGTCTTCGCCGCTCCGATCGAAGACGGTTAAGGCGCCATTCATCGCCCTGGCCGACGTTGCCTACTTCGCCCGCTACACCTTAGACCACCGCGAGGCCACTTCTGCGCAGGAGCTGGAGGTTGCCAGCGAGATGGTCGGCTGGGATCAACTGGTGGAGACATCGGGGCGCAAGGCGGTCTTCAAGCGCCAGACTTTTGAAGAGTACTTGGAAAACTACGCGGATGCTGAGCGGCTGGTGGCCGTGGATGGGGCACCTGGACCGACGACTTGGGTGCAGAACCTGAGAGGATGGTGGGGCATGTTCAGGGACAATCTCCTCAAGCGGGACGAAGCGTGGGATCGCAAGCTGAACCCGAATGGGTACACGCTGGAGAAGTGGATGAGGGAGACCAAGTATGACGGTAGAATTCGTGGGGACACTTTGAAGCTGACGGAGGACAAGAATAGGATGCGGCCTAACCTCGAGAAGTTGAAGACGTTGTGAAGAACAAACTTATCAATGGTGTTGTAGCTTTTTGGATACGGGAACGCACCATACGTTCGGTCGGAGATAATGAACGTGCCGTCGAAGGCGAGATTGTACGAGCTGGGGTTGGGAAGGGCGTCCAGGACAGTGCGGTGGGTAGTACATGCCCCATGCGCGAAGAGAAATGATGCCGGAAGGAAGGTACGCACCAACGCATAGAGTGGATGACTGAACGCCGGCAGATGGGGATAGGAGGTCGATGCACTGCAATGCAATGGACAAGGACGATGATGCAATGCGCGGGACAGGAGGGACAGCAGAAAGTGAGATACAGGGCATACGACGACCACCTGCGCGCCTTGCGCCAGCGCGGCCGGCTCGCGCTCATCCTCAGACGCTTCTTCGGGGCTGCCTCACCACCTCAAACTTCATTCGTGACCTCTTCCTCGGTCGCGGGCGCCAGGACCTCCATAATCATCCAGGGGGCATTGCAGTCGTTGTTCTGGGAGTCGCTGTTTTGTATGTTAGCAGAGGGTCGTACAATACAGAGAAGACATGTGCGGACCTCTCTCCGAGAATCTTCTCTGGGGTATCTAATGAGGGTATGTATAGACACTGTATAGACACCGAAGTACAAATGTCAGTACAGCTGTGCGGCCCTAGTGTTCATGTAAGTATTCAAACTCAGTCTCAAGTACTGACTCAGACCTCCGTCTGTCTCTCGAGCTTCCCCGAGACGGTGAGTCCAGGATGGACGTTTCTGAGAGAAAGAGCAGGCTGTACGCTGTGATAAAAGTGAGGTGTTTGTTGCTCATGTCCGACTAACATACTGACATCGACCGTCGAGCGCAGGCTGGCATCTGATCCTCCACCACCCTCCGACTCGGCATGGCAGAAACACTCCTCGCAATCGTCCTGGTCACCTCATCCACACGTGGAGAGAGCGTAGTCTGCCGTTGGCCGCCCTCCCCCCAATCTTCTCCCCGCCTTGCGCGCCCGCGCCTCGCGACGGACCCCGAGCTCGGGATGTACGACAACCCCTGGCGCGCCGCACACAGCGCGGCCGGCGACGCGACAAAATACTTCCGCCGCGCGCACGACGAGTGGGACTACGTGTGGCAGCGCCCGAACACGGCGCGCGACCGCTCCGTCTCGTTCTCGCACTCTGCGTCACATTCGCACTCGCACTCGCACACACATTCGCACACACATTCCGCGCCGTCGGGGCGCACGTCCCCCGCGAAGGACGGCGCGTACGACTTTGACAGTGCGCCGGACGACACGCCCATCAAGGATCACTGGGACGACGTCCTCGGGTATTCGTCTGAGTACCTCGCGAACTTGCTCTCCCCGAAGCGCGCATTATGCCATCAGAAGTTTATCCTGGCCGTGGACGATCTGATGTTCGTCGGGCACCCCGTGTGCGCGGAGTCGGATGGGTCGTGGAAGTTCAAGCAGGAGCGCCCGAGGATGAGCATGCGCGGGCGGGGGTCGAATAAGCGGCGGGTGTCCGGTGACGACCTGTCCGTTTCCACTGACCTTGAAGACAATCGCGGGCCCAGCTCGCCTTCGGTGTCTCCGGCTCAGAAATCATCATCATTGCTCACATTCCATGTCGTCTTCGTCCACGACCTCCCAGACCCCTCGTCCTCCGCATCCGGAAATTTGCAGAAATACTTCGACATCATCTACCAACAGGTCGCGTTTACTCTGACAGCTGTGCTCTTTCAGGAGCAAGTCCTGTCGAACTTCGTCGAGCAGCAGTGTGATGATTTGGGCGGGTTGAAGGAGAAATTCGCTGCTAAAGGTTTGCATCATTTCTGTCTTGATGGGCAGAGAATAACTGACGAAAAATTTCAAGATCAGTCTTACGACGCATATATGGCGCAAGCCCTTCTTTCATCCTCTATTGCACCTGCCCTGAAAACGCTCTACGAGGCTATCAAGTCACGCTCTCTCGCTCATCTCACCATTCACAACCTGCCTTTGGAACTCCAGCTTCCTCCGTATCTCGACTCCCTACTCCACAGCGAAGACGAAGCAGACCCGGCAGACCTTGTGTACCAGGGCGATGGCGACACGACCGACCAGAACCCCTGGGGCCCCGAGCTCAGTTTTGCGTGGCGCCTCCCGAGCCTGGAGCCGTGGAAGAGCCTGCTCCTGCTCGACGGCCCGGAAGGCAGGGAATGGATAGACGTGTATGCTAGCATACGCGGGTCGAATGTCCGTGAGGAGGACAGGATGCTCGCAGAGCAGCTGATTAAGTTTCTCGAGATGGCCGACGTAACACTATCGTACGTGATGCCTCCGCGTCCTTGTGCATGACCCTGATTTCCCTTCGCTGGTGTAGACTCGTGGACATGGCTAGTCTCCTCGACTGGGATCTCGAGTCGCAGGTGTTCCCCATGGTACGATGGCTCGTGCATCACCGCCGTGCTAAGGTAGTCGATATCGTGCACCGCGGGCTCAAGACTGTATTCACTGTCCCCAACAAGTTTGATGCACCGTAAGTGCTCCCTGCCATATATGCATCTCAACTTGAACCTCAAATGTTTTTCAAAGCATCAAGGAGCTCGCGACCGAGTTTCGCGAGGCTTTCCCAGATCGCACCATCCCATCCCTACCCCAGCTCCTCTCCACCATCTCCGCGTCTTCGTCCAACCACTTCTACGCAACCATCGTGAAGTCAAAAGACCGCCTCCCGCTTTACCACGACGTCGTCCTCTGGATGCTCCAGCGCGGGCTTCTGGTGACGCTACACTTGCGCATCCGCATCGTCGTGCCCGTCGCGGTCAAGCAGCGCGTGCAGCGCGCGCTGAAGTCTCGCCGCAAGATTCGCTGGCAGGGAGAGCATGAACGCGGGCGCCGCGAGCGCTCGGCCAGCGCAAGCGAGAGGGACGGCGCGGAGCTCGACGACCTGTTCGAGTCGCCGCGCTGGCTCGCGCTCGCGCGGCGCGGGTCGAGCAGCCGGGCGAGCCACGTGGAGCCGCCAATCTTGGAGGTCGAGCTGGATGAGGAGATAGAGGACAAGGAGGTGGAGGATAGCGTGGAGGGCGAGGGTGATGAGCTTGTCCTTTACGAAGACTCCTCGGAGCCCACGCTCCTTTCGGATCCTGGGAGAGCGACGTTCGTAGAGCGGCAGTGGCTGCAGGCGATGTCTGAAGGTAAAGACGAGGTCGTGGCCCGGCGCTTTGAACAGTATGTCATGGCCCCTTCGGTGCTCTCCGTCAGACTGATTAGCCCGTGCGACAGGATTAACCAGTACTTCGATGGGAAGTGCACGGACGATGAAATCCTCTTCCGCGCAGAGATATCGAGGAAACAGCTCCGCGAGGTCCTGCATCATTATGAGGAATTCGTACGTCGCGTCTCAGATTGTGTGTGCAACGAGGTCTGACGCTGTGATCTTTCGTAGGTGCTGACGTTCTTGCATTCGTCGTGAAGAGGGGTACACCGGCGCACGTTGTGTATATCATCTGGCACTGAGTTTGGTTACCTGTACAAATATCGTAACTCGCTGTAATTCTGTACTCACTTGCGACGGGATCAAATCATGGGGCTGGTGAAGCATTACGACTTCGGAGACTTGGATCTTCTTCCATGATGCAAGGATAGGCGGTCTCGTGGCGAGCGGGACCGCGAGTGTCGTTTTCGTGAGCGCTTGTGTATTGCCTCTCCTTCTCCATCTGCCTCGCCCTCAGTTCGCCCTCGGCGCCGATGTTTGTGCTTCCCCTTCTCTCGCCCATCCCCTCCGACCACCTCTGGCTCGTCCTTCTCCTTCTCTTTCTCCCCCTTCTCCTTCTCCACGTCCGCCCCACTCAATCCTTTCTTCTCATGACTTCGCTTCCACATGAGCTTCTTCGTGCAGCGGTCGCACAGCACCACCTTCACAAGCGCACTCTTCGACTGCCCGTGTTCGAGATACGCAAACGGCAGCTCGAGCGTGCTAAGGGGGACGACGGCGCGGGCGTCCGGCGCACGAGATGGCTCGTGGTGCTCGCAGCGCACGTTGGCGCACGTTGTCTCGCCCGCGCCCGAGAGCACTTCCGCCTCCGTGCGCCACCGCAATGCGAACTGCACGTCTATCATCAGCATGTCGCGGGAAGGAAGAAACACAATCGGCGCACGTTTCCTGACTTGTAGTGCTTGAGGTCGCACACGGCGAACTCGCGATACAGGCTCGAGTAGTACTTCTGGGCGAGCTGGTCGTTCCAGGACGAGGCGGCGTGCCCGCCGTCGTCGTCGTCGCGGAGGAATTTGTGGTTCGCCTTGAGGATGTCAAACTCCGTTGCGTATGATGCATGCGACTTGGATGTCGAGGCGTCGGCGTTGCGCGCCATATTGACCGACGATGGTTGTGAGCAAGGACCTGCAAGGTGACTTACGCGTGGGGGCCTGCAGGAGCACGTGATGTCGTCGCGCTTTATTTCAAATACTACGTACGCGCCATGTCCGGGTCGGAGCGGTGCCTGTTGTGCTCGAGCTCCTGCGTAGTCCCGAGGGTAGATGCGCGGGTGGGGAGATTCGGGCGCAACTCTGTGCCTAGGCCTGGATTGCGTTACTCACCCATCTATTTATTTTTCATGATTTTATATGGCTCTATGATGAGCTTGAAATCGAAGACGCGGGTGTGGTCCTGCTCGATCGAAACAGACCGGTCAACAACCAAAACTATCATGTACAGAGTCTAGAGTTGAATTGAAACGCTCATGCGGGACAAACGAACCATATAATAGAAGCTATTTAGTATGACCTTGTGCGTGTATGTAATGAGCGCAAGCGGGAGCCGACAAAATCAGACTTGACAAAAGTATGGTGAACATGACCTGGACACTGATATCCGAACGAAACCGCCAAACCAAATCTGAGTGTTGAGAAATACGGAGATTGAGGCTGGTAGTTGAATCGGCAGCCGCCACAAGGCGGACGGGATAATACCGAAATCGCGACAGGCACGCGAAGGATGCTGAGGGCCAGTCATGAAGAAAACCAGTCGAGCTAAAAATGATGTGCGATGGCTGACCGCGAAGAGACGAGGCTGACAGTTGCTTTGTAGACGTCGCCTGAACGGGCCCAGATAGAACAACCGGCGAGATGCATCCCATCAGGGTTCAATGAACACGACAGCCACGAGAGAGTGACGGTGAAACTGAGAGGCTGACCCAGCAGCCGAGCAGCCCCCTCTCTGGAGGGCGGCTACCCTACGATCAGATATGAAGCAAGAGGCCTCACAAATGGGACACATAGCGACGCGGTGAACACAACCAGTAGACGACCTGAGATCAGCGGCTGACGCCAAGATAAGAACGTGTCTAGAAATGAACAAGAGGCTGACGGCGAATAAGAGGCTAACAGGAAATAAGAGCCTAGCAGGAAACAAGAGCCTGACAGGAAACAAGAGCCTGACATGAAACAACAGGCTGACAGGGAGCGAGAGGCAGACAGGCTGAGGGAGCGAGAGGCAGACAGAAAGCAAGAGGCTGACGGTGAACAAGCGGATGATGATGAGAAAGGGGTTGGCATGACCGTAAGCGAGAGGCTGACGGTGAGCGAGCAAGAGGCTGACGCTGCGCAAGAGGCTAGGCACAACGATGAGCAAAAGACTGACAGTAAATGAGAGGCTGACACCGCGAAAGAGGCTGACGACGAGCAAGGCCCGACGGGATATGAGCAAAAGGCCGACGATGAGAACAAGGCTGGTGGTGAGCAAGAGGCTAACGGTCACCCAAGGGCTGACGATGATGGGACTGACGCTCGGACGAGCAGCTACGTACAGCAAGGTAACTTCGGATATAGCGTCAACTAGATGGGCAACCTGGAGCCAGACTCAAGAATCTGCCGAAAAACTACCGACCAGACAAAATTCACGGAGGCGGCACACCAAGACTAACCGCCGAAGAATACACCAGATCAGATGGCGAGCCGGACGCACTGTGACTTAAGCCGTGTAGAAATACCAGACGGGGGTGTGCAGTGGCTGTGCATGTGCGACCAGGATGGCCCAGGCCGGACCGGATCAGATTCGAGGATACGTGATCCGTGGACGCAGACCAGGGGACCAGACCGACAGTTCGAAAGTCTGGCCCCAAGATCGATCATGGTCGCAGAAGCGCACACAGCGAGCCCCAGATCTGACAGCCAGAGATGCGCCAGGCCGCAGGGCTAATTAGAAACGAGGCGGAGCCTCACCCGAGTCACCGGGGGTCCGGGAGTGATCAACAGACGATATCACGTTCGCGACTAGGCTGATAGGCGGGCAGCATGGCCGGACTAGGTCTGTTGCGGAGCGCTGTTCACAGGACGACCAGACCGAGAGAAAGAAACGTGCAAGCAAACACACAAAGCGTTAAGACTTACAGAGGGTGGATGCCCCAAGAGAGGTGTCAGGAATGGCTTGAGTGAGCTGCACGCAATCCAAATGCTGAGGAAGAGAGACTGGTCGACAAGCAGGCGAGAGGCAGCAGGCGAGAGGCAGCAGGCGAGAGGCAGCAGACGAGAGGCAGCAGACGAGAGGCAGCAGGCGAGAGGCAGCAGGCGAGAGCAGACGAGGAGTTGGCAAACAGGCGAGCTTTGACAACAGACGAAAGCACGCGAGGCCGACAAGCAGGCGAGGGGCCGACAAGCAGGCGAGCGGTCGACAAGCAGGCGAGGGGCCAACAAGCAGGCGATGGCCTGACATGCGGGCGAGAGGCTGACAAGCAGGCAAGCGGTTGACAAGCATAGAAGCGGCGAGAGGCTGACAGGCGGAAAAGGGGCTGACAGATGAGACCGGGCGGCTGACAGTAGCGACGAACAGAGGCCACGGGTCGAAGCTCGGGACGGCAAGGGTTAGCGTTGGTGACAAAGGGAGCAGAAAGCAAGGTAACGCCGAAAGTCGAACGAGCAGACAGGTGAGCAGCAGTCGTGAAGCCCGATGTGAGTCTAGGGGTCGACGAGGACTTCCAGACGAGGCTGAGTGGGAGCCAGGAGCAGCCAGCGAAGAGCTGACAATATCTAGACAGAAGGCAAAGGCAAACCGACCCAAGCCCTTCACGTTACTATGATTGACGAACGCAGTTAGTCGACCGACTCCAGAGATGCGGCACGTCGCACCTGTGAAAGCTCTTCAAATCCCGCCGCTGCGCCTCTTATGGTCCAATCGGGGTTTCTATATGGCAGAGGTGGAGATCGATGTTGAGTCTGCGCAGAGGATCCTGGTGGGCGGCCAGACACCCGAAGAGACATGAGGGGCAGGAGGAAAGGGTCTGAGACGGCGAGGGCTTCTCGGGCTGGCCGGTTATAAGCCAAATGCGGATGCCGGTTCGGCACAATGATAAGCGCCCACAGGCGACTTTCACTAAGTCGTGGCCAACTTGATTCTAATGTATCAGTCAAGTCAAAAATAATGCTACAGATGTGACGCTTGTATCCCAGCGATGAAATGTCGTGAGGTCATAATCCGGGATCAGGAACCATTCTCTCATGAGAGATCCTTGCCACCTCCCGTTCGTCTTCTACGCCAAATATACACTGCTGCAGCCAGGCAAACGCACGGGACAGTGTTCGTCACCTAGAGATGGATAAACACACAAGTGGTTAGCGTCTTCGCTCATGATGAGTTACAAGTTCCTACTGACAGATGCGAACACGACGCCTTGCCACCATATATATGAGTTGCCGAGGATAGCTCCAGATATTGGGGGCCCGATGAGGCAGGTAATTCCAACAGGCACCAGAGCCACTCCCATTCGCTTCCTTCACACATCGAAGCAGGTCAGTACCATACAAAAATAAAAAGAGGTCTGAACACACCCTTTGTCTGCGCCTACGGGGGTGAGAGCGTCGATCACAGGCAGGTATAATGCCACGCCTGCACCAACGGTCAGCAAGAGGGTAGAGACAACCAAGAGGATGGGCTCACTAGCTCCAAAGAAGAAACCATAGCTAGAATCAAGCGTTAGCCAATTGCTGCGCGTGCGACGGGCGGATACATACATGATAGCGAACATAACAAGTCCCGCTGGAGTCGTGCACCCGAGCATGGCAAATCCCACGACACCTCCCAACGTTGCGCACGGCGCGAGAACCTCCAGCCGCCCCCACCTGTCCGAAAGCCAATTCGGGAACACGCGCCCCAACACACTGGCTGCGTTCATCACCGCGAGGCTGTAGAACGCGAGCGTGTGGTCGATGCCGTGGCGCCGCGCGAAGAGCTGGATGTAGAACGCGGGGAAGTACATCCCGAGAGACGCGACGGTCGCCCACAGCACGGTGAGCACGTACGGCGCGTCGGTGAGCGTCGTCGCGCACGGCGCCACCGGGCGAGGCGGGGGCGCGGGGACGCTGATGAGCAAGTTTCCGATGGCGAAGCAGGCGAAGATAACGGCAGCAGTGATACGCGTGCCCCAGACAAAGCCGGTGGAGCCATGCAGGAGGTGGTTCAGCATGACTACGGGAAACGGCATTCAGTCGGACAAAGCGCCCAGGTAAATCAAAACGCACTGGAGAGGAAAATCCCGCCGATAGCGGAGCCGGAGTCGACGAGTCCCTGGGGAGCCATGCGGTTAGTCGTGCGTGGGGGTGGGAGCGGACGAGGGTATCTACCATGGCCAGCGCCCGCCGGGAGCGGAAATGATGCGAAACCACAGCGGAGGCAGGCACGTAGAGAATGCCAATTCCTGCGCCCATTCCGACGCCTTGCGTCAGGAACACCTAGAAACAACGCTTGAGCAGACAGATGCTTTGCCGTGCGAGGCTACGTACTTGATAGTAATGCTCAGGCTTTGTGAACGAAAGCATGAGCATGCTGAATGTGAACAGCAAACATCCTGCAATATTAGCTGTGCGAATGTATCCTGCATCGAACCTGTACTCGGACGTATGAGTTGAAATATCATAAGAGTCTTGGGACAATGGGGCACACAATTTTCCGCCAAGCGGCCCGAGGATGAGCTCGAGGAAAATCTGGACACCCCCGATCCAACTGATGCTGGACGCCGACATGTTGCTGAGCCATGCCTGTGTGTAAAAGTCTTGATACACGCCGAAGGCAGACGTCTGACGGGTACTGTAAGCACACAGTGACCATCAAATGGAACGGGAACCCCACCATGCCCACGGAGCAGCACACAATTAGCCATGCTCCAAGTACTGTGTGGACCACCGCCGTCAGTAACATGAGTAGAGAATGTTGGATGCACATAGGTACCTGTACACCACGCACGCCAGCGACCTTCAGGGTAGTCACCATCGTTGACACCATCGTCCATGGCCGGCGTAGAAACAAAGCTGCCAGACGAGACACTCGCGTGGGGCTTCTCGAGATCCTTGGGTTGCGAGGGGTCCATGATGCCTGTGTAGTGTCGTGCAGACCAGGTCGAAGATTGATTGCCTTATGTACGAGTCGGACTGTGGCATGCCGGCGTTTGAAGGCCAGGGCGCATGGCGCACCCGCCCGCATCTGTACGTGAGGCGCCCTGTAATTGTCTAGTACCTGTAGTTGCATTCTAGGAGCCTCAGCGTAGGATCAAGGAAGACCGTGAAACCCCGAATCTGTGCCAGTGTGCGCCAGCGCCTGCGAAAAGGCGGGCCCATAAAGGATGCGGGAACACTGCTCCCCGGAGCCGATCAATGCTGGGCGTGCTTTGAACAGAGAGGTCGGGATGGGAACGGAGTAGGGAAGCAAAGGATAGACGCCGACGAGCAAGATGGATGGCGCTCGCGTGCGCGCAGATCTTAGAATGACGAGGTTAGACTTTGGCAGAAGCGCTGGAAGAGGCGCTCAACAGGGCGCCTTCAATCTGATCCCAGCGGCTATCTTATTAGAGTCAGACGATGGACCCTGCAGGAGACGACGCTGTGCGCTAGCAAGACCGTCGTCCGAGGACGCTCGATGCGATGAAGGTGGAAGTGAGTGGGCGAAAATACAGCACTGCGGAATTGTGGCTGCGGGAGGGTCTGTAAAAAAAAAGCAAATGCTACTGCTTCTCCATGGATATATATGATCTGCTGGGCTCACCGGGTCAATTAGACGGTGGACGCGTACGGGCAAGTGCAACGCCTCAGCGACGTCGATTGGTGTCCTGATCATCATCCGTATCAACGATGCATCAAAGATCTCTCTGGACGCGTTCGATTTCATACCATGATGTTTTCGCCTTGGTTTTTTCCTCGTCTTGTTGCCCACTTGTTGCCCAGCGCGCTGTTGTGCACCGAGTGGTGACGGTGACTGGCTGCTGTGCGGCGGCCTCTGCTGGCACTCGGACTCTGCCCGACACTGCCTTTCTAGTCCAAGCTCCGAGTCCGGATCCGGCGGCAGGCGCCTGGCTCTAAGAGCGTCAACGCGTCGCCCACGTTCACGGATCTCCTTTCCCAACCACCACGACCATGTCGACGCCAACAAAGCCGCTCAACATCACCAGCCCGCGCTTCTCCCCCGCTGCGGGCTTTGGCGGCGCAGAGAGGGCCTCGGGCAGCCCTGCTGGCACCCCCTTCTCCGGCACACCGGACCTGCGCGCCCTTCGTGCACAGTACGCAGGCACCCCGCCGCCCAATATCCCCCCGCGCGGAGGAGGAACGGGCACCACCACTCCGCGCGCGTCGGAGCCCTGGCCTGTCGCCGGTGCCAGCGACGCTGTGTCTCGCCGCCCGTCCCTCGGGGGCATCAGTCTGCGCCGCCCTCAGCCCGCAGCCTTGGGGCTCGGCATATCGGGCACGCCTGGCAGCGGGAGCGACGTGAACGTCCTCGACCTCGACGACCTGCCGGACGAGGAGAAGGCGAAGATCTTGAGGAAGCACTTGGTGTCTAGGGACGAGCGCAACGCGAACGCGAGCGGCTCAGAGGACGGGCCGTCGAGGAAATCGTCTACGTCACACCTCCGCGCGCGGAGGGAGGATTCAGAGGCGTTTCCTGTGCCATACCATGCGCAGGGTGCAGACATTACGTGCGTTGTGCACACCTCTTAACCTGACTTCCTTCTGACAAGACTCCAAGGCATGATCTCTACAAGTGGCAGATAGACCAGCGCCGTGCAGGCGGCCGCCCGCGAGCTGCGTCGTTTGCAGGCTCCACTTCTACTGCGCCAGACCCCGCCTTCGAGCACATCCACGAGCCCGGTGGGTTCCGCCGCAACTACGTGCTCCTGCAGGCCAACGGCGCACCTCAAGATGACCGGCGCGTGCTGCGGAACTTCATCGACTTCCTTTACATCTTCGGACACTTCGTAAGTTTGCTCCCCGTTCGAATGTCTCATCCGCTTATCCTTGTAACAGGCTGGAGAAGACCTGGAAGAAGTTGACGAAGAGGACGAGGAGGAGGAAGACGAGGAAGCTGCATATGGGCCATCGTCAATTCACGCTCGACGCCCTTTCACATTGGAGGGACAAGAAGACGGCCAGGGCCCATCTGTCCACATCGATACTGCAGGACTACCGCCATCAAAGCCCACAGATACCGAGCACACACCGCTACTGGACCGCACCAAGTCGCGGTCGCTTTCGAGGCGCCGGCGCGGCAGCGTTGTTCACGGGGACGCCACTGTGGGTCAGGCAATTCTGATGGTACGAAACCTTGGCTTCTTCCCACTGGCAATGCCCTCGTGAGTGCTGATGTCTGGATTTGCAGTTACTAAAGTCGTTCGTCGGAACCGGTGTCCTATTCCTTGGCAAAGCGTGAGTCGCCTCCTTTACTCCAGATGTGGTCATGTCAAACTTTTCTCTACAGCTTCTTCAATGGAGGTCTTTTGTTTTCGACAGTCACAATCTCGGCCATTGCTCTCATCTCACTCTACTCTTTCCTTCTGCTCGTCAAGACAAAGTTCGTCGTTTCCGGAAGTTTTGGAGGTACGCTTCTTCTCTCGCTCTACCTACGGCTAATCTGACGCCTGCTAGACATCGGAGGCACGCTCTATGGCCCGTGGATGCGCTTCGCGATCCTCTTCTCCATTACTGTCTCACAGATCGGCTTCGTCGCGGCATATACGATCTTTGTCGCGGAGAACCTGCAAGCATTCGTCATGGCCGTGACCCACTGCGCAACGTACATCCCCGTGCCGTACATCATCGTCATGGAAGTCGTCGTCTTCCTTCCGCTCGCGCTCATTCGCAACCTCGCGAAGCTGAGCACGACGGCGCTCGTCGCGGATGCGTTCATCCTCGCGGGCCTGGTGTATATCTTTAGCAGCGAATTCGCGATCATCGCGCAGCGAGGCATAGCGAAGGTTGAACTGTTCAATCCGAAGGACTTCCCGCTGTTGATTGGGTAGGCTCGTTTGTTACATATCGGTAGCAGCTGCTAATGGGCTGTTTTCAGGACGGCTGTCTTTTCGTTTGAGGGCATTGGTCTGGTATGTCTTTTGGGATAACGAAGGAATGTATGCTGATAGATAGTATGCTAGGTCATCCCGATCACTGACTCCATGCGCGAACCTCATAAGTTCCCGCCTGTGCTCTCAGGCGTCATGATCTTCCTTCTTGGTGCGCGTTGATCTAATTATCTCTACTACTGCCTGGCCTAACAATCCATCAGTCCTCTTCGGCGGTGCCGGCGCGCTTTCCTATCTCACATTTGGCGCGGACATCAAGACCGTTGTGCTCGTCAACCTCGACTCGACCTCGAGCCTCACGCAGGCCGTGCAGTTTCTCTACTCGCTCGCCATCATGCTCTCCGTGCCACTGCAGCTTTTCCCTGCTGTCCGCATCATGGAGAACGGCCTCTTCACGCGCAGCGGAAAGATGGACACGCGCGTCAAGTGGCAGAAAAACGTGTTCCGCTTCCTCGTCGTCATGGGATGCACGGCCATTAGTTGGGCAGGCGCGGCGGATCTGGACAAGTTTGTCGCGTTCGTGGGGAGCTTTGCTTGGTATGTCGCGTGTCAAGCTCCGATGCTTACTGCTAATGGTATGCGCCCAGCGTGCCGCTCTGCTTCGTGTACCCTGCGATGCTGCATTACAAAGCGTGCGCACACACGCGCAAGCAGAAGGCGGCAGACATCGCACTTGGCGTGTTCGGCGTCGTCGCAGCGCTGTTCACAACCGTCCAGACCCTTGCTGTATGTGTTCTGACCGGTTTTCCGAGCGACAGTGGAGCTGACTCGCATGACAGCTCATGATACAGCCGGCGGTCGACGCCCCTCCGGTCTTCAATTGCCCGCTACCCGGAAACTAGTCGCGCGCTGATCATCTGGGTGCGGAGGAGGCGGAATAGAGCCAGACGGTCGCGGAATAATGGCTGCCTCTTGGGTGCGGCCCTCCTGAGATTTTATGTGCATGGAAATCTGATCGCGTATCATGGGTGCTTGTTACCAGTACATCTATCTCATTTGACAATATTAGCAAGACATTGCACGGCCACCAGCGAGCTCAAAGGGAGGTCGCCATGGAGCTACCGACAAGAGAGTGGTCGTGCGCGTCGGTGCAACTACAGTATATCAATAAATTTCTACGTAGGCTAGTCTTCAACTTGCATAATATACCAGGAATACAGATGATCTATCCTCCAGCCCTGCCGACTTCTACTAGTTCGATGTCAACGGATTCCGTCCCTGAACGACCAAGGTCATTAGCATCGTCGCTTTCGTTTTCATCGTCGGCACCCTCTTCCAACGCGGCGGCGTCGATGCGCGTCCTGAAGACCATGCTAACCGTTATGCGCGATGTCCGCGCCACATTCGGTAAGACGGCCTCGTGGAGGTTCAACATAAGGCGCAACATGATCGTGATGGACACGCTGGAGGGAGTGTGACGCGCTCGTTGCGGATGGTGTGTGGAAGACGCGTACCAGCTGGCAAGCGTCGAAAGCGCGCCCTTGAGGGCTGGCTATGCCCAACCGTGAGTTTACATTTGTGAGTAATATCGAAAGGCGTACCACAGCGAACTGGAGAAAATCAGCATCGGACAAGACGCCATGCGGCGTAGACTCACATAGAACGTGAGGATGTTCGCAATGACCACGAACGCCATGACACTATATCGTCATCAATATACATTAAATCGCTCACCGAGTCACCACAAGACTTACGCGAAGTATACGGCACCTGAGCAGTTGCCACGATGAGAAATCAAATGCAGAGAAATAGACGACGATCAGCACATGCCGCCCAGCACCAGAGGGCTGATGTCACCGCATACCATCGCGCAAAACCAAACTCACGATCCCAGAACCCGAGGAGCTCTTCCTCTCACTTCCGAGCTTCCGTGAGGTCCACGTCGCGCGGACCGTCATCGCAAACATGAGGAGGTCGAAGATGGCCTGTGCCTCCCATGCGGCTGCCAAGTCTACATGCCAGGCCAGCACGACGCGAATGACAAGGGCGAGGAGTTCAGAGACATCACCGTACGTGCAGTGGGGGTTCACGTACGAGTACCACTTGATGAGTAGATGACGGCGAGTCAAAATGCGAAACAGTATGGTGGGCACTGACGTTCGAACTTACGTCGACTCAGATACGGAGATATGGCAGCCTTTGACGCCCAAAACGGGGCTGCTGTGCTGCCCAAACAGAGAAACCTGCAGACGCAAGATTGGCCAAATATGATAATGACCATAGCGAGGAAAACGCACGACCGCCGCGAGAGATAAGATGCAGCCGATTACTATGACGAATATTACAACCTTGCGTGAATTCCTGTAGAGAGCCATGATCCTCAAGGCAAGCAAGACTGATGCGCTGGTCTGACAGATGTGACGGATGGAGGTCGTGGAGGGGAGACGTACCGGTAACACCACATTGGTTTATGACAAGAAGCAGTTGTCGCGCCAGCCCATATGACCGGCAACTAACGAACGTCAATTCTCCTACACTGAATTCGATAGCTGGTCTTGGACTGACCTCTGGCACAGGCCGCGCACAATTATCAGTGGACATATGGACTAGGAATTGCACTGTTGACACGCACTGCCTCAGACGAAGCAAAATTCGAGAAACTGAAGATAGATATGACGATATTGCCGATGAATGCGATGTATCGGGTGAGAAAAAATAGGATAGACGGCCGCGAGAGCGGGCGCGACCAGATGCACGCGACCTCCTTTGGCAGCGTTATTAGATGGTCGTAGTACAACAAGGCTACGAAACACCAAGGCCGGTCAGATCAAACCATTATTATGTAGGCTGAGTACTTACTGAGACCGGTGAGCTCCAGGTAATTGTGTATATCCCTTTGTTCCACAAAGTCGTGAAGGTCGTTAGCATCGGGGTCGATTGAGGGTCGATGTTTACGATGGAGACAAATAACACTCACACAAGGTGAGGATCCCGTACGCTCATGATTATGGAAAGCGTAGAGTGTCAGCTGGACACTCACTGGACAACCGAGGGCGAAGCGGGCAAAAGAAGGATACGAAGGCAGATGGGGCGCCGTCGCTACGATGGCCAGTGGGTCTCTTATATGGCGCGGTATACCTCCAAACTGATGATCCGCGCGAACATATCAGCTTTGATGCTTTCCTGCGAATCTCATCAGAGCTACTGCAGTGTCTGCCAGTGGTCGCAACCAACAGACAACAGACTACCGCGCACATGCCTCATTGAATTCCACGTTGGGAAACGATAGTAAGCCTATGGTAGCGAGGTCAAGGTAGGCCGCGAGAATTGTGTGAGTTGAATGCTAAAACGCACAGGATGGGTACTAGATGAGCAGCGTGAAGAAGCCTGATTGCAGATGCCACTGCCGTTGACATAGAAGGAAACCTCAGGCGCAAACCAGCTTCCGAGAAACAAGAATGGCGCTCATTTTGATAAATGCATGTCCAATATTGATCACAAACCCACGGCGGCGACGAGGCCCACTGCGCTTGTGCTGAGAGATGGCCGCCTGCTACTGGAGGACTGACGTGATCGCAGATTGAGTGGAAGATGGGAGTCCAAGAGATACTTTGAAATCCGCCCGGAATACGAAAAGATAGACTCGCGTGCACAGCATACTCAGGCTAACTGTTGGGTAACCTGCGAAGAACTGGCAAGCGGCATCATGGTGCCACGTGATATGCCGAGTCTGACGGCGGGGTCGAGGCAAACGCAAGTCGAGACAGATCGGCATCGGCAGCAAGTATAATTCGACGAGTTACAACAAGTACATTTCCACGATTACAACGTATGAGATCTTCACAACGTCTTGAGCTTCTCGAAGTTAGCGTTGATCGCCTTGTTGTCCTCCGACAGCTTCAGAATGTCCGCACGAAGTGTACCGTCATACTTGGTCTCCCTCATCCACTTCTCCAGAGTGTACCCGTTCGGGTTCACCTTACGATTCCACGCTTCGTCCCTCGTGATGACGTTGTCCCTATACAAGCGCCAAAATCCACTGAAGTTCTGCGCCCAAGTCGTCGACCCTGGGGCCGCATCCGCAGCCACCGGCCGCTCAGGATCCGCGTAGTTCTCGAGCCACTCTTCGATCGTCTGGCGCTTGAATACCGCCTTGCGACCTGTCACCTTGGTGAACGTCTCCACCAAATGATCATAGCCGACCATCTCGCTGACAATCTCGAGTTCCTGCGCAGAAGTGGCCTCGCGGTGGTCAAAGGTGTAGCGGGCAAAATAACCAAGGTCAGCCAGGGCGATGAATGGAGCCTTCCCGTTTTCGATCGGGTTGGCGAAGACGACGGTTCCGTCGTCGCGCAAGTTCAGCGGCCCCATAAGTCCCTGATCAACTGTCAGGGTCCGAAACAATTGGCCATGCGACCACGATCACTCACAACGTTGAGCATTTCCATGTATGGGCCGGTGGTCACGACCGACCAAGAGAGTTCGTCATCTCTGACAACGGAGGGTTGGGCCTTCAGCCAGTCTGCGACACGGCCCTTCGCATCGTAGTGTTCGACACGGTACAGAGGGCTATACCCGCCCTTCTAGCGGTGCAAATGTAAGTCAGCTCCGAGAATGAGGCCGGCTATGTGCGGCACGTACTTTGGTCACGTAGTCAAGACTGCTCCAAACGAAGTGGCGCACTCCAGCATGCTTGGCGAGTTCAAACGTGCGCATGCCCGTCAATATTTCTCGCTGCTCTCCAATGGTGAAGCCGTCGGTATTGACCCACGCGCCGTAGACGCCTTGGAGGGCGGCAGCGATCGAGGCCAAGTCATTTGTGTCTCCTGCAGAAAAATAATTAGCTCTGAGCATCCCAAAGTATGTGAAAAAACATGCCTTTCAGAACCTCGACACCTTTCGCGGCCAAATCTTTGGCACGCTTACTCGCCGGATCGCGTGTAACGGCGCGGACAGAATATGGTGAAGGAGATCCGTCTGCAGCAGGCGCCAGGAGCGCGTCGATGACGGCAATACCCTGTGCACCAGTGGCACCGAGGACAAGGATGAGTTGAGTGGACATGTAATAGAATTAGATGAGACTCGAGGCGGTTGGTTGCCTTCCCACTGCACTTCGTCGACTCTTTATGTACCGCGAGTGCGGTCGGCCAGCCTGCAGAGCGCTCCGATGCCCGTGCTTCGATATGAATAGCGTTGAGGGGTGGGAAATGGCTATCCAATCATCTGAGGGGCCATAGGTGGAGGAATTCGACACTGGAGAAGGCACCAGAGTTAAATGTTAAATATTTGTCAGTAAGTCCGATCATGTGGGGGATATTGGTGGGCATAAACTGTTGGCGAATCATAATTCATCCCGATGATATGTCAGCCCGTAGAATATTCCCGCTGGCCTTTATGACAACTGATTTTCGATGGGGTTGTCCATAGGGCGAGTGAGCCCGGCGGCAGCTCCGCGTCGGTGACGGATTTATGTGAAGCATAGCTTGAGCACAGCAGGAGAGCTATGCAACTAACTTGGATAAGCAAGTATGCTTTGTGAATCCTACCAGGATCATATTGACAGAGTGTACAAACCCGAAGCATCAAGCTATCGTCGCCGTGAGCTTCACAATCGAAGAAGTCTGTAAACGTCATCCGCATCAGAAGTGCCTTGCCTGAGGTCCGGATGCACACTCACAGAGGCCCCTTTGTGACCTGATATACGAGTGTACTGTCATTCGGCAATATGGCGTACATTCAGCATCACGAGAGTAAGTGCGTGACATGTTTCCCGACTGACGAGTCCCCTATCACGGAAAAAGAAGTGTATGTCTGGGAGAGGCGGAGTATGTCACACAAAGCTTCCCTCAGGACCTGGGATGGACCATTTGCAAAGGGTAGTCATGACTCGCGAACTTGTGCAAGGACTTAACGCACCCTTTATCACGCCGTCGTGTGGCCGGACAAGGAAGCAACCGTTGCTCGACATCAATGGTCCGATGTTCGAAAGGAGAGCAGCAACGGAGAAACTCGCATGGGATACTGACCGACATCGAGTTGAAGTGAGCAGAGTCATGGTAGAGTGCCACTTTGAGGGTTTCCTTGGATCTGAGAGCCTTCTTGGATATTAGCCGCATGATTCCCATGCCTCCAAAAGCAGTCTGGTAGAGAAGGGGGAGCATACGACCCGAAATACTGGATAGGGCAGTTGAGAAGTGTGAGGCGGCCAATAAACGCGCCACAGGCCATGGCAGGGGGCACGAGACGCAGTCCGATGACCAGTAGCACGCTAGAAGCTGTGCATCAGAGCCGGTGGCATATTATTGCAGCGAGAACGACATGGCAGTATACCAGGGACAAAGACAGTTTGTCAGTGCGTTCGAAAAGCAAAGCAAAGCAACGCACCAATGGTGACGCGTGACGAGGCGAGAACCGATGGCCGAGTGACATAGCACGAGAAGCGTATCGAGCCACAAGCCTTCGACGCCGGAGTCGCGAAGACGAAGTATGCAAGTTGACAAAGAAATTGAGCCAGCGGACACGCCTCAATGGTGAATTTGAGTATGTCAGGTCTAAGCAGAGTTGAACGCTGGATGCGGCGACGAGCCGCTGCCACGTGATATGCCGAGTTTAAGCCGAGTCTACAAGTCTCAATCGCAGCTCACACTCTCTCCTACCTCCGTGATGGTTGACACGTCCGTCGGGAAACATGTCACGTCTTCAAGTGATGCGCGACTGACAATCCCGATCCGCTTACTGGTACGCCATAGCGCTGAATCATAGTCCGACCTTGCGCGGAAGGCAGTCTAGCTGAATCATAGGACCGTTATACTATGCCTGACTGTGCCTCTGGACCTACAAGGCACTTCGCCGGAACGCACGGGATGACCTGCACAGTAATGTTTGCTCTGTGGCCTGGAGAGCTTATAATTGCCATTTCCCACCGACTGGACGCAAGTCATATCGAAGCACGGGCATCGGAGCGCGCTGACTGCGGTCGCGGTATACACTAGTATATCATCGGGACGAGTTATGATTCGCCAACAGTTTATGGCCACCAATATCCCCCACCCGATCGGACTTACTGACAAATATTTAACATGTAACTCTGGTGCCTTCTCCGGTGTCGAATTCCTCCACCTATGGCCCCTCAGATGATTGGATAGCCATTTCCCACCCCTCAACGCTATTCATATCGAAGCACGGGCATCGGAGCGCTCTGCAGGCTGGCCGACCGCACTCGCGGTATATAAGGAGTCGACGAAGTGCAGTGGGAAGGCAACCAACCGCCTCGAGTCTCATCTAAATCTACTACATGTCCACTAAACTCATCCTTGTCCTCGGTGCCACTGGTGCACAGGGTATTGCCGTCATCGACGCGCTCCTGGCGCCTGCTGCAGACGGATCTCCTTCACCATATTCTGTCCGCGCCGTTACACGCGATCCGACGAGTAGGCGTGCCAGGGATTTGGCCGCGAAAGGTGTTGAGGTTCTGAAAGGCATGTCTTGTCGCATATTTTGTGGTTCTTCGAGCTAAATAATACTGTAGGAGATACAAACGACTTGGCCTCGATCGCTGCCGCCCTCCAAGGCGTCTACGGCGCGTGGGTCAATACCGACGGCTTCACCATTGGAGAGCAGCGAGAAACTTACGCGGGAATGCGCACGTTCGAACTCGCCAAGCACGCTGGAGTGCGCCATTTCATTTGGAGCAGTATTGACTACGTTACCAAAGCACGTGCCTGCCTGCCCAGTCGTCCTCCGAGTCGTTCTTGGAGCTGACTTCAATTACACCACCAGAAAGCCGGTTATAACCCGCTGTACCGCGTCGATCACCAAGATGCGAAAGGCCGTGTCGCAGAATGGCTGAAGGCGCAACCATCCGTCGCAAGCGATGACGAGCTCTCCTGGTCGGTCGTGACCTCCGGCCCATACATGGAAATGCTCAACGTTGTGAGTGATCGTGGTCGCATGGCCAATTGTTTCGGACACTGACAGTTGATCAGGGAATTATGGGGCCGCTGAACTTGCGCGACGATGGAACTGTCGTCTTCGCCGCTCCGATCGAGAACGGGAAGGCTCCATTCATCGCCCTGGCCGACCTTGGTTATTTTGCCCGCTACACCTTTGACCACCGCGAGGCCACTTCTGCGCAGGAACTCGAAGTTGTCAGCGAGATGGTCGGCTGGGATCAGTTGGTGGAGACGTTCACCAAGGTGACAGGTCGCAAGGCGGTCTTCAAGCGCCAGACGATCGAAGAGTGGCTCGAGAACTACGCGGATCCTGAGCGGCCGGTGGCTGCAAATGCGGCCCCAGGGTCGACGACTTGGGCGCAGAATTTCAGTGGATGGTGGCGCGTTTACAGGGACAACGTCAGCACGCGGGACGAAGCATGGAATCGCAAGGTGAACCCGAACGGGTACACCCTGGACAAGTGGATGAGGGAGACCAAGTATGACGGTACACTTCGTGCGAATATTCTGAAGCTGTCGGAGGACAAGAAGGGCATCAACGTTAACTTCGAGAAGTTGAAGACACTGTGAAGACCTACTAACGATGACTTGCAGTCTTGACTAGGTCTTGAATATGTTGTAGCTTGTTGAATACATAGTTGGCGTGGGGACGGCAAGTCTGCGATGTGAACACTAGATCTTGATAAAAGTGCTACTCACCGCTGCTTTGACTACGCTTCTGGCAGCTTTCCAGCGTGTGGCCGGGAGACGCAATGTGTACAGCTAGTTGAATATATGCGCGCGCAGCTGTTCGAAATTCCGCTGTGGGAGCGATTGAGGACATAGCCTCGTTCTTATTTAGGACCGAGAAAAGTTTTTTCATTGCGTGCAAGAAAACGGAGTCCAGCTCATACCACAATCACTCACAAGGCCAAGCTCTTGACGAGCGAAGCCCAACTTTTGACCAGTAAGTCGCGAAGAGAGACTCCAAGCGGACGCTGAGTTCATAACTGAGTATGACGTGGCAAATGCTATAACATCACGGACACACCAATCACGTCCCAGCCACGGTTCACCGTTCTCATACGCAGCAGCCCATCGAACGGAGATACGACTCGGAATGGCAGAGAGGTAGACCGAGCGACGGCGAGCGACGAGCGTCAGCGTGCACAGGTCAGCAGATCGTCGGTGCCACGTGATATGCCGACTTAAAAACAACGACTGTTACGACAGGCGAAGGCACAATCGGCTACTTATGAGTACAGTTACAGCATCTTCGAGACGAGTATTCCCTCTTCACAACGTCTTGAGTTTCTCGAAGTTAGCGTTGATACCCTTGTTGTCCTCCAACAGCTTCAGCGTGTCCGAGCGAAGTGTACCGTCATACTTGGTCTCCCTCATCCACTTCTCCAGGGTGTACCCGTTCGGGTTCACCTTGCGGTTCCACGCTTCGTCCCGCGTGATGACGTTGTCCCTGTAAACGCACCACCATCCGCTGAAGTTCTGCGCCCAAGTCGTCGACCCTGGGGCCGCATCTGCAGCCACCGGGCGCTCAGGATCCGCGTAGTTCTCGAGCCACTCTTCGATCGTCTGGCGCTTGAAGACCGCCTTGTGGCCTGTCACCTTGGTGAAAGTCTCCACCAACTGATCCCAGCCGACCATCTCGCTGACAACTTCGAGTTCCTGCGCAGAAGTGGCCTCGCGGTGGTCAAAGGTGTAGCGGGCGAAGTAGCCGATGTCGGCGAGGGCGATGAACGGAGCCTTCCCGTTTTCGATCGGAGCGGCGAAGACGACGGTTCCATCGTTGCGCAAGTTCAGCGGCCCCATGATCCCCTAATACATCGTTAGAGTCTAAGCTAGTTGGCCACAAGGACATGATCACTCACAGCGTTGAGCATCTCCATATATGGGCCGGTGGTGACAACTGACCAAGACAGTTCGTTATCGCCGACAACGGATGGTTGCGCCTTTAGCCATTCTGCGACACGGCCCTTCGCATCGTGGTGATCAACGCGGTACAGAGGGCTATACCCGCCTTTCTGGAGGTGCAAGTGAAGTCAGCTCCGAGAACGACGTATAGGAACGAACTTTGGTGACATAGTCAAGACTGCTCCAAATGTAATGGCGCACTCCAGCTTGCTTGGCAAGTTCAAAGGTGCGCATGCCCGTCAAGATTTCCCGCTGTTCGCCGACGGTGAAGCTGTCGACATTGACCCACGCGCCGTAGACGCCTTTGAGGGCGACAGCGATTGAGACCAAGTCATTTGTGTCTCCTGCAGAGAAATAATTAGCTCTGAGCATCCAAGAATATGTGATACGACATGCCTTTCAGAACCTCGACACCTTTCGCGGCCAAATCCTTGGCACGCTTACTCGCCGGATCGCGTGTAACGGCGCGGACAGAATATGGTGAAGGAGAACCGTCTGCCGCAGGAGCCAGGAGCGCGTCGACGACGGCAAGACCCTGTGCACCGGTGGCACCGAGGACGAGAATGAGTTTAGTGGACATGTGGTGTGGTGGGATTCGAGGAGTTTCGGGGAGTTTAGTTGCCCTTCTAGTGCACTTCGTTGACTCCTTATATACCGCGACCGCGGTCGGCCAGCCTGCGGAGCGCTCCGATGCCCATGCTTCGCTACGAATTATCCAGTCATCTTAGGGGCGACAAATGTCATCCGAGGGACCAAATTCCGACAGCAGAGGAGGAGACGCCCGGAATATATGTTAAGTTTCCGTCGATAAGTCCCTGATAAAGCCATTATAAGCAAATTCTGGGGAATAATTACGAAAATGAGTGCATTACCTGTCGGCCATTCACCGAGGCATAGAAGCTGATAGAATGCGCCGGCTTGTGTGACGAATTATTCTCAATGCAGTTGTCCTGAGGCGAGTGAGCCCGCCCGGCGGCAAGCGCTGCGTCGGTGACGGTGGCGGTGACGACTAGATGTGAAGCACCCTATGAGGGCTATGCGAGTAATTCAGATAGGCAAGTGTGCTCCTCGGACGGATACTACTGGTACAAGGAGCAAATCGCCATAGTGAACGAACCCAGAGCATCTCAGCTACCGCGCCGACAAGTGAGCTCTCCGAGACACAGAACAAAGAAGACTCCGCCGGCCGTCCGGTGAATCCCGGCGAAATCCCTTGCGTGAATATACAGTTGAGTTGCCGGTAGGTCCAGAAGCACAGTCAGGCGGAGTTGATGTATGACTGTCCTATGATTCAGCTATATGGCGTACCAGCAAGCGGATTGTGCATCGCGCTCCACGGGAATACATGACATGTTTCCCGATAGACGCGTCATCCAATACGGAGGTAGGAACATAACTGGCGATAGCAGAGTCTGTTATGCGAATATAGACATGGATATAAGTACCACCACTCACCGTTGTGTTGACTACTATGCTCCGCATCCAAATACTACTCCCGCCGTGTTCACATCACAGTACTTGCACATATAACCGCGGCTTGACATCAATCAGAAATGAGAACAACGATACTGACCATGATCAAGTTGCAGTGAAGTGACGTCCGCGGAGCAGAGTAAAGAGGCAAGATATTCGCCGTTCCCACGCTTCTAAGTCTTGTTTTCCGGAGGTTCATGAGAGAAAAGAAGCCAAGATATCGAAGGCTGTGCTAACAGGGAATAGAGCGGCATCGGGGCAAATGGCGAGGACCACACCAGGAACCGACGGCCAAGTAACAAGCACGAGGATGGAGCGTCCAGACGGAGTACAAGCGGATTTAATTCCTTCAGAGCGAAGAAAACTTGAAGGAGCGCGAGGGAAGCAGATAGAATAGAACGGACAGGGAGTTAGATGGATCAATTTTGATGGTGCACCAAGCGGAGCATTGAACAGGTCGTCGACACCGGATTCGGGGCACTGGGTGCAGCTGCAAAATCGATGGCGAAGCGGGAGGAGATATGGAACGGGCAATAAGAGCGTGAAACAAAACCTACCTGTCGAGTGCCAACCGCCATCCTTATATATGCATTCAGGGAACACCAGATAGAACCAAATTCGTGGACCGGCAGCCAGCTGTGGGCTGGGGCTGACTCGTCTCGTCAGCGGTAGAAGCTGGGTGAAATGCAGGGCATCTCACTGGTGTGGCGGGTGATGAGTAATATGCGCAGGCTTAACGCGCATATAGTCGTATTCAGATTGAGGGCAGCTTTCCAACGCGTGGCCGTGAAGAGACGCAATGTATGCTCTTTGAGTATATCAGGCGCGCAGTCGTTCGGGATTCCGCCGTTGGAACGACGGCCTCGTTCTGATTTACATAAGATCGAGAAAAAAAATCGCATTGCATGCAAGAAGACGAAGCCAGTCTCATACCACAAAACCACTCACAAAAAGGCCCCCGAGCTCTTGATGAGCGAAGCCCAGCTTCTGACTACGTACTTCGCGAAGAGCTGAGACTCCGAGAAGACGCCCCGGAGGGAAGACGCTGAGTCCAGTAACGAGTCAAGAAATGCGTCCGCAGTGCCAGGGGAGCCGATTTGATGCAGTTCTATGGCACTCGCTCAGTACGGCGTGGCAACAGCTATAAGGGACGGACACACCAGCTGCGGTATAGATGGCGGCGAGCGTGGCACGCGTTGTATACCACGACGGCTGTGACGAAGCTAAGAACATATACATTAACAAATTCCATGGCGACGTACCCCGATGGTATCAATACCTGCGGCATAGCAAGCCTCATCTGCAACGCCGCCGGCATGCAGAATCGCAGGGCGCACGTCCAGAGGCGGAATGCCCGACCGCGGGGACGCCAGTAGCGCGAACGCCTTGGTCATTCAGAGTGTCATCATAGCAGTGAAGAACGATGCCGCACACCTCAGAAAGGTACCCCAGCACCGGCTCGTTGTACCTCAACCTGCCCTTCAACGCATCTGCAACGGTCGTACTTTCGCTCGTCCTCATTCGTGCGAGCCCTTCACCCAGCCATGCGTCAATCAATACACGACGCGCGGTGTCGCCCTCGCCAAACAGCGCAGATACGGCAGGCTCGGGAAGGGTTTCCGTGCGTGGTTCGGGGAGGGACAGCACGGCGCGGGAGAGGGCGTCGCGGGTAAAGCCATGCTGCTTGATGAGTGGGAATGACGCCTGCAGGATCTGGGACCTCATGTGTTGGTCAGAGCACCGTACATTGGCAATCGTGAAGGTGCATACCTGAGCGACATGGATGATGGTGGCAGGGAAGGAAACACTGCAAGCGCCGGACGAGTCGGACAGGCCGGCCCACTGCCGGCCCGCATACTGCGCTCGCAAACGAACTTTGCCCTAGATCTTCCTACGGATACATGCAACATTTGTACGTGTAGCGATACAAATTACAATGAATGCACCCAGAAACCAAGAAACAACATCGTCGATAGCCAGCCATGAGATCATGCCCAGTTGTCGATGAGGGTATCGCGCATCTCTCCAATGACTGCTGATGAGTCTTGGCCTTGTAACTCTGCGCGCCGAGAGACATGAGCATTAGCCAACGAAATTGGAGAGCAATACGCACTGAAGGTGGCCTCGATCACACTGATCTCAGTCGCAGTGGTGTCGAGGCCGGTGAACGCACACCAGTCGTTGACCACAAGCCCCGCCCCAATCACGTCCGAGCCACGGTTCACCGTTCCCGCCTACACGACAGCCTATCGCATCACCAATCAGGCCGCATAACGAGCGCACGCACCACCAACGGGATCTGCAGCAAGCTGCTCAGCTCGTCTTGATCCTGTATGCTCGTTTTGGGGTGCACGAGCCCGCCCTGGTTTGTGATCGCCGCGTATGAGCCGACAAGCACGTTGTCCGCGACGGTCTGGCGGAAGACCTCGACTTTGAGCACGTCCGCGATGATCTCCTCCGTCTCGCGATCAACGTCCGGATGCACGAGCGCGACGTAGTCGTTGCATGCGATGACGTTGCCGAGCGCAGAAAGCCGCTCTTCGATGCGCTGGATCGCGACCGTGTCGGGCAAAGCATTGCGGAGGTGTTGCAGCTCCTGGTCGGTGGTCGTGGAGGGGACGAGCAGGCCATGACGATTGCCTAGATCGCATACGGTTAGGACAAACTGCAGTTTCGCAGTGAACTCGGCGGTGCACACCTGCCGTTAGCCGTCCGACGATGCGTGTACCGCCGATGCTCGTGTGCACGATGGGGACGACATCAGCAAGCTCCGCCTCAAACGCGGAGTAGAAATTTGTGCTGCCTTGGATGGCGGTCAGGCAGTAGCTGTTTGTAAGTTTTGCGAATACGCCGATATCGCTGCTGTTTTCGAATTGGATGCCTGCGAGGAGTGTCGGTCTCTTTCAAGAAGGAATCGAGGGTGCAGGTACGCACGGGTGGCCATGGTAGATGAGGATGAGGTATCTGTGTCGGCAGCGCTCTGTGGATCCGGAAGAGACTTGTTGACGAAGAAGTGATGAAAAAGAAAAAGTGCTGGATGGGCTGTCTGTGTCTATATATACAGAAACCGATGGACGAAGGAAATATTTATGACCAAGACCAGTCATCGCGGCCCCGAGTTGCGCGCGTCTTCCACCGCTCTAGCCGCCATTCAAGACTCAACATCCGTCTTTCTGACTCTTCCGCTTCCTCTGGGAGTCTTCAGGGCATCTCAGGAAGTGCATCGAGTCACTGGAACACTGCAATGCTGGCACTCAGGGGAGGCGCAAGGCGCGTGCCCGCTCGTCTTGCCCATCGTGTCCAACGCGTGCGGACCTTTGCCGTATCCTCCACTCAATCCGTCGGACCTGTTACTCCCATCGAAAAGATCCTCCTAGACACAATCAAGGTGCGCCTCGGCCAAAGCTGGTAGTTCCGCACTCATCAACCACCCAGGCAAATGGACCAGTGTCTTACGCGACATACATGCAACACTGCCTCTCTCATCCTACCGAAGGCTACTACATGAACCCAAAAAATGCGGTCTTTGGCGCGCGTGGCGACTTTATCACAAGCCCCGAGATCAGCCAGGTGTTCGGCGAGGTGCGTGGTGTTATGTCCACCAAGAGTACAAGTTGGATAACGAGCCCTCAGTGACGTGTCTGTAGCTCGTTGCGATATGGATGGTGTCGCAGTTCATCAACGTCACGCAGCCGCAGGAGATTCGTCTCGTGGAGCTAGGGCCAGGGAGGGGTACGCTGATGGACGACGTCCTGAGAGTGCGTCTTTGCATCTCGGCAAACTGGCACCTACTAATATGTTGACCTCCCTCAGACACTATCTCAGCTCCCGTATACTCGCGCGTCCTTGAAGCACGTTCACCTTGTCGAGACGAGCTCTTCTCTTCGCAAAATTCAGGAGCAGAAACTGCAGCCATGGGCGGACAAGCACGACCTCCAGCTGCACTGGCACGATTCTCTTGACGACGTTCCAAGTTCTGGGGAGTCGTACACGATGCTGGTCGCGCACGAATTCTTCGACGCGCTTCCGATCCATCTGTTACAAGTGCGGAGCTCACCTGGCATTTCGCTGCCTTGCAATCAAGCGGGATACTGACCAAAACATCTTGCAGAAAACGGAACAGGGCTGGAATGAAGTGCTCATCTCCTCCGCCCCCGATTTGACCGCCAAGACCATCCTCCGGGCTGATGGTTCCCCTTCCCTCCCTTCGTCAGCTCCTCAATCTCCCTCTCTCAATGTCGACACTACTCTGCCGTCGCAATCGTTATCCCATCCCCGCCTCCGTCCCGTCCTGTCTCAAACGCCCTCTCCCGTGTCGACCTTGCTTGGCTCCTCGTCACCGCGCTTTAAGAACCTCCCTCTCGGTGCCCGCCTCGAGGTGTCTGCCGCGGCGTTCCAGATCGCGCGAAAGGTCGGGGAGATGATAGGTGGAAATGCGGATGGGAGGCGAAAGGGCAGTGCGTTGGTCATTGACTACGGCGCGGACAAGATGTCCGGTCATTCATTCAGGGTGAGTATCCTGCCATGCTAAGTTTGGTTACGGCAGTTGTACTGATCAAGATTGAACGTAGGCATTCAAGGATCACAAAATTGTCGACCCTTTCTACCTGCCTGGACAGTGCGATCTTACTGCCAACGTCGACTTTGCCTACCTCATCGAGGCCATGGCCGGCACCGCGACAACTCATGGCCCCATTACTCAACACGACTTCCTCACGCGCATGGGCCTATCAACACGTGTCGATGCGCTTGTACGTGCGAAATCCAGTGCTGAACGCGGTAATGCGTTGAAGGAAGCGGGGGAGAGGCTCGTGAGCACAACGGGAATGGGGAAGGAGTACAAAGTTCTCGGGGTGACGGGTTATGGGCAGGAAGGGAGCTCGCCGGAGGCAGTAAATGATGTGATATGGCCGTTTGTGAAGGAAGACGCCAGAATCACCTCGTCATGAGGTGAGATACAGGAGGCTGTTGAGCAGATTTTCCGCCTATGTCGTCACAACGCTGATACTAACTACGACAGTGCTTACACTTACGACCTGGACATTGTCAATCGACCAAGCTCGGCGTTCGACGTCAACGCGTCAACGCTCAACGACATCAACATTTGCCCATGTGCGACTTGTCCACCACCTCGCTAACTTACAACGTCACGTCACCTCATTGCGCAATGCACATCTCAAGTTCTGAAGTCGTATAGAGTCGTATTTACGTCTAGCAGAGCATACCCGCGGAAACCATGGCATGACATGGGGGCCGACTCCACGCTGGCAACAGCTTCCCGCAATTCGCTCGATCAGCCATGACGACACGACCTCTACATCCTCATGTAGTGCCGCATTGCTCCCACCGTCCTCCCCCAACCTGCGCCATAATATTGCATGCCGTATGATCTGTCCAAAAGCGTTCGGAATCCGATGAGCCCTACCCAACCGGTCTCGGTGCCGGCCCCCACATGATGTACAACCACAGGGACAGCGTGCGATCGATAGATCAAGACGGCGGCCGTCGCACCCAGGCCCTTGGCGTGCCCTTGTGAGATTGGGTACCGGGTACTTTCTTGACTTCGCATCAGTCAGCGGACGTCGATGCCAATATGTCACGGTGGATGTTCAGCAGTGAGTAAGCGCCGAGAGAGTTTCTGTGGTTATTCACAGTTTTACGAGCGTCGAGCAGATAATCACCAAAAACGTTGATCCTCAATGTTCTTCCAGAGGCACTACATAGTAGGAGTCAGGCTAAGAAGCTGGAGGCACGGACGATGCGGCGCTGCAGCAGCCGACGCCCTCTCGGACGCCAACCACCAACGTACTTCGAACATACCTAGATGCGACGCATCAAGCGGCATATTCTCGCGCATTGCGTCATGGTAAGGCATCAGCGGCATTGATGCCCGGAGTGTGACGGATAAAAGGGACTCGTACGAGCCGTGGTAGGCGGCCACCCGTCACCCTCCGTCACCGCGATCCCCCCAATGGCGCTCAGACTGTCAACTCTGCGACGCATTCTACTAGGCCTTTTTGGTGTAGGCACACTAGTCGGTGCGCTACCTGACGAGACGCGCCGCCCGCCAGCGGACTACCTATCGACATGTCAGGCCATTGCCAAGGCCGTGTCGAACGCGTCAAACGTGTACTATCCAGGGCTTCGTATGTTCGCTGTCATTGTAAAATTGTAACATTGAGTTGACCATCTGTTCATAAACTAGTGTCCTCGAACTACGATGCAGATAATGCACACTGGGCAGCGTCAAGCTCTGACGTGTCGGCATGCTCAGTTGAGCCGGCTTCAGCTGCCGACGTTGGTAAAATTGCGAGTAAATCGTCTTTTTCATCAAGGACAGATGCTAACAAACCCAACAGCTAAAAATTGTGGGATCCACGAAAACTCCTTTCGCGGTACGCCCCTATATTCCTACTGGCGCCCTCATCTTTGACAGTACCAAATCTAGGTCAAGGGCGGGGGGCACGCGAGCAACCCTGGATTCTCCTCCACGAAAGGCGTTCAAGTATCTATGACCCGATTCAATCAAGTGTCGAACAACCCTGCAGCGAGTACTGTAGACGTCGGCGCTGGCCTCATATGGGACGACGTTTATGAGGCTCTAGACGGCACCGGCGTGAACATCGTAGGTGGCCGTGTCCCTGGAGTCGGCGTAGCGGGCTTTACCCTCGGTGGAGGTAAGTTCATCGCGCTCCGGGAAGACATGAGCGCAACGAGCTGACTAATATATAGGGTACTCTTGGAAAACAAATCAGTATGGTTTAACAATCGACAACATTGCTGCGTACGAGCTCGTTCTGCCTAGTGGAAATGTGACCACGATCACCTCAGCCGATCATGACCTGTGGTTTGCTCTACGGGTGCGTCTATGTCAGCTCAACAGTCCTATACGTGGGTTACTCAATAAGAGGCAACAGGGTGGGGGCAATAACTTTGTAAGTGCTTTCAGGCATCATGCGCCCACAGTTGTCAAAATTCACATTATTTGTTACGCAGGGCATCGTGACAAAATTCACTTTGAAGTCCCACCCGCAGACGGACGTTTGGGTGCGATTTAATCTTTTTCCACAATGTGAGCTCTGACAGTGACTACATTGCAAGGGGGGCTTCGTCATCTACTCGAACCTCGAAAACGACATGCTCTTCGCAGCGATCGCAAAGTTCTCGTCAACAGTCAGAGACAAGAAAGCTGCCATCCTGCCGACCATCAACACAGAAGGAGGCGGCCTAGTAAGCAGTGCCCAGCTTTCATCTCAAGATTTTTAAAATCTAACTATCCCTCGCGCAGTTTATCATAGTCGTTTTGATGTTCTATGACGGACCTTCCCCGCCGTCGGGCATCTTCGACGATCTCCTAGCTATCCCGAGTGAAGCGAATTTAGTCAAGACACAGTCCTTCAATTCGTTCTTGACGTCCCTGCCGAGCACCAATCCGGCTGCAGGACCTCGGTACGTCTTGTGCAGCAGCGCCGATCATGATCAGTGGCTGATATCCTCGGTCGATGTATCAGTGCATTGTTCAGCAGTGTATCTGTTTTGCAGTACACAGAGTCGCTGTTGAATGTCATTTACAATGAGACTGTGGTAAGCTGATGCCTACGCAGCCTCTGCAGTTTCCCAATGAATCTCACCCCGCGTTCTTCACTCAGTATTGGGCCACCCGCCTGGCGCTCCTCGATACAAGCCCTTTCGTCTCTTACGACATTGAGCCCTTCAATCCGGCACTCTTCTCATACGGTTCGGGTTCCGCATACCCACCATCGCGAGCGCAGCCGCTCCTCCCCACAAACCTTTACTTCTCCTGGACACTCTCGGCCATTGACGATCAAGTCCATGATGCGATTCTCCAGAGCTCCAATACAATCAAGGCGGCGGCATTGGCGGAGGGTCAAGATGTGGACGGCGCGTCGGAATATGGCAATTACGCCCTATACGATACGCCGCTGCAGGGGATATATGGCGGCAATGTCGCTCGGCTTAAAGCGATTCATGCAAGAGTGGACCCGCAGAATGTCATGGGGTTAGCAGGAGGCTTCAAATTTTGATCAACCGGCTTCTCATTCACGGGAGTATACTTTATCTAATTGGGTTCGGCACCGTCGAGGCGTGGATGTGCGGCTCTGATATCTTGACTCTCAGAGCTCGCAACAAAATAGTAGCATCCATGTGTTTAGCGATAGCATCCATGTCACTATAGTGATAGTATCACCTCGAAGGCTCGAAGATACAATGCACAGAACCCTCAAGCGTCGACGTCAAGATCCAGCTCTTCTGTCTTATTCGCATCGTCCTGTACAAGATGCGCCATCTTCTTCGTCGGCGTCGGTTCCCGCACAGGGAAGAACGGTTGAATCTCGCCAATATGCCAACCATCTGCTTCCCTGGACGCCTTCCTCCAGCGATCCACTGCGATAATCGTGCCGGCGATGAGCATCAGCAAGGCCGCACCCCCGATGGACGACAGCGCACTCACGGCTGTCTTGTTCCTAGTGAAGAAGCAATTGTCGGAGTGAATGGAACCAGACACTTGTGTCTTATTGCTCATAAGGGCCGCCTGAGTACCGGTGGTATCGATTCCATTGAGGCGAGTTTTGACGAATTCTAGATGGGCTGCGCTCGCAGTTGTGGTGGAAATTATTTGCATGTATGGTTCGTCTGTGCTCTTTGAGTCCGAGATGAGATTGCCGTAGCTGTATAAAATGTACACATTTCGCACTGAAAACCCCAAATCCGTCAGCAAGGAGGTTTCTGGTTAGATGATTGACTCACGGAAGGGACCCCCGAGAATCAAATCAGGACGCAGCCTGCCAAGTGGCCCAAGTAAAAGTGGCAGCCTTGTGAGCGAGGGCATTCGAACCTGTGCATTCGGCGCAAGGCCAGAGAGTCGCCACGCGGCCCCGGGCGCCGACGCCCAAGGTAGGGGAAGTGGTCTAGCATGGCGTACGAGTGCGAGCGCTGTTCCATCATGGACGTTATCATTCAATATGCAGTCCGGTGTTCTCAAGTTCCGTGACTTCTTCAGACGCACACAGTGCACGTGCTGATTGTTGATATCCTGATGGAATGAAAGATAGACTCACTCTGTCAGAGTCGGGTGTCGCGGGCGTATGTTGCGGCGCACCATCGCTGAGGTACAGTATTACGCGCCGGTCAATATTGCCATGTGCTCCAGCCTCCCGAGTCCTGCCTGATATATTACAGCTAAATGCTATGTAAGTACTTGTCCATCCAAGAGCTAATAAATAAACTATTTTCCATACATGATTATCAGGACTCTGCCGCCATGTCGAGGATTGTGTACGTCTTGTTGCTCTTGTAATTTTTCACCCTTTCCACCAAAACTGGTGAATGCAACCAGTGCGAATTCTCGGTAAGATCGAGAACCTTGGCGCTCTTCATCGTCCTTCTCCATTTATACAGAGCATAGATCGCGAACACAACCAGTGCAAGAAGCAGAGCCCCGCCGACCTCGAAGGACACGAGTAGAACCGTTTTGTGGCGTTCGAAAAAGCAATCCTGGAAATGAGGGTCTTGCGTGCTCGAAATCGCGGAGGTAAGGCGCTGGCTTCCAGTTGTATCTATACCGTGGAGCCGAACGCCGACGAAGTCGGCATGGGAGGTATCGTTCGTCGTGGACAGAAGCTGCACAAAGGGATGTGCTCTTGTTGTAGATCCATCGACAAAGTCCCCGTAGTTGATGAGCAAGTATACATTGCGGACTATGCGGCAGGATGAGCTGAGCCCGCAATAACGAAAGTCGCAGGAACTTACGAAACGCCATTCCCAAAATCATATCGAGATCTGGATCGCCTTTGTATGTGATAGGTTGGAACTGTCAAGTGGTGCTGAACATTTGCACATGGTACTAGTAGAAACTAGGTGCCCGCTTACTGTCCCAGTGCACTCGCCAGGCTTGGCATCAGACAGGCCGTCATAGTCCGTACTCATGTCCAAAGGATGGATAGGATACAGTTGGCCCCCGATCTTAAATGAGACGTTCAACTCTGCTGTGCAGGGAATGACCCAAAAGTTATGCGCTTTGTCGAATCGGGCGCCGTTGATCCTCGAGTAGAAAGCCTCCGCAACGGAACTGTGGCGTGGTGTCAGCTTCCGTCAACCGAAAATGCTGCCTTCACTTACGGGAGCACCTGGGGCATTGAGAACCCAGAGTCGAATACTGCCGTCAGCTGCGCCTTGTTAGACGTGCTCGCAACAGCGCTTTTCACGTTGATGGGCTGCCCATCTGGTCCAATGACGCCGTCTTCGTCCAGCAGGACCTGCCAGTGCTGTTCGCCGCTATCCTTGCGCGCGTTCACCGTTACATTCACCGTTGGCTGATTCACGATACGTTCGTAGCCAGGTAGCAGTTCGCCGATGGTGATGCTCCCAGGAACCGGCTCTGCGGGATCATCAGAGCGATTGAGCAGTATTGTGAGGGAGTTAGGGATGCTGGTGTCCTGGCGGAATATGCGGTCGAGGGGAGGTTCGCCAGCTGGTTTCTGCCCGAGCGCTGAATACACTTCTGAGCTAGAAGTTGGGCCTACGCCAATGACTGCGTCATCAGGCAATGTTGACGTCGACGGGTCAATTTCAACTGCGAAGACAATTAGAATAATCCAAGAGCAAGAAAAGACGACTAACTGAACGCTTGATCGGGAACATTGAAGCCGAGCAGGTCGAGGGACGCTGTCTTTACCGGGCCTATGCGCTGTATGAGGAATGATTAAAGACAACATCGGTAATCCATAACATACCCGCTACTTCCCCTATGGCATAGGAAAGGTATGCGGTGGTGCCAGTCGCTACAGCACCTGGTATGGAGCGAGCCACCCACAGGTCTGAGCTATGGATGCAAGTGAGGATACTGTTTGACCACGTACTAGGAAAGGTCAGCCGTACCTTCCTGTATCAATGAGTGCATTGAAAACTTGACCACCGACGGTGAGATTGACATAGTACTTGATATTGGAGTTGTTGTCGAGAGTGGCGATGCCGCCTCGCCGCCCGTGGGAGGCGCGAGCATCGATGCCACGAACCTCCAGGCGAAGAGCCACAGCAGAGCGAGAAAGTCCGAGAATAGTAGTAAGGGCAAGGATAGACCAAGATGACGTTTTCATGGCAAGCCCAGTGAGATGATGGAGGCCGAGTTCAACAATGCGGTATAAGGAGCGATGGGTTGCTGTGCTAGTGGTCGCCAGTCCTGACATATAGCAGTGCGGTTAAGGCGCGGAGAAAGAATGCCATGCGATTAGCGATAAATCCGAAGATGTAATCAGAGCGTCCCTATCGATGCACTGGGCGCCGGCGCTTCAGCTGCTGAGAGCCCCAGAAAGCCACCGGGAATGCCGTGTATCCTACGGCCCTCACGACAGAAATGGAACACAGCTAGTAGACGGAGGAGTGAGGGATCAATTGAGGTCAGGATGATGGCCGCGCGGGCAACTTCTATGCTGGCAGTGCTGATGATCGTTGCAGTTCCTTTCTAGGCGGGGCGCCGAAGAAACGAGAGGCCCTTATGAGAACCAGGCCGTCGCCAGTCACCTCGCCCCAGAGTCCGACTTGTAGACTATCCACACATGGGCGGATAAAGAACCATCATGCACCAAAATGCAGCTGTATGATATGGCAAGCTGTTGTCACTTATCAAATAGCGAGCTCAAAAGCAAGAGGCACTCACCAATTGTAATACTTACTGAGTCAGGCTCGTCGTCACTTCGTTTCAACAGACAACCGTGATCCAGGCACGTGGCTGCGTAGCATCTTACGCTTTGGCGTTGTACATATTTGGTCCCCGGAGCCTGTTGGAGATATCGACTGAATAACACCAGTGAATAAACTGTAAGACGCAATTAATTAAATAACTAGAAGTTTGAGCAAACGAGCAGCGAAGACTGCGGCATAAAAGAATCTCATTCATTTCCAACTGTCAGCCAACGCTCTTGCCCAACTTCAACTAGCGTAACGTCAGCCTCTTGCCGTGCGGCCCGCACTCCCTTCTTCTTCTCTAGCAAACGCTGCACTCCTTCGCCAATGCTTCGTATCTGCTCCTCTACAGGGATCATATGCCCGACGAGTGCAGATTCCGACACGCGATCCCTCAGAGCCTCCATGTCGTTAGAGATGCCATTGAGGATGTGTAACGCTTCGACGACGCGTGCGGTAGCATCGTTTCGATACTGGACGATGGCACGAATCAACTCCATGGCTTTATCGAGACGAGCGAGCGCGTGCTTGTGGCCCCCAAGCTGCGTCCACAGAGACGCGCGCACGTTGATAGCGTGGTATTGGACATCGGTGTCCTCGCGTTCCGCCATGTCAAACACGAGCTGGAGTGTCGATTCCATACGGTCAAGCTCGGTCAGAAGGACTGTTGCAAACATGATTAGGACGTCGACTTTTTGGACCACAGCCGCCATAGCCTTGCTGAATTGAAGAGATAACTCAAGAGCCGACGGGACTTCACGCTTTCCAGGCCACCACGACACAGAGTCGGATTTGGCTGCAAGAATGGCGCGGAGAGCAAAGTCGGTGACCGCGATGATACTGGCGATAGGTGTCAGCATTGGCAAAGTCACAATTCAGTTCTCAGACTTACTCGTCGACAACACTGCCAACTTTGACGCTGAACTTGTCCAGCTTACGGCCGGTCTCACGAGCGTCGGCTGCAAATTCGATCAACTTGGCCCGCAGATTTTCGCGAGCCTTCAAGTCACTGTATCGAACGATCGTGGCGAGGTCCTTCGTGCCCAGCTCGGCGGTCTTCATGTTAAGCGAGACCTCCGGAAGGAGCTCCGTCTGGTCAAGGAGGACTTCAAAGTGCTTGACCGTGTTCATCAGGGCGGGGAAGTCCGCTAAGATTGGAGTGCTGACATTCGCGGGAGCGAGGGTGGGAGCAGCTCGAAAGGACAGGTGGCATACGCGGGAGACGCCGGGGATGGTGCAAACGGGGGACATCGCGGGGCCGAGCACACCCACCAGCACGACGGAGAGGATGGAGATGAGCCACAGCAAGGAAGGAAGTATGACGCGTTGATGGAGTACTTCAATCAAAGCGCTCTTGGTGACCGTCCATGCAACGGTGAGGGTGAGAAGCGGTTGGAGACGCGCGTTGATGCTCTGGACGGTGTCCACGGCCCACTTCCATCCTGTGAGTAGATATGTGCGGATGACGGTGTCGGTGGAGGGAGAGTGATCTTCAGGTGTGCCACTGGAGGGCTGAGCGTCTTCCGTGGCCTCTTCGGATCGACTGGTCTCCTCGGAAGGAGTCACCGTAGCGTCTGGCACAGTGGCATGAGGATCGACAGGAAAGTCTTCCCAATCGGCGAAGTTGTTCTGAATCTGTGTCATGGCGATTCAGTGGGTGGGAGACTGGATTCTGTGCCGAGCAAACGCAGCAGTTTTATACCGCGGAACAGCTACCAATGAACGGAGGAGACTCCTTTGTCCCATCGATGCGCAAGAGATTGTGGCCTATGATACAGCCACGCGCCAAGCCACGCCCATGAAGCGGCATTGTAGGCAGCGATGCTTTGACCGCTTTGTTCTATGGTCGAGTCATACCGCAATCGATGAGCACAACGTTCATTATCAGAACGACAAGCCGAATGCTCCGGAGGGATCCGACAAAGGCATCATGATGGACGATAGGGCCACGAGTCGAGTGCGAGTCGAAGGTGGTGAAGGATCGAGGTGAAGTTGAAGTCGAAGTCGCGTGGGAACTGTCGGACGCCTCCGCTCGCTGATCATGACCTTCCGCGAGTCAAAGATTATCTGGCAAGAGCGCAGATATAAGTGAGGGATATGTACTGTACACTGGATTCTACCTAGATGTATCGTGTGTTGGCTCCCGGGACACAACAAATGCATTCATGAGTCATCATACCAATCGTCACCGTGTTACCGCCTTTCCCGCACGTAGAAGTGCAGCACAACATAGCTGATGGATGTAAACGACACGAAGAATATGCCGAGGAGTGTGATATTCGGCCACCAGAATGACTGCGCGCGCAGGCCGAAGGTGGAGAGGATTGTCGCGGCAGGTACGTCGAGTTCCACACCGTACTGCATGAAATTCCACAGCTCAGTGTCACCATTGGAGAGTATTATGAACATAACCGACCTTGTCTTCTTTCAGTTGTAAGAATCGTAGCTCGTTCACCGCCAGCGCCTCGAACGCAGCATGGAAGAATGAGATTGTATGCAACCACTGTAGCCATGGCTCAATCTTGTTCCTATTGATGAGCAAGCCCGTGAACAGAAGGCTGTAACCATTATGAGAAAATTATTTATAGACGAGAAAGACGAAGAGGCTCACTTGAACAGCATGACAAGCGTCCCGATGAGACTTGCAACACTAGTGTTGGCGCAAGCTATTGAGATCAGCAGGATCACGCTTGCAGTCGTCAAATTGAACAAGACGAGTGTCAGGAGGAACTTCCAGAAGGAAGAAACAGTAGGCACGAGACCAACGAGGCCATACACGATGCCACCGAAGAGGAGTGGCGGGACAACGCGAAGGGGCAAGATGTCGAACAGGATTTTCGAAGCGAAGTACGTGAAGGATGAGTAGTATCCGTTCGCTCTGTGGATGGTTTGCATCAGGACTGCTGTGACTAGGAGGTGATGGTGTACACACCGCTCGCGCATGAATAGGATACGCTCGTTGGCGAACAAGCCCAGACTTGACAGGCAGGAAAATCCAAACAGAGCTAATGTGAAGAAGAATACGCCTGTGGTGGGCAGAGTAATCAGGAACGGGCTGTCACGAAACAGTTAAAGGTCTCACCCAGTCGATTCTGGAAGCCTCCAATATCGTTGGACACATCGTGATAGAACAAGCCGCAAAGCACTAACGCCACCCATTTAGCTCAATGCTTACCTACGGCGAAGATGAACTCACAAGCCAACGCAATCGAGCCAGCATAGTGGAACGTGAGTAGCGCTGGGTCCCGATACAAGTTCTTGAACGCCCTCCCACTCAAGATCCTGAACTGCGTCGCATATGTCGCCCGCTTGCGGCCCCTCAGCAGCGTGCTCTCCACCACCACATCCGGAAGCTCCGTGCTGCCTTCCGGCCCGACACGCGGCTGCGCCGCGTCGGCAATGTCCGCGCGTATCCCGCGCGCGATGTCGCTGCTGGCGTACGCCTCGACGAGCGTAGCGAGGTGAGGCGACAGCGGGGCAGCCTCGCCCGACTGGGACGAGAACGACACGGCATCGAGGAGCTGCGAGGTCTTGCGCTTGATGAAGCTCTCGCCATTAGTGTTGGACACGGGGCGCTCTTGGAGTTCCGTCTCGTCCGCCGCCGTGGGCACTGAGAAGCCGTTCGTGTTGGAGGGCGTGAGGAGCCCGCGCTCTTCATCGCGGAGGTTGGACTCGTCGGGCGGGGAGATGATGCCGGTGGACGGGCTGCCGACGCTCTTAGCTTCGGATTCAGATTGCATAGTGAGGTCGACTGTAAAGCAACGTCTTAGAACCAGACAGCGCGAACCCAGACGGAAGTAAAGACCGTACTCAGATAGTCAGCTATGTTGAAGCCTGGTGGACAGTGCTGGTCAATGCTGTCAAAGTAGGACTGGCATTTTGAGAGCTCTCCGGAATATACTAGTCGGCCTTGAGCGAGGAGCACAAGCTGATCGAACAGAGCGACGATGTTGCTGCGTGGCTGATGGATTGTAAACACCACTGTCCGGTTGTAGTCGCGTGCCAAGGACACCAGGCTCTCGACGACGTTAAATGCATTGTAAGCGTCCAGGCCTTGGAAAGATCAGCATGAGCATGGTATGAGGACAGTATGCGCACCGCTAGTTGGCTCATCCAGGAACAATATTGAAGGGCTCGTAACAAGTTCGCATGCGATAGACACGCGGCGCTTCTCACCGCCAGAAATCGAACGATGCCCTGCAAAGAGTCACTTCGCGTGAACTCGATAACTACATAACACGTACCAGAGTCCCCAATCCTCGCATCCTTGATAGATAAGATTCCCAATTCGTTCATAGTCTCCAGCGTCCGGTACTTCTTCGCCTCCAGACTCATATCCCGCGGCAGTCTCAGCAGCGCCGAATACAGCACCGTCTCATACACCGTGAGCGTGCTCATCAATGTGTCCTCCTGGTCGACGAACCCGATCACCTTCCTGAACTCCGCATCGCCGACCGTGCGCCCGTTGACGAGCGTCGTCCCGCCAACCGCGCCGCGCTTGCGCTTGCGCGCGAGGATGTCGAGGAACGTCGACTTGCCCGCGCCCGACGGGCCCATGATCGCGAGCACCTGCCCCGGCTTGACGCTCCCCGTGATATTCTCAAGGATCGGACGCCCCGCGAGCGTGTACGTGATGTCGGAGAACTGCAGTGTCGCGGGGACGTGATCCGCCATGAGTTGCGACACGTCCGACTCAGGCAGGCGGATCTGCCCGAAGTCGCTCTTGCGCGCGCGGCCCGCGTACCACAGCACTGGGAGCAGGCCAGATCAGATTTAGAAAGGCGGACAGGGTGCGCTACGCACCGGCGGACGCGAGAACCACGATGAGGCCGGCTCCGGCGATGCTCAGCGCGATCCACCGCGTGTTGTCTGGCTTGGGCGGCCGCTGGGGAGCTGGGCATCAGTTGAGAGCGTCCAGCAGGATCATATATGACGCACCACGTAGCCCGGCACCTGCGAATAATGCAGGCACTCGCCGCCCTCGCACTCCAGCGTAATGTACCCATCACCAAAGATATCATTGATGAGCACATTCATCGCAGGTTCCTCAAACTTGCATCCCGCGCCCGTCTTGCAGCTGAATGTTGCCGGGCCCTTGATCTCCTCCGTCAAGAAATCCCCGATATCTGCGCGCGTGAGCCTCGCGTCGCCTGTTCGCGCCTAGAACGACTCACCCACGCTGCCATTCTCACCACAGATGAACCTTCCTGGCACACAGCTACACGCAATCTTCTCGCACCGGTACGCCGTAACGTTGGCGTCGTAGCCGGGAGTCACCTCCGTCTTGCACGTGTCCAGCGCGCAGTAGAACGACTCGACCTGAGCGGTCCAAAACTGGAAGTCGCACGTCGTGTCCGTCTTGTCGCAGCTGAAGGTGACCTGCGGCGGGCGGTCGGGGAGCATATCGAGAATCTTGCGGTCTGCGGGCGCGTGAGCGATACGTAGAGGGACTGACAGCGTAACACACTGGTGACGTCGCAGAACTGATGGTTCTGGAACACGGTCTCGCCGCCTTTGTAGCAGGTCATGTTGGCCGGTTCAATCTCGTCGAGCAGCTCAACGCCGCCGCTGCGAAGCGGGAAGTTGTGGCACGCGTCGTCGGTCTTGCACACTGGGATAACGATGACGTTGAGCGGGATGTCTAGCGAGGGATGTTCCCGACGCACCGTTGCAGTTGATACCATCCCAGCCATCTTTGCACTCGCATGACTTGCCATCCTCGCGCAGGTGGCGCTCGTCGCCGTCGGCGAGCGAATCACATTCTGAGCAGGTGGAGTGAGCGAACGGTCCCACTGGGATCAGTTAGAACACGTACGCGGCGTCAGACAATCGATGCCTCCCCATCCCGGGGGACAGTTACACTGGCCGTTGTACGGATCGCACTCCCCGTATTGACCACACGTGAATGCCGGCAGTAAGCAATTGAAGCAGGGCGGGCACTTCTCTGCAAGTGCGCAAGATATCGAAACGCGTCCTTCCGCGCGAGGAAACAAGACTACGCACCGTGGGGCGGAGCAAGCTTTGTGATGGGCTTGAGCACCGGCGAATCAGTGCTTGAACAGTATGAACATGGATGAGGAACGCACCGTTTGATATGATGAGATGCCCGGATTTAAGCCATATGAGCGATTGCCAGCGCAGTGAACCAGAGGGAGAATTGAGGATAACCAGACTGCAAGCGAAGCAATCGCAAGCATGTCAACTGGCAGACGAAGGAGCATAGAGCCCCCGTTGACCGTCGTATGTGCTGCGGGATGGGGACGTTGGAAGGGCAGTGAAGTGACAGGCGCTTATTCAATACTGCGGGCCGCCATGGCTTTCGCACCCTCTCTAGACTCTCCCCTCACCCCAACCTCACCCTATTGCTCGCATTGAACACATTTCTTTGCGAGTTCTTCCAAAACCCTCGCCTCTAATCCATTATACGACACAATGCAAGCACACGGTAGAATTTGCTCACGACGATAGGAAGGTGTTACCGCGACTGGGCGGCAAGAGCCAAAACCCTCAAGCTCAAGCGTGGCCATGTTGATATACTGTACAAGTGCAGACAAGTCGTATGCGAGAGATTACCGATACAAGTGACGGGATACGAACGTCTCTACTCCGAATTCGGCGACTCTACTCCTTCGCCTTCACATCCCACGGTAGCAACGCGTCCGAACCCAGGACGTTCTTCACCATCTTCTCGCTCAAATTCCACAAGTTCGCGCCATTCTCCTCCGTCACCAGCTCGCCTTCCTTCCCGAACTCACCCGGGTTTTCGAAGTATTTTCCCTGGTATCCCTCCTTCGAAACGTCCGCGCTCGTCGCCGCCCACAGCGTGCTCAGGCTGCCCTGGTCCGGGCTGCGCATGAAGGGCGTCACGAGGTGCTTCATCACGTTGCCCGGGATCGTGCCGTACGCCTCCTTGTACTGCTCGACCTGTGCCGTCGCCACCGCGCCGGGGTGCACCGCAACGGCGAACATCCTATCTCCGTTCGGGCGGATGACGCGCTCGACGACGCCGTACTTGATGAACAGCAGGTTCGCGAGCTTCGAACGCCCGTACAGCCCGAGCGCGCTCATGTTGCGCGCGCCATCGCCAGTGATTTCGTCGGACGACGCGAAGCGAGTGGAGCTGGGAGCCTGGCGGTGCAGCGTGGATGACACGGCGATGATACGGGGGGGCGCGGAGGTCTCGATACGCGAGGTGCGGCGAAGGAGTGGGAGCAGTCGGTTAAGCAGGAGGAAGTGCCCGAGGTGGTTCACGGCGAAGTGGCGGTCAATGCCGTCCGAGGACACGTCGAACTTGTTCACGCCGACACCTGCGTCCGCGACGAACTGCCAGCCAACCTGTCAGTTTCTGATGCGCATACACACGGGTGCGAGACGTACGATGTCCAGTCGGTCTTCATCCTTTACGATTCCGTCGCCGACGTTCTTGACCTCGCGCAGATTCCCGAGGTCACACTGGATGAAGCGGATATCAACCGCGGGGTTTGTCTTTTTGATTGACTCGATGGCGTCGTTGCCACTGTCGGTTTTGCTGGAGAGAAGCAGGACGCGCGCGCGCGAGAGGGCAAAGGTGCGGGCGACCTCAAGACCGATGCCGCCCGTCCCGCCGGTGACGAGTACAGTCTACTCAACGCGTTGGTGGCGGTGTATGTCTTCCTGCCGGGCGCACGCACCTTTCCTTGGAGGTCGGCTACATCCTCCTGCGTGAAGCCAGGGTTGCCCATGAGGGCGTCTTTTGCGTTCTGTAGAGCCTGCATGGTGGTCAAGCGGTGGGAAGTTGAAGGGGATGGGCCTCATGAATGCGAGCTTTATACAAATGGATGTATTTTACGACGTCATCTCAACTCTGTGGCTCGATGTCGGCCAACATGCGACGTCCAAGGGCATCGACGATGACGTCATCTTCGTTCCGTACAGCAGTGTTACTGTACTTCGTCTATTCAACAAGCGCACTCCCACCGATGGGGAAGCACGTGGCACGTAGAAATGGGTCCGCCATACTCATGGGCATCTGGACAGCGGTTGTGTATAACTTTGGTGACGAAAGGACGTTGGACATGAAGGTGAGCTGGGTCACTGTGCCGAATTCTTGGGCAAAAATCTCGCAGCCGATGCTGGTATATGGCAACGAGACGAGTTTGGCTTGGACGTATGTGAATGTCTATCTGGTGGTGCAAGTTGGACAGGCTGGTAGACGTTGGGCATGGGACGACGTTCCTATGGACTTGGACATGTGACCGCCATGGCAGGCCATGGCCGGCTACTCTCACTCACCTTCGACAAGAAGTTGTTGTCCATAGAGGGACTTCAGTTCCGTGGGTCACCCCCAGTGAGAAACCGGTCTGGCCCCATATGCCCCCGTATGAATATTTCTGCACGAGTGGGGCCGTCAGACCAGGTGTAACGTCGATACCCTTGTACTTAGGTGATCACGCCTGTAGAATCGTACCCACGTATATCGACGTGGGCTGAGTATGATTCGATGGGGCGCGAGTGGTGAAAGTACAAAAGATGTCCCCTCCTAAGGAGAGGACAGATATATATATATATTCTACTCTTTACGTAATCCCATCCCATCATTGATCCGAGGCTGTTCCCTAGGAACAGCCTCTTCACCTCAGCCCAGCTCCGAACGTTACCTGGGACCCGCGGTCCCGCATGCTTTGGTCGTCCTATTGGGACGACCGGTCCGAATACCTTACACCCTCCCCCTGGGGATCGATAGCGATCATCCAGTCGTAGCGGCACCTAACACTGCACGATTTACGTCTTTTTTCTTGTAGGCAATCGACGTGTCTCTCCCCCTGTCCCGAGTCCACACTCACTCCCCCTTGGGTTCGCCTATGGGTGAGGGGGAATCGGGCTGCACAGCATCGACCGCAATGTCATCAACATTGCTGATGGACGCAGGCATCATCCCCGTAGTGTGTTCAACACTAGCAGGGGCCGACTCCGTGACCTCTGGTATGTCGTCGACTACCATAGGAGCGGGGTGGTTCGTGGATGGAGCGGCGGAGGATGGGATGACGACGGTGCCCACCGGCGCAGTACCTCCCGCCGGCAGAGGCGCAGTGTCTAGGCGCACCCGACTGGTTTGGCTCGTCCGCGCAGGGGACGGGAACCGATAGAGGGTGCCGTGGAGTACGACCATCTCACCTACGGTGGGATAGTCGGTCCACTCGGACTCGTCATGCGGGCTTCGCCCGCTGGCACGATTGCGCCGAGCACGGGCGAATCGTTCCATCGCACGGATCCGCTGCACGGTATATCCGGCGTTGGCGATGTGCGCCGCGATGTCCCCGAACGAAAGGTTACGGGTGTCGCCAGTGAAGGCGATCCCCGGGCCTCCGGTTCCCGAGTACTCAATCGTAGACCCAAGGTCATGAATGAGGTGCTCGGTGAGGTGCGGAATGGACAGCATTTGCGTAGCGATGTGCATGAACTGCAGCCGCACGCCACGCTGCGCCTCCGAATTCCCGGCCGGTGCGATCCGCCGATAGTCCAGGAATGCCTGAACGTAGAATAGGGCCGGCTGATCGACAGGTTCGACTCCTGTGGGAGTCTGACTGGGGTGAGCCCTCCAGAACTCCATCCAGTTTTCCGCAGGCTCGTCGAGACGCGGCGGGCCAACACGCGGTGGAACTGGTGGCGGGTATATCGGGGCGCCCAAGTCATCGGGGGCCAGGTCATAAATACTAGCGAACCCGTCCAATGGGACGGGTCCGTCTGCGTCGTTAGCGCGACGCGCCTTTTTCTTCTTGCGCTTTTTCTTTTTGTCACTCATTTCGACGTCTGCGTCGACTGTGACATTCTGCGTAGCGTCAATGCCTGTGCTCCCGCGCACTGGTGGCTGCCCAGTGGTGCCAGTCCTCGGGACTGTTGCATTCGGGACGCTCGGCCTGGGCTGCCATTGGGTGTTGTTGCCGCGTGGTATTGCGCTCGTGGTCCTTAGGACTGTGGCGTTTGCGCTCGACAATGCCCGCGGCACCCTCCCAATGGCGGGTCTGCTCGGTTCACCCCTCCCCCTTGGCGCGGGTTGGATTCCAAACCGCGCCAAGTTGCGCTCCGTGGCAGTCTGCACGCGTGGCGGGCGGAGAAAATAGTGCCTCTGCGAATACTGCTGCAGCACGTATTGCGCGAGCGGCGTGCGGTTGGCTGGGCTGGCTTCATTGATGACCCGCAGCCAGCCACGTATTACTTCTGCCGCGTCATCGTCTGCGGTCCCTGGGACACCAGTATGCCCGTGAACGGGTCATACGGTCGCTCGGAGGGTGCCACGGGGTGTGTCTCGCCTGCGCCGGCGGCGGACCAGGGACTACCCCACGATTGCGTCGTCCATTGGGACGACCCCCATGCGTCGGATGTCGACGCTGGTTGCGAGGATGTGGACGGGGAGGATGCGGGGGGCGCGCGCGCGACCTTGTTTTTGTCGCGCTCACGTTCCCTTTTCTCCCGGCGGAGCTTCAGGGTGTACTCCCTGTCAGCCGCCTTCTTCCGCTGCTCGCGGACGTCTTCCTCGTCCTCATCATCAGAAGCGTCATCGTCGTAGACGTACTCGCTGCGAGCACGTTTGTGTCCGACTGCCTCGTCGGTTGACGGCACGGGTGCAGCAGTCGGTTGCGACTGCGCGAATGGCGGGACAGCAGGGGGCGCACGCGTTGAGACTATCATCGGCGTCGACAGCGACGTAGACGTAGTGCGTGCTGTGGGCTCAGCCGGAGAGCGGGGTTCTTGTGGCACAGCGGGGCGCTCATCGAGTTGTCGGCGGAGCTCTCGAGACTCGTTACGAGCCTCGTTGCGCTCACGACGGAGTCGTTCTGACTCGTTCTGCCATCGCTCGATAGCGAGCTCGGCCTCGCGTAGTCGAACCTCCTCGTATGCCTTTGCCGCGTCCAGCGCACGCATCAGGTCCTCTTGGTCGGCCTGGAACGCGGCATCGTAGTGCTGCCCATACAGGTTATCACAGTCGCAGGGACGGTGACGGACCATGTGCGTGACGGGGTCGTATGCCCAGCTCGCACCAGAAAAGAAGCCGCTCGAGTGCGAGACGACTGATGTGTGGCCCTCCGTCGCTGCGGCGGTGGGCGGCGGGTCGGTCACCATAGGTGACTGCCCGCGATCAGGCGAGGAGGGAGGGGCAGGAGTGTGTTGGTGGTATGCCGGGGGATCGCTATTGCGTCGCGGTGTGGGTGTCATATTGGTGTGAGGTGGGCGAGGGACGGAGAAGTCGGAGGCGCCCATAGGGCGTCTTTAAACTCTTTGCGCCCTGCTTATCTCATCTGATATGACAACCATCGGGATCGCGATCTTCGATCTCTGATGGTACCTCGCTATGCTAATCCTATTCTTGGCGATCCCCGGGATCACCTTGATGTCTCCCACCATTCTGCCTGCGTGGCAGTGACCTAGGGTCGCTAACGCCACGCAGTAGGAGGTACTCATCCAGTGCCTCCAGCTCGTCACATGTCTCGATGGTCTCCCAGGTGTGTTCCCCAAGGGACCACTTAACCTGGAGTTCGAGTTGATCACCGACCCATCGATGGCCAGTGATCTCGTCGACGAACCATTCGTCGTCATCAGGTTGTCCGAAATCATAGAATCGCTTCGATTCTCGATTGGGGAACAACCGATCATCATTCGGATGATGTCTTCGCAACAACGAGGCGTGGAACGTTGGGTGGATACGGCGCACACGCAACTCCGTGGGCAGCTCGATCGTATACACCGACTTGTCCGGGTTCGCGGCTATGACCTTGTATGGTCCCACATACTTTGGGAGTAGTTTGTGAGCCCGGCCTTTGGGAAGGTTGAGGTTCTTGGTGCTGAGGTACACCAAGTCTCCAACCTGCACCTCCTCGTCCACGCGTCGATGCTTATTCGCCTGTGCGGTCTGCAAGACTCTGCGCTCGATGATCGCGTCGTGCGCCTGTTCCAGATGTGACTGGGCCTTCGCAGCGAAGTCCCGTACGCCTGAGAACGTGGTCTGTGGTATCGTGGGCCCGAACGTACGAGGCATGTAACCGTAGTTGAGCTCGAACGGTGCGCAACCCGTGGTGGCGCTCGCGCTCGAGTTCAGCGCGAACTCGACTAAGGGCAATTTCTCCCGCCAATCGCGTTGGTCAGGCGCAACCATGCTCCTAAGCATCTGGCCGACCGTACGGATGGCCCGTTCTGTCACTCCATCCGTCTGGGGATGGAATGCAGTGGACATCAGTAGCTTGGTGCCCAGCAGTCGGTGCAGTTCGCGCCAGAACGCCGATGTGAATTTCACATCTCGATCTGACACGATGGACGCGGGGACTCCATGTAGCCGCACTATCTCTTTGAGATATAATTCGGCGAGCTGGGCGGCTGTCGTAGTGGTACGCATAGGGACTAGGTGCACCATGGACGTGAGGCGACATATGACTACCCATAGGTAGTCATAGCCGTCCTGCTCGGGGAACGGGCCAGTAAAATCCATTCCGATCGATTCCCAAGGTTGTGCGGGAATGGGGAGGGTATGCAGTAGCCCAGCGGGCGCCTGGTTGCCCGGCTTCGACATCTGACAAGTCCCACAGGACTTGCAGAACTGCTCGATCTCAATGCCCATGCGGGGCCACCAGAACCAGCGCCTGATATACTCGGCGGTCTTATGGGCTCCTAGATGGCCGAGAGTGCGGTGTGCAGTATCCGTGATCAGTTCATGGATTTTGCGTTGTCGCAATAGTGCGTCGGGCACGCATAGCACCACGTTGCCCATTCGCGACGTGGAGTACCATCTTTCGTCCTTCATCGTGAACGTGGTGAATTCCCCGGGGGACTTCACTATTCTCGCGAAGAATGGGTCGGTGTGGTAAGCTTCCCGTATGACGGACTCCCAGCCTGGAGACGCCTCCAGTTGTCTCGGCAGCGAAGGACCATTCGTGAATGAGTCCTTCACCTGTACTTCAGGTGCGAGTGTTGCCGGCAACTTTTCTGCGCCGTTGCTCACCAGCGTGACCAATTCGCGTGGCGTTTCCACTGTGATTGGTGACGCTGGTAGCGCGCTCACTGTCTGGTCGGTGCGACGCGGTGGCGGTGCGCGAGTCTTAGAGGGCTTCGATGGCGGCTTGGTGATTGGGGCAGCGTACTGCCTCAACTCCCTAGCTGCGCGATCCCTTTCAGAATCTCGATTTCGCATAGTCATTGCACGCAGCTCTAACACGCGCTCGGGAGATAGATCATCCATGTCGGGGTCCAATTGGACGTCGATGGTGACTAGCTCGGTACCAGGCATGTCCGGCGGGACGGAGGCATAGTAGCGCGACATGGCGTCCGCTACTTTGTTCACCCTGCCTTCGATGTACTTGATTTGCATGTCATACTTGGCCAGGAATTCTGCCCAGCGAGACTGTCGCGGCGACAGATTCTTCTGCTGGTGGAAGAATTCCAAAGCCTTATGATCGGTAACCACAGTAAATCGGCGACCGATTAACTTGTCCGACCATTTGGCGAGGGCCTCGAGTATTGCAATCGTCTCATGCTCAAACGTACGGTAGTTGCGTTGAGCATCCGTAAACCGTTTAGACATCAGCCCTGCAGGGCGGCACGTCTCCCAGACTTTGCCCTGCCCATACATAGCGCCAACTCCCCAGGTGGAGGCGTCGCATATAACCCAGATCATTTCTCCCGTGCGAGGATCGATGGGTTTTAGTATGGGCACCTTGCACGCAATCGCCTTGATGGTCTCGAAGCATGAGGTATGGATCGCTCTCCACTGGAATGCGCGGCCATTCTTCGTCATGCTCGATAGTACCGATGTGTAGGCAGACACATCAGGCATGAATTGCGCTAGGTACTGTACTAGCCCGAGGAACTGAAGCACCTCAGTGGTGTTTATTGGCCTCGGCCAGTCGCGTACCTTGGACATCTTGTCCATGTCGGCGTGTAGTCCTTGATCATCGATGCGATGTCCCAGGCATTCCATGTCCTTTGAATATAAGTCACATTTCTCCTTGCTGAGAAATAGGTGATTTTTTCTTAGGATGTGGAATGTGGCGCGCAAATGCTCCTCATGATCCTCGACCGTGTCCGAAAATATGAATATATCATCAAGATATACATGCACGCAAATGCCGATGTGATCTCGGAAGATCACCGTCATAAGCCGTTGGAATGTGGCGGGGGCATTACAGTCTCCCTGTTGCATGACATGGCTCACAAATGTGCCGTAGATTGTAGCGAACGCCGTTTTCCAAATATCATCGGGCTCGATGCGTATTTGTTCGTACGCGTCGCTCATGTCAATCTTGGACCGGAACTTCGCGCGTGCGACGTCCATTCGTATCTGATCCTGATCAGGGAATGGCGTGACATCCTTATGGGTGTTATCATTACGCTTGCGCGCATCCACTACAGTCCTCAGCTTCCCCGATTTCTTTGGTATACAAAGCAGCGGGGCGGCTTGTGGTGTTGTGCGCATTTCCCACCATCCCGCCTCGACATATCGCTTTATCTTCAACATAAGTTGTGGTTTGAGCGAGTCAGGGCATCGGGGAAGATGGTACAAGCTACGTAGTTTCTCATCGATTAAATTTATGCGATGATTAACTTCTCGGAACGGAGGGAGTTCTGGGGGTACTGGGCACATCAGGTCCGCTTCCGACTCCATCCATCGTCTCCGGAGGGGCGCCAGAGGATCCTCAGGATCCTCGGGTACTAGAAGTCCCTTTTGGACTTCCTCCACTTCGCCTATCTTTATGCGTGCGCGGTGTTTGGTGTGGTTCTCCCGCATGGGAGGAGCCACCGAGGTGGCAGGTTCTACTTTCGTAGATCCCGCCGCGTGCCCTCATTCAACCATCGGGCGTGCCGCGTTTATGCGCGCAGTCGCCATCGGGGCACGGTCACGTTTCCAGTGTCGCCGTGACCGTTGTGCTTCCTCCTGAGGAGTCAGTGCTACGATACGTTGGCCGTTAACTCTAATCGACAAATCGCCAAAGTCGAGAGCGACTTTGTTGCCATGGAGGAACGGGGTGCCCAGTATGATGTCGTAGTGGTCTATATTGGCCACGTCGAGGTAGCATGGGACTTCTTGTCCGCTCACCTTGACCAGGCATCTGGTTCCGTAGTTGATTTTTGACTTGGATCCTACGACACCCAATTGGAGTGTCATCGGATCAACAAGCTCAAATATTCCAACGCGGGACACGGTGGCCGCCTCTGGGCTTATGCCATTGGTGGTGCTTCCACTATCCAGCAGCGCGAATAGTGTCTCGCCGTTGATGTTAACATCAACCGCGAGAACTATGTGCCGTACTGTGTTACGATCTGGTTGCTCTTCCAGAGGAACATTTCGTCTCAGATTGGCGCTGTATACCCAGCGGGGCACCTCAGGTGCCACGGCAGGTGGGTGGGAGCGCATCGCACGCATGGCGAATAGCATACCCGTTGTGCGCCGTGATAATTCATCTGCGTATGCCGGGGGTGCTACGTATGTGGGTGCCGGTGGCGCTACATCTGCGTTTGCGTCCGCGTTTCTTCCTCCCCCTGCATGGTGTGGCCATGCATTCTCAGTGTCATCGCCTCGAGAGAATGTCGGCCCACGGGGTCGACGGCGATGGAGAGCCTCGACAATGTTGAATGCGTTTCGCATACCCGCGTTATACGCGACTTCTTGTCTAGCGTCAGCCTGCTCGGATCGCGAGAAGTGCATGATGGCTCGCGCGGCGGTAGCTAGCCCAGCGTTATAGCCCGCATTGTACCGATCATTCCGTATGGAGTGACCGACGTCCTCGGCGGCGTCGAGAGTGCCATCGCCTCGTCGTGCATTCCGCCTATGGTTCACGAATACGAGACAGATGAAGCACTCGGCAGCATGCACGGGGCCGTATTCGGGGTCGAACATCCACATGTGTTCTAGTATCGTGGGCATCCCGAGGTACAAGGCGGCGCGTACGCGGTCTTCCACGTATCGCCGTCTCGTCTCCTCAGCCTGGTTGTACCACCAGATCACCGCGTGCATGTTGACAGTCTCGATGCTACCGAGCTCGAAGTCACGCAATAGATAGGCGTCCGTGGGGACACTATCAGCGAACTCTTCGTCAAACATGAGGCGTGCGGGGAAGCGGCCATCGTTGGTGATGGGGTGGGGGATGCCCGGACGTAGCGGGAGCCCAGTGCCCTGCCACCGTCGTAACCCATCGGCCTGGTGCTGCGCGTAAGTGTTCCCATATGCCCTTGGGTAGCCATCGAACTCGTCATCCACCGGTTCCATTGCTCCCACGGGAGCAGGTGGAGTTCGAGCGCGCCCAAGTCCGAGTGCCGCACGAATCATGCTCTCTATTCCGGTTCCCGGGGAATCGGGAGGGGAGCGTGATCCTGGGCGTGGCATCCTGGCCCTAGGTGGATGTCCTGGGGCTGGGCGTGATGGTCCTGGCACTGGGTACGCGGGACCGGGTAGTCCCATCGGCAATATCTGCTGCAGATGCTGGACAGTGTCCTCTCCCAGCAGTTGCCCTAGGTCAACCGCCTGTTGAGTGGGCCGAGGCGGCATCTCAATGAGACCAGGTATGTCGTCGTGATCCGATTCAGACGACACTTGGTCTTCTTCCTCGCTCAGTGGCGCCGTTCTCATTGAGAACATTCGCATACTAGCGAGGCGGATCGCCGGCCCGTCGTCGTCGGTCGACGGCGGGTCACGGTATTCCATGTCTTCAACGTATTCCTCAGACGAGGCCCACTGTTCCTCAGGAACATGTTTGTCGTCATTGGAGCGTTCATTATCCCCATGGGACGACTCATCGTCGTTATCATCGGGGTTCTCCGTCTGATCCTCTTCTGAGTTGTCATCCACAACTCGAGATGCGAACATGCGGGGCTTGCCAAATTGTGGGCAGATGGGGTCAGTGGAATAATGTCCCGTCTGCCCACATCCGAAACACGTTACGGGCTTCCCGTCTTTACCCATGGCGTTCCGTGGTTGTCCACCGGGACGTCCAGGGAGTTTCTGAGTACGGGCAGCTTCAGCGCGTGGCTTGTCACCCGCATCGCCTGTTCGCGTCTGCGGAGTGGTGTTGGCCACTCGAGCAGGTCGTGACTGTCCTCGGGGCGGTCTCGTCCTTCGTGCGGGTGGGCTTGGGGTCGTATTCGACTTCCTCGTGCGCTCCTCCGCTCTATCGGTGTTGCGGGAGGTCGAACTGACCACCCGGCTATCGCGGAACTTGCTCATGATTTTGCTGCCCTCCTCGATCTCGAGGGAGGCTTCAAGTAGCTCGTTCATATCGGAATATTCAGCCGATAATCCGCGCACTCGTAGCAACACATCGTTGTATTCCTCCGGGAGTCCGCTGAGGAACAGCCGTTTGAATGTATATTCATCAGGCTGTTCTACCATGCGCGATGCTCGCTCTTTTAACTCGCTGAAGAATCCCGCGATCCCCTTGCTCCGGGAGTAGCGCGATGACATAAATCGCGAGGCGGCTGTCTGTGCTGAGGCACGATGGATAAATCGGGAGTACATCGATGCGATGACCTCCTCGAATGTCCAGACACGATGCGCTCGCGTGGGGGATTCTACTTCCTGAGTGTACCAACGGGCCGCTTCTCCGTCCAGGAATGACCCAAGCAGTGCTACGCGCTCGGTATCACGGTCAGGCCCCGTTACGTGGTACAATCGCATCCAGCGCAGTACCTTGCCGAGCCATAGCTCCAAGGTGTCGATATCATCGACACCATTGTAAGTGCTCGGCATAGGCAATTTATACGCCTTGGCTACTTGCGCTAGTAACGTGGATGTGGGTTCACCCACTTGTTCACGAATAAGTGCCGCCAGGCGCTGTATAGTGTATGCGGTAGCATTGCGGATTCGAGCGCTCCCAATGCGAGATAGTGCCGAGTCCCGGGGACTCGGGTCTCCTGCCTTACGCTCGGATTGACCTATCCGTCGCGCAATGTGGTGACTGCGAACACTCTGTGGTTCCAGACTAGCATAACGCGTGGAACGCGCGCTCATTGCGCTGACAGGTTCGTTGGTCGCGTATGAGAGACCGTCTTCTTCAGGGAACTCACGGTCATCACTGTCATTCTCCTCAGGAGAGTGACGGTCCGCGAATTGTATGTGACGTCGGGGTGTGGCTGTCGACTGTGTGCGTGGCATAAAGTGATTATTCACTTTCTGGCGATGACGGTCAAGGCGAGCGGCAGCGCGAGCGCGCACGTCCGGCTCATTAGCCGTCGCACTCAGGTCACGCGGCGGGCCCACCCAGTCGACTGGGGGCTTGCCCGCATCGTCGTCGGTCATGTCATACCTCAGTTCGGTATTTTGAGCGGGCGCGGGGCGATACTCCTGAGGAGTCTCGTCCTGCAATTTCGACTCAATCGCCGCGAGTGACGCATACGCGTTGCTTATGCTGGTGGAGGTTTCGCGTATGATTTCGCGTGTCGAATACCATAGCTCCTCCATCTGCTGCACGTACATTTCACTGCCTTGCAGTTGATCACGCACGGTGCCCATAAGTTTGTCCATTTCGAACGAGTACGGAGCAGCCGTGCGAGGTGGGCGAATTGATGCTTCAACTTCCCGTTCGGAGCGGGTCATTGATCCGCCCGACGGAGTCGGTCGGGGAGGTGCCCTCGAACGCGAGGGGCTACCCAACCGTGCGTACGGGTTGTTGAAGTCATTCAACGAGTTACGGGTGGCCGTAAGAATGTCTTCGTCGAATGATGCGACGTCGACCTCCTCCGGTTCGACCGGCCCTGAGTCCTCAGACTCGTTTTCGGAGGTAGTCGCGCGCCCTTTGCCTTTGTCGGGCGGGGGCGGCGATACCTCGACTTCTTCCCGTGGATCACGGTGATCCTCGGGGTCGGGGAGTATGTCCGGGGGCACTGTCTCCGGTACTACCGCGGGAGCGGAGCTACTCGTTGCCATCAAGGCCGAGTTGCCCGCCACCACGGGGGCAGAGTTGCTTGGTACAGTGTCGCCCGCACCATTTCCCCCTCGCTCGTGGTGCGAGGTGGGGGCACCTGAGAGTCTCGTCACTCGGGTCGAGCGACGAGGTTCTCCGGTGGAGATGGATCGCTTGGGTCCCATGTTCGAAGGGTCGATATATTCGCTTTTAAATCCGGTGGGATTCAAAAAAGTGTAACGTCGATACCCTTGTACTTAGGTGATCACGCCTGTAGAATCGTACCCACGTATATCGACGTGGGCTGAGTATGATTCGATGGGGCGCGAGTGGTGAAAGTACAAAAGATGTCCCCTCCTAAGGAGAGGACAGATATATATATATATTCTACTCTTTACGTAATCCCATCCCATCATTGATCCGAGGCTGTTCCCTAGGAACAGCCTCTTCACCTCAGCCCAGCTCCGAACGTTACCTGGGACCCGCGGTCCCGCATGCTTTGGTCGTCCTATTGGGACGACCGGTCCGAATACCTTACACCAGGTCAGATATAGCCACAAAATCTGGACTTTTGTATGACAGAATCTGCCCTTTTCTGCTTCGTTGTCATGCAATAATATGCACCGTTATGCCAATTTCTGACTCCTTATGCATACATATGATTTCTGCTGCAATTCCAATACTGTCCGATTTTTGCATACCACGCCATATGGGCGCATACAGAGCCATCCCGCCATTTCCTGCCACCTGCCCCGCATCCGCCGCTATCCGCATACCACGGCAGATAGGAGCATATGGAGCCTGTGGCTTCGCTCAGTCAGGAAAGACTCGGGGCAGTCTCGTTCGTGAAAGGCGAGAGAATTCTGGCTCGTATTGGCACGTATCGTAGGGTTTTTATACATCTCTCGTAGCTAGAAATAGGGGGTTTCTGTACAGTATTTGAGTCACTATTCGAGTCTTATTTAGTCATGTCTCAGTCTTGTATCGTACAAGGCAGAAGTCGAGTCGAGAGCGAAGGGAGTCCGACCGGATCCGAAAGGCCGTGACTTGGTTGAACAACACTACCCCCTCGTTAGCTCTTTACACCGGGAAAGAGAATACGAAACCTATAGTACAATTTTCGAGACGTTGGGGAACAATGTGACGGAATGTGACGTGACGGTGACGGAACGTATCGTCGTCAATCACCTACGTGTCATTTTGCTGCCTCTTCCTGGCCTTCTCCTTCGTGTCTTTCTGCTTCAAGTCATCGCTGGCAAACCACAAGTCTCCGTTAGAAGCAGTATTGGAAAGATAGCGGCGGAGGCGGTCACCGTTGTAGAGGTTGCGCAGGATATAGCCGTTACGCGTCTGCAATTGGTACGTGTTCTTGTCAGTGACTTCTCGAACGACGAAGGGGCCATCCCATCGCGGGTGGAGCTTGGACTGACTTTCGTGCTTCCTTTTGACTAGGTCTCCGACTCCAATGGCGCGTTCTCCGTATTCATCATCCCGTTTCTCGGCTTCAGCCTCAAGTCGTGCCGCGGCACGCTCGTTTGCCTCACGACGAACTCGTCCAAGATCTTGAACATGGTCGAGACGGCGCTGCTGAAGACGTCCGATCTCTTCGTCCGTCGGCGGCGCGCGTAGGGATTTGTAGACGTGGTCATGCGGAAGACGAGGCTGACGACCATACATGAGGAAGAAGGGCGACGCTCCGAGCGAGGGGTTGACGTGGGAATGGTGTCCAAGGAGTGCATCAGGCAAGTATTCATCCCATTTGTCCTGCGAGGACGGCGCGCACATCCGGGATAACATTTGCACCAGGGTGTCATTAAACTTCTCGAGGCGGCCGTTGGTCTGCGGGTGATACGGCGTAGTGTGGACATGTCTGATACCAAGACGTTGGAGGAAGTTCTGTACGAGGTATGACATAAACTCTTCTCCGTTGTCCGTGAGGATTGCTGACGGTTTGCCGTGCATAGATATGATGTACCGTAGCATAGTTACGACGGACTCGGCCGAGCGCCGTTGCAATGAATGGGCGAGCGTCCAATCAGTACCGAGATCCATAGACGTGAGAAGATAACGGTTGCCTGTTGTCGTTGTCGGCAGAGGGCCTACAAAATCCAAGGACCAGACATCTCCGGCGTCGACGCGGGGAAGCGGGTGCAACGGCTGCGTTACCGTAGACTCGCGACGCGAGAACTGACAATTGTTGCAGGTCTTGACGACGCGCTCGACAATCTCCGTCATGAAGGGCATCCAAATGCGTGAACGTACGGCAGCGGTGACGGATGGAATGCCGAGGTGTCCAAGGCCAAGATGAACGTCGCGGACTAGTTCCTCGGCTTCTGTGAGAGAGGTGGGCACCCGTACAATTTGCTCCTTGTCATCCAGCTCAACGGTCTTGTGCAGTTTATCCTCGACGAGTGCGTACGTGCCGTCACCAATAGTCTTGGCATCAGTGCCGGCTCGCAAACCCTCCGTGTACTTCGTCAAGGTCTCGAATATCGCGGAGCGGTCCTTCGGTTCGGCGAGCGGGTCCATCGGGTGCACGAAAAGAGGTTCGAGCGTCTCGGAGTCCGGTACGTCGTCGAGTCCCTTGCGTCGGGAGAGCGCATCGGCAACGAGCTGATGACGACCGGGCCTGTAGACAATGTTCACGTCAAAGTGCGCGATGTCGTCGACAAAGCGAGCGAGTCGGCGGCCAAGGTTCTTCTGCGTCAGAAAATGCTTCAAGGATTCATGGTCGGTACGTACAAGGATGGGAGATCCTTCGATGTAGCCGCGCCATTTGTGGAGGGCGAAGACGACCGCGAGCATTTCGCGCTCTTGAGCAGAGTATCTGCGTTCCGTGGGTGTCATCCGGCGGGAATCGAAGGCGACGGGCCGTAAGTCGCTTTCCTTGTACGAGAAGCGCTCGAGATGCTTACTATTATCCTTCCCCTTCGCTAGATCCTGAAACGGCTCCTGCGTTTGTTGAAGAACAGCGCCTACGCAGTCGTCCGAAGCGTCGGAGTCGATCACGAAGAGTCGCCAAGGCGTGGGATGGACAAGAAGTGACGCGGAAGTAAGCTTCAGCTTGATTGCACGAAACGCGGACTCACAGTCGTTGTTCCAGTCAATCGCGGCACCTTTCTTCGGAGCTCCTTGCAAGAGGTCATACATCGGCCCCACCGTCTTCGCAAAACCACGAATATATCGGCGATAGTATCCGGCGAGGTTCAAGAAGCCGCGTACCTGCGTGATGTTCTCCGGCGCGGGCCAGCCGAGAATTGCGGTGATCTTCTCGGGGTTGGGCTTGATGCCTTCGCCTGAGACGACGTGACCAAGGTATAGGATTTCTATGCGTCCCCATGTGCATTTCTTCTCATTCAACACCAGGTCGTGTTCCGCAAGGAGTTGAAGAATAGTCAAGACGTTCCGCAAGTGGTCCTCCTCTGTTCTCGAGAAGACGATGATGTCATCCAGGTAAACCATGACGCATTTGTCCAGATGCTCGCGCAGGATGTCGTTCATCATCTGTTGGAACGTCGCCGGCGCATTGGTGAGTCCGAATGGCATGACGTTGAATTGATAGTGACCATAACGACAGGTGAATGCAGTTTTCGGCTTGGCAGAGTCGGAAAGACGAACCTGCCAGTACCCGGACTTCAAATCCAAGCAAGTGAAATACTTGGCGCCTGCGAGCGTCGCGTAGCAATCATCTATACGCGGCAGCGGGTAAGCGTTCGGCCTCGTCACCCGGTTAAGGGCCCGAAAATCTACGCAGATGCGTAACGTACCATCCTTCTTTCGGACCGGAAGAAGCGGCGAGGACCACGGCGAGTCCGAAGGCTCGATAACGCCGTCGCGAAGGCCGTCGTCAACGAAGTCCTTAATGGCGCTGTGCTCGAGAGGAGACAAAGGACGGCCGTGCGCGCGGACCGGCGGTGCGTCGCCAGTGTCGATGTCGTGGACCCACTTGCGACGTGGGGGAAATCCGACTTTCTCGCGAAACACCTTAGGTACAAGTTTCTTTGCCGCATTCTTGATCTTCGTGCCAAACACTGACAACTTGCACTTCTTCGTAGGCGTCGCGGGCTTCTCCGAAGGTTTGTCCGATGTTGCGGGAAGCTCCTTCTCGGGCAACGAAGGTTGGGAGGTGGACAGAGTGGATGCGCTGTCGGGCAACTCGGATGGCAAACTATCGACAGAACTGTCCGGCGTGACCAGGTCGGGCATATCAGCGAAGTCGTCCTCGAGGTCTTCCTTGATTGACGAGAGGCTGGGGGGTCGACTGACGACATCCGCGTGATACACTAGGTGTTCCACGGGGCGCACATTGCCCAAACGAGTTCCCAACGGGGTGCGTGCTATCTTGACGGTCGCGCTGCGCTCTCTGACCTTCAGCGCAGGTACTTCGATGCGAGTCTTCGACCGCGGACAAGTGATAACGTACGCGTCGGTTGTCCAGTTCGGCACGGCGGTATGACGTTTCAACCAAGCGCGGCCGAGCAAAAGGTCATACCGGAATGCGCTGTCGCTATCAAGAACGTACGCCATACACTGCTCGCGAAGACCCTTGATCTTCAAAGTGAAGCGGGCGATGCTCGACGTCGTTGTCTTGCCGGCTCCGAAGACATTGCGAGTCGTGATGGGAAGCCTCTCGGCATTGATGAGGTTAGCGGCGCGCTGCGTGACGTAGTTGGACTCGGCTCCGGTATCAAAGATTGACCTTAGTTTGCAGAAACCGAACGCGCTAGCATTGTCCTTGTGCTTCAAAAGACCGGCCTCGACTTCGTACACTGGCAGAGCTCCGTTCTCTTTATTAGAGGCATCGAGGTTGAAGAGGACGAGAGGTTGCTCGGGCGTGTCCCCGTCTGAGACATACTCGTACGTATCATCTTCGTCTTCATCGTAATCGGCCTCATAATCCTCCGGCGTAATGATCTCGAACTCCGGATCAGCATCCTCGTACGAAATCGGCTGTGCATCGTCGGCCTCCTGAACAGGACGCTCCAATTCATCGGCCGGATACATCAACTCATCATCATCTTCGTCCGCCTCCTCCAAGTCCATAGCAAACATTCCTTTCGGCGGAGGGCGACGGTTCGGCGGCCGCGAGAAGCGCGACTGCTGGCGCGAAGACTGGCGCGATGAGTTGTCCTGGCGACGCGGCGATTTACAATCCCGTGAGTAATGACCCATCCGGTTGCAGTTGTAGCAACGTACCCGAGTAGGATCCTGACCCGCTTCCATAGTGTCGAGATCCATCGGAACGGGGCCGGTTGCGGCGCCAGAAGAGCCTTGAGCGGGCTGCGAGAAGAGTATCGGCGGCGGCGCGGCCTGCGACTCGGTGCGTGCGGAGTGGTTGGTGCGAATGCGTGGATCCGTCGTGCGTGTACCCGCCATGATTTGTCCCCAGTGACGCGCAGCCTCGTAGACTCGAGCCATTGTCGTGGCGCCCGACTTGCGGATGTGGACTGCGAGATCCGGAGGGATGGACTGAAGGAAGTACCACTGACGATCTCCGAAGGCCATATCGTCGCGGCCGATCTGCAGCTCGTAGCGCTGGAACTGCAAGATATATTCATTGACACTGCCGCGGTATCGAAGGTTATGGAGACGAGTACGGAACTCGTCGAGGCGTACGGGATTGTCGTACTCGGCAATGAGAGCGGCGCGCAAGATGTCCCAAGACGGCGCGACATTACCGTTATCCTGCTTAAGGCTAAGGTACCATGCCAGGGCTCCTTCGCGGAAGAGGCCGCTGACAGCGAGGCCCCAGTCGGCGCGGGGTTGGCGATGGAAGGTGAGCTGGTTCTCGACAATGCTGAGCCAAGCGTTGACATTTTCGAGATGAACGCCACGGAATGTCGGCAAGTCGACCTTCAAGGGTCCGGGGCGCGGCGCCGGAGCGGCCGGGGCGGCCGGCGCATTCACGGTGAACTGGGCGTTCGCGAAGGCGGTCTGAAGGGCGGCTTGAATCTGATGAGCAGTGAGAGTGTTCGCTTCGGCGGTGGCGACCCGGTTAGCGAGGGACTGCAAGATAGGTTCGATTGCGGCGAAGGCCTCGGGCGTAAGAGCCTCGGCGAGGGCCTGGAGAGGGTCAACACCCTGCTGTTGATGCTCGTTCTCCATGGTGCGGCTGCGCTATGTACCGTAGGCCTGTAGACGTTGCGCAACGATTGGACCGGTACGTCGGTAGTGCAGAGAGTTCGGCGTCGGAATAAGACGAGTAGTTAGCGGCGTACGCAACGATAACGGCGTGCGTTACGGTACCTTGCGGCCTCGATACGGTGTCGACAATACGGCGAGGAAAGAAGACGAGAACGACGTAAAGAAGGAGTGGATACGGTGCGAGGTTCTCGAAAGACCCCACACTTGATCAAGTGTGGCTTCGCTCAGTCAGGAAAGACTCGGGGCAGTCTCGTTCGTGAAAGGCGAGAGAATTCTGGCTCGTATTGGCACGTATCGTAGGGTTTTTATACATCTCTCGTAGCTAGAAATAGGGGGTTTCTGTACAGTATTTGAGTCACTATTCGAGTCTTATTTAGTCATGTCTCAGTCTTGTATCGTACAAGGCAGAAGTCGAGTCGAGAGCGAAGGGAGTCCGACCGGATCCGAAAGGCCGTGACTTGGTTGAACAACAAGCCATACCAGCCACCTGTCTCGCGTCCGCGTCCCGTGCCCGCAGCCCGCCCGTTCGCTAAGTCGAGACTCCCAGTCAGCTCCGCAGGAGGTCGAGCGCAAACGACGTACCGTTCTCCCCCTGCGGCGTATCCGTCTGTCCTCTTAGCGGCTTTTGTAGCACGGACATCCTGACTGAACTGGTCGGCAAGTGCGTCAGTTGAGGGTGTCAAAATCAGCTAGTATAACGCACCGAGAGTTCCCGCACGACATCTCTCTTTGCTTCCCCACTCAGCTCCGTGGGACTCCAACCCTGCCTGAATTGAGGTAAGAACAATTGTATTGCGTACAGCGTACTAACTACGGTTTACAAACCGCAGTAAATCAGCCCGGAAAACGAAATTAAACCAGGTTGAGATGTGCGCGGAGGGCACCTCCCTGCACAGTCCCCTCCTACCATCCCGTGCTCGGTGGTGCTGCGCCGGCGCGACCATCGTCATACGCCGGGTGTGGGGGCAGCACAGGCGCGACGGAGCGACGCGCCTTGGCGCAGGCGAGACGGGGCGACGCAAGACGGACGCGGCTTGGGGGCAGCGCAGGCCGGCGACGCGGCTTTGGCAGCGCAGGCGGCGACGCGGAGCGGATTTGGCGGTGCAGGCGACGCGGCTTTGGCAGCGCGATGCGCGCGGCGACCGGCGACGTGTCGAAGACAAGAGGCAAAGCAGCGCCGTTGCAGCAAGGCAGCGGCGCTGGCGCTGGAATCGTGCTAGTCTACAGTACATTTGCGGCGACCGCGCGGGCTCTGTCTACGTCACGGGGTCGCATTGCGCAGCTGACGCCAGATGGAAGCACATTTTTTCCTCCATGCGCCTACCGGGGCATAGGGAGCCAGACCGGTTTTTCACTGGGGGTCACCCCGGGGGCCCACTCGGTGTACTCCGGGGGGACCCAGCGGCATCCCGCACGCATCCCGCGGGCTCAGGCGCGCCCAGCCATTCTGGGACGGCTGGGGCCCGTGTGCAGCGCAGGGACGCCGCACGGTCCTCGCGCGACCCGCGAGCACCCCGCGCTGCTGGCAGCGCAGCGCGGCATACCCTCCGCCGCCTGTTGGATATATCACGTGAGCGAGCTCAACGCCGCGTCGGCAACTTCCGGGTACTGTACAGTTCGCACGAACCTTATTTCGTATACATGTAGCTAGCTTGTAGCCTACACTGTTCTCTACGCGATTGTAACCCAATCAACCTCATTCCCTCTTTCGTCGTCCTTCGAGTGCGTCGCACACTCTCGTCGTAGGTCATGCGGACCCGATTTCCCCAACACAATCGCGTGTCGCCTTCGTGGTGAGGCCAATCACCAGCACCCTCCTCCCGGTCGTACTGTCTCGGTCGTGCGCCGTGCGCGCGTAACTGGAACTCGCGTCGCAGCCGCCCTCGCGTAATGACTCGCGTTGTAATCAGCCCAGGTGGGCTACCGCCCCTTCTTCCTCCTTCTCCGCCATCCTCCGCCTTCGGGCTTCATCATCATCCGCCATTGTCCGCGCCACGGGATACGGTCTCCGGACCACTGGGCACTGCAGGCTGCTCCAGCCTTTGACTCCGGTTGAACAGGAGAGGCTGTTCCCGAGCTGGCTCAGGCCGAACAGGGGAGCCTGTCTTACGGGGCTCTGAGGCTGCCACGCCCACTCGCGGGTAATGCGCCACTGGAGGGCTCACCGGCGCCATAGGTCGGGCAACTCGTGCGAGGTCGCCGAGGTTGCACTTCGGTCCAGGTGGACCATCTGCGTTTCAGGAAGCTGGTCAGGCAGGGAGTGCGTCCAGAGTCAGGGAGTGGCAGGATCGTTTGGGAGTTGGTCATGGCTAGGATCTCCTACTGTCTGGGGCTACTAGGCACGTCTTCATCTTCTTTTCTTATCCCTTTGCTTTATGATTCCCAACCCCATTCCGTCCCTATCCCCCATCTCTTCCTATTTCCTTTTCCTTTGCTTGTTTGGCGTTTTCGCTCGAGGGAGTGTGTTGGATATATCACGTGAGCGAGCTCAACGCCGCGTCGGCAACTTCCGGGTACTGTACAGTTCGCACGAACCTTATTTCGTATACATGTAGCTAGCTTGTAGCCTACACTGTTCTCTACGCGATTGTAACCCAATCAACCTCATTCCCTCTTTCGTCGTCCTTCGAGTGCGTCGCACACTCTCGTCGTAGGTCATGCGGACCCGATTTCCCCAACACCGCCGTCGTCTGACCTTTCAACGTGCACCTGCCATATATCCCGCGCACCCAATCTGCCCGCGCCGATGCTGAGTAACACACAGGTGCCCTCGTCAATACTGCATTGATAGATGTACCCACCCTCACACTTGCTGCGCGACAATGCCCTCCCAACGCGCCCATGCGCGTCGCCCACCCTCGCCGCGTGCCCGTACACATCGTCCACCCTCTCTGCGCGCCCATGCGCGTCGTCCACCGTCACTGCATGCCCATGCGCGTCGTCCTTGATGCGCGCCCATGCGCGCCGCCCCTTGGCGGTAGTCTTCCATGTGCCCTTGTTGTCTTGTTGTTGTGCAGCTGACTGGGGTGTCGGTGATGACGGTGATGGTGGGAGGGTGCGGGGAGGGTATCGCGGTCGGGGCTGGTGGTAGCAGGGAGGAAGACGACTTGGCCGCGTTGACCTGGAGGCCGCGCGATCACGTGGTTTGGTTGACTGCAGGTCGTGGGAATTGAACTCGGGCTGGGCCCCGTCCTTCGACAACTTCTTCCACACCCGCACGCGGGGCCATCCGGCACCCACAGCCCCCCGACAACCGCAAGACCCGCTTGCGCCGCCTTGTATGGTGCCATACCAGGTGCCTCCTGGCGCGCAGCGAAGACGACACACGGGCGCGCAGCGAGGACGATGCAGATGGGCGAGCAGGGAGGGCGGCGAGCAGTAGCGCACGGCGAGGGCGATGTGCAGCATGCGCAGTGAGGATGACGAGGACGACGCCCGGCAAGGAGGGCGAGGACCGAGGACGACGCCCAGCAATGAGGACGCGACGCGAATGGGCGCGCAGCGAGGGCGATGCGCTTGGGTGCGCTGCGAGGGCGGCGACAAGGGCGTGCGGCGAGGGGCGCGGGCGACGACGGCGACGGCGGCGGTGACGAGGGGCGGACGACGATGGCGGCGATGGGGTGCGACGAGGGGCGCGCGCGTCAACCAGGCGGGGCACCGACGGCGGCCGCCAATGCAGCATGCCGTGTGCCGCAGCATCCGAGCGGCGCGCAGACCGGGCGGTATCCGCCCGGTTCTGGCGGGCACCCTCGCTGCGCACGGGCTCCAGCAGCTCCAGCATTGCTGGGCGCGCTGAGCCCGCGCGGTACGGGCGGGATCCTGCCAGGACCGGGCGCGCTGCACGGTCCTGTCGGTCGCGCAAGGCCCTTGCGTGCGCAGACGGCGGCGGCGTCGACGGTGCCGCTAAGCCCAGCCGCGCGCGGTCCTGGCGGCTCCCGCGAGGACCTCGCGGCGTCTCGTGCACTACGCGCGAGCTCCAGCCGCTCCAGCAATGGCTGGGCGCGCCTGAGCCCGCGGGGTGCGTGCGGGATGCCGCTGGGTCCCCCCGGAGTACACCGAGTGGGCCCGAGGGGTCCCCCACGGAACCGAAGTAGTACGTCCATACCATTGCCATCGACACTTTCCTCAGGATGTCGAGAATTCTGTTTGCCTGCAGCTCTTCTTCAGTCTGTCGGACGAACCAATGCAGCTGCCCGGTCGCTTGCGCTTTACTAATGATCATACTCTCAGTGTCGTGCTAGAGTGACTCCTATCACCTCTTCCCGCACGAGTCACCGATCGGAAGCAAACAGGTACGTACTTGCCCCTATATCAGGTCGAAGTATATATAAAAGCACCACCACTAGCATCTTTGTGTACCCCACACGATGTCACTTCGCACTGTAAGCACGGGCGAAACGCTGAAGCGCCTCCGTCAGTGCATTACGCGCAAACCTCCGTACGCCAGCGGCACTCTTCCTGTCGAGTCAGACGATGTCTTCATATACTACGGCAAGGATGACAATGCGCAGTAATGTGATTTTCTTTCCGCACGACGAGCGTCGCCTCTGACAGCCTCAAATTCGACTTGCAGGCGTCTCGACTGTGCTGGAGCGGGGCAGGACAAATTGGAAGCTCTGTCACAGGCATGCGATCGCGCGTCGTTCGGCGTCGACAACAAGACCGTCGAGGACGAGAGTTACCGCAAGGCGGGCAAACTGGATACTAATCACTTCTCCACCCCGTTTGTGCCCGAGCGCAGTAAGCTTGTCGAAGTGATCCGGAGTAATCTTCTGGAAGGCAGTGATGCATTGCGCCCCATGGAACTTGAGCTGTACAAACTGAACGTATACGGTGCGTAGCCGCAGTATGCTTCGCGAGCACACCCCTGATTATCTGCCCAGACGAAGGTTCTTTTTTCAAGCCTCACAAGGACACCCCTAGGAGTGGGAACATGTTTGCGTCGCTTGTTGTCGTGTTCCCCACCTCCCACGAAGGGGGCGCACTCGTACTACGCCACGGACACGAAGAATGGACGTTCGACTCCGCCAAGGCCCTCAAGGATGCCGAAGAACCGTCCGTTGCCTACATCACCTTCTTCAGTGACGTCGAGCACGAGGTCCTCCCGGTGACGAAGGGTTATCGCATCACCCTTACCTATAACATATACTGCGCGGACGTCGACAAATCCAACGTTTCGGCCGCCCTCTCTGTGGACCCGCGTGCTGCGTCCAGCCACGAAGACACCTGTCAGTCTGCGCTCAGAGATCTGCTCGAGTCGCCTGACTTTCTTCCCGAGGGCGGTTCGCTCGGTTTCGGGCTGCGCCACGTCTACCCTATCCTCACTGACCCGGAGGACCCATATTCCGCGTCCCTCGTGCGTGTCCGGAAGCTGCTCAAGGGCTCTGACGCACTTGTCTTCCACGCTTGCACCAAGCTCGGCCTACATCCCGCCCTGTACTATATCTACGGTAAGAAGCCTTCGAGTGAGCCCTCGAAATACGATCAGCTTGATCATGGTCGTGGCTTCCTCTACCCTAGTAGTAGGAGCGGGCAGCTCTTCATGTTGGACGACGTACCCGATCTCAGCTGTGACATGATGGAGCAGGAAGAATTCAAAAAACGCATAGGCGGGACAATGGTGTACAACCCGGATGGTGACAACTCGGCTGACGAATCGGACGAGGTCAACTGGGTTACGATGCCAAATTCATGGACGAAGGTGTCACAGCCGATGCTAGTCTATGGGAATGAGGCAAGCGTGGGATGGATATACGCGGACGTTTGTCTCATCGTGCAGGTCGGCAAACCCGGTGACCGTTGAGAAAGGTGGACACTCTCCGTCGCCGAGTCTTGCATGGTCATCCTCATGGCCACGGCTCTGATCTGGCAGACGCTATGTAAAGTTAATCTCGATACAACCTTTGCTCGACAATGTACTCCGCGATACGTTTTGGCACAACACGCGTCCATGAGCCGTCGCCCGTCTTTGCCTTTGCCCGCGCCTCCGTCGAGCTGAACCTCTGCACCTCCTCGTCAATGTCGATCAACGCGATTTTTCCAGATCGCAAGTACTCTTCTGCCGGCTCGAGAACCGTGCGTTCATATTGCTGCTGCTCGCGTGGGTCGAGCAATGATGCTGACCGCCGCGCATATACCACGCTCGAGTCATCCCCATCGCGCGAAAAGAACTTCGACAGCGCAGTGTGCATCTTCCCCTCTGAGCCGTAGTACCGTGGTGCCAGCAAGCGCTCGATTGTGTCGAAACCTTGCAAAAAAGCAAGCTGCACACCCGGCGGAGTTCGTACGGCCTCTGTCTCTCCACTATCAATCTCCGCGAGTCGGCCGTGCAGGAAGTTGAGCAGCGCGGCGGACTTGCCGACGAACGTCGGCTCGTCGATGATCGCAACCGCGACATTCGCCGCACTGCCAAGCGCGTCCTCGAGCTCCGCGGCGAGTAGCACCATCATGTGCATGCGCCGCGCGTACACTGCATCGCCGGCCTTGAGTTGCTTGTCTGCGTTGCGCACGCTGAGGAGCAGTAGGCGTGCGGCGTAAGGAGAGCTATTTGCGGTGGGTGGGGGCGCGGCGGCGAGGGCGAGGTGGGCGAGGGTCGGAGGGTTGAACGAGGAGTCGAGGACGGAGATGGGGAGCATGACATGGAACGGTGGGAAGGAATTAGGGAGGGGGGGAGGATAGGGCCAGCATGGACTCGGTGTGTGAATAAGCTCTACGGTGGAATGGCCATCCCGGACACGCTGAAGGGCTGCCTCTAAGTCTGCCAGAGGCATGGCTACTTCCAAGCGTAACGCCGAGGTTGTTGGTTCCCTTAGCGTTCTAGTACGCGTTTGCACAAGGCGTCGTGCAGCAGCTACGCACGCCAGCGTGGCTTGATCCTAGCACTGAGGGGTGCCCACATTGGGTACAACAGCATGGGAGAAACATGGATTCGTACCGTACAATGCAACGAAGGAGTGGGTAGTCTGTTGAGAACAAGACTGGACACAGTGTGATTGACTGAGAGAACTTGGCAACAAGTTCTGCAGCTGGCAGTGACCCACGCCCGTGAGAATCTAGTATTGGCAAGAGCTGAGTACTTCAATACTGACTCTTTACTCTCTTCACCCGCATTTTTCCTCTGCCTTTCTACGAATCTCAGTTTATCAACTCCGGCATGAAAATGACACAGACAGGTTCGATAAGTGCCGTCGCGGAGAGTGGCAACGTTCACAGAAGATAGTCGTTTTGTGGCGGGTATCATACATAACGCAATTAAAAGGTCACGCGGTCACGTTCTCGTCCCCGGCCATACATAGCGACAAATTTGCTTTTTTCTACTATGCCGAATTTATGGAGACATCCTACGCATTTTTTACCCAGTCCGCCGACCCCACCGTCTACCGGGCCTTCCGATATGCACAACCAAGCACACATCTGCATAGGCCCAGCCCAATGTCGCCCCGTTCCCATAAACCATCAAGGGCTGAGAGGTCTTTGTTTGCGAAATCGGGACCATGATCCAGCGCACCTGTGGGCCCTCTGAACCAGTGTAGCAGTGAGACTCGTATACCACCTTCGCGTTTAAGTCTCTGTCTCCATCGCGTTCCGGATTATGCGCCGGGAACCCGCCCACCATGCGCTCTTCAAACCCGTTCTCCACATCCCGGAAATCGCGTCGGGGCCCTTCAACAGCCTTCGCACGCGGTCGAGCGACCCGGAAATTGAGTCTCCCGGGTCAGCGAGGACGGGAAACACATGACGTAGCCCGAAGCCAAGCGCCCCGCCCTTCGGTAGGTGACGGGTGCGTCCAGAAGCTCTTTGATAGCGGAAAGGAATATGTTCCCGTAGCTGGCCGCAGCGAGCGGGTCCACAGAGGGGAGAGCGGCCAGGAGGTTGGGGTCGTCATCGACGTCTGCGTAGTATATGTTATAGGTGGGTGACGCGGTGGCCTTTTGGCACGGGAAGGACCTCGTGTTCGACGTCGCTGAAGAAGGTGATGTATGCAATGGAAGGGAGCGCTGCGTTAGCCAGGGCCTGCGCAGAGTCAAAGGTCCATTCCTCACCACCGTGGCGCAGAACGAGAACTCTGCCTTCGTGTTGAGAGGGAAACACCACTCCTAGGCGTATCTTTGTGCGGTTTGAAAAAGGAGCCTTCGTCTTAGAACATTCGGGGGTATGTTAAATAAAGCAGGCGAGGTACTCTGACACGCACCGTAGACGTTCAGCTTGTAAAGCTCGATATGTATGGGGCGTGTGCCGTCCTTGCCTTCCAAGAGGCTGCCCCGGATCACCTCCACGAGCTTGCTGCGCTCAGGAACAAAGGGCGTGGCAAAGAACCGAGTGTCCAGCTTCCCTGCCTTGCGGTAGCTGTTGTCGAGAACATCTTCATTATTCCGGCCGGATGATGCGCGATCGCATGTCTGTGACAGTGTTCCCAGCTGCTCTGGTCTAGCCGTGGCGTACTCGAGGGGCCTTCGAGATTTTCAGAGGTGTCGTCCATACTATGGAAGATGTCATGTACTGGGAGATGACGTCCTTGCCGAAAAAAACAGGATGAGGTCGTCGGCCTGAACAAGGAGGATGCCGCTGGCGTACGGGGGCTTGCGCGTGCTCGCGGAGGCGTTTAAGCGTCTCAATCGTGCTGGTAGAGATAGGATATGACATCCTGGCGCGCAGTGTTGGGAGCGCACGGTGGAGAGGATAGGGGCGTTAGATATGCTTTCCGCGCCGTGTGGGAAAGGATAAAACATCAATCCAGACGAGGCCGCTGGGAGGATTCATGACATTCAGGAAACGCGACTTACCATCATTTCACTATTGACTGGGCTTCCTGTTCGACAACGAAGCAAACGTCCACGTATGTCCGGCCCACACTGGCCTCATTCCTGGGCCCATAGATCGCCATCGGTCGCGACCATGAAGGTCTACATGTGAGGACGACGAAGGAAACGAGCCGCTCAGCTGAGCGGCTCACCGTTAGCTTCACAGATGATTACTTACGAGATAGAGGCCAAGCTCCAGTGGCTTGCGCGGGAAGGATGCCGAGAGGACGAACAGTTTGGAAGATTTTGGCCGAGTTGGTGACCTTGGCACAGAAGATAGTTGTTCTGTTGTTGCCCCGAGGTCAAGATTGAGTAGATCCCCAGACGAGCATGCATGAACATTTGGGCAACCCGCAGACTCAGAGGACACACCGGCCGCGTCTACTAACCAGCGCCGTGTCCCCATTCAACCAGTCCCCTTTCAACCAGCGCAAAGGTCAGTTATGTACCATGAGCAAAAACTTCAAGTATACAACTCATTTTGAATTGAGGACACGTGGTTCTTCCTCCATGACGATTAATACTGACAGACCGCATACCAGTCTATGCGAAGAGTTCGTACTCGGTCTGACGAACGCACATAATTCAGTATGAAGAAAAGGAGCATGCATTGAACGTTATAACCCCAAGCTATGTACAGCAAGCACTCATCTAATCGACATGTCGGTCGGCCTCGACGCGCCCTCCTCCTTCCACTCCACCCACTAATCATGAGCGCCAGCCGAAGCGATGCCTCCAAGACAGGCTGAGGTGGTTGAGTAGAGAAAGGGCGCAGGCGAGGAGAGAGACCCGCACTGTATGAAGACAGCACGGCGGATTGCTCGAGGGGACTGGAACGCGCGCAAGGTGGCTAGGAGCACCCGAGCCCGAACTTTGGTGTCCCCATGATTGTTCTAACGAAGAGAGGAAAACCGCGCTGGCGACTTTATACGACCCCGGCGTAAGCAACTCTCACGCTCGCGACACCTCGAAATCAGGCGGAACCGGCAGTCACGGTGCAACCGGGTTCGTCGTGATGATGCGCGAGCTTTCCTTTAATCTCTCTCCCATCCACCACCGCGACGCAGTCATTTATCGATGTCTAAACCGCTCACGCTGGCCCGTCTGAACGACCTCACGCTCGGCACGTTCGCCAATGTCGCGCCGTCAGAGACACTCGACCACCTCATCCGCTACCTGAGTACCTGGAGTGGCAGCGAGTACGTGTCTCGGCCATCCCAGGCTCCGCGTGGCTGACGGCTTCTCTTCTATGTGCAGCAAGCTGTTCATGGTGAATTTCCCGTTAGCTTACGATTTAACCCCACTGAAGAAGCCCCTTCAGATCATCCAGTACAGCGCTAAACTCTTGGTGCCGCTCTTGCAGCTGCGCGCACGCCTGCAGCATCGCGCGGGTCTGCGCTCGGAGCCAATTAGCGATGCTGCCCCTTCTCTAAAGAAACTTGCGGATGTCGTGAGCGGCGCGCGCGAGCTTTGGGGGATCTGGGGTGCGCACACTCGTCTCCATCCTGTTTCGCATTGTGACCGAGTATTGTCAGGTCTCCTTCCCATCATTCAATGGCTCATCTCCCTCGAGCGATCGCCTCCACCTACCCGCCGATTGCATACCATCGAACGTCTGCAAGGCTGGTCGATGCTGGCCTTCTACCCCCTGCAGCACATCTACTACCTCCGCTCGCGGGACATCATCCCCACATCCGCATCCTTACCCATACCTGTCGGTTTTACTTCCACAGTCCCGTCGGCACCGGCGCCCAAGGGCTCTGCGAAGTCGACCGTCAGCGTCCCCATCAACGCGACGGCGTTGTCTCTGTGGTCAACTCGCCTGTGGGCAGTGTATGTTGTGCTGCAACTTGCGCACCTCGGTGAAGATCGCGAGCTACTGCGCCGGCGTCAGCGCGCTCTGAGCCGGGAGAAGGCGGCAGGGGAGGAGCAGCGCGAGGAGATCAAGCAGCGCTGGGCGGCGTGGTACAACGAGCTGGCAGTGAATCTGGCGTACCTGCCGATGACAATACACTGGTGGGCGGGGGGCATTGGGTGATTAAAGGCAGCTGGACTGACCCGCGTCTTTGGCGTATAGGTCGCTGGAGCGGGGCTTATTTAAGAACGAGGTACGGTGTTCATGCTGTATAAGCTCGCTGAGTTGTCGCTGACATGCGGATGCAGGTGTGGGTATCGGCACTTGGGCTCGCAGCGGCCGTCGCGTCGTTCCGCAGCGGATGGACAGCCACCGCGCTTCCCCCGCCGTCCGACGCGTCGCCCGCGCCGCAGGACTCGATGGTCGAGGGCCCTCCGGAGAATGCAGTGCCGGGCCTGGAGAATTAGAGATAGATCGGATAGGCTGCCGACGCGCCTACGTCACTCGGCACACTGACGACAGCCTCGCTACTTCGACGAACCTTTGGAAGCGCCGCTTTCCGCCCGCTGTATTAGCTCCCTCAAGTGCTTACTGAACAGATCTTGCAAGCCGTACGATTTTCACCGGGCGGGTCTCAGAGTGCTGAACAAGGCAATCCAAGTCAGCCTTCCTCATGAGTCATGAGTACTTGAGTCATGCCGCCGCACACGGGCGCACACGCGTTGCGCGTCCCCGACATCTATATGCATCTCTTGCAGGCGGCTATGATGATGGTTCTTTCGAGCACAGGTTAGAACCGCCCCATGATATTCTCAGCGCGCGGCAGTATAAAGGCGAGGCGCGTCTGCGTTGTCTCCATCAGCTGATACAGTACCCCAAGATGCCCGCCCTCGAGCTCGGAAACCGACCGCCAACTTTCAGTGCCGTCTACAAGACGGTCAATGATTTGCCCATACCATTGGACGTCTTTCTCCCTCAAACCCTTCCTAGCGACGGCAGCGGACCTGCGCCCATCGTCTTCTACATCCATGGCGGCTGTAAGCAAAGCCTCACTTCCTGGCCCGGTTCAAACACCTCTGACACCACCATTCGGCATGCAGGCCTAGTCGCGAGCGACTCGTCCGATATCCCTCGCTTCCTCCCGGTGTTCTGCGCGCGCGACTCTTACGTGCTCGTGAGCGTGAACTACCGCCTCGCGCCGCAAGCGCACCTCGCCGACGCGTTCCTAGACGTGCGAGACGCGCTTGTGTGGTGTGAGAAGGAGCTCCCGGCGCTCGCGGGTGGTAGCGGGTGGCACGTGGACCCTGCACGCGTTGCGCTCGTCGGCGACTCGATAGGTGCGCCCACATCGTCTGTGGGCGATTGGCACGACGCTGACGGCAGTGAACGTAGGTGCATGGCTCGCGCTGCTGATAGGCAACGAGCGACTGCCGTTTGTGCGGGTTCTCGCGGCACTGTACCCGATGACGAACCTCACTGATGAACAGTACAAGCACGTAGGTCCCCGAATCGCCTGGGGGGACATCAATGTATTGACACTTTTCCTCTAGCCTGCTCCTGTACCTCCCACTCCCCGTGCTGCCGTCGCAGCCTATATCGAGGGACCCTGTGTGTCTGGTTGGGTGAATGACATCGACTACTCACTCGATCCGCCGCCACCCCCGACCGGTCGCTCGCTGATGGTCAACTACATGGCGCAAGAAGGTAAGCCGCGGTTATATCATCTTGCTGGAGGGGAGCCTGACTGACAGTGACACGACTAGCCTTGTGGACGCAGTGGATTATTGGTGCGGAACCCGATCAAATCACAGAAATTGAGAAATGGGATGTGCGCAAGATGATCACACCAGGGACGTGGTCCGTCCCCACCGCTGTCATGCACGGTACGTTCACGCATCTGGCTGCGTATTCCACGCTTACTATATTTCTCAGGTGACTCGGACAAATACATCTCGCCCACAAATGGCGCGGAACTCGCGTCTGCTCTGCACCGCGCAGGCGTGAAGTCGTTCTACCGGTCAGTTCTGAAGGCAAACCACTGGTTCGACATTCTCGCGGACCCGGCGGACGCTGCACTCATGGATGCACTCAGTATCACGCCTATGTGGAATTTTTTGCGGGAGAACTTGTAAAGACTCGGGCTTGGCTAACCCCCGATGTTCAATGTACACAGTCGACCAGGAACAGCTAAGCACCAAGACAGCTCGACTAGGTAGCGATGGAGCAGAGTGACGGGCCTAGTTTGAGGTGGCCCGCAAACTGCTGGAATAAATGTTCTGATGGGACACTGAAAGACCACGACGTCTTCAACGTGCTTCGCGGGCATGATGTACTGTGCTGTATTGATCCAGTTGCGCCGATACACTCTAAGATGCAGGCCGAATCGGCTGTGTCTCCGTCAGACTATTCTAGCCGCTGTTGTTTTCCGAACATCATGCCTAATGTTGGAGACATGGTATGGTCACGGTAATCATATTCGATCTGAGCGCAAGCGCGCTGTCGGTAACAACAATCCACTGACAATCCGCAGACGGTAGTAAAAGTCCTCAGAACTCCATGACTCCAGCGTCAGCGACGTAAGGCGAGCAGGGTAAGTCACCGCCACCTACTGAGCAAAAGCTCAATCATAACGACTCTAGGAGTGTGCCGGATATATGTCAAGTTCCACACTTCTCGTCGTACTCGAGCAATAGCACTCCTCAGCACTCTCACACTCCACTTTACCGAGAGTCCCGAGACGGCGGTTTATGTCCGATGGTCTGTAAGGTGAGACAGAGAAATTGCTGGCCATACGATCGCCAGTTTGTTGATCCGGCAATCAATCTGAGTAGGCAGCAGCCTTGACGCGTATCATACGATAGCGGTGGTTTGCTGGGAATAGTCTGGAGAAGCAAGACATGGTCGGTCAGCCGATGTCTCACTTCGCGCCGCATTGCAGCCTATTGCAGCGGCCTCATCTGTACGTTGCATGAAGAGAGTCACTAGCGTCTTGATATAAAACATCGCAGAAGCACTCCGCGATACCCGGGTTCGTCATTCTTGAGGCTGGGTGACGGAGAAACTAACGGCCGGCTCTGGGAATTGAGATCGAGACTTGAGCTTGAGCACTCGCAGTCACGTGCGTAACACCCTTTAAGTTGACCGCCACTCGAAAAGCATCCGTTACTTACAGTTACCCACATGGAGGCTGGTTTCGGTGTTCCGGAGTGTCTAACTGGTTTCTAAGGGTTGGGGTTAGGATTGGATTGGGTAACAACCCGTTGACAACCCGCAGGGGTCCCATCGAGGAACCTAGCGGGGGCCCGTGGGGGTTGCCTCAAAGCTGTCTGGCCCGCCTGAGCGCCTCCTGACACACGTTTGATACAAACAGACATTTCCAATATTCCAGCAGTGGCGTCAGACGCGACAAGAGCCAAGTAGTAAGTAGAGCGGGGTAATACGACATAGAATGATGATACAAGGCGCCACGGCGCGCGGTAAAAAACACTAGTAAAATAAAATAGAATCCGATAGAATAGATCATATACGTAGGAAGGGTTCGGGGGATAGGCGTAATCAGGTACGCGTGGGGCGAGGTGGGGAGGGAGGAGGTGACGCGAGGGAGGCACGGGTAGGTAGATGGGCAGGCACATAAGATATTCGAGCAGGGTATAAACAGCCTGGGCTCACGAACGCGAAACGAAAGAGACAGAATGCAGATACAGCTCCCCTAAGCAAATTCAACGTCAAGGCAATTGTTAGCCACCGCTGCCACCGCAGTCCATGCCCCGCACCTTGGAAAGGCCCTGCGCTACGACGCACCCTTCACGCCCGCGGGCGGTCGCCGCGCTACGTCCGGCTGTGCAGATGCGCGCCGTCCCTTGCGCAGAAGCCGCGCCGCCGCGTGCTCGTCGCCCGATTGCGCGCCGCGGTCCTTCACAACCTTGTCTTTGTCCTTCCGACTCGTGCGCTGGGGCAACGTGCGGCTGCGCGTGACGCCCGGTGCCTCGATGTTTGCGCGCGCTGGGGGCTTCTCGGCGACGGGAGAGAGATCTGCGCGTCCGCCTCGGAGCGGCTCTGCACCTGCAGGCGCCACCGGGATCACCAGCGGGAGGGGGAAAACAACGTGGAGGGCAAGGGGTGAGATAAGAGGGAAGCATGACGTCAGTACTTTATGCCCCACGTCGCGTCGATAGAGGAGCTTCACCGTGACGTTGCGCACGTTCGCGCTCCGTTGTTGTCCGGCGTCGTCCGACCTTCGAGCCTGCCGGAGATGTCGAGCGCCCGGGCGACGCGACGAGCTTCCATCCGCCTGTCGCCTCCTCGTCCGAGCTCGACATGACCACAATGTCCTCGTCCTGTGTCGTACGTGGCCGCCCTGCCGTCGCGCCACGCGGAGGCTGCTGCTGCGAATGGCGGCTATATGATGCGGGAGGCGGGGGGATATCGAGCATGAACCAGTCCTGGTGCGCGATCAGAAACTCGAGCACCTCTTGGCTCAGCTGGTGCTCTGGCGGTGACATCTCATGTGTGGGGTGTGAGATTAGGCCCGGGCGGAATATCACCGCAAGATCTGTGCGTAGGTGGTGCTGAAGTTAGCGTCTCGGCAACCGGAGGGAGTGTGTCTAGCTTACTCTGGGCGGTCATGAGGTTCTTGTCAGATTTCCGCGCGAAAACCGACAAGAGGTCAAGGACGTAAAGGAGAAGGTACTGGTTGGCGTGCGGCATGGAGTGGATGAGGCGTTTGTACGTCGCGATGACTTCGTCTTGGTTATAGGGTTTCTTGGCTGCTAGACATCAACACAAGTCAGGTGTAGCATCAGAAGAACCCACCGATAGCGTCTCGGAACTGTGCGACATGTCAGGGGGATGGTGGGTCCAGCAGCATCGGGTGGCAACGTACCTGGTGATACAGATCATGGGGTATAACAGGTTCCTGAATGGAGAGTGAAGGTCAAGCGCCTAGCCGGGCCACAGGGGGGGAAACGACCTACAGGCATCTGGGTAAGATATCTCCGGAACACGCTCGCAACGTCGTGTGTGGTGTAGTTCTCCTTCTTCCAATCTATTGATTTGCCGTACTGTCACACAAACGCGCCTGTAAGTGTCTGTGGGCAAGGCTGAGGATGCGACGTACCCGCGGCGGCGCCTCGAATATGGCCTGTAGATCGCGCATCCGCTTGTTAGACCCATTGACGCGGAATGTGCCCTCTACTTCCGTTGCTATTCGAGGCTGGGGGTTAGCGTGGAGAAAAATGACGGAGAGGACGCATGAGGCACGCCATCGGCCGCCGAAAGGGTAGACGTGGACTGGGCAATACGGAGCGCCCTCGACTGGACTGCTATCTGACAGGGGAGCAACCGCTCACCATTTTCTTTCAAAAATAGGCCACTGTGCAGGGTCAGACTCAATGCTAGCGAAGCACGGGACACACGCACCACTTCGCCACAACGACAGGTATATATCCCCACACATAGAGCTCCCCGTTTGCATTGGCAGTCGAGATCTGCACGCTCGCATGACGCAAGCTCTCCCTCAGCGGCGTGCCGAACACCGTCTGCGCGCCCCCTTCTGACCACGCGCAGGCCATAAGTTCAGCTCTCACTCCACCGTGCGGGGCGCACACGACGCACCTTTTCCAAGCTCGCGCGGCTTCATCTTCTGCGCGGTGGTGAAGTGCTGCCACCACGTCCTCAGCCCCGCCTTCGCGTCACGGTGCTCGGCGGTCATCTGGGGCACCGCGGGGGATGTGTTCGCTCTGGGAAGGCTAGGGTCGAAAGCGGGTTGCGCAGGGGCGGGGGCAGCTCCTGGGTGTGCAGGCGGGGCGTGTGCGTGGATGTTGTTCGCAGGTTGTGCACGACGCCAAGGGAGGCCAAAGACGCGCTTTCTACTGGACTCTGCCAGAACTGTGCTGCGGGGGACGTGCTGCGGGACGGGGGGAGAACGGAGTGGTGGTCGCGATGGAGAGGGCGAGGCGTTGACGTCGCGCGCGTGTCGCCAAAGCGGTGCACAGGCGCCCATTTTGTGGCGCGGAAGCAAAACCGCGCTCCGGTGAACCACAAATCCACAACAAATCATTAGATATTGCAGATAGTCCGCAAACGTCCGTACAGTAACAAAGCAGACTATACAGCGGACAAGTAGAGTCCAGGGTCCGAGCCGGGAGGTATGTAGATTCGGAGATAGAAAGTGTCCTCGTCTGCGGGTATGCGACGCCGCGCGCGGAACCGTCTCCTCAGGGCGACGGGCAGTCAGGTATCTCGATCGGCTTGAGGGTTTTGCTAGTACAGCGAGTCAGTCAGCTGCGCACGGATACCACAGCCCGCGCAGAGAAAACGCACTTCGACGTGAACAGCCCCCACCAGCCCTCGACTCCACCAAATTGCTGGTCCTAGATTGGGGTCAGTATTGACACGAATCATGCGCAGCAATAACGCCTCTAAAATAAGCGCAGCCCACCTTCCACGGCTCATCAAAGAATTCGAAGTAGAAGTATCCGGTTCCATTCGTGTTTGATTGACACACAAAAGTGTTCAGGAACTCCTGCAAGTTGGCGTTCGACGCCGTCGATGGCCCGTTGCTCTCATTACCTGCGTCCGACGAGTTCTGTGCAAAATAGTCAGCTCGGCACCCATCGCGATAGAAGGACTGCGCACAGAGGGCCAGCCAGTCTCCGCGATGTACATCGTCGGGTGGTTGCTAAGCAGCGACGCGGGTTGCACGTTCTGCTCTTGGAAGAACTCGCTTGTCCATGCTGCAGCCTGGTCGATCGATACGTTCGCGAACCACGGGTGCACGTTGGACATCTGCACAAAGTCAGCTGGCTGCACCGCAAGTTCCCTTGCACACAACGCACCCCATATTCGACCGCGCTGAGCACCTCGGTGTTGAAGTACGCGCCGGCATCGGCCGTGCCAACGGGGATGTGCTTGTTCAGGTTGAGCGCCTTTATCGCAGAGGCCGTGTCCTGGATGTCCGCGATCAAGAGCTGCGCACCCGTGTTGCCGACAGCGCTGTTCGGGTCCGACGCGCCGTTCGCGTTGAGGTAGCTGCAATGCAATGCATCAGCCTTCCCTGCGCGCGAGATACAGCGCGCGCACGCACTTGAGCATGAACTCGTTGCCCACGGTCACGCCTGCGATGTTATCAGTCCCATAGGTCTTAATCGCGTCGATAATGGTGTCGCGCTGCCGTGTGTACGCCGTGTTGTCCGTCGGGATCGGGTAGTTGCCCAGGAACACCTGGAGGTTCACCTTTGTCTGCTTGATTGCCTCAAGCTGCGAGAGTGTCAGCGAGCGGGCGTGGGCGGCGGCACGGGCAATACGCACTACGAGCGCGGATTGGTTACAGTCGGCGCCGTACAAGCGGATGCGCTGCGGGCGAGTTAGGTTGACGCCGAGCGGAATGAGAGGGAAGCACACACCGTTGTCAGTTGGGACATCAACTATGTAAATCACTCGTTAGAAACCAGGGTTCCTCCGAAGATAGCACACGCCCGAAATAGCACACACCTGCACATCCTCGATAACATCCTCTGCAGCTCACATCAGCAACGGCTCCACGGCGGCCGGTGAGACAGATAACACGCACTGAGACTGTTGCCGCAATCCGGCAGCTGCGAGCCGTTCGGCGTGTAGGCGAGGCCATAGAAGCTCTGCTTCAGGCGCGAGTCCTTGACGAAGGTGCTCGGGTCATTGGGATCCGTCTGAGTGGCCGGTGAGCTGCTGTTCGACTGGCTTGACTTCGACCCGCTCGCGGAGCGGTTCTCGTTCCCCTTGTGCGAGACGGCGACACCCACGCCCACGCCAATCGCGATGATGGCCAGAAGACCGACGATAGAACCAGCGATCTGTGTGCAGTTGTTAGGACTCTGCGTATGCGGTATGAACACGACATGGCGACTTACAATCCATTTGCGCTTGCTATTGCGCGGCTTCTCATAGTAGTACTCGCCGGGGTTGTCGAGGTTCCCGTAAGAGTCGGGCATGACGGGCTGGGGCAGTGCGTAAGCACCGCGGGCGGCAGAGTCGGGGGCTGTGCGGGCAGGAGTGGCAGCGGTTTGCGACGTGGGGAAGGACGGGTAGGGTGAGTCTTGGTTGCCCGATAAGCGATGTGGTGGCTAAGAACGCGCGGCGTTCAAAGGTAAGTTGTTGTTGAGTGAACGAGTGGACGCCAGCGGCGGCGGGGTGGAGACAGGGAGAAAGAGTGCAAGTTGGTGGGAAAGTGGAACGCCGTTTTAAATTAGAATTCAAGTGTACGTGTTCGCCAAGAGTGATGCGTACCGGGACTGCAGAGGCATCGTAGTAGTCTTGCAGATCTGGGTTCGAGATGCGTGATTCAGGCGTGCTGAACGGGCCGCGCGACATGTCGAGCGGGCGTGAAGATCGTGACAACAAGCAATTGGAAGCGGGAAGGATGAGGGAGGGAGGGAAGTAGAGGGAAGGGCCCAAGGCAGGGAAGGGCCGTGGAATTAAAGCAACCCGGTCTCGGCGGCCACGGTCAGATAGATGATCCCTGAGCCTGCGAAGGGTTGAATCTAGCTACTCTGCCTCAGGGAGACTACGGCCACGGCCACCGCCGACATTTCGACGACACTGCAGTCGCGCTGTGGTGACATGTACAGTATAGGACTCCGACATGACATAGCCGACAGCATCAAAAATCCAGTGCAGAATCCAGTGCAGCTTCTCAAAAATCCTGTGTTCACCCTGCAGATCCTCTATGCTTCTGCTGCTGAGTTGGCTCTGGTCTTTTTCGGTTTGCCATCCTCGAAGAGTCGGACCACTACAAAGCCGCCGCTGCAATTCATTACTACTTCCTGTACCATGCCAATACTCATGTGTTGACATGGCCCTCAAAACAGTACTTGACTGGCGTTGATGAGGCTGTCGACAATGATGTCGATGACAGTCTTGCGGCTGACATCTTTGGCAGGCTCCTACCAACCCACAAGCAATGCATGGCACAGACTCATTCATTCCGAGTCAAGTCACGATTTCTGTTCTAACAGTGATCCAAATTTCCATCGGTGTCCTCACTCGCTCAAGCGCTAAATTTCTGACCGACAGCTTGCTCACTGTTCTGCCACAACTTCTCTTCAATTTCCTGTGCAAAAATTCTTCGTAAGCAGCCAAATTCGTATATGTAGTACCACAAGGCACGTACCGCACCCTTGGCGAACGGAGCCAGCTGGTCATCAGCGCCCTTGCCGTCGATGAGGTACATCCCAGATTTGTCCTTGAGTGCCGGATCGAAGGCTGCGATGACCTGCCTACGCTCACCAGCCAGAATCAGACCGAGAGGAAAGCGACCGATGAAGCACCCACGTAGACGTCCCAGTCCCCAGCGTCTTCCACAGCTCCGGGGTCGTGGGTTTGCCCTCTGCGTCTAGCATTCCGAAGTTCTGAAGCTCCGCGTCGGACGCTGCGCCGCCCATCGTCGTCGAGCGCACGAAGCCCGGCGACAAGGAGAACGCGAGCACACCGTGCGCCTTGAACACCTTCGCGAGCTGGCGCGTGAACAGGATGTTTGCTGTCTTCGATGCCGCATACGCGACTGTCTTGTCTGCGTACGTGCTCAATCAGTGCGCTCGCGGGAATTAAGGGTAGGTTGGCGGGACGCACTATAGGTCTCCGTCCGCTGGGACTGCTGGGACCACGGGTCGTCGAAGTTGATCTCACCACCGTAGGCATGCACAATGCTCGACACGCTGACGACGCGCGGCGCGAAGTTCTTGTCCTGAGCCGCCTGGAGCACGGCGGGGAAGATCAACGCGTTAAACAGGAAGTGTCCGAGGTGGTTCGCGCCGATCTGCGACTCAAAGCCGTCCACGGTCTTCGTGAGCGTAACTGTCTGCGCCGAGCCGGCGTTGTTGATTATCACCTTTAAGAACACATTTCAGCTAGGCATGGACTACAGGTGAATGCGGGATAATAACTGACATGGATTGGGAGGCCGAGAGCGTTGACTTGGGCTGCGGCCTTCCTGACAGAATCCAGCGACGCAAGGTCGAGGATCACACTCTTCAAGTTCGCGGCGGGTGTTTCTTTCTTGACCTCTGCGATGGTCTCGTCGATCCTGCGGTCCCAACACTTAAGCTGTGGTATCCTGTCTGAGCACAGGCTGCTCACTTGGCTTGGCTGCGGCTCGCAAGAATGATAGTCTTTGCGTACGGCGCGAGCACCCTGACAGTCTCCGCCCCGAGACTCTTCTGGCTCACGCCAGTGACGATCACTGCAATACGTCAGAGTCAGGACAATACGCATGGAAGGGGCGGTGGAGTCGCGCGCACCGTTCTTGCCGCGGATTTGGTCGCGCAAGGCGACGGCCGCGTCTTGAGCAGTGGTTTGCAGAGTCCAGGTCGACATGATTCACTTGCTGGAGAGGGTAGAAAAGATGTTGCAGATGATTTTGCTAGAGAATGGGTACTGTATATATACGCGTTGAGTTCTTGCGCTGTTGGGAGTTGAACCTACTCACTGCATACCACTTGTGTCATATTGCAGGACGCACAATGCGACTCGGACGCGTTCATGATGCGCTGACATTGCAGAAATTAGGAGCTTACTCACCAACAACTCAAAGGTCCTCCGGAGATCCTCCCCTGAAGAGGAACTGCCTCCCACTGACCTTCACGAGCTCCGTAGGATTGGCGAAAGCGCTCGCGCACGCCATCAAAATCGCTGACAGACGGCGAAATATCGAACGGCACAAGCCAATAATACCCCATTGCACCATGTAGGCGAAGAGGGGGTTCTCTAAGCATGACTGAGAGCGCAAGGCGCTTTTGCTGACTGATCACGTTATAAATATCAGGGCGAGGAAGCTGCCAGTGTTTGAGGATGCCATCTCGCAGAATGTGACGAAAGAGCGTGAGACGGCCGGAAATGTGGACGGCAGAGAGCATTAAACGCAAAGTGCAGGGGTAGGGATGAGATGCAGTATGCTGACGAAAGCTGATCTCTCGCCGTCGCATGCATGATAGTGAAGATAATAGAACGATACGGCGGAAACGCATAAGCCGTCATGACAGACGTCCGTATACGGGCTTCAAGGGCTTCAAGAAGAGTCTATTTTTGTATGTATGCAGGCTCAATGAGCACAGCGATAGTGTTGCTGGCCTCCAAGTCACATGCACAGGATACGCTCCAGTGCATTTTCGCTACGAAGGTAGACGAGATCGCGCGGCCTTTAAGTGGTCAAAAGGACTGAAATTGATACTTTACGCATATGTAGGTGTATTGCCTATGCAGCCTGCCCAGAAAACATATTTAATACGCACATTTCTCATGAACCGCGCTCCAGTTGCCAGATGCTCAGCTGTTCTCAGGAGGATGCGATCCAAGAGATGCAAATGGAGCATTCAACGCAGCACACTCACGAGGATGTGAATGCTGGGCCAAAGCGGCCGGGAAGGGATTGAATTTCATAGCTAGAGCCGCGTATCGCCCAGGAGATGAAGCCAGGCAACGTCGTGGTCTGGTGGATACGCACAAGCATGAGTGAAGCATCCAGGCCCTTGCAATGGGAGGCACATCGAAAGACCAAGATGTTCCTTAAGCTTGGACCCTTTGGTGGTAACTCCAAGTGGGTCTCCCTGAGGCAGAGTATGTCAAGAGCTCGAGTATGTAGACAGATTCAACCTTCGCAGGCTCTGGATCATTAGCTGATCTGACAGCGCTCGTAAGCGGGCCGCCGCGCCCAGGTCGCGTACCTCTCTCGTCCACCGTTGTCGCCAACGCTGAGCAGATTTCGTGCGGGCATCGTCGAGACCGTGCGGAAGTTGTGTGGATGCATGCGCATGTGGTAGCTGACGACTGAGAGGTGATCGTCGCGACGACGGTTGCCGGGGTTGCCGTATCGGGAAGCGTATATGTCGACGTCAGTTCTGTCCCATTGTCCTCTGCCACCGCTCTTTCTTTTTCTACTCTTCTTCTCACTAAACCATCATTGACACAGGCTGTCAGCCCACTCCCCCCAGCCATGTACGTCGTTGCCCTCGTCGCTGTGCGCAGCGACCAGCTCACATCGATGCGCGCGATCACAGGCCGCTGCCCGACGAGCGACCCCGTCAGTCCGTAGCCAACCTCATCGGACGCTTCGAGCAGCAGCAGTCCAAGCGCCAGTCGCTGCCCGCCTCATCGAACGGCGGTTCGCGCCCGACCAGCGTCGTGTCCAACGTCAGCTCCTCCGGGGACGCCGCCAAAGAGGAGGTCAAGATCGCACGGGAATGGCCTCCTGTCAAGACGAATCTCTCGCCCAAGGCTGAGCCTGCGAGCCCTCCGACGCTGTCCATACCCATGCGTCGCATCAGCACTATGTCGCCACCCGTGCCACCGCTCGCGGTTGTCGAGCCCATGTCCCCGCCCACGACCCCGCCGCCCAAAGAGCCTACGCCGCCGCTGCCCGAGGAGCCTGCCCCCCCGACCCCGAAGAGCGCAGTCACGCCTACTACTGCCGTGCCTGTCACCAAGAATCCTGCCGCAACTGCCACCCCTGCACGCACTGGAACCGCTGCAGCCACCAAACACACTGCGCCCCGTCAATCAGCTCCGCCCAAGGTTGGCGCCGCGGCGCGTCCTACGCCTGCGTCGACTCCCGCGAAGCCCCGGCCGAGCGCCGCGACGACCACCTCCAAGCCTTCCGCACACGCGTCTACACCTGCGCCCAAGACACCTGCCAAACCGCCCGCACCCAGGGTCCCTATCCCCACAACCATGCCTCGCGCCGGCGCGCGCCCCAAGACGCCCTCCTCGACCCACGCGCGGGCCAAGACGCCCACTGCCACTAGCCCGCCGCCGCGCGCCAAGACGCCTTCCATGAGCAACAACCGCCTCTTTGCCCCAACAGCCGCGTCGCTCGCGAAGAGCCGCGCGCAGCCGCCGGTGCCCGTCCCGTCCGGCACGCCCAAGAAGGCGCCGGACCTAAGCAGGCTGAGCAAGCCTACCGCCGCGTCTGCGAGCAAGGCGCGCACTCCCGTGCCGGCGCCTGCCGCGCCGCGCGGGAGAGGCACGCCTGCGCGGAAGGGAACTGCGGGCACAGGGCGGGGTACCTCCGTGCCTGCGACCGCGAGCCGCGAGGCAGCGCCGAAAGCGGGTGTGGGGAAGACGGCGGCGATTGTGGGCGCGGCTGTGGGTGTTGCAGCTGGGGCGGCGGCAGTTGTCGCTGCTGAGCACGACGAGCACGCACACGAGGAACACGCGTTGGTGGACGGGAATTCCGCGGAGGAGCATGAGCAATTCATTCACGACGAGCATGCCCACCATGACCACGAAGAAGAGATCACACACGAGCATGACGAGCATGAGGAGCTCGAGCACCAAGCGCAGGTGGTAGAGCATGAGCCAGAAACAGAGCCAGCGCACGAGTCAGAGGTCGAGCCCGAGCATCTTGACGATTTCTCTGCCGAAGAATCCCACGTAGAGCAGGTCGAATCCCCTGTTGTGCCCTCTGAAGCCGAAACGGAACCTCAGCATGAGCACGAGGAGCATCCGGAGCTGGAGCTTGAAGTCGACGAAACTCCCGCTCTCGCTGAGGAGCACCCAGCACACGTAAATCCTGTCGAAGAAAAGGCCGCGCTTATCCACGAGGAGCCGCAGCACGAGACGAACGGTCCCATGGACGAAGTGAGGCCAGCAAGCGGGCAGGACGATCTCGAGGACATCGTGAGCATGCTCGAAAACTCGTCGCAGCGTCGCGACGATGAAGAGAGTGGGCTCAAGCTGAAGGTCGATGCGGGGGAGATCCCGGATGAAGAATAGGGATCCTGCCTTTGACGTTCACATCTGTCTCCCCAAGCCCGTCCTGCTTTCTCCTACCATTATCACAACTCTTCCTCGCTGTCGCCTTCGTCCCAGTTTCCTGACTCTTCCTCGCGACTTTGCTTCCGGTGCTTAGTTGCCGACCACTCTTCTCAGTATGATTTGGTGATCTGGCTTGATTTTTGTTATGATCTGAACTACGTACCTGCCCTCCGACTAACTGCTAACGAAACCATATATCATATCATATACGTCCTTCTCTTGCATGCATTTATCGATTTCTCTGAATCATTCGTCTCCAGTAGATACCATCCAGCGACGGCCGTCGGGGTGCGGCCCCGAGTCCAACCAAATGAATTTGTTGACGTGTATGGATCGATGAGGAGACGAATCAAACACAAGCCTCATATCTTATTTTGGGCGCTGGCGCTCACAGGCTGGCCCACGCATGCGCAGTCAATTTGCCTGGAGATCTTGTGAAGCACTCATCATTAACCGTATGAATTGCCTCGACGCCAGGAATTTGTATACGATCGCAATATAATATGATAGGTGGCAAATTGGCACATATATACACAGCGGTTGCAAGACCTGAAGACAATCAGCAATAAACACGGAGCAAGCAAGGCAACGAAGACTCACTAAGAAGCACCAGAAACACCAGGCCCGATACCCATCACCCTACTTACAATTTCCTCCTGCCGCTCCTGCGCCTTGATCCTGCGCTCCTGCAACCTATCCAAGCCGCTCCGGATGCTCTTCATATGCACTTCAACCGGGATCCGCTCCCCAACCAGCTCCGGCGCTGCCACGCGCTCGCGCAGATCCTCCATATCTTCGCTCATGCCCTGCAGCGTCTGGAGCGCGGCGACAACGTGTGCGAGCGCGCGCTTGCGGTAGCTCCCTATGTTCTTCAGCAGGTCACGGTGGTTTTCAAAGCCGCGCAGCTGCTTGCGGTTCCCGCCGAGTATCGTCCACAAGTCGGAGAGAAGATCGGCCTGGTCCGACGAGAGCGTCGAGTCTTCGCGCGCGACGATCTCATGCAGGCTGCCGAGACGCTCCTCGAGCCTGTCGAGGTCGGCGAGGGAGACTTCCGCCTCGAGAACGAGCCGCCGCATGTTGGCAGACAGCGCGTTCATGGCGTCGTTAAATGTCTCCGTAACGACGGCCTTTGTGGCGTCTTTGTCGGGGGAGAATGGCCAGATACTGCGCAAGGAGAGTGCGCCGGACTTTGTGTTGGCCGCCTCGATGGCGTTCAGTGCGTAGTCGTTGACGGAAAGAATACTAGCATAATTTGAACATAAGATATAGAGATTTTCGGGCGCGTATATGCACTCACTTGTCCACAGCGCCGCCCACCCTAGAGCTGAATTTCTGCAAACCACGCCCGGCCTTCCGAGCATCACTGACGAAATCGCCCAAGGTATTGGCAAGCAGATCCCGACTCTTTAGATCGCTGACGCGCACGAGCGCGGCGAGGTCGCTCGTCGCCATCTCCGCCTTCTTTATCTCCAGCGCCAGCCCCGGCCCATCCGTCACCTCCTCAAGCAGCATCTCGAACGTCTGGCTCTCCGCCTGCATAAGGCGCGGGTAGTCTGCCCACCGCGGCGGGCCAACGTCGCCCTGCCCTGCAGGAGCCGTATGCCGCGCATTGGGGATGTCGCAGATGCGCGAGAAGCCGGGGATGATGCATAATGGCCAAAAAGTGGACCGAATTAAGTGTGAGATGCGTGCGAGGATGAAGGCGAGGAGCCAGAGGAACAACAGTATCCCGAATGGCTTCTTGAGCAGGCGGACAGCGGTGCCCACAACATCAAGCGTATAGCTCGTGGCATCGAGCGAGAAACCCTTCAAGGCATTCCCAACATCGACACTCTGGACCCTGCGCGAGCTGTTTGTGTTGGACACGAATGGCGAAGCATTGAGAGGCGGCACCGCGACGAGATTCGACGTCTGGTGCTTGCGTGGGGAGTTTGCGCCGAGGGCACGCTGTCGTGCGCGTCGTTTCTTGGGGCTGACGGTGCTGCTCGTCACCGAGCCAGAAGGGCTCTGCGTGCGATGGCTGCGGCTGTTCGGAAGGGAGGAATTTGGTATGTCCTCCCACGCATCGTCAGAGTCGGAGAACGCGTGAGAACGCGTCTTGGACCGCGTGCTGTGGTTCATCGAGGCTTTAATAGGGGGTAGAGAGTGGTGAGCGTGGTAAGAGGGTCAAAAGCTGCGGTTGGTGTCCGTCAGGCATGGTTATAAGTTGGTGGCACGCCGTATGAGCGCGTCATTGGTGCGTCGCGCCAACCGCGACGTTACCGCGTGCTCGATCTCTGAGTACCGCCTACTTCAACTAGACCATACAAACTCGGACGACAACAATATTCATGGGACGCTCTGCAAGGCGAGGGACGTTCTGTTGGTCCTGGTCTAGTCCACGGTATGTCAGTTACAGGGCACCCTGAGGGTAGACCAGGGTGCCCGGGGGCCGGTGTCCGCGCAGCAGCCAATCGGAGATGCCACTGAGATGCCACGCTTGGCCGCCCAGTGGTTCGTTCGCCTCGCGAAGTTGAAGGCCTGCTAGCTAAGCTTCCGACTGATACACTACGGACATCGATGGCCCTTACTTGTCCTGCTTATTGTGGACTTGGGTCTACAACACACCCGTTGTGGCGTCTCCGAGTCGCTCACAGCGCGGCCGATTACTGTCCGCATGGATGCTGCATTGGCAGACATGAGGCTGGACTTCCTCAGTGTGAAGAGTCCTGGAGGTGCGAAGAATCCTGGAGACGACAACACGCACTGCTGCTATCTGGTCATCTTACACGGGCGTCGTTTCCCTGATGTGCTGATACACCTCCCTTGGAACACGCCGCACACTCACCTCAGCAGCGCACACACCGCGTTCCCCTGATCAACATTTAAAATGGGAGTGCGGCATCTTCATTTACATCTGTATCTGTCCCCCGACTCGACTTCCATACGCTTTTCATAAGTATGTTTTTTCCTAGCACCCGCCCTGATCTTCTGCTGAAATTTCCCAGATGCCTGTAGCAGAGATGCAACAACCCAACCGTTTTCTCTCTCCGACGTCTCTTGCGTCATCAAGCACAGAAACACCGCGCGAAGTACCACGTCAGGAAGGCCTGTTCGTGGGAACGGAAAAGGGCACGGAGAGCAAAGGGCCGTCTTGCAAGTGCAAGCCACTTCCCGACGGCAAGCATGGGAGAAACCTTGTCGTCTGTATTGACGGCACATCCAATCAGTTTGGCATGAAGGTTGGCTTTCTCGCTTTCCTGACAGCGAGCTACCTCACATGATGCTCGCCGGTTTATAGAACACCAACGTTGTCGAATTGTACAGCCGTCTCGACGAGGACGAGGGGCAACTCACGTACTACAACAGCGGAGTTGGGACCTTTGTAAAGGAGTCGCGCTCCTTGTATGCCTCTTGGAAACAGAAGATCAACCAAACGATCGATACCGCAATTGCCTGGTGGGTTGTTATGGGTTTGTGCGATCCTTGTTTCTCTCATCTATGTTTCTGTGCGTAGGAACTTCAAAAAGATTGTGCTCAGCGCATACCAGTGGCTGTGCGAGAATTATCAGCCTGGGGACCGAATCTTTCTATTCGGTCAGCCGCTCTTGAGTCTTCAGCACGTTCTTGTTTGACGCCTTTTGACGCCCGAATGTTCACCGTAGGTTTTTCTCGAGGAGCCTACCAAGTCCGCGTGATTGCTGGCATGATAGAGAAGGTAGGAAGCTTCGCCGTGGTGCAGACTGGCCGAAGTCGTACTCAGTTTGCCCTTGGCACAGGTCGGTCTCCTTCGTAAGGGAAATAATGAACAGATCCCCTTGTACGTCGTCTCCAAACGCATGCGCGGCACCGTCTGAGAAAGCTTTAGCGCATATGAGCTTTATCTTTCGATCACCGGGAGTCAAAAAGGGGGCACTCCGGTAGAACCCACGGAGCGGGACGACAATATCAAGAGTCCAAAGGACCCCGGATACGCGGAGCAGGTCTGCAGTGGCTTCAAACAGACGATGTCCCGAAAGGATGTTGTAGTCCACTTCGTTGGCGTATGGTGGGGCTCATCCTCGACGTCTTCCGATGCCGTGTGCCTTACTTTCTGTTACAGGGATACGGTATCGTCCATCGGGTTTGCGAGAAATACAAGCTTTCCAGAGACGACGACGGGCATGTTGCACGTCTGTGTCTGCCGCCATGCTCTCGCGCTGGATGAGAACCGAGTCAAATTTCAACCCGAGCTTGTAAATGGAGGCAATGGCCCCCTTCGCAAGGATCGCAGAAAGGGTGATGTCAAAGAAGTCTGGTTCTCGGGCTCACATTCGGATGTGTAAGCATGGGTTCCTGGCTGCGTTGGGTCACACTGATTGTTTTCTTGCTAGCGGGGGTGGAAACATTCCTAACTTGAAGCTTCGACACTTTGGAGCTCCGCTACGTTGGATGTCGTATGAAGGAATCACCCATGGGCTCCGCTTGTCCCCATGGAAAGGCAGCCAATGGAAGTCATTCAAGCCCAATCCATCTCTCACCGGGTTCTGGAAGGTCTTGGAATATTATCCCTTTCGCCAGCTGTCGTACAAAGACGGCGACAGCACAATACGCCGGTCCGTCGATTTGAATGTATCCAATCTTCAGGAGTAACAGTATTCATGTTTTGCTAGACCCCATCTCGGCCGTGCTCGTCAGGTGAAGGCTGGCCAGATGATCCATGAATCAGTATTCGAGAACATCGAGAAAGGGGGCTACAAGCCCTTAGCTCTTCTGCCACAAGGAGTACACTGGGAGAGAGAAGCACTGGAAAGCTTGGATATGCTCGAGGGTGATGCCTATGCTTCCGCGACCATCACCCTCTCGCAGCTCAAGACCAAATCAGAGAAAAATCAACAGCTTTCTCCGGAGCACCAGAACTCCCTTACTACCTTGGCATCAACAGGTGAGTATTTTCTTGGCCTTACACGGCGATACGAATGACCTCGACTGTATTTTGCAGCCATCGGCCGTGATTCACTCGCCACATCACCTGAAGCTGGGGATATCTTGTTCCGCGCTCTTTCGCTTGAGCATGCGAATGAACACGCAGATTCCGGAAGGCGCAGCCTCAACATCACGGCTTTGGTTACCGCAATCGGGACTGTCCGTTCCCGTCCGCCTGCATCCAAGGAAGTCACGAAAGCACGGCTGCTGGAGCTGCTGGCGGACGTCCCTGAAAATTCCAAACTCCACAGGGATTTCATGGAGGTTTTCCGCGGTGAGTCCAGCGCATTTCGTGTCTCCTCGAAAATTTGCTGACCGCAGGCGGCGTACAGAAACTCAAACGTTCTGCGGACATAAAGACGAAGTCAACTCTGTGTGTTTTTCAGCCGATGGCAAGCGAGTCGTTTCCAGCTCGGACGATCACACAATCCGCGTCTGGGATGCCCGGACGGGGCAGTCGGAGGCAGGGCCGTTCATCGGGCACACCCGCGCGGTACGGTCTGTGGCGTTCTCCCCTGATGGCGCACTCGTTGTCTCGGGATCGCTCGACGAGACAATTCGGATTTGGAATTCCCAGACGGGAGAGATGGTGGCTGGGCCCCTCACGGGGCACACAGAGTCAGTTCTGTCTGTCGCATTCTCGTGCGATGGCGAGCGCGTCGTCTCAGGCTCGAGCGACGAGACCATCATGATCTGGCATGCTCGCTCTGGGAAGATGGTGGCAGGGCCGTTCACGGGGCACACGGACTCGATTCAGTCTGTCGCGTTCTCACCCGATGGCACGCAGATCGTCTCCGGTTCGCGCGACGAGACTATTCGAGTGTGGGATCCCCAGACTGGTGAGACGGTGGCAGGGCCATTCAAGGGACACACAAGTGTGGTTCGGTCCGTTGCGTTCTCCCCTGATGGAAAGCGCGTCGTCTCGGGCTCGTCCGACAATACAGTTCAAATCTGGGATACTCAGACGGGGGAGACGGTGGCGGGGCCATTCACGGGTCACAAGCATTGGGTTCAGTCTGTTGCGTTCTCACCGGATGGCAAGTACATCATCTCCGGCTCCAACGACGAGACAATCCGGATTTGGGATTCCCAGACGGGGAAGGCGGTGGCACGGCCGTTTACGGGGCACATGGGTTGGGTCTTGTCGGTCGCATACTCGCTGGATGGCACGCTTGTCGCGTCAGGCTCGGTGGATGGGACAGTGCGCATCTGGGATGCTTCGGACATCCAGGTCTATTTCCCCGTGCTTCCATCCGCGCGAGAATTCACTGACATTCACTTCCATTTCTCCCGCAGTCCAGCCTTATTTGATCACATCGCACGGACGCTCCTATGTCTGCTCGACAAACATTGGTCGATGTCGAAACAATTCAGAGGATACTGCTTGTAGACCAACAAGCACGCCGAATGTCCCCCAAAGGAAGGTGGAGAGTTGAGTGGGAGTAGATATTGCGATGTTATACGTACGGGCCCCGCACGGTCAGTACCACGGATTACCACCAAATGTACTAATTGTAAGTGCGTTGTTCGTGCCGAGGCACGCTGTCGCGTACGAGCTACGACTCCCAAGGGTGCAGCTGTTGCGGAGTAATATATTATGTCCTCCATAGGAGTCCGTAATGCGTGGGGTCACGTGCACGTTCTTGACGCCGGGCCTCGAGGAATCAGGATAGTCTTTAAATTTTGATCCACAATCAACCCGCGGATCGGAGATTCATGATCCTTCCCAGCTCAAGAGCATTCAAGCATTGCTAGTGTTGTCAACGGACCCCATCTCAACGCCGATAGGGTTTTCTCGCTGGCTCCAAAGCGACTGCCTATCCGCACGATTACTGCATTTTGTTACTAACAAGCTATAAGTTAGGTGGATGTAGGTTCACACTCAGTGTGTCAAGAAGAAGGAAAAGCCGTCGTCAAAACTATGATAGATAAACCTGAACTTCGTGATGCGTAGAGAGCACGCAGGCGCCGGAGAGCAACGTGGCGAGATGTTAGTGCAGGTAGGATCAGATGCGACGTGAGCAGACACGGACGGCCAACTCTAAGATAATGCAACATACAGGGTATCCAAACTAGGTTCTTGCGCGAGATTAGACGAAGCACAAACTTCCTGGCCGTGCTCCTCACAAACCCCCTTTTCACTCCACATAGCAACCGACACGCCTACCGCTGGCCGTAGTTATACACCGCCTGCGGGCCAGGAGAGGCACGTCCCGCCGCATACGCCGCTTGTGGACCAGGAGAGGCACGTCCCGCCGCATACGCCGCTTGTGGACCAGGAGAGGCACGTCCCGCCGCATATGCCGCCTGTGGACCAGGAGAGGTACGTCCCGCCGCGTATGCCGCCTGCGGACCGGGGCTCACGCGTCCCGCCGCTGGGTCCCCGCCGTATCCATACGCAGCCTGCGGGCCGGGCGATTGGCGCCCTGGCTGAGGGTCGTACGCGGCGCCAGGGCCCGGCGAGCGACGGCCTGCGAGCTGTGTCATGGGGATCGCCTCGCCGTCGAACGTCTGCGGGACGGGCCCGCGGTACGGGTCGTAAAACTGTTCGTTCGGGTCGTCGCGGTATGGCTGGCTTGGGTTGAGATGCGGGAGCGGTGGCACGGCGTACGGATCAGCGCCGCCTGGGTAGAGCTCGGTGGTCGACGTCGCAGCGATGGACCCCGCGTAGGCATGGTCGGCCTCCGAACCAGTGTCGAAGCCCGCACCGCCGGTGCGGTTGACGGGGAGCGGTACGCCCGTGGGTTCGCCGCCGTGTGCGTTGAGCTCGGGCCATTTGATGGCCTCGTCTGCGGGGGGAAACGGGCGCTCAGTAAGATGCATGAAGTGAAGTAAGGAGTGTGGACCACGCACTGTCGTCCAGATCTGAGAACCGCTTGCGTGTGAACTTCCAGACGAAGAATGCGATGATTACAAGGACGGCAACGCCTCCGGCGACGGACAGGCCGATGATAGTGGACGTCGAGATGCCACTGCTATTGCCGCTGCTATTGTTATCCGCAGCAGACGTCGGGGAGGCGGACGTGCTCGAGCTCGAGGTCGGGGCATCGCTGGTGACGATGGTATTGGTCACTGTTAGCGTAGGGGGAGGATCTGACGACTCAGTTGCCCTGGTGTCACTTGGTAGGGCTGCGGTCGTCGGCGGCGGCGTACTGGTGGCGGGCGGCGGCGCGCTCGAAACGGGTGGGGCATCAGACGTCGTCTGAACAAGTGATGAGGTCGGGGACGTCGTGGCCTCCGCGGTGGAAGTAGGGGGTGGCGTTGTAGTGGTCGGGGCTGTTGACGACGTCTGGATTGTCTCACTCTGTGCCGGGGGATCTGCGCGAACGTCTCGAGCGACATGTTTGGGGACGGAATCGTCGAGGAGGCCATAGCGCGGGGTGGTGAAGAGGAGGATGCATGTCAACGCGATGAGGAGGCCGAGGGAACGAGTCGGGGTCAGTCGGGGCGCCCGCATGGCCGGCTGCGAGGGCAAGACGACGGCCCTCAAACGGTGGTGGACGGTGGAAGAGCGCGCCGGACGACGTGCAACGAGGAGCAAAGAAAAGGGTGGAAAAAAGAATATTATAAGGCGGTTGTCTTGGGCGCGCCGACTTGATCGCCGCGTCGACGTGGCTGTGACCACACCGCTCTTGCCCTTCCACATCGCACGTCTCCCAGCCCAGCCCGTCGCTCACAGAATAACTGCACCGCACTCGAGCGCACCGCATTGTAGACAGAAAGCAGGATTCTCGCGTACTGGTGAGCCAAATGTTAACTTGCTTCGCATGCCGGTGCTCATGCGCCATGACAGTCATAGGAACTGCATGTCACAGAGTACATGCGCGCTCTGCTGAGGTGCTTCAGATGGAAGACACTTTCCAGCAGCAGCCATGCTCCCCGCCCTCGGACCCAGTTGATCATCTACCGCAACTATGCCACCAGCACGCGTGTGAACAAGGCGGAGTCCCCCTCTCAGGCTATCCCTCAGGCCGGAGTAGAACTCGATTATGTGCAGTCCGCGCGCCTTCAATCCGTCATCCTTAATTCACACCGCATGCTCCGAGATGGCCGTGTGCGAGACGCCTTGACATACTTCCGCCTCCGCCTCGACAGCGTTGCCCCAGTCGCGGTTGACAACCGCGCGAGCCGGCGTCACGCGTTCGAGCGCATCACGACCCTTCTTCTTCGCCATGGACACCTGCCGTTTGCGCAGAGAATGGTCAAGAGCATGCAGGAAGAAGGTCTCACCCTGTCGGCCAACCTGCGTGCGAAGCTCGTGGCCGCGGAGCACTTCCGCCGTGCGCCAGAGGTGAATAAGGAGGCGCTGGTTGCCGAGTTGCAAGCTGTCGTTACCCTCCCGGGATTCTCAGAGGACAATCTTCGGGAACTGATATCCTTCATGGCACGCCCCCCTCATCTGGACGCAGACCTCGTTGGACGCATCGTTGAGCTCTACGAGGCCGCCAAGGGCCACGACATCCGTGTCTCCACCGCGAACCAGCTCATCAACGTCTATTCGCGCTCAAAATCCCTTCAAGTCGCGCAGCAGTTCCTCCCCGACGCTTCTGCTGCGGAAGCGCTCGCCGCGGGCCTGGACACGGGCAACATCGCAGCACCTTACACAACGATGATCAGCCAGCTCGCGGACGCGAACTTCCGTAAACCAGCTCACATCAGCGCGCTACTGGCGCAAATGGGCGCGTTGTCCGTGCAGCCGGACCTCCCGCTGTTCAACGCGCTCATCGCGATGGCCGTGCGCGCGCGGGACCTGAACAAGGCGTTCGCGCTGTACAATACCGTGCGAAACAGCCCGTTACCTGCGCTACTTCCCGACGCGTACACATTTGGCAGCATCTTCAAGGCAGCGCAGATGACGTTCCACAGGCGCACCGCGCGCTCGCGCGCCGTCAAGCCCCCGCCGGATGCGCCGTCGCCGCGAGAGCTGTTCCGCGACTTGCTCGAGTGCCATATCATCGCCACAGGCCGTAGGCCAACGTGCCGCTCGCCGGTGTCAACGACGTCCGTGCTGAACGTCGCGTTGCGCATGTTCATGCTCGCGAAGGATTACCGGGGTGCCTATGTCGTACTCGTGGGTTTCAAGATGTGCGCGCTGCGTCCGGACGTGAAGACGTTCCGCGTGGTGCTGGTGACGCTGCTCGCGCAGGTGCGGATGGACACGCTCGGGCGGCGGGTGGCCGGTGAAGAGCGCTGGGTCGACCGCTTCCTCGGCGGAGGGCAGGCGCACCACGTGACTGCCGCGCAGATCACAGACGACGCTATCGAAGACTTTCTGTTCTTTGCGACGCGCGCGCGGCCACCGGGCGAGGCATGGGACGATGCGGAGCAGGCGCAGCTGCGGGCGCCAACGCGCGCGATGATTGAGGGGCTCGAGTTGCCGCCGAAGAAGGAAAAGTGGGACTTGGAGCCGCTGGAGAGGTTGGTTGGGAAAGCGATTTTGGCGTCGCTGGAGAACTCGGAGGAGCGGGCGGATAGGTATGTCGAACGTGCGCTGCAGCCCGTCATCGCGGAGATGATCCCACCGATGGACAAGTCCCCCGACTCGGCTAGCGACAAGACATCTGATGTACAGGCGAGGAAGGGACAGGTGAAAAGACCGAGAAAGGCTCGGAAGGGCAACTGACAAGTGTGCCTCACTAGTATACAAGTATAATACCAATGTAAGTCGCTGTCCTAAGGTTGTTGCCTATCCTAATAGAAATGCCCCCTCTAAGCAACCCACTTTGAGGGGAGACTGAGACGTGATCAACGTGTTCTTGTCGTCGGGATTTCGCCTTCTCGGATCCCACAGCTCCCGTCCCGTCGACCTTCGTCGACCGTTACACCGCCCGCTCTGACATTCGAAGTCTCGACATGTGTGCGAGGGACCACGCAGCCGCGGCGGATCCCTATAAGTACAGCTAAGTATTCGATCTACATGAGGCAGAGCCTTAGTCTCCGTGCCTGATATTGGCACACTGAAGATAGTTGTTCTGTTATAAGGCAGGACTCCTACTTCACCTCGGTACTTCGGGACCGTGCATTCCAGACGTCATGGCAGTATGCGTCGTCCGCGTGCATTCGGGCATGCAATTCACTCTTATATTATCTGACAGTCACTTCGTTGACTTCCGAGACGCTGCTATAGCGCTGTCATATGGAATGCCCAGATCATTGAAATAGCTGGCAAGAGAGAGACATCGCCTGTCAATCCCTCTCTTTTGCCGCCCTATGACCACGCATACTAACCCCAGAACTGCTCGAGCAGTTCCGCGCTCTATCTATAGTCTCGCTGATGACTATTTCCGCTATGCAACAGAGAAGATCATCACCATAGGTTACCCTCCTCTATCAAGGCTCGCAGAGACTGCCGTCATAAGGTGCGTCGAACTTTGCTTTGAGTCACCCAGCTCACTCACGATTATTTTACCAGCGTCCTGAAGAATATTGAGGTCGGGCGGCTGCGCATCGTGACTGCTGAACAGATCTACGAGTTTCCGGAAAAGCCACCCACAATCGGGCGGTTGGGTGCCGAACCGGGCGACCGGCGGTTTGCCCAGGCGCGTGGGCGCCCAGTTGATGTCTTGTCTGGGGAGCTGCGCGTCGTCAATGACACATTCTGGATGCGACTCTGTACTATGAGCGACCTCGGCTTTGCTGAGGCATACATGTACGGCGACGTTGAATGTGACGACCTCATATCTGTGTTCCTCGTGGGTGGTCGCATCTCAGCTCTATGCCCTAGTTATATTCATGGGTCACATAGATCTTCATGCGTAACAAGGACCGCCTTACCAGCCTCGATTCGCGGCTGTCGTGGCTCTTCCGGTTCCCGAAGAGCCTGATCGACCGTCAGTTCCTCGGGACTCCTCGGAATGCACCGTCGAACATCTCGTCGCACTATGATGCCCCCGACGGCATGTTCAAAGGTGTGTTTCGTAGTATTCAGGTGAAGTATACTTTGTAACTTTTTGCTCTCCAGCCTTCCTCTCAGAGGACATGTGCTACTCTTGTGCCATATTCTCGGAACTCGATGCCGATTTAAAGTCCGGCCCTGCCATCGTCGTAGTATCCCACAAATTGGAATCGATGGCAAGCTCTTCTTCCCTCTCGAGTGGGTCCACGTCAGCCAGCGGATCCGTCACGACACCCCCCCACCCCAGTCACACCCCTGGAGCCCGACACGCTGCACGCCGCACAGCTTCGCAAAATCGCTCACATCGTCAAGAAGGCTCGCATCCTGCCGGGGCACCGCGTGCTCGACCTCGGGTGCGGCTGGGGCGCCGTGACGCTGCACATTGCACGCAATATACCGGACACGCATGTCGACGCGATCACGCTGTCCACGCACCAGCACGCGCACGTCCAAGGACTCGTTCAAGCCGCGGGGCTGCAGGGCCGCGTTCGCGTGCACTTGATGGACTACCGCGCAATGCCGAAGGAGTGGTCCGGCGCGTTTGACAGGGTCATAAGCGTCGAGATGGTGGAACACATCGGCAGGCAATTCATGGGAGAGTATGTCGCTGCTATTGAACGCGTCATGCGCTGTGAGAGCGCGGTCGGCGTCTTGCAGGGGACTACAATGCCTGAGGGCCGTAAGTGTCCTGGAGTCACTCGACTAGTTTGCTCTCAATATGAAATTTTGATTACAGGATTCGCACAGGATAAGCAAGATATAGGGTTTATCGAAAAATGGGTACGGAGCCTGGTTTGTCATTTCTCCTCACTCCGCTGACTATCCCGTTTTCATCCAGAGTGCGCCTCGTTTCTCTTGTTCAGTAACTTCCACTGACCGCGCTGAAATCTCACATTGCAGTCTTTCCGGGCGGCTTCCTGCCGTCTCTAACATTTCTCCTGACAACGCTGACGTCCAGTGGTATTGTGATCGATTCGGTGTCAAACATTGGCCCGCATTATGCACGCACGCTGCGCGAGTGGCAACTCACCTTTTGTGCTCGCTTCGACGATACGATCGCGCCGGCTTTGCGTACAGAGCGCTCGGGCGTGTTCGAGGGATTGCAAGGGGACAATGCACTTGCCGTGTTCAAGAGAATGTGGATATGTATGTGTAGTATGAGCACATATTCTGCGGCGCGCAGTGATTGCTAACTTACTTTATGCAGACTATCTGTGAGTCGCATTGTCACTCGAGCACGCAGATATCCGCATTCCATTGCCGACAATTTGTGGCCCTTCAGCTGCTACTGTGAAGTCGGATTCACCGAGCGATGGTTGAGCAGTACGTGCATGACTGTCCATGCTCCGTGGCGATGTTCTAAGACATGCGTCAATACTGCAGACCATATCATCACGTTCACTCGTGAAGGAGACAAAGTTCTCTGTGGCACCTACGAATAAGCAGCTATAATGGCACTTCTTTGCTTGGTTATTGCACATTGCGCCGCAGTCAAGCACACCAGTACACCAGATTGTGGGCTTGGCGTTGTACATGTCTGGTCGCAAGAGCTCAGAGCGAAGCGACAGCATTTCTTGTAATTGTGAAAACAAATCGTTCATTCGTCCTGGGACTTCATTGCATATGTGTGAGACAGTACTATGATAAGTTATGAAATATGAAACAGCCGGAATACGTGAACAGTAAGGTAATTCTATGTACAGAACGCGAAGCAAAAGGATGTGACATGCGGATGTGCGCGCCAGGCACTCGACGTCGAAACCAAAAGAAAGACAAAGTCCAGATCTAGTCCACATGACGAATTCCAGCCTATAGGTAGAGCAAGTCGCACAACAGAAAGTCTGAATAAACGTTGCCTGCACTCTTCGACGTTACTCTGTCATCCGCAGCCCTACATTCGCCACCAGCGCCACGAAGAGCACCGCGCACAACACTGTCGGGCCATACTTATCGTAGTACAAACCCTCTGCGCGCCGTTTGCGAAGGTTAACCGCACGATACACGAAGATGACCGCAGAGTACACGATCGAAAGCAGCGCTGCGAAGGTGAAGAGACCTGCGCTAATCAGCCCGCGCTGGTCGTCTGGCGGGATAAAGTTGAGCAGCGTCGTCGCGATTGTGCCGACGTAGATCGAGAAATGGAGCCATTTCTGCGGAGTGAGGTGCCTTAAGAACTGCACCAACAAGTACGTCTAAAGACATACCAGGAATGTGCGCTCCGTCGCGAAGTACACCTTCGGCTCGATTCGCACGGGCACCGCGATTCGCTTCCCCGCGGGCGCGTGCCAATCCCTCGTTAGTAGGCGCTCATTCCCACTGGGCACCGGAGGCGCGTCTCCCTCACCCTCTTCGTCGTCGGACTCGTCGCCCCGCTGGTCCCGGATCGCCTTCTGCTCGCGCAGCTTGGTCTTGAACGTCTCGTCGAACGCCGACGATGGCGCGAGCGGGTCAATTGAAAGGCCGCGGGGCTTCGACGCGCGAGGCAGCAACGGCGAACGCTCGTCGTCCGCGGCCCCTTCGGCACGACCATCGCCACCGCCATTCGCACCGTTCGCGTAGTCCCTTACGCGGGGGCCGTCGCCGCTGCCATTGCCCGTGGATGATGACGGTCGCGGCGGAGAGGTCTCTCGCTCCTTGAGCATCTTCTCACGGAACGCGATTGCGTCTGCGGCAGCAGCGTCAGCCACACCAGAGCGCTTGCCCTCATCCTTCGCGGGTGCGAGGTCCATCTCTTCGTCCTCTTCGCCCTCAGACTGCGGCTCGACGTACGCGGCGCGCTCGTGGTCGGGTGTCGGGATGCCCGATGAGCCGGGCCGGTCAGAGCTGTTCTTCGAGGAGTACGTGCCGTGCGGCCGCTCAACGGTCATAAACCCAGTGCTCGGTTTGATGATATCGACGTCCACTGAGTAGATCACTTGTGTGAGTGGGACTGCTGACGCATATATATGAAGAAGGTTTACTTTGTGGTAGCCAGAAAGGCACGAGGTCGACTCGATGCGGGAGGAGAGTCGCGCACCCATGGATGAATTTACTGTGGGCAGGAGAGTCAATATCTCAAAATATATTGTGGGGACAGATCACCAACCTGAACTTGGGAACGGCTTCCACCAAATGTGAATTGACAAGCTCCGTGACCCACGTCGGTGGCTCTTGGCCTAGCTGCGTCTGCAACTTGACCTCCAATACACCATATCTGCGGTGACAATCAAAGATGTCTCTTAAGCCGTAAAGAAAAATGAGACGTACTTGAACTGCTCCCTATCCTCTGCCGACAACTGGTCAAACGGCCAGTCAATTCCAATGTCCGTGCGACGCCAGTTGTCCCCGGACCGCTCCGCGCCATCCCAGTTGTCCTCCCGGACCATTGTCAGCTCCGTATCGAGCGATATGCGCACGCGCGCATCGCCTGGCAACTGGAATGCCGTACGGTTGTAGAACGTGCGCATCACTGCAGCCATCTGAGCGCTATTCAGCCTTCACTAGCTGAATTGCCGTACCCGGTTTCAAATTCCGTGTGAGCACGGCATATTGCACTTCGTTCGCAAGCTGGAGCATTCCGTCGACTTCTGCCTGACTCTTCTTCCCCTTTGCCACAATTTTCGCAAACTCCTCGTCCATCGTGTACTCGCCAGCCAGGAAGGCATTCACCTTGTCCTCCTTGATGGGGAACCGCGCTTTAACGGACTTTTCGCCAGTCCAGTCCTCGCGATGGGTCTTGCGCTCTACGAATATCTGCAACAAAGAATGACGTGAACACTGAGGCCAGGGCTGCAGGCGGGCGGGGAGTCTCACCGTGTTGACGTCGACATCACCGTACCAGCGCAAGCGGATGGCTTCGGCCCCTTCCGTCTTTTCTAAACGTCCCAGATAAAGCTCTAGATCCTCGTTGTCGAAATATATGGAGGTGATAGCTGAAGAGTCCAATCTTAGTCTTTACCCTGAAGCAGACAGACAGAACTCTAACCGGCATCCTTCGGCTCGAACTCCTTATCAGGATTGAAGACTGCGATGTGGTTGCTCCTGTCAGTCACGAGTCTGAACATGTGCACTTAGATGCCGTACCGAGGACGGGCAGATGTCTCATGATCGCGAGCTTCAGCGGAACGAGGTTGTCGGCGTGGACCCAATATTTTGTCGTCTGGCGAACGAATGCACTCTGCGACCCACCGGCAGATGAGTCGCCCTGCACTGGGTGGCCACGCGTGCGCACAAGGTCGAAAAGGCGTGATAACTTCACTATGAGCGCGTCCCAATTATACTTGTAGAATGGACGCTTCTCGAGATAGTTCTGCACAAAGCCCTGCTTGAGCGGAATGGAGGTTTGTTTCTAGCAAGAGGCAGTGAGGTCAGGGACGACGTCGCCAGTGATGAGGAGGTATAAGGAGACATACGTCATGTTTCTACGCGCATATACCAACCAACTCAGCACGCGAGCTCAGCAGATACAAGAATTGTAGAGATACCTTCAGAATCTTCATGAAACCCGTGATATTCAACTTTGTGTACAATGCGAGGTCATGGACGTCTGCGACGAGATTGGCAACCTCCTCCTCGAGGAGGTGGAATTGGTCTTCAAGCGCGTCCACGCTCTGCGCCTCGGACTCTCCGTCAGAATCATCGTCGTCATCTGAGTCGTCGTCTGATCCTGCGTCCTGCTCTAGCTCTTCGCGTGCGCGGTGTGCCTCAGGGTCTGAGGGGTCGGGCGCGCCGGAGGTGGAGGATTCGCCGCGAGTGTGGTGGATGTCGTCATGCGTCGCGGAGAACACGTAGTCATCAGCGACGAGCTTGCGCACCTGGCGTTCAGCATCCTTAATGCGACGCGATAATTCTGCGGTCTGAGGCGCGTCGTTGAGCGTGAGCTCGTCACGGGGACGGGGAACGGGATTGACGTGGGAGGGCGGTCGACAGCGGATTCAACGCACCTTTCGCTTCTGGAAATCGTGGATTTTATCGAGTTCGCCCTCCAGCATTTTCGTGAAAGCCTGCTCATCGGCGTCGTCCCAACCATGGGAGGTCGTGCGTGCCTAAACGAGGAATGAACGGGATTCGGCTTTACGCGCGCCTTGGCGACAAATGCGCACCTTAAGCTCCCTTTTTAGAAGGTTGTAGTCAATGTAGAATGGTTGCCATTCGCTGTACAGATCATTCTAGAGAGGCTGGGTGAGTGGGCGCGCGACGAGGTAGTAGCAAGTATGCGCACCTTGATTTTCCGACCAAACTTCATGACGGGGGGCGTTCAAAAGCAAGCAGGTGAGGGTGGAGAAACTGTGGGGAGAAACATTTGAAGAGATATGCGCAAGTGAGTTTTGAGAAGAGAGCGGCGAGCCGAAAAAGGACGACGAACGTGCGTACGAACACTGGCCGTGGCACGAAGCAAAGCCCCGCTCCAGCCCGATTAGGGAGGCGCGCCGTTAACCTGCGCCAAGCGTGTGCCGACCTGTCCGCCCGCGTCCGTGTCTGCTCGCCGTCGTGTTGCGCACGCAGGACCAAGTCTCTGCAAGCAGTGAGCCGTGTGTTCAGACGTCGGCGCTCCTCGCTTGGACAGTGCGGCGCTGTTGCCGTGGAGGAGCACGTATTGGCCAGATGAGACACTGCCGTCAAGCATATCTTACATTTCTGCCACCCTTCCTCGCATGTTCTTCCAGCGCACGCGGTCGTGTGATCACCGTTGTCTGCCGTCGTCCCTTCGCTGACCTCTGGAATATTCCAAGGTCATCCGTCTTGAGTTCCCCGCCTTTCAGCGCGGGCCGTCGAATGTGTAGTGTCGTAATCTGCGCTATCTTTGCCGCTCTCTCATGCCGAAGCGAAGCTCAAAGAACAGTTCAAGACGCGGTCAGCCACGGGTCATCGGTCGCGGCACGACTTGAAGTTCGTGATCGCCGTTCCCATTCCCCCTGGAGGAAGCCGGAACGTGATGGAGAATGAGCAGAGAGAACTGGTCTGCGCCTATGACATTATCGTTTCGTCATGGGCAAAATGTTTGGTACATCAAGCTGCATCAAGCCTTGCCACTGTCGCCACTGCCAGCGCGATCGACGAACGTGGTTTCTCCCTGTGCAGCCGCGACGACCCTGATCAATCCCTATCAGTCCCTGATGATTAGAATGGGTCAAGGCAATGCGTAACCAGCGCGAGTCTGGCTATCAACGCGTCATTAATGAGCACAAAAAGGTGTTATAGCCGAGTGCACTGTTGGCGACTTGTCACGGAAGTATTCCGGCCCCCGCTTCCGACTCGGGCCGCAGTTTCCGGCTAGCAACCGGCAAGGTCGAAAGAACTGGCCGCGTTGAAGACTCCGCCGTCATGGCCTCCTCCTCCAACGGCACTAAGAGCCCCCCAACTCAAGTGCAGCGCACGAAAGTACTTCTCCTCGGCCAGCGCAGGTCAGCTTCCTCCGCCACTCCGCATCGCAAGCTCAAAGCCATTCCCTTAGGAGTGGCAAGACGTCCATACAACAGGTGCTCTTCAACGACGTGCCGCCAAAGCAAACGTTTTACCTCGAGCCGACCGCGCGCATCGTGAAGCATGTCTACGAGTGCGCTGCCTCCGTGTCAACCCATGCAGCGCGCCGTGCCTCACGCGTGCTTGCTTTGCAGCACTGTAATTCCGTTGGAGATCTGGGATTGCCCGGGAACCACGACGATCGACACGCTCGGCGCACCGTTGGCGGAATTCTCGTCGATTATATTCGTGATAGACATCCAGGTGCGTAGATCACAGGTTCGGTGTGGATGAGAACTGATTACGTCTGGGCAGGACTCATACCAGCAGCCTGTCGCGCGCATGCTTGAAATCTTCATCGCGGCGTACCAGGAGAGCCCGGATATCAGCCTGGAGGTATTTGTGCACAAGGCAGAGGCATTCACGGAGGACTACAAGCTTGGTGCGCTATCGTACGCGTCTTGGATTGACTAGCGCTGACGGCAGCCGACAGAGAACTTCCGACATATCCAGCAGCGCGTCATCGATGAGCTGCTCGACCTTTCGTCGGATTACGAGCAAATGCCATTAAACTTCTACCTCACGTCAGTGTATGACCACTCGACACATGAGGCGTTTTCGCGGGTGCTGCACAAGCTCATCGACTCCTTGCCGTATCTCGAGGACATGTTGAATGTCTTCTGCGCGGTAAGTGGGGTTGTGCTTGGCAAAGACGGTTGACCCGCTGAGGACGCAAGGTAGAACTCGCAAGCATCCAAGGCTTTCTTGTTTGATGTCAAGTCGAGGTTGTACGTTGCAACAGACGCGTCGCCTGTCGACGCAGGAACGCATAATCTGTGTTGTGACTACCTGAAGACCCTCAATGCATTTGGGCCTCTGTACAAGTACGTTGCGCCGGCCCCGTGTCTTGTGGTCAGATCGTAAATTTTCTCCACAGGTCGTCGTCAGCATCGCCCCTCCGCCTAACCGCTTCGTCCTCCTCATCACCTCCCAAACCAACATTCTACCCCTCTGCCGCCGTCACTCTCGCACCATCGACACAGGGAACGACGCTCACCTATCATTTAATCACACCGCAGCTCGCTCTCCTCACTTTGATGCAGACCGCCGTATTCGAGGATCGGCGCGGTTTGCTGGAGTACAACGTGGTGTTTTTCAGGGAGGGCGTGCAGGAGATATCACAGGTAGAGACGGATGCGCGGACAGGGACAAGCTGAGCTGAGCTGAGGTGTGAGTACATGTGACTCTTGTGAGTACTATCTGTTTGGGGTTGTGGGTGGTCTGCGCTGACGCGTCGCAGATGTTTGGTTGGGGACGTTATTAGTTGACTTGTTACTCAACATACTGCGCAGTTGAGTCATCTCCGATACCCCGCGCTATAGCAAGCGCGAATCACAGAGCAGATGGGAGGCTTCTTTTTGGGGAGACAAAGAGTCGGTGCAGTGAGCACGCTTCGTGATGATTCATGCTGTTCTGTTGGCGGTTGCGAGGTTTTCATTGATACTCAGCGCTCATCGCCCGAAGTTGCTTATCTTCGCGGCCCGGCAGCTAATCACTGAACAGTCTTGTCCCCACACTCAGGCTCGGGCATATCGCTGCGTGAGCGGTGTGATGGATGTTGGCTTTGCTAGGTTTACAACTTGTGTCGCTCGGGCCCTCCGGATCCATCATGATAATCGCGGAACTCACAACACACGCATCCTGCGCGAGGATCGATGTTTACACAGGCTATGGGTGACACACGGAGTCTAGGCAGTATATATGTTAACGATCACAAATTAAAGAGCTCGGTGCCGACGCAGCCGCATTTATGGATACGTACCTTGGCCTGCGCCAAAGTCCGAACTGACAATTTTGAAGGCTATTTGGCCTTCACCCCGCACACGCTGAAGTATGCCGGACCGTGTCATCGATTGGCTGGGGTTGGGCGGCGAAGAAGTCAACAATGAGGCGCGCCTGCGCTCGTTTTATGTACCCCGCACGCCGCATGTTCCCCACGCGTCTCAGGGCATCGGTGGGCCTTTGCGGGGCGAGCAAGGAAACGAGCAAGTTGTGGGCGCAGCCGGACCATCTGTCGTGATGGTGTCGAGTATCAATGGTCCTGGCAATGTCCTGGCATGCAGGGGCCTTGAAACAGCGATAGATAGTGGCGAACATTCATGCGACCGAGCGCTCGCAGGCTCTGCGGTCCTGATCACTTTATATCTCGGACCTGCGGTGGGAAACGCAATATTGATGAAGCCTGGAAGTTCCGAAAACGGGACCGTTCGCACACTCGATGATTTTGCCGCTCTTTGAGTTCTCTTGCACCGAAATTGAGGATACGAAGAGGAGCAACGAAGGCGTGCTTGAGCTCTGCATCCCATGACTCAGTAAGCCAGCCGTCAGAGACGGATGGGCGCGCTCTGTATCTCGGTGTACAGCCTGTATGTCTTCAAGTACTGTCAATATTGTCAATAGCGCAAGTCCGTTGATGCGGATGGCCGGACGGCCGCGAAGCGAAGACGCGACCCAGCCAAGGTCACGTGACCACCGCGCGACCTGGGGTTACCGGAAAGGGGCGAAACGATATTCTTGGGGTCAAACGGTTTTACTGCTCGGTTGGGGACCTCCTGCCAGCCTCGCCCTATCACACCACTTAAAACCACTGGCGGGCGTGTATCCATCCCCACCCTCCCTTTAGACCCTCCCTAGACCCTCCTAGACGTCTCTCCCTTCCTCTCCCCCGCCCACAACCACGACCTACAAAATGACGGCCTCCACCAGCGCCCACAACGGCGACGCACAACGCGCCATAGCATCCAGACCCCTCACCATTCAAGTCGGCCAAATTAGAGTGCGCAAATACACGTTTATTTCGTCCTCGCGCGCCCTAACAGTGCCGTAGGTGACGTTCCCCGTGTCCACCGACGCCAACGAGTGGATCGCGGCTGAGGTCCTTCGCGACGAGTTCGCGCACGCACAGGCGGTCCAGGACGCTGCTGAGAATGCTGTCGAGCTCGAAGACCCGGCACAGGCGACCACGCAACTTTTCGCGCGCTTCCTTGCTTTCGCCGCGGACAGGGTACGCGGCAGCCACGAGGGCTCGCCTGAGCAGCAGGCCCGCCTCGCGGTCCTCCTCAAGGCACTTTCACAATTTTCCGCGACTCTTCTTGCCGATATCGATCTTCACTCTCTCGTCGCGTCTTTTGATGTCGATACGCGCAAGGTCGTGCTCTCATCGTTCTACAGCGCATATGCGACCCTCCAGAAGTATAGCACGCCCGGCATCCCTGCTTTCGCCACGCCATTGCTCCTTTCGGGGGCCAAGGAGGGGACCACGTCCGTATATGCGCTCTTTGGTGGGCAGGGCATCAACGAAGTCTACTTTGACGAGTTGCAGGCCCTGTTCGACGTCTACCGTCCATTCGTCGAAGACTTCATCCAGGTCGCGGTCGAGGAGATCCTCAAGCCTCTCGCATCCGCTTACGAGTCATCCTCGTACTATGCGCACGGCCTCGACGTGCTGGCCTGGTTGACGGGCGCCGTGCCTCGGCCTCCTGTCTCGTATTTCGCCTCCGTCCCGGTCTCCATGCCTCTCATTGGGCTCACACAATTCACGCACTATCTCGTCGCGGCGCGTGTTTCCGGATTGTCTCCTGCAGAGTTTCGCTCTCGCTTTGCGGGCGCAACTGGCCATTCTCAGGGCATCGTCACTGCCGTCGCGATCGCTGCGACGACGAGCGATGAGTCCTTCCTCGAGAACGCCAACCGGGCCCTCAAGTGGCTCTTCTTTGCAGGCTACCGCGGCCAGCAGCTCTTCCCCCTACTCGCCCTCGAACCCTCCGTTGTCCAAGACTCCGTCGAAGGTGGCGAGGGTGCGCCGACGCCCATGTTGTCGGTTGTAGGTCTGCTCCTGAAGGACCTTGAGCCCCATGTGAAGAAGACGAATAAGCACCTCCCCGAGAACTCCCAACTTCGCGTCTCACTGCACAATGGTCCCAAGGCCTTCGTCGTCACCGGACCTCCGAAGGCCCTCTATGGTCTTGTTACCAGCTTGAGGAAGATCAAGGCTGCTCCAGGAGTCGAACAGAGCAAGATCCCGTTCTCCCAGCGCAAGCCAGTGTTTTTTGTGCGCTTCTTGGTCGTTGGCGTTCCATTCCACAGCCTGCATCTCAAGGAGGCCACGGAGAAGCTTGTCGCCGATGACTTGGCCGGTCAGGAACTTTGGACAGTGGACCAGCTGCAGATCGCTGTGTTCAATACGGAGGATGGTACGTTGCATTATGTCATCTTGATTGTCAGAAGCTTACCGGACGCGCATATGCGCAGGTTCTGACCTCCGGAAGGCCTCTGGCTCGCTCACGCGGTCCATCAGCGACCAAATCTTCACCTCCACGCTTCATTGGACGAAGGCTACGAACTTGCCCGAGTCGGCGACGCACGCGGTGGATTTTGGCCCTGGTGGCGTCAGCGGCATTGGCCCTCTCACTGCTCGCAACCTAGACGGACGTGGCATCCGCGTCATCGTCCTCGGGGAGAAGGGCAAGGGAGATGCCGAGTTCTACTCAGTCAGGGATGTGAAGCGAGAGGACTCATGGGTGAAGAAGTGGACGCCGACGTTGGTCAAGACGAGGTATTTGCTCTTACTCTTCTATTGATGGCTGCATTCTGACAAGTCTTCGTTAGCGATGGGAAGGTGCACATTGACACGCCATTCACTCGTCTCCTGGGCAAGCCGCCGATCATGGTCGCCGGCATGACACCGACAACTGTCAAGGCCGGCTTTGTCTCCGCCGTCCTCGAGGCGGGCTACCACGTCGAGTTGGCTGGTGGAGGTCACTACTCTCCTGCTTCCCTTCGCGCGAAGGTTGCGGAGATCCAGTCGCTCGTCACGCCCGGCCTTGGCTTGACCCTGAACGCCCTCTACATCAACCCCCGGCAGTTCACATTCCAGTTCCCGCTCTGGCAGGAGATGCGTCGTGAGGGTCTCCCGATCGAAGGTTTCAACGTTGCCGCCGGCATTCCCACGACCGAGAAAGCGGCGGAGATCATCACCGCCCTTTCGGCAGCTGGCATCCGTCATGTCTCTTTTAAGCCTGGCTCCGTGGACGGCATTCGTCAGGTCATCAACATCGCCAGTGCGAACCCTGACTTCCCGATCATCATGCAGTGGACGGGCGGCCGTGCAGGAGGACACCACTCGTTCGAGGACTTCCACCAGCCCATTCTCTCGACATACTCGCGCATCCGCAAGCACGAGAACATCGCGCTTGTGGCCGGGTCTGGCTTCGGTGGTGCCGATGACCTCTGGCCGTACCTGACGGGTGACTGGTCTCGTGAGTTCGGCGTTGAGCCCATGCCTTTCGATGGCTTCCTCTTCGGCAGCCGCGTCATGGTCGCGAAGGAAGCGCACACGAGCTCGTCAGTGAAAGATCTCATCGTAGCCGCGGCTGGTGTTCCGGATGCAGCCTGGGAAGGCACGTACGCCAAGGAGACTGGCGGCATCATCACCGTGCGCTCAGAGCTCGGCGAGCCTATCCACAAGGTCGCGAATCGTGCGTTGAAACTCTGGAAGGAGTTCGACGACAGCATTTTCAAACTCCCCCGCGAAAAGCGTGACGCTTGGCTCCAGGAGCGACGCGCAGACGTCATTGCGAAGCTCAACCGCGACTACTTCAAGCCTTGGTTCGGCGCGAAGAAGGATGGCACAGTTGTCGAGGACATCGCCGACATGACCTACGAAGAGACGGTCCTGCGCATGGTTCGCCTACTCTACGTTGCGCACGAAGAGCGCTGGACCGACCTGTCGTGGCGCGACCTGGTGGGAGACTGGATGCGCCGCGTGGAGGAGCGCTTTGCTGGCGTGAACGGCAGCGCGAAGGTATCCCTCCTGCAGTCGTACGTGACGCTCAACAAGCCGCACGCGTTCGTCGAGGAGTTCTTCAAGGCGTATCCTCTCGCGACTGAGCAGCTCCTCGCTGCGGAGGACAAGCTCTATTTCCTCACGATTTCGCAGAGGCAGGGTCAGAAGCCCGTATCCTACATTCCCGTCCTGGACTCGACGTTTGAAGTATGGTTCAAGAAGGTAAGATAGTACGACTGTCTTTGTCGTTCATGTGCTGACATCTTGTTTAGGACTCCCTTTGGCCTTCTGAGGACATTGAGGCGGTATTCGACCAGGACCCCGAACGCGTTGCGATCCTGCAGTCGCCGGTGTCCGTTTTACATTCCAAGGTCAAGGACGAGCCCATCAAGGAAATGCTGGACAATATCACAGCATCTCTCGTCGACAAGCTCCTCGAGCGTGTCTATGGTGGTGATGCAAGCCAGATCCCGACCGCTGACTATCTGGGAGCCAAGCCGTCTGCCGTCGCGACCCCTGCCGGCATCAGCGTCGTCCAGGAGGCTGAAGAGATCGTCATCTCTCTCGGCGCCTCCGTCCCCGAGGCGTCGACGTGGTTGGAGTTCCTTGCTGGTGCCGAGCTCAACTGGTGGCGCGCATTGCTTTCGTCGATCACGGTTGTCCAGGGCTCGTCGTACATTGACAACCCTCTCCGCCGCCTCCTCACCCCTCGAGCGGGTCAGAAGATCGTGCTGCACCAGACCGACGGGGCGCTCGATAGGGTCACCTTGTACGGCGCCGCACGATCCTATGGCGAGCACAAGCCAACCTTCAAGGCTGTTGAGATCACGTACGACGCGTCGACGCGCTTCATCGGCGTCACCCTCTTCGAGGACCGGCGCAATGTCTCAGTCCCTCTCTCGCTGCAATTCAAGTACGTCCCGGCGCAGCCTTGGGCACCAGTGCACGAAGTCTCCGAGGGCCGCAACACGCGCGTCAAGGACTTCTATTGGCGTTTGTGGTTCGGTGACAACGAGAAGCTCCCGGAGCTCAACGTTCGTGACACGTTCACCGGTCCCGAAGTCACGATCGGTGCGTCGGAGGTCGAAACGTTCTGCGCCGTGGTCGGCAACCAGCAGGAGGAGTTCAAGACCGCTCGCACCGAGGACGTCAAAGCGCCCATGGACTTCGCCATCGTCACCGGTTGGCAAGCAATCATGAAGGCAATCTTCCCGGCTGCGATCGAGGGTGATCCGCTCAAGCTCGTCCACCTCTCAAACGGGTTCAAGATCGTTCCCGGCGCTAAGCCCCTCCAGGCTGGCGACGTCTGCCGCTCGGAAGCCAAGATTGCGGCCGTCGTGAACGGCGACGCGGGCAAGACCGTTCGTGTCAAAGGTCATGTCTTCTGCGGCGGCAGGCCCGTCATCGAGGTCGAGTCAGCCTTCCTCTACCGTGGCCGCTTCACCGACTATGAGAACACCTTCGAGACCATCGAGGAGCCCGATTACATCGTGGAGCTCTCCAGTGATGCTTCCGTCGGCGTCCTGCAGTCGAAGGAGTGGTTCGAATGGGCTGACGAGAAGACGCCCCTCCAAGCCGGCACTAACTTGATCTTCCGTCTCAAGTCTGAGGCCACGTACAAGGACAAGGTCCACTACCGCTCGGTGTCTGTTTCTGGTGACGTTTTCGTCCGCAATCAGCTGAAGGAGCTCGTCAAGGTCGGCTCCGTCGAGTTCGAACGCGATGACTGTCAGGGAAATCCCGTCGTCGCCTACCTCCAGCGCAACGGCTCAACTCAGGGCCTCCCCATTCCTCTCGCGAGCGGCGGCTACACTCTCACCACCGCTGCGGCTGGCTCGACGCTCTTCCAGTCCCCTGCTACAAATGAGCCCTACTCGCAGATTTCCGGCGACTTCAATCCCATTCACGTCAACCCTTATTTCTCCGACTTCGCCTCCCTTCCCGGCACAATCACGCACGGGATGTGGTCCAGCGCGGCTACGCGCCGCTTCGTCGAGACGGTCGTTGCTCAGGGGCATCCAGAGCGCGTGCTGCGGTGAGTTTTCACGCGTTCGCTCGTCGCCAACACAATACTGACTTGCATGCAGATACAATGTGGCCTTCGTCGGCATGGTCCTTCCACAGGACAAGCTCACGGTCAAGCTCACTCATACCTGCATGCGTGACGGCAACATGGTCGTCGCTGTTACGACTGTCAACGAGGCCGGCGAGAAGGTCATTGAAGGCGTCGCCGAGGTCGCGCAGCCCACGACCGTCTATGTCTTCACGGGCCAGGGCTCCCAGGAGCCTGGCATGGGTATGGACCTCTACAACTCGTCACCGGCCGCTCGTGCTGTCTGGGAAGCTGCCGACACCCATCTGCTCGCCGTCTACGGGTTCTCGATCGTCGAAATTGTCAAGGACAACCCGAAGAAGAAGATCATTCATTTCGGCGGCATCAAGGGCCAGGCGATTCGCCAGCGGTATATGGACATGACCTACGACACCACGGACAAGGACGGCAACATCAAGACTCTGCCTCTCTTCGCCGACATCAACGTCCGCACTCCCCAGTACACATTCAGCCACCCTGCCGGTCTCCTATTTGCAACGCAGTTCGCTCAAATTGCGTTGGTCGTGACGGAGCGCGCTGCCTTTGAAGACATGCGCTCGAAGGGTTTCGTTCAGCGCGACGGCGCTTTCGCCGGTCACTCACTCGGCGAGTACTCCGCCCTCGCCTCCATCGCTGACGTCCTCCCCATTCCTTCCCTCGTCGACGTCGTGTTCTACCGTGGTATCACCATGCAGCGCGCTGTGGAGCGCGACGCGCAGAACCGCTCGAATTACGCGATGTGTGCCGTCAACCCGAGCCGCATCTCGAAGACCTTCAATGACGCTGCTCTTCGTGAGGTCGTGGATACTATTTGCAATCGCACAGAATGTCTCTTGGAAATCGTGAACTTCAACGTCGAGGTTACTATCTTGTATAACGTCTGTCGTATAATGTACTGACGCGATATGGTAGGGTCAACAATACGTGTGCGCTGGAGAGCTGGTGGCTCTGCAGACCTTGACGAACGTCCTCAACTACCTCAAGGTCGAGAAGGTCGACATCGGGAAGGTTAGTGTGCCCGTATGCTATTGACTACTGTTTGGCGCTTATATCTTCCCTCTAGTTGACGGAGAAGTTCAGCATCGAGAAAGTCAAGGAGATGCTCAGTGACATCGTGGATCACTGCTACCAAAGAGCACTGGACCTTCAGAAGTCCGAGGGTTACATCAAGCTGGAGCGCGGCTTCGCGACGATCCCGCTTCCCGGTCTCGACGTGCCGTTCCACTCCCGCTACCTCTGGGCTGGCGTCATGCCGTTCCGTGCCTGTAAGTTGCCTTCCACCTCACCTTTTTGACGCCTTAGATACCAATTCTTTGTTCGCAGACCTCTCGAAGAAGATAAACGCCGCACAGCTCAACCCTGACATGCTCGTGGGAAAATACGTGCCGAACTTGATCGCGAAGCCGTTCGATGTGTCCAAGGAGTACGCGCAGATCATCTACGACCAGACGTCATCGCCTCGGCTTTCCAAAGTCCTCCGTAAATGGGACGAGGAGAACTGGGGCGCACCTGAGCAGCGCCAGAAACTTGCCTACACCATCCTTGTGGAGCTCCTTGCCTACCAGTTCGCGTCTCCCGTTCGCTGGATTGAGACCCAAGACCTTCTCTTCACTTCATACAACTTCGAGCGGCTCATCGAGATCGGCCCCTCTCCGACCCTCACGGGCATGGCGACTCGCACGCTCAAGGCTAAGTACGAGGCGCATGACGACTCTACAACGCGCGCACGTCTGATTCTCTGTCACTCCAAGCATGGCAAGGAGATCTACTATTCCTTCGAGGACGAGCCGGAGGCAGCTGCCGAAGAAGAGTCTGCCTCGACGCCAGCCGCGTCCGCCCCAGTAGCGTCCGCCCCAGCAGCAGCCGCCGTCGCAGCTCCTGCCGCTCCTTCAGCAGGACCTGTCGCAAGCATCGAAGACGCGCCTGTCCGTGCCGTGGACATTCTCGCGACCATCGTTGCCCAGAAGTTGAAGAAGCGACTCGAGGAGATCCCACTGTCGAAGTCGATCAAGGACCTGTCCGGCGGCAAGTCAACACTCCAGAACGAGATCCTTGGCGACCTCCAGCTCGAGTTCTCGTCTGCACCGGAGAAGGGCGAGGAGCTTCCTCTTGAGGAGCTTGGCTCTTCGCTGGCGAATGGGCACTCGGGGTCGCTTGGCAAATACACGTCCGGTCTCGTTTCGCGTGTGATCGGAGGCAAGATGCCTGGCGGGTTCAATCTGTCGGCTGTGAAGAGCTATCTTGCGAAGACCTGGGGCCTTGGACCCTCTCGTGCAGACTCCGTGTTACTCGTCGGCACGACGATGGAACCTGCGAAGCGCCTTGGATCGGAAGCGGAGGCGAAGACATGGCTCGACTCCGTCGCCGCCGTCTACGCTCAGCGCGCTGGTATCACCCTTTCCTCCGGGGCTGCTGCGGGAGGTGCAGGAGGTGGAGCTGGGGGGGCTGTCATCAACAGCGAGGAGTTCCTCAAGTTCCAAGCCGAGCAAGAGGAGTTCGCCGCTCAACACGTTGAACTGTACATGCGCTACCTCAAGCGCGACTCGCGCGCCGGCAATATCCTTTACGATAAGGAGAAGGCCAACTCCACTGCCCTTCAAGCGAGACTGGACAGTATCTCGCGTGAGCACGGCGACACGTACATCGACGGGATCCAGCCAGTTTTCGACGTCCTCAAGGCTCGCCACTTCGACTCCTCGTGGAATTGGGTTCGACAAGACGCTCTCCTCATGTTCTACGACATCTTGTTTGGTCGCCTTACAACTGTCGACCGCGAAATCACCGCGCGGTGCATCGCGATCATGAACCGCGCTGATCCCGAACTCATCACGTACATGCAATATGTGATCGATCAGGTTGACGCCTCCCGCAGCGAAACTTATTCGCTAGCGAAGGTGTTCGGGCAACAGCTCATCGACAACTGCCGAGAGGTTGTAGGTCAGGCGCCGCTTTACAAGGATGGTGAGTTGTTTTCGGTCTCTTTCTAAATGGCGCTCACTGACGCAAGTTCATTAGTTACTTTCCCGACGGCGCCGCACACCGAAGTCAACGCGAAGGGTGACATAGTGTATTCTGAGGTCGTCCGCGAGAACGTCCGAAAACTCGAGGCATACGTCGAGGAGATGGCGAGTGCTGACCACATTTCTGCTTCGGTCAACATCCAAAAGATCCAGGACGACGTCTTGAAGCTCTGGAACGTTGTGAAGTCCCAGCCCGAGATCACCGACGACCAGAAGAATCGCATCAAAGCTCTTTACGATGGCGTCGTCCGCTCCCTTCGCAAGAACCCGGAGACACGCCCACGTCCCGGCACGCCTCGCAGCCGCCGCTCATCGTCCCAGTTCCTGCGCCCGCAGATCTCTGGCATTGCATCCGTCTCTTCCGACAAGATTCCTCTCCTTCATCTCAAGCGAAAAGTGGGCACCAACTGGGAGTACAGCAGCAACCTGACTGGGGTTTATCTGGATGTTCTGCACGAGATTGCCACTTCCGGGACGACGTTCAAGGACAAGAACGCCTTGCTCACTGGCGTCGGTAAAGGTTCGATTGGCGTCGAGATTCTGAAAGGCCTCCTGTCTGGAGGCGCTCATGTCGTGATCACCACGTCGCGTTACAACCGCGCTAGTGTCGAATTCTACCAGGGCATCTTCCAGCGCTTCGGGAGCAAGGGATCTGCGCTCACTGTCGTGCCCTTCAATCAGGGCTCGAAGCAGGATGTGGAGGCCCTCGTTGACTACATCTACGCGACTCTTGGCCTCGATCTTGACTACATCCTACCGTTTGCTGCTGTTCCCGAGAACGGCCGTGAAATTGACGGCCTCGACGACAAATCGGAGCTCGCTCATCGGATCATGCTGGTCAACTTGCTGCGCTTGCTCGGTGCGGTCAAGTCGAAGAAGGCAAGCCGTCATTTCGTGACTCGCCCGACTCAGGTCGTCCTGCCTCTATCACCAAATCATGGTCTGTTTGGTAACGACGGATTGTACTCTGAGTCCAAGATCTCGCTGGAGACGCTATTCAACCGTTGGAACTCTGAGAGCTGGAGCGAGTACCTCTGCTTGGCGGGCGCTGTCATTGGGTGCGTACTTAATTTCCCCAGATTCTCGTATGGCAAGCTTACTATCGACGCAGATGGACGCGCGGCACCGGCCTTATGGACGCGACGAACATGGTCGCTCAGGGCATCGAGACTCATGGCGTCCGCACCTTCTCTGCCAAGGAGATGTCTTTCAATATCCTCGGTCTCATGCATCCCCTCCTCTTCAGCATTACGCAAGTCGAGCCCATCTGGGCGGATCTGAGCGGCGGGATGGATCGTGTGGCTGACCTCGCCGATATCTCGACCCGTGTACGCACGGATCTTAACAAGAAGGCCGAGCTTCGGCGCGCCATCGCGCGCGACAACTACGCAGAATTCAAGGTCATCAACGGTGTCGAGGCGGAGCGCGTCCTCCAGACCGTCAACGTCACCCCGCGTGCCAACTTCCGCTACGAGTTCCCCACTCTTGAGCCAGCTTCGGCTCTCGAGGACCTCGCGAAACTCCGTGATGTCATCGACCTGGACAAGGTCGTAGTCGTCACTGGTTTCGCTGAGCTTGGTCCCTGGGGCAGCTCGCGCACGCGCTGGGAGATGGAAGTTCGAGGCCAGCTCACGCTCGAGGGATGCATCGAGATGGCCTGGATGATGGGCTACATCAAGCACTTCAACGGCCGCCTCAAGGACAACTCCCTGTACGTCGGTTGGGTGGACGTGAAGACCGGAGAGGCTGTTGACGATAAGGATGTTCGAGGAAAGTATGAGGCTGATATCCTCGCGCATGCCGGTGTACGACTCATCGGTGAGTACTTCGTCCTTCCACTGAATCTCACTTTCTGAACCTCTTTTTTTCACCTTTCACAGAACCGGAGCTCTTCCGCGGATACGACCCCAAGCACAAGGTGTTCAATCAGGAGATGGAGCTGGTTCACGACTTGGAACCTCTCGAAGTCTCCGACTCCGACGCTGAGAAGTTCAAGAAGGAACATGGCGAGAAGTGCGACGTATGGGCCGGCGAGGGCGGCCAGTGGTTCGTGAAGTTCAAGAAGGGCGCTCGTATCATGGTGCCGAAGGCGTTCACCTTTAGCCGTCAAGTCGGCGGCCAGATTCCAACAGGCTGGCACGCCGGCCGCTATGGTATTCCGGAAGACATCGTCGCTCGTACTGATCGCATGTCTCTATGGGCTCTCGTTTGCGTGGCCGAGGCCCTCAACGACGCAGGCATCACTGACCCTTATGAGCTCTACGAACACATGCACCCCTCCGACGTCGGAACCAGTCTCGGTAGCGGCATGGGTGGTATGGAGTCTCTCGCCAAGATGTTCAAGGATCGACGCGACGAGAAGGAGGTTCAGAACGACATCTTGCAGGAGACGTACGTTCTGTCTGTCATTCTTTTGGTCGTCAGCTTACCTTGTGCCCAGTTTCATCAACACGACTGCGGGTTGGGTGAACTTGTTGTTGCTATCGTCGAGCGGCCCTGTGAAGATCCCTGTTGGTGCCTGGTGAGAATCCTTGTTGATACGACCGTGTACACCCACCAATGATGCACATATAGCGCCACAGCCCTTCAATCCCTGGAGATCGCTTCCGACAGCATCCTGTCGGGCAAGGCCAAAGTCATGATCGCTGGTGGCTTCGACGATCTTTCTGAAGAAGGCTCGTACGAGTTCGCGAACATGCAAGCAACGAGCAATTCCGAAACCGAGTTCGCCATGGGCCGCGAGCCTGCTGAGATGTCCCGGCCTACCACGACGACTCGCGCAGGCGTATGTGTTGTTCACTTTATTTCCAACATGTGAACTGACGTGAATTTGTTTGTGACTAGTTCATGGAGGCACAGGGTACCGGCGTGCATATCGTCATGAGCGCCAAGACTGCAATTGAGCTTGGTGCCCCAGTTCGCGGTATCCTGGCGTTCACATCTACGTCTACGTATGTTCTTCTGGTTTGCTTCATGTTCTTGCATGTGGCTGACTCGAACGATCAGGGATAAGGCTGGTCGCTCCATTCCTGCGCCGGGCCGCGGTGCTCTTACCATCGCTCGTCAAGTCCCCTCCAAGTTCCCGCTGCCGATCCTCGACCTCTCCTACCGCGCCAGGCAGATTTCCTTCCGTCGCAAGCAGATTGCCGAGTGGCTCGCTCACGAGCAGGCACAACTGAAAGAGGAACTCGACTATCGCCAGAGCCAAGGGGACACGCCTGACGAAGACTTCTTCACGACGCGCCTGTCGGATCTGGAAGCTGAGGCCGCTCGTCAGGAGAAGGATGCCCTTGCGACATACGGCATGCTCGAGGGAGCTGATCCGCGTGTCGCTCCCATCCGTCGCGCATTGGCTGTCTGGGGCTTGACCGCCGACGATCTTGGTGTGCTGTCCATTCACGGAACGAGCACGGGTGCCAACGAGAAGAACGAAACTGGCATCTGGAACGACATCTTTGGCACGATATCCCGCACGCCGGGGAATGCCATCCCTATCATGGCGCAGAAGAGCCTGGTTGGACATTCTAAGGGCGGGTCAGCGGCGTGGCAGATGGCCGGTCTTCTGCAGACTGTGTACAGCGGCATCGTCCCGGGCAATCGCAACAACGACAACGTGGACGCCAACTTCCAGAAGCATTCGTACCTCATGTTCCCGTCGAAGACCATCCACACTGATGGTATTCGCGCTGGTGTCATGGTAAGTGTCTTGTTGTGCTGGTGATATTCGTCGCTGATCGCAGCGCTAGTCATCGTTCGGGTTCGGTCAAGTCGGTGGTACCGCCGTTGTCATCCATCCTCGGTACCTCATGGCGGCGCTCGAGCCGTCGGTGTACGAGGCATACAAGGCCCGCAACGCTGCTCGTTACCTCAAGTCCTACAAAGCCATGTCCGAGATGATGATCACGAACTCGCTAGTGAAGATTAAGGAGGCACCTCCGTACTCCAAGGAACTTGAGGCCCCGGTCCTGCTCAACTCTCTCGCTCGCGCGACCCTTGACAAGAAGACAAACAGCTGGTCATACGCGGAGAAGCAAGAGACTACGATCAAGCCCAACCTCGCCAATGTCAAGGCGATTGAGGCTTCGCTGAATGTTTCTTCGTCCACAGCTGGCGTCGGTGTTGATCAGGGTGAGTGGCCCATAGCACTCATTTGGCAGCCCATGCTGATTGTCTTTGACAGAACTGATCTCGTCCGTGCCCTCTGGGAACCCCACATTTGTCGCTCGTAACTTCACGGACGCCGAGATCGCGTACTGCCGCTCGCAACCGTCAGCTCAGGCGTCGTTTGCCGCTCGCTGGGTCGGGAAGGAGGCTGTCTTCAAGTCGCTCGGTGTGTCGTCCAAGGGTGCCGGCGCCTCGTTGAAGGATATCGAAATCCTCCCCAACGAGACCGGTGCGCCCGAGGTGACGCTTCACGGCGATGCGAAGGCAGCCGCCGAGAGCAAGGGCATCGCGAAGATCCTCCTGTCGTTGAGTCACTCTGATGTACGTTTGTCGTTTGTCTTGGCTTGCACTCTGTAATTCGTTTGCTCACATCTGCCTTTTCCAGACCGTCGCTATTGCTTTTGCCCAGGCTTCTTCTACATGATTTCTTTGGCGTCGACACTTCGCTACTACGTTCCCGCATGTAATGATTCTTTCTCCCCTCACGTTTGATATCACATACCAATCATTTCCTGTTGTTCGAGTATTTGTCTACGAATGTAAAATCAATCATACTCTACAATAATTGCAATAGATTTCTTTTCATCTACTCATTGCGGTCAAGGTGCAACAACAGCCCTTTGGCTTATTCTTGGGAGTAAATATATTCAAATAATCGGCATATATTTATGGGTATCAAGTAAGCATCGGTATGATAATGTATATGCTCATGACTACTAGTCCAAAGACTCTAACGACAACCTTTCTGACATTCTAGCAGTGATATCGCGCTTGGGGTCAACCAGGTTTGCTCGGGCTTCGCGCTTGCGGCGTCGACGAACTTCATATTCATCTGTGTCCTCTTCCCAGTGATAGGCCCGAGTGCGCGTACGAAGCGTGCGCTTGCCTGCTGCGAGTAAAGATCAGTTACCTTGCCGCAATGATAATTATGTGTGATGGTTACTTACCATCTTCTTTGACAATGACGAAGTTGCGTGGCGACTGTGGTGAACGTCCATCAGCCGGCCGACGGCGTGTCTGCCCTCGCGGTTTCGGGGAGGAGGGCCTCCTGCCGGACTGCAACGAGCGCACCGGTCGCGTCAGATCCTCCAGGAAGACGGAGAGGCGCCGGGCGAGCGGCGCCGTTGCACTCCGCGTCTTGAGGATAGAGGGGTGGGTTTTATCCTGACGATGGTGCGGCGAGTGAGGTCCCGCCTCGTAGTGTAAATCCCACAACTCCTTCTCGTCCTTGGAAACTGGCAAGGAGTTGAAGCGTCCACGCCCTGTAGGGCTTCGTGCGTTCCAGCGCACAGTGCTCTTCCGCTGGGAGCTCTGATGCATGTCCGCTTCCGCCGAGCTGATTTCCTGAGCTCGATCTCCCTTCTCGAACAAGGATGAAAACCGCGGGCTTGGAGAGGGTATCAGATCCCGCAGCTTGTTGGTAACGGTGGTGATGTGCAGACTAGGGCGGGGAGGACGAGGGCTACTGTCGAAGGGATCAGACGTCCGAGCGATATCACCGAAATGGCTCTGTACCAGAGGCGACGGGCACATGCAGGAGTGATCAGGGGCGGGCTTGTTGGGGACCATCATCGTGGTTTATGAGCGTTGTTTGGGAAGGAATATGGTGGGATGGATGGTTGTGATAATATTGACTGGTAAAAAGAATATAGTGTGTTGTGAATATTAAGATGAGAGTGGTAAGAAGTCAACCGGTGATGAGGGGTTGTGGTGCATTGGAGGAGGCTTTATAGATGATGAGGTTTGTCTCGCTCAGGTGCGGGTAGGTGTGCGGGTAGGTGTGCGGGTAGGGTGCGGGTAGCATCAAGCCGCAAAATGCACAGCATCTTGCAGCTCCTTGCGGCTCTATGCAGGTCACCTAGCGGTGACATTGCGGTGTCGTAGATAGGACATGGTGGTAGATGCAAGTAGTAGCTGAGTCGGAGGAAAGGCGACGGGCGTGTCTCACTTCTGCCGAAGATCACGTGACGTGCGACTTGGTAGGCGAGGGCCCGCTGCGCTCGTCGCTGCTCGTTGGCGGTCGCTCCGAGTCGTCGCTCTGGGCGGCCCTGGCGCTCCGACAACGCTGACCGTCGACCTGCCACCATCCAGGCTTTGAATCTACGGGGTGCTAAAACGGACAAAGGATCCCAGTTTTCACCATGTTGGCCTGGTGACACGTCAGCAACCTTGCGACTTGATTGCTTTCTATTGGAATGTCCAGAACTCAATCTTTACGATGACCACGGACTCGTGGCGTTCACCGGAAGTCGTCCAGGTGATTTAGCCGGGCCGGAGTTGACTCTGCCAGGGCTGCAGGTTGCAACAGCAACCGTGACATGCCCGACTTTCATCCTGTACCCCTTCTGCTGCTGGCCCCGATGAACGTCCGACCACGCAGCCACGCTCAGCTGACGACTGTTCTTGCCATCTTATGCGCTATTTTAGGTGGTTTCTAAATTAATCCCATGCGAAGGTACCGACGAAGGGACCGACGCGTGTCGGCGGCGTTGTCACGTCTCGAGTTTCGCCGCAAGCAACTGGACACTTCAGTATAAATGGAGGGACGACAGTTGATGGTTGTGAAATCAAGACTTTCCACAAAATGGCTATAACGACTCTGCCAACGTCGCTTTCTGTGCTAGTGCTGCTCGCCTCGCTTGTATCTGCGCAATCCGCTGTCTGGGGCCAATGTAGGCATCTTCTATGTCGCAACGCTCTGACTCTAAGGACATTACTCTTAACAGGCGGCGGCACGGGTTGGACAGGCCCTACTACATGTGTCTCCGGCAGCGTCTGCACATACTCCAACCCGTACTACTCGCAATGCCTTCCGGTGTGTCTGCACAAGGCTTTCTCTCGCTAATCTGCCTGCTCAAACCTGCTTCCAAGGGGTCCGCTTCATCGGGGTCTAGTAGTAGTGCCAGCTCATCCTCTGCCTCGTCTGGTGCTACACCCACCATCTCTGGCGGTCTCCCAGGCGCAACGGGCACCGGGAAGATTCATACCATCGCGAAGGCCGCGGGGAAAACGTACTTTGGATCCGCGACGGATAACCCGGAGCTTACGGATTCACCCTATGTCGCCCTTTTGAGTGACAACACGATGTTTGGGCAGATCACCCCGGGCAACAGCTGGAAATGGGTCGGTATCCCAGTGCCAGTAATCGAGCAGACTGACTCATGCGAGTGTAGGATGCGACTGAACCGAGCCGCGGAACATTCACGTTCACGGCCGGCGATGCAATTCTCAGCCTCGCTCAAAAGAACAGCCAGCTGCTCCGCGGTACGCATGATCGGTTTCCGGTCATTATTTATCTGACTTTGCGCGCCTCCAGGTCACAACTGCGTCTGGTACAATCAGCTCCCAAGCTGGGTTACAAGTGGCAACTTCAATGCCGCCACGCTGCAAAGTATCATCACCACGCACTGCAGCACCATCGTAGGGCATTATAAGGGCGACACGTAAGTGAGGGATTGTTATATACGAACTGCACAGCTCATCGCATCCTTTGCTTCAGTTGTAAGTCTCCAGATTTGATGCTAATTGAACTGTTCACTCAAAGTCTGGGTTTTGCAAGACTCTTGGGACGTCGTCAACGGTTAGTTCACCTTCCTTACTCACAAAATGTCTTCGTCATCGGTCAATCTGTTCAGAGCCCTTCAACGATGACGGCACATGGCGCACGGACGTCTTCTACAACACGCTGAACACCTCATATGTTGCGACGGCTTTGAATGCTGCCAAATCCGCCGATTCTGCCACTAAACTGTACATCAACGACTACAACATCGAAACCGCAGGTGCGTATCTCGACATGGAGCTCCACAGCACCCTGAACACACTCTCATCCACCAGGCGCCAAGTCCACTGCTATGCAGAACCTCGTAAAGTCACTCAAGAGCGCCGGCACGCCCATTGACGGTGTCGGCGTGCAGGGGCACCTGATCGTTGGCGAGGTCAGCGACATGACGTCCAACCTCGCAGCGTTCACCGCTCTCGGCGTCGAGGTCGCGATCACGGAACTCGACATCCGCATGACGCTCCCCGCGACGGCTGCGTTGTACGCGCAGCAGAAGAAAGACTACCAGACCGTCATAACGTCGTGCCAGGCCGTCGCAAAATGCATCGGCGTCACGGTTTGGGACTACACGGACAAGTACTCGTGGGTGCCGGCAACGTTCTCCGGCCAGGGTGGTGCATGCCCGTGGGATGCGGTGAGTGTGCCGCGTGCTGAGGAGTTAAGTCGTGCTGACGCTGCTTCCCAAGTCCTTGTTGAAGAAGCCCGCATTCGATGGTATCGTGAACGGATTCCAAAGTTGAGTAGTATATGTACACGCAACGCAAGCTTTTGTATATCGCCTTCTGGATGCCTGGAAAATGGGGACAACGACAACGCTGTCTCGCTCGATACTGACAGGAGATACAGTAGGCGGCAGAGAAACATGAAGGGCTTGCTTGACGGATGCAGGACGAAGTTGAGCCCAGTTGACATGCTTGCGACGGCGGGTAGGCCCTCGATCGCGATTTTCACTGGGACCTTCCGTCTATGACCTGACTTCGATTTTGCTTTACTTCCGGCGGTGGTGATCTGTGCGCTAGGGCATAGATTCTTCGGAGCAAGAATGCATTCGTTGCATCTTGGCACATCAGGCCTACATACAGTCTGTGCCGACAACAGGTTCGTTCGTGAGAATACGAGCTGTACCAAGTAAGCCCACTGACCTGACCGAAGCCGACTGAGACATTATTGATGTCTGGCCATAGTTCGGCAGGCATCCATGACTCCAGGTTGTACCTAATAAACACCACGGCTCCGTCCAGATGCCTCTTGATTTGTTTGGTATTTGCGTACCGGGTAGCCTCGGGTTTCGTCGTGGCAGGTTGGTGCCATCTGAGTCGGTTCGTATCGACGCCGATGCCAACGTTTCTGCGTGACAAGCGGGATTAAATGATTCTCCTTTGAGATCAGGAAAGTACAGTCATATCTACATTTTCCATGCGAATTGAAGGATGAGAAAGGCCATCTTCGGCCCGATGCCTTTTATGGAGCAGAGCTCCTCCATCGTCTTGGGTACCTCCGAGTTGAAGCGGTCGCGAAGGTCTTGTGCTGCCTGTTTGATGTATCTAACAAATTTTCGTTTAGAAGAGATCGGTAGAAGGGAATGAAAGACGTGACGCCGACTTCGTATTGCTTGACCAGAAGCCGCATTTGTTGATAGCGCTCGCGACCGTGGTCGAGCTTGCAGAGATTATCGTGTCGACGCTCATTGTGCCTCCGACAGCGTTCTGTAACTTCGCAACAGCAGCGTCGACGACTTTCGTTTGAGACGAGAGCATGAGCGAAACAAGGGTGATGAAACGCTTGTTCTGGGGCAGTCAGCTCAGTCACCGTGCATGCAGCTAGTGGGACCAGCCTACCTTGGGATCTTTTTCCTTCAGTTGCGCCATGTCGCACCCCATGGTGTCGACGGGCGCGTCGATGCGAGACCGCATGTCCTTGATGGCGTCGTAAGCTTCGCGCCAGCCTACTGGCTCAGCATGCGGCTCCTTCACGGCCTTGTGTGCAGGTATCTTCGTGACACCGAGGCTCCGACTGCGGATGGTGACCGTCTTCTTAGACAGCGGAGAGTGCTTTGGTCTTGCAGAAGCAGCCGGACGAACGATGTCCTCCAAGTCCTGCAGGGCGTCTTCACGTCGCACCTTCAGACGTTTGGAACGGCGCAGTGACGAGATGGAAGTGCCCGCTTCGGCGTTTCCTTCCAAAAGATGTACTACCAGGCTCTCATCACGAGGAGAAGCCAGTGAAGAGAGATGGGGTTCCGTAATAGCGGCCCTCTTCATGGAGTGGAACTAGGAACTCGTGGAGGATGCGGAAGGATGGCCAGTGCTTGCCTGAGTCCGACACGTCGAACTGAGTGGGACGAAGCAGAAATGGATGCGCTGGCCACCTGAGAGGCCATTTAGTCCAGAGTCTACGTGAGTGGTACAAATGACCGTGGGACACTTTGAGTGAGACACGGCAGGCAAAGGGTTCGCGCCATTTCCTTCACTAAATTACTTCCGCGTCTTTCACATTGCATAACCCCGCTGCGTTGCAGCCCCGACCGTCCTTACGTTCTGTCCTCTTCGCATAGACACTCGAAACCATGTCTGACTGGGGTGAGGACTTTGCACCGAATTTTGAGCGCACATACCGCCCGATTGACATGCTAACGCACCCCGACGACCTCTAGACGACTCCGATGCTGAGGTCAAACCCGCAAAGGTGCCCAATAAAGTAACCAAAACGAAATGGGAGGGCGAAGACGAGGAGGAAGACGATGAGCCCGTGGTGCGTGCCGTCCGCTCCGTGCGCTGATATTCTACTGATCTACGCGATCGACATATCCCGTACGCTGTACACCACTATCAGAGTGACTGGGAGGCTTCATCTGACGAAGAGAAGCCAAAGGCGGCACCTACTACTGCTCCCGTTGCGCCTCCGAGGAAAAAGGGCACGCTGAAAGCGAAGCTTGCGGAGAAGGAGGCGGCGAAGGCCGCACGGCTAGCTGCTGGCGAGGGATCGGACGAGTACGACGAGGATTCGGTGATCGACCCCAGAGAGAAGGCGCGCCTCGACAGGGAACGCGAGCTCAACGCAGACCTGAAGAACGCGGCTGACCTCTTTGGCGTGACTGCTCTGGGTGGTGCGTCTTACCTGCTCCGCGTGCGACTTATGCCCTGACACAGCACCCTTGCAGGCACCTCCAGCAAAGAGCTTGACCAGCTCGTGACGGCGAACCCGCGCACGAAGGACGAATTCGTGGCCTTCTCGCAGAACATCATCGAGTTCATCGTCAAGCGGCACCAGGACAAGCCGCTGTACGCGACCTTCCTCGAGCAGCACGTACGTGACCTCGCCGCACCGTTGCGCGACGTCGAGGTGCGCAAGGTTGCAAGTGGGCTCACGACCCTCGCGAACGAGAAGCAGCGGGAGCAGCGCGACAAGGCGAGCGGCAAGAAGAAGCCCAAGGCGGCGGCAAAGCCGACGTTGGGAACGGCGAAAGTGGGGACCAAGTACGCAGTCTTTTCAAGCTGCATTTGAGAACTCTGTGCTGACTAGGTGGTGTGTACAGATTGGATACGAGTGTATACGACGAGGCGTTGGATGACTTCGGGACGGCGGCAGATGATTTTATGTAGCTCTAGCTCTGGGGTATAGGTTTTCTGTCGCTCTTTCGACGAGCTGCTAATAAGTTGCATTGTCATTTTTGTTGACAAGATGTATGTGGTGTGTAGCCTAGATCCCGTACGTATCATCATCATCAGTAGTACTACTATCTATAGCGCAAGAATCATTACACGGCTCATGCGCACCAAGGGATTGCTATGCGTCTCCACCATCGTCGCTGATATCATCCTCATCGTCGTTGGCAACGCTGATCACCCCACCGCCAGTTTTCTCCTTGAGATCGCGCCCTGCTGCTGCAAGCTTCGCGCCGAACGCCTTGCGCGCGCCAAAATTCGCGCCGATGTCCCAGATCTGGAGTTTTGCCTTCGACCCGGCCGCAGCCAGCGTGAGCGGATCGTCCGGCGAGAAGGTCGTCGAGAACACCTTGCCCTGTACATGCGCGCGCATTGTCAGCCAAGCCCACATTGCATAGCGACTCCTACGCACCACACCGAGATCCCGGCTGGTCACCAGGCTGACCTGCCGCTTACCGCCGACCTCCTCATCTGTCACATTCCACACCTTGACTATTTTGTCGGTGCCGCCGGTCGCGATACAACCGCGTATATGCGGATTCACGTCGATGGACGATGCAGCGCCATCGTGTGCTGATAGCGTGAAGCGAGCAGGCGATGGTTTCGATAGGTCGCTTGGCAGCGTCCGTGCGTCGAAGTTTAGCACGAGTCCGTTCTCCAAGGTGACCTTCAAATGGCCTCTCAGGACTCGTCAAAAAACGAAAATCAGGTGACGCACGTAGAACCCTTGTGTCTCCCATGGATCCCACCGCAGCGCCTCGACGTCTGCGCCGACTACCGCACCAATACCTGCATCCGGCGCGCGCGAATCAAACACGCGCACAGTGCGATCATAACTCCCACTCAAAAGCACCGTCGGATCGCTCGCGTTCCACTGCACCGCCTGCACCTTGTCTTTATGCACGCCGTCGAAGCTGCGCAGCGCGGCCCCACCCGGACGGCTCAGATCCCAAAGCTTGACTGTGCGGTCCGCACTCGCACTGGCGAGCATCTGGCGGTGCGCGCGGTTCCATGAGAGCGCGAGGACCGCGTCGACGTGGTGCGCAGCGTCTGCGGTGCGCGCCTTCGCCTTTTTGCGCTTCTTCTTACCTGTGCCCGCAGGCACAGGAACGTGTGCGGCGGTCTTGTCGGGCCGCCCCAGCACGCCGTCAGGGTAGACTGCGTCGACAACGTCGAGCGACCAGATCTCAATTTCAGGATCAAACGTCCCGACGGCGATGTAGTTGCCGAACTTTTTTAGTGGGGTGGGGGTATCTGAGGTGTCCATGGAGTCTTCTGGTATGGAGGATGAAGAGGAGGCAGGCGGGAAGTCGAGCCATTCCAGGCACAGGGGGAAGTTGGGGAGCATGATGTCGTGATGGGCGTATAGGTTCTCGGAGGTTTCGTCGTAGACGTATATCTCGAGTTGCGAGATCTCGTCTTCTGTTTTGGCAGTTACGAGGAGGTTGTCTGAAGGCAGGACTTCGAGCTCTTCGCGCTCGTTTTCGTCATCCTCCTGTGATACTTTTGTGAAGAACTGTTACACGAGGCTGTCAGGGTCGACGTACCTCTTTCAAGGTAATATATGGGTCTTCATCGTTGTCGCGGTAGTATTGAAGGCCCTTGATGTTACTGAACGGTCCCAGAGCTGGGAATGCGTCGAAAACAGAGCAAATGTGACACTGAAGAACACACCAACAGCGCCCAAATTGTCTTCATCATAGTCGTCAAGATTGTATTTTGACAGATCGCCTTTGGCTTTGTCTGCAGGCTTTGCCTTCGCAACAGCGCCGTCCTCGTCCATCGGCTCATCTTCTTCACTTGAGGCTGCTCATTCATTGAAGTGAGTGAGATCGAAGAGAAAGCACGTACTCGACCCAGTCCGCATCGTCTCCGTTGCCTTCGCCGTCCTCTTCCTCTTCGACATTGTCTTCATCCACGCCCTTCCCCATCGACTTCGCGGCGGCATGCGCACGCTCGAGTTCTACGCGGGCATCTTCGAGCTCGATGCGCGCGAGTTTGCTGACGCGCTCTAGCTCGTTATCGTCTAGCACGTATTTCGACGGATGTTGGGATGCGACGCCGCGCTTGACCCTGTCCCATGCGATGTTAGGTCAATCGCGGAGAGGTGGGTCGTACGCACCATGAGACGCAGGAGATGAGGCTGCTCATTGATCGCTCACCCTTACAGACAGGCTACTCTGAGCGCTGGATGCAAGGACCTTTCAAGTGATTGTAGTGGGCTGCTAACGAGAGGCGGATAAGACAGATGTTTTTTTCGCGGAGGAAGGAGGATTAGGCACGTGACTTACGCTCGGCCGTATTTTTCTTTTTAAGACAGTAAGGCTGAGTACAGTACTGTGGCATCGCTGCAACATAAGAAAAGACATCTCGAAATTTGTAGTATGTAGGATACAGTACATTATAGTACGTGGGCTTCGTTTAGAAACAGGTGGAATAACACCCGGGGCGCCAATAATTGCGAATACACAGTGATAAAGAATGTCTCCCCATTATGCAGCAGTGGATTTCGATAAGGTAAATAAGAAATAGTTGTGTTATACGGATACCTGGTCCCATTTGACGATGACAGCTTCACCGAGGCCGTACGACATCTGATCGATAGTCACCTGGTTTACATTTGTGCACCCACGAATGTGAAGCGTCCGAGGTTTTCCTGTCTTTCGTCGGCGCGCGAACCACGGCAAAGCCCAGTCCAAACTCGCCAGCCCGTCAAAGTCCACGCGCTCGAACTTGATCGCGTCCACGCCCGCGAAGGCCTCCGTGTCCGGAGGGAGCGCCATGAGGAACGGGTGTGCCGCCGCCACGCGCACCGTGATGCTCCGCAGCAGCGGCATGTGCGCAGAGAGGCCCACCCAGTCAAGGGCGGCGGCGAGCTCGGGCGTCGCGTGCTCCACGGCGAGCGAGCGCGCGCCGGACATGCCTGGGAACGTAGCGAACAGGTCGCGCAGCGCGTGCAGCTCCCCCTGGCTGTACTGCTCCGAATACGGCGCGATCTTGAACACCAGCTGGGTCTGGAGCCGCCGCAGGAGATCGCCCGTCGCGGCGTCCCGCTCGAATCCTGCACGGACGTTCGCTGCGAGGACGCTCGGCGGTTCGCCCCCCGGGAGGCAGACGCGGAGGACTGCATCCGTCACGGTCAGGATGAACTCGCCGGCAGCCCTGGCGCGTAGGTCCACCGTCCTGTACGAGATCCCGAGCCCCGCCTGCAAGTCGAAGTACGGACGGATCGCCTGCGCGGTCGCGGCGAGCGTCGGCTGCCCGTCATCCGCGCCGTCCTGCACGCCCGCTGCGTCCAGCACAAAGAACACGCCTGTGTGTGGCAACGCGAGCGAGCCCAGCACGTGCATCATGTCGTAGAAGTCGCACGTCAGCGCGAGGACGACGAGGTGCGGCAAGGGCACGCTGTGCGGCGGGCGCGAGAGAGGCTCGCTGTCGTCAAGGTCGCGCTGCACGTCCGAGTACACGAGCGTGCGCAGCTGCGGCGCCGCGGCGAGGACGTCGAGCAGCTGGTCGGCGGACGGCCAGTCGTACCGGGCCGCGATTTCCAGCGACTCGAGCTGCGGGCCGCGCAGGAGCTGGTTGCTCGGGAGGAGGCTGCACCCTGCGAGCACGAGCTTGCGCAGATTCTGGTGCGTCCGCCCGCGGAAGAGGGCGTCGTCGAGGTCGACGAGCGCCGACGAGAAGTTGAGCTTGAGCGTCTCAAGCGCGGGCGCGTCGGCGGCCTCGAGCGCGTCGAGCACGTCCTTGACCAGGTTGGCCTCGACGCTGTTTTCGCCGACGAGCCCGTTGCCCACGACGAGCGTGCGCACGCGGTCGAGCGCGGCGAGCGCGACGGGCAGCGCGGCGTGCACCGCGGGGTACAGCGACGGCGGGGGCTGCGCCGCCCACGCGTCCCAGGACGGGTCGCTCGGGACAATGACCGTGAGCGGCAGCGGCGCGGAGCGCTCGAGCGCGGCGGCGGTCAGCACGGCGGACTGCAGGAACACGACGCTCCAGAGCGCCTTGTGCGCGTGCGCGGCGGCGCGCCAGTGCGCGCACACCTGCGAGATGGTCACCACGTCGGTCGGCTTCCGCCAATGTGCGCCCATGTCGTGTGGCGGGATATCGGTGTCGATGGTGGGGGAGGTGGTGAGGTAGCTGAATATCCGTTGGAGGGTCTCGACTGGGAGGTGCGCGATGGGGCACGGCTGGTGTGGGAGGGATTCAGAGAAATGCGCAAGCCATTGGGGTGGGTCTTCGGTGTCCATGGGCGTGGGGAGTGGGTGTCTATCTGCACCGGATCAGGCTCCTCGCCGTTGCATGCTTTGAGGTCTCCGCCAACTCCGTTGTTGTTGTGATTATCGTTGAGCCAACGCTATGAGTAAGTCAACAAAGCACGTTGCACCGCCACTGCTTTATATTGCACGCACCAAAATTCGTTTTATCCAAGCACACTATTACCAGAAGTTATGTCGTAGGGGATTTCGCCAGCGCTACAGTATAATTGCGTAGGGCCGCTTCGCGGCAGGGCCCGCTACTAGGCCTTCGCTTTCCATGAGAGTCAGAGCACAACATACAGTACGATAAAATTCCTTTTATTGTCCTACTTGGATGTCCCAGTTACAGGATGAAGTGAGCGGCCCGCCGCGCTCATGTAGGTACTGTATGAGTGGACTTCGAAGACAAAGTCGGAGCGCCGAACGACTCTCGAGTCTCGAGAGAGCAAGTATGTCACATTTGTGACATCAACGCGGCAGGCGCTGTGTCGCCACGCACGTCGCATTTATTCGACACTCTCCTCTCTCCTCCGTCACGCTCTCGTGCTCACCTCAGCCGCGTTCTCCGCAGTCTCTTCGCGCTCTTCCAACCATTCAGGACAAGGCACACAGCGAATGCCTGACCAATGAACAGGTGCTTGAAAGCGAGACGCCTGACTGGCCGTAATCCCCCGATTGCGCAGGTCACGTGCCATAAAGGCATCCGTAGCTAACGCCTTCACGAAGGCGATCCTGTACCACTAAGACTTATATGGGCACACTTACAGCTGTAGGGCACCAATAAAAGGACAATTGTTTGTGGTACATAGACTAAGTGAAGTGAATACATGTGCGCACGAGTCATTGTCAGGCCCGCCGATCAGGTTGTGTAAGCGGGCTCTATTGTGTTACAAGATCCACCCCCGATTGCAGTAAAATGGGCAATTAGTGCACTACAAGACCCACTACCTATAGGTAGCGGGAACTAGGGAGACTTCGGTTATGTAAGCGCATTGCGCCAGCTGCAACTTGGTTGCATACTAGTAGTATTTCATCGACATCTTCGTCACGGTCCCGCATGCGCTGCGGTGCTTATGCTACTCGGATCCCTGCATCCTCTCTACGTTTTTGGTATCTACCAGCTGATTACCGTCTCGTCACATTCTGCGCGTTGGCATCATGTCGAAGAGACAATAAGTATGTCTTTGAACGAGCAGACCTTAACCACTGGCAGCTTCCTTGCCTTGATATTTGTAACGCGGTCAGTCAGCACAAGCGGCTTTCACTCTCAGTCATCCTTAGAGAGCTTTCATCGCCTCCAAATCCATGCAATGGGATTGCAGATCGCCGCGGCGATTTTGATGGCGCACGCAGCGCTTCCGCCCATCTACGGAGCTCGTGGGACGCAGAGTTCCTCTTCAGGTTACGGTAGGACCGCCGGAAGTTATCGGTGAGTAAGCCCCAAAAGTTCGTGCGTAAGTTCAACTTCTATCCTCAACGCGTATATATACAGTACCATTCCCTATACAACTCCATCTGCAACATCTCTTCTACCTCTCCGTCAAGTACATCATGTCGACCTGGACTCTAGAAACCACCGCCGAAGACGCAGCCATCGCCTTGCGCGATCAAATCCGGGGCAAGAATGGTGCGCGCGAATCCACCACGCCTTTCATGCGTATTGTCCTGACCCTGAAGTGTTGCAGTGATCGTCACTGGCGTGAGCCGCAAGGGTTTGGGGGCGGAAACTGTCAGGGTGCTCGCGCCGTACGCAAAGACTATCATTCTTGCGAGCCGCAGCCAAGTCAAGTGAGCAGCCTGTGCTCAGACAGGATACCAAAGCTTAAGTGTTGCGACCGCAGGATCGACGAGGCCATCGCAGACGTCAAGAAAGAAACACCCTCCGCGAACCTGAAGAGCGTGATTCTCGACCTTACGTCGCTGGGTGCTGTCAGGAAGGCCGCAGCCGACGTCAACGCTCTCGGTCTCCCAATCCACGTCAGTCCTCATCCCCATTCACCTGCAGCCCATGCCAAGTACAAATATGCTTACAGGTGATAGTCAACAATGCCGCAACGCCGCAGGCACCCACGCTCACGAAGACCGTGGACGGCTTCGAGACGCAGATCGGCGCAAACCATCTCGGGCACTTCCTGTTTAACGCGCTGATCTTCCCCGGTGTGCTCCAGGCGGCGAAGGAGGACAAGGACTTCGCGCCGCGCGTCGTCAGCGTGTCGAGCGCTGCGCATGCTTTCGGCGGCGAGATCAACTTTGACGATCCGTGGTCCCAGCGGACGGAGACCTATCGTGCGCACCGCCGGCCTGCCGCCTACCGTCAATTTCTCGCGAGCGCGCTGACTGGGCACGTACGTAGACAAGGCAACCGCGTACGGGGCGTCGAAGACGGCGAACATCCTGTACACGCGCCGGCTCGCGAAGGTGTTCAAGGCGCACGGTGTGCTCGCGTTCTCCTTGTCGCCGGGCCTCATCCGCTCGACGACGAGGGGCAGCGTCGCGTCGGACGCGGAGCTCCAGAGCTACGGACTGCTCGACGCACAGGGTAAACCCATGATCCCGGAGCTGTGGAAGACGCTGGGCACCGGGGCGTCTACGTGGGTGCTTTCATCGGAACGCTGTGGTTCTTTCGGTCTGATTCTGGCGGGTGAGCGTAGGCAGGTCATTGCAGCATTTGATCCGGCGCTCAAGGACAAATCTGGGACGTACCTCGTCGACGGCAAGGCCGCTGAAGAGCAGGCGGCTCCGTTTACCAAGGATGCGGTATGTGCCTTGTGGTGCACATACGATTTCGACTATTTACGAAGAAATATTGCACAGGACAAGGAAGAGAAGCTTTGGCAGCTCAGTGAACAGGCTGTCGGTCAGAAATTCAGTGCTTGAGCGACTCGCTTTTATGTAAAACAGAAATTGTGACCAATCTGGAAACCCCACGTCCCCGGGATGCTTCGGAAGCCTCCGCTCGTCCAGAAGACTGTTATACACCTATATATCAGTGGAAGATATAGCTGGCGACACTGGCCGGCCACACCACGCCACCGTCTATCGGCAACTGCCGAGGCACTGCCACAGGCCTACCTGATAATCGTACCAAAATTTGTTCCTCGTTCTCCTCGCTCACCTCCTCGCGGTCGCAGGGTCGCGAGTATCTGGCCAGCGCTACGAATAAGTCGGCAAAGCAGCAACGATTTCCTAGGCGAGACCCGCCGTCACTCACATTTGTTCGCCGTCGAATCACAAGCATGACTTATGTACTAACAGTGGCAAAGCACAGTGACCGGAGGGAAAAATAGACCTGACGTTCAGTGCGCCGAGCTGATCGACGGTCGGGCGGTCCAGGGTGCTCAGTTTATCTCCCGAGAAAGTGAGTCCGTGTGCAAGATTTCTCTGGCGTTCCTCCACCGTACACACGACTGACCGAATTCAAACACAAAAAGGTACCACCGACAGACGCGCGGGTCATGCGCGGCGCTCGGCCGCAGTTGCGCAGACGCTTCTTGCGGGGGCAGCTGACACGCTGCACATAGCACGGGGTAATTCTTATTTCATAACAGGTCGACGGGCGGAGCCGTGGTTACAGTAAGCATGATGTACGGCGCAGACTACTAATGTTGGTTGAGGATGTGAAGCTGTGTGACTTCCGGGCGGGAGGTGAGTATGTGAGTGTGCCGTGAGCGCGCTGGGCACATGTAGAATCCGACGGCCCACGGGAGAAGATGCGGGTGCGCTGGGTCTGACAGGATCAGAAGAGTTCTGAAGTTCGGAAGTTGCACAATTCATCACACGAGATTTGTCGGCGCCGACGCTTCCTGAGCCGATCTCGACGCCACCATGACCTGTGTCCACCCCATGATGCTCCTTGCATCGTCACATGCGCAGCTCATCACCCTGTATAGCTTATTTCACGGATACTTGCGCCGCCCTGTGGACGCGTCCGTGGATGTTGGAGCGAACAAGGTTAGGATGCACGATTGGAGGAGCAATCGTTTCCATTGCAGCGAGCGATCGACGTGCCGCCGCAAGGACTTAGTTGCCACGGCTTGTGGTAACGAGAATTGCAGCTGCCCGAAGAGCGAATGCCGATATACGGAGCCGCGGACGCTATCAAGGCGCCCTGGCTGTCGTGTGAGCAACATTCAACATTTGGATCTGTGGCGGCTGCAGATGCAAGGGTCGCGGCGGGCGCTGCAAGGACAAAGATAGTTCCAGTTGGTCGATGTGAATGGTACGCAGGGAAGAGTCGCGGCAGTATGGTGGCATGCAGAAGCGGGAGGGGCGGGGATGGTGGGTGTAGCGTCAGGGCTTGCTGCAAAGTGACGACGGACAGGGCCGGAAGAGAGAGGGTCAGATAGGCTTACGAGATAGAGGCCGAACTGGATAAGGAAGGTGTTTACGCCCAATGTCGTGTTGGAGCTTGGCCGTCCACAAGCGGAAAGGGTCGAGCGCAGGTCCACGGTTGGCGCGACCAGGCGAGCGATGGAGAGAGCGAGGCGCGGTGTGTCGAGGGCGCGAGGGGAGATGCGGCGACAGAGGCGGGACGGTGAGGGGAACGTCATGCAGGATGCCTCGCAGTTGCCAGTAAGTATCACTCGTCGCGCCACACAGCGACGACGATGGAGCGCGAAGAGAGCACGCGCCACCGGACAAGCGACGGCGGACGGAGACCGGACAGCGGTCGCAACGCCGGCGTTCTCCACTCTAATTTAGGGGGACCTGCACGTGAGCACCGTCGTATATACTTATATCAGCTCCAGCCAATCCCCCGTCTAACCTTCCCGCTTTCCCCCTCTCACCATGTCCACCGACGCAGCCAGCCCTCGCGTCCCCACCGACGACGTCAAGCACACGCCCCCCATCCCCATCAATGTCCCCGCCGCCCGCAGGCGCTCCATCTCTGTCTCGTCCACAGACAGCTCTCCCAGCTCCCCCCCTGCCCTTCACACTCCCAGCACTCCTTACACACCCGGCTTTGCCCCCTCCACCTCTCCCTCCAGCTCCCCGCTCCTTTCCTACTTCATGAGCACCTCCCCCACAAAGCAGAACGCCACCTTCCCCTACCGACGGCCCACGGGCTTTGCCGCCCCGCCTGTATTCGAAGGTACATCCCACCGCCATCTCCGACGCTCGCATCTTCTCACTTCGCTTCTCCCCAGATGAGGAGCCCCAGGACCCCAACGACCCGCCCTCTACCATCCACGCCCGTCGCGCATCCACAGCCTGGGCCGGCAACCCCCGCGTCGCCCAGCAACAGGCATCTTCGCCCCCCGTCGCCTCGCCCGTGGCCGAGGCCCAGCGCGAGCGCGGCGTTGGCGTCCTTCGACGTCTCTCCCTGAGCGGTGGCTTCAACAGGGTGCGCATCTGCCTTCTACTCTCACAGTATGCCCCCGATCTGATGTATGCTTTGTGCCTAGCCCTTCCTCCCTGGCCTCGCCGCCCGCACCACGTCGCCCCCGCGTCCTTCGACGCCTCCGCCATCCGCGGTCACTCCGACTGCGCCGACGATGCCGCAGGTCCAGAGCACCCCGCGCGCGGACGGCATCCCCAAGACCCGCGTGCGCCGCGCCGCGACGCTCAACCCCCGCTCGGCCGAGGCGAAGCACCGTCGCGCGCCCTCGCCCATGGGTGAGCGCATCCTCAAGGGGCACTTCGACGGGTTCAATTGAGTACCCCAGCTCCTTCCCGCGCGCTGTCTATTCGCATCCCCCGGCCTCGCACGCTTCTCGGCCCCCTACGCTTCTCGGCCCCCTCCCTAGCTCGCTCGAGCCCATCTGAATCTGCACATACCCCCACCAGCCCGCCCACCAGCATGCTCGCATCTCCGTCTATCCTTATTCGTCGCAGGACGCTGTAATTGCTTTGTCAAAATGCGGCGGCGCACCGATCGCGTGCGCCGCGCGGTTATTGTTTCTCGCTAGCGCACTGTCTATTCCTGGCGCGCATCGAGGCGCACAACCCAACCCCTGTCCATGATTCCTCTGTGCCGGATGCTGTTGCTCGGACTCGCGGCGTGTGGGGAGAGGAAACCCGGTGTCCCCGTTTCTGGTCGAGCCGTATTGCGCTGCCATCATGCTATCCCCTCCATCCCGCACTCCACCGCCGCCCCGACATCCGAGATTGTGGACAAAGGAGGCGTATGCTCCGGCCGATCGGAGCCCCGCTGAAGAGAGCGCGGCGATCGCACGCTCATCCCGGCTTGTTTATCTGCTACGGAATTGGCCACCTTATTTATTTGCCGTGCCGCGCACTGCCATATACTGTTCGTCACGTCCGCGGGTGTATTTGTGCCCGATTGTGTTTGTGCTAGGGATGAGAGGATGATTATATACGTAGTAACTGTTGGGCTATCGGTGGTGTGTATGTACAGTAATTGATTCATGTGTACGTTGTGTATTTGTGTATAGACACTCGTTTGTTGCTCCGAGTCCTATACGGCTTTCATGTCTGCGGACACGGACTGAGAAGTAGGACTATGGGCGCTTATCTGTTTGCCGAAGTCGGCATCATCGGCGCCCACATTTGAGCAGCCTCAGGCTGGCAGCCGTCGTCTGAGACTCAGACAGCCTCCCCTTTCCTCCTACCTTCATGTCCTGCCGATATCCTCTACTCCACTTCTTCCCTTTACCCGCGCGATCGGATCCAGGGAGGCGCAGCGGCGGGCTTGTGAGCTCTCGATCGCGCAGCAGCTCCTCGGGTACGTCATGCCGCATCTCTCTTGCAGGCGCAGTGGACTGACTGCGTTCGTCGATCAGGTTGGCTGCGAGCCTGTCTGGCGCTGCCAAGTGCTGATCAAACGCCGTGCCGAAGCTTGTCGACGGTCTGGAAAGTCCTGGTCAACCCCTGGGCTCACATGCACATCTGGGCTCGCTCGAAGCCTCGAACGACTGCGTCGGCGGACGTCTCTCGCCTCTATCGCCACTCCGTTTTCATCAGTCGCCGTGTCTACGCTCGGCAGCCTCTCGCCCACTCGTTAGCCCTTCGTCTGCTCGTCAGCCCCTCGTCAGCCCCTCATCAGTCCCTCGTCAGCCCCTCGTCAGCCCGTCAGCTCTTCGCGTCTGTTCTGGCCGTCAGCCAACACCTATCCCTCGGCTTTTGGACTCTGTATGCTATGCAACTCACACTAAAGCCGCAGCTGGGATCTCTCTGGGCACTCGCACGCCGCTTGTATGCGCCTTACGGTTGTTTGCATGCCTTCGAGCTCCCGGTCTGGTCCAGTGGTCTCAGACGCTTCAACGGATTACGTGCTGTGAGTCTGGTCCGAGTCCGGTCTGGCCCGCCGTCGCGAAAGTGACTACTATCGCTCGTTAGCCCTCGTCAACCCGTCAGCTCTTCGTGTCTGCTGGTCAGCCCTCGTCAGCCCGTCAGTTCTCCGTTCTGCTCATCAGCCCCTCGTCAGCCCGTCAGCTCTCCGTGTCTGCTTGCCAGCCACCACCAATTCCTCAGCTTTGGGACCCTCCATGCTATGCCGCTCACACTAAAGTCGCAGCTGGGATCTCACGGGCACTCGCACGCCACTTGTATGCGCCTTACGGTTGCTTGCATGCCTTCGAGCTCTCGGTCTGGTCTGGTCCAGTGGTCCCAGACGCTTCAACAGATTACGGGCTGCGAGTCTAGTCCGAGTCCGGTCATGGCCAGCCGTCGCGAAAGTGAATACTACCAAGCTAACTAACTGCCTTGGGCCTTGGCAGTCTGTACTTTATGTCTTCTGTGAATCTGGTCTGGTCTGGTCCGGTCCGGTCTGGTTGCAGTCCTTTGGCTGATTCTTGAGGATGGCTGGCTGCTAGTTGCGGATCGGACTTCCTTTGCTCTGCGCTGTGTTGCAATGTCATCACTGGGCTCCCTGCTGCACGTCTTGTGGTGTCTCTCATCCAAGCGCCAGTCAAGCGCCTGTCTCATCGTCAGCTTTCGCTCGGCGCCGTCAGCATTGTCAGCCTCTTTCTCGCTTTCTAGCTGTCAGCCTCTTGCGCACCATCGAGTTCTCCTCGTTGTCAGCCTCATGCGCAGTGTCAAGCTTTTGCTGACTGTCAGCCTCTTACTCATTCCAGCCTTGTCAGCTCTTGCTCAGTATCAATCTCTTGGAGTCTCAGCTCTTGTGCAGTGACAGTTTCGCTCATCGTCAGCCATTGCTCACCGTCAGTCTCGCGCTTAAGTCAACTATCAGACATCTGTCAGGTTCTTGCTCCTTGTCAGCCTCCTGCTCATTCTCGGCATACCTATTGTCAGCATAAATACGCTGTGTCAGCCTCTTGTTCCCCGTCAAGCCCTTGTGTGGGCCTGCTAATCGTTAGTTTCATGCGCAGCGTCAGCGTCTTGCTCGCTGGCAGCGCCTTGCTCAACGTCAGCATTCGTCGTCCGTCGGGTCTTGCTTCTCGTCAGCCTCTTGCGCTGTGTCAGCTTCTTCTCGTCAGCCGCCCGTGTCTCGTTAACATCCGTCCCTCATCTGCTTGCCCCCCCTCCCCATCTGCTTGTCTGCTTGTTAAGGCTCGTCGACTTGTCAGCCTCTCGTCTGCTTGCCAGCCTCTCGTCATCTAATTCCTAGGTATGTAGGCACCCTGCACGATTGCGAGCTCTTGGCAAGGCTTCATTCCTCAGCAGACTACACCGACTGCGATGTTCGTGCAAGCATGCCATTGAACACATGTAAGTTTGGCCTCCATAATTCCGCACTCGCTGTGTCATCCTCATGTGGCATGTTATCAGCCCCGTCCATGCATGCGCGTCTTCCAGTTGATGGGAAACATCAAGGTTCTTGCAGAACGAACACGCTAGCTCCTGGACTTGGGACATTCCTACTAGTGGCGCTGGTAGATTGAAGCTTCCTAGTCTATTGCAGGTAGCAGGATGGCGAAGCGGGACGATCGCATCGAAGTCAGACGCGCGAGGGGCAGTGGCAAGACACGCGGCTTTTTGATCCTCATCTGTCTTTTTGCGTATGGAACATCGGGTGCGACTGCATTGTTGCCATGTTCTTCCAATCCCCGCTGTGCGCTTTTCTCTGCTCCTCTCTGCCCCCGCGAAATTTGTCCTGGACCTTGCTCCCTCAGGCTGTCACCGTGAATGGGTGAATTAGCATCATCTGACCACTTCTGCATTGGCATCTACCCCTGGGTATCACAATGGGTTGGTAAAGGACTGTCTCGGGCTGCGGCTTATCGGCTGTGACGACTCTTATTCTGCGAATCCCTATCGGAGGCCGTCTCTACTACCTCGTGTCTTAAGCTTTGGGATCATTTGCTTATCTCGCAACAGTCTGTGATCACCTACGATGCTCGAAAATCCTGTGCAGGTTCCAGAGGACCTGCGCAGCACAGTCCCGGAGATATAGCCTCGTGTGTTACGCGTTTTCTGACATGACTCGAGTCATCGAGCGTTTATCAGCTTCCAGACAATGTGCTATATTCGACGTGTAGGTTCTGCTCATCGCGGACTGTTGATTCAGTTGGAAACGGCAGGGGCGCTCCATGAGGTCGGATCGTAACTTGCTTCCCCTCCCACCCAACACAGGTTGTACCGAACACTCATCGATGAAGAGTGATATACAGTTGCAACTGCCCCCTCGTTAATTCCGACCGACAGCGGTGCTCATGCAAATGGCCCTGTTAGCATATTTATTTGTTTAGGACGACGGCATGTTCGGCGGTAAGCGACTGTCCTCACGGTAATATATGGACAGATATTAGAGGTCAACAAACGTATCCCACTTCCGTACGGCATCTGTTGGGCCACAGTCCACGAATTTAGTAACAACAGAGGCGTTGTCGCCCCGCAAAACCCTACTATCGAATGTTTGCAATATGACCGTCTTCGTACAACAAACCCGCGAACCAGGAGTTCAATACTTCCAGGTTCCAAATACAGCGGGCAAAGTACACGGCTGCTGCACAGCATACCACGTATAACTGCCGTAACTTCGTCCGCTCACGTTCCCCGTCGGCTCCCTTCCTCCTCCCTATGATACGTACAGCCCTTTCTCTCTCCGCGGCAGGACTGGACTGCGGAGCATGGAACACGTTCTACAGCGCCTCGCCAATCCCATTCGTCCATAACACCGAGATTTCCGCTCCTTGCGGCGAATACGCGGATGGATGCACGCGTGTCACCGTGTTTACTTTCTCTCGGACACGGGTCGCCCTACACTGCTGACAGGCTTTGCGCTGGCGGTCCCAAGCCTGGCAAGACCTGTGTTTAAGGCGCCGACTATTGGTGTAGGTCGTTTCGAGAATACGAGCTTCTTGCGCACGATGGCGGTGATTGTGTATGAAGGGGGTTCTGGAGCGGTATCGGGTTGCGACGGGGTATCGGACTCGAGGTCGACATTAGGTGGCGGTGTCAATGATGGGGGTGCTTTGCGGTAGAGCACGGCCAGAGGTTTGGGAAGAGAGACGACCTTGCCCTCGAGCAGGTGATAACCGACGAGAAGGGTTGGCTTCGTCTATAAAGATGGTCAGAACATGCAATAGCACACACCCAGTGGCTCGCAAGCACACCTTTCCGTCGTCACTCATTGTCAGTGTCCCTACTGTCTGACCGCGTTTATCGCCTTCGACCTCGAGCGTGCCCTGCAGCTCGATGAGAACAACCTCGGAGGTGCCGATTTGCGCAAGACAAGGTGGTAGTTTGGAGGAGCCAGATGCATCAGGAAGTGTGATTGGTATGATCATTGATTGCAGAAGGTCAAAGGCGACTTTGGGACGGCAAGGGGCGAGGATGTCGTTGAGAGAAAGACGCGACCGCGACGCGTTTGGACGCGTCTGCTGACCAATGTCTTTAACCGCCGGTCGGCGAGACTCGTCCACGATCGCACCCGACTCAGTCAGTCTCTCTCAACCAGCGAGCTCTGCAACTATGTCTTTGCCAGAGTCCCTTGTTTTGCCTGACATCGTTGAGCTACCGTCAGGGCTGAAACTGGAGGCCTTCTTGACTCCCCCGGTCCTGCTCACACCTCCACAGCCGTCAAAGACTCCAGGCAAGGTGGCTATCTGCCTACATCCATGGTCAAGACTTGGCGGAAACATGAACGACCCGTACGTCAGAGCACCTTACACTTTATTCGTCATATTCGCTGAGCATCCGCGCGTACCTCTGCGCAGCGTGCTCCGGTCGCTCGACCATCCGCTCTCAAGTCGGCTCGGCTTCCATGTCATTCGATTCAACTCTCGGGGTGTAGGACGGTCATCGGGCTGGGCGTCGCTAAATGGGATTCAGGAGGTGGAGGATCTAAAAGAACTTGTGAAATATGCCGTTGAGAAGGTTGGGAATGTTACCGATGTAGCCCTCATCGTGCGTCGAGCGTCTGCGCCTCCATTCTGCAACACCGGTTTTCACCTTTCTCATTACCACAGGGATATTCTAATGGATCTTTGCCGGTGTCGATGCACCCACTTCTCCCGCCGCCGATCCGCACCTCCCACATCCTCATCTCGTATCCTTTCGCCCCGCGCGGGGCTCTGACACTCTTCAACTCTCGCACCTACCAACAAGGTCTTGAAAATACCCTGCGAAGTCCTGGCGCGCGCGTTCTTCTCGTGTACGGCGATGAAGACGACTTCACCTCCATATTGTCATACGATAAATGGGTCGACGGCCTCCAAAAAACTGCACAGCAGAGCTGCGGGCCGTTGACAGGCACTGTGGCAGATCTTTCACCTGTGGTGTTGGGGTCCTCAAGCAACCCGGAGAAGAGGCTCAAAGTGGTGCCGGTCAAAGGAGCCACACATTTTTGGATGGGCAATGCAAGTCGAGAATTGCTCCACCACGTCGTCAGTTTTCTCGAAGCTCTGTAGGCCCACCTGGGCACTATGACCAACCACGAGACGTGCCTCTCGCGCGGTGGGAGAGCAGTCTGCGGCCTGACGGAGTGGAATTTGGTATGAGGATCTCGAATCCTGTGCTGGCCAAGCTCACCAACCTGTCCGTAGGAATCAGGTGCCTCGGATCTTGAAGCACACGATCACCATCGTACGTGGCGTACCTTAGGTTCAACTCGGGCGCCGTGTGTGTGGCTCTGGGGATACATCATCTCAGTACATATGACCCGTTCCCTCAATGCTCATTGGGTTCTGTCACTGACGAATCTCGGTCTGCGGTGCCTTACACGATGATACAGAAGCCACATCTGCGGTACGATCATGGGTCGCACATGCCGGCCGTCCTATCTATGGCGGCTGTGCAAGCTTACCATAATGTTACGACGTAACTCCACCCGATATCAAGCGGGAATCCATTCAAGAGATAGTCGAACCTCCGATGGCTGCCGCCGTGAGGTTGGAGGAGATCAGGCGCTGGAGGAGTCGTCAAGACGTGGCAGGTGGTGTCGCTCCGTGTCCCGCGCCTACCTTCAGTTTCCCTTACTGAGCTCGTCGCGTTTAGATTCAGGAGATGAAGCGCTACTTACGAACGCCGACTCGGGCGTGTAGAAAGCATGTTTGCGGGACGTAAGTCGCTTTCGTCATAGTCACGATCACTGAGTGCCCACCGAATCGTGAATTTTCAACCAATTTCTATGATCTCTTGGGTGAAAACAAGGTGAAAATCTGACTGACGCGCGACAGATCGGCCGTGCGCCGCGCACTTAACTTTTAAACTGGTGGGCCTTGGCATAGTGTTACTTACTTGCCCTTGCAAGCCTGCACAGCCTATTGATCACGGAAGCTTCTAGAAACGTCCGAATGGACGTTCACAGTTCGGTTCGTCGGCATTTTGGACTTCTGAAACTCCGTTGAACCCTCGCGGTCGCGCATGGAGGTTTCCGCCATCGCCGTTTGTGCGCGCATTCCTGTGGCCAACCCTCCCATCCTCCTCCCTCTACCCTCGAAGCCGCGATACCGCGAGAGCAGAGCTACGACAGCCTTGGGACCCCGGCCCAGTGGCTTGGGAGCCTGGTAGCGTTCAAAACGGGGTCCTTGTCCAGTAGCAAGGCTCATGCACAGCCTCGACGAACGCGGTCCGGAGTCCATCGGCAATGAGCGGTTCGCCTGGACCAGCATCGTACCAGCGATATCTGCTAGGGGCCGCCGCCTCTGTACCGTTGCCCCTTCGTTCAACGCTCCCCCAGTGTCTCCAGTCGGAGGTGGTTGCTACGGCGCTGTGGCCCTTCTTAAAGACCTGCCTGATTGGGAATGTAGCTGCCGGCAGTTCGGTGTGCCGGTCTCGAAGCAAAGCGGCTCCGCCACACGATGTCTAAATCAATAATGCAAAACACACAACGTCGGCGATGCGAGGTCGAAGTCAGTGGCGAAACGCGGGGACGTGTGGATGTAGAAGATAAGTGAGTGTTGTGTATTGTGTTCTACGAAATTCTATCATATTCCAGCGCAGCCGGCTGCTTATACTTACTCCTCCGACAGATGCTTCGTCAGACTGCGCACCTGAGTTGCCGCCAATCCCAATCGCCATTGTCATTCCATAACGCTGTGCAGAGCGCACACACGCTGTCGAGCGTGTGCGCCCGCCATAATAGGCGCCGTGCCCGCCCAATCCAACCCTCCAGCTTACACCCACCCACTCTCCCGGGTATAAGTGCCCAGAGTTCACTGCCTTCCATCGCGCCTGCACTTGCAACTCAGCCTTGCGGGTAGATCCGTGGGGTCCCCCACGTCCATCGCCCAGAACCACAGTGACGGAGCGGCTGCTCCAACCTTATTATTAAGGAAGTGGGCCGCAGCTTCGCACCCAGCAGCATCCGTGCACCGCCTCACTGTCCAATTACACTCCGCAGCAGCCTGGCGAACCAGCTTAGTCGGGCTCGTGCAATCCTGTTAGCCCGAATTATAAGCTGGGAGGCGCGCTTGAGGTCAATTTTGCGCTCAGCGTGTTCTGGACGACGGTATTTACTGATGCGATCAGCACAGGATTATCGCTTGCGTTCCTTGTAGGCGATGATGAGTCGGACAACGAATCTTCTGGGCTTTGAGCGGGAAATTTGGAGTTGACGCTTGCCCGGCACGGCGGTTGTCCCTGCCCTCGGAACAGCGGGGAAACAGCGTCCCAGCCTCGTTGGAAGCATGTAAGCCTTTACCATGCTGTGCGCTTCCGCAAAGGACAGGACATTGCGCTGTCATGAGCTACAGACAGGCGCAACGCCTCGCAACGTGTGGACAACGCAGCGGCCCTTGCTTCTATCTTCTCGAACCTTTGCCTCTCCCGCGAGGGTCTCAACTGGAGAGACAATGCGCTGCCCATTGTTGTCGTAGAATTGTTTTTCTCCATGTGCTCGAGGCTTTTGTTCTCCATTAACGACTTCGTTAGCGCCGGCCCGACAGGGCCGGAGTTGTCCGCTCGTCAGTAGTTTGCCTAGCGCTTCGCCTAGTAACCTTGGTGCTCTTCTATTGGGATTCCGTACATCTTTGCACGGCATATGACCTACGCCTCTGATAGTAAGTTCGACGGCTCTGCTTCTTGTGGAAACCTAGTAGTACAAGAGCGGCCGCGGCCGGCACGGCTATCATTCTAAGAACTCTTGTACTAGCGGGTGATAAAGCAGTCTCTACGTCGTTATGTATCTGTTGGACCTCAAGAACTTCTTTGATGGGAGTACAACATGTTTCTGTCGCTACGCGAACATCCTCCCGCGCAGAGCCAAGTATCCGGTATCTGGTCTTATCCAACAACATGCATTCACCAGCATCGCAACATCAAATATTCGAGTACAGATCGTTCGGGAAGATGGCTGTGGCGTTCTATGCGTAGGCTAAAACATTCAAGGCACTCAAACATGCGGGTGAAAGCAAAGCCCGCCATGAGAGTTGTCTGTGTCACGCCATGTGGGGCGGCGACGCAGTGCAGTGTCCCAAAAACTAATTTCGTCCGAATACTGTCAGTGCCCACCCATGCACGTCCACCGCCGCAAATCTCAGCGGCACCGGATGCATGAGGGCCGTCAAAAGCGGGGCCGCAACTGCGTGGCGCGGGGCGCCGCAATTCAAACTAGACAGTAGCGAAAAGTACAGCTACCGTACACGCTGCACGCACGCGCGGAAGTTTGGACGCCGGGCTAGCGCCGAGATTGTACGAGACAGATGTTATTTGCGTACTCGGGAGTTTGAACGACGCGTCTCAGGGCTCGGAGGTCCGTACCGTTGGCATGCATCGCGCGATCGCCCGACAGGCTGTTCTTCAGGCGTGGTCCATGGGTGAGAGAATGAGGACGATAGATATCCATCAATCGGATCTGACATGAAGTGTGCCATGCAGCGGGGACTGTACGCGGCAACGAGGTCAGAGGCGTTGGTGTACATAGGCTCGTGGTGGACACGATGGAATATAACGGCAGGAGCGACAACATGGTGATCTGCAGCGGGTGGATGATGAGCGCTTGGACCATGATCTGACTCGACAAGGGACACGGACTTCGGTCTCTGACGCCGATTTCCAAGAGAACCCCCCCAATATCTGTGTCCTTGGCCCAAGAAGGAGGCAGCTTCTGACGCCCAATCCTAAGATGGTGAAACTGGTGCGCACGTGTCCAGATGAACCTAGGGGCTTCACGACATAGTTCGGTACGGACAATGAGCGCTCAAGCGTCATGGGCGGTTAGGCAACAGTTCTAGGCGAGCTCGCAGTCATGACGGTATCCCGAACAAGGCCCTTCGCACCAACGAATGACTTCGAGCAAGATTTCAACGTGGGTCCGAGCACCCCCCCGCCAACTTGATGTCAGAGTACAATGCTCGCCGTGATGCGATGCAACCAGGTTCCAGTGAGGCTTCCGGACAATAATCCATAGCGTTATCAGAGTAGATGTTGCGCAGACGGCCAGTGTAGCTGTGTCCAGTGACTCGGAAAGGCGGTGAGCTAGGAGGTACTGCGGCGGCCCAGACAGTGGAGAGAGACACTGCAAAGCTCCAGGATTCGAGATCTTCATCAGGTGCCGTCTCCACCAAGTGCCGCCATCGCTTTGGATTGCTGTAGCGGCCGGATGAAGAGAAGCGGATGTACGAAGATGGCAGGGCCGCAGCCTTTGTGTCGCGGACACAACAGAGCCTGAGGGGACAGCCGCACGCTGCACACGAGGCGGTGCTCGAGGTATAAAGCCAGGTGAATGGCTGGGATAGCCTTCACAACTCTTCGCGCGCGCCCTTGCACTTGCACAGTCACAGAACTGAGAAGACTGCGAAAGTGCTTGATCGAGTGTGAGCAACCTTTTTGGCGCGAACGGTTCAATTCCTGATTCGGCCCGCCGGCTCCAGCTTGGTCGTACAGCCTCAGCCTTACACTGCCTCAAGGCTGACTTCACCTTTCAATTTCAACCACGGTTGACCTGCCGTTCCACTCGTTGGTTCTCGCCCGGCGGAGCTCCTACCCACTTCCCCCTCTTTCCTTCCACCACCATGGCGTCTGACGGGCTCGACATCCCCCAAATCGCCGTCACAGACGCGCCTGACGACCCTGTCCCGTCGTCGTCCTCTGCACCACTAGGCAACGGCCCCGCCCTGTCGCCAGACAGCCTCCATCACCCCCCTTCACCATTTTCCACACGTGCGAGATCCCCATCGGATCCTGGTCTGCTTGGCCTTCCCAATTCCAGCATCCTCAAGCCTGGCAGGGTCTCTCTCGACGGCCTCTCGCCCACCTCGCTGTCTGGCTTTTCCGACTCGTCCTCGAACCACCCCCCTCCCTCTCCCACGCTGTCAGCGTACTCCACGGGCTCCGTGCACTGGGACAGCTCCGTACAACTGCGCGACAACCACCCTGAGGAACATGATGGCATCTCGTCCCTGCAACTCCTCTCGCCTCCGTCTGTCCGTGGCCACCGGCGCAAGGGTAGCAACGCGACTTTCACGAGTACGACCTCCGCTGGCGACACAGAACCCGACCATGCGCCCGAGATCCCGCGTATTGGGCTCACCCCCATCTCCTCTGTGCGCTCAGACGGCGCGAGCACGCTTGCGTCCCCTACACAGACCCAAGTCGACGACGCGTCGCGCCCCAACTCGCGTAACAGCTTCGTCAAGAAGCTCTCGCATTTCGGCCGCTCCAAGTCGCCGAAACGCGATCCCGGCGGCGAGGACGATGATGCTGCTTCTACCCACTCGAATAAGGTAGACAAAGGCAAGAAGCGGGAGGAGAGGCCGGAACGCTCTGGCGTCATCGAGGAGGCCGCTAATTTCAACCCCGCTCCATTTGCCTTCAAGCCGTCTCAGCTCGCGCACCTCGTCGACCCCAAAAGCTTGGAAGCCCTGGAGGCAATGGGCGGCGTCAACGGATTGCTGCGTGGTCTTGGCACCGACCGAATACGTGGGCTCAGCACGTCCAAAGGGCCATCTTCTGAAGGGGGCTCGCCGAGTATCGGGTACAGCTCGAAGAAGAGTGACTACGCCGCTACGGAGGAACACATAGAGCGCCCTAATATTATGATCACCACTCCGAGCGGCGAGGCACAGGATATCAAGAGCTCCCCAAGTATGAGTGATGTCGGGGGAGGCGGTGGCGGAGGTGGTGACAGCGGGTCATTCCCCCAGGAGATCGGGGACGATGCGTTTGGCGCATCCGAGGACGAGCGTCATCGTGTCTTCGGCCGCAATCTGTTACCGATTCGCCCGAGTAAAAGTCTCCTCTCATTGATGTGGACGGCGCTCAAGGATAAGGTTCTGGTACGTAGCGTCCACACACGTCACAACTGCATAACGTCTGACATAGCATCCAGGTCCTATTGTCGGTGGCTGCAGTCGTCTCTTTGGGGCTCGGGCTATTTCAGGACTTCGGCACACCGCGCCCCGCGGGCGAACCTCCGGTCGACTGGGTGGAAGGCGTCGCGATTATCGTCGCGATCTGCATCGTCGTTGGCGTAGGCTCACTAAACGACTGGCAAAAGGAACAACAATTCAAGGTGCTCAACGAGAAGAAGGAGGAGCGCAAGGTGAAGGTGATACGCGACGGCGACGAGAAACAAATAGACGTGCAAGACGTCGTCGTCGGCGACATCGCACTTCTAGAGCCAGGAGAGGTCGTTCCCTGTGACGGCATCTTCCTGTCAGGCCACAATGTTCGGTGCGACGAATCGGGAGCGACGGGCGAGTCGGACGCGATCAAGAAGGCCTCTTTTGAGGACTGCGTTTCGATGCGTAATAAGAAGCTTGCCGAATTGGATTCCGCGGATTCGAACAGTGCGGAACGACAAGAAGGTGTCGACGGAGGAGACGCACCGAAGCCGAGTCGTCCTTCGGCACTTGACCTGCTGGGACACACGGATTGCTTCCTCATCAGCGGCAGCAAAGTATCGGAGGGCGTTGGCTCGTATGTCGTCATCTCGGTCGGTGAGAAGAGCATGCACGGACGTCTCATGATGGGTACGTAGTTTCGGCATCTCTTGTATGCGCCTATATTGACTGCGATCGCAGCGCTTCGCACCGACAGTGAGAGCACGCCGCTGCAAGCCAAGCTCAATGATCTGGCGGAGCTCATCGCCAAGGTCGGCACATTGGCGGGTAGCCTTCTCTTTGTTGTACTCTTCATCCGGTTCATTGTTCAGGTCGCGAGGAAGAGTCCTCAAAGGTAACGCCATATTCCCTTCTTTGTTTGCCCCCGTGCTGACCGCGCTTCTTGAACAGAACGGGCAGCGAGAGCGGCATCGCCTTCACGAATATCCTCATCATCTCCGTGACCCTGATCGTGGTAGCCGTTCCCGAAGGTACGCTCATCATCTTTGATGGAAGTGTCTGTCCTTGACCCAGTACGGCATCTAGGTCTGCCTTTGGCGGTTACGCTTGCGTTGGCGTTCGCAACCAAACGCATGACGAAGGAGAAATTACTCGTGCGTGTGCTCGGGTCGTGTGAGACTATGGCAAACGCCTCGGTCATATGCACGGACAAAACCGGCACGCTCACGCAGAATGAGATGACGGTCGTCGCAGGATCTGTAGGCATCCACGCCAAGTTCGTGCGGCAGTACGAGGCGAACCAGAGGCGCTCCAATGCGAGCGATCGCAAACACGTGCAGGACTTCTCCATCGACCTCACGCAGCTGAACTCGACGCTGGCACCTCAACTGTGCGAGCTCCTCAACGAGGCGATTGCGATCAACTCGACGGCTTTTGAGGACCGCGATGTCGAGACCGGCCAACCCACGTTCATCGGCAGCAAGACGGAAACTGCGCTCTTGAACCTCGCGAAAGAGCTTCACTGGAGGAACTACCGCGAGACGCGCGATTCGGCACAAACAGTGCAAGTGATTCCTTTTTCGAGCGAGCGCAAGGCTATGGGTACTGTAATTGCCCTCCCCGATGGTCGGCACCGACTTTACGTCAAAGGCGCGAGCGAGATCCTTACCGAGAAGTGCTCGCGCCATGTTGTCGTACACAAAGAACAAGGCACACCCGGCTTGGAGGTTGAGACGGACGATATCAACGAGCTCGACAGAGACAACATTTCGCGCACGATCACCTTCTACGCCTCGCAGACGCTGCGCACCATCGCACTCTGCTACAAGGACTTCACGGAGTGGCCGCCTGAGAAAGCGAGGCTCCAGGACGACGGCGACGTGAGTTGTTTGTTGGCCAGTCTTCTGATTTGCCTCGTGTTGAATTCTTCCTTATAGGTCGAGTATGAGGATCTGGCGAAGGGTTTGACGCTCATCGGAATTACTGGCATTGAAGATCCCCTGCGCGATGGCGTCCGGAAAGCCGTCGCGGACTGCTTCAAGGCCGGCGTCATGGTCAAGATGTGCACTGGTGACAACGTACTCACAGCGCGCTCCATTGCGCAACAGTGCGGCATCTACAACGCGGGCGGCATCGTCATGGAGGGACCTGTGTTTAGGCAGCTTCCGGATAACGTCAGGAAGGCGGTGGTTCCGCGGCTGCAAGTGCTCGCGCGCTCGTCGCCAGAGGACAAGCGGGTCCTTGTCGAGACACTCAAGAGCCTGGGTGACATCGTGGGCGTGACGGGCGACGGCACGAACGACGGTCCTGCTCTCAAGACGGCGCATGTGGGCTTCTCGATGGGCATCGCCGGCACGGAAGTTGCGAAGGAGGCCTCCGACATCATCCTCATGGACGACAACTTCTCTTCCATTGTGAAGGCCATCATGTGGGGGCGTTGCGTTAACGACGCCGTGCGTAAGTTTCTCCAGTTCCAGATCTCGACCAACGTCACGGCTGTGATCATCACTTTCGTGTCTGCGGTGGCGTCCACCGACGAACAATCTGTCTTGAGCGCCGTGCAACTACTGTGGATCAACATCATCATGGACACGTTCGCGGCGCTTGCTCTGGCAACGGATCCGGCCTCTCCGGTACTGCTGGACCGCAAGCCTGACAAAAAGACCGCGCCATTGTTTACGGTCAACATGATCAAGCAGATTCTCGGGCAATCGACATACCAGACCATCATCGTTCTCATCTTCCACTTCTTGGGCAAAACGATTCTGGGCTACCCGCACAATGGCGAAACACGCCACGACGAGCACCAGGACCGCCTTGTGCAGACGCTCGTGTTCAACGCTTTCGTCTTCGCACAAATATTCAACTCGGTCAACAGTCGACGGCTCGACAAAAAGTTCAACATCTTTGAGGGCGTCTTGCAAAATTGGTATTTCATCGTGATTACCCTGATCGGTTTGTGGAACAGCACGCTCGCGCGCTCCTGGTTGCTGACTGGATACGTACAGAGATCGGCGGACAAATTCTGATCGTATTCGTGGGTGGATCGGCGTTCCAGGTCACGAAGATCAGCGGCCGCGACTGGGCTATCTCGCTTGCTCTCGGTGTTGTGTCGATTCCGCTCGGTGCTTTGATACGGATCGTCCCCGACGAGCCATGCGAACGCTTCTTCCGCGCTGTGCGGCTCCTCCCGAGAGAGGACGAAGTCTTGCCGATGGTTCAGCCAGAGGCCGAGCCGGGTTTGAACTTCGCGCTGGACCAAGTTCGCAACAATCTCAACATGTTCACGACGGTGCGCGGTGGACGCGCGAGGTCGTCGAGTTTCGTGATCAAGGGCAAGAAGCCCAAGGCAGATGCTAATGCCAAGCTTGTGTACGTCCACTACTCCCGTTATCCGCCGTTCATTATTTGACTGGGCTGTTTTGCAGGCCTGGCATTTTAACGATGCTCCCATCCCTCGTAGCGTCTGGTGTCATTGGATCGAACTGGGCGAACCCTCGGGGCTCCCTGTCCGATCCCGCTGGCTTCGACCCGTCCAGATCATCCGCTGCCCTTTGGGAGAACAGGTTTGAGGTTCACCCTGACACGCCCGACAACGACCCCGTCTTCCGTATCCTTGGTACAAGCCCTCGCCGGTAAGAGCGCCAAGGAGGGCACGGCAAGCCGCGAACCGCCTGTGGATTCGCCTGGCCGTGTGCTCTTTGCCACGACATGCTATGCACCACAGTGCAGTCGCGTGCCCGGGTGGAGAACTCGAGCGGCCGCCAGAACGGGAGTCTTCGTACTCCTCCACGGTCGGCCTGGCGAGCACTACCACTCGTGCATGCGCCAGCTACTGCAATAGCTGCGACCTATCAACTTAATTCCTCTTGTGCGGCCTCTCCTTCCGGAACTTGGCTGTTTATCTTCCCGCCTTCCCACCGTCCTGGCGGCGCCGTTCAACCTCTTCCAATCCACCTTTCAACACCGGCCCGCGGCCAACATTGGTCCAACGTTTGCTAGACTTCTCTCGTTTGCGACTCCCCACCAATCAGCTTCGGTCTCACAATGCACGCACGCATGACTCTTGCACATCAACTCACGATACCCACGCAACATATTTCCTGTTCTCTTGCATGCTCTTTTTCAAAACCCCGCCGATATAGAGACAAACACGGCTTGGTTTGACCATGATATCGATATTAATAACAAGATATTGGCATGCTCTGACGACGATGTCACTCACGCAATCTATAATGTTAGCAATCATTCGCAATGTGTGAACGAGCGAGAGGCGGACCCGCCGCCTGTATGCCCCGTGAATCTCGCGACAAGTATGGTTTTTCGGTACATAGAAATTTCGCGGTTGCTGCGAGCCGGGAGCGCCTCCGCGAGCATGGGGGCTCGGCCAACTCTCATTTAGCCACATGTTGACTTACTCTTGCAGCAAGCCCTTCCTATACTCATTGAGATCAGGTAATACGTCCAGATACTGATACAGAGGCAAATGGATCTATGTCTATACACATTCCGAGGGTAAATGACGTGCTGAATGAAAGCAACACAACCTTGCGGGAAATGAGCTGTGAAATCGTGACCTAGGATATTACGAGAGTCGTTATAGCGGGAAATATGGTAGAAGCCTCCTCCAATTCACCGTCTATCTAGCTGGAAGGTTCCGATACCAAGAAGCCAACGAGGCATTCGTCCAGCATGAAGTCAACGTTCACCCACGCATGGGTCTTGGCTATGTCAAACTGGTCAGGCCATGCGAATTATACTAAACAGCACTCGCCACGCACCAAACAAATTTGTCCCGTCCCGCCCCGCAACACGCAGAAGCTCGCGTCTTCCACCAGGATGAAAGTCCAGATATGGCGTGATATTGTACACCTTCCCTTGGAACGCAGACCACGCATCATCCGGCTTGTTGTGCATTTTTAGCACGGACGGAGGGATTCGGAGGAGACCTGTCAGACCGCCCTGCATAACGTGGAAGGATCAGCGCACTGATTGCATGCGAGGAAGGGCTACGCACGCGCATGTCCGTGCCAGATGACTTCAGCGCCGCCCAGTCTAGCGGACTGTGCCCTGGCGCAAGTGCGACCTTGCCACTCTTCTTCGCAGACTTAGGCGCCTTCGTTGTCGTTGGTGGAGGCATGAGACTGTTGGAAGACGGCGCAGGCGGGCCAGGGCGGCGAGGACCTGGGAGGGGTGGCGGCGGCATCAGGGTTGACGGAGGCAGCAAAGATGGTGCGGACAATCCAGCGGCACGCTGGGCACTGTTAGGTGCGGGAAAGGCGGGGGCGACATCATCATCCTCGTCGAGGAGTTCGTCGTCGTCGATCTGGGGCTCTGTAAACGTGAACTCGGGTGCCTTGGTAGGCGTCGTGGGCGAGTCGGGGTCTGACTGAGGTTGCGTGACCGTCGCTGTGGGAATCGCGAGCCATGACCGTAGGTACGAAGCCATATAGATCGGATCAAGTGAGTGTATGAGTAAAAGCCGAGAGGGAGACGTGACTCGAACGGGATCCAGTGAGCGCCTTTCAAGCGCTCAAAGTCATGTCGTGTATCGAACGGCTTCGTGTATCGATCGCGAATGGCTCCAGCGATGTCAAGACAACGCACGGTTAGGGGGATGCAAACAGCTGATAGTCTACGATACTTGCGTCAAGTAGACGACCAGTCGCTTTACTTATTTATGACCGCCGGTGTATGCACCGATATATACACACTCCAGTGACCCCTGCCAAAACAAATGCAAAGATACACGCATGACATTTGAGCTACCGCGCATTGTCTGGATATAGGAGTTTCTGCGAGCTCGGGGGTTGAACGCATCGGCTTTATTCTCGATGTGGATCCCGATGCATGTCGCGGGCTGTAGACAGACTCTGACTTAGCCATTACCGGCACCCACAGTCCATATCGATGGCGAGTGTAGATATATCAGCGCTCCCTGCGTTGCGCCCAGCGGCACGATAGTCTCCACGAGCGTCCCCTGCCCAACTACCGCCGCCCGCAGTATGTCTTTGTTGAATTCGGCGTCCTCGGTTTCGCGCAAGCGGCGCAGACGGTCACGGTCGCCGAGGCGGAACAGACTGAAACGTGGGAGGACCGACGCTGTGTAGTCAACACCCACGCCAAGGGTCGTAGGCGAGAAGCCAGGAAATTGGGCCACGGCCATGGCACGCAGCCGCGCAGCGTGCACGCGGATGTCGACGCGCGTGATAAATTCGTGGAAGACGCGGTCCTGTTCGCGCAGGCTGTCCCCGTCCGCGGGAAGACGGACTAGTGAAAAGAGAGTCAGAGATGCGCATTCCAAGAGTGTCAGGTGCAGGTACCTTTGGGGGGCCGCGCAGCAATGATCGAGCATAGCTTTCGGTGCCCGCGCTCCCATGCTTCAATTTGGCATTCCTCTGAGCAGTACAGCAGGGAGTGGCACCCGCTGCATCGACGCAAGGAAACTTTCTGCGCAGTCTTATGACACTGGCAGGTACGTTGGCTCAGGTGTCAATACAAGACATCGCATGACGTACATTTTGACACTGTGCAACCTTGGTGAGGGTATCCAGCTGAGCCTTCGCCTCTGCACGTTGCGACACAAGGCTACACAATGCTTCCCAGAGGCTCTTGAGCGGCGAGTTCGTGATTTTCTCCTTGTAATCCGTTGCGCGAAGGGGTTCAAGCGCCTTGGCTGCGCGAGAAACGATAGAGCGGAAGAGTACATATCGAGGCACGACTTCTCCTAGGAGAATTCGAAGGGACTCCTGCGTATCTTCATGAAGTTGGTCGAACATTGGGCTGACGTCGACAATGGCCCTCAGCAGACCGTTTTTCACTGCCTGTTGCAGGCCCGTGACACCATCACTCGCATCGACAAGAGACGCGAGGTAGTGGAAGCATATGGAAATAGTGTGACGAATAGCAGCGTCGTCATAGATGCGAAGGCTCGTGAGTTTTACCAGCAGCTTGGTGACACCGATGATCGCGCCTCTGTCCATGAGCGCGATGCCGAGGTCGTCGTTCTGGCAGCTGCCAAAATGCCGCATGAGTTCGACTGTAGCGCCGAAGTGCGCGACCAGGCGGGTGGGCGCAGTGAGCGAAACCCGCCTTCGTAGAGCGGTCCGCAGTCGCAGGATGGCCCTATCCGCAACCGCATCGAAGGTTCCTGCTGCCGCTACGGCTTCCTCCATGGTAGCTGCGCTGGCGTTGAGGAGGAGCCGCTCGAAGGCTGACGTGATGACAGAGTCCGACGCCGGGTCCTCCGCCATCCAGATCACAGTCGCCAAGTTGATAACCCGAGGTGTCCGGCGCAGTCGCCGCGCCATGTTATCGTCCGATTGCATTAGGTAGATGACATACATGATCATCTCCATGATGTCGTCGCGGTCGTGCATAGGGACGTGAAAATTGCGCTCCTGGAAGTAGAGAATCCACTCGAAGAGTCCCGGCCATGAACCTACGGCGATGGGGAGCAGGGATTTATCTCGCAGGATCTGGCCGAGGCCCATGAACGACGTCGACGCGCAATCGAGCGCGAAGAATGCAGCGCTTCCCACCGCTGTGGGATGGCGCGGCACGGGTATCTTGGAGGCGTCCAGGTACGAGCAGAGCATCCGAGTAACATCGGGCTTCCTGTGTTGCGGACATGCTGAGATATTGGTGACAATCGCATATAAGGCGGTGATAGAACCACCCCTTGCGAGTTGAAGAATCTGCGAAGACGTTGACTTTGACTTCCATACTCCGGAGGGAAAGAAGTGATATTATTCACCTTGGCCGAGTCTCGCTCAAAGGTGCGCATCGACCGGGATGCGCCTGTTTGATGCTGGGCACTGGGCATAGGTAATGTTTGTCGACGGGTTTGACGACGTGGGTTGAAACGTTATGTACTGTAACCTGCAACGTGCCTGAGAATAAATTGAGAGACAAGGAAAAGTCGATTGTGTACCAATAGCACTACATCGGCACTTTTACGATCTTCAGCGATGTCAGGAGACAACTTAAAGAGCCTGAGGAGACCTGACACTCAGGCAGACTCGGAACGCGGCCGGCCGGCCCCGGGCCGCCAGGCATAGCAAATTAAAGTCTATGTAAGTATGCGAAGATTGTAACGACCTCAAATTGTTTGCCTCTCAAAAGAAATCAGTTGAATTCTTCATCGCGATTCGTCCCCTCGCACCGGCGCGACGCGCGTGCGAGCCTACCGGAGATGTTGACATTGACAAGCATGAAGCGCTGATAGTTACCCTCCTCTCCTCGGCCCACAAATCCTTCCGTTCTCATCTACATATCCACGAAACTGAGCCTTCTATTTGTATGCTCATGTCGTGGCACGAATTCCCAGATTAGGGATCGAGGGCGAGAGGGATGCACGGTGTTTCCTGTCGCGTCGGAGGCTGAGCGCTGGCGCTGAACAATCGTGTACTACACAGAGTCAGCAGCGAAAGCGACGCAGGCTGAGATGCAGGGAGTCCGCAAAATGACGCAGAGAGCAAGCTGTAAAACGCACAAGTTGATAGATTAGACAAGCACACATCACTGGGCATCTCCCTTGCGATTTCAGAGACATCAAAGGAAACCCGCCCTCATGCCACACATGAAGGAACCAGTGACCTCCTAGTTCTTGCCTGCCCGGCTGTAACAAAAACCTGGTCGATAATCGACTTGTGGACGATACCTTTTCATTCTGTTGCGCGCCTGCAAATGGCCCTCGGCGACGAACCCTGTCCCGCTGAGCCGTCTTCTGCCCATCGAAAGGATTTGCTACATTGTGAATCCTGCTGTAATTGCACATCGTGTACATCAAACCAACAATGTTATGGAAACAAGCGAGATAGAACATGCGGGTCATCAAGAATACAGAGCTGCGAACAACAATGATCAGTGAGACATCCAAGTGCGCACAGGTATCAGGACGCACCTTCAGAACACATGAGGTAATACAACTAGATGTCGTCGATATCCACCTCTCCCTCGTCGCCGAATTCGAAGGTGCACTCGCCCTCCTCCTCACCGAATGTGTCTGTCTCGTTGATTTTGGCGTTTTCTGGAAGCTCCCCGTAGGCTTTCACTGCGGACTTGATCAGCCACCGGTCAAAGTGAAAGCGGTAGATGCACGCACGATTGCGCGCCTCGTCAGCTGTGTACTTCACGATCACATCGGCCTTGTCGTCTTGGAATTCGCGCAACGACAATAGCACGATGTCTCCCTGGTTGATCCAAACCTGATCGTGCGCAGGCAGTCAGTGCGCGCCGGGCAAAACAGCAAACAGGATGCGCACCTTCTTGCGCATCTTCCCCCGAATGTGGGCGAGGCGCTTCTCCCCATCAAAGCACATCGCCTCTAGTCGACCATTGCCCAGCATCTTCGTGACCTGAGCGTACTCCTGCCCGTCCTCACGGAACACAAGCTCGCGCTTGTCGTCGTCGTTCTCGTTCTTCCCACGTCTCCGATTCTTTCCACCCTGTGGTAGATGTTAATGGCCGCCGATGACTCCGATATTAGGTTTGTGGTAGCGTACCTTTCCTTTATTCTGTCGGCGCAATCATCAGCGAGATCTCACATGAATGTCATCGGTTGACTGACCTTCGGCATCTTGTCTCGGGGCTGGACTGTTCGAGAGAGCCCAAATGGTGGTGGGTACCGAGGACGTTGAAGGTAGCGGGCAAAAGCTGGGTAACGGTGCCGCACTGAGTAGTTGAAGCGGAGATAGAATTGGCTTCGGGTATCGCCGTCCGCTTTGCCATTGCCTCAGAGGCCCATACTAGGCATCTTTTGTGACAATGAAAGACTGATCCATAGAAAGTACATGGTATAGCCAGCATGTTAAACCGTAAGTACAGCAGGACTGGTCACGGAGCCCACAACTTCGATCCAAAACGAGAGAAACAGGATAACAGCCCAAGACAGGAGCCAGACATTGAACGTATAATTAATGACATTCAAAGGGTATCGGTTTGGGCAAAGAAATACTAGCCGAGCCTGCGAAGGACGATGCCGTTGCGCAGCTCGAAGGAGTTTGTTCCTAGGAGGATGAGCTGAGAAGTATGATCAAATGAGCACGTTATCGTACCTCGGATGAACCCCCTTTGATTCTCATTTGACAGCTCCTCCAGCGACCGACCCCTCGTCTCCGGAAGTAGCAGCGTCGACAATATTCCCGTCATCATGACAAACGCCAGAATCTCCAGACTAGGCTGACAATCAGCAAAATGCACGGCCTCACACCGACGCAAGACGTACATGATCTTGACGTCACCTCCCTTCTTGAAAAATATAATCTGAGCAACGATGGCGCCGAGCTTCCCGCACGCCGCAGAAAATCCATGCCCTGTCGAACGATAGCGGGTGGGGAAGACCTCGCCTGGGATGACGAAGGTAGTGACATTCGGCCCGAAGTTCTGGAAGAAATTGGACAAGCAGTACAGGAAGACAAAGCCCTTCATGGAGGATTGGGAGCTCGTCAATGGGTAGTAGGCGAACCCTATCAGGACGCGTCAGCAGATGCTCGACACTCACACCATAAAATAAATGTACCCATGATGAGGAAGAGGACCGAGAGAACGCTGAACCCCATAAGCTGAATCGGCTTGCGTCCCCACGTATCGATCAATAAAAACGATGCCCAGTAGCCGGGGATGAGGCCAGCCGCAGAGACGATCAAACTGTAGACGCTGATGTTGTGAAGATTGTTGAATGCCCCGCGCGCTGTGTTGGGGACAACAGTGGTTCCGATATCGATTCCATGGAGTATTTTTGATGTCAATATCTTGGACGTGTTCAAGCCCAGCCCATAGAACGCAATCTATCGCCGCACGTCAGCAGGCACATCGGCACAGGAGACAAGCCAGGTACCCACATCCAGAACAAACCACGAATACGCCGTGCCCACCAGCACCTTCAGATTACGCCACCTCCTAAAGTATGCGTAGAAATCGCACAAACTCGCGCGCGGCGCCTCCGCCTGGATTGCCACGGCGTCCTCGTCTGCATACCACACGCCTGGGTTGATTCCGTTCGCAGAGAGCACGTCCTGGATGTTGCGGCACGCCTTATGGACGTTGCGCTCGATGTCCATCGTGAAGCGTGGCGTCTCAGGGATCGTCAGGCGGAAGTACAGCGCCATGACACCAGGCACGCAGCCGAGACCGATCAGCAAGCGCCAGCAGTAGTCTACGTGTGCGAGGGTTTCAGGAGAGTCGTCGAGAATAGCATCCTTGTAGCCGGAGATGACGATGAATGCGATGAGGACCGCCGCTACGTGACAGCATGATTTGGTACGCTAGCATGCAGGCGACTGGGAGAGCACTCACTGATATTTCCCCACCCCTGGGAGGCAAAGACGGCGGTCATCAGCCGGCCGCGAGTTCGTGTCGACGCAAATTCGGATGAGATGACCGCACTGAGGGGATAATCCCCCCCTATTCCGACGCCCATGAAGAACCGAAGTGCGGTGATTACGCCAATGGCATTCACTGCAGGCCCGGAGCCCGCGAGGGCCTGCGCAAATGTCGATGTAATGATGATAATCAGCTCGACGCCGTCTAAATATGTCGCGGATGAGCGAGTCAGAGAGGCCTCCGGGCATATGGACGACTTACACATTCGCTTGCGCCCTATGATGTCGGCAAGCCAGCCAAACAAGACCTGGCCGAACAGATTGCCGATAGGTGACGCGACTTTGAGCCCGAATTCGACATTCGGCTGAAGCTCGTTATCTAACGAACTAACGGGTCAAGGGCGTGTATTGAGAAAAGCAGAGAGCCCCCACCTTTGCCATAGACGTAGCCCAGCATCACAGCAGCAATCCCGATCGCAAATATGTCGTAGCTATACAGAGGTAAAACACTGGTCAGGGGTTGCCTCAGACAAATAGCGCAAGGCTCTTACGCATCAGTGAAGAAGCCAGCGCCGGCGACGAGCCAGACCTTGACGTGAAACCATCTGTGAGTGGGTGAACTGTAAGGCGCGATGCAGGCGAAGAGCAGAAGCAGGAGAGACGTACGAGAATCGAGCCCGGTCGATGCTCGCGAGAGCAGACCTCCTGTTGCTGTCGAGGTCGACAACGGCAGAGCCGCCGTCAATCTCGTCCCACCTGTTCTCGTATGTATATTTCATGCGGTTGCATGCATAGTATGGCGCGAAAATTGAATCTGACGAGACCGCGATCCGCTCTCGAGCTCTTATACGAGCGCGCCTTCGAGCGCCTGTTGGTGTAAATGCGCGCACCTTGGGGGGCGTAACGAACGTGACGACTGGTAAAAGGCGCCTCGCTCAGCATCGAGTAGCCCGGATATAATTTCAGCAACGAATCTTCTAAGCAGCCGTGGGCATGGCGTCAAGGGCGCGGCCGGCTATTACCACCTGTAAGCGCGATCTTCGGCAGGGGTCTGATGATGAGAACGAGACCTGTAGATGACGGTATGGTCAGATATTGAGCAAGCGTGGCCTTCTAGCGCATATGTGGCGTGGAAGTGCACTGGCACAAGGCACCTTGTCGTGAGGACCTGTGCTGTCAATCAGATTGCGTACTGTGTCAGGCCTCAAGCTCAAGCCTTGGCATAAATACGGCATGGCTTCAGAGTTCCTAGATAGACGGAAAGCAGTTGACCGTCAGATCTAGAAGAGAGGAGATTCGAGGCTGGAGGCATACAGCCTCTTCATGAACGACCAACAGCCGTAGCCTGACATGATTCTTCTCCAGTCCGTATTGCGCAGTCCGAGCGAGTGTCAGTACTTGAATCTGAACGGCGGCGAAAGTGCGCCGAGAATGAACGATACGCAAGAGTCCGGCGCTTAAGTACGGTGACCTCGCGGCGCGCAACGAACGTTCTTTCGAGAGTTCACACTCCGCCACGTGTTTGTGGCTGCTTGCCGTGTCGGCCCGGTCAAAGTCCGAGTCGGCTCTCGTGACCGAACGGCCGTCACTCCTCACTCTTGCAAAACTGCTCTTGAAAAGCCCACGACGATCATGACTCTTTTTATGGTCTTCATGTGGTACTACCCAGTTCAAAACTGGATCTCCTCAGCGTTGCCTCCCACTCAAGCCACCCCGGTATCTCTCTGCTTCCGGTGACTCAGGCTGTGGCAAGACCTACAACCTACTAATTGCGTAGACTTGCTGGTATAGTTCGGTGAGCTCTATCATCTACTCAGAACTCTGTGATGTAGCTCATCTCATCGACGGGTCTATCAGCTCCCACCGCCTGCTTGCTAGTACACCGAAATTGCTCCCGTGAACTGTTATTGGTCTCTGATCTAGTAGACCAGACGGCTGAGACAGTTTCAGACGTGGATCTAACTTGTGTGTTACCGCGACTCCTCCAGACTTAGCTTGGCAGTATCAACGACTGAGGCATCGATCTTTGTACGGAGGCGCAATTGACGGGTCTCCTTGCGGAACAGTACTATCTGTATGGACAGAATTCTCCCAATCGCAACAGTAATAAATATCTCTGACTCCTGTTGGTGGCTGCGTCTGTTCGCCGCCTCTGATATTGGATACGGGAACCCATGCATTCAGACCTGGAAGGTACGACCAGATGTGTGTGGACTGCCGGCGTCACCGACGGGTTGAGCGAGGGAGGATTGCCCCCTAACTCAGCACGCCGGTCATTGAACCAACTTCTAGCAGCCGGCTACATCACACCTCCACCAACGGCGATTCCCATGAAAGTCGACGTCGTCTGTTAGGACGCCACGAAAGGCTGGTCGCATCGGAAGGACCAGCTTTTCTCCGCGGCGAAGGAAGAGATCGCAACAAGGATGCGATGCTGGCACCTCTACCGAACTGAGAATCTGCTAAACACGCCACCACCCCGCCTCCACGCACGCTCATCACCACCACTCACCGGCCGCCGCCGCCACCCTTCTCGTACCCGCCAGCGTCCACTCAAAACTCTATCTCGCGCGCCCAACAAACACAACGGGACGCCGCCCGCCGGCCCTCTTCCATCCAACTCTACAACTTCGTCGTCGCGCTCCTGGTTCTCCCCTTCTCGCCCTTCTCGCCCTTCTCAGCGCCAGCGCCGGCACCCCCGCTGTGCCGCTTCTCCGCGGCGCGCTTGAGCACCGCGTGCGGGTTCTCCTCCTGTGGGCCCGTGTGCTGGGCGCGCGGCTGCTCGCCCACGGCGATGTGCGACGGCTCGCTCGGCTCGCTGAACGCCGAGGGCGGCGGGTTCTCTTCCTTCGGGGGCATTGCTGCTGTTCTGTTCTGTTTAGATCTGGGTTTGATATGGATCGGGCGAGCCTATTCTTGCGTGGGTCGAGGCTGCGCTGTATGGGAGCGTGCTGAGCTTGATTTGGGGGGTGGCTGGGCATGCGGACGGAAGAACTCACGACGGGTAGCACGGCAATCCGATATGATGTGACGCGTGTTCGAATGTCGTGGGCGAGGGGCAGTGGTGGAAGTTCGTGCTAGAAGGCGTGTAGGTGCATGCGCAGGGTTTTGTTGTTTTGGGGCGGGATGGCATACATAACCAACGTCATGACCCGCTCGCGATCGATCGTGCTGCCGGCCACGCGGGTCCCAACCGCTTACTCTAATTTTCAATTTCTTTCATGCTGTCACTTTCACCACGAGGGTCGCAGCCAAACACTAGGATTAGAACGATGGCAAGTCGAGAGATACATACTAGCATGTAGGCAGAGATCAGTAGCGGGCGTTGCTTCGTAACGATAAAACAAGAAAGAGAAACGACTGCGAATCCAACCCAATGAACACAGCGGGGAAATGACAGGAGGTCTAGGGTGATGCTGCGCCCACAACGATACCGTCCTTCACCTGAACCTGGCGAACACCTAAAGGCGAGTGAGTGTGAATGGCGCGCGGCAGTTCAGAAGCGGTGCACGTACCGTGCACGAAGCCATCTTGCTCCTCGTTGGACAGATCCTCCAGCGTCCTGTTCTTCGTCTCGGGCAGCAGGAGCGTCGAGAATATGCCCGTCAGCATGAAAAGCGCAAAGATCTCGAGACTGTCCGCGCGGACGTCAGCGGAAAAGCTCGCGGTAAGACAGCAGAGCCCCGACGCACATGTGCTTCACAAACATGTTGGTTCCGCCGATATTCCGCATGCGCGCGAATCCGACCTGCGCGACGACCGCACCGAGCTTTCCACTCGCCGCAGAGATGCCGTGCGCCGTCGAGCGGTAGCGCGTCGGGAACACCTCGCCGGGTATCACAAATGTCGTGACATTCGGGCCAAAGTTCTGGAAGAAGTTCGCAAGGCAGTACAGGAACACGAACCACTTGGAGCGTTCGTGCGTCTTGGTCAGCGCCTCGTAGCCGAAGCCCATGATGATGAAGAGGATCGTGAGCATGATGAAGCCCATGAGCTGGATCGGCTTGCGGCCCCACGAGTCGATGAACAAGAAGGACACCCAGTAGCCGGGGATGAGACCGGCGACGGACAGAATCAGGTTGCCCACGGAGACGTTCTTCAGGTTCTGGTAGACACCGAGGGTACCCTTAGTGACGGGGGTCCCGAAGCCGATCGCAGTCAGGATGATGGACGAGTTCAAGCCGAGCCCGTAAAACGCGATCTATAGCTCGTCAGTGCCTAAACTTCAAGAAAAGTGAGAGTTCGCGCTTACATCGAGGGCAAACCACGAGTACGCTGTGCCGAGCAGGATCTTGCCATTCTTCCACTGGCTGAAGTGGGCGATGAAATCGCGGCGGCTGGCCTTGGGCGCCTCGACCTTCTGCACGACCGCGTCGGGGTCGACGTAGAACGAGCCGTCCTTGAGCACATTGTTGATGTCATCCGACGCCTGCTTCACATTGCGCTCGATATCCATCGTGAAGCGCGGGGTCTCGGGGATGGTCAGGCGGAAGTACAGCGCGACAGCACCGGGCACGCAGCCGAGCCCGATGAGCAGGCGCCAGCAGAAGTCGACGTGATCCAGCGTCGTCGGGTTGTCGTGCAGAATCTGCGTTTTGAAGGCGGCTACGACGATCAGCGAGACGAGGGCAGCGCCTGCGCGGCACGTTGTCAGTAAATCAGCGGAGAGAACGGCCTGCGCACGACGCACTAAAGTTTCCCCAGCCCTGGGAGGCAAAGACGGCGGTCATAAGGCGCCCGCGCGAGCGTGTAGCGGCGAACTCAGACGAGATGACTGCGGAGAGAGGGTAATCGCCCCCTATGCCTACGCCCATGAGGAAGCGCCACACGATGAGGACGCCGAAGATGTTGACCGCAGGCCCATGCCCGCTGAGCGCCTGGCCGAACGTTGCGATAATGATGATCATGAGCTCGATTCCGTCTGCACGGCTCAGTCATCAATCGCGTATGGAGGGGAGAAGCAAGTGGGCATACACATGCGCTTGCGGCCAACGATGTCCGCGAGCCACCCGAAGAGCAGCTGGCCGACGATCGTGCCTATGGGGGTGGCGACCTTGACCCCGAGGTCCTGGTTGACCGTCAAGCTCTTGTGGTTCGATGCGTAGACATAACCCAGCATCGTCGACGCGATGTTGATCGCAAAGATGTCATAGCTGCGCCACGCCGAACGGTCAGCGCACGAGCACATCGAGAGGATGCCAAACGCGACTCACGCGTCGGTGAAAAACCCGACGCCGGCGACCATGGCGACCTTGACGTGAAACCAGCTATCCGAGACGCGAGCATCAGCCGCAGACTTGTGGTGAGATGGGTTGATGGAGCATACGAGAAATTGGCGTTGTCGATCTCCGCAAGCGCGTTGAGGCGGCGGTCGTTGAGCTCTTGCGCGCCCTGGCCCCGCGGGAGGCCGGGGAGCGACGGCTGGCTGGAGAGGTTGTCTCCCTTCTCATGCTGGTGGATGGACATGGCTGGCAGATGAAGTGAGCGTCCGACTTGTCCAGTGGCGCTGGCCGGCGGTCAGTTGCAGGAGGGCAGAAGGGAATCTTGTCGTGGCCTCGGAGGGCGCGCCTTATATATTGCGGGGTCTTGCGAGGGCTTCCCGATTCGAGACGGGCGTATGGGGAGGCAATATCGACGACAGGCGCCATCGTACCTTGCACGTTTGCCCTAGCACCGAGTTTGCGGATATGGAGCGCAGCGCAGGCGCCGGGCGCGGTCCGTCTGCGTTCCATCGCATCGCATCGACAGGGATGTCGATGGCACGGCGTCCTTGTGGGTTGCCAGCGCTGCTTCCTTGTTCGCGCTGGGTGCGGGCCTGAGCGAAGCGCGGGCGACGACGAGGCCATCAGCGCGCGAGTGTGTGCGGTGTGCGCGTGGGCAGTGAGTACAAGGTTCGATGGATTACGGCCATCTGAAGAAGGCGATGTGTTCGCGCGGGCGGTGGGATTCTCGGGGGCACGAAAGGCAGCTGTCAGGCCGGCATGGGCACGGGGGCCACAACGCATTCATTGATCGTGCGACACAGACACCGAGCTCCAGGGATCCTAGCCCAGGACACTGACAGGACACAGCAGCGAGCGAGGCTGGCCGCTTGCCGTCAGTGCAGCCTGAGTGCTTGCATATTGCGTGAGTCGTTGCGAGGACAGTCCGTCGGCATCCGCGGCCCGGCCCGCTGCTACCACCGCTCAATGCGATCACGCCCTGTATGCCATCGACCAGCCAATGCGTCAGTCATAAGTGAGGAACACACGACACGCACATCAGCTTCTTCCCGTGCCCGCGCCGCACACAGCCCATGTCGTGTTCGAAAATATACGCTCTATTTATGCACAACAATGACTACAACAAACTGAATACTACTACGTCGCGCGTCGTAACGAATGCATGCATGAGGATTATGTAGAATGAAGATACCCAGGGCGACTCTTAACATGAGAGAAGAGGCGAGGCCGTGCAGGCGTTTACGCGACAACCACGCCATCCTTAACGTCAACTTCCCGCACACCTGGAGTCGAACGTCAATCACCATGCGCGCGACGGGCAGATCGCGCAAAGCGACGTACCGTGGATGAAGCCCTCCTGGTCCTCGTTCGACAGCTCCTCCAAGCTCTTGCCCTTGGTCTCAGGGATCAGGAGGGTGGAGAAGATACCCGTAAGCATGAACAGCGCGAATATCTCAAGACTGCACATGCCCGTCAGTATAATGGGGCGGACGACGAAGGCTGTGTGTACGCACATGTGCTTCACAAACATGTTCTTGCCACCGTGGTCCTTCAGGCGCGCAAAGCCGACCTGCGCGATCACGGCGCCGAGCTTGCCGCTTGCCGCTGAGATACCGTGTGCCGTCGAGCGGTAGCGCGTCGGGAACACCTCGCCGGGCACGATGAACGTCGTCACATTCGGGCCAAAGTTCTGGAAGAAGTTCGCGAGGCAATACAGGAACACGAACCACTTGGAGCGGTCGTGCGTCTTGTTGAGCGCCTCGTAGGCGAAGCCCATGATGATGAAGAGGATCGTGAGCATGATGAAGCCCATGAGCTGGATCGGCTTGCGGCCCCACGAGTCGATGAACAAGAAAGACACCCAGTAGCCGGGGATGAGGCCGGCGACGGACAAAATCAGGTTGCCCACGGAGACGTTGTGCAGGTTCTGGTAGACACCGAGGGTACCCTTGCCCCCGGTGCTGCCGAAGCCGATCGCAGTCAGGATGATGGACGAGTTCAAGCCAAGCCCGTAAAACGCGATCTATGGCTCGTCAGTGCCTAAACTTCAAAAAAATGAGAGTTCGCGCTTACATCGAGGGCAAACCACGAGTACGCTGTGCCGAGCAGGATCTTGCCGTTCTTCCACTGGCTGAAGTGGGCAATGAAGTCGCGGCGGCTGGCCTTGGGCGCATCTGCGCGCTGGACGACCGCGTCAGGGTCGACATAGTACGAGCCATCTGTGAGCACGTTGTTGATGTCCTCCGATGCCTGCTTCACGTTACGCTCAACATCCATCGTGAAGCGTGGGGTCTCGGGGAGTGTCAGGCGGAAGTAGAGCGCGACCACACCGGGCACGCAGCCGAGACCAATGAGCAGGCGCCAGCAGTAGTCAACGTGGTCGAGCGTGGCGGGGTCGTCGTTCAGAATCTGCGTCTTGAAGGCGGAGGTGACGATGAGCGCGACGAGTGCGGCGGCTGAAGGGCGAGATCAGTTGATGATCGGGCGGTCGAGATAAGATGGGAGTTACGTACCGAAGTTGCCCCAGCCCTGCGACGCGAACACCGCCGTCATAAGACGCCCCCGCGTGCGTGTCGCTGCGAACTCTGACGAGATAACTGCAGACAGTGGATAATCGCCACCGATGCCGACACCCATGAGGAATCGCCATACGATAAGAACGCCGATGATGCTGACGGCGGGACCGTGACCAGAGACAGCCTGACCGAACGTCGCGATGATGATGATCATCAGCTCGACACCATCTGCGCATCAAGATCGCATGAGCGGCGTGCAGTGGGGATGGGATGGGATGGAGGAGCGCGATACATACACATGCGCTTACGACCGACGACGTCCGCGAGCCAGCCAAAAAGGAGCTGGCCGCAGAGGGTACCGACGGGGGTGGCGACTTTCACGCCGAGATCCTGGTTGGCCGTGAGGGCGTGCTTGGGGCCGTACACATAGCCCAGCATCGTCGATGCGATGTTGATGGAGAAGATGTCGTAGCTGCAAAAGGATATTGGAAGCACGTTCATGGTTATAGATAGCAGACCTCACGCATCGGTGAAGAAGCCGACACCAGCCACCAATACGACTTTTACATGGAACCAACTGAAGATGGGAGCGTCAGCGGGGCAGACAGAAATAGGTGGTGGGTACATACGAGAACTTGGCGTTGTCGACCTCCGCGAGGGCGGCTCTCCGGCGCTCATCAAGCTCATGGGCGACATGGTTTCGGCGAGGGAGCGAAGGCAAGGAAGGATTGCTGGCGCGGCTCTCCTTCTCGGGAAGGATGTCGTTAGGGAAAGACATAGCTCTGGAGCGTGGGGTCAACGCTGGCCGGTGGTCTACCTTGAGAAGGAGATGAGGAGCGAAGAAATGCGAGGCATGGTTTTTATAATCAGTAGAAGACCGGGAGGTGAGCCGGGCGAGATGGCATGGCTCATCAAGTTCCTTGCACGTTCGTGTGTCCCGACCAATCAGCGCCGTGTAAACCAGCAGAACGTTCGCCTGCTTACCTCAGCGTCCCCGGAAAATGCATGGCCGGCTTGTGGGTTGGTCGATGTTATCATACTCGACTAGAGCTATCCTCGACAATATGCAATGGACAGCCTCTGACCGTCATCACAAACCCCATCAATCACCAGAGCACAAGCCCGGCAACATCGCTCGTCATGCACATTCGTCGGCGCCATGAGGAGCACGGCACTCCGGAGTCCATCGACCTCCGCAGGAGAAACCTTCTCGAGGGTCCCTGGCCGTAAGCGTCAGCCTCGGCCAAGCATATAAAGTCGCCCAACGGATCTTGAAAGTTGGCCCGGAAATGAGCATGAAAGTCTTGAGACAAGCACAAGCGCAAGCTGCGGCCTCGTCGGCTGCCGTGAACTTCCCATATCGGGGGGCTGCGCGCCTCTCCTCTCGCCGCCAATGATGGCGAGCAGCAGCACCCGCCACCGCGTCCTCGCCCTCTACAAGGAGCTGCACCGTCTCGGCCGGGATTACCCCGATCCTGCGTGCGCCATGCACTGTTGTCCGCTTGTCTTTGTGCTCATATCGTACGCTCAGATATGACTTCAACGGGCGCATGCGGCGCATGTTCGAGAGTGCGTCCCCCGCGGTCCTATCCGGCCGCGCTGACCCCCCAGTAGGGAACAAGGGCCTCACAGACCCAGAGGAAATCGAGAAGGCACTAAAGCTCGGCGAGTACATCAAGAACGGTGCGTACCCCCCCCCCCGCACCTCCGCACGCACGCGACCTAATATCGTAACCCCTCCCTTCCATTCCCCACCGCCATCTGCTCCAGAGACGCTGGCGCTCTACTCGCTCAAGAAGTACCGTCATCTCAAACGAAAGTACCCACTGTCCTCCGACTCTCCCAGCCAGTCGTGAACCGCCTCCGCGCACTTGCTTCCGCACACACACCCCGGGCCCGACCGCGTGTGCCGGGCGTATTTCTTGCTATTTACCACGGCGCCGATCGGGTCGTCAGCGGCCCTCCGCCTTGCGCCCCATACGCACGCCGCCGCTCCAGAGTCCATGCGTACCCGCGCGTCACCGGTCACCAGCCTGCCCTGATCAGATTATACAGATTATGATGTTTTTTCCGCGTTATGCAATGCACGTTTGTCGCCGGTTGGGGACCTGCCTGTGAGCTTCTGGCCCTTGGAGATGCTGCCGATGGCTCCGCCGGCTGCTCAGATCCTCAGGCCTCAGATCCCGCCCTGGCATAGTGTCCTCGAGCTTCGGATTCTCGAAGACTAATTCCCCGCACAGACGCCCCCTTGAGTGCGGTGTACCCTTCCAGGATTTTTCGCTGTGGTGCAGTCCGACAGCACGCTGTGCCAGACTGACAGATGCGCATGAAATTTTTGCTCCGGATGCTCCGCACCATGGCACGTTCGTTGCTCATATGCCACCCATACATCACAGCCCAGGCTGCCCAGGCCATCGCCCGCCCTGACCTTATACATACAGACCCAAATCGCATGGCTCAGGGCGACGCCAATAACCTCTATCTGCGCCCCTGAGACGCCGACCGACTCTGACTTCACCCGTCCGCAAAAATGAGTCCGCCGTGATCCCCAAACATCATGCATCGTTACTGTATCGCGTCCCGTGCTTACAGTATTAATTTACCGACTTGCCCACCGTGCGTGCTCACCCCAGCACCATCTCCGCGTCTGCCCCTTGCCCGAGCATCTCCGGACCCGCGCCCATCGTGGGCGGCGGCACTGCTGCCTTCTGGCGCGTGCGCTTGAGTGCGCGTTCGCGTTCGCCGTGCGCACGCATGCGCCCCGCCCATGCTGCCTCGCCACCCGGCGGTCCCCCCGCGCTGAACTGCCCGTCGTCGGCGCTTTGCTCGAGGGCGAGGTTGAGCAGGTCAAGGACATGCCCGTTCAGCGGGTTGATTGACAGCGCCTGGACAGAGGGGGCTGGGTTAGTGGGCGGGATAGTATGGGTGGGAAGGAAGAGGGCTCACCTCGTGGTATTTCGTTATGGCGTCGTGGACGCGGTCCATGAGGTGGTACACGAGCCCAAGGAAACCTAGAGCCGCCGCCGAGCGGCTGTCGATCTCGAGCACCTTGACATATGCAGCCTTAGCCTCCTCCAGATTCCTTCGAGTTCCGGTGTCAGTATGTGCGCACATTGCCGATATGTATTCTTGGCGCCTTACCCCAATTTGCGCAGGCAAGTGCCGAGATTTAGGTACGTAGTTGCCCATGACGCTTGCGAGGACTGTGTAACTTGTGCGAGCTCGAGTGCCTGACGGAACATCGCCGTTGCATCTTCATACCTGCCGCGCCGGTCAGCATGCCTCTCTGCTGCTCATCAGTGTGGCGTACCTGCCGTGGTTGAACGCCATAACGCCCCGCTCGTTGATCAGCAGCGGATCACCGTCGCACATGGAGTTAGCGGCATTGAGCGCCTCGTCCGCCTGCCCCTGGTTCGACAGGATGATGTGCTCCATGCCGACAAACATAAGTGGCAGATGCGATCTGCACAGGGTGGTGAGCCTATGTTCCGCCTACGACGGCGCAAACGCAGCAACGTACCCTGTGAACATGCGCGCACACGTCGAATACGCTGTGACCGCGTGGTCGTGCTCCCCCTCGAAAGCGAACGTGTGCGCGAACGCAATCCACGCGGGCCCGAAGCGCGGGTCCATCAGCGACGTCTTGCTGGGTGCCCATCAGCAGCCGGCTAGGCGTCAACACCGCGTGCGGGGTGTGTCTTACCTGAAGTACGTGCGCGCGTCCGCCCACTTTTTCTGCGTCAGATACCAAACGCCGACTGCGTACCAGCTCGTGGCGGACTCAGGTTCGCGGTCGACAAGCTCGTGCGCGAGAATGAACAGCTTCGAGTGCAAGTGCTTTAGGTGGTGCATGCACGCAATATGCAGCGGCATCGTTGCCGCGTGCACCGCGACGAGGCGCAGAATCCTGCCGCCGCACCGTTGTCAGTCTGACGCATGACATGCGCGTGAAGTGAGATAGAACGCACCGCGTCGTGATGGCAAAGCAGTCGGCCCACCGAAATTGTGCGTACAGCGCGTCTGCGAAGCTGAAGAGGACGTCTGCGTTGTCCGACAGGCCATACTCTTCGACCAGCCGCCGCCGTGTCAGTGCATGCTCGTCTGCGTGTTTGTACTTGCGCAGTCGCGCCGTGTATATAAGACGCACAAACTCTGCATCCTCTGGCGTTTGCTGCTTGTATGCGAGCGACTGCACGAACTCCCACTCTGTTTAAATTGGCAATTGATGCCTCAGTATCGCGCGTAAGCGATGAACGTGTGCGGGGCGTACCTTCTTCGAGCGTCATCATCTCACCGCTAATCAATTGATCGAATGCGTCGTAGCATTTCACGTCGAGGGCAAGCGCTTCCATGAAGCACGCCTTTGCCTGGTCGCCGCGATTGAGCTTGAGCATCAGGAGGCCCCTGAGATTGCACATTGAAGCCTCGACCTGATGACGTTTAGTTGAGTGACCACAACTATGCAAGGGTGATCAAAGCGTAGCAAAGAAGCTACTACTTACTTTGATGCCTCCATCAGTATTAGGGACCGCAGGCCCACTGCGACCTGAGTATAATACACGTCAACGCGCCGGATTGCCACCGAGGCTTCCATACACAGCACACACCTGAGTTACGGAAAGGGTTCGCTTCGCCCAGCATCTCGGTGGCTTCCGCCCACTTTCCTTGTCTCACGAGGCACTGTGCCGCGAGGTATCTACACACGACACTCATATCGACCAGCCGTGAAATACCATCGAGTTGATCGGCGGCGACGTCAATCATTTCTGTCGGACCTACCGGCAGGCGTATTTCGAGTTCGCGGCCTTTGCCTTTGACATCAGGAAACGGGACGCCAGTGGACTCTGGCGGGGAACCGAAGCCATTCGTGGGACGGTGGCGCGGTGGGAGCCTGGGCGGCGCAGTGGGGAACGGACGCGTGAGGAGTCGCTCGGCGCGGGAATACCGATGGGTCATGAAGTACGTTTGCGCGAGCCAGAAAGCATCGTTCGGGTCATCTGAGGGGACGCAGATGTTGTGGGATTGGGTGGGGTTTCGGGTAGTTGTCTGGGGGAGCACGCACTAGTCCATGACAAGATTTTGTCTCCCCAAAAGGCAGCCGTGTCGTATAAATGCTGCATGAGCGCATCGTGTCTCCATAGCCGCATGCGATCGACTGTTCCCCACTCCATCTCATCTTCCTCCTCATCTCCGGAATCCTGGAATACGTCGGTGTTGTCGTTCGCGAGGGGATGTCGGCCGATGCTTCCTTTTGCGCGTCGATGAGCTCTCGGGGAAGATCGCATAGGCGAGGAGGGGAGGATAGAGCGGTTCGGATCGAGATTGTGTGGGTGAGGAGCAGATGCGTTCCCGTCCATGAATGAGTTCACGAGAGACTGCGGTCCAAAAGAGAACGACGAGTTGATGGACGCTCTAGGGTGGCGAGAGCTCGAGGGAGAGGGAAGTCGGGGCATAGGTGGAATGTTGAAGCCCATGTTCGGTGGGGGAGTGGACGCCATTGAGGGTGGCTAGTTTGTGACCGAGCAATAGTCGCTTAAATAATACCTTGCCTACGCACAAACAGTTTGAATGAGGGAAGTCTGGCGTGAGCACATTAGTAGACTGCACAACATGTGGCCTGCAAAGTACGCACCCAAGACTAGTCAGGACAGTAGCGGTGTATACCTAATCCAAAGCAGATACTAGAAATCCTCGCATCAGCGATCTGCGAGACATATGAGCAGCAGAAACGAGTGGCCCCCATAGTGGCGGACGCGTCGTCCGCTCCGGGAGGTGCTCGCTCGACGCACCGAAATCGCAACACCGAGCTTTCGTGCAGTGTTGGAAGGGAAAAAAAAAACAGGCGTTTTTTTCCGCGTGCGAATTGTAGAGTCCGACGACGAGATGGCACCGTTGGTCGTGTGCGTTGAGGACAAGCAGCGTTTGGCACAAACGCGTGACACGCAGTCGCGGGACGCACGTCACGCGATCGTCACCTTGAGTCACGCTGTGCTCCGCTGCTGCCTCTTGCTTGCCTCCCCTTCCACCCCGCCCAGCCTCTTCACCAGCCTCCAGGGTCTCCACGAATCTAGCTACCCGACATGGGTCTTCTCATGTCTCTTCCGCTGGCCGGCGCCCTGGGCACCATCGGCTCGTCCTGCCTCGCCGGTCTCGCTTTCTGCTTCACATCGACTGCAGGTACGTCCTTGCTTCCGTTGCAGCCATAGTTATGCTCAACATATCTCAGCTTCCATGTTTGTCAAATCATGTAACTGCAACTCCTCCATCGCCACGCGCATTGGATTCGCGGTATGAGCTTCTTGGCGGCCTTGTGTGCTCGCATTGTGCTCACTCTCCACACACAGATGATATTCGCACTCAACTCGATGCTGGCGTGGTTAATGAAGTCTCCATTCATGATTCAACAAATAGAGAAATGGAGCTACGACTACATCAAGATGGACTGTGCCGGCGGAAAGTGCTACGGTGTCCTCGCGGTGCGCCGTGTCATTACTACAGTGTGAATCACTGCTCAAGCTGCATCCGTAGGTTCATCGAGTCTGCTTTGCCCTGTCGCTCTTCCACGCCATCTTGAGCCTGTCATTAATTGGCGTGAAAGATACGCGAGACAACCGCGCCGCCATACAGAACGGGTGCGTACTTCTATACAACCTCCACACAGCCCCCGCTCAGGTTGCCCACTTTCAGCTGGTGGGGCCCTAAAGTCCTCCTTTGGCTTATTCTCGTCGCAGTCTCCTTCTTCATCCCCAATGGCTTCTTCATGTTCTGGGGCAACTATGTCTCACTCATTGGTGCCACCGTCTTCATCCTCCTCGGCCTTGTTCTCCTCGTCGACTTCGCACACTCCTGGTCCGAAACATGTCTTGAGAACTGGGAAAACTCAAACAACTCAAATCTCTGGCAGTGGATTCTCATCGGCTCGACCGCGGGTATGTACGCTGGGACCATCGCCATGACCGGCGTGCTGTACGGGTACTTCTCCGCCTCCGGCTGCACGCTCAATCGCTTCTTCATCTCCTTCAACCTTGCCCTTGCAATCCTCATCACCATCATATGCGTACACCCCGTCGTGCAGGAGCACAACCCACGCTCGGGACTCGCGCAGAGTAGCATGGTTGCTGTGTACTGCACTTACCTCGTCATGAGCGCAGTTGGAAACCACTCGCACGAGACCTGCAACCCGTTCCGCAACGGCGCGGCGAGCGGCACGCGCACTTCGGTAGTTGTGCTCGGCGCCCTGTTCACATTCCTGGCAATTGCGTACTCGACGACGCGCGCAGCGACGCAGAGCCGCGCGCTCGTGGGCAAGAAGAAGGGCGGGGTGCGGCTGCCGGATGACGAGGAGGGTCACGAGGTCAGCGTTGTAAGTACTCAGCCGGGAAGGACAGAAACGCCTCGCTACCAGGCACTACTCGCCGCTGTTGAAGCAGGGTACGGGCCATCTCTATAACTCTTGGAAAAACGAGGCTGATTTGTGTGCGAGTGTAGCGCTATTCCTGCGTCCGCCTTGAACGAGGATGAGGATGAAGACGATGAGGACGATGTCGTCTCTGAATCGCGGGACGACGAGCGGTCTGGCACACGCTACAATGTACGCGACTGGCACCTTTTCTGCACCCATCAGGCGATCTCATTCTCCGTCAGTACTCCTGGTTCCACATCATCTTCGTGCTTGGCGCGATGTATGTTGCCATGCTGCTTACCGACTGGTGTGTTTTCTCCCTCTCCTGATTCGACGCACTGACCTGTCCCACGTACAGGAATATCATCAAATCGACCTCCTCCCCTGGCGACGACGGCGACGACGTGTACATCGGGCGCTCCGAGACGGCGATGTGGATGCGGATTGTGAGCTCATGGGTATGCATGCTGCTATACATCTGGAGTCTCCTCGCGCCTGTCATGTTCCCCGACCGGTAAGCATCGGTGCTCATATAAAAACCGCGCAAGTTCACTGATCTGTGCCATGTTCGTCAGGTTCTCGGACGTGTAAGACGCATATATGCCGTGATCTGTGATACCATAGCGCTATCTGGGTCGAAATATTGTACGAATAATCTCAAGGACACGGATACGCGATCCCACCAATGTCTCATCTTTATACTTTTCCAGTGGTATACACACACCATGATCTCGTTCAGCATCAGTATTTGCACTCGTGAACTACGTAAGACACCGTGAACACTGGTACTGAACGGCGAGGGCGATCTGACACCCGTGATATCGTAGAGAAGACGTGTGCCATGTTTAATCTCATATCAACCAGCCTGCACAACACTCTTTGGATCCTGTTCTGCCCCTTCCAGTTTATACCGTCCGTTTCTTGAGGCCAGCGTCTTGCTTCCGTGGACACTAGACCGGTGCTCACTGTGAAAGTGGATTTGACCTAGATTTGCCTGGAGTCACGGCGCACTATGGACCATAGAAAAGAGCGCGACGCGAGGTTGCGAGGGCACGACGTGAGGTTGTTCACAGCTCTAAGATCGCTCCATCGCGCAGCCTGAATGGACACCATGTCCTCGATGCCTGTAACCCTCAGCCTCCAGCATACAGATGCGCGCATATTGTTGCTTACCGACACGCGCGACCGGAACATCTCCACGACGCGGACCTCCCCTGCTGCCTCTGTCTCGGCGCAGAATCCCGGCGGCGCGTGCGCGAGCCAGAGCGTCGCGTCCGTGAGGAACGCGAACGACGGGCCGAGCGCAGGCTTGCGTGTGGTCGTGGCAAAGCACGAAGCGGGGTTCGGGCCGGGCGGCTTGAGTGCGGTGCTGTTGTTTAGGACCTGCGCACGCGGATCGGTGGATAATGGAGGAAGAGGGGGGACGGGGGCGTACAAGTATGGCGAGGCCGAACGTGCGCGCGGTGTTGCCGAGGAGGCGCATGAAGGTCATCATCGCGGCGTGACCTAGTTGGTTCGTTGGGATGCAGAACGCAACGGACATAAGTATAATGAGACGCACCTTGAGAGGAAATAGCGCTAAGCTGCGGACCGAGCAGCGGTGTTGCCGTGTCAATGACCAGGATGCGAGGGCGCGGGGACATGTCGGGCGTTGTCTGTACGTTGCGCTTTCGGTACATTGACATTTAGATGCCACTACACGCCGACTCACAGCCAGCGCGGTGCGCAAATGTCGTATTACTTCCTGCGCGGCGTCGATGTTGAACGCCTGTGAGATGTGCAGGCGCTCGAGGACGCCGGTCGCGGCCTGAGCAAGCTGTAAGTGCTATCGACGGAAGGCGGGTGGACGCACGCACCGCTCCAGATGCATGGATAGGCAATACACCTGTGAGGCGCGCTGGCGAGAGGTCGCCAGTAGTGTCCATCCAGAGGGCTGCGGCAGTCTCATGCGCGGCGAGATGGTGCAAGACAATGTGCAGCGCCAGTGCCTTCAGTCCCGCGTTGAGCGCTGAGTAACTAGCCCACAGATCCAGGTAAAGAGAGCAAACGTACAGTCTTGCCTCCTCCTGCGTCTCCTGACACCTCCACGACACGCCCGCACCCCGGGCCACCAAAGCTCCCGCCGAGCAGTGCATCGAGTGGGCGCACGCCGCTCCGCACCTGCTTATCCTCCACATACTTCACACTCTCTGTCGCGTACAGCACTTCTGCTGATACAACTGGTGAGGCGGATATCGCGGTCGCGCGCGCAATGAGGGAGTTGAGCTGGCCGAGCGTGATCGTGCCGCTTGGGAGCAGGCGCAGGAGGGCGGGGGCGGGGGTGAAGATGAGGTCGTAAGTGGTGCGCACATTGAGGGCGGCGAGGGCGGCGAGAAGCTCGGGGGTTACAGGCGGGGTGATGGCGGCGAGGGGGATGGACATTGCTGTGCGAATCGGAGGGGAGGTGGTGAGAGGAAGAGAAGGGGCTCGCGAGACGTGGCCGGGCAGAGTACACTTGGGATCGAGAACTGACAGAAAGTCACTCAGACGGCGCGATGAAGAAAAGGAGTGAAGATATGGAGTCTCGAGTATACACAAACCCACCCGCCATGTGCACCGTGCGCCCTGCCAATAATATAATGTTACATATCCGCCCATCTATCCATCGCCTTCATCTACAACGACACCAATGACCTGCGGTCATCTGCGCTCTCCCCGCTTGAAGTAGCTGCTGTTCACCGCCGTTGCCTGGACCATGTCGAATATGCTCTCGCCGATGCCGAGATAGCGCTCCGTGACCGAGCGCAGCGTCGGGTCAGGAATAGATTCTGTCTGTGGTCTAGAAGAACGGGGTCAGCCGGCAGCATCGCAGAAGATGACCTGGAGAACGTACGCGAAACCACTGGACCGGCGGACGCCCGCTACGAGGGTGGATACGAGGACGGCGTCAAACGCGTAGTGGAAAAGTCTGCCAAGGACCATGGTGGGCAGAAGGGTGATGGTCGTTGGGGGCTCCTGGCGGTATTAGGGATTGGCAAAGGGAGGATCAGGATGGGCGGAGGCGGGAGACAACTGCTGCAAGTGCAACGCGTTTGGCACTCGGCCGCCAGCCGACAAGTGGCCCGACTAGGCAATGCCACCGAACCAGCACCGAACCGAGCGCTCAGCGCTCAGGCCGGCCGCTTCACTGGCCTGAAGATTGCCACAAGACATTGCAAGGATCACTGTTGAACTGCGAGTATGTAGCAAGGATGTAGCGCGGTCAGCAAGCTTTGTCTGCCTGGAGGTAGGCGTTCCGCACGTACCTCGTGCCTGGCCCTCGGGCGCACGGTCGGCAACGGATTTCCGTGAGCCGCTTTCCTCTAGCACCATACCATCACTTCAGCAACGATAAACATGGAACAACCGATGGCGAGGCAAATATTGACCGCCAACTTGAGGCAGACGCAGCGACGGTATGTCGGATCGACTCATTGCAGGAAGAGCCTCTTTCTCTGACATGCAGCAAGGTGATCAGACTGGCAAAGGAGGGCTCATTCATGCACATATGTGCCCTCAAAAATAGAATTGCCGAACGTTTGCCCGATTTGTTCAGCTAGGACGTCGCAGACATGCTCTGCTCGCACCCTGCTGCAAAATCCCCGATTCACGTCGCGACATGAGTCCAACAAGCCCTCAGAAGCTAGCTGTTGCCTATGCGGGCTCCTGCCTTGAGGCTGTCCACTATTTCGCGGAAAATGCAGCGACCCGCCCGTTCGTCATGCCCCACTGGCCTGGTATCTTCAAGTGGTTTTCTTTCTTCGACGACGTGAACAATCTCGGGATCGCAGGATACGTACCCCTCAAGCCATCCCTCATAACCCTGTATCTATTTCCCTTCCTCCACCACGAGCGCGAGAAGATTCTCTCCGAGACACCTGCTGTAACGGCGTTGACGACTTCGCTCTGGATGAAGGAAGCCATCACCCCTCCTGTTGGATATATCACGTGAGCGAGCTCAACGCCGCGTCGGCAACTTCCGGGTACTGTACAGTTCGCACGAACCTTATTTCGTATACATGTAGCTAGCTCGTAGCCTACACTGTTCTCTACGCGATTGTAACCCAATCAACCTCATTCCCTCTTTCGTCGTCCTTCGAGTGCGTCGCACACTCTCGTCGTAGGCCATGCGGACCCAATTTCCCCAACACAATTGCGTGTCGCCTTCGTGGTGAGGCCAATCACCAGCACCCTCCTCCCGGCCGTACTGTCTCGGTCGTGCGCCGTGCGCGCGTAACTGGAACTCGTGTCGCAGCCGCCCTCGCGTAATGACTCGCATTGTAATCAGCCCAGGTGGGCTACCGCCCCTTCTTCCTCCTTCTCCGCCATCCTCCGCCTTCGGGCTTCATCATCATCCGCCATCGTCCGCGCCACGGGACAGTCTCCGGACCACTCGACCTACGTTCCGAACCTCGATAGCAGCTTCGAAGCCTCGTCAAGATCAGACCCACGGCAAACGCGTTCCCGATCACACAGTCGACTCAAGTCCAACCCGACCATCGTGATACGTCCTTCCCTCCATCGTTTCCACATCATTCCGCGTTTCGCCACGAACGACTCCGGGTCTCGCACGTCGCGAATTCGTTGTCTCGTCACTTCGGTGACTCGTACGCTTTCCCCCGCTCGTTTCTTGTTCGGACGTCGTCGTCGCGTCGTCCCGCGTATTCGCATCCTCGTCACGACCACCGTTCGTGTATCGACGGAGACACTTCGCGAGCCTTTGGGACTGTGACGCTCGCTCGCACACCCGACACGGTACCACTGATCGCGCTCTAGGGACAGGAGATATATACATTTCCGCCCTACTACCGCGTGGTGCCCATCACTTTTGGAGCCCACCGCGAGGGTTCTTGTCACAATTCCTCCAAAGCGTTCCGAAGCCACTTCGCCGTTCGTCTCTCGCTATCAACTTCGTTCCGCCACCCTCGCCGAAGAAATTCGGCGGACTCACGTCGTTCACCCATCCGGTAACGAACATCACTCCGAACCAACTTCCGAAGACGAGTTAGCGAACGAAGAGTACTTCGAAGCTTCAGGATCCCAGCACGACGCTGAGCCTGACGTCGAATTCGATCTCCAAGTACCAGGCGGATTTCGTACGCCTCCACGCAGCATCTCGCCTCTCCCCCCGCTTTCTTCGCTCACTCCGCTTCGACCTACTCGACCTCCAACTCCCCGAACTCCCCCATCACCTTCGCCCTCGACTTCGCACTCGACTTCGGCACTTCGCCAACTTTCGCAACTCACTTCGCTGCTTCGTCGCATCCCTCCACCAGTCACCCCCGCCCACGTTCATCCACCAGCGATGGCCGCTATCGTTCCCATGCCGTCCAGGCTCGCTCGGACTGCGCCGGTCTTCGACCCAGAAAAGCCGCGCGACATCCGAAGGTTCTGGACCGACCTCGAATCTTACTTCGGGCCCGCCGGTGTCGTTACCGAACGTTCGAAGAAGGACTGGGTCAAGGTGTACGTGCCCACAGACGTTTCGGATATGTTTGACGCCATGGACGAATTCACGGGCGCCGGAACATACGATGACTTCAAGATCGCTGTTGGCAAGTTGTACCCCGGCGCCGACGCTAATCGCGCGTACACAGCAGGCGATCTCGAAGACCTCGTAACCAAGACTCGGAAGAAGTCTACGATAACGCTCGAGGAGTTCGCGTCTTATCATCGCGAGTTCCTGACCATTTCGGGCTTCCTAGTCATCAAACGTCGCCTCTCGACTATGCAGCAGGACAAGGAGTTCTCGAGAGGTATCCCCGACGTGCTCTGGCGGAAGATAAACCCGAGGTTGCAGATCAAGAAGCCCGACGTCGAAGCAGGAGACGACTACCCCGTTGCGGACGTCCACCTTGCCGGACAATACGTCCTCCAGGCAGGTGCTGATTCGTTCCGCACCAACGCTCACGTAGCCGTCCCCGTCGCACCGACCGCACCAGCCCCCGCGGTCGCAACCACTTCGCCATCACCAGCGTCCACGATCAAAGCTGAAGACCTCCTCGCAACGCTCGTCCGAACATTGATGCAAGGAGGTTCGCTGGCGACCTTGTCTGGCCCCATCACCGCAGCGGCGAACGCAGTCGTTGCAGCAGCAGCACCACCCGTAGCCGCAGCACCCGCAGCGAATACATCCTCGACGGACGCACGCGCAGCAGCAATGCAGCGCCTTGCCGGACGTTGTCTGTACTGCGGGTCTTCCGAACATCGTATCTCGTCGTGCCCGTCCGTCGAAGAAGACGTTCGCGCCGGCGTGATTGTTCGGAACGGCGAAGGCAAGGTCACGCTCGCGAACGGCAGCTTCGTACCTCGCGCCATCACGGGCGACTTCTTGCGCGAACGCGTACGGGAATGGTACCGACGCAACCCTTCGGTCACTCCCGTCGCGCAGCAACTCATGATCGAGAAGGTGCCTTCTTCGCACTACACGTTTTCGCTCACGAAGGAAGATCGCATCGCCGGTCTCGAAGCCGAACTGGCCTCACTTCGGAAGGCAGCGGCCTACGCACAAGTATTCGACGGCGTAGAGATTTCGCGGCCGACCAAGTCCCTCCCGAAGCGCGCGCAAGTATCGGCTCCGAAGCCCGTGGTTCCTGCTCCCGAACCAGAGGTAGAGCCCGAGCCTCTCCCCGTTCACCCCTTCCGCGACGTTCGCGACGCGACCAACGCCCCAGTCAAGCCGAAGATAGTTCCGTCCGATCCGCCGAAGGTTGCTGTTCGCGAACCGCAGTTTCGCAACACACCTCCGGTTCATCGTTCCGAACTGGCTGACAGCGTCTTCGAACGTGCCATGAAGGAGCTCAAACTTTCGGTAACGCCGGAGGAACTGCTCTCGCTCGCCCCCGAAGTTCGGAACAAGTTCCGCGAAGCGGTCACGCCACGTCGGTCCACGAACGTCCAAGACGAAGCCCCGAAGCACAGGGTAACGTTCGAGGAAGTAATTGACGAGTCGCTCACTTCGCCAGCGGCTGCGATTCGCGAGGCGGAGGCGCAGACCTTCGTCAACTACGCCCCCGACCCGCGACAGTCGACGAAGGAGTCGGTCTGGCCTACGAACAACAAAGGGGTCATGGAGGACCCTGTCGAGGTATACATCAACGACCGCGCTCCTGACCGTACCTTCGATCCGGACGCCCTCACCGTCGCGAACGACTCGCACGCGCTCCGGTCGATCGACGGCATCGTCGCAAGTCGCGTCGCCATCGAATGCCTCCTCGATCCCGGTTCGCAAGTAATCGCAATGTCCGAGGAGATTTGTCATTTCCTCGAACTGCATTACACGCCGAGCATCAAGATCCAGATGCAATCCGCGAACCGGCAACTCTCCGAATCGCTCGGCCTCGCTCGTAACGTCCCGTTTAAATTCGGGAACATGACGTTGTACTTGCAGGTTCACATCGTTCGCGAAGTGGCCTACGACATCCTCCTCGGTCGCCCATTCGACGTCCTCACCGAGTCCATCGTTCGCAACTTCCAGAACGAAGATCAGACGGTCACGATCACCAACCCGAACAATGGTGACACCCTCGTCCTCCCAACGTATCCTCGGGGACACCATCGGTTTCGGCAGGAGCAAATTAACCAGTCCCGACTTTGAGGACGAAGTCGACGAAGGTGACTCCATCGCCATGATCATCGAAGGCGAAGGAGAAAATGTCCGGATCATAGCCTATACCCCAATCGACTCATCGGACGAGTCGGCGGTTCGCCACGCATACGTCACCGCTTCCGAAGAACGCTCACATCTTCCCGAACACTGCGCACCATTTTTCTTGCAGAACATATGCCCCACGAAGCCTCGAAAGCCACTAGCGGCTGACCGCTCACATCTTGATTCCAAACACGCGTCCCCGAACCAGTTTGCCGCTTCGTCTTCGTCTCCATCATCGTCTCGCACTTACGTTCTCAGTTCGCAACCCCTCGGTCCCAGTTCGCAATCACCGCCCGGTTCCACAGGACCATTGACGCCATCCCCCTCACTTTCCAAACCATCTCCTGATTCTTATCTTGACTCCCGGCGCACTACGACTCCTTTCTTGACGACACCATCGACTTCGCCCGTCGACCCCGATATACACGGCACTTTCATCGGCAAAAAGAAGTACAAACCCGTAGGACAAAAGGTTAAGCCTGTCCTCGGTACACTTCCCGAAGGCTTCCGAATCGAACGCAACATCAAGGGCGATCCCCTCGCGTCAATGCCGCCGCTCAACCCTCATCCTCCGAAGTTCGTACCTTCCGGACGATATACCCAAGAGCGACATGACGCCATGGACGCCCTCCCGAACTACGACTTCTTGACGCCTACCGAACGAGACCTCTTGCACAACACGATCTCCGAACAGAACGAGGCGTTCGCCTGGGCCGAGAACGAACGAGGAAGTTTCAAAGAAGAGTACTTCCCTCCGATTCAAATCCCCGTCGTCTCGCATGTTCCTTGGGTAGATCGCAATATCCCCATCCCCCCCGGTATCCGCGACGAAGTCTGCCGAATGATCAAGAAGAAGATCGACGCAGGCGTCTACGAACCGTCCAACTCCTCCTATCGCTCGAAGTGGTTTTGCGTCGCGAAGAAGGACGGTAAGCTTCGCATCGTCCACTCGCTCGAACCGCTCAACGCCGTCACGGTCGCACATTCCGGAGTACCGCCCATCCAAGAGCATCTCGCCGAACAGTTCGGCGGACGTGCTTGCGGCGGCATCCTCGACCTCTACGTCGGCTACGACGAGCGAGTCATCGACGAACGATCCCGCGACTTCACCACCTTCCAAACCCCCTACGGCGCGCATCGCCTCGTCACCCTCCCACTGGCAATGGGTTGGACGAATTCGGTCCCGATCTTCCACGACGACGTCACGCATATCCTTCGCGAAGAAATCCCGACGTATACCATCCCCTTCATCGACGACGTTCCCATCAAAGGTCCGAAGACGGATTATCGACTCCCAGACGGTTCGTACGAAATGATCCCGGCGAACCCGGACATCCGTCGCTTCGTCTGGGAGCACCTCGAGAACGTGAATCGTATCCTCCAGCGCATGCGCTACTCCGAGGGCACGTTCTCCGGTACGAAGTCCATCCTCATTTCCCGCGAATTCACCGTCCTTCGTCACCTCTGCACGCCCGAAGGAAGACGCGCAGATCCTACGACCATTTCCGCGATCACGAACTGGGGTCCTTGTGCTGATCTTTCGGATGTTCGCGCGTTCCTCGGAACCGTTGGCGTTTGTCGGATTTTCATCAAGGACTTCGCGAAGCACGCATGGCCGCTCACGAAGCTCACGCGGAGAGGAGTTGACTTCGAGTTTGGTACCGCGCAGCTAATCGCACAGGAGTACCTCAAAAACGCACTCGTCAACTCCGGCGCACTTCGGGCCATCGACTACGAATCCCCCGCCGCCGTCGTCCTCGCCGTCGACACTTCGTACATCGCCGTCGGCTACATCCTCGCTCAGGAAGACGAAGAGAACAAGAAGAAGCGGTACTACAGTCGGTTCGGATCCATCTCGCTCAACGATCGCGAACGCCGCTTCTCGCAACCGAAGCTCGAAATCTACGGCCTTTATCGAGCGTTGAAATCGCTCAAGGTCTACCTCATCGGCCTTAGGAATCTCATCGTCGAAGTAGACGCTCTTTCCATCGGTGGCATGCTGAAGAATCCCGATCTAGTTCCAACTGCGAGCACGAATCGTTGGATTATTTCGATTCTAGCGTTCAAATTCGTGCTTCGGCACGTCCCAGGAATTTTTCACGGCCCCGACGGTCTCTCCCGACGCCTTCGCCAGCCAGGCGACCTTCCCGAACAAGACGACGACAGCTTCGACGACTGGATCGACGAACTTTACGGTTTCCTCAATATCACGCTTACGGCTAGCATGAACGAGCTGCCCATCACGACTCCCTCCCTCCCTTCGCCGTCTCTCCACGCAGTGTTCGCGCTGACCGAGGACGGTCAGAATCAAAGTATGGAGGAGGAGGAGCAGGTGCTCGAGTATAGCGAAATCCCTCGAACGGATGCCGCACGCAAAGCCGACCAACGACTCATCCACGTTCGCGATTGGCTCGAAGACCCAGTACGTCCCGAAACGCTGTCCGATTCCGAGTTCACCACGTTCGTTCGCTACGCCACCAAGTTCTACATCGGAAGAGGTCGACTTTGGCGTCGCGGTCACGACGGAGGACACAAGCTCATTCCGAACGAACAACGCCGCGTCGACATCCTCGTCGACTGTCACGACAAAGTAGGCCATCGAGGAGTGTTCGCAACACGATCCCTCATCGGCCAACGCTTCTGGTGGCCGTCCTACGAAGCCGATGTGATGTGGTATGTTCGGACGTGTCTAATCTGCCAACAGCGACAACGACGCCAGATCCTCATGCCCCCGACTGTCGACATGCCCGCATCATTGTTCGCGAAGATCTACGTCGACACGATGCATATGCCGCCCTCGAACGGGTACCGCTACATCGTCCAAGGCCGGTGCTCCATCACTTCGTATCCCGAGTTCAGGATACTCAAGAAGGAGGACGCCCTCGCTCTTGCGAAGTTCTTCTACGAAGAGGTCATCACTCGTTGGGGTTCGCTCAGCGAAATCGTCACGGACAACGGCAAGCCCTTCATCAAAGCGCTCGAGTTCCTCGAATCGAAGTATCACATTCGTCACATCCGGATTAGCGGCTACAACTCACGAGCGAATGGAATCGTCGAACGCTCACATTTCGATGTTCGGCAGGCATTGTTCAACGGCGGCGGGCATGAGAGAGTTCATGAGGGTGCTGACCAATCGACTAGATGCGGTGAATACACACCTCGATGAACATACCCAGCAGACGGCCTCAATGACAAGGGGCTGAGAGTATCGCGTAGACGCTGACAAGCCCCGTCCCGCGCTGGGAGGGGATCGCGACTCTCTTTTCGCATTTCCGACCAAGTCTTCGGTCACGTGACCTCACCCTTGTCGCGCCACAGTCGGAACACGTCCGCGACTCCCACGCCAGTCGCACTAGGCGCCCGACCCAGCGCTTACGACTTAGAGCACCGCGCCACACCTGCGAGCACAGCATTTCCCACGCCGTCACGACTCCATCAGATTTCCATCAGAATCGCACAGCCCACTCGCACGACAGCCACGCCCGGCGCTACGCCCCTCCGACGCTCCCACGCCACTCCGAGTACCTCCCCAGTCACCCATTGTCCTTGCAACTATTGTCTCCGACCATCGACCAGTCACGCGATCGCCCTCCGACACAGTGCCTACGACTTAGCGGATTCACGACCCATCACCACGCCCTCTATCGACACACGTTTCCGGCCGGTAGCGTAGCGGCTGAGCGCCTTGCGAACGATTCGCAACTCAGTCGCTGCGACCAGTCGGAGCTATCGTCTTCCGATCAGTCGCGATCGGAAGCCGTCACCTCGTGTCCACGTCACCCGACCACCGTTATCGCGCCCCCACTCGTCCCGCCGTCCCCGACGCTGTTTCCCACAGTCGACGACAGGGCGGATCAATTCCCACGCCCACTCCCTTGTTCTGTGACAGCGCTGATCGTTCGCTCGACATCGTCGCCCGACCCTCTCCTCGTCGTCTGACCGTCGCATGACCCCCGACTATTGTACTCACCATACGCGACGGCGACGCTATCTCTTTCTTTGTCTTCCGACTCGTAGCATTGTTCCGATCGCACTCGTACTGTACTCGTCGGAACGTATAAATAGTTGTCGCATACTCACTGCAATAGAAGTTTCGTTCCCCCCTCATCGCTCAGAGCACAATTCGTGTGCTGCCTTCGCCGTCGTATCGTATAGTAGTCAACAATCGGTTGACTGCTCTCGCGCCTTAGCCTTAGCCTTTGCCTTTGCCTTCGACATCGCCTTTGCCTTCCGATCTCGTTTCCTATCTCGTCGCTCTCATCTTGTTCCATCGTCGCCCCTTTGCCCGAGTCAGCGATCGCAGTCGCATCGCCGCTCTTCGCCGTCGCTCATCGTCGACTCGTCTTCCGACCAGTCGGAGCACGTACGCCAGTCGCAGACGCCTTTCCGACTGCGCGCTTTCGATCGGAGCACTTTGTGCTTGATCGGAGACGGTCTACATCTGTTCCGGGACCCCTGACGCTCGCTCGCACATTGATACATGACACCACCTCAGCCAGATAGGGTTCGTGTCTATTCTACTGCGTACCACCCTATTATCTGGTAGTGTCCAGCATCGGACAGCTCTACTTTGTCTGGGCCTGAAGTTGAGAACTGTCCCTTGCGGGTCATTGTTCCTCGATTCTAGTCTGGTCAGCCGCATGCCGTTTCTCAGTCTGGTCTTCAACAAGACTATGTCAGCCTCATCTGGGACACTCCCGTGCCTTAGTCTGCAACAGCTCGCCTCTTTGGTCCATTCTGATTTTGGCTTTCAGCATTCGCGTCATGCCCGCTACACCGATCATACTCTGGGGGTCCCAATTTCAACTAATCCTCGGCTGTCCGATGATACAACCTTCGCAGTCTCCCCCATTGGCGTCCATTACTTGTTTTGTTCACGCCGCTTTAGCACTCGTCAAGTACTCTGTGAGCAGCATGATGTGTAGCTTGCCCGAAATACATACAGTCACTACCCCCAGTTCCACAGTGCGGGATTCTCGACAGCGACAATCTCTTCCGAGTCGTGGCCCAGCCCCAGACTCGCCACACTTTCAATGATAGTATTATTTGCAGGGTCGCGACGCGCCTGTTCGAGGATGGAATTGTTGAGCGCCACCGTCGCAGGGCCGCCATTGCCACGATTGGGCCAGTAGTCCTTCAGAAGGAACACCTCAAACTTCGGCGGCACCTCGTGATAGATTATGCGGACGCCGAGCTCGGGTAATGGTGTTGTGGGGTATAGGCGTCTTGCCAGGGCACGGAACTCGGCGGCATTGTTCCTTGCTTCATATACGGTAAGTTCTCCACGAACCTTTTTGTCGTGTTTGCTGAGAACCTGATAAAGCGGATCTTTTGATCCAGTTGAGAATGCAGGTCACGGTGGCAATGGATCACCGGACGTACTCTCTTCTGCGGCCTGGACTGTAAGCTTGCAATACGTCTTGTGGTAATTTGTCCAGTCTGCTGTCTGGCAGTCCTTAGAGCAGTACGAAGCAAAGTGACACCGAGCGCAGCGCTTCATGCTGTCCTTCGGTAAGCATCTGTCGCACTGCGATGAGGAACCATGAGAGTGCAGCATGAACAATACAGTATGCAGTCATACGTTACTGCAGTGAAGTGTAGCCTTCCGACCGTCGATCCCCTCCTGGACCGCGCGCCCAATCGCAAGACGGTGATGGGCACCACGCGGTAGTAGGGCGGAAATGTATATATCTCCTGTCCCTAGAGCGCGATCAGTGGTACCGTGTCGGGTGTGCGAGCGAGCGTCACAGTCCCAAAGGCTCGCGAAGTGTCTCCGTCGATACACGAACGGTGGTCGTGATGAGGATGCGAATACGCGGGACGACGCGACGACGACGTCCGAACAAGAAACGAGCGGGGGAAAGCGTACGAGTCACCGAAGTGACGAGACAACGAATTCGCGACGTGCGAGACCCGGAGTCGTTCGTGGCGAAACGCGGAATGATGTGGAAACGATGGAGGGAAGGACGTATCACGATGGTCGGGTTGGACTTGAGTCGACTGTGTGATCGGGAACGCGTTTGCCGTGGGTCTGATCTTGACGAGGCTTCGAAGCTGCTATCGAGGTTCGGAACGTAGGTCGAGTGAAGTCCGGGAGTTCGGAAGTCGTGGAGCGAATGTTTCGGAAAGTTCGGAAGGTCGTGCGGCGTAGTCGAAGTCGAAAGTCGTGCGGCGTGCGGCGTAGTCGAAGGTCGAAGGTCGTGCGGCGTAGTCGAAGGTCGAAAGTCGTGCGGCGTGCGGCGTAGTCGAAGGTGAGGTTACGAACGAAGTATAGAGCGAGGGGTGCAGCGTCAGTAAGAGCTGACGATGCTGGCGACGATGCAGAACACTCTTTCGAGATTCTGACTATGAGGGGGGAAAGTAACTTGTATTTCGAGTGCGCTACAGGACCGTATATATACTACAAACGAGTCCGAACCAGTATCGTACTGTGCGAACATAGGTAGGTATATACGGAACGAAACACGGACGAAGTGGATAAATATCACGAGTGGCAAGTACGAGGCGTGCGGAGCGAGTATACGAAGTAACGAAGGCTCTCTATGAGCTCGACAGCGATGGATATAAAACAAACGATCAGCGCTGTCGCGACAATATGCAATGGAGTACAACGGAATACGAACGATGAATCGTATATACGCCTCAGCGGCTCGAAGCGCGCCAAAGGTATATTCCGAACGCCGAAGTCGCAGCGAGGGGGCTACGAACTTCGTAAGTGGTTCGGTGCGTAGCCCTGGCTGTTGGCTCGGATCGCCACGGATCGGATGGATCGGGACGTCGGAGGGAGCCAATCGGGAAGCCTATACGTGTCGAAAGGTGCGTGGAAGGGAAGGGTGATTGACAGCCGGCTATCTCGGGAGTGGCGCGCCCGGGGCGTTTCGTGACTCGGGCTGTGCGCTGATTCGCTTTGATGTTGATATTGCGGCGTGGTCACGGTCTGTTGGGCCGTGGGGCCTGGGCCGAAACACGTGCGGGCGCCTCGAAGTGACTCGGCACTGAGCGGGAGACGCTCGAAATGCGGAACCGAAGTCGCTTGACGTCGGTTCGTGCCGAAGTGGCGGTGGCGCGAGGGCGGAGACGACGGTCCGGAGACCAAAGTCACGTGACTTTGGTCGAAGCGAAAATCCGAAAAGTCACGGTGGAATCCCCGCTCGACGGGGAATCAGGCGCATCACCTCCTCCATACTTTGATACTGACCGTCCACGGGCAGCACGAAGAGGGGAAAGGCGATTCGGAGACAGATGTGGCAATGATGGGAAAGTTCGGAAGGTTCCGAAATGTGGCGGAAGTCTGGAACGAAGTGAGGCGCGCAGCGCTAAGTCTAGATTCGAAGCGATAGACGAGAAGCGAAGTAGCGGGCAAGTCGGACGGATGATGTGATGAGGATTTGCGTCGGGCGCCGAGGAACAATGATTTAGCCGCATGCGTGGGAGCGAGGGGGATGTGGAAGGTAGAGGCGAAGTCGAATGGAGGCGATGACGTCGCGATGACGTCGAATTGATGTCATGGCCTAGGCGCTATTGGAAATGAAGTCGAATGTGCGTACTTGGATTCCGAACAAGTTGAGACGCGTGTCGATGGCGTGGGAATGGGGTTGCGAGTTGGACGATTTTTCGCGAAGTCGACGGAAAGGCCTATGTTCGTCTTGGGGGCGCTTAGCTTCCGAACAATGCGAAGTGGAAAAAGATAAAAGGAGGCGAAGTCGTTCGACTCGTCTTCATCTTCCCTCGTTCCACTTCGGCTCTCACTTCGGGCGCTCCACTCTCACCTACGATGTCTGCACCAACCACTTCGACCAGCAACGCGCGACCTCGGCAGACGATCGACATCGCCAACCTCCGCGCCGGCCTCGATCGGCACATGGGCAAGTTCGACCCGAACGCCTCCGAAGCCGAGAAGTTCGTGTGGGCGAAGCCCATACTCCACTGGCTGGTAAGTGTTCGCGACCTTCGTCTTGGTGGATTTGGCGCTGACTTCGTGACTGGACAGGCGAAGGGGCGGGACCACCCCGAATATGGGACGTTCCTGCGGCCCCTCCTGCCTCGCATGCAGGAGCTCTCTGACGTGCACGGCACGGCGGAGTGGATTGCCGAGGCAGATGGCCTCTTGCGCCCACCGCCCGTGGTAAGTCGTGTTCTTGCTCGTGTTCGGATCGACGCTAACCAAATTCGTGTAGCCTGTCGACCCCGTTACCGCGTTCCTCGACGCGGGCATGGTCGACTTCGAGCTCGACATGCCGGGGCCGAACGACGCTGCCGCGGACACACTCGTTGCGCCGCCGCCTGCCGCCGCTGTTGCGCTCACCCCGGAGCCGCCGATCGTCGCCTCCGCGCCGATCGCGACTCTAACGGTTCCGCAATCGGAGGCGGGCTCCGACTACCCTGCGGACGACATGCCCGAAGACGAGGGCCAAGACGAACTCGAGGGCGACGACGCGCCAACCACGTCCGCACAGCCGAAGCCGCCGAAGAAACGGGTCGGCTACGAAGTTCTCGCCACCTTCGACGAAGGGTACGCGGACGACCCGAACTGGGGTTTTCCGTACCGGGAGGCCGTGGCGTTGGTGAACGAAATCGAGGGAGGGGAGTATGACGTGGAGGGGTACGGGCCGGTACGTGTTCTTCCTTCGTGTTAGGAAACGTGCGAACTAACCTGCTTATTTGTTCGTAGGTCTGCGACTACTGTCGCCGGTTCGTCTTGGTGCACGGCCACGACTGCCGCGGCCAAATCGTCAAGATGAAGACGAAGATCAAGGTGTCGTGCGACCGGTGCATGCAAGCGGCGCAGGGGTGTTCGTGGACGAACGCGCCCGTCCTCGAATCAAGTAAGTCGTTCCTCTTTGTGTTCGCGTTTCGTTGCTAAGCTGACGACCGGCGTCTTTAGAAAGGAAGGGCAAGAAGAGCAAGAGGGCGCCGGAGGGTTCGCCGGACCAAGGCGACGAAGTCGCGAAGCCGGCGCCGAAGAAGGCGAAACCTTCGCCGAAGAAGGAGGTGCGCATCCAGGCGCAAAGTAAGTGTTCGTTGTTCTTTTGAATTCCTCCGCGTTGCTGACCCGAACCTACAGAAGGGATCACGAAGCCTCCGTCCGAAGTCGACGTGACTTCGGACGTCGAGATGGCCGGCCCGTCGCAGACACAAGCGACGATACCAGGTGAGCTCACGCCGCTCTTCCTGTCAAGTCCTTCGTCTGACGCGGGGCAAGATGTAGAGCTCGGAGGCGGCGGTGCGGAGGAGTGGGATAGGATGGGAAGGGACATCGCAGGTACGTCGTGAGTTCGTGTCCGTTCGGAAGACTGCTAACCAGTTCGTAGGTCCTTCGGCTCGGCAGGCGAGCGAACCCGTCGCGGGCCCGAGCCAGACACGAGACAAGGGCAAGGGCAAGGCGACGCGGTCCGAGGCGTCCTCGACGGCGGGCGAAGCGGCTTTCGCCGACTTCGAGGACTTCAACCCGCGGTTCGGCATTCCTCGAGGCGACCGCTTCACGGACGTCTCCCTCCCCATCCCTCCGACTCTCGCCGACCTCGACGCGATCGCCAACTCGGTCGACGACGACATCGCGACCGACCGCGAACTCACCTCCGGCCAGGTCCTCGCCATTCGAGCTTACCGTCAGCTCGAGCAGGGCCTGTGCGCACAGGTATTCGCCGCGTGCCAGCTCATCCGCGAGCTGAAGTGGCGCCAAGCGGAGATCCTCAAGCCGAGGCTCTACGCGCGATACAAGGCGGGCGAGAACGTGACGCCGTGGGATGAAGAGGAGGATGGTGGTGCCGCGTAGGCGAAGGGCGAGGGGAGTCGGCGAAGTCGGGGGATAGGGTGCGAAGTAGAAAATGTAAAATAGAATGTTCGGACTTGGTCTTGGTTTTTGAATTGATTCTTTTTCTTGCGTCCTAAATGCGTGAGATCGAAACGAAATGGACGTACGAAAGCTGAAGCGACTTCGGAACTCGGAAGCGCAAACGGCTAAGTCGAAATAGATGAAATAAAAATTGAATTCTTTTGTTTAAGTCTCAGTACTCCTTCATAGACTTAGGACTTTGATCTTGAGTAGCCCTGCGCTACAGCGGTAAACGCGAGCGACTTAGTACGTACAAGAAAAAGTGAAAAATATGAAACGTGATGGGGAGGATAGGGAATTGGTGTTGGTTCTGGATTGGGTTGCGATGTTCGATGTGCGCGGGGTCTAGTATCGTATGGGGATGATCAATAACAGATGGGGAGGAAAGGAAGTGGTACTAGTTCTGGATGGTTCTCTCTGCCTCGATCGCTACTCTTGTTCGGCTTCGTCTTCATCGTCAGGAGCGTCAACTTCGGGAGGCTCAACTTCGGGAGGATCGGCTTCGTCTTCGTTCGCCTGCGACTCGCTTTGTTCGAGTTCGCGAAGACGCTTCGTGTCAATGTCGATCTCGCGAATGTCAATGTCGATCGGTTCGCGACGAGCGAAGTAGGGAATGACTCGAAATGCGGCAATGGGACGATCGAGGACGGACGCATCAAGTTCGGCGAGGATGTATGCTCCTCCTCGATTGCGCGAGATGACGAAGAGAGGGCCGAGGTAACGTGGACGCATCTTTCGATTGAGGGACTTCTCGATCGCAGTGTTGCGCATAAGGACTAGTTCGCCTCGTTTGAAGTCGAAGTCGTGGATCGTGTGTGCATGTTCGGCTTCGAAGCGTCGAGCGTTCTCTAGACGTGTTTCGTAGACCTGGGACCGAAGTGTCGTGATGTCGCTATATCGTTTCTGGAGGGCGATGGCGCGGCGAACGATGAGATCTGTAGTCGAAAGGACGGCATCTGGTGGGGGCTGCAGGTACGTGGCTTCAGCGATGTCCAGGGGAATGAGCGGGTGACAACCCGTGACCGCGAAGTAAGGCGAACAGCCCATGCGCTTGCGAACAGTGAGCCGTTCGGACCAGAATACGGAGTGAGCTGTTCGTGCCCATTGGGACTGGTCTCCGTCTGCTGCCTTCATCTGAAAAAATCTACCTTAGTATAGAGGGGTATCTAGATAATATATTAGCTATAGGGCCATAGCAAGGTCAATTTCAGGATAGCTTCTATAGCAAGCCACCTTGCTATGATAGTACTATATAATACCCCACCTTGCTATGATATTGCTATATAATACAATACCTTGCTATGGTACACTTCATATGCTATGGTATGCTATATGCACCTATCCAGTCTATTGAGTCACCTGAGATGATGTATCAAGTATACTCTAGACAGTCTCAAGGTGTTATACTATTTAATGGTGACTACAGATGGCACACAATTTACCCAGTGTGTATAGCTACATGAGCCTTGAAAGGCTCTATTTTATTCACAGCTATTGATATTAGATGTAGGTAAGAGAGACTACCAGGGCTGCAGTACTGCATCATAAGCTTGGTAGTAAAGCTAAGATATTGATTTAATGATGAAATATAGTCTATTGCCAAGTTAAACGGAGTCAAGTAGGACTGGCCGGCTGGCTGCGCTCATCACCAGCAATAGCTTCAGCTGCCCCACCTGCTACCTGCTCTGATGCTGCATGGCCCTCTGTAACCTCTGCCTCATCCTCAGTGTCAGCAAAGTCATCATCGTCAAGCAACCCTGTCTTGGTCGTCTCAGTCGGGATCTCTAAGCGTGCCATGCCCCTGCGTGTCGAAGGTAAGGCACAAGGGGTGGTGAGCACACAAAGACACGCACCAAGCATCCTTCCACAGCTTGACAAAGGTAGCCTTAAACTTCGCCGGATTCTGGCGTCGGAATCGCTTCAGGCTCTCGAGATGCTCTTGGAATTGGCCTTCGTAGTCATCTTGGCTAAAAGGGACGCCGTTTCCAGAGAGGGTGCCGTCTTTCCATCCATCGAGGCCACAACCAATCTAGCAGAGCATGAGTATACGTTACAGCGGATGGAAAAGGGAACGTACCGTCGTAGTAATCAAGGCGACGTTGTTCATGGTCGGAGGGTTGAACTGCGATGAGAACGCTCCTACCCCTTCGGCCGTGCTCTTGGAGAACCACTGTTGGGAGAGGAGTGTCGCGATGAGTAGATTACCAAATGGCCCTGCACGCTAGAGTGCACACAGTGAATATCAGGGGTGAAACACAGAGTCGAAGCATACCTTATCGGTGTCCCTGAAGTGGAACAGGCCCCCGGTGCGAAGTTTGGCAACGACGGGTATAATCTGCTCGGCATTCATCTTGCTGAAGCCATAGTGCGTCGCCACAAGATGCTGTGTCTTGGTCTTGAGCTCTCCTCGCAGCTGCGCACCTCCGCGCTTGATCTTGAACCAGCCACGGATAGAGGAGAACGTCAGCAACAACGAAGAAACAACGACAACGAGACACACTTACAATCGCAACCATGAGGTCTCGATAGACCTCATCTGCGTTGAAGCGCTCGCGGCGGCTGACGGCCTTTGATTCTTTGCAAGCCTCGAGGAAGCTGGCCTTCGCCATGGCAATGATGCTCGTGGAACTGGGGAAGGCATCCTCGACGGCAATTTTGATGCGGTAGCGCGTGTTGGCGGCCTTCAGAAGTGCCTTCGTTGGTGGTGTTTGCGCCGTAGCCTTGATGACGTGGCGTTTCCTGTCAAACGGCGTGAAGGGCTGGCCCCGGGAGCTAGAGTGAATAGGAGTCGAAGGTGGGGAGGACCTTGACGGTGGGGAGGACGTCGGCGGACCACGCAATGGGGAGGAGGCTTGTCGAGCCTTGCCGCGCTTGCGAGGAGGAAGCTTGCTCGTGACAGCTTTCGGCGTTGAGGGGGTTATCTGTTTGTAGAGGGGTATAAGCAGGGTAAAAATGCGACAGGCATATAAAACGCACCGAGGGATACGCTGCCCTCGACAAACGAGCCTTCTTGGTGGCAGGGGCGAGGCTGTCGTCATCATAAGGGTCTTCACCATCGATGTCAAAGGGAATCACGCTGCCCCTGGGCAGCGAAGAGTGCTCGCTCTCTTCTTCTGACTGATCCCAATCTCGAGTAATTGTTAGAAGGTGTGCAGAGTAAGAGGACTGCAGGCAACTCACATGCAGAACGGAGCCTCACCTCCTTGGGCGCAACGTCGTCCTCATCGGCCTCGGGGTCGTCGTCCAGCTCCGCCAGCTCGGCTTCGTCCAAGGCCTGGCTGCCAAAGTCACTATGGTTGCCGTTGCGGCGGTCATGACTGTTACCGTCGCCGCCAACAGCGGCGGCCACCTTGCGTTGCTGGAGTGCGTAGCGCGCGTTGTCCTTGTCGACAGCTGCCCGTTCAGCCGCTGCATCTTCGGAAGCCTCTATCATATCGCAGTAACAGCAGAGTCAGCGGTGAGCTGCATGAGCAGAAACGCCACGTACCCTGCTGCTTCTTACGTTTGAGAGTGTTTCGGCCTTTGGCGATGAGCTGCTCAAGAGCTTCTTGAGAAAGTCCTTCGAGGCTAACCCCAGCAGGCTGCTTCTTACTCTTACGAGACACCATTCCTACTGAAAGAAGTCAGCGCACGCTACAGGACGAGTGACACAACAAACGAGATGGTGGTGGAAGAAGACAGACGTGCTAGCGACGTGACAGGTCGGCCCTTGAAGTAGGAACCAAGCGACCGCGTGTGCGGCAACCCCCGGCGCCCCACCATTCTCACCAACCACATCCTTCGGGAGGTTTGGCGAATGCGGCGCGCAGGCCGTTACCAGAGGAAATGGCATGGAGAATAGCACATTCTGCCTGGTTGTAGCTTGCGGCATGTACAACCCTCACAGAGCCAACGTCCGCACCTGCATTGACGTCGTCGAGTGGCCATACATAGCGCAAGCGACCGGCATTTGTAATATCTTCTGAGCAGGAGAAGTCGTCTGAGCGGGAGAAGTCGTCCGAGCAGGAGAGCTGGATGGAAGCGATCAGAAGACCATATGGTCATCAAAAAGACGCACGACGCACGATTCAGGCCGTCCAGCCAGCCCCGAGCGAGCCCCGAATAATGTCCTAGACTCCTGTTTTGGGCGCAGCCTTGTCATTGACGTTGTCGTCCACCGCGTTGCAGGGCTGTTCTCGGCCACAGCGTCTTCGTTGAAGTCAACGTCAGCTGCCATTGCAAAGAGTTCTGTCATAGTCCCCACGGTGATGTTAGTTGCCTCTGCCTGACTCGGATGCGATGCTGAAACTCACGAGGGTGCGAGATAATTTGCGGATCGACGGTCGGCCAGGACGGTACCGAGTCAAACTCAACGCCTGAGGCACCTCGACCTCGAGCACATCACTGCAGGTGGCTAGCAATCAGGCATTAGATGAAAAGATAGTGTAGAAAGTTTAGTGTGCTACGCACTGCTGGAGACTATGACATGATGCATGACGATTCAAGTTAATATAGAGCAGGCGTCCGAGCAAGCGTCCGAGCAAGCGCAAGTGTAAGTAAGTGCACTGCCTTGTGCGTCTCCATCTAAGCGCGCCCGAGCCTATCCCAGCGCACCCGGTCCCATGCGACACAGCTCAGTTGGCCTCATGCCTTTACACCCTCTTGCCTCCCACCACCATCGCGACCTCGTCCAACAGCCTCATCCACCATGCCCGTGACGTGCTTGTTCGATGTTGAGCTCCGCTCTGGCCTCATCATGGTCAGTATGCCAACTCTCCTGTTCACAGCTTGTGTGCTCACCGATGCAACAGATCGTGCAGCTCACTATCAGCCCCGACGGCGTGACGACGAAGACGTCGATCCAGTGCCCGGCTGGCGAGGGCGCTCCCGAAGGCTGGACGGTCGACACGCCGTTCTCCGATCCACGAGCCCACGAGGCGATCGCCAACGCCATGAACAGCGAGACGTTCATCCGCATCGTGGCCGTTGCCTTGCGTTTGGCAGGGTCTGCAGGTTCCACGGAGATTTGCATGAGGGAGGAGGTCCATGACATAGGGGAAGCGTACGTCTCAACCTCCCATGTCCAGTACCATTGTTCTAACCTCTCCGCCCTGCTAGTTAAACTCAGGACGGAGCTGTCCTTCTTTCTTGAATACCACAGTAGCTGCGTTACGATTACTCTTAATCGTTCTTTTCTCTAACCAGTCAGGCCAAAAAATGTGTGTTTGGATCGTTACCAAAGGAAATTATATCCCACGGTCAAGTCGCGTCGTCCCTCCTGCCTAATTCAGTGATTCTTAGCTAAGTAACTTCTGCTGTGTTTCAAAAGACACTCGTGTCTGCGAGTATTTTGCATTTTGCAAGCTAACCAGCAATAATATGCACGTGTTCTCAATTGTTATCGGGTCAGCAAAAAAGATTGCATAGTTTCCATTTTCGGTAATAATTTCCCACGGGTGGACTCTGCGTGCACTATGACGCATCAACCGGCAGTTTCTGCTGTGTGCAGGTTGAAATGCGTCATAGTCACACGTCCCGGCTACTACAATACCCGGGCTGAATATTGATATTTTTAAAAAGTTGCACAGAGGGGGAATTGAACCTGGAGCCTCCCAGTTACAGAATCTAAAGGTATTAACCACTACACTACAAGGCCATTTATCCTTGCAGGCGACTTATAAACCTTATTGACCTTCTATCTTCTCTTGCCCTATAAGTCAGTTTGCTCTTTTCATCAATTTCTTTTCCCTTCTGTGTTACAATATATATATATATATATATATATATATTATATCTATTCCTGCTACCTATAGGTAGTGGGTCTTTCAGTGCAGTAATTGCCCATTTTTGTCACGGATGATGTGAAATCAGAGGGGTCTGAGAGTAGTCCAAGAGAGCAGCCTGGCGTTGGTGTCACCAATCGGTGACGGGACTCGTTGAACGGGCACAGGCGGTGATGGGCACCCACAGGTAGTAGGGCGATAATGTGTGTGATACCAGATCCCTAGAGCGCTGAAGAGGGTACCGTTGATGTGTGCAAGTGAGTGTCAGGGTCCCGAAGACGATCGGAGGTGCGTCTCCGACGAGGTGTGTGGTCGGTGGGCCTGGTCGGAATGCGCAAATGCTCGGAGGGTCGCCGGTGAGGGTCCGATGATGGGGTCGCGTGGTGCGGGCGACTGTGTGCGACTGGACGTAACTGCGAGCGACTGTGCGCGACTGCGAGCGACTGTGCGCGACTGCGAGCGACGGTGCACGACTGCGAGCGACTGCGAGCGACTGCAAGCGACTGCAAGCGACTGCAAGCGACTGCAAGCGACTGCAAGCGACTGCAAGCGACTGCAAGCGACTGCAAGCGACTGCAAGCGACTGCAAGCGACTGCAAGCGACTGCAAGCGACTGCAAGCGACTGCAAGCGACTGCAAGCGACTGCAAGCGACTGCAAGCGACTGCAAGCGACTGCAAGCGACTGCAAGCGACTGCAAGCGACTGCAAGCGACTGCAAGCGACTGCAAGCGACTGCAAGCGACTGCAAGCGACTGCAAGCGACTGCAAGCGACTGCAAGCGACTGCAAGCAACTGCAAGCAACTGCAAGCAACTGCAAGCAACTGCAAGCAACTGCAAGCAACTGCAAGCAACTGCAAGCAACTGCAACTGCAAGCGACTGCAAGCGACTGCAAGCGACTGCGAACGAGTGCGAACGAGTGCGAACGTCTGCGATCGACTGCGAATGACTGCAAGCGACTGGATGCTGAGTGTATGATCGTCGAAGAGGATGTGAGGAGGGTGGCGCCGATGGGCGACGTGCGATTCGATGGGCGTGGTGCGAGCAACTGTGCGCGACTGGACGTAACTGCGAGCGACTGCGAGCGACTGCAAACGACTGCGAACGACTGCGAACAACTGCGAACGACTGCGAACGACTGGGGGCTGAGTGTACGATCGTCGAAGAGGATGTGAGGAGAGTGGCGCCGATGGGCGACGTGCGACGCGATGGGCGATGCTGTGATGTGTGGTCGGAGCAACAACAAGTCGTGCAGGCAGCAATGCTGGACCGTTCTGAACGTGTGAACGGTCGGAGGAGCTGGGGCGACGGTCGGAAGACAGAGGCGAGTCGTGCGAGCGATTCGGTCGATGGTGCGACCGCTGCGGGACGAGAGCAGTGCGACTGCGATCGCTGAGGTCGCAAGATGGTCGGAGCAGTGAGGCGCGAGGGCGACGGCTAATGGGACGACGTTGGAACAAGATGAGAGCGAGGAGAGCGATAAACTGAGTACGAGAGATGACGACAAAGGCAAAGGCAAAGGCAAAGGCGACGAAGCTAGCCTCGAGCTAACTATACGATAGAGACGAAGGTGTGAGCTCCGAATGAGATCTGAACCGCGAGGGGGTAACCAAATCTGTATTGCAGCATGTGTCCGACCGCTATTTATACGTTCCGATCGCTATAGTACGAGTCCGATCGAAAATGCAGTCGGAACAAAGGAAACCGATCGGAACAAAAGCAAACAATAGTGCGCAAGTCGCACATGGTATGGACAGTAAAGGGGAGTCATGCGAACGTATCTGAAGGTCTGCGAGGCTGTAGAGAACAATGTAGAGCAAGTGATCAGCGCTGTCAAGAGGGAAGTGCAAGCACATCGAAAACGATCTGCGCTGTCAAGAAGTATGAGAGCGGTGTCCTACAATGTCGGACAAGACAATATGACAAGAATAGGGGACAATGGCGACGTGGCGAGCAAGGGAATATGCTCCGATGTGCGAGGGGGTTGCGGGCGAGTGTTGCGATGTTGCGACTCTTTGAACGGTCGGACGAATGCGATATTGTGCGCGCAATGATCGGAGCAATAGGGTGATAATCGGAGCGCTGAAGCGACCATAGAACAATCGGGATCGGAGAAATACGGCGCAAGCTTGAGACCTGAGCGGGACAATGGTCGGAGGACAATTGCGCAACTGTGGAGGTACTCGGAGGGCGCAGAGTTGTCGGAGCGGCGTGGCGTACATGTTCGAGCGATGATCTCGCTGATCGAAACGTCTGACAGAATTCCGCTGAGTTGCGACAGCTGTGGGAGACGTGGCGCTCGAAGCCGCGTGGTCGCAGTCGGAACAGTGTGCGAGTGGTCGGACGACTGCGTAGATGGCGTGCGACTGAGTCGATGGTCCGAGCGTGGTGTCCAGGGTATCATTGCGATCGCGCGATTGCGCTGTGCGACTCCAACGATCGGAGCTATGGCTCTGGTCTTGCGATTGGTCGGAGAGACTAATCGAGCGGTCGGAGCTCGTACGCTGTGCTTGTCGACTTGTCGAAAGTGCGAAAATTGGCAAACAATCGCCTCCCAGCGCTGCACCAGGCGTATCAGCGGCGAGAGCAGGGTGGGAGTTAGAGTCTCCTGCACGAGGAGAGGAGCAGCTAAGAGCGACGGATGGATGTCATTCTTTGCTCGTACGGGATCCGAGCCCATGCCCTCATGCGGTCCTTTGGAGGATCTCGACGAAGCACGCAGGTGAGGGAGGTAGGCAAGAGGATTGTTATTAAGTAAGCAGATGCACGGGGTGAATAACAAGCTACAATACATGTAATACTGTCAGGTTGCGGTCAAATGTGTTGCAGAAGTAGGAGGGAAATAATCTAAGGAGAATGTCCGGCATGTCCATGACAATTTTACTGCAATCAGGGGTGGATCTTATAACACAATAGAGCTTGCTTACACAGTGCTTACACAACCTGATCAAGACGCTGCCTGGCAAACAATAGCATCCGCCTTGATCACCTCTGCTTCAAGTTGTTCTCGCCCACAGTGTAGCCCCCGCTTCCCTCTCGCTTTCTTTTGTTCTCGGTCATCCTTTGCTGCACGACTTACATCCATCCGCTGAGCTGCATGTTGATGATGTTTTCTGTTCCACTATCACCATCAGTTTCCCAGAAGGTGCTGCAACTTGAACATCCATGCTCAACTGCATCCTCGCATCAAACTTGGGCTGTGACGTTGATGACCAAACTCGTCGGATAGGCGGTCAGATGACAAAACCAAATCCTGCTCATTGAGTAGTACTGTTTTAGTTGGGGGGCATGTCCCAGGTCTACCAGAGGGCTCGGAGAGTCGCAGCTGTCACCGGGGAAGTGTAGCGAGCAACGGAGAAGGAGAGGGGGAGTCGGCAAGGGTGTGGGAGGTGCTACAAGACTCAGGGTGGTGTAGCAAGACTTGGCGACGAAGGGTGAAGGTCGGGGACGATGGGCGACGGCTGGGGGCAATGGGTGACGATACGACGAAGGTTCTCAATATGCAAGTGCGTAAACGATGCGCTGCAAAAGTGAAGGCGATGTCGATGTCGATAAAAGAACTAAACAATGTGCTGCGAACTTGAATGTGAAAGACAATAGTTCTCGAGGTTTGAGGTGCTGTCTCTGGGAGGGGAAGTTCCTATTGCATGTAGACATCGCTAGCTACACTTATACATAGGAAATGTGTCGGAGTAGCTACATGAATTGTGCGATGCGGTCAGCAAAGCCGTGCGAAGCATCGGTGAAGTGTAGCGAATGAGAGAAGAGGAATATCAAAGGCTTAGACACCAAAGCTGTGCTACCCTTGGCGAAGTCTCCGGGACACTCGGGGAACAATAGCAACACATCAAAAGCGGTCATTGATCTGGATCGCTGATGGTTCGGGCTTGGGGATTGTCTCCGATGCTGCTGGGCAATAGCTCGATGTCTGCGACTGTGTGGTGTGTCTCTTTGTCGCTGGAAGGTCGGACATGCGTGACTGTGGTCGCTGAGTACAGGCAAGCTTCGGCGAATGGCTGCGACAATGCGGAAGGGGTCACTATCTTGGGACTCGGTGTTCTATCGGGCTTCGGAGAAATGGGCTAATCATTGTGACACATGGCCGAGGTCTCCGAAGGTTATAGGCTCGGTGGGCTGCTCTAGATGCTCGGGCAAGTCATGCGACCTCGGCAATAACATAGTTTGCTCAGGCGAACGGTGCGAGCATGTAGGAATGCTCAGGTGAAGCTGCGACATCGAGTATGAGTGTGTGCGGGCTGTCAAGACTTCGGCAAACATCGTAGAACAATGGGCAAGTGCGGGCCAGTGTCGGCAAACAGCTACAGAGCTAGCTATTGTGTGAGCAAACGGGTGAGAATAATAGAGTTGGGGATGTCTGGCAATGGTCGGAGCTGTCATGCGAGTGTTGGAGTGTATAAAAAATGCACAAACGGTAGCCACACCTGTAGGAGGTGTATCAACGTTGCAATCAGTTGCAACTGGTAGTATGAGTTGCATGGACGGTGTCTTCCCGCATGCGGCGCATGTGCTTCATGGCTCGTATGTCTGTTGTCAGGGCTGCCATTCATGTCACGTCCTCCACATCCTCTACATCTCACTCACAGCCCTCCCATGCGGGATCTGTTAAATCACCTGTTGTGTCATCCTCAATGCCTCTGCATTACTCTGTTTAGAGTATTCTTGTTCAAAGACCTGGCAACATCAGCCAGCAGTCTTTCATGCTGTCTGACAATGTCACGGACTTGCAACAGCAGCTACATGGTCTGTTGGTATCGCCGCGCACCCTTGCTACGAGCCCATAGGTGTTGCCATTGCTGCCTGCCCATATGTGTTTCTGCTGTCATATGTTGCACCACATTATTCTGATCCCGATTATTTTGTGTTTGGGTCAGTGTTCCAATCATTCTGATCATTATTCTGGAGTACTCTTCCTGGAAGAATGATCACAGTGTTGCAATGTTACAACACTCACCTCCTACCATATAGCATATTGGAACATGCAGGACATTGAGCTACCGCCCAGCAATATAGGAGACAATTCCCAAGCCCAAGCTGTCAGTGATTCAGAACAAGGATCACTTTTTATATTGAATGGCCAAGCCCCCCCCCCCCCCCCCCCTCCCTAAACGATTCAGAGTAATTGTACTGCCATGCATGCATTGGCCCATTAACCCCAAGTGTGCTATTCGTGTTTGTCGTTCTGTTGTTGTATGTCGATACCTATGTGGTTCCAAAATATTGTGTTGGGCTCGCAGTGGTGTGAGGCGTACGCCGAGCGGACGGCCTCCTTGCTCCCATCCATCGCAACAGGGCATTGATCCAATCGGAATAAATAAAATCACATTCGTAGGCAAACACTACGTCTTATATTCATACGGCAGGTGGGTTGCGAGCTACATTGAAAACTGAGCTCATGAAGGGATGCCCAATCTAACCGACGCGGAGCATGCGTGTGCCTTGATTCGGAACAATAGTTGAACTCCCTCGAAGCCACCGGCCCTGCAGTCGCCTTCTTGACCAGGCAAGTCCAGCTCGCCTCGTGGGCCTTGCAGTGTGCCACACCAGGCGCCTCTTGGTCCACGAACACGACGACCCTCAGCGCTGAGATTTTGTTTGAGACCCGTTTGTGAGATGGAGATGCTGAGACAGGTATGCACCTCACAAACCTGCGCCAAGGCGCGAGCTGAGCATTGAACATTTTGCAGACTCGCTCTACGAAGGTTTACTCACCTGTCGACTTCGACCTCGCCGCTGCAATTGCAGGGTCCATTGCGGATGAAGACGCGCGAATTGCCGCCCTGGCTCAAGGGGAAGGGCCAGGCCCCTTCGACGCAGAGGAGTGCGGTCTCAGCGCGGACGACGGCGATGACAACGATGACGGCGTTGAAGACGAGCCGACGCCGCCTGCCTTTGATGCACATCCTTTACCTGCGCTGACCGCTTCCCAGGCGTTGCCTGCAGAGGAGCCGCGGCAACGTACCTACCAGCGCAAGCGCAAGAAAGCCTACAAGGCCATGAAGCGCGCATCTGAAGGCCTTCCCGCCCCAAACCCAGCCACGGTCCAGAAACTTGCCAAGCAACCCAAGCACGTGGCCAAGGGGGTTGATGCCGCAGAGCTGCCTGCCTCTCGTGGGGCATTTGTGGGCAAGTCAGGGCTGTGCAAGGAAGCGGAGGTGTACGCCGGGCAGGTTGTACCCGCGGACATCATCTTCAACATCCTGAAGTTCACGAGGAAGCGCTGGTCCGGAAGGTGCGCCAGCTTTCTTTGCGAAGACGTGTGCGCCTGCTAACGGGCCTGCAGATCCAGCGAGTCCATCGTGGACAAGGAGGACCGCGTGATTGCCCAGCTAGCAGGCTGCCCTCTGGGTGCAAAAGACTGGTCTGACGTGGCAAATTCAGCCAGCAAAGAGGCCACGGACGTCTGCGAGGAGTACGGCCTAGCCAGCCTGGCAGGCTCCAACCGGCGCGGCGCGTACCCATCGCTGTCGGCCGGCTTTTCACTCGGACCAGGTTCTACGGTACGCAGCCCCTCCCCCGTCTGGTCTCCTCCACCAACGCGCCGCCTGGCAGAGCCCGCACAACCTTGTGACAAAGTCCGCACGTCAAGCTGCCGCCAAGGGTCGGCTCCTGCGCCACCCATCGTTTGTACGGCTCGCCGGCTTTGCCAGCAGTGCGTGGCCTCTCCCCTTGCCTGCTACTTCAGCTCACCAAAAGTCCCAGGTGCATACTCCTTCGCAGCTCCTCTGCAATTCCAGCAATACGACAAAGTGCTCCGCGAGATCCAAGCGAACGACACCGATCTGGCGCGGCCCTTCCTTAACTCCATCTTTCCTGCGGCGACGGTGAACTTCGGCCCTCAGGCCCTTACAGTTCCGCACCGCGACTCCAGAAACGTGCCATACGGCTGGTGCGCCATCACGGCGCTTGGCAACTACAACCCGAAGCTGGGCGGCCACCTCATCCTATGGGACTTGAAGCTTGCCATCGAGTTCCCTCCGGGAGCCACCATCCTCCTCCCCTCAGCGCTCATCACGCATAGCAACACCACAATTCAGGACGGAGAGACGCGTCAGTCATTTACCCAGTGGTGCTCGGGTTCTCTGGTGCGCTGGCATACTTATGGGTTTCGGACGGAGGGCGCTCTGGCACGCGACGACCCCGCGCTGAAGCGGGAGCTCGACAGGGTGGCCGGCACCCGCGCACGCGAGGCCCTTGCTCGCTTTTCCAAACACTCTGAGCTAGAAGTAGACAACGAAACATGGCGTACCATGGCGTAGTTTTGTAGCAATGCAGGAGCTATCATTGCTGCGAGCGCTGGAAAGGCAGGCTGACGCTTGGCAAGGCAGCGCTTGGGCGGTCGACGCGCGTCGACGCTGCATCGACCTCCCTTTCCTACGGCCAACATGGCTCGGCAACACGTTTGTAGCAGCTGCTCAAAAGCTTTCAAGAGCACGGGTGCCCTTAACAGCCATGTAGCTCAATCAGCAAACTGCTCCTGGCTTCGGAAGGAACGACTCAGGACCGAGCACAGCGCGCTCAAAGACTATGTGGACCCCAGCGATGGCGAAGACGACCCACCAGGGAACGGAGAAGCAGATGCTGGAGAATTCGATGGGTCTGATGTGGCAGATCCCTTCAACGTGTACGATGAAGAGGAAGACGATGAGGCTGAAGGTGCGCTGCTTACAACTGCTGCACAGGCTGACAACTGACAAACTTCATAGCACCTGCGAACGCAGCCGCGCAACCAACACCTCCGCCCGTTGGGAAAGCTCCGGAAAGCACACCCATCGTGTCAGTGCCGTACCCTGGAGCTGGCAGGGTTGTTCGGATCGACAAGAATGCCCGAGCAACGTACCAGGCGCAGCGTCAGCAGCGCGGCGCCGACGACAACCCCTACCAACCCTTTAACAACCAGCTTGACTGGGAGGTTGCCAAATGGGCGAAGGGCGAAGGGGGGCCTACGCAGAACGCTTTGACGAAGCTGCTGGCTATTCCAGGGGTGCGTCATCACCAACCCTGCCTACTCACTGTGCTCACCTCAGACCCCACAGGTCTTCGAGCGACTTGGGCTATCGTTCAAGGACTCTCGATCTCTGAACCAAACCATCGACTCGCTCCCCGACTGCGCTCGCTGGAAGACCAGCTCGTTCTCCATCACCACGCCAGAGGGCCAGCAGCGCGAGCAGACGCTTCACTTTCGCGACCCGCTTGAAGCCGTCAAGACGCTGTACGGAAACCCAGCGTTTGCAAGCCACATGAAGTACGCACCCGAGCACCAGTACAGCGATGAGGGGAAGGAACATAGGTTGTACAACGAGATGTGCACGGGGGATTGGTGGCATCAAACACAGGTGCGTGTTGAGGCTGTTCCTCGACGCCTTCGTGCTGACCGGTCTCTCATCGTAGGTGAAGCTTCCGGACGGCGCCACTGTCGTCCCTATCATCCTGAGCTCGGACAAGACGCAGCTCACGTCGTTCAACGGGTCTGAGGAGGCATACCCCGTGTACCTCACGATCGGCAACATCTCCAAGGCCATTCGGCGGAAGCCTTCATACCATGCCCAGCTGCTCATTGGCTACCTCCCATCACCCGACGTCTCCGACCTGCCTCAAAACACAGCGCGCATCCTCCGCGCTCGACTCTTCCACGCTGCGATGGAGGTTATCATGCAGCACTTACGGGGCCCCGGTCGCAGCGGCGTGGACCTCACAAGCGGTGATGGCGCTGTGCGACGGTGCTTCACGATCATCGCCTGCTATGTGGCCGACTACCCAGAGCAATGCCTCGTCGCATGCACGCGCTTTGGATCACGCTGCCCTCGCTGCAAGGCTGTGCAGAACGAGTTCGAGGACCACGACCTCCCTTGGATTCCTCGCAAGCAGGAGGCCACCCTTCAAACGCTTCGCCGCGCTGCCGCGCTCGTGTCCTTTACTAGTCGAGAAAATGTCCTCAAGGACAACGGGCTCACCCACGTTGACAAGCCGTTCTGGATGGATCACCGTCTCTGTAACATCCACAACGCGATCACCCCCGACATCCTCCACCAGCTCTACCAGGGCGTAGTCGACCACCTCATCGGCTGGCTCACCTCGTTGATGGGCGCAGGAGAGCTGGACGCCCGGTTCAAGCGGCTGCCTGCTATGCACGGCGTGCGATTGTTTGTCAAAGGGATCAGCGGCATGTCGCAGGTCTCCGGCGGTGAGCACAAGGAAATGTCAAAGCAGCTGCTGGGCTGTTTGATTGGCAAGGCACCGCCGCGCGCGATACGAGCAACTCGCGCGCTGCTTGACTTCCTCTACATCGCCCAGTACCAGAGCCACTCCGACGAGACGATCGAGTACCTTCAAGAGGCCCTCGACACGTTCCACAAGAACAAGAAGATCTTCCTTGACCTTGAGGCACGGACAGGTGCGCTTTTCATTGTTCTGACGCCCTAGTCCGTTTGCTGAGCTTGGTCATTGACAGGCGGCCACTTCAACATCCCGAAGCTGCACGCACTCCAGCACTATGTTGACTGCATACGAGCCTTTGGGTCTACCGACAATACCAACACCGAGGCAACCGAGCGTTTGCATATCAACTACGCCAAGGATGCATACCGCGCGACGAACAAGAAGGACTACCTTCCGCAGATGGTCCTCTGGCTGGAGCGCCAGGACAAAATGGCTATGTTTGACGCGCACATACAGTGGCTCACAGGCCAACTGCCTGATCCCCAGGTTGCTCAACAGCGCATCCCACCTACGTTTCACATCGCCAAACGACCGAATCAGCTCAGTGTCTCGTTTGCAACCCTGTCACGCGACTTCCACGCAAAAGCCTTCCTTCCCGCGCTGCGTGCATACATCGGGAGTATTAGTCAGACGTACGACACCTCGGGACGCTCGCGACGAGCTCTCTTCGACGACGTCGCCATCCCCTTCAATACAGTCGATGTCTGGCACCGCTTCAAGTTCAGCTTGCACAACCTACAGCTCGACGACGCCCTGCCCATTACCAATGCGGTCATTGCTCAGCCTGCCAGTGCGTTGATGGACACTACCAGATAATAGGGTGGTACGCAGTAGAATAGACACGAACCCTAAATGGCAGCGGTGGTGTCGTGTATCGGTGTGCGAGCGAGCGTCAGGGGTCCCGGAACAGACGTAGACCGTCTCCGATCAAGCACAAAGTGCTCCGATCGAAAGCGCGCAGTCGGAAAGGCGTCCGCGACTGGCGTACGTGCTCCGACTGGTTGGAAGACGAGTCGACGATGAGCGACGGCGAAGAGCGGCGACGCGACTGCGATCGCTGACTCGGACGAAGGGGCGACGATGGAACAAGATGAGAGCGATGAGATAAGGGCGAGATCGGAAGGCTGAGGCGATGGCAAAGGCAAAGGCAAAGGCAAAGGCAAAGGCGCGAGAGCAGTCAACCGATTGTTGACTACTATACGATACGATGGCGAAGGCAGCACACGAATTGTGCTCTGAGCGATGAGGGGGGAACGAAACTTGCATTGCAGTGAGTATGCGACGACTATTTATACGTTTCCGACGAGTACAGTACGAGTGCGATCGGAACAATGCTAAGTGGTCGGAAGACAAAGAGAAAGATAGCGGCGCCGTCGCGCATGGTGCGTACAATAGTCGGAGGTCATGCGACGGTCAGACGACGAGGAGAGGGTCGGGCGACGATGTCGAGCGAACGATCAGCGCTGTCGAAAGACAAAGGAGTGGGCGTGGGAAACGATCCGCCCTGTCGTCGACTGTGGGAAACAGCGTCGGGGACGGCGGGAATGGACAATGCGGGACGAGCGGGGCACGATAACGGTGGTCGGGTGACGTGGATACGAGGCGACGGCTTCCGATCGCGACTGATCGGAAGACGATAGCTCCGACTGGTCGCAGCGACTGAGTTGCGAATCGTTCGCAAGGCGCTCAGCCACTACACTACCAGTCGGAAACGTGTGTCGATAGAGGGTGTGGTGATGGGTCGTGAATCCGCTAAGTCGTAGGCGCTGGGTCGGAGGGCGATCGCGTGACTGGTCGATGGTCGGAGACCATAGTCGCAAGGACAATGGGCGACTGGGGAGGTACCCGGAGTGGCGTGGGAGCGTCGGAGGGGCGTAGCGCCGGGCGTGGCTGTCGTGCGAGTGGGCTGTGCGATTCTGAAGGAAATCTGATGGAGTCGTGACGGCGTGGGAAATGCTGTGCTCGCAGGTGTGGCGCGGTGCTCTAAGTCGTAAGCGCTGGGTCGGGCGCCTAGTGCGACCGGCGTGGGAGTCGCGAACGTATTCCGACTGTGGCGCGACAAGGCTGAGGTCACGTGACCGAAGACTTGGTCGGAAATGCGAAAAGAGAGTCGCGATCCCCTCCCAGCGCGGGACGGGGCTTGTCACCTCCTCCTCACTGAGAACCTGACCGTCCACGGTCAGTGCGACGAGGCGGTGCGCGAGCGCTAAGGGATGCTGTCGGAAGAAGGTGCGACCGTCGGAAGGTCGCGGGGGAAATAGTGGTCGCAAGACGTGAGGCGACTGCGGCGGGGGAAGTCGGAAGGCAAATTCGAAGTCGGGGGAAAGCGTGTGAGCGTGGGGAGTCGTTCGAGGAAGAGTCGATGCTGGTTGAAGTCGGAGGCGCCGTGGTGATGTCATGGGCTAGGCGCTGCGCAGTCGTGTGTCCGAAACGGTGTACCTGGGTGCCAAAGTCGCGCGGGAAGAAGCTGAGGGCCTAGGGCTGGTCGCGCGACGACGCGTGGGAAGTCGCAAGAGGCGCAAGGGCGCGATCGAAAAATTGGCGAAGTCGATGGAATGGTCGGGGGACAAAGAGGGGTGCGCGATCGCATAAAAGGCGGTGAGCGATTGTGAGTCGGAGTCAACTTCCTTCCATCCTACCACTACCTGGCGCTCTTCGAGACATGTCCGCTACCATTCCAGCTCCTCGCAAGATGGACGACGCCAGTGTTGTCGCCAACGTTCGCCGCCAAGTCGCAAGATACCCAGAAAACGGCGACCTCCGAGTACAACTGCAGTGGGTGCGGGGTTGCGTACGCGCCTTCGTAAGTGGGCTGTTGACTGTTGCGCTGAGTCGCATGCTGACGTTCGCTGTCTAGACGTTCAGCGCGCAGTATCCGAACGCTGCCACCCAAGTCGCCGAGCTGATGCTCGAGTTCCAAGATCGCTTCAAGTCGCATGGATCGGCAGAGTGGATCGCAGAGTCAGGGGGGATGCTGAAGGCGACTGAGCCCGAGCCAGAGGTACGTTTCCGATATCTCGTCTTCGACGTCGCTGACAGTGCGCCGCCTAGGTGGATGATGAAGCATTCTTCGCACGAATGCTGGAGAGCGACGCCGACGTGGCCGCGTTCGTTATGCACACCCCGCCCCTGCCGACTACCGAGCCTGCCGCTGTCCGCGCGCCGTCCTTGGCGCCGATCGAGGTTGAGACGGAGCCGATCGCCGAGGAAGGGGAGGTTGTCGAGGGCGAGCGCGATGCGTCCGGCGAAGACGAGCTGGACGACGACTTCGTGGTGGAGAGGGCGACCGTGACGCCGCGGAGGCGGAAGGGTGAGAGCGCGGAGGAGATGGCGGAGCGGTTGATCGACGAGAAAGCACGCGCCGACGCGCTCCTACGGCGCATTCGGAAGGGGGAGTTCGACTACAAGTCATTCGGTCCGGTGAGTAGTCCTCCTGTCTCCTTGATTCGATCGCTGACTTCTTCATAGGCTTGCGATTACTGTCGCGTTACCGGGACGTCCGGCGACATCACTTGTCGCTCGAAGATCGTCCTCAAGAGATCGGGGTGGTACGTCGAGTGTGAGAAGTGCGCGCACGCGAAGAAGGGATGTCGATGGAGCGGGGAGAATATCACAGGTACGTGATGGTCGGTCGGCGAAGCAACAAGGTCGCTGATAGTTTCTGTAGTGGTGACTCGCATTCGCAAAGCGTCCGCAACGTTCGCGGCGGCGGAGGCGGTAGCTTCGCCCATCGCTGGCCAGAAGAGGCCGGCGACCGCAACTCCTGAACGCGATCAAGGCGACGCGACCTTCAAGGCTCCAAAGATGGCGCAAGCAACTCCGCGGAAAGAGACAAGGGCGTCGGCACAAGGTGAGTTCGTCCGGCTGAGTCTAGCGATCCTCTTACTAACTTGATCGCGCATGTAGTGTCTCCGCGGTCGTTCATCGGCCAGCCGCCGCCACTTGCGCCGACTGTTCCCGCGCCCGCCGACATGGACATCGACGCGCCGCAAGACGTGCCGCTCGAGTCGCAGACCCAACGGACGGTGCCAGGTGAGAGCGCTACGCTCTTCTTGTCGAGTCCCGAGGCGACGACTGACGCACCGCGCTCAGGGTCGGAACGCGCGGGGTCGTGGATCCAAGACGTCGCGGACTGGCCAACGCCTCAAATCGATCCACTCGCTGACGTGGACACTCCGGGGGCTGGTAAGTCTCATTTCCACGTGTTCGAGCTTGCACTGACTTGATCGCAGGTCCCTCGCAGTCGACCACCGCGCTGCCGATCGTCGGCAAGGGCAAAGGCCGGGTCGTGCGACGCCTTCGCGTCCTGCCGCCGGGTCCGAAGCCGCGCGATTTCGACAGTCTGCCCTTCCTGGCAGACGTGCAGCAACTCGTCGACGGCGCGATCCTCATTCCTGATGGCTCCGAATACCCGGACGCGGTTCGCCTCGCGGTCAAGGCGTTCCGCGCGCAGCGATCGGACGTCGTGTCGGCGACGTTTGTGAACCGCGAAACGTTCTTGTCGAGTTGGTGGGGCGAGGTGCGCCTCATCAACCCGCGTTTCTTCGAGATGTACTGCGATGGGATCGTTCCGCGGGTACCTGGGCCGGAGTGGGACTGGGAGGATGTCGTGGAGGAGTAGGCGATCGGGGCGTAGTGACTGCGCAGTAGATACCCTGTACTTGTAGCGATGACTTCTTGTGAACTGCGCTTCGAATTGCGACTTGTGTTCTTGTTCGACTGGATGACTTGCGACTTGCGTGCGACTAAGGAAAGCTTTGCGACTTGACTTCGATCTTGATGACAAAGGAATGTGTGGTAGAACGACTAAGTCGAACTTGATGTCTTTTGTTTAAGCCTCAGTATACCTTCATAGGCTAAGGTCCTTTATCTTGAGCGGGCCTGCGCTACAGCGACGAGTCGCGAGCGACTTGCGATGGGGAGGAAGGGGAAAGGAATGTCGGAGTGATGACCGCGTGTTCGGAACTCTTCAGGCTTGATCGGGAACTTCGTCTTCGTCGTCTGGAGGCTCGGGGAGGGGTGGCTCTTCGTCGTCGTCGTTGCCGTGGTGCGCCGATGCTTCTAGTTCGCGGAGTCGATGGGTGTCGATGTCGACGTCGGCGATGTCGAATGGGATGGTCTTGCGAGCGAGGTACGGGATGACTCGGAATGCTGCGATCGGACGGTCGAGAACAGAGCCGTCGAGCTCCGACACGATGTAGGCTCCTCCGCGATTGCGCGATATGACGACTAGGGGGCCTAGGTAGCGCGGTCGCATCTTCCGATTGAGTGCCTTCTCGATCGCTGTGTGTCGGATGAGGACTAGATCGCCGCGCTTGAAGTCGAAGTTCTTGATGACATGTGCGTGGTCCTTCTCGAACTTCTTGGCGTTGGCGAGTCGCTCGGCGTAGACTTCCGATCGGAGCGCGGAGACTTGCGCGTGTCGTTTTTGCAGTGCGATCGCTCGTCGCGCGATGAGGTCTGTCGTGGAGAGAAGTGAATCGGGCGGGGGCTGGAGGTACGTCGCTTCGGAGATATCGAGGGGAATGATCGGGTGACATCCGGTGACAGCGAAGTATGGGGAGCAGCCCATGCGCTTCCGAACAGTTATACGCTCCGACCAGAATACGGAGAAGGCGGAATGCGCCCACTGAGTCTGATCGCCATTCGCGGCCTTGTAGAGTGCTTGCCGAACGTCGTAATGAGCGCGTTCGACGATTCCGTTAGCACGAGAGTTGTAGCCGGAGATGCGAATGTGGCGTATGTGGTATTTCTTCTCTAAATGTTCCAGGGCTTTGACGAATGGACCGCCGTTGTCGGTGACGATTTCCGACAGTGAGCCCCAGCGACAGAGGACCGATTGAAAGATCCAGTTCGCGATGGCGACTGAGTTCTCCTTCTTGAGTAGGGCGAACTCTGGGTAGGTCGTAAGTGAACAGCGACCTTGGACGACATAGCGAAATCCTCCGGAGACGGGCATGTGCATGGTGTCGACGTAGATCTTCGCGAATAGCGGCGCGGGTACAGCGACGGTCGGAGGGATGAGGATCTGTCGCTTCTGGCGCTGTTGACAGAGGTGACATGTGCGAACATACCACATCACGTCCGATTCGTAGGACGGCCACCAGAAGCGTTCTCCGATTAGCGATCGAGTCGCGAAGACTCCGCGATGTCCGACTTTGTCGTGGCAGTCGACGAGGATGGTGATACGGCGATTGGGATGGGGAATGAGCTTGTGTGCGCCGTCGCCTGATCGTCGATAGAACCGGTTGCCTGCGATGAAGAAGCGAGTCGCATAGCGAACGAAGGTCGCGAATTCCTGATCGGAAAGATGGTCTGGTCGCACTGGGTCTTCTAGCCATTCGCGGACGTGGACTAGTCGGTCGTCGGCTTTGATCGATGCGTCGCTGCGTGGGACTTCGTCGTACGATAGCTCGGGCTCCTCCTCCTCACTGAGATCTTGACCGTCCCCGGTCAATGCGAAGACCGCGTGTAGTCCGGGGGTGGGAAGGGAGGGAGCTTGGTCGGGTGCGACTAGCGAACTCGGTGTCGGTACTGCGAACAAAAATCCGTACATTTTGTCCAGCCAATCGTCGTAGTCGTCGTCGGAAGGTTCTTCGGGATCGCCAGGTTGTCGGACACGTCGCGATAGTCCGTCGGGACCATGGGAGATGCCTGGGACGTGTCGGAGAGTGAACTTGAAGGCGAGGATGCCGATGATCCAGCGATTGGTGCTAGCGGTGGGGACGAGGTCGGGGTTCTTGAGCATACCGCCGATCGACGTAGCATCGACTTCGACGATGAGGTTGCGGAGACCGATGAGATAAACGCGCAGGGTGCGGAGCGATCGGAAGAGGCCGTAGATTTCGAGCTTGGGCTGGGAGAAGCGACGTTCGCGATCGTTGAGCGATATCGATCCGAATCGACTGAAGTAGCGTCGCTTCGGGTTGTCGAGTTCCTCTTGGGCGAGTATGTAGCCGACCGCGATGTAGGAGGTGTCAACAGCGAGGACGACGGGGGCTCGCGATTCGTAGTCGATCGCGCGAAGTGCGTCCGACTTGACTAGGGCGTCCTTGAGGTACTCCTGCGCCTTGAGCTGTGCGGGACCGTATACCCACTCTTCGCCCTTCCTTGTGAGCTTCGTGAGGGGCCAGGCGTGCTTTGCGAAGTCCTTGATGAAAATCCTGCATACTCCGACTGTTCCGAGGAAGGCGCGAACGTCGGAAAGATCCTTGCAAGGACCCCAGTTCGTGATGGCGGAGATCGTGGTCGGATCAGCGCGGCGACCTTCCGGAGTGCAGAGGTGTCGGAGAACCGTGAATTCGCGAGCGATCAGGATGGACTTGGATCCGGAAAACGTTCCGCCAGCATATCGCATACGCTGGAGTATGCGATTGGCGTTGCCAAGGTGTTCCCAGACGAATCGCCGAATGTCGCTGTTCTCCGGAATCATCTCGTATGATCCGTCGGGGAGTCGATAGTCGGACTTCGGGCCTTTGAGCGGAACGTCGTCGATGAAGGGGATCGTGAATGTTGGGATCTCGTCCTGCAAGATGTAGGTGACGTCGTCGTGGAATATCGGGACCGAGTTCGTCCACCCCATCGGAAGGGTGACTAGGCGAAGTGCTCCGTAGGGGGTCTGGAAGGTCGTGAAGTCGCGGGATCGGGGATCGATGAGTCGCTCGTCATATCCGACGTAGAGGTCGAGAATACCGCCGCAGGCGCGTCCTCCGAACTGTTCGGCGAGGTGTTCTTGGATCGGAGGTACGCCGGAGTGTGCGATTGTGACCTTGTTGAGCGGCTCGAGGGAATGGACTATGCGGAGACTCTTGCCGTCCTTCTTGACGACGCAGAACCACTTCGATCGATAGGAGGAGTTGGATGGCTCGTACACACCGGCTGCGATCTTCTTCTTGATGATCTGGCAGACCTCGGCGTGCAAGCCTGGGGGGATAGGGATATTGCGATCGACCCATGGAACGTGTGCGACGACAGGAATTTGAATCGGAGGGAAGTATTCGGGCTTGAAGCTGCCGCGCTCGGTGTCGTCCCAAGCGAAGGCCTCGTTCTGCTTTGCGATGACGTCGTGGAGTAGATCGCGCTCGGTCGGGGTGAGGAAATCGTAGCTGGAGTTCTCGTCCATCTTGTCGCGACGTTCTTGCGTATAGCGACCGGTCGGAACGAAGGGCGGGGGATGAGTCGATAGCGGTGGCATTGATGCGAGCGGGTCGCCGATGATATTGCGCTCTATGCGGAAACCATCGGGGAGCGTTCCAAGAACAGGGCGAACTTTGTCTGCGACGGGCTTGTACTTCTTCTTGCCAAGAAAAGAGTCGAGGATCGGGGGATCGGAAGGCGATGGGGAAGCGGGGGATGTGTTCAAGAAACTATTCGGAGTACGCGCGGAGTGTCCAAGATATTGCGATGTGTCGTCGTCAAGATGCGGGTGTCGATAGCGAGTCTTTGCGGTCGGTGATGCGGTCGGAGATGCTTTGCGATCGGACGGGGTATACTGGTGACCAAGATTTGATTCGGCAGTCGTACGAGATACACGGGGCTCTGCGGGACATATATTGTTCAAGAAAGATGGGGCGGCGTACTCTGGCAATTGCGAACGAGCTTCGGAAGCGGTAACATATGCGGCTTGGATCGCGGACTCGTCCGATGAGTCGATGGGGGTATATGCAAGAACGCGGACATTTTCGCCGTCGCCTTCGATGATCATGGCGACGGCTTCATCATCGCCTAGATCATCAAAGGCGGGGGCCGTCATGGCATGCCGTGCGAAACCGATGGTGGCCTCGCGGGAAGGTCGGCAACGTGAGTGTCTCTCCGGAGTTCGGGTTGCGGATGGTGACCGTCTGGTCCTCGTCGCGGTAGTTGCGGACGATGCTCTCGGTGAGAACATCGAATGGGCGACCGAGGAGAATGTCGTAGGCGACGTCGCGAACGACATGGACTTGCAGGTAGAGGGTCATGTTCCCGAACTTGATCGGAACGTTGCGGGCGATGCCTAGGGAGCTGGAAACTTGGCGATTGGCGCTCTGAAGGCGGATCTTGACGTCCGGCGAGTACGCGAGCTCGAGGAAGTGGCAAACATCTTCCGACATGGCGATCACTTGCGATCCAGGATCGAGCAGGCACTCGATCGCAGCTCGACCAGCGACCAGCCCATCGATCGATCGGAGGGCGATGGAGTCGTGGGCCACGGTGAGCATGTCGGGGTCGGGACACTCGCCTGGTCGGAGATCGTTGAGGTACATCTCGATTGGGTCGGACATGTACAGCGAGCAATCGCGTGGCTGCAGCGACCAGAGTTGCTCCTTCGATGCTTTGCGGGGGTCGGGGGCGTACTTCGCAAAGGTGCGCTCTTCGACTTGGTTGATCGCCGCTGCTGGGGAGACGATCTCTTCGTCGGGGACTTCTTCGATGGTGACGCGACGGTAGGCGGCTGTCTGGACTGCGGGGACGACAACTTGCTCATTGACCGCGCGGCGAGGGGTGACTGCGTCGCGGTACTTGGCGCGGACTTCGGGAGCGAGCGACAAGAGCTCTTCCGGCGTGATGGTGATCTTGGAGTCCTTCATCGCTCGGACGAAGACCTCCTCTGCGATCTCCGATCGATGAACCGGAGGCAAGTTGCGGTACTGGGGCTCGCGGGGGTTCGCCTTCGGAGGGTCGACTGGGACAGTCTTGGGGTTGACAGGAGCGTCGGTCGCGTCGCGCGCACCGCGGAAAGGATGCGCTTGAACTGGCGCCGGTGGGTCGGAAGACCTCGCCGACTGATCGGAAGCTCCTGGGGCGACCTCTGCTGGCTTGGGCCTAGGGCGACGCGTGATCTCTACTCCGTCGAAGACTTGCGCGTTGGTCGCAGCGGTGCGATCACCGCGGAGCTGAGCGAGCTCGGCCTCGAGCGTGGCGATGCGATCGGAAGTCGAGAGGGTGAAGACTTGGAGGGGCTCCTCCGGGACTACGCCGACGAACAGCTGAGCTGCCGGGAGCGCAGCTGCATTGCGACGGTGCCACTCTCGAACGCGATCGCGTAAGAAGTCGCCGGTGATGCGACTAGGCACGAAGGTACCGTTGGGCAAGGTAACCCTCCCGTCTGCGTTCCGAGCGACTATGCCCGCTCGGATGTCTTCTTCGACTGCGGGGCACGCGGAGATGCGATGGTCCGCTGAGCCATCGTACAGGCATCGGCCTGCGAGGCGCTGGAGGTTCGCGTTGGGCACAGCGACTGCGGGGGCTGCCGCGACCGCTGGGACTGTGACTGCGATCGGAGGTGCCGCAGCGTACTGCACTGCACCTGGAAGTGCGCCGCCGCCTTGCATGAGTGTGCGGACAAACGACGCGATGATGTCTTCCGCCTTGACCGCTGTAGCTGGGGGTGGCGATCGCGCGGTCGACGTGGTCGCTGCGATGGTCGTGGTCGTCGACGTTGCTCCGCGAACGTCCCTGCAGGCTGCTTGAAGCACGAACTGAGCCGCGCTGTTGACGTCGGCGACCTCGTAAGAGTCGTCGGGGGCGACGTCGGGCTTCTTGACCTGGAGTCGGGCCTCGATGCGCGGCCAGAGGTAGTCGGGGACGCCTCGCGGAAAGTCGCTTTTCTGCTGCATGTTGGAGTACCGGCCCTTCCGAACGAGGAAGCCGGAGATCGCTAAGAAATCGCGGTGGTATGCGGCGAACTCATCGAGCGACAGCGTCAAGCTGCCGCGGGTGTCGGCGATGAGGGTCTCGAGGTCGGTGGTCGAGTACGTGCGATCCCCGTCAGCGCCGGGGTAAAGCTTCTTGATCGCAGTCTTGAATGGGTCCCAAGCACCAGCGTACTCGGGCAGCGACTCGAACAAATCGGCGACCTCGATCGGAACATAGCGCATAGTCCAATCTTTCTTCTGCTGGTCGGTCGTCTGATTGGCGGCCGTGCAGAGAGTCTCGAGGTCGTCGAAGAACCTCCTGATGGATCGCGGATTTTCCGGATCGAAGACCGGCGCGGTCTTCGAACCGCGGGGGGGCATAGGAGTGGCCATCGGAGGTATAGCGACGGGTGGTACGTTTGCGATTGGTCGGGAGGGTAGTGCGATCTGAGTTGCGACTGGGATAGTCGCGGGAGTCGGCGATGGGGGAGTGATCGGAGTCGGAGGATGAGAAGGTCGCGGTGGCGTCGGTGGAGTCAAAGGCGATGGCGCAGGAGAGGGTGTTCGGAACCCTCCAGGGATGTGCGGGTGATCGAGGACTTCGAAAGACTCACTTCCGGAGGTGGTCGGAAGGTTGTTGTGAGTCGCTTCGGGGCTGGGAACCTCCTCGAAGAGGTCGTCGATGAGCGAAGCGTCGTCGGGGATCGATGGGGGAGGTACGACGAAGCGTTGGCGGACTTCGTCGGCGAAGGCTGAAGCGCGGGTGTAGGGTCGAGCGGCGAAGGGAGAAGGCGCTGGGGCCTGTTTCGGAGGAATCCTGACTGAAACCCTCGCGGTGGGCTCCAAAAGTGATGGACACTACCAGATAATAGGGTGGTACGCAGTAGAATAGACACGAACCCTAAATGGCAGCGGTGGTGTCGTGTATCGGTGTGCGAGCGAGCGTCAGGGGTCCCGGAACAGACGTAGACCGTCTCCGATCAAGCACAAAGTGCTCCGATCGAAAGCGCGCAGTCGGAAAGGCGTCCGCGACTGGCGTACGTGCTCCGACTGGTTGGAAGACGAGTCGACGATGAGCGACGGCGAAGAGCGGCGACGCGACTGCGATCGCTGACTCGGACGAAGGGGCGACGATGGAACAAGATGAGAGCGATGAGATAAGGGCGAGATCGGAAGGCTGAGGCGATGGCAAAGGCAAAGGCAAAGGCAAAGGCAAAGGCGCGAGAGCAGTCAACCGATTGTTGACTACTATACGATACGATGGCGAAGGCAGCACACGAATTGTGCTCTGAGCGATGAGGGGGGAACGAAACTTGCATTGCAGTGAGTATGCGACGACTATTTATACGTTTCCGACGAGTACAGTACGAGTGCGATCGGAACAATGCTAAGTGGTCGGAAGACAAAGAGAAAGATAGCGGCGCCGTCGCGCATGGTGCGTACAATAGTCGGAGGTCATGCGACGGTCAGACGACGAGGAGAGGGTCGGGCGACGATGTCGAGCGAACGATCAGCGCTGTCGAAAGACAAAGGAGTGGGCGTGGGAAACGATCCGCCCTGTCGTCGACTGTGGGAAACAGCGTCGGGGACGGCGGGAATGGACAATGCGGGACGAGCGGGGCACGATAACGGTGGTCGGGTGACGTGGATACGAGGCGACGGCTTCCGATCGCGACTGATCGGAAGACGATAGCTCCGACTGGTCGCAGCGACTGAGTTGCGAATCGTTCGCAAGGCGCTCAGCCACTACACTACCAGTCGGAAACGTGTGTCGATAGAGGGTGTGGTGATGGGTCGTGAATCCGCTAAGTCGTAGGCGCTGGGTCGGAGGGCGATCGCGTGACTGGTCGATGGTCGGAGACCATAGTCGCAAGGACAATGGGCGACTGGGGAGGTACCCGGAGTGGCGTGGGAGCGTCGGAGGGGCGTAGCGCCGGGCGTGGCTGTCGTGCGAGTGGGCTGTGCGATTCTGAAGGAAATCTGATGGAGTCGTGACGGCGTGGGAAATGCTGTGCTCGCAGGTGTGGCGCGGTGCTCTAAGTCGTAAGCGCTGGGTCGGGCGCCTAGTGCGACCGGCGTGGGAGTCGCGAACGTATTCCGACTGTGGCGCGACAAGGCTGAGGTCACGTGACCGAAGACTTGGTCGGAAATGCGAAAAGAGAGTCGCGATCCCCTCCCAGCGCGGGACGGGGCTTGTCAGCGTCTGATGCTAGCGGACGATTTGACACCGTTCTGGTTGATGAGGAGGGAACTGCAGGGGAGACAGGCATCACAGGTAAGCTTCCATCACTGTTGAGGATTGCTCCCTCACTAATCAATCAATTGCTAGGGCTACGTGTTGGACGAATCCGTGTTATTTTCCGCGTACCACCAGGCATCATGTCAGCTGTACAGACGGTCCATCATCTATCAATGCCTTTAGGCACCCTGATATATGTGGAATGGTATAGTCGTTTTAATGGGAAAAATATGGATAACAATATGTACCCAGTCCGGATGAGCCAGAATCCCGAAGTGTGTGTTCTTCCTGCTTCTGCAGTCAGACGAGGCTGTCAATTGATTCCGAGCTTTGATGAACGTGTCGATCGGTCTTGGACTGCTGAGAATGTTCTTGATAGATGTAGTAACTTCTTTGTAAATAACTTTACAGATCACCATGCATATCAATCCATATGGTAGAACTTACTTTATCTTGTGTGAGATTGAAGCACAGGTCTGAATGCAAAATTTATATAGGACATCGTAATATTAATATATGTGTGATAGCACATATAGCACATATAGCAATCAGGGCCCCTCTATAGTATAGAGAGCACCACTATGAGCATACATAGTACTATAACAGTGTCCACTAGCTCTATGTATACTACATTGTCTATCAAGCAATATATATCTAAGCAGGGGCATTATATAACTAGGCTACAGCTTATACCAGTGGCTGGGTCCTATATAATTTTGGGTTTTTTCAGATGGCCTTCCGACTGTCCGACCGTCGTGCAAGCTCCCGTCCGATTGATACCTTCCCCGTCTCCGCCTCCCGTCGCGGCGAGACCGTCTTTGTCGCAATATTGTTCCGACCGTTCACTCCTAGTTCCAGCGTCCGCATCGTCCGTAGCAGTTATCCTAGAATAGAAACGTCAGTCGGAAAAGCCCCTACCGCACTGTATCACTCCAGTCTGCGGTTGAGGTTAGGCAGCGTGGCCCGTAACATCGCGGTAACGGCGCAACCCTAAGGTCAGTACCGTTCTTAGGCCTAGGTCATTCGGTTTGTCTGGCTGTCCGGTCGTGGCTAGTAGAGGTCGCTACCGTGGAGAGATGAAAGGTGTGGTCTCGGGTGTGGTCCCCAAATCCAAAAGTGTTGTACAATAGGTCGAATAACGTCTATATACCGCTGCTTTGTCAGCTCTCCCACGCCCTTGTGCGCCCGCGCCCCACTAAGTCCCGTCTATCGGCTGCACACCTCCCTTGCGCGGTCCTCCTCTCGTAACTACATCGCGTTGCCTCGGAGTTAGCACATGGTGGTCGGAAACATGCCTCGATGCCCTACGGGCGATCTCGGGGGGTGTGTGTTCATCTGTAGTGGTGCGATCAGCCCTCGTCGGTGCCTGTAGCGCGGCGGGTCCCATCACCGGGAACCAGACCGGGAGCTCGCAATTGTGCAGGATGTCTTGTATCAGAGTGTCTCGTATTAGAGGAAATTGAATGCCCACGGGGGATCCCAGCTGTGAGCGATATACAAGCCAAATAGATTGATGGCTGACAAGTAGTCGAAGCAGACGAGGGTCAACAAGCACAAGTAGATGAGGGGCTGACGAGTAGAGTAGCAGCTGGCGATCAAGCAAAAGCCGATGTCTGGCGGTAAGGTGGGCAAGTGTGATGATAGAGCGAGACATGCGTGGCGGCGTCAGTCGAACGAGCAGCCAAAGCAATACGCAACCATCGAAAGCCGAGATGGTTGATGAAACACTGCCTGAGTGACCTAATCAACGGACGTAGCCTCAGTCAACTGTGGCATGACGTACCGAAGCACAAACGAGAGCTCAGCACAATCACGCCGCTGTGACTCTTGGTGTCCGATCGCATGCGTGAATGGCAAAAAATTTGGATGCCTGCGTGCGCAGAAGATATCGGCAGGCTACAAGAGACATGTAAGTGTGGAGGCAAGGGGAGGCTGTCTCAGGACGGCTACCCAACGAGAACGATGGCACAAACAGTATAGTTAGATCATTTTGGGCTGACCCAGCATAGGTTCAATGGTCTAATGGTTATGATTTCTGTCTCACAGGATGTATTACATAATCCGTGGTCACAGAAGGTTCCCAGTTCGATCCTGGGTTGAACCACTTTTTGGTATGATTATATTCATGCCATCGAGTACAAAACCCTAGCACATGCGAGCGATAGTAAGTGCATTCGGAGAAGCATCTTTGGGGCATAAGGTAATAATTAGTACATATAAGTGGTACAGTGCAAGATCCCAAGTATATGCAACAGATAATGTCATGGAAAAGAAGGGCGTAAAATACATATATGGTATCAAGATGACTTCTCGAGCTCGGCCCATAATTCTGCAAACCTGCTGGGCTTGAGCGGTGCACACAACGCTTGCAGGGAAGCTTGCCACCTCCGCTCACTCTCGCGGCGCTTGTTCAGCATTTCCAGCTGAGGCGCAAGCGGATTGTGAGCGAGCACAACAAAAATCATCTCGGTCATGCCGAAGTTCTGGTGAAATCGCACAACGTTCGTACCCTGGTGAAGCCATTGGGAGAGATCAATAAGGCCATCCCAGACCTAAGGTCCGCATTCGTCAGAGCGGATGATGGGAAAAGGTAGTGCGACTTACAGGCAGCAATGATGGGACGGGAAATGGGCTCATACCATTGATGCTTACGGACAGGCCGCCATGGACACTTCCCCAGTTTGCCCGAGTGTTATTTATGATCTGGTTGTACGGAGGAATTTGTCCGGCAGATGAAGAGAGTGTGTAGCATGCCATAGAAAGGCACCTTGCCCCGGAAACATCCCTGAAAAGTAAAGGAAAATGATAAGATGCAAGAAGTATGAATGCATCGACAATCAAAACTCACTCGTCGTGGCTTACTGCGGTGGTCCACTTTTGTAGATGTGCCCAGCGTTCCGAAGATACCACAAACTCAACGTGGTATGTCGAATGGCCCGAACGACCGCGCTGCAGTCCAACAATCTCCATGATGCTCTCCTGCTCCACATCTGACGCGAGTTCGTCTTCCAAATCCATGTCTTCATCTCCCTCAGATTCGTCCTTCACGGCGACAGGGGGCAAACTCCACGTCCGACTCTTGGTGGCGTTCGGTAGGTCGGGAGGAGGCAATGGCTTGTGGCCATTCGTGAGTGGAACTGCGGGGACGACATTGACAGCTACAGGGACGACATTGGTGGCTGCGGGGGAACCTGTGGGTTCCGAAGCGAGAGGTAGACTAGACGATGCGCCGATTATCGGTAAAGCAGGCGTAGTGGGAGACGGGATTGTAGGAGGCGCAGCGGACACTGCGGCGGACACCGTTTTCTCCATGGAAGTCGCACGAGGTGTGGCCGTCGCGGGAGTAGAAGGTGCCTGGTCATTTGGACGCCGTCGCACAGCTCGGCCGTCCTGAGTCGCCGGAGGCGAAAATGACCGCTTCCTCGACACCTGTGAAAGTCCAGCTCGGGCCGGAGGGTGCTCATTTGGGGTCGGTTGAGGCGACTGGAAAGTCCGATCAAAGGTAGTTACAGCTGGATTAATCGGCGCAGTCGGAGTCACAGCAGACGCCGCCACGCTCGCAGGCTTCGGATTGTCACCACTCGCGCCTTTGGCGCCGGACTGCAGAGTATCGTCCGGCGCTTTGCTGTCCACTTCATCCACCGCTGGCAGCTCCTTAGACGGATCCTCCGACTGCAGCACCTCCATCGCATCCTGTATTTGCAGATCGAACTTGTTCGGCACGGTCGACGCCGGTCCCATCCACGCAAATGCGCTGTCCGTGCTCGGTGGCGCGTGGTCCAATCGCAGACGCAGCTTCTTCGTCGGGGTGCTCCCCGTGGGTGAAGAGGAGAACGAGGCCTTAGGGGGCGAGGTTGGGGTCTTGGACGTCGTCCGTGAGACAGAAGGTTTTTGAGGCGTAGTGGCCTCGGACGCTGCATTTGTACGCTTGCGCGGACGCGCAGGGCCAGCACTGGCATCGAAAGGATTCTGCGCAATCATCGAACGGGTCTGTGATGTTGACGCTGCGGACCCTGCTGCACCTGCTGCGCTGCTCGCCAGCGAGGCAGTCGCAGCCGCAACAACTGCGGCAGGCGCCTCCGGCTCCTCCTTGGACTGCTGCGCGCCACTCGGTGATATCTGACCCGTCTCTTTTGACGTCGAGGCCGAGGAAAATATTGAGCTAGAAGTCTGCGCGCCGGACAGTGCGCTTTTGATTTCCGCTTCAAAGGGGGATGCGAGAGCGCTTTGTCGCCTGGAAGGTGGCGTAACGGGCCTCGTGGGCGGCGAAAGGGTGGTTTGTGGCACGCTGTCGACTGCCATCGCGGTTCGTGATGAAGGATCAGGAAGAGGGTCGACATCCATTGCTACCGCGCTCTCAGGTGCTTTGAGAACGGCAGTTTCGATAATCTTGTTCGGTGGCTTCGCAGATTTCGTCACCACGGCTTCGGACGGTCCAGTCCCCTCATCGAGTTCCATGGCATCGACATCTATCACTTCACTCGGTCCAGTCCCCCCATCGAGTTCCATGGCATCGACATCTATCACTTCACTGGCTTGTCCAGCGGCAGGTGCATCCCTCACAGGTTGTTTGCCTGTTGGACTCGATGGCCTCTTCGTGTCTTCCAACCCATTCGGTGTCCGGCTCAACAACGTTAGAGACTTGCCATTCGACGACGTGTTTCTTCGGTGGCCAGCGTTTCAGCGCGCAGATCTCTGTGCGTGCTATTCTTTGCCTCAAGCTTCGGTCGCGGTGGCGACGACCGCAAGGCTGACGTAGATGCCGATGTAGACGCCAAATGGGGTGCTACACCAACCGCTCGCGCTCAACTTGCGCGACCCAGATAGTGCAGGTTGACCAAAAGAGAAACAACGGGCGACGCCGCTGTCACAGCTACAGGGAAGACAGGCGGGGGCGGCGCCGAAGTGAAAGCAGGTTGACTGCTAGCTTCGGCGAGGCTTGCACCTGGGGCGGAGAAAGTCGCCCCATTGGTGGCGATGGCCTGTCCAATGAACCCGAAGCGATAACTGTGCTGGTTAGCGGGGCTCGGCCTGGCGCAGCGGTTGCACTTGTGGG